>OY754960.1:80028450-81292517 GCA_963576555.1 Ferdinandea cuprea | reverse complement strand
TAAAGTTTTTAGTTGAAAAAAAACACTTTTTGGACCATTTTTCGAATTTTTTTTTGGTGATCCCAAATTAAGCTTAGAATCGTATTTAAACGCGTATTTACGGAGATATCGCTGTTTAAAGTTTTTAGTTGAAAAAAAACACTTCTTGGACCATTTTTCGTAATTTTTTTTGGTGATCCCAAATTAAGCTTAGAATCGTATTTAAACGCATATTTACGGAGATATCGCTGTTTAAAGTTTTTAGTTGAAAAAAATCACTTTTTAGACCATTTCTCGAAATTGTTTTTGGTGATCCCAAATTAAGCTTGGAATCGTATTTAAACGCGTATTTGCGGAGATATCGCTGTTTAAAGTTTTTAGTTCAAAAAAATCACTTTTTAGACCTTTTCTCGAAATTTTTTTTGGTGATCCCAAATTAAGCTTAGAATCGTATTTAAACGCGTATTTACGGAGATATCGCTGTTTAAAGTTTTGAGTTGAAAAAAATAACTTTTTAGACTATTTCTCGAAATTGTTTCTGGTGATACCAAATTAAGCTTAGAATCGTATTTATACGCGTATTTACGGAGATATCGCTGTTTAAAGATTTTAGTTGAAAAAATCACTTTTTGGACCATTTTTCGAAATTTTTTTGGTGATCCCAAATTAAGCTTAGAATCGTATTTAAACGCGTATTTACGGAGATATCGCTGTTTAAAGTTTTTAGTTAAAAAAAACACTTTTTGGACCATTTTTCGGAATTTATTTTGGTGATCCCAAATTAAGCTTAGAATCGTATTTAAACGCGTATTTACGGAGATATCGCTGTTTAAAGTTTTAAGTTGAAAAAAATAACTTTATAGACCATTTCTCGAAATTTTTTTTGGTGATCCCAAATTAAGCTAAGAATCGTATTTAAACGCGTATTTACGGAGATATCACTATTTAAAGTTGTGACTTGAAAAATATCACTTTTTGGGTCACTTTTTGGAATTTTTTTTTGGTGATCCCAAATTAAGCTTAGAATCGTATTTAAACGCGTATTTACGGAGATATCGCTGTTTAAAGTTTTTGGTTGAAAAAATCACTTTTTGGGTAATTTTTCGATATTTTTTTTGGTGATCCCAAATTAAGCTTAGAATCGTATTTAAACGCGTATTTACGGAGATATCGCTGTTTAAAGTTTTTAGTTGAAAAAAACTTTTTGGACCATTTTTCGGAATTTTTTTTGGTGATCCCAAATTAAGCTAAGAATCGTATTTAAACGCGTATTTACGGAGATATCACTATTTAAAGTTGTGACTTGAAAATATCACTTTTTGGGTCACTTTTTGGAATTTTTTTTTGGTGATCCCAAATTAAGCTTAGAATCGTATTTAAACGCGTATTTACGGAGGTATCGCTGTTTAAAGTTTTTGGTTGAAAAAATCACTTTTTGGATAATTTTTCGATATTTTTTTTGGTGATCCCAAATTAAGCTTAGAATCGTATTTAAACGCGTATTTACGGAGATATCGCTGTTTAAAGTTTTTAGTTGAAAAAAACACTTTTTGGACCATTTTTCGAAATTTTTTTTGGTGATCCCAAATTAAGCTTAGAATCGTATTTAAACGCGTATTTACGGAGATATCGCTGTATAAAGTTTTTAGTTGAAAAAAAACACTTTTTGGACCATTTTTCGAAATTTTTTTTGGTGATCCCAAATTAAGCTTAGAATCGTATTTATACGCGTATTTACGGAGATATCGCTGTTTAAAGATTTTAGTTGAAAAAAATCACTTTTTAGACCATTTCTCGAAATTTGTTTTGGTGATACCAAATTAAGCTTAGAATCGTATTTAAACGCGTATTTACGGAGATATCGCTGTTTAAAGTTTTTAGTTGAAAAAAATCACTTTTAGACCATTTCTCGAAATTTGTTTTGGTGATCCCAAATTAAGCTAAGAATCGTATTTAAACGCGTATTTACGGAGATATCACTATTTAAAGTTGTGACTTGAAAAATATCACTTTTTGGGTCACTTTTTGGAATTTTTTTTTGGTGATCCCAAATTAAGCTTAGAATCGTATTTAAACGCGTATTTACGGAGATATCGCTGTTTAAAGTTTTTGGTTGAAAAAATCACTTTTTGGGTAATTTTCGATATTTTTTTTGGTGATCCCAAATTAAGCTTAGAATCGGATTTAAACGCGTATTTACGGAGATATCGCTGTTTAAAGTTTTTAGTTAAAAAAAACACTTTTTGGACCATTTTTCGGAATTTTTTTTGGTGATCCCAAATTAAGCTAAGAATCGTATTTAAACGCGTATTTACGGAGATATCACTATTTAAAGTTGTGACTTGAAAAATATCACTTTTTGGGTCACTTTTTGGAATTTTTTTTTGGTGATCCCAAATTAAGCTAAGAATCGTATTTAAACGCGTATTTACGGAGATATCACTATTTAAAGTTGTGACTTGAAAAATATCACTTTTTGGGTCACTTTTTGGAATTTTTTTTGGTGATCCCAAATTAAGCTTAGAATCGTATTTAAACGCGTATTTACGGAGATATCACTATTTAAAGTTGTGACTTGAAAAATATCACTTTTTGGGTCACTTTTTGGAATATTTTTTTGGTGATCCCAAATTAAGCTTAGAATCGTATTTAAACGCGTATTTACGGAGATATCGCTGTTTAAAGTTTTTGGTTGAAAAAATCACTTTTTGGGTAATTTTTCGATATTTTTTTGGTGATCCCAAATTAAGCTTAGAATCGTATTTAAACGCGTATTTACGGAGATATCGCTGTTTAAAGTTTTTTAGTTAAAAAAAACACTTTTTGGACCATTTTTCGAAATTTTTTTTGGTGATCCCAAATTAAGCTTAGAATCGTATTTAAACGCGTATTTACGGAGATATCACTATTTAAAGTTGTGACTTGAAAAATATCACTTTTTGGGTCACTTTTTGGAATTTTTTTTTGGTGATCCCAAATTAAGCTTAGAATCGTATTTAAACGCGTATTTACGGAGGTATCGCTGTTTAAAGTTTTTGGTTGAAAAAATCACTTTTTGGATAATTTTTCGATATTTTTTTTGGTGATCCCAAATTAAGCTTAGAATCGTATTTAAACGCGTATTTACGGAGATATCGCTGTTTAAAGTTTTTAGTTGAAAAAAACACTTTTTGGACCATTTTTCGAAATTTTTTTTGGTGATCCCAAATTAAGCTTAGAATCGTATTTAAACGCGTATTTACGGAGATATCGCTGCATAAAGTTTTTAGTTGAAAAAAAACACTTTTTGGACCATTTTTCGAAATTTTTTTGGTGATCCCAAATTAAGCTTAGAATCGTATTTATACGCGTATTTACGGAGATATCGCTGTTTAAAGATTTTAGTTGAAAAAAATCACTTTTTAGACCATTTCTCGAAATTTGTTTGGTGATACCAAATTAAGCTTAGAATCGTATTTAAACGCGTATTTACGGAGATATCGCTGTTTAAAGTTTTTAGTTGAAAAAAATCACTTTTTAGACCATTTCTCGAAATTTGTTTTGGTGATCCCAAATTAAGCTAAGAATCGTATTTAAACGCGTATTTACGGAGATATCACTATTTAAAGTTGTGACTTGAAAAATATCACTTTTTGGGTCACTTTTTGGAATTTTTTTTTGGTGATCCCAAATTAAGCTTAGAATCGTATTTAAACGCGTATTTACGGAGATATCGCTGTTTAAAGTTTTTGGTTGAAAAAATCACTTTTTGGGTAATTTTTCGATATTTTTTTTGGTGATCCCAAATTAAGCTTAGAATCGTATTTAAACGCGTATTTACGGAGATATCGCTGTTTTAAAGTTTTTAGTTAAAAAAAACACTTTTTGGACCATTTTTCGGAATTTTTTTTGGTGATCCCAAATTAAGCTTAGAATCGTATTTAAACGCGTATTTACGGAGATATCGCTGTTTAAAGTTTTTAGTTGAAAAAAAACACTTTTTGGACCATTTTTCGAAATTTTTTTTGGTGATCCCAAATTAAGCTTAGAATCGTATTTAAACGCGTATTTACGGAGATATCGCTGTTTAAAGTTTTTAGTTAAAAAAAACACTTTTTGGACCATTTTTCGGAATTTTTTTTGGTGATCCCAAATTAAGCTTAGAATCGTATTTAAACGCGTATTTACGGAGATATCGCTGTTTAAAGTTTTGAGTTGAAAAAATTACTTCTTGGACCATTTTTCGTAATTTTTTTTGGTGATCCCAAATTAAGCTTAGAATCGTATTTAAACGCATATTTACGGAGATATCGCTGTTTAAAGTTTTGAGTTGAAAAAAATCACTTTTAGACCATTTCTCGAAATTTTTTTTGGTGATACCAAATTAGCTTAGAATCGTATTTAAACGCGTATTTACGGAGATATCGCTGTTTAAAGTTTTGAGTTGAAAAAAATTACTTTTTAGACCATTTCTCGAAAATTTTTTGGTGATCCCAAATTAAGCTTAGAATCGTATTTAAACGCGTATTTACGGAGATATCACTGTTTAAAGTTTTTAGTTGAAAAAAATCACTTTTTGGACCATTTCTCGAAATTTTTGGTGATCCCAAATTAAGCTAAGAATCGTATTTAAACGCGTATTTACGGAGATATCACTATTTAAAGTTGTGACTTGAAAAATATCACTTTTTGGGTCACTTTTTGGAATTTTTTTTTGGTGATCCCAAATTAAGCTTAGAATCGTATTTAAACGCGTATTTACGGAGATATCGCTGTTTAAAGTTTTTAGTTGAAAAAAAACACTTCTTGGACCATTTTTCGTAATTTTTTTTGGTGATCCCAAATTAAGCTTAGAATCGTATTTAAACGCATATTTACGGAGATATCGCTGTTTAAAGTTTTGAGTTGAAAAAAATCACTTTTAGACCATTTCTCGAAATTTTTTTTGGTGATACCAAATTAAGCTTAGAATCGTATTTAAACGCGTATTTACGGAGATATCGCTGTTTAAAGTTTTGAGTTGAAAAAAATTACTTTTTAGACCATTTCTCGAAAATTTTTTGGTGATACCAAATTAAGCTTAGAATCGTATTTAAACGCGTATTTACGGAGATATCGCTGTTTAAAGTTTTTAGTTAAAAAAAACACTTTTTGGACCATTTTTCGGAATTTTTTTTGGTGATCCCAAATTAAGCTTAGAATCGTATTTAAACGCGTATTTACGGAGATATCGCTGTTTAAAGTTTTGAGTTGAAAAAAATTACTTCTTGGACCATTTTTCGTAATTTTTTTGGTGATCCCAAATTAAGCTTAGAATCGTATTTAAACGCATATTTACGGAGATATCGCTGTTTAAAGTTTTGAGTTGAAAAAAATCACTTTTAGACCATTTCTCGAAATTTTTTTTGGTGATACCAAATTAAGCTTAGAATCGTATTTAAACGCGTATTTACGGAGATATCGCTGTTTAAAGTTTTGAGTTGAAAAAAATTACTTTTTAGACCATTTCTCGAAAATTTTTTGGTGATCCCAAATTAAGCTTAGAATCGTATTTAAACGCGTATTTACGGAGATATCACTGTTTAAAGTTTTTAGTTGAAAAAAATCACTTTTTGGACCATTTCTCGAAATTTTTTGGTGATCCCAAATTAAGCTAAGAATCGTATTTAAACGCGTATTTACGGAGATATCACTATTTAAAGTTGTGACTTGAAAAATATCACTTTTTGGGTCACTTTTTGGAATTTTTTTTTTGGTGATCCCAAATTAAGCTTAGAATCGTATTTAAACGCGTATTTACGGAGATATCGCTGTTTAAAGTTTTTAGTTGAAAAAAAACACTTCTTGGACCATTTTTCGTAATTTTTTTTGGTGATCCCAAATTAAGCTTAGAATCGTATTTAAACGCATATTTACGGAGATATCGCTGTTTAAAGTTTTGAGTTGAAAAAAATCACTTTTAGACCATTTCTCGAAATTTTTTTTGGTGATACCAAATTAAGCTTAGAATCGTATTTAAACGCGTATTTACGGAGATATCGCTGTTTAAAGTTTTGAGTTGAAAAAAATTACTTTTTAGACCATTTCTCGAAAATTTTTTGGTGATCCCAAATTAAGCTTAGAATCGTATTTAAACGCGTATTTACGGAGATATCGCTGTTTAAAGTTTTGAGTTGAAAAAAATTACTTCTTGGACCATTTTTCGTAATTTTTTTTGGTGATCCCAAATTAAGCTTAGAATCGTATTTAAACGCGTATTTACGGAGATATCGCTGTTTAAAGTTTTGAGTTGAAAAAAATTACTTCTTGGACCATTTTTCGTAATTTTTTTGGTGATCCCAAATTAAGCTTAGAATCGTATTTAAACGCGTATTTACGGAGATATCGCTGTTTAAAGTTTTGAGTTGAAAAAAATCACTTTTAGACCATTTCTCGAAATTTTTTTTGGTGATACCAAATAAAGCTTAGAATCGTATTTAAACGCGTATTTACGGAGATATCGCTGTTTAAAGTTTTTAGTTGAAAAAAATCACTTTTTAGACCATTTTTCGAAATTTTTTTTGTTGATCCCCCAAATTAAGCTTAGAATGGTATTTAAACGCGTATTTACGGAGATATCGCTGTTTAAAGTTTTTAGTTGAAAAAAATCACTTTTTGGACCATTTTTCGAAATTTTTTTTGTTGATCCCCCAAATTAAGCTTAGAATGGTATTTAAACGCGTATTTACGGAGATATCACTATTTAAAGTTGTGACTTGAAAAATATCACTTTTTGGGTCACTTTTTGGAATTTTTTTTTGGTGATCCCAAATTAAGCTTAGAATCGTATTTAAACGCGTATTTACGGAGATATCGCTGTTTAAAGTTTTTAGTTGAAAAAAATCACTTTTTGGACCATTTTTCGAAATTTTTTTTGTTGATCCCCCAAATTAAGCTTAGAATGGTATTTAAACGCGTATTTACGGAGATATCGCTGTTTAAAGTTTTGAGTCGAAAAAAATCACTTTTTGGACCATTTTTCGAAATTTTTTTTGTGATCCCAAATTAAGCTTAGAATCGTATTTAAACGCGTATTTACGGAGATATCGCTGTTTAAAGTTTTTAGTTGAAAAAAATCACTTTTTGGACCATTTTCGAAATTTTTTTTGTTGATCCCCCAAATTAAGCTTAGAATGGTATTTAAACGCGTATTTACGGAGATATCGCTGTTTAAAGTTTTGAGTTGAAAAAAATCACTTTTTGGACCATTTTTCGTAATTTTTTTGCTGATCCCAAATTAAGCTTGGAATCGTATTTAAACGCGTATTTACGGAGATATCGCTGTTTAAAGTTTTGAGTTGAAAAAAATAACTTTTTAGACCATTTCTCGAAAATTTTTTGGTGATCCCAAATTAAGCTTAGAATCGTATTTAAACGCGTATTTACGGAGATATCGCTGTTTAAAGTTTTGAGTTGAAAAAAATTACTTCTTGGGCCATTTTTCGTAATTTTTTTGGTGATCCCAAATTAAGCTTAGAATCGTATTTAAACGCGTATTTACGGAGATATCACTATTTAAAGTTGTGACTTGAAAAATATCACTTTTTGGGTCACTTTTTGGAATTTTTTTTGTGATCCCAAATTAAGCTTAGAATCGTATTTACGGAGATATCGCTGTTTAAAGTTTTTAGTTGAAAAAAATCACTTTTTGGACCATTTTTCGAAATTTTTTTTGGTGATCCCCCAAATTAAGCTTAGAATGGTATTTAAACGAGTATTTACGGAGATATCGCTGTTTAAAGTTTTGAGTCGAAAAAAAATCACTTTTTGGACCATTTTCGAAATTTGTTTTGGTGATACCAAATTAAGCTTAGAATCGTATTTAAACGCGTATTTACGGAGATATCGCTGTTTAAAGTTTTTAGTTGAAAAAAATCACTTTTTAGACCATTTCTCGAAATTTGTTTTGGTGATCCCAAATTAAGCTAAGAATCGTATTTAAACGCGTATTTACGGAGATATCACTATTTAAAGTTGTGACTTGAAAAATATCACTTTTTGGGTCACTTTTTGGAATTTTTTTTTGGTGATCCCAAATTAAGCTTAGAATCGTATTTAAACGCGTATTTACGGAGATATCGCTGTTTTAAAGTTTTTGGTTGAAAAAATCACTTTTTGGGTAATTTTTCGATATTTTTTTTGGTGATCCCAAATTAAGCTTAGAATCGTATTTAAACGCGTATTTACGGAGATATCGCTGTTTAAAGTTTTTAGTTAAAAAAAACACTTTTTGGACCATTTTTCGGAATTTTTTTGGTGATCCCAAATTAAGCTTAGAATCGTATTTAAACGCGTATTTACGGAGATATCGCTGTTTAAAGTTTTTAGTTGAAAAAAAACACTTTTTGGACCATTTTTCGAAATTTTTTTTGGTGATCCCAAATTAAGCTTAGAATCGTATTTAAACGCGTATTTACGGAGATATCGCTGTTTAAAGTTTTTAGTTAAAAAAAACACTTTTTGGACCATTTTTCGGAATTTTTTTTGGTGATCCCAAATTAAGCTTAGAATCGTATTTAAACGCGTATTTACGGAGATATCGCTGTTTAAAGTTTTGAGTTGAAAAAAATTACTTCTTGGACCATTTTTCGTAATTTTTTTTGGTGATCCCAAATTAAGCTTAGAATCGTATTTAAACGCGTATTTACGGAGATATCGCTGTTTAAAGTTTTTAGTTGAAAAAAATCACTTTTAGACCATTTCTCGAAATTTTTTTTGGTGATACCAAATTAAGCTTAGAATCGTATTTAAACGCGTATTTACGGAGATATCGCTGTTTAAAGTTTTGAGTTGAAAAAAATTACTTTTTAGACCATTTCTCGAAAATTTTTTGGTGATCCCAAATTAAGCTTAGAATCGTATTTAAACGCGTATTTACGGAGATATCACTATTTAAAGTTGTGACTTGAAAAATATCACTTTTTGGGTCACTTTTTGGAATTTTTTTTTGGTGATCCCAAATTAAGCTTAGAATCGTATTTAAACGCGTATTTACGGAGATATCGCTGTTTAAAGTTTTTAGTTGAAAAAAAACACTTCTTGGACCATTTTTCGTAATTTTTTTTGGTGATCCCAAATTAAGCTTAGAATCGTATTTAAACGCATATTTACGGAGATATCGCTGTTTAAAGTTTTGAGTTGAAAAAAATCACTTTTAGACCATTTCTCGAAATTTTTTTTGGTGATACCAAATTAAGCTTAGAATCGTATTTAAACGCGTATTTACGGAGATATCGCTGTTTAAAGTTTTGAGTTGAAAAAAATTACTTTTTAGACCATTTCTCGAAAATTTTTTGGTGATCCCAAATTAAGCTTAGAATCGTATTTAAACGCGTATTTACGGAGATATCGCTGTTTAAAGTTTTTAGTTAAAAAAAACACTTTTTGGACCATTTTTCGGAATTTTTTTTGGTGATCCCAAATTAAGCTTAGAATCGTATTTAAACGCGTATTTACGGAGATATCGCTGTTTAAAGTTTTTAGTTGAAAAAAAACACTTTTTGGACCATTTTTCGAAATTTTTTTTGGTGATCCCAAATTAAGCTTAGAATCGTATTTAAACGCGTATTTACGGAGATATCACTATTTAAAGTTGTGACTTGAAAAATATCACTTTTTGGGTCACTTTTTGGAATTTTTTTTTGGTGATCCCAAATTAAGCTTAGAATCGTATTTAAACGCGTATTTACGGAGATATCGCTGTTTAAAGTTTTTAGTTGAAAAAAAACACTTCTTGGACCATTTTTCGTAATTTTTTTTGGTGATCCCAAATTAAGCTTAGAATCGTATTTAAACGCATATTTACGGAGATATCGCTGTTTAAAGTTTTGAGTTGAAAAAAATCACTTTTAGACCATTTCTCGAAATTTTTTTTGGTGATACCAAATTAAGCTTAGAATCGTATTTAAACGCGTATTTACGGAGATATCGCTGTTTAAAGTTTTGAGTTGAAAAAAATTACTTTTTAGACCATTTCTCGAAAATTTTTTGGTGATCCCAAATTAAGCTTAGAATCGTATTTAAACGCGTATTTACGGAGATATCGCTGTTTAAAGTTTTGAGTTGAAAAAAATTACTTCTTGGACCATTTTTCGTAATTTTTTTTGGTGATCCCAAATTAAGCTTAGAATCGTATTTAAACGCGTATTTACGGAGATATCGCTGTTTAAAGTTTTGAGTTGAAAAAAATTACTTCTTGGACCATTTTTCGTAATTTTTTTTGGTGATCCCAAATTAAGCTTAGAATCGTATTTAAACGCGTATTTACGGAGATATCGCTGTTTAAAGTTTTGAGTTGAAAAAAATCACTTTTAGACCATTTCTCGAAATTTTTTTTGTTGATCCCCCAAATTAAGCTTAGAATGGTATTTAAACGCGTATTTACGGAGATATCGCTGTTTAAAGTTTTGAGTCGAAAAAAATCACTTTTTAGACCATTTTTCGAAATTTTTTTGTTGATCCCCCAAATTAAGCTTAGAATGGTATTTAAACGCGTATTTACGGAGATATCGCTGTTTAAAGTTTTTAGTTGAAAAAAATCACTTTTTGGACCATTTTTCGAAATTTTTTTTGTTGATCCCCCAAATTAAGCTTAGAATGGTATTTAAACGCGTATTTACGGAGATATCACTATTTAAAGTTTTGAGTTGAAAAAAATCACTTTTTGGACCATTTTTCGTAATTTTTTTTGCTGATCCCAAATTAAGCTTGGAATCGTATTTAAACGCGTATTTACGGAGATATCGCTGTTTAAAGTTTTGAGTTGAAAAAAATAACTTTTTAGACCATTTCTCGAAAATTTTTTGGTGATCCCAAATTAAGCTTAGAATCGTATTTAAACGCGTATTTACGGAGATATCGCTGTTTAAAGTTTTGAGTTGAAAAAAATTACTTCTTGGACCATTTTTCGTAATTTTTTTTGGTGATCCCAAATTAAGCTTAGAATCGTATTTAAACGCGTATTTACGGAGATATCACTATTTAAAGTTGTGACTTGAAAAATATCACTTTTGGGTCACTTTTTGGAATTTTTTTTGTGATCCCAAATTAAGCTTAGAATCGTATTTACGGAGATATCGCTGTTTAAAGTTTTTAGTTGAAAAAAATCACTTTTTGGACCATTTTTCGAAATTTTTTTTGGTGATCCCCCAAATTAAGCTTAGAATGGTATTTAAACGAGTATTTACGGAGATATCGCTGTTTAAAGTTTTGAGTCGAAAAAAATCACTTTTTGGACCATTTTTCGAAATTTTTTTGGTGATCCCAAATTAAGCTTAGAATCGTATTTAAACGCGAATTTACGGAGATATCACTGTTTAAAGTTTTTAGTTGAAAAAAATCACTTTTTGGACCATTTCTCGAAATTTTTTTGGTGATCCCAAATTAAGCTTAGAATCGTATTTAAACGCGTATTTACGGAGCTATCACTGTTTAAAGTTTTTAGTTGAAAAAAATCACTTTTTGGACCATTTTTCGTAATTTTTTTTGCTGATCCCAAATTAAGCTTGGAATCGTATTTAAACGCGTATTTACGGAGATATTGCTGTTTAAAGTTTTGAGTTGAAAAAAATAACTTTTTAGACTATTTCTCGAAATTGTTTTTGGTGATACCAAATTAAGCTTAGAATCGTATTTATACGCGTATTTACGGAGATATCGCTGTTTAAAGATTTTAGTTGAAAAAATCACTTTTTGGACCATTTTTCGAAATTTTTTTGGTGATCCCAAATTAAGCTTAGAATCGTATTTAAACGCGTATTTACGGAGATATCGCTGTTTAAAGTTTTTAGTTAAAAAAAACACTTTTTGGACCATTTTTCGGAATTTATTTTGGTGATCCCAAATTAAGCTTAGAATCGTATTTAAACGCGTATTTACGGAGATATCGCTGTTTAAAGTTTTGAGTTGAAAAAAATAACTTTATAGACCATTTCTCGAAATTTTTTTTGGTGATCCCAAATTAAGCTAAGAATCGTATTTAAACGCGTATTTACGGAGATATCACTATTTAAAGTTGTGACTTGAAAAATATCACTTTTTGGGTCACTTTTTGGAATTTTTTTTTGGTGATCCCAAATTAAGCTTAGAATCGTATTTAAACGCGTATTTACGGAGATATCGCTGTTTAAAGTTTTTAGTTGAAAAAAATCACTTTTTAGACCATTTCTCGAAAATTTTTTGGTGATCCCAAATTAAGCTTAGAATCGTATTTAAACGCGTATTTACGGAGATATCGCTGTTTAAAGTTTTTAGTTGAAAAAAAGCACTTTTTAGACCATTTCTCGAAATTTTTTTTGGTGATCCCAAATTAAGCTTAGAATCGTATTTAAACGCGTATTTACGGAGATATCGCTGTTTAAAGTTTTGAGTTGAAAAAAATAACTTTTTAGACTATTTCTCGAAATTGTTTTTGGTGATACCAAATTAAGCTTAGAATCGTATTTATACGCGTATTTACGGAGATATCGCTGTTTAAAGATTTTAGTTGAAAAAATCACTTTTTGGACCATTTTTCGAAATTTTTTTGGTGATCCCAAATTAAGCTTAGAATCGTATTTAAACGCGTATTTACGGATATATCGCTGTTTAAAGTTTTTAGTTGAAAAAAATCACTTTTTAGACCATTTCTCGAATTTGTTTTTGGTGATCCCAAATTAAGCTTGGAATCGTATTTAAACGCGTATTTACGGAGATATCGCTGTTTAAAGTTTTTAGTTCAAAAAAATCACTTTTTAGACCATTTCTCGAAATTTTTTTTGGTGATCCCAAATTAAGCTTAGAATCGTATTTAAACGCGTATTTACGGAGATATCGCTGTTTAAAGTTTTGAGTTGAAAAAAATAACTTTTTAGACTATTTCTCGAAATTGTTTCTGGTGATACCAAATTAAGCTTAGAATCGTATTTATACGCGTATTTACGGAGATATCACTATTTAAAGTTGTGACTTGAAAAATATCACTTTTTGGGTCACTTTTTGGAATTTTTTTTTGGTGATCCCAAATTAAGCTTAGAATCGTATTTAAACGCGTATTTACGGAGATATCGCTGTTTAAAGTTTTTAGTTAAAAAAAACACTTTTTGGACCATTTTTCGGAATTTATTTTGGTGATCCCAAATTAAGCTTAGAATCGTATTTAAACGCGTATTTACGGAGATATCGCTGTTTAAAGTTTTAAGTTGAAAAAAATAACTTTATAGACCATTTCTCGAAATTTTTTTTGGTGATCCCAAATTAAGCTAAGAATCGTATTTAAACGCGTATTTACGGAGATATCACTATTTAAAGTTGTGACTTGAAAAATATCACTTTTTGGGTCACTTTTTGGAATTTTTTTTTGGTGATCCCAAATTAAGCTTAGAATCGTATTTAAACGCGTATTTACGGAGATATCGCTGTTTAAAGTTTTTAGTTGAAAAAAACACTTTTTGGACCATTTTTCGAAATTTTTTTTGGTGATCCCAAATTAAGCTTAGAATCGTATTTAAACGCGTATTTACGGAGATATCGCTGTATAAAGTTTTTAGTTGAAAAAAAACACTTTTTGGACCATTTTTCGAAATTTTTTTTGGTGATCCCAAATTAAGCTTAGAATCGTATTTATACGCGTATTTACGGAGATATCGCTGTTTAAAGATTTTAGTTGAAAAATATCACTTTTTGGACCATTTTTCGAAATTTTTTTTGGTGATAATGAATTAAGCTTAGAATCGTATTTAAACGCGTATTTACGGAGATATCGCTGTTTAAAGTTTTTAGTTGAAAAAAATCACTTTTTAGACCATTTCTCGAAATTTGTTTTGGTGATACCAAATTAAGCTTAGAATCGTATTTAAACGCATATTTACGGAGATATCGCTGTTTAAAGTTTTGAGTTGAAAAAAATCACTTTTAGACCATTTCTCGAAATTTTTTTTGGTGATACCAAATTAAGCTTAGAATCGTATTTAAACGCGTATTTACGGAGATATCGCTGTTTAAAGTTTTGAGTTGAAAAAAATCACTTTTTAGACCATTTCTCGAAAATTTTTTGGTGATCCCAAATTAAGCTTAGAATCGTATTTAAACGCGTATTTACGGAGATATCACTATTTATAGTTGTGACTTGAAAAATATCACTTTTTGGGTCACTTTTTGGAATTTTTTTTTGGTGATCCCAAATTAAGCTTAGAATCGTATTTAAACGCGTATTTACGGAGATATCGCTGTTTAAAGTTTTTAGTTGAAAAAAAACTTTTTGGACCATTTTTCGGAATTTTTTTTGGTGATCCCAAATTAAGCTAAGAATCGTATTTAAACGCGTATTATATTACGGAGATATCGCTGTTTAAAGTTTTCACTTTTTGGACCATTTTTCGAAATTTTTTTTGGTGATAATGAATTAAGCTTAGAATCGTATTTAAACGCGTATTTACGGAGATATCGCTGTTTAAAGTTTTTAGTTGAAAAAAATCACTTTTTAGACCATTTCTCGAAATTTGTTTTGGTGATACCAAATTAAGCTTAGAATCGTATTTAAACGCGTATTTACGGAGATATCGCTGTTTAAAGTTTTTAGTTAAAAAAAACACTTTTTGGACCATTTTTCGGAATTTTTTTTGGTGATCCCAAATTAAGCTAAGAATCGTATTTAAACGCGTATTTACGGAGATATCACTATTTAAAGTTGTGACTTGAAAAATATCACTTTTTGGGTCACTTTTTGGAATTTTTTTTTGGTGATCCCAAATTAAGCTTAGAATCGTATTTAAACGCGTATTTACGGAGATATCGCTGTTTAAAGT
The DNA here is from genome assembly GCA_963576555.1 of Ferdinandea cuprea. Lineage (NCBI taxonomy): Eukaryota > Metazoa > Arthropoda > Insecta > Diptera > Syrphidae > Ferdinandea > Ferdinandea cuprea. Next base: position 81,277,737 of record OY754960.1, on the reverse strand, counting down.
TTTTAGTTGAAAAAAAACACTTTTTGGACCATTTTTCGAAATTTTTTTTGGTGATCCCAAATTAAGCTTAGAATCGTATTTAAACGCGTATTTACGGAGATATCGCTGTTTAAAGTTTTTAGTTGAAAAAAAACACTTCTTGGACCATTTTTCGTAATTTTTTTTGGTGATCCCAAATTAAGCTTAGAATCGTATTTAAACGCATATTTACGGAGATATCGCTGTTTAAAGTTTTTAGTTGAAAAAAATCACTTTTTAGACCATTTCTCGAAATTGTTTTTGGTGATCCCAAATTAAGCTTGGAATCGTATTTAAACGCGTATTTGCGGAGATATCGCTGTTTAAAGTTTTTAGTTCAAAAAAATCACTTTTTAGACCTTTTCTCGAAATTTTTTTTGGTGATCCCAAATTAAGCTTAGAATCGTATTTAAACGCGTATTTACGGAGATATCGCTGTTTAAAGTTTTGAGTTGAAAAAAATAACTTTTTAGACTATTTCTCGAAATTGTTTCTGGTGATACCAAATTAAGCTTAGAATCGTATTTATACGCGTATTTACGGAGATATCGCTGTTTAAAGATTTTAGTTGAAAAAATCACTTTTTGGACCATTTTTCGAAATTTTTTTGGTGATCCCAAATTAAGCTTAGAATCGTATTTAAACGCGTATTTACGGAGATATCGCTGTTTAAAGTTTTTAGTTAAAAAAAACACTTTTTGGACCATTTTTCGGAATTTATTTTGGTGATCCCAAATTAAGCTTAGAATCGTATTTAAACGCGTATTTACGGAGATATCGCTGTTTAAAGTTTTAAGTTGAAAAAAATAACTTTATAGACCATTTCTCGAAATTTTTTTTGGTGATCCCAAATTAAGCTAAGAATCGTATTTAAACGCGTATTTACGGAGATATCACTATTTAAAGTTGTGACTTGAAAAATATCACTTTTTGGGTCACTTTTTGGAATTTTTTTTTGGTGATCCCAAATTAAGCTTAGAATCGTATTTAAACGCGTATTTACGGATATATCGCTGTTTAAAGTTTTTGGTTGAAAAAATCACTTTTTGGGTAATTTTTCGATATTTTTTTTGGTGATCCCAAATTAAGCTTAGAATCGTATTTAAACGCGTATTTACGGAGATATCGCTGTTTAAAGTTTTTAGTTGAAAAAAAACTTTTTGGACCATTTTTCGGAATTTTTTTTGGTGATCCCAAATTAAGCTAAGAATCGTATTTAAACGCGTATTTACGGAGATATCACTATTTAAAGTTGTGACTTGAAAAATATCACTTTTTGGGTCACTTTTTGGAATTTTTTTTTGGTGATCCCAAATTAAGCTTAGAATCGTATTTAAACGCGTATTTACGGAGATATCGCTGTTTAAAGTTTTTAGTTGAAAAAAACACTTTTTGGACCATTTTTCGAAATTTTTTTTGGTGATCCCAAATTAAGCTTAGAATCGTATTTAAACGCGTATTTACGGAGATATCGCTGTATAAAGTTTTTAGTTGAAAAAAAACACTTTTTGGACCATTTTTCGAAATTTTTTTTGGTGATCCCAAATTAAGCTTAGAATCGTATTTATACGCGTATTTACGGAGATATCGCTGTTTAAAGATTTTAGTTGAAAAAAATCACTTTTTAGACCATTTCTCGAAATTTGTTTTGGTGATACCAAATTAAGCTTAGAATCGTATTTAAACGCGTATTTACGGAGATATCGCTGTTTAAAGTTTTTAGTTGAAAAAAATCACTTTTTAGACCATTTCTCGAAATTTGTTTTGGTGATCCCAAATTAAGCTAAGAATCGTATTTAAACGCGTATTTACGGAGATATCACTATTTAAAGTTGTGACTTGAAAAATATCACTTTTTGGGTCACTTTTTGGAATTTTTTTTTGGTGATCCCAAATTAAGCTTAGAATCGTATTTAAACGCGTATTTACGGAGATATCGCTGTTTAAAGTTTTTGGTTGAAAAAATCACTTTTTGGGTAATTTTTCGATATTTTTTTTGGTGATCCCAAATTAAGCTTAGAATCGTATTTAAACGCGTATTTACGGAGATATCGCTGTTTAAAGTTTTTAGTTAAAAAAAACACTTTTTGGACCATTTTTCGGAATTTTTTTTGGTGATCCCAAATTAAGCTAAGAATCGTATTTAAACGCGTATTTACGGAGATATCACTATTTAAAGTTGTGACTTGAAAAATATCACTTTTTGGGTCACTTTTTGGAATTTTTTTTTGGTGATCCCAAATTAAGCTTAGAATCGTATTTAAACGCGTATTTACGGAGATATCGCTGTTTAAAGTTTTTAGTTGAAAAAAAACACTTTTTGGACCATTTTTCGAAATTTTTTTTGGTGATCCCAAATTAAGCTTAGAATCGTATTTAAACGCGTATTTACGGAGATATCGCTGTTTAAAGTTTTTAGTTAAAAAAAACACTTTTTGGACCATTTTTCGGAATCTTTTTTGGTGATCCCAAATTAAGCTTAGAATCGTATTTAAACGCGTATTTACGGAGATATCGCTGTTTAAAGTTTTGAGTTGAAAAAAATTACTTCTTGGACCATTTTTCGTAATTTTTTTTGGTGATCCCAAATTAAGCTTAGAATCGTATTTAAACGCATATTTACGGAGATATCGCTGTTTAAAGTTTTGAGTTGAAAAAAATCACTTTTAGACCATTTCTCGAAATTTTTTTTGGTGATACCAAATTAAGCTTAGAATCGTATTTAAACGCGTATTTACGGAGATATCGCTGTTTAAAGTTGTGACTTGAAAAATATCACTTTTTGGGTCACTTTTTGGAATTTTTTTTTGGTGATCCCAAATTAAGCTTAGAATCGTATTTAAACGCGTATTTACGGAGATATCGCTGTTTAAAGTTTTGAGTTGAAAAAAATCACTTTTAGACCATTTCTCGAAATTTTTTTTGGTGATACCAAATAAAGCTTAGAATCGTATTTAAACGCGTATTTACGGAGATATCGCTGTTTAAAGTTTTTAGTTGAAAAAAATCACTTTTTAGACCATTTCTCGAAAATTTTTTGGTGATCCCAAATTAAGCTTAGAATCGTATTTAAACGCGTATTTACGGAGATATCGCTGTTTAAAGTTTTGAGTTGAAAAAAATAACTTTATAGACCATTTCTCGAAATTTTTTTTGGTGATCCCAAATTAAGCTAAGAATCGTATTTAAACGCGTATTTACGGAGATATCACTATTTAAAGTTGTGACTTGAAAAATATCACTTTTTGGGTCACTTTTTGGAATTTTTTTTGGTGATCCCAAATTAAGCTTAGAATCGTATTTAAACGCGTATTTACGGAGATATCGCTGTTTAAAGTTTTTGGTTGAAAAAATCACTTTTTGGGTAATTTTTCGAAATTTTTTTTGTGATCCCAAATTAAGCTTAGAATCGTATTTAAACGCGTATTTACGGAGATATCGCTGTTTAAAGTTTTTAGTTGAAAAAAATCACTTTTTGGACCATTTTTCGAAATTTTTTTTGTTGATCCCCCAAATTAAGCTTAGAATGGTATTTAAACGCGTATTTACGGAGATATCGCTGTTTAAAGTTTTGAGTCGAAAAAAATCACTTTTTGGACCATTTTTCGAAAATTTTTTGGTGATCCCAAATTAAGCTTAGAATCGTATTTAAACGCGTATTTACGGAGATATCGCTGTTTAAAGTTTTTAGTTGAAAAAAATCACTTTTTGGACCATTTCTCGAAATTTTTTTGGTGATCCCAAATTAAGCTTGGAATCGTATTTAAACGCGTATTTACGGAGATATCGCTGTTTAAAGTTTTTAGTTGAAAAAAATCACTTTTTAGACCATTTCTCGAAATTTTTTTTGGTGATCCCAAATTAAGCTTAGAATCGTATTTAAACGCGTATTTACGGAGATATCGCTGTTTAAAGTTTTGAGTTGAAAAAAATAACTTTTTAGACTATTTCTCGAAATTGTATTTGGTGATACCAAATTAAGCTTAGAATCGTATTTATACGCGTATTTACGGAGATATCGCTGTTTAAAAATTTAAGTTGAAAAAATCACTTTTTGGACCATTTTTCGAAATTTTTTTGGTGATCCCAAATTAAGCTTAGAATCGTATTTAAACGCGTATTTACGGAGATATCGCTGTTTAAAGTTTTTAGTTAAAAAAAACACTTTTTGGACCATTTTTCGGAATTTATTTTGGTGATCCCAAATTAAGCTTAGAATCGTATTTAAACGCGTATTTACGGAGATATCGCTGTTTAAAGTTTTGAGTTGAAAAAAATAACTTTATAGACCATTTCTCGAAATTTTTTTTGGTGATCCCAAATTAAGCTAAGAATCGTATTTAAACGCGTATTTACGGAGATATCACTATTTAAAGTTGTGACTTGAAAAATATCACTTTTTGGGTCACTTTTTGGAATTTTTTTTTGGTGATCCCAAATTAAGCTTAGAATCGTATTTAAACGCGTATTTACGGAGATATCGCTGTTTAAAGTTTTTAGTTGAAAAAAATCACTTTTTAGACCATTTCTCGAAAATTTTTTGGTGATCCCAAATTAAGCTTAGAATCGTATTTAAACGCGTATTTACGGAGATATCGCTGTTTAAAGTTTTTAGTTGAAAAAAATCACTTTTTAGACCATTTCTCGAAATTTTTTTTGGTGATCCCAAATTAAGCTTAGAATCGTATTTAAACGCGTATTTACGGAGATATCGCTGTTTAAAGTTTTGAGTTGAAAAAAATAACTTTTTAGACTATTTCTCGAAATTGTTTCTGGTGATACCAAATTAAGTTTAGAATCGTATTTATACGCGTATTTACGGAGATATCGCTGTTTAAAGATTTTAGTTGAAAAAATCACTTTTTGGACCATTTTTCGAAATTTATTTGGTGATCCCAAATTAAGCTTAGAATCGTATTTAAACGCGTATTTACGGAGATATCGCTGTTTAAAGTTTTTAGTTAAAAAAAACACTTTTTGGACCATTTTTCGGAATTTATTTTGGTGATCCCAAATTAAGCTTGGAATCGTATTTAAACGCGTATTTACGGAGATATCACTATTTAAAGTTGTGACTTGAAAAATATCACTTTTTGGGTCACTTTTTGGAATTTTTTTTTGGTGATCCCAAATTAAGCTTAGAATCGTATTTAAACGCGTATTTACGGAGATATCGCTGTTTAAAGTTTTTGGTTGAAAAAATCACTTTTTGGGTAATTTTTCGATATTTTTTTTGGTGATCCCAAATTAAGCTTAGAATCGTATTTAAACGCGTATTTACGGAGATATCGCTGTTTAAAGTTTTTAGTTGAAAAAAAACTTTTTGGACCATTTTTCGGAATTTTTTTTGGTGATCCCAAATTAAGCTTAGAATCGTATTTAAACGCGTATTTACGGAGATATCGCTGTTTAAAGTTTTGAGTTGAAAAAAATAACTTTTTAGACTATTTCTCGAAATTGTTTCTGGTGATACCAAATTAAGTTTAGAATCGTATTTATACGCGTATTTACGGAGATATCGCTGTTTAAAGATTTTAGTTGAAAAAATCACTTTTTGGACCATTTTTCGAAATTTATTTGGTGATCCCAAATTAAGCTTAGAATCGTATTTAAACGCGTATTTACGGAGATATCGCTGTTTAAAGTTTTTAGTTAAAAAAAACACTTTTTGGACCATTTTTCGGAATTTATTTTGGTGATCCCAAATTAAGCTTGGAATCGTATTTAAACGCGTATTTACGGAGATATCACTATTTAAAGTTGTGACTTGAAAAATATCACTTTTTGGGTCACTTTTTGGAATTTTTTTTTGGTGATCCCAAATTAAGCTTAGAATCGTATTTAAACGCGTATTTACGGAGATATCGCTGTTTAAAGTTTTTGGTTGAAAAAATCACTTTTTGGGTAATTTTTCGATATTTTTTTTGGTGATCCCAAATTAAGCTTAGAATCGTATTTAAACGCGTATTTACGGAGATATCGCTGTTTAAAGTTTTTAGTTGAAAAAAAACTTTTTGGACCATTTCTCGAAATTTTTTTTGGTGATCCCAAATTAAGCTAAGAATCGTATTTAAACGCGTATTTACGGAGATATCACTATTTAAAGTTGTGACTTGAAAAATATCACTTTTTGGGTCACTTTTTGGAATTTTTTTTTGGTGATCCCAAATTAAGCTTAGAATCGTATTTAAACGCGTATTTACGGAGATATCGCTGTTTAAAGTTTTTAGTTGAAAAAAATCACTTTTTAGACCATTTCTCGAAAATTTTTTGGTGATCCCAAATTAAGCTTAGAATCGTATTTAAACGCGTATTTACGGAGATATCGCTGTTTAAAGTTTTTAGTTGAAAAAAATCACTTTTTAGACCATTTCTCGAAATTTTTTTTGGTGATCCCAAATTAAGCTTAGAATCGTATTTAAACGCGTATTTACGGAGATATCGCTGTTTAAAGATTTTAGTTGAAAAAATCACTTTTTGGACCATTTTTCGAAATTTATTTGGTGATCCCAAATTAAGCTTAGAATCGTATTTAAACGCGTATTTACGGAGATATCGCTGTTTAAAGTTTTTAGTTAAAAAAAACACTTTTTGGACCATTTTTCGGAATTTATTTTGGTGATCCCAAATTAAGCTTGGAATCGTATTTAAACGCGTATTTACGGAGATATCACTATTTAAAGTTGTGACTTGAAAAATATCACTTTTTGGGTCACTTTTTGGAATTTTTTTTTGGTGATCCCAAATTAAGCTTAGAATCGTATTTAAACGCGTATTTACGGAGATATCGCTGTTTAAAGTTTTTGGTTGAAAAAATCACTTTTTGGGTAATTTTTCGATATTTTTTTTGGTGATCCCAAATTAAGCTTAGAATCGTATTTAAACGCGTATTTACGGAGATATCGCTGTTTAAAGTTTTTAGTTGAAAAAAAACTTTTTGGACCATTTTTCGGAATTTTTTTTGGTGATCCCAAATTAAGCTTAGAATCGTATTTAAACGCGTATTTACGGAGATATCGCTGTTTAAAGTTTTGAGTTGAAAAAAATAACTTTTTAGACTATTTCTCGAAATTGTTTCTGGTGATACCAAATTAAGTTTAGAATCGTATTTATACGCGTATTTACGGAGATATCGCTGTTTAAAGATTTTAGTTGAAAAAATCACTTTTTGGACCATTTTTCGAAATTTATTTGGTGATCCCAAATTAAGCTTAGAATCGTATTTAAACGCGTATTTACGGAGATATCGCTGTTTAAAGTTTTTAGTTAAAAAAAACACTTTTTGGACCATTTTTCGGAATTTATTTTGGTGATCCCAAATTAAGCTTGGAATCGTATTTAAACGCGTATTTACGGAGATATCACTATTTAAAGTTGTGACTTGAAAAATATCACTTTTTGGGTCACTTTTTGGAATTTTTTTTTGGTGATCCCAAATTAAGCTTAGAATCGTATTTAAACGCGTATTTACGGAGATATCGCTGTTTAAAGTTTTTGGTTGAAAAAATCACTTTTTGGGTAATTTTTCGATATTTTTTTTGGTGATCCCAAATTAAGCTTAGAATCGTATTTAAACGCGTATTTACGGAGATATCGCTGTTTAAAGTTTTTAGTTGAAAAAAAACTTTTTGGACCATTTTTCGGAATTTTTTTTGGTGATCCCAAATTAAGCTAAGAATCGTATTTAAACGCGTATTTACGGAGATATCACTATTTAAAGTTGTGACTTGAAAAATATCACTTTTTGGGTCACTTTTTGGAATTTTTTTTTGGTGATCCCAAATTAAGCTTAGAATCGTATTTAAACGCGTATTTACGGAGATATCGCTGTTTAAAGTTTTTGGTTGAAAAAATCACTTTTTGGGTAATTTTTCGATATTTTTTTTGGTGATCCCAAATTAAGCTTAGAATCGTATTTAAACGCGTATTTACCGAGATATCGCTGTTTAAAGTTTTTAGTTGAAAAAAACACTTTTTGGACCATTTTTCGAAATTTTTTTTGGTGATCCCAAATTAAGCTTAGAATCGTATTTAAACGCGTATTTACGGAGATATCGCTGTATAAAGTTTTTAGTTGAAAAAAAACACTTTTTGGACCATTTTTCGAAATTTTTTTTGGTGATCCCAAATTAAGCTTAGAATCGTATTTATACGCGTATTTACGGAGATATCGCTGTTTAAAGATTTTAGTTGGAAAATATCACTTTTTGGACCATTTTTCGAAATTTTTTTTGGTGATAATGAATTAAGCTTAGAATCGTATTTAAACGCGTATTTACGGAGATATCGCTGTTTAAAGTTTTTAGTTGAAAAAAATCACTTTTTAGACCATTTCTCGAAAATTTTTTGGTGATCCCAAATTAAGCTTAGAATCGTATTTAAACGCGTATTTACGGAGATATCGCTGTTTAAAGTTTTGAGTTGAAAAAAATAACTTTATAGACCATTTCTCGAAATTTTTTTTGGTGGTCCCAAATTAAGCTAAGAATCGTATTTAAACGCGTATTTACGGAGAAATCGCTGTTTAAAGTCTTGAGTTGAAAAAAATTACTTCTTGGACCATTTTTCGTAATTTTTTTTGGTGATCCCAAATTAAGCTTAGAATCGTATTTAAACGCGTATTTACGGAGATATCGCTGTTTAAAGTTTTGAGTTGAAAAAAATTACTTCTTGGACCATTTTTCGTAATTTTTTTTGGTGATCCCAAATTAAGCTTAGAATCGTATTTAAACGCGTATTTACGGAGATATCGCTGTTTAAAGTTTTGAGTTGAAAAAAATCACTTTTAGACCATTTCTCGAAATTTTTTTTGGTGATACCAAATTAAGCTTAGAATCGTATTTAAACGCGTATTTACGGAGATATCGCTGTTTAAAGTTTTTAGTTGAAAAAAATCACTTTTTAGACCATTTCTCGAAAATTTTTTGGTGATCCCAAATTAAGCTTAGAATCGTATTTAAACGCGTATTTACGGAGATATCGCTGTTTAAAGTTTTGAGTTGAAAAAAATAACTTTATAGACCATTTCTCGAAATTTTTTTTGGTGATCCCAAATTAAGCTAAGAATCGTATTTAAACGCGTATTTACGGAGATATCACTATTTAAAGTTGTGACTTGAAAAATATCACTTTTTGGGTCACTTTTTGGAATTTTTTTTGGTGATCCCAAATTAAGCTTAGAATCGTATTTAAACGCGTATTTACGGAGATATCGCTGTTTAAAGTTTTTGGTTGAAAAAATCACTTTTTGGGTAATTTTTCGAAATTTTTTTTGTGATCCCAAATTAAGCTTAGAATCGTATTTAAACGCGTATTTACGGAGATATCGCTGTTTAAAGTTTTTAGTTGAAAAAAATCACTTTTTGGACCATTTTTCGAAATTTTTTTTGTTGATCCCCCAAATTAAGCTTAGAATGGTATTTAAACGCGTATTTACGGAGATATCGCTGTTTAAAGTTTTGAGTCGAAAAAAATCACTTTTTGGACCATTTTTCGAAAATTTTTTGGTGATCCCAAATTAAGCTTAGAATCGTATTTAAACGCGTATTTACGGAGATATCGCTGTTTAAAGTTTTTAGTTGAAAAAAATCACTTTTTGGACCATTTCTCGAAATTTTTTTGGTGATCCCAAATTAAGCTTAGAATCGTATTTAAACGCGTATTTACGGAGATATCACTGTTTAAAGTTTTTAGTTGAAAAAAATCACTTTTTGGACCATTTTTCGTAATTTTTTTTGCTGATCCCAAATTAAGCTTGGAATCGTATTTAAACGCGTATTTACGGAGATATCGCTGTTTAAAGTTTTGAGTTGAAAAAAATAACTTTTTAGACTATTTCTCGAAATTGTATTTGGTGATACCAAATTAAGCTTAGAATCGTATTTAAACGCGTATTTACGAAGATATCACTATTTAAAGTTGTGACTTGAAAAATATCACTTTTTGGGTCACTTTTTGGAATTTTTTTTTGGTGATCCCAAATTAAGCTTAGAATCGTATTTAAACGCGTATTTACGGAGATATCGCTGTTTAAAGTTTTTAGTTGAAAAAAATCACTTTTTAGACCATTTCTCGAAAATTTTTTGCTGATCCCAAATTAAGCTTAGAATCGTATTTAAACGCGTATTTACGGAGATATCGCTGTTTAAAGTTTTTAGTTGAAAAAAATCACTTTTTAGACCATTTCTCGAAATTTTTTTTGGTGATCCCAAATTAAGCTTAGAATCGTATTTAAACGCGTATTTACGGAGATATCGCTGTTTAAAGTTTTGAGTTGAAAAAAATAACTTTTTAGACTATTTCTCGAAATTGTTTCTGGTGATACCAAATTAAGTTTAGAATCGTATTTATACGCGTATTTACGGAGATATCGCTGTTTAAAGATTTTAGTTGAAAAAATCACTTTTTGGACCATTTTTCGAAATTTATTTGGTGATCCCAAATTAAGCTTAGAATCGTATTTAAACGCGTATTTACGGAGATATCGCTGTTTAAAGTTTTTAGTTAAAAAAAACACTTTTTGGACCATTTTTCGGAATTTATTTTGGTGATCCCAAATTAAGCTTAGAATCGTATTTAAACGCGTATTTACGGAGATATCGCTGTTTAAAGTTTTGAGTTGAAAAAAATAACTTTATAGACCATTTCTCGAAATTTTTTTTGGTGATCCCAAATTAAGCTAAGAATCGTATTTAAACGCGTATTTACGGAGATATCACTATTTAAAGTTGTGACTTGAAAAATATCACTTTTTGGGTCACTTTTTGGAATTTTTTTTTGGTGATCCCAAATTAAGCTTAGAATCGTATTTAAACGCGTATTTACGGAGATATCGCTGTTTAAAGTTTTTGGTTGAAAAAATCACTTTTTGGGTAATTTTTCGATATTTTTTTTGGTGATCCCAAATTAAGCTTAGAATCGTATTTAAACGCGTATTTACGGAGATATCGCTGTATAAAGTTTTTAGTTGAAAAAAAACACTTTTTGGACCATTTTTCGAAATTTTTTTTGGTGATCCCAAATTAAGCTTAGAATCGTATTTATACGCGTATTTACGGAGATATCGCTGTTTAAAGATTTTAGTTGAAAAATATCACTTTTTGGACCATTTTTCGAAATTTTTTTTGGTGATCCCAAATTAAGCTTAGAATCGTATTTATACGCGTATTTACGGAGATATCGCTGTTTAAAGATTTTAGTTGAAAAATATCACTTTTTGGACCATTTTTCGAAATTTTTTTGGTGATCACAAATTAAGCTTAGAATCGTATTTAAACGCGTATTTACGGAGATATCGCTGTTTAAAGTTTTGAGTTGAAAAAAATCACTTTTTGGACCATTTTTCGTAATTTTTTTTGGTGATCCCAAATTAAGCTTAGAATCGTATTTAAACGCGTATTTACGGAGATATCGCTGTTTAAAGTTTTTAGTTGAAAAAAAACACTTTTTGGACCATTTTTCAAAATTTTTTTTGGTGATCCCAAATTAAGCTTAGAATTGTATTTATACGCGTATTTACGGAGATATCGCTGTTTAAAGATTTTAGTTGAAAAATATCACTTTTTGGACCATTTTTCGAAATTTTTTTGGTGATCAAAAATTAAGCTTAGAATCGTATTTAAACGCGTATTTACGGAGATATCGGTGTTTAAAGTTTTTAGTTGAAAAAAATCACTTTTTAGACCATTTCTCGAAATTTGTTTTGGTGATACCAAATTAAGCTTAGAATCGTATTTAAACGCGTATTTACGGAGATATCGCTGTTTAAAGTTTTTAGTTGAAAAAAAACACTTTTTGGACCATTTTTCGAAATTTTTTTTGGTGATCCCAAATTAAGCTTAGAATCGTATTTAAACGCGTATTTACGGAGATATCGCTGTTTAAAGTTTTGAGTTGAAAAAAATCACTTTTTGGACCATTTTTCGTAATTTTTTTTGGTGATCCCAAATTAAGCTTAGAATCGTATTTAAACGCGTATTTACGGAGATATCGCTGTTTAAAGTTTTGAGTTGAAAAAAATCACTTTTAGACCATTTCTTGAAATTTTTTTTGGTGATACCAAATTAAGCTTAGAATCGTATTTAAACGCGTATTTACGGAGATATCGCTGTTTAAAGATTTGAGTTGAAAAAAATCACTTTTTGGACCATTTTTCGAAATTTTTTTGGTGATCACAAATTAAGCTTAGAATCGTATTTAAACGCGTATTTACGGAGATATCGCTGTTTAAAGTTTTCAGTTGAAAAAAATAAATTTTTAGACTATTTCTCGAAATTGTTTTTGGTGATACCAAATTAAGCTTAGAATCGAGATATCGCTGTTTAAAGATTTTAGATGAAAAAAATCACTTTTTGGACCATTTTTCGTAATTTTTTTTGGTGATCCCAAATTAAGCTTAGAATCGTATTTAAACGCGTATTTACGGAGATATCGCTGTTTAAAGTTTTGAGTTGAAGACTTTTAGACCATTTCTTGAAATTTTTTTTGGTGATACCAAATTAAGCTTAGAATCGTATTTAAACGCGTATTTACGGAGATATCGCTGTTTAAAGATTTGAGTTGAAAAAAATAAATTTTTAGACTATTTCTCGAAATTGTTTTTGGTGATACCAAATTAAGCTTAGAATCGTATTTAAACGCGTATTTACGGAGATATCGCTGTTTAAAGTTTTTGGTTGAAAAAATCACTTTTTGGGTAATTTTTCGATATTTTTTTTGGTGATCCCAAATTAAGCTTAGAATCGTATTTAAACGCGTATTTACGGAGATATCGCTGTTTAAAGTTTTTGGTTGAAAAAATCACTTTTTGGGTAATTTTTCGAAATTTTTTTTGTGATCCCAAATTAAGCTTAGAGTCGTATTTAAACGCGTATTTACGGAGATATCGCTGTTTAAAGTTTTTAGTTGAAAAAAATCACTTTTTGGACCATTTTTCGAAATTTTTTTTGTTGATCCCCCAAATTAAGCTTAGAATGGTATTTAAACGCGTATTTACGGAGATATCGCTGTTTAAAGTTTTGAGTCGAAAAAAATCATTTTTTGGACCATTTTTCGAAATTTTTTTGGTGATCCCAAATTAAGCTTAGAATCGTATTTAAACGCGTATTTACGGAGATATCGCTGTTTAAAGTTTTTAGTTGAAAAAAATCACTTTTTGGACCATTTCTCGAAATTTTTTTGGTGATCCCAAATTAAGCTTAGAATCGTATTTAAACGCGCATTTACGGAGATATCACTGTTTAAAGTTTTTAGTTGAAAAAAATCACTTTTTGGACCATTTTTCGTAATTTTTTTTGCTGATCCCAAATTAAGCTTGGAATCGTATTTAAACGCGTATTTACGGAGATATCGCTGTTTAAAGTTTTTAGTTGAAAAAAATCACTTTTTAGACCATTTCTCGAAATTTTTTTTGGTGATCCCAAATTAAGCTTAGAATCGTATTTAAACGCGTATTTACGGAGATATCGCTGTTTAAAGTTTTGAGTTGAAAAAAAACTTTTTGGACCATTTTTCGGAATTTTTTTTGGTGATCCCAAATTAAGCTAAGAATCGTATTTAAACGCGTATTTACGGAGATATCACTATTTAAAGTTGTGACTTGAAAAATATCACTTTTTGGGTCACTTTTTGGAATTTTTTTTTGGTGATCCCAAATTAAGCTTAGAATCGTATTTAAACGCGTATTTACGGAGATATCGCTGTTTAAAGTTTTTGGTTGATAAAATCACTTTTTGGGTAATTTTTCGATATTTTTTTTGGTGATCCCAAATTAAGCTTAGAATCGTATTTAAACGCGTATTTACCGAGATATCGCTGTTTAAAGTTTTTAGTTGAAAAAAACACTTTTTGGACCATTTTTCGAAATTTTTTTTGGTGATCCCAAATTAAGCTTAGAATCGTATTTAAACGCGTATTTACGGAGATATCGCTGTATAAAGTTTTTAGTTGAAAAAAAACACTTTTTGGACCATTTTTCGAAATTTTTTTTGGTGATCCCAAATTAAGCTTAGAATCGTATTTATACGCGTATTTACGGAGATATCGCTGTTTAAAGATTTTAGTTGAAAAATATCACTTTTTGGACCATTTTTCGAAATTTTTTTTGGTGATAATGAATTAAGCTTAGAATCGTATTTAAACGCGTATTTACGGAGATATCGCTGTTTAAAGTTTTTAGTTGAAAAAAATCACTTTTTAGACCATTTCTCGAAATTTGTTTTGGTGATACCAAATTAAGCTTAGAATCGTATTTAAACGCGTATTTGCGGAGATATCGCTGTTTAAAGTTTTTAGTTAAAAAAAACACTTTTTGGACCATTTTTCGGAATTTTTTTTGGTGATCCCAAATTAAGCTAAGAATCGTATTTAAACGCGTATTTACGGAGATATCACTATTTAAAGTTGTGACTTGAAAAATATCACTTTTTGGGTCACTTTTTGGAATTTTTTTTTGGTGATCCCAAATTAAGCTTAGAATCGTATTTAAACGCGTATTTACGGAGATATCGCTGTTTAAAGTTTTTGGTTGAAAAAATCACTTTTTGGGTAATTTTTCGATATTTTTTTTGATGATCCCAAATTAAGCTTAGAATCGTATTTATACGCGTATTTACGGAGATATCGCTGTTTAAAGATTTTAGTTGAAAAATATCACTTTTTGGACCATTTTTCGAAATTTTTTTTGGTGATAATGAATTAAGCTTAGAATCGTATTTAAACGCGTAGTTACGGAGATATCGCTGTTTAAAGTTTTTAGTTGAAAAAAATCACTTTTTAGACCATTTCTCGAAATTTGTTTTGGTGATACCAAATTAAGCTTAGAATCGTATTTAAACGCGTATTTACGGAGATATCGCTGTTTAAAGTTTTTAGTTAAAAAAAACACTTTTTGGACCATTTTTCGGAATTTTTTTTGGTGATCCCAAATTAAGCTAAGAATCGTATTTAAACGCGTATTTACGGAGATATCACTATTTAAAGTTGTGACTTGAAAAATATCACTTTTTGGGTCACTTTTTGGAATTTTTTTTTGGTGATCCCAAATTAAGCTTAGAATCGTATTTAAACGCGTATTTACGGAGATATCGCTGTTTAAAGTTTTTGGTTGAAAAAATCACTTTTTGGGTAATTTTTCGATATTTTTTTTGGTGATCCCAAATTAAGCTTAGAATCGTATTTAAACGCGTATTTACCGAGATATCGCTGTTTTAAGTTTTTAGTTGAAAAAAACACTTTTTGGACCATTTTTCGAAATTTTTTTTGGTGATCCCAAATTAAGCTTAGAATCGTATTTAAACGCGTATTTACGGAGATATCGCTGTTTAAAGTTTTGAGTTGAAAAAAATCACTTTTTGGACCATTTTTCGAAATTTTTTTGGTGATCACAAATTAAGCTTAGAATCGTATTTAAACGCGTATTTACGGAGATATCGCTGTTTAAAGTTTTGAGTTGAAAAAAATCACTTTTTGGACCATTTTTCGTAATTTTTTTTGGTGATCCCAAATTAAGCTTAGAATCGTATTTAAACGCGTATTTACGGAGATATCGCTGTTTAAAGTTTTTAGTTGAAAAAAAACACTTTTTGGACCATTTTTCGAAATTTTTTTTGGTGATACCAAATTAAGCTTAGAATCGTATTTAAACGCGTATTTACGGAGATATCGCTGTTTAAAGTTTTTAGTTTAAAAAAATTCCTTTTTGGACCATTTTTCAAAATTTTTTTTGGTGATCCCAAATTAAGCTTAGAATCGTATTTATACGCGTATTTACGGAGATATCGCTGTTTAAAGATTTTAGTTGAAAAATATCACTTTTTGGACCATTTTTCGAAATTTTTTTTGGTGATAATGAATTAAGCTTAGAATCGTATTTAAACGCGTATTTACGGAGATATCGCTGTTTAAAGTTTTTAGTTGAAAAAAATCACTTTTTAGACCATTTCTCGTAATTTGTTTTGGTGATACCAAATTAAGCTTAGAATCGTATTTAAACGCGTATTTACGGAGATATCGCTGTTTAAAGTTTTTGGTTGAAAAAATCACTTTTTGGGTAATTTTTCGATATTTTTTTTGGTGATCCCAAATTAAGCTTAGAATCGTATTTAAACGCGTATTTACGGAGATATCGCTGTTTAAAGTTTTTAGTTGAAAAAAATCACTCTTAGACCATTTCTTGAAATTTTTATTGGTGATACCAAATTAAGCTTAGAATCGTATTTAAACGCGTATTTACGGAGATATCGCTGTTTAAAGTTTTTAGTTGAAAAAAATCACTTTTTAGACCATTTCTCGTAATTTGTTTTGGTGATACCAAATTAAGCTTAGAATCGTATTTAAACGCGTATTTACGGAGATATCGCTGTTTAAAGTTTTTGGTTGAAAAAATCACTTTTTGGGTAATTTTTCGATATTTTTTTTGGTGATCCCAAATTAAGCTTAGAATCGTATTTAAACGCGTATTTACGGAGATATCGCTGTTTAAAGTTTTTAGTTGAAAAAAATCACTCTTAGACCATTTCTTGAAATTTTTATTGGTGATACCAAATTAAGCTTAGAATCGTATTTAAACGCGTATTTACGGAGATATCGCTGTTTAAAGTTTTGAGTTGAAAAAAATCACTTTTTGGACCATTTTTCGAAATTTTTTTTGGTGATCCCAAATTAAGCTTAGAATCGTATTTAAACGCGTATTTACGGAGATATCGCTGTTTAAAGTTTTTAGTTGAAAAAAATCACTTTTTGGACCATTTTTCGAAATTTTTTTTGGTGATCCCCCAAATAAGCTTAGAATCGTATTTAAACGCGTATTTACGGAGATATCGCTGTTTAAAGTTTTTAGTTTAAAAAAATTACTTTTTGGACCATTTTTCAAAATTTTTTTGGTGATCACAAATATCGCTGTTTAAATTTTTTTTCTTGAAAAAAATCACGTTTTGGACCATTTTTCGATATTTTTTTTGGTGATCCCCCAAATTAAGCTTAGAATCGTATTTAAACGCGTATTTACGGAGATATCGCTGTATAAAGTTTTTAGTTGAAAAAAAACACTTTTTGGACCATTTTTCGAAATTTTTTTTGGTGATACCAAATTAAGCTTAGAATCGTATTTATACGCGTATTTACGGAGATATCGCTGTTTAAAGATTTTAGTTGAAAAATATCACTTTTTGGACCATTTTTCGAAATTTTTTTTGGTGATAATGAATTAAGCTTAGAATCGTATTTAAACGCGTATTTACGGAGATATCGCTTTTTAAAGTTTTTAGTTGAAAAAAATCACTTTTTAGACCATTTCTCGTAATTTGTTTTGGTGATCCCAAATTAAGCTAAGAATCGTATTTAAACGCGTATTTACGGAGATATCACTATTTAAAGTTGTGACTTGAAAAATATCACTTTTTGGGTCACTTTTTGGAATTTTTTTTTGGTGATCCCAAATTAAGCTTAGAATCGTATTTAAACGCGTATTTACGGAGATATCGCTGTTTAAAGTTTTTGGTTGAAAAAATCACTTTTTGGGTAATTTTTCGATATTTTTTTTGGTGATCCCAAATTAAGCTTAGAATCGTATTTAAACGCGTATTTACGGAGATATCGCTGTTTAAAGTTTTTAGTTGAAAAAAATCACTCTTAGACCATTTCTTGAAATTTTTATTGGTGATACCAAATTAAGCTTAGAATCGTATTTAAACGCGTATTTACGGAGATATCGCTGTTTAAAGTTTTGAGTTGAAAAAAATCACTTTTTGGACAATTTTTCGAAATTTTTATGGTGATCCCAAATTAAGCTTAGAATCGTATTTAAACGCGTATTTACGGAGATATCGCTGTTTAAAGTTTTTAGTTGAAAAAAATCACTTTTTGGACCATTTTTCGTAATATTTTTTGGTTATACCAAATTAAGCTTAGAATCGTATTTAAACGCGTATTTACGGAGATATCGCTCTTTAAAGTTTTTAGTTGAAAAAAATCACTTTTTGGACCATTTTTCGAAATTTTTTTTGGTGATCCCAAATTAAGCTTAGCATCGTATTTAAACGCGTATTTACGGAGATATCGCTGTTTAAAGTTTTTAGTTAAAAAAAACACTTTTTGGACCATTTTTCGGAATTTATTTTGGTGATCCCAAATTAAGCTTAGAATCGTATTTAAACGCGTATTTACGGAGATATCGCTGTTTAAAGTTTTGAGTTGAAAAAAATAACTTTATAGACCATTTCTCGAAATTTTTTTTGGTGATCCCAAATTAAGCTAAGAATCGTATTTAAACGCGTATTTACGGAGATATCGCTATTTAAAGTTGTGACTTGAAAAATATCACTTTTTGGGTCACTTTTTGGAATTTTTTTTTGGTGATCCCAAATTAAGCTTAGAATCGTAATATCGCTGTTTAAAGATTTTAGTTGAAAAATATCACTTTTTGGACCATTTTTCGAAATTTTTTTTGGTGATAATGAATTAAGCTTAGAATCGTATTTAAACGCGTATTTACGGAGATATCGCTGTTTAAAGTTTTTAGTTGAAAAAAATCACTTTTTAGACCATTTCTCGAAATTTGTTTTGGTGATACCAAATTAAGCTTAGAATCGTATTTAAACGCGTATTTACGGAGATATCGCTGTTTTCATTTTTCAAATTTTTTTTGGTGATCCCAAATTAAGCTTAGAATGGTATTTAAACGCGTATTTACGGAGATATGGCTGTTTAAATTTTTGAGTTGAAAAAAATCACTTTTTGGACCATTTTTCGAAATTTTTTTGGTGATCACAAATTAAGCTTAGAATCGTATTTAAACGCGTATTTACGGAGATATCGCTGTTTAAAGTTTTGAGTTGAAAAAAATCACTTTTAGACCAATTCTTGAAATTTTTTTTTGGTGATACCAAATTAAGCTTAGAATCGTATTTAAACGCGTATTTACGGAGATATCGCTGTTTAAAGTTTTGAGTTGAAAAAAATCACTTTTTGGACCATTTTTCGAAATTTTTTTTGGTGATCCCAAATTAAGCTTAGAATCGTATTTAAACGCGTATTTACGGAGATATCGCTGTTTAAAGTTTTTAGTTGAAAAAAAACACTTTTTGGACCATTTTTCGAAATTTTTTTTGGTGATCCCAAATTAAGCTTGGAATCGTATTTAAACGCGTATTTACGGAGATATCGCTGTTTAAAGTTTTTAGTTGAAAAAAAACACTTTTTGGACCATTTTTCGAAATTTTTTTTGGTGATCCCAAATTAAGCTTAGAATCGTATTTAAACGCGTATTTACGGAGATATCACTATTTAAAGTTGTGACTTGAAAAATATCACTTTTTGGGTCACTTTTTGGAATTTTTTTTTGGTGATCCCAAATTAAGCTTAGAATCGTATTTAAACGCGTATTTACGGAGATATCGCTGTTTAAAGTTTTTAGTTGAAAAAAAACACTTTTTGGACCATTTTTCGAAATTTTTTTGGTGATCGCAAATTAAGCTTAGAATCGTTTTTAAACGCGTATTTACGGAGATATCGCTGTATAAAGTTTTTAGTTGAAAAAAAACACTTTTTGGACCACTTTTCGAAATTTTTTTGGCGATCACAAATATCGCTGTTTAAATTTTTTTTCTTGAAAAAAATCACTTTTTGGGTAATTTTTCGATATTTTTTTTGGTGATCCCAAATTAAGCTTAGAATCGTATTTAAACGCGTATTTACGGAGATATCGCTGTTTAAAGTTTTTAGTTGAAAAAAAACACTTTTTGGACCATTTTTCGAAATTTTTTTGGTGATCGCAAATTAAGCTTAGAATCGTTTTTAAACGCGTATTTACGGAGATATCGCTGTATAAAGTTTTTAGTTGAAAAAAAACACTTTTTGGACCATTTTTCGAAATTTTTTTTGGTGATCCCAAATTAAGCTTAGAATCGTATTTATACGCGTATTTACGGAGATATCGCTGTTTAAAGTTTTTAGTTAAAAAAAACACTTTTTGGACCATTTTTCGGAATTTATTTTGGTGATCCCAAATTAAGCTTAGAATCGTATTTAAACGCGTATATACGGAGATATCGCTGTTTAAAGTTTTGAGTTGAAAAAAATAACTTTATAGACCATTTCTCGAAATTTTTTTTGGTGATCCCAAATTAAGCTAAGAATCGTATTTAAACGCGTATTTACGGAGATATCACTATTTAAAGTTGTGACTTGAAAAATATCACTTTTTGGGTCACTTTTTGGAATTTTTTTTTGGTGATCCCAAATTAAGCTTAGAATCGTATTTAAACGCGTATTTACGGAGATATCGCTGTTTAAAGTTTTTGGTTGAAAAAATCACTTTTTGGGTAATTTTTCGATATTTTTTTTGGTGATCCCAAATTAAGCTTAGAATCGTATTTAAACGCGTATTTACGGAGATATCGCTGTATAAAGTTTTTAGTTGAAAAAAAACACTTTTTGGACCATTTTTCGAAATTTTTTTTGGTGATCCCAAATTAAGCTTAGAATCGTATTTATACGCGTATTTACGGAGATATCGCTGTTTAAAGTTTTTAGTTGAAAAAAAACACTTTTTGGACCACTTTTCGAAATTTTTTTGGTGATCCCAAATTAAGCTTAGAATCGTATTTAAACGCGTATTTACGGAGATATCGCTGTATAAAGTTTTTAGTTGAAAAAAAACACTTTTTGGACCATTTTTCGAAATTTTTTTTGGTGATCCCAAATTAAGCTTAGAATCGTATTTATACGCGTATTTACGGAGATATCGCTGTTTAAAGATTTTAGTTGAAAAATATCACTTTTTGGACCATTTTTCGAAATTTTTTTTGGTGATAATGAATTAAGGTTAGAATCGTATTTAAACGCGTATTTACGGAGATATCGCTGTTTAAAGTTTTTAGTTGAAAAAAATCACTTTTTAGACCATTTCTCGAAATTTGTTTTGGTGATACCAAATTAAGCTTAGAATCGTATTTAAACGCGTATTTACGGAGATATCGCTGTTTAAAGTTTTGAGTTGAAAAAAATCACTTTTTGGACCATTTCTCGAAATTTTTTTTGGTGATCCCAAATTAAGCTAAGAATCGTATTTAAACGCGTATTTACGGAGATATCACTATTTAAAGTTGTGACTTGAAAAATATCACTTTTTGGGTCACTTTTTGGAATTTTTTTTTGGTGATCCCAAATTAAGCTTAGAATCGTATTTAAACGCGTATTTACGGAGATATCGCTGTTTAAAGTTTTTGGTTGAAAAAATCACTTTTTGGGTAATTTTTCGATATTTTTTTTGGTGATCCCAAATTAAGCTTAGAATCGTATTTAAACGCGTATTTACGGAGATATCGCTGTTTAAAGTTTTTAGTTGAAAAAAACACTTTTTGGACCATTTTTCGAAATTTTTTTTGGTGATCCCAAATTAAGCTTAGAATCGTATTTAAACGCGTATTTACGGAGATATCGCTGTTTAAAGTTTTTAGTTGAAAAAAAACACTTTTTGGGACCATTTTTCGAAATTTTTTTTGGTGATCCGAAATTAAGCTTAGAATCGTATTTATACGCGTATTTACGGAGATATCGCTGTTTAAAGATTTTAGTTGAAAAATATCACTTTTTGGACCATTTTTCGAAATTTTTTTTGGTGATAATGAATTAAGCTTAGAATCGTATTTAAACGCGTATTTACGGAGATATCGCTGTTTAAAGTTTTTAGTTGAAAAAAATCACTTTTTAGACCATTTCTCGAAATTTGTTGTGGTGATACCAAATTAAGCTTAGAATCGTATTTAAACGCGTATTTACGGAGATATCGCTGTTTTCATTTTTCAAATTTTTTTTGGTGATCCCAAATTAAGCTTAGAATGGTATTTAAACGCGTATTTACGGAGATATGGCTGTTTAAATTTTTGAGTTGAAAAAAATCACTTTTTGGACCATTTTTCGAAATTTTTTTGGTGATCACAAATTAAGCTTAGAATCGTATTTAAACGCGTATTTACGGAGATATCGCTGTTTAAAGTTTTGAGTTGAAAAAAATCACTTTTTGGACCATTTTTCGTAATTTTTTTTGGTGATCCCAAATTAAGCTTAGAATCGTATTTAAACGCGTATTTACGGAGATATCGCTGTTTAAAGTTTTGAGTTGAAAAAAATCACTTTTAGACCATTTCTTGAAATTTTTTTTGGTGACAAATTAAGCTTAGAATCGTATTTAAACGCGTATTTACGGAGATATCGCTGTTTAAAGATTTGAGTTGAAAAAAATTACTTTTTAGACCATTTCTCGAAAATTTTTTGGTGATCACAAATTAAGCTTAGAATCGTATTTAAACGCGTATTTACGGAGATATCGCTGTTTAAAGTTTTTAGTTGAAAAAAATCACTTTTTGGACCATTTTTCGTAATATTTTTTGGTCATACCAAATTAAGCTTAGAATCGTATTTAAACGCGTATTTACGGAGATATCGCTGTTTAAAGTTTTGAGTTGAAAAAAAAAACTTTTAGACCATTTCTCGAAATTTTTTTTGGTGATCCCCCAAATTAAGCTTAGAATGGTATTTAAACGCGTATTTACGGAGATATCGCTGTTTAAAGTTTTGAGTTGAAAAAAATTACTTCTTGGACCATTTTTCGTAATATTTTTTGGTCATACCAAATTAAGCTCAGAATCGTATTTAAACGCGTATTTACGGAGATATCGCTGTTTAAAGTTTTTAGTTGAAAAAAAT
Organism: Ferdinandea cuprea; assembly: GCA_963576555.1. NCBI lineage: Eukaryota > Metazoa > Arthropoda > Insecta > Diptera > Syrphidae > Ferdinandea > Ferdinandea cuprea. The sequence continues at coordinate 81,255,015 of OY754960.1, read as the reverse complement.
CACTTTTTGGACCATTTTTCGAAATTTTTTTTGGTGATCCCCCAAATTAAGCTTAGAATCGTATTTAAACGCGTATTTACGGAGATATCGCTGTTTAAAGTTTTGAGTTGAAAAAAATCACTTTTTGGACCATTTTTCGAAATTTTTTTGGTGATCACAAATTAAGCTTAGAATCGTATTTAAACGCGTATTTACGGAGATATCGCTGTTTAAAGTTTTGAGTTGAAAAAAAAAACTTTTAGACCATTTCTCGAAATTTTTTTTGGTGATACCAAATTAAGCTTAGAATCGTATTTAAACGCGTATTTACGGAGATATCGCTGTTTAAAGTTTTTAGTTGAAAAAAATCACTTTTTGGAACATTTTCCGAAATTTTTTTTGGTGATCCCCCAAATTAAGCTTAGAATGGTATTTAAACGCGTATTTACGGAGATATCGCTGTTTAAAGTTTTGAGTTGAAAAAAATTACTTCTTGGACCATTTTTCGTAATTTTTTTTGGTGATCCCAAATTAAGCTTAGAATCGTATTTAAACGCGTATTTACGGAGATATCGCTGTTTAAAGTTTTGAGTTAAAAAAAAATCACTCTTAGACCATTTCTTGAAATTTTTATTGGTGATACCAAATTAGAATCGTATTTAAACGCGTATTTACGGAGATATCGCTGTTTAAAGTTTTGAGTTGAAAAAAATTACTTCTTGGACCATTTTTCGTAATTTTTTTTGGTGATCCCAAATTAAGCTTAGAATCGTATTTAAACGCGTATTTACGGAGATATCGCTGTTTAAAGTTTTGAGTTGAAAAAAAATCACTCTTAGACCATTTCTTGAAATTTTTATTGGTGATACCAAATTAGAATCGTATTTAAACGCGTATTTACGGAGATATCGCTGTTTAAAGTTTTTAGTTGAAAAAAAACACTTTTTGGACCATTTTTCGTAATATTTTTTGGTCATACCAAATTAAGCTTAGAATCGTATTTAAACGCGTATTTACGGAGATATCGCTGTTTAAAGTTTTTAGTTGAAAAAAATCACTTTTTGGACCATTTTTCGAAATTTTTTTTGGTGATCCCCCAAATTAAGCTTAGAATGGTATTTAAACGCGTATTTACGGAGATATCGCTGTTTAAAGTTTTGAGTCGAAAAAAATCACTTTTTGGACCATTTTTCGAAATTTTTTTGGTGATCCCAAATTAAGCTTAGAATCGTATTTAAACGCGTATTTACGGAGATATCGCTGTTTAAAGTTTTGAGTCGAAAAAAATCACTTTTTGGACCATTTTTCGAAATTTTTTTGGTGATCCCAAATTAAGTTTAGAATCGTATTTAAACGCGTATTTACGGAGATATCGCTGTTTAAAGTTTTGAGTTGAAAAAAATCACTTTTTGGACAATTTTTCGAAATTTTTTTTGTGATCCCAAATTAAGCTTAGAATCGTATTTAAACGCGTATTTACGGAGATATCGCTGTTTAAAGTTTCGAGTTGAAAAAAATCACTTTTTGGACCATTTTTCGAAATTTTTTTGGTGATCCCAAATTAAGCTTAGAATCGTATTTAAACGCGTATTTACGGAGATATCGCTGTTTAAAGATTTTAGTTGAAAAAAATCACTTTTTGGACCATTTTTCGAAATTTTTTTTGGTGCTCCCAAACTAAGCTTAGAATCGTATTTAAACGCGTATCTACGGAGATATCGCTGTTTAAAGTTTTGAGTTGAAAAAATCACTTTTTGGGCCATTTAAAAAAATAAAATGTTTGATCCCATATTAAGCTCAGAATCGCATTTAAACGCGTATTTACGGAGATATCGCTGTTTAAAGTTTTTAGTTTAAAAAAATTACTTTTTGGACCATTTTTCAAAATTTTTTTGGTGATCACAAATATCGCTGTTTAAATTTTTTTTCTTGAAAAAAATCACGTTTTGGACCATTTTTCGAAATTTTGTTGGTGATCACAAATTAAGCTTAGAATCGTATTTAAACGCGTATTTACGGAGATATCGCTGTTTAAAGATTTTAGTTGAAAAAATCACTTTTTGGACCATTTTTCGAAATTTTTTTGGTGATCCCAAATTAAGCTTAGAATCGTATTTAAACGCGTATTTACGGAGATATCGCTGTTTAAAGTTTTTAGTTAAAAAAAAAACTTTTTGGACCATTTTTCGGAATTTATTTTGGTGATCCCAAATTAAGCTTAGAATCGTATTTAAACGCGTATATACGGAGATATCGCTGTTTAAAGTTTTGAGTTGAAAAAAATAACTTTATAGACCATTTCTCGAAATTTTTTTTGGTGATCCCAAATTAAGCTAAGAATCGTATTTAAACGCGTATTTACGGAGATATCACTATTTAAAGTTGTGACTTGAAAAATATCACTTTTTGGGTCACTTTTTGGAATTTTTTTTTGGTGATCCCAAATTAAGCTTAGAATCGTATTTAAACGCGTATTTACGGAGATATCGCTGTTTAAAGTTTTTAGTTAAAAAAAAAACTTTTTGGACCATTTTTCGGAATTTATTTTGGTGATCCCAAATTAAGCTTAGAATCGTATTTAAACGCGTATATACGGAGATATCGCTGTTTAAAGTTTTGAGTTGAAAAAAATAACTTTATAGACCATTTCTCGAAATTTTTTTTGGTGATCCCAAATTAAGCTAAGAATCGTATTTAAACGCGTATTTACGGAGATATCACTATTTAAAGTTGTGACTTGAAAAATATCACTTTTTGGGTCACTTTTTGGAATTTTTTTTTGGTGATCCCAAATTAAGCTTAGAATCGTATTTAAACGCGTATTTACGGAGATATCGCTGTTTAAAGTTTTTAGTTGAAAAAAATCACTTTTTGGACCATTTTTCGAAATTTTTTTGGTGATCCCAAATTAAGCTTAGAATGGTATTTAAACGCGTATTTACGGAGATATCGCTGTTTAAAGTTTTGAGTTGAAAAAAATTACTTCTTGGACCATTTTTCGTAATTTTTTTTGGTGATCCCAAATTAAGCTTAGAATCGTATTTAAACGCGTATTTACGGAGATATCGCTGTTTAAAGTTTTGAGTTGAAAAAAAATCACTCTTAGACCATTTCTTGAAATTTTTATTGGTGATACCAAATTAGAATCGTATTTAAACGCGTATTTACGGAGATATCGCTGTTTAAAGTTTTGAGTTGAAAAAAATCACTTTTTGGACAATTTTTCGAAATTTTTTTGGTGATCCCAAATTAAGCTTAGAATCGTATTTAAACGCGTATTTACGGAGATATCGCTGTTTAAAGTTTTTAGTTGAAAAAAATCACTTTTTGGACCATTTTTCGAAATTTTTTTTGGTGATCCCCCAAATTAAGCTTAGAATCGTATTTAAACGCGTATCTACGGAGATATCGCTGTTTAAAGTTTTGAGTTGAAAAAATCACTTTTTGGGCCATTTAAAAAAATAAAATATTTGATCCCATATTAAGCTCAGAATCGCATTTAAACGCGTATTTACGGAGATATCGCTGTTTAAAGTTTTTAGTTTAAAAAAATTACTTTTTGGACCATTTTTCGAAATTTTGTTGGTGATCACAAATTAAGCTTAGAATCGTATTTAAACGCGTATTTACGGAGATATCGCTGTTTAAAGATTTTAGTTGAAAAATATCACTTTTTGGACCATTTTTCGAAATTTTTTTGGTGATCCCAAATTAAGCTTAGAATCGTATTTAAACGCGTATTTACGGAGATATCGCTGTTTAAAGTTTTTAGTTAAAAAAAACACTTTTTGGACCATTTTTCGGAATTTATTTTGGTGATCCCAAATTAAGCTTAGAATCGTATTTAAACGCGTATATACGGAGATATCGCTGTTTAAAGTTTTGAGTTGAAAAAAATAACTTTATAGACCATTTCTCGAAATTTTTTTTGGTGATCCCAAATTAAGCTAAGAATCGTATTTAAACGCGTATTTACGGAGATATCACTATTTAAAGTTGTGACTTGAAAAATATCACTTTTTGGGTCACTTTTTGGAATTTTTTTTTGGTGATCCCAAATTAAGCTTAGAATCGTATTTAAACGCGTATTTACGGTGATATCGCTGTTTAAAGTTTTTAGTTGAAAAAAAACACTTTTTGGGACCATTTTTCGAAATTTTTTTTGGTGATCCGAAATTAAGCTTAGAATCGTATTTATACGCGTATTTACGGAGATATCGCTGTTTAAAGATTTTAGTTGAAAAATATCACTTTTTGGACCATTTTTCGAAATTTTTTTTGGTGATAATGAATTAAGCTTAGAATCGTATTTAAACGCGTATTTACGGAGATATCGCTGTTTAAAGTTTTTAGTTGAAAAAAATCACTTTTTAGACCATTTCTCGAAATTTGTTTTGGTGATACCAAATTAAGCTTAGAATCGTATTTAAACGCGTATTTACGGAGATATCGCTGTTTTCATTTTTCAAATTTTTTTTGGTGATACCAAATTAAGCTTAGAATGGTATTTAAACGCGTATTTACGGAGATATGGCTGTTTAAATTTTTGAGTTGAAAAAAATCACTTTTTGGACCATTTTTCGAAATTTTTTTGGTGATCACAAATTAAGCTTAGAATCGTATTTAAACGCGTATTTACGGAGATATCGCTGTTTAAAGTTTTGAGTTGAAAAAAATCACTTTTTGGACCATTTTTCGTAATTTTTTTTGGTGATCCCAAATTAAGCTTAGAATCGTATTTAAACGCGTATTTACGGAGATATCGCTGTTTAAAGTTTTGAGTTGAAAAAAATCACTTTTAGACCATTTCTTGAAATTTTTTTTGGTGATACCAAATTAAGCTTAGAATCGTATTTAAACGCGTATTTACGGAGATATCGCTGTTTAAAGATTTGAGTTGAAAAAAATTACTTTTTAGGCCATTTCTCGAAAATTTTTTGGTGATCCCAAATTAAGCTTAGAATCGTATTTAAACGCGTATTTTCGGAGATATCGCTGTTTAAAGTTTTGAGTTGAAAAAAATCACTTCTTGGACCATTTTTCGAAATTTTTTTGGTGATCACAAATTAAGCTTAGAATCGTATTTAAACGCGTATTTACGGAGATATCGCTGTTTAAAGTTTTTAGTTGAAAAAAATCACTTTTTGGACCATTTTTCGAAATTTTTTTTGGTGATCCCCCAAATTAAGCTTAGAATGGTATTTAAACGCGTACTTACGGAGATATCGCTGTTTAAAGTTTTGAGTTGAAAAAAATTACTTCTTGGACCATTTTTCGTAATTTTTTTTGGTGATCCCAAATTAAGCTTAGAATCGTATTTAAACGCGTATTTACGGAGATATCGCTGTTTAAAGTTTTTAGTTGAAAAAAATCACTTTTTGGACCATTTTTCGAAATTTTTTTTGGTGATCCCAAACTAAGCTTAGAATCGTATTTAAACGCGTATTTACGGAGATATCGCTGTTTAAAGTTTTGAGTTGAAAAAATTCACTTTTTAGACCATTTCTCGAAAATTTTTTGGTGATCCCAAATTAAGCTTAGAATCGTATTTAAACGCGTATTTACGGAGATATCGCTGTTTAAAGTTTTGAGTTGAAAAAAATCACTTTTTGGACAATTTTTCGAAATTTTTTTTGTGATCCCAAATTAAGCTTAGAATCGTATTTAAACGCGTATTTACGGAGATATCGCTGTTTAAAGTTTCGAGTTGAAAAAAATCACTTTTTGGACCATTTTTCGAAATTTTTTTGGTGATCCCAAATTAAGCTTAGAATCGTATTAAAACGCGTATTTACGGAGATATCGCTGTTTAAAGATTTTAGTTGAAAAAAATCACTTTTTGGACCATTTTTCGAAATTTTTTTTGGTGCTCCCAAACTAAGCTTAGAATCGTATTTAAACGCGTATCTACGGAGATATCGCTGTTTAAAGTTTTGAGTTGAAAAAATCACTTTTTGGGCCATTTAAAAAAATAAAATGTTTGATCCCATATTAAGCTCAGAATCGCATTTAAACGCGTATTTACGGAGATATCGCTGTTTAAAGTTTTTAGTTTAAAAAAATTACTTTTTGGACCATTTTTCAAAATTTTTTTGGTGATCACAAATATCGCTGTTTAAATTTTTTTTCTTGAAAAAAATCACGTTTTGGACCATTTTTCGAAATTTTGTTGGTGATCACAAATTAAGCTTAGAATCGTATTTAAACGCGTATTTACGGAGATATCGCTGTTTAAAGATTTTAGTTGAAAAAATCACTTTTTGGACCATTTTTCGAAATTTTTTTGGTGATCCCAAATTAAGCTTAGAATCGTATTTAAACGCGTATTTACGGAGATATCGCTGTTTAAAGTTTTTAGTTAAAAAAAACACTTTTTGGACCATTTTTCGGAATTTATTTTGGTGATCCCAAATTAAGCTTAGAATCGTATTTAAACGCGTATATACGGAGATATCGCTGTTTAAAGTTTTGAGTTGAAAAAAATAACTTTATAGACCATTTCTCGAAATTTTTTTTGGTGATCCCAAATTAAGCTAAGAATCGTATTTAAAAGCGTATTTACGGAGATATCACTATTTAAAGTTGTGACTTGAAAAATATCACTTTTTGGAATTTTTTTTTGGTGATCCCAAATTAAGCTTAGAATCGTATTTAAACGCGTATTTACGGAGATATCGCTGTTTAAAGTTTTTGGTTGAAAAAATCACTTTTTGGGTAATTTTTCGATATTTTTTTTGGTGATCCCAAATTAAGCTTAGAATCGTATTTAAACGCGTATTTACGGAGATATCGCTGTATAAAGTTTTTAGTTGAAAAAAAACACTTTTTGGACCATTTTTCGAAATTTTTTTTGGTGATCCGAAATTAAGCTTAGAATCGTATTTATACGCGTATTTACGGAGATATCGCTGTTTAAAGATTTTAGTTGAAAAATATCACTTTTTGGACCATTTTTCGAAATTTTTTTTGGTGATAATGAATTAAGCTTAGAATCGTATTTAAACGCGTATTTACGGAGATATCGCTGTTTAAAGTTTTTAGTTGAAAAAAATCACTTTTTAGACCATTTCTCGAAATTTGTTTTGGTGATACCAAATTAAGCTTAGAATCGTATTTAAACGCGTATTTACGGAGATATCGCTGTTTAAAGTTTTGAGTTGAAAAAAATTACTTCTTGGACCATTTTTCGTAATTTTTTTTGGTGATCCCAAATTAAGCTTAGAATCGTATTTAAACGCGTATTTACGGAGATATCGCTGTTTAAAGTTTTGAGTTGAAAAAAATTACTTCTTGGACCATTTTTCGTAATTTTTTTTGGTGATCCCAAATTAAGCTTAGAATCGTATTTAAACGCGTATTTACGGAGATATCGCTGTTTAAAGTTTTGAGTTGAAAAAAATCACTTTTTGGACAATTTTTCGAAATTTTTTTGGTGATCCCAAATTAAGCTTAGAATCGTATTTAAACGCGTATTTACGGAGATATCGCTGTTTAAAGTTTTTAGTTGAAAAAAATCACTTTTTGGACCATTTTTCGTAATATTTTTTGGTCATACCAAATTAAGCTTAGAATCGTATTTAAACGCGTATTTACGGAGATATCGCTGTTTAAAGTTTTTAGTTGAAAAAAATTACTTTTTGGACCATTTTTCGAAATTTTTTTTGGTGATCCCCCAAATTAAGCTTAGAATCGTATTTAAACGCGTATTTACGGAGATATCGCTGTTTAAAGTTTTGAGTTGAAAAAAATCACTTTTTGGACAATTTTTCGAAATTTTTTTTGTGATCCCAAATTAAGCTTAGAATCGTATTTAAACGCGTATTTACGGAGATATCGCTGTTTAAAGTTTCGAGTTGAAAAAAATCACTTTTTGGACCATTTTTCGAAATTTTTTTGGTGATCCCAAATTAAGCTTAGAATCGTATTAAAACGCGTATTTACGGAGATATCGCTGTTTAAAGATTTTAGTTGAAAAAAATCACTTTTTGGACCATTTTTCGAAATTTATTTTTGGTGCTCCCAAACTAAGCTTAGAATCGTATTTAAACGCGTATCTACGGAGATATCGCTGTTTAAAGTTTTGAGTTGAAAAAATCACTTTTTGGGCCATTTAAAAAAATAAAATGTTTGATCCCATATTAAGCTCAGAATCGCATTTAAACGCGTATTTACGGAGATATCGCTGTTTAAAGTTTTTAGTTTAAAAAAATTACTTTTTGGACCATTTTTCAAAATTTTTTTGGTGATCACAAATATCGCTGTTTAAATTTTTTTTCTTGAAAAAAATCACGTTTTGGACCATTTTTCGAAATTTTGTTGGTGATCACAAATTAAGCTTAGAATCGTATTTAAACGCGTATTTACGGAGATATCGCTGTTTAAAGATTTTAGTTGAAAAAATCACTTTTTGGACCATTTTTCGAAATTTTTTTGGTGATCCCAAATTAAGCTTAGAATCGTATTTAAACGCGTATTTACGGAGATATCGCTGTTTAAAGTTTTTAGTTAAAAAAACACTTTTTGGACCATTTTTCGGAATTTATTTTGGTGATCCCAAATTAAGCTAAGAATCGTATTTAAAAGCGTATTTACGGAGATATCACTATTTAAAGTTGTGACTTGAAAAATATCACTTTTTGGAATTTTTTTTTGGTGATCCCAAATTAAGCTTAGAATCGTATTTAAACGCGTATTTACGGAGATATCGCTGTTTAAAGATTTTAGTTGAAAAAATCACTTTTTGGACCATTTTTCGAAATTTTTTTGGTGATCCCAAATTAAGCTTAGAATCGTATTTAAACGCGTATTTACGGAGATATCGCTGTTTAAAGTTTTGAGTTGAAAAAAATAACTTTATAGACCATTTCTCGAAATTTTTTTTGGTGATCCCAAATTAAGCTAAGAATCGTATTTAAAAGCGTATTTACGGAGATATCACTATTTAAAGTTGTGACTTGAAAAATATCACTTTTTGGAATTTTTTTTTGGTGATCCCAAATTAAGCTTAGAATCGTATTTAAACGCGTATTTACGGAGATATCGCTGTTTAAAGTTTTTGGTTGAAAAAATCACTTTTTGGGTAATTTTTCGATATTTTTTTTGGTGATCCCAAATTAAGCTTAGAATCGTATTTAAACGCGTATTTACGGAGATATCGCTGTATAAAGTTTTTAGTTGAAAAAAAACACTTTTTGGACCATTTTTCGAAATTTTTTTTGGTGATCCGAAATTAAGCTTAGAATCGTATTTATACGCGTATTTACGGAGATATCGCTGTTTAAAGATTTTAGTTGAAAAATATCACTTTTTGGACCATTTTTCGAAATTTTTTTTGGTGATAATGAATTAAGCTTAGAATCGTATTTAAACGCGTATTTACGGAGATATCGCTGTTTAAAGTTTTTAGTTGAAAAAAATCACTTTTTAGACCATTTCTCGAAATTTGTTTTGGTGATACCAAATTAAGCTTAGAATCGTATTTAAACGCGTATTTACGGAGATATCGCTGTTTTCATTTTTCAAATTTTTTTTGGTGATCCCAAATTAAGCTTAGAATGGTATTTAAACGCGTATTTACGGAGATATGGCTGTTTAAATTTTTGAGTTGAAAAAAATCACTTTTTGGACCATTTTTCGAAATTTTTTTGGTGATCACAAATTAAGCTTAGAATCGTATTTAAACGCGTATTTACGGAGATATCGCTGTTTAAAGTTTTGAGTTGAAAAAAAAAACTTTTAGACCATTTCTCGAAATTTTTTTTGGTGATACCAAATTAAGCTTAGAATCGTATTTAAACGCGTATTTACGGAGATATCGCTGTTTAAAGTTTTTAGTTGAAAAAAATCACTTTTTGGACCATTTTTCGAAATTTTTTTTGGTGATCCCCCAAATTAAGCTTAGAATGGTATTTAAACGCGTATTTACGGAGATATCGCTGTTTAAAGTTTTTAGTTGAAAAAAATCACTTTTTGGACCATTTTTCGAAATTTTTTTTGGTGATCCCCCAAATTAAGCTTAGAATGGTATTTAAACGCGTATTTACGGAGATATCGCTGTTTAAAGTTTTGAGTTGAAAAAAATTACTTCTTGGACCATTTTTCGTAATTTTTTTTGGTGATCCCAAATTAAGCTTAGAATCGTATTTAAACGCGTATTTACGGAGATATCGCTGTTTAAAGTTTTGAGTTGAAAAAAATTACTTCTTGGACCATTTTTCGTAATTTTTTTTGGTGATCCCAAATTAAGCTTAGAATCGTATTTAAACGCGTATTTACGGAGATATCGCTGTTTAAAGTTTTGAGTTGAAAAAAATCATTGAAAAACCATTTTTCGTAATATTTTTTGGTCATACCAAATTAAGCTTAGAATCGTATTTAAACGCGTATTTACGGAGATATCGCTGTTTAAAGTTTTGAGTTGAAAAAAATCACTTTTTGGACAATTTTTCGAAATTTTTTTTGTGATCCCAAATTAAGCTTAGAATCGTATTTAAACGCGTATTTACGGAGATATCGCTGTTTAAAGTTTCGAGTTGAAAAAAATCACTTTTTGGACCATTTTTCGAAATTTTTTTGGTGATCCCAAATTAAGCTTAGAATCGTATTAAAACGCGTATTTACGGAGATATCGCTGTTTAAAGATTTTAGTTGAAAAAAATCACTTTTTGGACCATTTTTCGAAATTTTTTTTGGTGCTCCCAAACTAAGCTTAGAATCGTATTTAAACGCGTATCTACGGAGATATCGCTGTTTAAAGTTTTTAGTTAAAAAAAACACTTTTTGGACCATTTTTCGGAATTTATTTTGGTGATCCCAAATTAAGCTTAGAATCGTATTTAAACGCGTATATACGGAGATATCGCTGTTTAAAGTTTTGAGTTGAAAAAAATAACTTTATAGACCATTTCTCGAAATTTTTTTTGGTGATCCCAAATTAAGCTAAGAATCGTATTTAAACGCGTATTTACGGAGATATCACTATTTAAAGTTGTGACTTGAAAAATATCACTTTTTGGAATTTGTTTTTGGTGATCCCAAATTAAGCTTAGAATCGTATTTAAACGCGTATTTACGGAGATATCGCTGTTTAAAGTTTTTGGTTGAAAAAATCACTTTTTGGGTAATTTTTCGATATTTTTTTTGGTGATCCCAAATTAAGCTTAGAATCGTATTTAAACGCGTATTTACGGAGATATCGCTGTATAAAGTTTTTAGTTGAAAAAAATCACTTTTTGGACCATTTTTCGAAATTTTTTTTGGTGATCCCAAATTAAGCTTAGAATCGTATTTAAACGCGTATTTACGGAGATATCGCTGTTTAAAGTTTTGAGTTGAAAAAATTCACTTTTTAGACCATTTCTCGAAAATTTTTTGGTGATCCCAAATTAAGCTTAGAATCGTATTTAAACGCGTATTTACGGAGATATCGCTGTTTAAAGTTTTGAGTTGAAAAAAATCACTTTTTGGACAATTTTTCGAAATTTTTTTTGTGATCCCAAATTAAGCTTAGAATCGTATTTAAACGCGTATTTACGGAGATATCGCTGTTTAAAGTTTCGAGTTGAAAAAAATCACTTTTTGGACCATTTTTCGAAATTTTTTTGGTGATCCCAAATTAAGCTTAGAATCGTATTAAAACGCGTATTTACGGAGATATCGCTGTTTAAAGATTTTAGTTGAAAAAAATCACTTTTTGGACCATTTTTCGAAATTTTTTTTGGTGCTCCCAAACTAAGCTTAGAATCGTATTTAAACGCGTATCTACGGAGATATCGCTGTTTAAAGTTTTTAGTTAAAAAAAACACTTTTTGGACCATTTTTCGGAATTTATTTTGGTGATCCCAAATTAAGCTTAGAATCGTATTTAAACGCGTATATACGGAGATATCGCTGTTTAAAGTTTTGAGTTGAAAAAAATAACTTTATAGACCATTTCTCGAAATTTTTTTTGGTGATCCCAAATTAAGCTAAGAATCGTATTTAAACGCGTATTTACGGAGATATCACTATTTAAAGTTGTGACTTGAAAAATATCACTTTTTGGAATTTGTTTTTGGTGATCCCAAATTAAGCTTAGAATCGTATTTAAACGCGTATTTACGGAGATATCGCTGTTTAAAGTTTTTGGTTGAAAAAATCACTTTTTGGGTAATTTTTCGATATTTTTTTTGGTGATCCCAAATTAAGCTTAGAATCGTATTTAAACGCGTATTTACGGAGATATCGCTGTATAAAGTTTTTAGTTGAAAAAAAACACTTTTTGGACCATTTTTCGAAATTTTTTTTGGTGATCCGAAATTAAGCTTAGAATCGTATTTATACGCGTATTTACGGAGATATCGCTGTTTAAAGATTTTAGTTGAAAAATATCACTTTTTGGACCATTTTTCGAAATTTTTTTTGGTGATAATGAATTAAGCTTAGAATCGTATTTAAACGCGTATTTACGGAGATATCGCTGTTTAAAGTTTTTAGTTGAAAAAAATCACTTTTTAGACCATTTCTCGAAATTTGTTTTGGTGATACCAAATTAAGCTTAGAATCGTATTTAAACGCGTATTTACGGAGATATCGCTGTTTTCATTTTTCAAATTTTTTTTGGTGATCCCAAATTAAGCTTAGAATGGTATTTAAACGCGTATTTACGGAGATATGGCTGTTTAAATTTTTGAGTTGAAAAAAATCACTTTTTGGACCATTTTTCGAAATTTTTTTGGTGATCACAAATTAAGCTTAGAATCGTATTTAAACGCGTATTTACGGAGATATCGCTGTTTAAAGTTTTGAGTTGAAAAAAATCACTTTTTGGACCATTTTTCGTAATTTTTTTTGATGATCCCAAATTAAGCTTAGAATCGTATTTAAACGCGTATTTACGGAGATATCGCTGTTTAAAGTTTTGAGTTGAAAAAAATCACTTTTAGACCATTTCTTGAAATTTTTTTTGGTGATACCAAATTAAGCTTAGAATCGTATTTAAACGCGTATTTACGGAGATATCGCTGTTTAATGATTTGAGTTGAAAAAAATTACTTTTTAGACCATTTCTCGAAAATTTTTTGGTGATCCCAAATTAAGCTTAGAATCGTATTTAAACGCGTATTTTCGGAGATATCGCTGTTTAAAGTTTTGAGTTGAAAAAAATCACTTCTTGGACCATTTTTCGAAATTTTTTTGGTGATCACAAATTAAGCTTAGAATCGTATTTAAACGCGTATTTACGGAGATATCGCTGTTTAAAGTTTTTAGTTGAAAAAAATCACTTTTTGGACCATTTTTCGTAATATTTTTTGGTCATACCAAATTAAGCTTAGAATCGTATTTAAACGCGTATTTACGGAGATATCGCTGTTTAAAGTTTTGAGTTGAAAAAAAAAACTTTTAGACCATTTCTCGAAATTTTTTTTGGTGATACCAAATTAAGCTTAGAATCGTATTTAAACGCGTATTTACGGAGATATCGCTGTTTAAAGTTTTTAGTTGAAAAAAATCACTTTTTGGACCATTTTTCGAAATTTTTTTTGGTGATCCCCCAAATTAAGCTTAGAATGGTATTTAAACGCGTATTTACGGAGATATCGCTGTTTAAAGTTTTGAGTTGAAAAAAAATCACTCTTAGACCATTTCTTGAAATTTTTATTGGTGATACCAAATTAGAATCGCATTTAAACGCGTATTTACGGAGATATCGCTGTTTAAGGTTTTGAGTTGAAAAAAATCACTTTTTGGACAATTTTTCGAAATTTTTTTGGTGATCCCAAATTAAGCTTAGAATCGTATTTAAACGCGTATTTACGGAGATATCGCTGTTTAAAGTTTTTAGTTGAAAAAAATCACTTTTTGGACCATTTTTCGTAATATTTTTTGGTCATACCAAATTAAGCTCAGAATCGTATTTAAACGCGTATTTACGGAGATATCGCTGTTTAAAGTTTTGAGTTGAAAAAAATCACTTTTTGGACCATTTTTCGAAATTTTTTTTGGTGATCCCCCAAATTAAGCTTAGAATGGTATTTAAACGCGTATTTACGGAGATATCGCTGTTTAAAGTTTTGAGTTGAAAAAAATTACTTCTTGGACCATTTTTCGTAATTTTTTTTGGTGATCCCAAATTAAGCTTAGAATCGTATTTAAACGCGTATTTACGGAGATATCGCTGTTTAAAGTTTTGAGTTGAAAAAAAATCACTCTTAGACCATTTCTTGAAATTTTTATTGGTGATACCAAATTAGAATCGTATTTAAATGCGTATTTACGGAGATATCGCTGTTTAAAGTTTTGAGTTGAAAAAAATCACTTTTTGGACAATTTTTCGAAATTTTTTTGGTGATCCCAAATTAAGCTTAGAATCGTATTTAAACGCGTATTTACGGAGATATCGCTGTTTAAAGTTTTTAGTTGAAAAAAATCACTTTTTGGACCATTTTTCGTAATATTTTTTGGTCATACCAAATTAAGCTTAGAATCGTATTTAAACGCGTATTTACGGAGATATCGCTGTTTAAAGTTTTTAGTTGAAAAAAATCACTTTTTGGACCATTTTTCGAAATTTTTTTTGGTGATCCCCCAAATTAAGCTTAGAATCGTATTTAAACGCGTATTTACGGAGATATCGCTGTTTAAAGATTTGAGTTGAAAAAAATTACTTTTTAGACCATTTCTCGAAAATTTTTTGGTGTTCCCAAATTAAGCTTAGAATCATATTTAAACGCGTATTTACGGAGATATCGCTGTTTAAAATTTTGAGTTGAAAAAAATCACTTTTTGGACAATTTTTCGAAATTTTTTTTGTGATCCCAAATTAAGCTTAGAATCGTATTTAAACGCGTATTTACGGAGATATCGCTGTTTAAAGTTTCGAGTTGAAAAAAATCACTTTTTGGACCATTTTTCGAAATTTTTTTGGTGATCCCAAATTAAGCTTAGAATCGTATTTAAACGCGTATTTACGGAGATATCGCTGTTTAAAGATTTTAGTTGAAAAAAATCACTTTTTGGACCATTTTTCGAAATATTTTTTGGTCATACCAAATTAAGCTTAGAATCGTATTTAAACGCGTATTTACGGAGATATCGCTGTTTAAAGTTTTGAGTTGAAAAAAAAAACTTTTAGACCATTTCTCGAAATTTTTTTTGGTGATACCAAATTAAGCTTAGAATCGTATTTAAACGCGTATTTACGGAGATATCGCTGTTTAAAGTTTTTAGTTGAAAAAAATCACTTTTTGGACCATTTTTCGAAATTTTTTTTGGTGATCCCCCAAATTAAGCTTAGAATGGTATTTAAACGCGTATTTACGGAGATATCGCTGTTTGAGTTGAAAAAAATTACTTCTTGGACCATTTTTCGTAATTTTTTTTGGTGATCCCAAATTAAGCTTAGAATCGTATTTAAACGCGTATTTACGGAGATATCGCTGTTTAAAGTTTTGAGTTGAAAAAAAATCACTCTTAGACCATTTCTTGAAATTTTTATTGGTGATACCAAATTAGAATCGTATTTAAACGCGTATTTACGGAGATATCGCTGTTTAAAGTTTTTAGTTGAAGAAAATCACTTTTTGGACCATTTTTCGAAATTTTTTGTGGTGATCCCAAATTAAGCTTAGAATCGTATTTAAACGCGTATTTACGGAGATATCGCTGTTTAAAGTTTTGAGTTGAAAAAATTCACTTTTTAGACCATTTCTCGAAAATTTTTTGGTGATCCCAAATTAAGCTTAGAATCGTATTTAAACGCGTATTTACGGAGATATCGCTGTTTAAAATTTTGAGTTGAAAAAAATCACTTTTTGGACAATTTTTCGAAATTTTTTTTGTGATCCCAAATTAAGCTTAGAATCGTATTTAAACGCGTATTTACGGAGATATCGCTGTTTAAAGTTTCGAGTTGAAAAAAATCACTTTTTGGACCATTTTTCGAAATTTTTTTGGTGATCCCAAATTAAGCTTAGAATCGTATTTAAACGCGTATTTACGGAGATATCGCTGTTTAAAGATTTTAGTTGAAAAAAATCACTTTTTGGACCATTTTTCGAAATTTTTTTTGGTGCTCCCAAACTAAGCTTAGAATCGTATTTAAACGCGTATCTACGGAGATATCGCTGTTTAAAGTTTTGAGTTGAAAAAATCACTTTTTGGGCCATTTAAAAAAATAAAATGTTTGATCCCATATTAAGCTCAGAATCGCATTTAAACGCGTATTTACGGAGATATCGCTGTTTAAAGTTTTGAGTTGAAATAATCACTTTTTGGGTAATATTTCGAAAATTTTTTTGGTGATCCCAAATTAAGCTTAGAATCGTATTTAAACGCGTATTTACGGAGATATCGTTGTTTAAAGTTTTGAGTTGAAAAAATCACTTTTTGGGCCATTTTTAAAAATTTTTTTTGGTGATCCCAAATTAAGCTTAGAATCGTATTTTTTTTTAAATGTTTGAAATGAAAAATCACTTTTTGGGCCATTTATGAAAAAAAATTTGTTGATCCCAAATTAAGCTCAGAATCGCATTTAAACGCGTATTTACGGAGATATCGCTGTTTAAAGTTTTGAGTTGAAAAAATCACTTTTTGGGCCATTTAAAAAAATAAAATGTTTGATCCCCTATTAAGCTCAGAATCGTATTTAAACGCGTATTTACGGAGATATCGTTGTTTAAAGTTTTGAGTTTAAAAAATCACTTTTTGGCTAATTTTCGGAAATTTTTTGGTGATCCCAAATTAATCTTAGAATCGTATTTAAACGCGTATTTACGGAGATATCGCTGTTTAAAGTTTTGAGTAGAGACAATCACTTTCTGGGTAATTTTTCGAAATATTTTTGGTGATCCCAAACTAAGCTTAGAATCGTATTTAAATGCGTATTTACGGAGATTTCGCTGTTTAAGGTTTTGAGTTGAAATAATCACTTTTTGGGTAATTTTTAAAAATTTTTTTTGGTGCTCCCAAATTAAGCTTAGAATCGTATTTAAACGCGTATCTACGGAGATATCGCTGTTTAAAGTTTTGAGTTGAAAAAATCACTTTTTGGGCCATTTAAAAAAATAAAATGTTTGATCCCATATTAAGTTCAGAATCGCATTTAAACGCGTATTTAGGGAGATATCGCTGTTTAAAGTTTTGAGTTGAAAAAATCACTTTTTGGGTAATATTTCGAAAATTTTTTTGGTGATCCCAAATTAAGCTTAGAATCGTATTTAAACGCGTATTTAGGGAGATATCGCTGTTTAAAATTTTGAGTTGAAATAATCACTTTTTGGGTAATATTTCGAAAATTTTTTTGGTGATCCCAAATTAAGCTTAGAATCGTATTTAAACGCGTATTTACGGAGATATCGTTGTTTAAAGTTTTGAGTTGAAAAAATCACTTTTTGGGCCATTTTTAAAAATTTTTTTGGTGATCCCAAATTAAGCTTAGAATCGTATTTTTTTTTAAATGTTTGAAATGAAAAATCACTTTTTGGGCCATTTATGAAAAAAAATTTGTTGATCCCAAATTAAGCTCAGAATCGTATTTAAACGCGTATCTACGGAGATATCGCTGTTTAAAGTTTTGAGTTGAAAAAATCTCTTTTTGGGCCAATTAAAAAAATAAAATGTTTGATCCCATATTAAGCTCAGAATCGCATTTAAACGCGTATTTACGGAGATATCGCTGTTTAAAGTTTTGAGTTGAAATAATCACTTTTTGGGTAATATTTCGAAAATTTTTTTGGTGATCCCAAATTAAGCTTAGAATCGTATTTAAACGCGTATTTACGGAGATATCGTTGTTTAAAGTTTTGAGTTTAAAAAATCACTTTTTGGCTAATTTTCGGAAATTTTTTGGTGATCCCAAATTAATCTTAGAATCGTATTTAAACGCGTATTTACGGAGATATCGTTGTTTAAAGTTTTGAGTTGAAAAAATCACTTTTTGGGCCATTTTTAAAAATTTTTTTTGGTGCTCCCAAATTAAGCTTAGAATCGTATTTAAACGCGTACTTACGGAGATATCGCTGTTTAGAGTTTTGAGTTGAAAAAATCACTTTTTGGGTTATTTTTTGAAATTTTTTTGGTGATCCCAAATTAAGCTTAGAATCGTATTTTTTTTTAAGTTAAGTTTTAAGTTGAAAAAATCAGTTTTGGGCCATTTTTTAGAAAAAATTTTTTGATCCCATATTAAGCTCAGAATCGTATTTAAACGCGTATTTACGGAGATATCGCTGTTTAAAGTTTTGAGTAGAGACAATCACTTTCTGGGTAATTTTTCGAAATATTTTTAGTGATCCCAAACTAAGCTTAGAATCGTATTTAAACGCGTATTTACGGAGATTTCGCTGTTTAAAGTTTTGAGTAGAGACAATCACTTTCTGGGTAATTTTTCGAAATATTTTTAGTGATCCCAAACTAAGCTTAGAATCGTATTTAAACGCGTATTTACGGAGATATCGTTGTTTAAAGTTTTGAGTTGAAAAAATCACTTTTTGGGCCATTTTTAAAAATTTTTTTTGGTGCTCCCAAACTAAGCTTAGAATCGTATTTAAACGCGTATCTACGGAGATATCGCTGTTTAAAGTTTTGAGTTGAAAAAATCACTTTTTGGGCCATTTAAAAAAATAAAATGTTTGATCCCATATTAAGCTCAGAATCGCATTTAAACGCGTATTTACGGAGATATCGCTGTTTAAAGTTTTGAGTTGAAATAATCACTTTTTGGGCCATTTTTAAAAATTTTTTTTGGTGCTCCCAAATTAAGCTTAGAATCGTATTTAAACGCGTATTTACGGAGATATCGTTGTTTAAAGTTTTGAGTTTAAAAAATCACTTTTTGGCTAATTTTCGGAAATTTTTTGGTGATCCCAAATTAATCTTAGAATCGTATTTAAACGCGTATTTACGGAGATATCGTTGTTTAAAGTTTTGAGTTGAAAAAATCACTTTTTGGGCCATTTTTAAAAATTTTTTTTGGTGCTCCCAAACTAAGCTTAGAATCGTATTTAAACGCGTATCTACGGAGATATCGCTGTTTAAAGTTTTGAGTTGAAAAAATCACTTTTTGGGTAATTTTTAAAAATTTTTTTTGGTGCTCCCAAATTAAGCTTAGAATCGTATTTAAACGCGTATTTACGGAGATATCGCTGTTTAAAGTTTTGAGTAGAGACAATCACTTTCTGGGTAATTTTTCGAAATATTTTTGGTGATCCCAAACTAAGCTTAGAATCGTATTTAAACGCGTATTTACGGAGATATCGTTGTTTAAAGTTTTGAGTTGAAAAAATCACTTTTTGGGCCATTTTTAAAAATTTTTTTTGGTGCTCCCAAATTAAGCTCAGAATCGTATTTAAACGCGTATTTATGGAGATTTCGCTGTTTAAATGTTTGATATGAAAAATCACTTTTTGGGCCATTTATGAAAAAAAATTTGTTGATCCCAAATTAAGCTTAGAATCGTATTTAAATGCGTATTTACGGAGATTTCGCTGTTTAAGGTTTTGAGTTGAAATAATCACTTTTTGGGTAATTTTTAAAAATTTTTTTTGGTGCTCCCAAATTAAGCTTAGAATCGTATTTAAACGGAGATATCGCTGTTTAAAGTTTTGAGTAGAGACAATCACTTTCTGGGTAATTTTTCGAAATATTTTTGGTGATCCCAAACTAAGCTTAGAATCGTATTTAAACGCGTATTTACGGAGATATCGTTGTTTAAAGTTTTGAGTTGAAAAAATCACTTTTTGGGCCATTTTTAAAATTTTTTTTGGTGCTCCCAAATTAAGCTTAGAATCGTATTTAAACGCGTACTTACGGAGATATCGCTGTTTAGAGTTTTGAGTTGAAAAAATCACTTTTTGGGTTATTTTTCGAAATTTTTTTGGTGATCCCAAATTAAGCTTAGAATCGTATTTTTTTTTAAGTTAAGTTTTAAGTTGAAAAAATCAGTTTTGGGCCATTTTTTAGAAAAAATTTTTTGATCCCATATTAAGCTCAGAATCGTATTTAAACGCGTATTTACGGAGATATCGCTGTTTAAAGTTTTGAGTAGAGACAATCACTTTCTGGGTAATTTTTCGAAATATTTTTAGTGATCCCAAACTAAGCTTAGAATCGTATTTAAAGGCGTATTTACGGAGATTTCGCTGTTCAAAGTTTTGAGTTGAAAAAATCACTTTTTGGGCCATTTTTAAAAATTTTTTTTGGTGCTCCCAAATTAAGCTTAGAATCGTATTTAAACGCGTATCTACGGAGATATCGCTGTTTAAAGTTTTGAGTTTAAAAAATCACTTTTTTGATCCCATATTAAGCTCAGAATCGTATTTAAACGCGTATTTACGGAGATATCGCTGTTTAAAGTTTTGAGTAGAGACAATCACTTTCTGGGTAATTTTTCGAAATATTTTTAGTGATCCCAAACTAAGCTTAGAATCGTATTTAAACGCGTATTTACGGAGATATCGTTGTTTAAAGTTTTGAGTTGAAAAAATCACTTTTTGGGCCATTTTTAAAAATTTTTTTTGGTGCTCCCAAACTAAGCTTAGAATCGTATTTAAACGCGTATCTACGGAGATATCGCTGTTTAAAGTTTTGAGTTGAAAAAATCACTTTTTGGGCCATTTAAAAAAATAAAATGTTTGATCCCATATTAAGCTCAGAATCGCATTTAAACGCGTATTTACGGAGATATCGCTGTTTAAAGTTTTGAGTTGAAAAAATCACTTTTTGGGCCATTTTTAAAAATTTTTTTTGGTGCTCCCAAATTAAGCTTAGAATCGTATTTAAACGCGTATCTACGGAGATATCGCTGTTTAAAGTTTGAAAAAATCACTTTTTGGGCCATTTTTAAAAATTTTTTTTGGTGCTCCCAAACTAAGCTTAGAATCGTATTTAAACGCGTATCTACGGAGATATCGCTGTTTAAAGTTTTGAGTTGAAAAAATCACTTTTTGGGCCATTTAAAAAAATAAAATGTTTGATCCCATATTAAGCTCAGAATCGCATTTAAACGCGTATTTACGGAGATATCGCTGTTTAAAGTTTTGAGTAGAGACAATCACCTTCTGGGTAATTTTTCGAAATATTTTTAGTGATCCCAAACTAAGTTTAGAATCGTATTTAAACGCGTATTTACGGAGATATCGTTGTTTAAAGTTTTGAGTTGAAAAAATCACTTTTTGGGCCATTTTTAAAAATTTTTTTTGCTGCTCCCAAACTAAGCTTAGAATCGTATTTAAACGCGTATCTACGGAGATATCGCTGTTTAAAGTTTTGAGTTGAAAAAATCACTTTTTGGGCCATTTAAAAAAATAAAATGTTTGATCCCATATTAAGCTCAGAATCGCATTTAAACGCGTATTTACGGAGATATCGCTGTTTAAAGTTTTGAGTTGAAAAAATCACTTTTTGGGCCATTTTTAAAAATTTTTTTTGGTGCTCCCAAATTAAGCTTAGAATCGTATTTAAACGCGTATCTACGGAGATATCGCTGTTTAAAGTTTTGAGTTGAAAAAATCACTTTTTGGGCCATTTTTAAAAATTTTTTTTGGTGCTCCCAAACTAAGCTTAGAATCGTATTTAAACGCGTATCTACGGAGATATCGCTGTTTAAAGTTTTGAGTTGAAAAAATCACTTTTTGGGCCATTTTTAAAAATTTTTTTTGGTGCTCCCAAACTAAGCTTAGAATCGTATTTAAACGCGTATCTACGGAGATATCGCTGTTTAAAGTTTTGAGTTGAAAAAATCACTTTTTGGGCCATTTAAAAAAATAAAATGTTTGATCCCATATTAAGCTCAGAATCGCATTTAAACGCGTATTTACGGAGATATCGCTGTTTAAAGTTTTGAGTAGAGACAATCACTTTCTGGGTAATTTTTCGAAATATTTTTAGTGATCCCAAACTAAGCTTAGAATCGTATTTAAACGCGTATTTACGGAGATATCGTTGTTTAAAGTTTTGAGTTGAAAAAATCACTTTTTGGGCCATTTTTAAAAATTTTTTTTGGTGCTCCCAAACTAAGCTTAGAATCGTATTTAAACGCGTATCTACGGAGATATCGCTGTTTAAAGTTTTGAGTTGAAAAAATCACTTTTTGGGCCATTTAAAAAAATAAAATGTTTGATCCCATATTAAGCTCAGAATCGCATTTAAACGCGTATTTACGGAGATATCGCTGTTTAAAGTTTTGAGTTGAAAAAATCACTTTTTGGGCCATTTTTAAAAATTTTTTTTGGTGCTCCCAAATTAAGCTTAGAATCGTATTTAAACGCGTATCTACGGAGATATCGCTGTTTAAAGTTTTGAGTTGAAAAAATCACTTTTTGGGCCATTTTTAAAAATTTTTTTTGGTGCTCCCAAACTAAGCTTAGAATCGTATTTAAACGCGTATCTACGGAGATATCGCTGTTTAAAGTTTTGAGTTGAAAAAATCGCTTTTTGGGCCATTTAAAAAAAAAAAATGTTTGATCCCATATTAAGCTCAGAATCGCATTTAAACGCGTATTTACGGAGATATCGCTGTTTAAAGTTTTGAGTAGAGACAATCACTTTCTGGGTAATTTTTCGAAATATTTTTAGTGATCCCAAACTAAGCTTAGAATCGTATTTAAACGCGTATTTACGGAGATATCGTTGTTTAAAGTTTTGAGTTGAAAAAATCACTTTTTGGGCCATTTTTAAAAATTTTTTTTGGTGCTCCCAAACTAAGCTTAGAATCGTATTTAAACGCGTATCTACGGAGATATCGCTGTTTAAAGTTTTGAGTTGAAAAAATCACTTTTTGGGCCATTTTTAAAAATTTTTTTTGGTGCTCCCAAATTAAGCTTAGAATCGTATTTAAACGCGTATCTACGGAGATATCGCTGTTTAAAGTTTTGAGTTGAAAAAATCACTTTTTGGGCCATTTTTAAAAATTTTTTTTGGTGCTCCCAAACTAAGCTTAGAATCGTATTTAAACGCGTATCTACGGAGATATCGCTGTTTAAAGTTTTGAGTTGAAAAAATCGCTTTTTGGGCCATTTAAAAAAAAAAAATGTTTGATCCCATATTAAGCTCAGAATCGCATTTAAACGCGTATTTACGGAGATATCGCTGTTTAAAGTTTTGAGTTGAAAAAATCGCTTTTTGGGCCATTTAAAAAAAAAAAATGTTTGATCCCATATTAAGCTCAGAATCGCATTTAAACGCGTATTTACGGAGATATCGCTGTTTAAAGTTTTGAGTAGAGACAATCACTTTCTGGGTAATTTTTCGAAATATTTTTAGTGATCCCAAACTAAGCTTAGAATCGTATTTAAACGCGTATTTACGGAGATATCGTTGTTTAAAGTTTTGAGTTGAAAAAATCACTTTTTGGGCCATTTTTAAAAATTTTTTTTGGTGCTCCCAAACTAAGCTTAGAATCGTATTTAAACGCGTATCTACGGAGATATCGCTGTTTAAAGTTTTGAGTTGAAAAAATCACTTTTTGGGCCATTTAAAAAAATAAAATGTTTGATCCCATATTAAGCTCAGAATCGCATTTAAACGCGTATTTACGGAGATATCGCTGTTTAAAGTTTTGAGTAGAGACAATCACTTTCTGGGTAATTTTTCGAAATATTTTTAGTGATCCCAAACTAAGCTTAGAATCGTATTTAAACGCGTATTTACGGAGATATCGTTGTTTAAAGTTTTGAGTTGAAAAAATCACTTTTTGGGCCATTTTTAAAAATTTTTTTTGGTGCACCCAAACTAAGCTTAGAATCGTATTTAAACGCGTATCTACGGAGATATCGCTGTTTAAAGTTTTGAGTTGAAAAAATCACTTTTTGGGCCATTTAAAAAAATAAAATGTTTGATCCCATATTAAGCTCAGAATCGCATTTAAACGCGTATTTACGGAGATTTCGCTGTTTAAAGTTTTGAGTTGAAAAAATCACTTTTTGGGCCATTTTAAAAAATTTTTGTTGGTGCTCCCAAATTAAGCTTAGAATCGTATTTAAACGCGTATCTACGGAGATATCGCTGTTTAAAGTTTTGAGTTTAAAAAATCACTTTTTTGATCCCATATTAAGCTCAGAATCGTATTTAAACGCGTATTTACGGAGATATCGCTGTTTAAAGTTTTGAGTAGAGACAATCACTTTCTGGGTAATTTTTCGAAATATTTTTAGTGATCCCAAACTAA
Source organism: Ferdinandea cuprea (assembly GCA_963576555.1). Taxonomy (NCBI): domain Eukaryota; kingdom Metazoa; phylum Arthropoda; class Insecta; order Diptera; family Syrphidae; genus Ferdinandea; species Ferdinandea cuprea. The sequence goes on along the minus strand of OY754960.1, from coordinate 81,230,897 downwards.
GCTTAGAATCGTATTTAAACGCGTATTTACGGAGATATCGTTGTTTAAAGTTTTGAGTTGAAAAAATCACTTTTTGGGCCATTTTTAAAAATTTTTTTTGGTGCTCCCAAACTAAGCTTAGAATCGTATTTAAACGCGTATCTACGGAGATATCGCTGTTTAAAGTTTTGAGTTGAAAAAATCACTTTTTGGGCCATTTTTAAAAATTTTTTTTGGTGCTCCCAAACTAAGCTTAGAATCGTATTTAAACGCGTATCTACGGAGATATCGCTGTTTAAAGTTTTGAGTTGAAATAATCACTTTTTGGGTAATTTTTAAAAATTTTTTTTGGTGCTCCCAAATTAAGCTTAGAATCGTATTTAAACGCGTATTTACGGAGATATCGCTGTTTAAAGTTTTGAGTAGAGACAATCACTTTCTGGGTAATTTTTCGAAATATTTTTGGTGATCCCAAACTAAGCTTAGAATCGTATTTAAACGCGTATCTACGGAGATATCGTTGTTTAAAGTTTTGAGTTGAAAAAATCACTTTTTGGGCCATTTTTAAAAATTTTTTTTGGTGCTCCCAAATTAAGCTCAGAATCGTATTTAAACGCGTATTTACGGAGATTTCGCTGGTTAAATGTTTGATATGAAAAATCACTTTTTGGGCCATTTATGAAAAAAAATTTGGTGCTCCCAAATTAAGCTTAGAATCGTATTTAAACGCGTATTTACGGAGATATCGCTGTTTAAAGTTTTGAGTAGAGACAATCACTTTCTGGGTAATTTTTCGAAATATTTTTGGTGATCCCAAACTAAGCTTAGAATCGTATTTAAACGCGTATTTACGGAGATATCGTTGTTTAAAGTTTTGAGTTGAAAAAATCACTTTTTGGGCTATTTTTAAAAATTTTTTTTGGTGCTCCCAAATTAAGCTTAGAATCCGTATTTAAACGCGTATCTACGGAGATATCGCTGTTTAAAGTTTTGAGTTTAAAAAATCACTTTTTGGCTAATTTTCGGAAATTTTTTGGTGATCCCAAGTTAATCTTAGAATCGTATTTAAACGCGTATTTACGGAGATATCGTTGTTTAAAGTTTTGAGTTGAAAAAATCACTTTTTGGGCCATTTTTAAAAATTTTTTTTGGTGCTCCCAAATTAAGCTTAGAATCGCATTTAAACGCTTATCTACGGAGATATCGCTGTTTAAAGTTTTGAGTTTAAAAAATCACTTTTTTGATCCCATATTAAGCTCAGAATCGTATTTAAACGCGTATTTACGGAGATATCGCTGTTTAAAGTTTTGAGTAGAGACAATCACTTTCTGGGTAATTTTTCGAAATATTTTTAGTGATCCCAAACTAAGCTTAGAATCGTATTTAAACGCGTATTTACGGAGATATCGTTGTTTAAAGTTTTGAGTTGAAAAAATCACTTTTTGGGCCATTTTTAAAAATTTTTTTTGGTGCTCCCAAACTAAGCTTAGAATCGTATTTAAACGCGTATCTACGGAGATATCGCTGTTTAAAGTTTTGAGTTGAAAAAATCACTTTTTGGGCCATTTAAAAAAATAAAATGTTTGATCCCATATTAAGCTCAGAATCGCATTTAAACGCGTATTTACGGAGATATCGCTGTTTAAAGTTTTGAGTTGAAAAAATCACTTTTTGGGCCATTTTAAAAATTTTTTTTGGTGCTCCCAAATTAAGCTTAGAATCGTATTTAAACGCGTATCTACGGAGATATCGCTGTTTAAAGTTTTGAGTTGAAAAAATCACTTTTTGGGCCATTTTTAAAAATTTTTTTTGGTGCTCCCAAACTAAGCTTAGAATCGTATTTAAACGCGTATCTACGGAGATATCGCTGTTTAAAGTTTTGAGTTGAAAAAATCACTTTTTGGGCCATTTAAAAAAATAAAATGTTTGATCCCATATTAAGCTCAGAATCGCATTTAAACGCGTATTTACGGAGATATCGCTGTTTAAAGTTTTGAGTAGAGACAATCACTTTCTGGGTAATTTTTCGAAATATTTTTAGTGATCCCAAACTAAGCTTAGAATCGTATTTAAACGCGTATTTACGGAGATATCGTTGTTTAAAGTTTTAAGTTGAAAAAATCACTTGTTGGGCCATTTTTAAACATTTTTTTTGGTGCTCCCAAACTAAGCTTAGAATCGTATTTAAACGCGTATCTACGGAGATATCGCTGTTTAAAGTTTTGAGTTGAAAAAATCACTTTTTGGGCCATTTAAAAAAATAAAATGTTTGATCCCGTATTAAGCTCAGAATCGCATTTAAACGCGTATTTACGGAGATTTCGCTGTTTAAAGTTTTGAGTTGAAAAAATCACTTTTTGGGCCATTTTTAAAAATTTTTTTTGGTGCTCCCAAATTAAGCTTAGAATCGTATTTAAACGCGTATCTACGGAGATATCGCTGTTTAAAGTTTTGAGTTTAAAAAATCACTTTTTTGATCCCATATTAAGCTCAGAATCGTATTTAAACGCGTATTTACGGAGATATCGCTGTTTAAAGTTTTGAGTAGAGACAATCACTTTCTGGGTAATTTTTCGAAATATTTTTAGTGATCCCAAACTAAGCTTAGACTCGTATTTAAACGCGTATTTACGGAGATATCGTTGTTTAAAGTTTTGAGTTGAAAAAATCACTTTTTGGGCCATTTTTAAAAATTTTTTTTGGTGCTCCCAAACTAAGCTTAGAATCGTATTTAAACGCGTATCTACGGAGATATCGCTGTTTAAAGTTTTGAGTTGAAAAAATCACTTTTTGGGCCATTTTTAAAAATTTTTTTTGGTGCTCCCAAACTAAGCTTAGAATCGTATTTAAACGCGTATCTACGGAGATATCGCTGTTTAAAATTTTGAGTTGAAATAATCACTTTTTGGGTAATTTTTAAAAATTTTTTTTGGTGCTCCCAAATTAAGCTTAGAATCGTATTTAAACGCGTATTTACGGAGATATCGCTGTTTAAAGTTTTGAGTAGAGACAATCACTTTCTGGGTAATTTTTCGAAATATTTTTGGTGATCCCAAACTAAGCTTAGAATCGTATTTAAACGCGTATTTACGGAGATATCGTTGTTTAAAGTTTTGAGTTGAAAAAATCACTTTTTGGGCCATTTTTAAAAATTTTTTTTGGTGCTCCCAAATTAAGCTCAGAATCGTATTTAAACGCGTATTTACGGAGATTTCGCTGGTTAAATGTTTGATATGAAAAATCACTTTTTGGGCCATTTATGAAAAAAAATTTGTTGACCCCAAATTAAGCTTAGAATCGTATTTAAATGCGTATTTACGGAGATTTCGCTGTTTAAAGTTTTGAGTTGAAAAAATCACTTTTTGGGCCATTTTTAAAATTTTTTTTGGTGCTCCCAAATTAAGCTTAGAATCGTATTTAAACGCGTATCTACGGAGATATCGCTGTTTAAAGTTTTGAGTTGAAAAAATCACTTTTTGGGCCATTTAAAAAAATAAAATGTTTGATCCCATATTAAGCTCAGAATCGCATTTAAACGCGTATTTACGGAGATATCGCTGTTTAAAGTTTTGAGTTGAAAAAATCACTTTTTGGGCCATTTTTAAAAATTTTTTTTGGTGCTCCCAAATTAAGCTTAGAATCGTATTTAAACGCGTATCTACGGAGATATCGCTGCTTAAAGTTTTGAGTTGAAAAAATCACTTTTTGGGCCATTTTTAAAAATTTTTTTTGGTGCTCCCAAACTAAGCTTAGAATCGTATTTAAACGCGTATCTACGGAGATATCGCTGTTTAAAGTTTTGAGTTGAAAAAATCACTTTTTGGGCCATTTAAAAAAATAAAATGTTTGATCCCATATTAAGCTCAGAATCGCATTTAAACGCGTATTTACGGAGATATCGCTGTTTAAAGTTTTGAGTAGAGACAATCACTTTCTGGGTAATTTTTCGAAATATTTTTATTGATCCCAAACTAAGCTTAGAATCGTATTTAAACGCGTATTTACGGAGATATCGTTGTTTAAAGTTTTGAGTTGAAAAAATCACTTTTTGGGCCATTTTTAAAAATTTTTTTTGGTGCTCCCAAACTAAGCTTAGAATCGTATTTAAACGCGTATCTACGGAGATATCGCTGTTTAAAGTTTTGAATTGAAAAAATCACTTTTTGGGCCATTTAAAAAAATAAAATGTTTGATCCCATATTAAGCTCAGAATCGCATTTAAACGCGTATTTACGGAGATATCGCTGTTTAAAGTTTTGAGTAGAGACAATCACTTTCTGGGTAATTTTTCGAAATATTTTTAGTGATCCCAAACTAAGCTTAGAATCGTATTTAAACGCGTATTTACGGAGATATCGTTGTTTAAAGTTTTGAGTTGAAAAAATCACTTTTTGGGCCATTTTTAAAAATTTTTTTTGGTGCTCCCAAACTAAGCTTAGAATCGTATTTAAACGCGTATCTACGGAGATATCGCTGTTTAAAGTTTTGAGTTGAAAAAATCACTTTTTGGGCCATTTAAAAAAATAAAATGTTTGATCCCATATTAAGCTCAGAATCGCATTTAAACGCGTATTTACGGAGATTTCGCTGTTTAAAGTTTTGAGTTGAAAAAATCACTTTTTGGGCCATTTTTAAAAATTTTTTTTGGTGCTCCCAAATTAAGCTTAGAATCGTATTTAAACGCGTATCTACGGAGATATCGCTGTTTAAAGTTTTGAGTTTAAAAAATCACTTTTTTGATCCCATATTAAGCTCAGAATCGTATTTAAACGCGTATTTACGGAGATATCGCTGTTTAAAGTTTTGAGTAGAGACAATCACTTTCTGGGTAATTTTTCGAAATATTTTTAGTGATCCCAAACTAAGCTTAGAATCGTATTTAAACGCGTATTTACGGAGATATCGTTGTTTAAAGTTTTGAGTTGAAAAAATCACTTTTTGGGCCATTTTTAAAAATTTTTTTTGGTGCTCCCAAACTAAGCTTAGAATCGTATTTAAACGCGTATCTACGGAGATATCGCTGTTTAAAGTTTTGAGTTGAAAAAATCACTTTTTGGGCCATTTTTAAAAATTTTTTTTGGTGCTCCCAAACTAAGCTTAGAATCGTATTTAAACGCGTATTTACGGAGATATCGTTGTTTAAAGTTTTGAGTTGAAAAAATCACTTTTTGGCCATTTTTAAAAATTTTTTTTGGTGCTCCCAAACTAAGCTTAGAATCGTATTTAAACGCGTATCTACGGAGATATCGCTGTTTAAAGTTTTGAGTTGAAAAAATCACTTTTTGGGCCATTTTTAAAAATTTTTTTTGGTGCTCCCAAACTAAGCTTAGAATCGTATTTAAACGCGTATCTACGGAGATATCGCTGTTTAAAGTTTTGGGTTGAAATAATCACTTTTTGGGTAATTTTTAAAAATTTTTTTTGGTGCTCCCAAATTAAGCTTAGAATCGTATTTAAACGCGTATTTACGGAGATATCGCTGTTTAAAGTTTTGAGTAGAGACAATCACTTTCTGGGTAATTTTTCGAAATATTTTTGGTGATCCCAAACTAAGCTTAGAATCGTATTTAAACGCGTATTTACGGAGATATCTTTGTTTAAAGTTTTAAGTTGAAAAAATCACTTTTTGGGCCATTTTTAAACATTTTTTTTGGTGCTCCCAAACTAAGCTTAGAATCGTATTTAAACGCGTATCTACGGAGATATCGCTGTTTAAAGTTTTGAGTTGAAAAAATCACTTTTTGGGCCATTTAAAAAAATAAAATGTTTGATCCCGTATTAAGCTCAGAATCGCATTTAAACGCGTATTTACGGAGATTTCGCTGTTTAAAGTTTTGAGTTCAAAAAATCACTTTTTGGGCCATTTTTAAAAATTTTTTTTGGTGCTCCCAAATTAAGCTTAGAATCGTATTTAAACGCGTATCTACGGAGATATCGCTGTTTAAAGTTTTGAGTTTAAAAAATCACTTTTTTGATCCCATATTAAGCTCAGAATCGTATTTAAACGCGTATTTACGGAGATATCGCTGTTTAAAGTTTTGAGTAGAGACAATCACTTTCTGGGTAATTTTTCGAAATATTTTTAGTGATCCCAAACTAAGCTTAGACTCGTATTTAAACGCGTATTTACGGAGATATCGTTGTTTAAAGTTTTGAGTTGAAAAAATCACTTTTTGGGCCATTTTTAAAAATTTTTTTTGGTGCTCCCAAACTAAGCTTAGAATCGTATTTAAACGCGTATCTACGGAGATATCGCTGTTTAAAGTTTTGAGTTGAAAAAATCACTTTTTGGGCCATTTTTAAAAATTTTTTTTGGTGCTCCCAAACTAAGCTTAGAATCGTATTTAAACGCGTATCTACGGAGATATCGCTGTTTAAAATTTTGAGTTGAAATAATCACTTTTTGGGTAATTTTTAAAAAATTTTTTTGGTGCTCCCAAATTAAGCTTAGAATCGTATTTAAACGCGTATTTACGGAGATATCGCTGTTTAAAGTTTTGAGTAGAGACAATCACTTTCTGGGTAATTTTTCGAAATATTTTTGGTGATCCCAAACTAAGCTTAGAATCGTATTTAAACGCGTATTTACGGAGATATCGTTGTTTAAAGTTTTGAGTTGAAAAAATCACTTTTTGGGCCATTTTTTAAAATTTTTTTTGGTGCTCCCAAATTAAGCTCAGAATCGTATTTAAACGCGTATTTACGGAGATTTCGCTGGTTAAATGTTTGATATGAAAAATCACTTTTTGGGCCATTTATGAAAAAAAATTTGTTGACCCCAAATTAAGCTTAGAATCGTATTTAAATGCGTATTTACGGAGATTTCGCTGTTTAAAGATTTGAGTTGAAAAAATCACTTTTTGGGCCATTTTTAAAAATTTTTTTTGGTGCTCCCAAATTAAGATTAGAATCGTATTTAAACGCGTATCTACGGAGATATCGCTGTTTAAAGTTTTGAGTTGAAAAAATCACTTTTTGGGCCATTTAAAAAAATAAAATGTTTGATCCCATATTAAGCTCAGAATCGCATTTAAACGCGTATTTACGGAGATATCGCTGTTTAAAGTTTTGAGTTGAAAAAATCACTTTTTGGGCCATTTTTAAAAATTTTTTTTGGTGCTCCCAAATTAAGCTTAGAATCGTATTTAAAGGCGTATCTACGGAGATATCGCTGCTTAAAGTTTTGAGTTGAAAAAATCACTTTTTGGGCCATTTTTAAAAATTTTTTTTGGTGCTCCCAAACTAAGCTTAGAATCGTATTTAAACGCGTATCTACGGAGATATCGCTGTTTAAAGTTTTGAGTTGAAAAAATCACTTTTTGGGCCATTTAAAAAAATAAAATGTTTGATCCCATATTAAGCTCAGAATCGCATTTAAACGCGTATTTACGGAGATATCGCTGTTTAAAGTTTTGAGTAGAGACAATCACTTTCTGGGTAATTTTTCGAAATATTTTTATTGATCCCAAACTAAGCTTAGAATCGTATTTAAACGCGTATTTACGGAGATATCGTTGTTTAAAGTTTTGAGTTGAAAAAATCACTTTTTGGGCCATTTTTAAAAATTTTTTTTGGTGCTCCCAAACTAAGCTTAGAATCGTATTTAAACGCGTATCTACGGAGATATCGCTGTTTAAAGTTTTGAGTTGAAAAAATCACTTTTTGGGCCATTTAAAAAAATAAAATGTTTGATCCCATATTAAGCTCAGAATCGCATTTAAACGCGTATTTACGGAGATATCGCTGTTCAAAGTTTTGAGTAGAGACAATCACTTTCTGGGTAATTTTTCGAAATATTTTTAGTGATCCCAAACTAAGCTTAGAATCGTATTTAAACGCGTATTTACGGAGATATCGTTGTTTAAAGTTTTGAGTTGAAAAAATCACTTTTTGGGCCATTTTTAAAAATTTTTTTTGGTGCTCCCAAACTAAGCTTAGAATCGTATTTAAACGCGTATCTACGGAGATATCGCTGTTTAAAGTTTTGAGTTGAAAAAATCACTTTTTGGGCCATTTAAAAAAATAAAATGTTTGATCCCATATTAAGCTCAGAATCGCATTTAAACGCGTATTTACGGAGATTTCGCTGTTTAAAGTTTTGAGTTGAAAAAATCACTTTTTGGGCCATTTTTAAAAATTTTTTTTGGTGCTCCCAAATTAAGCTTAGAATCGTATTTAAACGCGTATCTACGGAGATATCGCTGTTTAAAGTTTTGAGTTTAAAAAATCACTTTTTTGATCCCATATTAAGCTCAGAATCGTATTTAAACGCGTATTTACGGAGATATCGCTGTTTAAAGTTTTGAGTAGAGACAATCACTTTCTGGGTAATTTTTCGAAATATTTTTAGTGATCCCAAACTAAGCTTAGAATCGTATTTAAACGCGTATTTACGGAGATATCGTTGTTTAAAGTTTTGAGTTGAAAAAATCACTTTTTGGGCCATTTTTAAAAATTTTTTTTGGTGCTCCCAAACTAAGCTTAGAATCGTATTTAAACGCGTATCTACGGAGATATCGCTGTTTAAAGTTTTGAGTTGAAAAAATCACTTTTTGGGCCATTTTTAAAAATTTTTTTTGGTGCTCCCAAACTAAGCTTAGAATCGTATTTAAACGCGTATCTACGGAGATATCGCTGTTTAAAGTTTTGAGTTGAAATAATCACTTTTTGGGTAATTTTTAAAAATTTTTTTTGGTGCTCCCAAATTAAGCTTAGAATCGTATTTAAACGCGTATTTACGGAGATATCGCTGTTTAAAGTTTTGAGTAGAGACAATCACTTTCTGGGTAATTTTTCGAAATATTTTTGGTGATCCCAAACTAAGCTTAGAATCGTATTTAAACGCGTATTTACGGAGATATCGTTGTTTAAAGTTTTGAGTTGAAAAAATCACTTTTTGGGCCATTTTTAAAAATTTTTTTTGGTGCTCCCAAATTAAGCTCAGAATCGTATTTAAACGCGTATTTACGGAGATTTCGCTGGTTAAATGTTTGATATGAAAAATCACTTTTTGGGCCATTTATGAAAAAAAATTTGTTGACCCCAAACTAAGCTTAGAATCGTATTTAAATGCGTATTTACGGAGATTTCGCTGTTTAAGGTTTTGAGTTGAAATAATCACTTTTTGGGTAATTTTTAAAAATTTTTTTTGGTGCTCCCAAATTAAGCTTAGAATCGTATTTAAACGCGTATTTACGGAGATATCGCTGTTTAAAGTTTTGAGTAGAGACAATCACTTTCTGGGTAATTTTTCGAAATATTTTTGGTGATCCCAAACTAAGCTTAGAATCGTATTTAAACGCGTATTTACGGAGATATCGTTGTTTAAAGTTTTGAGTTGAAAAAATCACTTTTTGGGCTATTTTTAAAAATTTTTTTTGGTGCTCCCAAATTAAGCTTAGAATCCGTATTTAAACGCGTATCTACGGAGATATCGCTGTTTAAAGTTTTGAGTTTAAAAAATCACTTTTTGGCTAATTTTCGGAAATTTTTTGGTGATCCCAAATTAATCTTAGAATCGTATTTAAACGCGTATTTACGGAGATATCGTTGTTTAAAGTTTTGAGTTGAAAAAATCACTTTTTGGGCCATTTTTAAAAATTTTTTTTGGTGCTCCCAAATTAAGCTTAGAATCGTATTTAAACGCTTATCTACGGAGATATCGCTGTTTAAAGTTTTGAGTTTAAAAAATCACTTTTTTGATCCCATATTAAGCTAAGAATCGTATTTAAACGCGTATTTACGGAGATATCGCTGTTTAAAGTTTTGAGTAGAGACAATCACTTTCTGGGTAATTTTTCGAAATATTTTTAGTGATCCCAAACTAAGCTTAGAATCGTATTTAAACGCGTATTTACGGAGATATCGTTGTTTAAAGTTTTGAGTTGAAAAAATCACTTTTTGGGCCATTTTTAAAAATTTTTTTTGGTGCTCCCAAACTAAGCTTAGAATCGTATTTAAACGCGTATCTACGGAGATATCGCTGTTTAAAGTTTTGAGTTGAAAAAATCACTTTTTGGGCCATTTAAAAAAATAAAATGTTTGATCCCATATTAAGCTCAGAATCGCATTTAAACGCGTATTTACGGAGATATCGCTGTTTAAAGTTTTGAGTTGAAAAAATCACTTTTTGGGCCATTTTAAAAATTTTTTTTGGTGCTCCCAAATTAAGCTTAGAATCGTATTTAAACGCGTATCTACGGAGATATCGCTGTTTAAAGTTTTGAGTTGAAAAAATCACTTTTTGGGCCATTTTTAAAAATTTTTTTTGGTGCTCCCAAACTAAGCTTAGAATCGTATTTAAACGCGTATCTACGGAGATATCGCTGTTTAAAGTTTTGAGTTGAAAAAATCACTTTTTGGGCCATTTAAAAAAATAAAATGTTTGATCCCATATTAAGCTCAGAATCGCATTTAAACGCGTATTTACGGAGATATCGCTGTTTAAAGTTTTGAGTAGAGACAATCACTTTCTGGGTAATTTTTCGAAATATTTTTAGTGATCCCAAACTAAGCTTAGAATCGTATTTAAACGCGTATTTACGGAGATATCGTTGTTTAAAGTTTTAAGTTGAAAAAATCACTTTTTGGGCCATTTTTAAACATTTTTTTTGGTGCTCCCAAACTAAGCTTAGAATCGTATTTAAACGCGTATCTACGGAGATATCGCTGTTTAAAGTTTTGAGTTGAAAAAATCACTTTTTGGGCCATTTAAAAAAATAAAATGTTTGATCCCGTATTAAGCTCAGAATCGCATTTAAACGCGTATTTACGGAGATTTCGCTGTTTAAAGTTTTGAGTTGAAAAAATCACTTTTTGGGCCATTTTTAAAAATTTTTTTTGGTGCTCCCAAATTAAGCTTAGAATCGTATTTAAACGCGTATCTACGGAGATATCGCTGTTTAAAGTTTTGAGTTTAAAAAATCACTTTTTTGATCCCATATTAAGCTCAGAATCGTATTTAAACGCGTATTTACGGAGATATCGCTGTTTAAAGTTTTGAGTAGAGACAATCACTTTCTGGGTAATTTTTCGAAATATTTTTAGTGATCCCAAACTAAGCTTAGAATCGTATTTAAACGCGTATCTACGGAGATATCGCTGTTTAAAATTTTGAGTTGAAATAATCACTTTTTGGGTAATTTTTAAAAATTTTTTTTGGTGCTCCCAAATTAAGCTTAGAATCGTATTTAAACGCGTATTTACGGAGATATCGCTGTTTAAAGTTTTGAGTAGAGACAATCACTTTCTGGGTAATTTTTCGAAATATTTTTGGTGATCCCAAACTAAGCTTAGAATCGTATTTAAACGCGTATTTACGGAGATATCGTTGTTTAAAGTTTTGAGTTGAAAAAATCACTTTTTGGGCCATTTTTAAAAATTTTTTTTGGTGCTCCCAAATTAAGCTCAGAATCGTATTTAAACGCGTATTTACGGAGATTTCGCTGGTTAAATGTTTGATATGAAAAATCACTTTTTGGGCCATTTATGAAAAAAAATTTGTTGACCCCAAATTAAGCTTAGAATCGTATTTAAATGCGTATTTACGGAGATTTCGCTGTTTAAGGTTTTGAGTTGAAATAATCACTTTTTGGGTAATTTTTAAAAATTTTTTTTGGTGCTCCCAAATTAAGCTTAGAATCGTATTTAAACGCGTATTTACGGAGATATCGCTGTTTAAAGTTTTGAGTAGAGACAATCACTTTCTGGGTAATTTTTCGAAATATTTTTGGTGATCCCAAACTAAGCTTAGAATCGTATTTAAACGCGTATTTACGGAGATATCGTTGTTTAAAGTTTTGAGTTGAAAAAATCACTTTTTGGGCCATTTTAACTAAGCTTAGAATCGTATTTAAACGCGTATTTACGGAGATATCGTTGTTTAAAGTTTTGAGTTGAAAAAATCACTTTTTGGGCCATTTTTAAAATTTTTTTTTGGTGCTCCCAAACTAAGCTTAGAATCGTATTTAAACGCGTATCTACGGAGATATCGCTGTTTAAAGTTTTGAGTTGAAAAAATCACTTTTTGGGCCATTTAAAAAAATAAAATGTTTGATCCCATATTAAGCTCAGAATCGCATTTAAACGCGTATTTACGGAGATATCGCTGTTTAAAGTTTTGAGTTGAAAAAATCACTTTTTGGGCCATTTTAAAAATTTTTTTTGGTGCTCCCAAATTAAGCTTAGAATCGTATTTAAACGCGTATCTACGGAGATATCGCTGTTTAAAGTTTTGAGTTGAAAAAATCACTTTTTGGGCCATTTTTAAAAATTTTTTTTGGTGCTCCCAAACTAAGCTTAGAATCGTATTTAAACGCGTATCTACGGAGATATCGCTGTTTAAAGTTTTGAGTTGAAAAAATCACTTTTTGGGCCATTTAAAAAAATAAAATGTTTGATCCCATATTAAGCTCAGAATCGCATTTAAACGCGTATTTACGGAGATATCGCTGTTTAAAGTTTTGAGTAGAGACAATCACTTTCTGGGTAATTTTTCGAAATATTTTTAGTGATCCCAAACTAAGCTTAGAATCGTATTTAAACGCGTATTTACGGAGATATCGTTGTTTAAAGTTTTAAGTTGAAAAAATCACTTTTTGGGCCATTTTTAAACATTTTTTTTGGTGCTCCCAAACTAAGCTTAGAATCGTATTTAAACGCGTATCTACGGAGATATCGCTGTTTAAAGTTTTGAGTTGAAAAAATCACTTTTTGGGCCATTTAAAAAAATAAAATGTTTGATCCCGTATTAAGCTCAGAATCGCATTTAAACGCGTATTTACGGAGATTTCGCTGTTTAAAGTTTTGAGTTGAAAAAATCACTTTTTGGGCCATTTTTAAAAATTTTTTTTGGTGCTCCCAAATTAAGCTTAGAACCGTATTTAAACGCGTATCTACGGAGATATCGCTGTTTAAAGTTTTGAGTTTAAAAAATCACTTTTTTGATCCCATATTAAGCTCAGAATCGTATTTAAACGCGTATTTACGGAGATATCGCTGTTTAAAGTTTTGAGTAGAGACAATCACTTTCTGGGTAATTTTTCGAAATATTTTTAGTGATCCCAAACTAAGCTTAGAATCGTATTTAAACGCGTATCTACGGAGATATCGCTGTTTAAAATTTTGAGTTGAAATAATCACTTTTTGGGTAATTTTTAAAAATTTTTTTTGGTGCTCCCAAATTAAGCTTAGAATCGTATTTAAACGCGTATTTACGGAGATATCGCTGTTTAAAGTTTTGAGTAGAGACAATCACTTTCTGGGTAATTTTTCGAAATATTTTTGGTGATCCCAAACTAAGCTTAGAATCGTATTTAAACGCGTATTTACGGAGATATCGTTGTTTAAAGTTTTGAGTTGAAAAAATCACTTTTTGGGCCATTTTTAAAAATTTTTTTTGGTGCTCCCAAATTAAGCTCAGAATCGTATTTAAACGCGTATTTACGGAGATTTCGCTGGTTAAATGTTTGATATGAAAAATCACTTTTTGGGCCATTTATGAAAAAAAATTTGTTGACCCCAAATTAAGCTTAGAATCGTATTTAAATGCGTATTTACGGAGATTTCGCTGTTTAAGGTTTTGAGTTGAAATAATCACTTTTTGGGTAATTTTTAAAAATTTTTTTTGGTGCTCCCAAATTAAGCTTAGAATCGTATTTAAACGCGTATTTACGGAGATATCGCTGTTTAAAGTTTTGAGTAGAGACAATCACTTTCTGGGTAATTTTTCGAAATATTTTTGGTGATCCCAAACTAAGCTTAGAATCGTATTTAAACGCGTATTTACGGAGATATCGTTGTTTAAAGTTTTGAGTTGAAAAAATCACTTTTTGGGCCATTTTAACTAAGCTTAGAATCGTATTTAAACGCGTATTTACGGAGATATCGTTGTTTAAAGTTTTGAGTTGAAAAAATCACTTTTTGGGCCATTTTTAAAAATTTTTTTTGGTGCTCCCAAACTAAGCTTAGAATCGTATTTAAACGCGTATTTACGGAGATATCGCTGTTTAAAGTTTTGAGTAGAGACAATCACTTTCTGGGTAATTTTTCGAAATATTTTTGGTGATCCCAAACTAAGCTTAGAATCGTATTTAAACGCGTATTTACGGAGATATCGTTGTTTAAAGTTTTGAGTTGAAAAAATCACTTTTTGGGCCATTTTTAAAAATTTTTTTTGGTGCTCCCAAATTAAGCTCAGAATCGTATTTAAACGCGTATTTACGGAGATTTCGCTGGTTAAATGTTTGATATGAAAAATCACTTTTTGGGCCATTTATGAAAAAAAATTTGTTGACCCCAAATTAAGCTTAGAATCGTATTTAAATGCGTATTTACGGAGATTTCGCTGTTTAAGGTTTTGAGTTGAAATAATCACTTTTTGGGTAATTTTTAAAAATTTTTTTTGGTGCTCCCAAATTAAGCTTAGAATCGTATTTAAACGCGTATTTACGGAGATATCGCTGTTTAAAGTTTTGAGTAGAGACAATCACTTTCTGGGTAATTTTTCGAAATATTTTTGGTGATCCCAAACTAAGCTTAGAATCGTATTTAAACGCGTATTTACGGAGATATCGTTGTTTATAGTTTTGAGTTGAAAAAATCACTTTTTGGGCTATTTTTAAAAATTTTTTTTGGTGCTCCCAAATTAAGCTTAGAATCGTATTTAAACGCGTATCTACGGAGATATCGCTGTTTAAAGTTTTGAGTTTAAAAAATCACTTTTTGGCTAATTTTCGGAAATTTTTTGGTGATCCCAAATTAATCTTAGAATCGTATTTAAACGCGTATTTACGGAGATATCGTTGTTTAAAGTTTTGAGTTGAAAAAATCACTTTTTGGGCCATTTTTAAAAATTTTTTTTGGTGCTGCCAAATTAAGCTTAGAATCGTATTTAAACGCGTATCTACGGAGATATCGCTGTTTAAAGTTTTGAGTTTAAAAAATCACTTTTTTGATCCCATATTAAGCTCAGAATCGTATTTAAACGCGTATTTACGGAGATATCGCTGTTTAAAGTTTTGAGTAGAGACAATCACTTTCTGGGTAATTTTTCGAAATATTTTTAGTGATCCCAAACTAAGCTTAGAATCGTATTTAAACGCGTATTTACGGAGATATCGTTGTTTAAAGTTTTGAGTTGAAAAAATCACTTTTTGGGCCATTTTTAAAAATTTTTTTTGGTGCTCCCAAACTAAGCTTAGAATCGTATTTAAACGCGTATCTACGGAGATATCGCTGTTTAAAGTTTTGAGTTGAAAAAATCACTTTTTGGGCCATTTAAAAAAATAAAATGTTTGATCCCATATTAAGCTCAGAATCGCATTTAAACGCGTATTTACGGAGATATCGCTGTTTAAAGTTTTGAGTTGAAAAAATCACTTTTTGGGCCATTTTAAAAATTTTTTTTGGTGCTCCCAAATTAAGCTTAGAATCGTATTTAAACGCGTATCTACGGAGATATCGCTGTTTAAAGTTTTGAGTTGAAAAAATCACTTTTTGGGCCATTTTTAAAAATTTTTTTTGGTGATCCCAAACTAAGCTTAGAATCGTATTTAAACGCGTATTTACGGAGATATCGTTGTTTAAAGTTTTGAGTTGAAAAAATCACTTTTTGGGCCATTTTAACTAAGCTTAGAATCGTATTTAAACGCGTATTTACGGAGATATCGTTGTTTAAAGTTTTGAGTTGAAAAAATCACTTTTTGGGCCATTTTTAAAAATTTTTTTTGGTGCTCCCAAACTAAGCTTAGAATCGTATTTAAACGCGTATTTACGGAGATATCGCTGTTTAAAGTTTTGAGTAGAGACAATCACTTTCTGGGTAATTTTTCGAAATATTTTTGGTGATCCCAAACTAAGCTTAGAATCGTATTTAAACGCGTATTTACGGAGATATCGTTGTTTAAAGTTTTGAGTTGAAAAAATCACTTTTTGGGCCATTTTTAAAAATTTTTTTTGGTGCTCCCAAATTAAGCTCAGAATCGTATTTAAACGCGTATTTACGGAGATTTCGCTGGTTAAATGTTTGATATGAAAAATCACTTTTTGGGCCATTTATGAAAAAAAATTTGTTGACCCCAAATTAAGCTTAGAATCGTATTTAAATGCGTATTTACGGAGATTTCGCTGTTTAAGGTTTTGAGTTGAAATAATCACTTTTTGGGTAATTTTTAAAAATTTTTTTTGGTGCTCCCAAATTAAGCTTAGAATCGTATTTAAACGCGTATCTACGGAGATATCGCTGTTTAAAGTTTTGAGTTGAAAAAATCACTTTTTGGGCCATTTTTAAAAATTTTTTTTGGTGCTTCCAAACTAAGCTTAGAATCGTATTTAAACGCGTATCTACGGAGATATCGCTGTTTAAAGTTTTGAGTAGAGACAATCACTTTCTGGGTAATTTTTCGAAATATTTTTGGTGATCCCAAACTAAGCTTAGAATCGTATTTAAACGCGTATTTACGGAGATATCGTTGTTTAAAGTTTTGAGTTGAAAAAATCACTTTTTGGGCTATTTTTAAAAATTTTTTTTGGTGCTCCCAAATTAAGCTTAGAATCGTATTTAAACGCGTATCTACGGAGATATCGCTGTTTAAAGTTTTGAGTTTAAAAAATCACTTTTTGGCTAATTTTCGGAAATTTTTTGGTGATCCCAAATTAATCTTAGAATCGTATTTAAACGCGTATTTACGGAGATATCGTTGTTTAAAGTTTTGAGTTGAAAAAATCACTTTTTGGGCCATTTTTAAAAATTTTTTTTGGTGCTCCCAAATTAAGCTTAGAATCGTATTTAAACGCGTATCTACGGAGATATCGCTGTTTAAAGTTTTGAGTTGAAAAAATCACTTTTTGGGCCATTTTTAAAAATTTTTTTTGGTGCTTCCAAACTAAGCTTAGAATCGTATTTAAACGCGTATCTACGGAGATATCGCTGTTTAAAGTTTTGAGTTGAAAAAATCACTTTTTAAGCCATTTAAAAAAATAAAATGTTTGATCCCATATTAAGCTCAGAATCGCATTTAAACGCGTATTTACGGAGATATCGCTGTTTAAAGTTTTGAGTTGAAAAAATCACTTTTTGGGCCATTTTTAAAAATTTTTTTTGGTGATCCCAAACTAAGCTTAGAATCGTATTTAAACGCGTATTTACGGAGATATCGTTGTTTAAAGTTTTGAGTTGAAAAAATCACTTTTTGGGCCATTTTAACTAAGCTTAGAATCGTATTTAAACGCGTATTTACGGAGATATCGTTGTTTAAAGTTTTGAGTTGAAAAAATCACTTTTTGGGCTATTTTTAAAAATTTTTTTTGGTGCTCCCAAATTAAGCTTAGAATCGTATTTAAACGCGTATCTACGGAGATATCGCTGTTTAAAGTTTTGAGTTTAAAAAATCACTTTTTGGCTAATTTTCGGAAATTTTTTGGTGATCCCAAATTAATCTTAGAATCGTATTTAAACGCGTATTTACGGAGATATCGTTGTTTAAAGTTTTGAGTTGAAAAAATCACTTTTTGGGCCATTTTAACTAAGCTTAGAATCGTATTTAAACGCGTATTTACGGAGATATCGTTGTTTATAGTTTTGAGTTGAAAAAATCACTTTTTGGGCTATTTTTAAAAATTTTTTTTGGTGCTCCCAAATTAAGCTTAGAATCGTATTTAAACGCGTATCTACGGAGATATCGCTGTTTAAAGTTTTGAGTTTAAAAAATCACTTTTTGGCTAATTTTCGGAAATTTTTTGGTGATCCCAAATTAATCTTAGAATCGTATTTAAACGCGTATTTACGGAGATATCGTTGTTTAAAGTTTTGAGTTGAAAAAATCACTTTTTGGGCCATTTTTAAAAATTTTTTTTGGTGCTGCCAAATTAAGCTTAGAATCGTATTTAAACGCGTATCTACGGAGATATCGCTGTTTAAAGTTTTGAGTTTAAAAAATCACTTTTTTTATCCCATATTAAGCTCAGAATCGTATTTAAACGCGTATTTACGGAGATATCGCTGTTTAAAGTTTTGAGTAGAGACAATCACTTTCTGGGTAATTTTTCGAAATATTTTTAGTGATCCCAAACTAAGCTTAGAATCGTATTTAAACGCGTATTTACGGAGATATCGTTGTTTAAAGTTTTGAGTTGAAAAAATCACTTTTTGGGCCATTTTTAAAAATTTTTTTTGGTGCTCCCAAACTAAGCTTAGAATCGTATTTAAACGCGTATCTACGGAGATATCGCTGTTTAAAGTTTTGAGTTGAAAAAATCACTTTTTGGGCCATTTAAAAAAATAAAATGTTTGATCCCATATTAAGCTCAGAATCGCATTTAAACGCGTATTTACGGAGATATCGCTGTTTAAAGTTTTGAGTTGAAAAAATCACTTTTTGGGCCATTTTAAAAATTTTTTTTGGTGCTCCCAAATTAAGCTTAGAATCGTATTTAAACGCGTATTTACGGAGATATCGTTGTTTAAAGTTTTGAGTTGAAAAAATCACTTTTTGGGCCATTTTTAAAAATTTTTTTTGGTGCTCCCAAACTAAGCTTAGAATCGTATTTAAACGCGTATTTACGGAGATATCGCTGTTTAAAGTTTTGAGTAGAGACAATCACTTTCTGGGTAATTTTTCGAAATATTTTTGGTGATCCCAAACTAAGCTTAGAATCGTATTTAAACGCGTATTTACGGAGATATCGTTGTTTAAAGTTTTGAGTTGAAAAAATCACTTTTTGGGCCATTTTTAAAAATTTTTTTTGGTGCTCCCAAATTAAGCTCAGAATCGTATTTAAACGCGTATTTACGGAGATTTCGCTGGTTAAATGTTTGATATGAAAAATCACTTTTTGGGCCATTTATGAAAAAAAATTTGTTGACCCCAAATTAAGCTTAGAATCGTATTTAAATGCGTATTTACGGAGATTTCGCTGTTTAAGGTTTTGAGTTGAAATAATCACTTTTTGGGTAATTTTTAAAAATTTTTTTTGGTGCTCCCAAATTAAGCTTAGAATCGTATTTAAACGCGTATTTACGGAGATATCGCTGTTTAAAGTTTTGAGTAGAGACAATCACTTTCTGGGTAATTTTTCGAAATATTTTTGGTGATCCCAAACTAAGCTTAGAATCGTATTTAAACGCGTATTTACGGAGATATCGTTGTTTAAAGTTTTGAGTTGAAAAAATCACTTTTTGGGCTATTTTTAAAAATTTTTTTTGGTGCTCCCAAATTAAGCTTAGAATCGTATTTAAACGCGTATCTACGGAGATATCGCTGTTTAAAGTTTTGAGTTTAAAAAATCACTTTTTGGCTAATTTTCGGAAATTTTTTGGTGATCCCAAATTAATCTTAGAATCGTATTTAAACGCGTATTTACGGAGATATCGTTGTTTAAAGTTTTGAGTTGAAAAAATCACTTTTTGGGCCATTTTTAAAAATTTTTTTTGGTGCTCCCAAATTAAGCTTAGAATCGTATTTAAACGCGTATCTACGGAGATATCGCTGTTTAAAGTTTTGAGTTGAAAAAATCACTTTTTGGGCCATTTTTAAAAATTTTTTTTGGTGCTTCCAAACTAAGCTTAGAATCGTATTTAAACGCGTATCTACGGAGATATCGCTGTTTAAAGTTTTGAGTTTAAAAAATCACTTTTTTGATCCCATATTAAGCTCAGAATCGTATTTAAACGCGTATTTACGGAGATATCGCTGTTTAAAGTTTTGAGTAGAGACAATCACTTTCTGGGTAATTTTTCGAAATATTTTTAGTGATCCCAAACTAAGCTTAGAATCGTATTTAAACGCGTATTTACGGAGATATCGTTGTTTAAAGTTTTGAGTTGAAAAAATCACTTTTTGGGCCATTTTTAAAAATTTTTTTTGGTGCTCCCAAACTAAGCTTAGAATCGTATTTAAACGCGTATCTACGGAGATATCGCTGTTTAAAGTTTTGAGTTGAAAAAATCACTTTTTGGGCCATTTAAAAAAATAAAATGTTTGATCCCATATTAAGCTCAGAATCGCATTTAAACGCGTATTTACGGAGATATCGCTGTTTAAAGTTTTGAGTTGAAAAAATCACTTTTTGGGCCATTTTAAAAATTTTTTTTGGTGCTCCCAAATTAAGCTTAGAATCGTATTTAAACGCGTATCTACGGAGATATCGCTGTTTAAAGTTTTGAGTTGAAAAAATCACTTTTTGGGCCATTTTTAAAAATTTTTTTTGGTGCTCCCAAACTAAGCTTAGAATCGTATTTAAACGCGTATCTACGGAGATATCGCTGTTTAAAGTTTTGAGTTGAAAAAATCACTTTTTGGGCCATTTAAAAAAATAAAATGTTTGATCCCATATTAAGCTCAGAATCGCATTTAAACGCGTATTTACGGAGATATCGCTGTTTAAAGTTTTGAGTAGAGACAATCACTTTCTGGGTAATTTTTCGAAATATTTTTAGTGATCCCAAACTAAGCTTAGAATCGTATTTAAACGCGTATTTACGGAGATATCGTTGTTTAAAGTTTTAAGTTGAAAAAATCACTTTTTGGGCCATTTTTAAAAATTTTTTTTGGTGCTCCCAAACTAAGCTTAGAATCGTATTTAAACGCGTATCTACGGAGATATCGCTGTTTAAAGTTTTGAGTTGAAAAAATCACTTTTTGGGCCATTTAAAAAAATAAAATGTTTGATCCCATATTAAGCTCAGAATCGCATTTAAACGCGTATTTACGGAGATATCGCTGCTTAAAGTTTTGAGTAGAGACAATCACTTTCTGGGTAATTTTTCGAAATATTTTTAGTGATCCCAAACTAAGCTTAGAATCGTATTTAAACGCGTATTTACGGAGATATCGTTGTTTAAAGTTTTGAGTTGAAAAAATCACTTTTTGGGCCATTTTTAAAAATTTTTTTTGGTGCTTCCAAACTAAGCTTAGAATCGTATTTAAACGCGTATTTACGGAGATATCGTTGTTTAAAGTTTTGAGTTGAAAAAATCACTTTTTGGGCCATTTTTAAAAATTTTTTTTGGTGCTCCCAAACTAAGCTTAGAATCGTATTTAAACGCGTATCTACGGAGATATCGCTGTTTAAAGTTTTGAGTTGAAAAAATCACTTTTTGGGCCATTTAAAAAAATAAAATGTTTGATCCCATATTAAGCTCAGAATCGCATTTAAACGCGTATTTACGGAGATATCGCTGTTTAAAGTTTTGAGTTGAAAAAATCACTTTTTGGGTCATTTTTAAAAATTTTTTTTGGTGCTCCCAAATTAAGCTTAGAATCGTATTTAAACGCGTATCTACGGAGATATCGCTGTTTAAAGTTTTGAGTTAAAAAAATCACTTTTTGGGCCATTTTTAAAAATTTTTTTGGTGCTCCCAAACTAAGCTTGGAATCGTATTTAAACGCGTATCTACGGAGATATCGCTGTTTAAAGTTTTGAGTTGAAAAAATCACTTTTTGGGCCATTTAAAAAAATAAAATGTTTGATCCCATATTAAGCTCAGAATCGCATTTAAACGCGTATTTACTTAGATATCGCTGTTTAAAGTTTTGAGTAGAGACAATCACTTTCTGGGTAATTTTTCGAAATATTTTTAGTGATCCCAAACTAAGCTTAGAATCGTATTTAAACGCGTATTTACGGAGATATCGTTGTTTAAAGTTTTGAGTTGAAAAAATCACTTTTTGGGCCATTTTTAAAAATTTTTTTTGGTGCTCCCAAACTAAGCTTAGAATCGTATTTAAACGCGTATCTACGGAGATATCGCTGTTTAAAGTTTTGAGTTGAAAAAATCACTTTTTGGGCCATTTAAAAAAATAAAATGTTTGATCCCATATTAAGCTCAGAATCGCATTTAAATGCGTATTTACGGAGATATCGCTGTTTAAAGTTTTGAGTAGAGACAATCACTTTCTGGGTAATTTTTCGAAATATTTTTAGTGATCCCAAACTAAGCTTAGAATCGTATTTAAACGCGTATTTACGGAGATATCGCTGTTTAAAGTTTTGAGTAGAGACAATCACTTTCTGGGTAATTTTTCGAAATATTTTTGGTGATCCCAAACTAAGCTTAGAATCGTATTTAAACGCGTATTTACGGAGATATCGTTGTTTAAAGTTTTGAGTTGAAAAAATCACTTTTTGGGCCATTTTTAAAAATTTTTTTTGGTGCTCCCAAATTAAGCTCAGAATCGTATTTAAACGCGTATTTACGGAGATTTCGCTGGTTAAATGTTTGATATGAAAAATCACTTTTTGGGCCATTTATGAAAAAAAATTTGTTGACCCCAAATTAAGCTTAGAATCGTATTTAAATGCGTATTTACGGAGATTTCGCTGTTTAAGGTTTTGAGTTGAAATAATCACTTTTTGGGTAATTTTTAAAAATTTTTTTTGGTGCTCCCAAATTAAGCTTAGAATCGTATTTAAACGCGTATTTACGGAGATATCGCTGTTTAAAGTTTTGAGTAGAGACAATCACTTTCTGGGTAATTTTTCGAAATATTTTTGGTGATCCCAAACTAAGCTTAGAATCGTATTTAAACGCGTATTTACGGAGATATCGTTGTTTAAAGTTTTGAGTTGAAAAAATCACTTTTTGGGCTATTTTTAAAAATTTTTTTTGGTGCTCCCAAATTAAGCTTAGAATCGTATTTAAACGCGTATCTACGGAGATATCGCTGTTTAAAGTTTTGAGTTTAAAAAATCACTTTTTGGCTAATTTTCGGAAATTTTTTGGTGATCCCAAATTAATCTTAGAATCGTATTTAAACGCGTATTTACGGAGATATCGTTGTTTAAAGTTTTGAGTTGAAAAAATCACTTTTTGGGCCATTTTTAAAAATTTTTTTTGGTGCTCCCAAATTAAGCTTAGAATCGTATTTAAACGCGTATCTACGGAGATATCGCTGTTTAAAGTTTTGAGTTTAAAAAATCACTTTTTTGATCCCATATTAAGCTCAGAATCGTATTTAAACGCGTATTTACGGAGATATCGCTGTTTAAAGTTTTGAGTAGAGACAATCACTTTCTGGGTAATTTTTCGAAATATTTTTAGTGATCCCAAACTAAGCTTAGAATCGTATTTAAACGCGTATTTACGGAGATATCGTTGTTTAAAGTTTTGAGTTGAAAAAATCACTTTTTGGGCCATTTTTAAAAATTTTTTTTGGTGCTCCCAAACTAAGCTTAGAATCGTATTTAAACGCGTATCTACGGAGATATCGCTGTTTAAAGTTTTGAGTTGAAAAAATCACTTTTTGGGCCATTTAAAAAAATAAAATGTTTGATCCCATATTAAGCTCAGAATCGCATTTAAACGCGTATTTACGGAGATATCGCTGTTTAAAGTTTTGAGTTGAAAAAATCACTTTTTGGGCCATTTTAAAAATTTTTTTTGGTGCTCCCAAATTAAGCTTAGAATCGTATTTAAACGCGTATCTACGGAGATATCGCTGTTTAAAGTTTTGAGTTGAAAAAATCACTTTTTGGGCCATTTTTAAAAATTTTTTTTGGTGCTCCCAAACTAAGCTTAGAATCGTATTTAAACGCGTATCTACGGAGATATCGCTGTTTAAAGTTTTGAGTTGAAAAAATCACTTTTTGGGCCATTTAAAAAAATAAAATGTTTGATCCCATATTAAGCTCAGAATCGCATTTAAACGCGTATTTACGGAGATATCGCTGCTTAAAGTTTTGAGTAGAGACAATCACTTTCTGGGTAATTTTTCGAAATATTTTTAGTGATCCCAAACTAAGCTTAGAATCGTATTTAAACGCGTATTTACGGAGATATCGTTGTTTAAAGTTTTGAGTTGAAAAAATCACTTTTTGGGCCATTTTTAAAAATTTTTTTTGGTGCTTCCAAACTAAGCTTAGAATCGTATTTAAACGCGTATTTACGGAGATATCGTTGTTTAAAGTTTTGAGTTGAAAAAATCACTTTTTGGGCCATTTTTAAAAATTTTTTTTGGTGCTCCCAAACTAAGCTTAGAATCGTATTTAAACGCGTATCTACGGAGATATCGCTGTTTAAAGTTTTGAGTTGAAAAAATCACTTTTTGGGCCATTTAAAAAAATAAAATGTTTGATCCCATATTAAGCTCAGAATCGCATTTAAACGCGTATTTACGGAGATATCGCTGTTTAAAGTTTTGAGTTGAAAAAATCACTTTTTGGGCCATTTTTAAAAATTTTTTTTGGTGCTCCCAAATTAAGCTTAGAATCGTATTTAAACGCGTATCTACGGAGATATCGCTGTTTAAAGTTTTGAGTTAAAAAAATCACTTTTTGGGCCATTTTTAAAAATTTTTTTGGTGCTCCCAAACTAAGCTTGGAATCGTATTTAAACGCGTATCTACGGAGATATCGCTGTTTAAAGTTTTGAGTTGAAAAAATCACTTTTTGGGCCATTTAAAAAAATAAAATGTTTGATCCCATATTAAGCTCAGAATCGCATTTAAACGCGTATTTACTTAGATATCGCTGTTTAAAGTTTTGAGTAGAGACAATCACTTTCTGGGTAATTTTTCGAAATATTTTTAGTGATCCCAAACTAAGCTTAGAATCGTATTTAAACGCGTATTTACGGAGATATCGTTGTTTAAAGTTTTGAGTTGAAAAAATCACTTTTTGGGCCATTTTTAAAAATTTTTTTTGGTGCTTCCAAACTAAGCTTAGAATCGTATTTATACGCGTATTTACGGAGATATCGTTGTTTAAAGTTTTGAGTTGAAAAAATCACTTTTTGGGCCATTTTTAAAAATTTTTTTTGGTGCTCCCAAACTAAGCTTAGAATCGTATTTAAACGCGTATCTACGGAGATATCGCTGTTTAAAGTTTTGAGTTGAAAAAATCACTTTTTGGGCCATTTAAAAAAATAAAATGTTTGATCCCATATTAAGCTCAGAATCGCATTTAAACGCGTATTTACGGAGATATCGCTGTTTAAAGTTTTGAGTTGAAATAATCACTTTTTGGGTAATATTTCGAAAATTTTTTTGGTGATCCCAAATTAAGCTTAGAATCGTATTTAAACGCGTATTTACGGAGATATCGTTGTTTAAAGTTTTGAGTTTAAAAAATCACTTTTTGGCTAATTTTCGGAAATTTTTTGGTGATCCCAAATTAATCTTAGAATCGTATTTAAACACGTATTTACGGAGATATCGTTGTTTAAAGTTTTGAGTTGAAAAAATCACTTTTTGGGCCATTTTTAAAAATTTTTTTTGGTGCTCCCAAACTAAGCTTAGAATCGTATTTAAACGCGTATCTACGGAGATATCGCTGTTTAAAGTTTTGAGTTGAAAAAATCACTTTTTGGGCCATTTAAAAAAATAAAATGTTTGATCCCATATTAAGCTCAGAATCGCATTTAAACGCGTATTTACGGAGATATCGTTGTTTAAAGTTTTGAGTTGAAAAAATCACTTTTTGGGCCATTTTTAAAAATTTTTTTTGGTGCTCCCAAACTAAGCTTAGAATCGTATTTAAACGCGTATCTACGGAGATATCGCTGTTTAAAGTTTTGAGTTGAAAAAATCACTTTTTGGGCCATTTAAAAAAAAATAAAATGTTTGATCCCATATTAAGCTCAGAATCGCATTTAAACGCGTATTTACGGAGATATCGCTGTTTAAAGTTTTGAGTTGAAAAAATCACTTTTTGGGCCATTTTTAAAAATTTTTTTTGGTGCTCCCAAATTAAGCTTAGAATCGTATTTAAACGCGTATCTACGGAGATATCGCTGTTTAAAGTTTTGAGTTGAAAAAATCACTTTTTGGGCCATTTTTAAAAATTTTTTTTGGTGCTCCCAAACTAAGCTTAGAATCGTATTTAAACGCGTATCTACGGAGATATCGCTGTTTAAAGTTTTGAGTAGAGACAATCACTTTCTGGGTAATTTTTCGAAATATTTTTAGTGATCCCAAACTAAGCTTAGAATCGTATTTAAACGCGTATTTACGGAGATATCGTTGTTTAAAGTTTTGAGTTGAAAAAATCACTTTTTGGGCCATTTTTAAAAATTTTTTTTGGTGCTCCCAAACTAAGCTTAGAATCGTATTTAAACGCGTATCTACGGAGATATCGCTGTTTAAAGTTTTGAGTTGAAAAAATCACTTTTTGGGCCATTTAAAAAAATAAAATGTTTGATCCCATATTAAGCTCAGAATCGCATTTAAATGCGTATTTACGGAGATATCGCTGTTTAAAGTTTTGAGTAGAGACAATCACTTTCTGGGTAATTTTTCGAAATATTTTTAGTGATCCCAAACTAAGCTTAGAATCGTATTTAAACGCGTATTTACGGAGATATCGTTGTTTAAAGTTTTGAGTTGAAAAAATCACTTTTTGGGCCATTTTTAAAAATTTTTTTTGGTGCTCCCAAACTAAGCTTAGAATCGTATTTAAACGCGTATCTACGGAGATATCGCTGTTTAAAGTTTTGAGTTGAAAAAATCACTTTTTGGGCCATTTAAAAAAATAAAATGTTTGATCCCATGTTAAGCTCAGAATCGCATTTAAACGCGTATTTACGGAGATATCGCTGTTTAAAGTTTTGAGTAGAGACAATCACTTTCTGGGTAATTTTTCGAAATATTTTTAGTGATCCCAAACTAAGCTTAGAATCGTATTTAAACGCGTATTTACGGAGATATCGTTGTTTAAAGTTTTGAGTTGAAAAAATCACTTTTTGGGCCATTTTTAAAAATTTTTTTTGGTGCTTCCAAACTAAGCTTAGAATCGTATTTAAACGCGTATTTACGGAGATATCGTTGTTTAAAGTTTTGAGTTGAAAAAATCACTTTTTGGGCCATTTTTAAAAATTTTTTTTGGTGCTCCCAAACTAAGCTTAGAATCGTATTTAAACGCGTATCTACGGAGATATCGCTGTTTAAAGTTTTGAGTTGAAAAAATCACTTTTTGGGCCATTTAAAAAAATAAAATGTTTGATCCCATATTAAGCTCAGAATCGCATTTAAACGCGTATTTACGGAGATATCGCTGTTTAAAGTTTTGAGTTGAAATAATCACTTTTTGGGTAATATTTCGAAAATTTTTTTGGTGATCCCAAATTAAGCTTAGAATCGTATTTCTTTTTAAGTTAAGTTTTAAGTTGAAAAAATCAGTTTTGGGCCATTTTTTAGAAAAAATTTTTTGATCCCATATTAAGCTCAGAATCGTATTTAAACGCGTATTTACGGAGATATCGCTGTTTAAAGTTTTGAGTAGAGACAATCACTTTCTGGGTAATTTTTCGAAATATTTTTAGTGATCCCAAACTAAGCTTAGAATCGTATTTAAACGCGTATTTACGGAGATTTCGCTGTTTAAAGTTTTGAGTTGAAAAAATCACTTTTTGGGCCATTTTTAAAATTTTTTTTGGTGCTCCCAAATTAAGCTTAGAATCGTATTTAAACGCGTATCTACGGACATATCGCTGTTTAAAGTTTTGAGTTTAAAAAATCACTTTTTTGATCCCATATTAAGCTCAGAATCGTATTTAAACGCGTATTTACGGAGATATCGCTGTTTAAAGTTTTGAGTAGAGACAATCACTTTCTGGGTAATTTTTCGAAATATTTTTAGTGATCCCAAACTAAGCTTAGAATCGTATTTAAACGCGTATTTACGGAGATATCGTTGTTTAAAGTTTTGAGTTGAAAAAATCACTTTTTGGGCCATTTTTAAAAATTTTTTTTGGTTCTCCCAAACTAAGCTTAGAATCGTATTTAAACGCGTATCTACGGAGATATCGCTGTTTAAAGTTTTGAGTTGAAAAAATCACTTTTTGGGCCATTTAAAAAAATAAAATGTTTGATCCCATATTAAGCTCAGAATCGCATTTAAACGCGTATTTACGGAGATATCGCTGTTTAAAGTTTTGAGTTGAAATAATCACTTTTTGGGTAATATTTCGAAAATTGTTTTGGTGATCCCAAATTAAGCTTAGAATCGTATTTAAACGCGTATTTACGGAGATATCGTTGTTTAAAGTTTTGAGTTTAAAAAATCACTTTTTGGCTAATTTTCGGAAATTTTTTGGTGATCCCAAATTAATCTTAGAATCGTATTTAAACGCGTTTTTACGGAGATATCGTTGTTTAAAGTTTTGAGTTGAAAAAATCACTTTTTGGGCCATTTTTAAAAATTTTTTTGGTGCTCCCAAATTAAGCTTAGAATCGTATTTAAACGCGTACTTACGGAGATATCGCTGTTTAGAGTTTTGAGTTGAAAAAATCACTTTTTGGGTTATTTTTCGAAATTTTTTTGGTGATCCCAAATTAAGCTTAGAATCGTATTTTTTTTTAAGTTAAGTTTTAAGTTGAAAAAATCAGTTTTGGGCCATTTTTTAGAAAAAATTTTTTGGTCCCATATTAAGCTCAGAATCGTATTTAAACGCGTATTTACGGAGATATCGCTGTTTAAAGTTTTGAGTAGAGACAATCACTTTCTGGGTAATTTTTCGAAATATTTTTAGTGATCCCAAACTAAGCTTAGAATCGTATTTAAACGCGTATTTACGGAGATTTCACTGTTTAAAGTTTTGAGTTGAAAAAATCACTTTTTGGGCCATTTTTAAAAATTTTTTTTGGTGCTCCCAAATTAAGCTTAGAATCGTATTTAAACGCGTATCTACGGAGATATCGCTGTTTAAAGTTTTGAGTTTAAAAAATCACTTTTTGGCTAATTTTCGGAAATTTTTTGGTGATCCCAAATTAATCTTAGAATCGTATTTAAACGCGTATTTACGGAGATATCGTTGTTTAAAGTTTTGAGTTGAAAAAATCACTTTTTGGGCCATTTTTAAAAATTTTTTTTGGTGCTCCCAAATTAAGCTTAGAACCGTATTTAAACGCGTATCTACGGAAATATCGCTGTTTAAAGTAAGCTTAGATCGTATTTAAACGCGTATCTACGGAGATATCGCTGTTTAAAGTTTTGAGTTTAAAAAATCACTTTTTGGCTAATTTTCGGAAATTTTTTGGTGATCCCAAATTAATCTTAGAATCGTATTTAAACGCGTATTTACGGAGATATCGTTGTTTAAAGTTTTGAGTTGAAAAAATCACTTTTTGGGCCATTTTTAAAAATTTTTTTTGGTGCTCCCAAATTAAGCTTAGAACCGTATTTAAACGCGTATCTACGGAAATATCGCTGTTTAAAGTAAGCTTAGATCGTATTTAAACGCGTACTTACGGAGATATCGCTGTTTAGAGTTTTGAGTTGAAAAAATCACTTTTTGGGTTATTTTTCGAAATTTTTTTGGTGATCCCAAATTAAGCTTAGAATCGTATTTTTTTTTAAGTTGAAAAAATCAGTTTTGGGCCATTTTTTAGAAAAAATTTTTTGGTCCCATATTAAGCTCAGAATCGTATTTAAACGCGTATTTACGGAGATATCGTTGTTTAAAGTTTTGAGTTGAAAAAATCACTTTTTGGGCCATTTTTAAAAATTTTTTTTGGTGCTCCCAAATTAAGCTTAGAATCGTATTTAAACGCGTATCTACGGAAATATCGCTGTTTAAAGTTTTGAGTTGAAATAATCACTTTTTGGGTAATTTTTAAAAAATTTTTTTGGTGATCCCAAATTAAGCTTAGAATCGTATTTTTTTTTAAGTTAAGTTTTAAGTTGAAAAAATCAGTTTTGGGCCATTTTTTAGAAAAAATTTGTTGGTCCCATATTAAGCTCAGAATCGTATTTAAACGCGTATTTACGGAGATATCGTTGTTTAAAGTTTTGAGTTGAAAAAATCACTTTTTGGGCCATTTTTAAAAATTTTTTTTGGTGCTCCCAAATTAAGCTTAGAATCGTATTTAAACGCGTATCTACGGAGATATCGCTGTTTAAAGTTTTGAGTTTAAAAAATCACTTTTTGGCTAATTTTCGGAAATTTTTTGGTGATCCCAAATTAATCTTAGAATCGTATTTAAACGCGTATTTACGGAGATATCGTTGTTTAAAGTTTTGAGTTGAAAAAATCACTTTTTGGGCCATTTTTAAAAATTTTTTTTGGTGCTCCCAAATTAAGCTTAGAATCGTATTTAAACGCGTATTTACGGAGATATCGCTGTTTAAAGTTTTGAGTAGAGACAATCACTTTCTGGGTAATTTTTCGAAATATTTTTAGTGATCCCAAATTAAGCTTAGAATCGTATTTAAACGCGTATTTACGGAGATATCGCTGTTTAAAGTTTTGAGTAGAGACAATCACTTTTTGGGCCATTTTTAAAAATATTTTTAGTGATCCCAAACTAAGCTTAGAATCGTATTTAAACGCGTATTTACGGAGATTTCACTGTTTAAAGTTTTGAGTTGAAAAAATCACTTTTTGGGCCATTTTTAAAAATTTTTTTTGGTGCTCCCAAATTAAGCTTAGAATCGTATTTAAACGCGTATCTACGGAGATATCGCTGTTTAAAGTTTTGAGTTTAAAAAATCACTTTTTGGGCCATTTTTAAAATTTTTTTTTGGTGCTCCCAAACTAAGCTTAGAATCGTATTTAAACGCGTATCTACGGAGATATCGCTGTATAAAGTTTTGACTTGAAAAAATCACTTTTTGGGCCATTTAAAAAAATAAAATGTTTGATCCCATATTAAGCTCAGAATCGCATTTAAACGCGTATTTACGGAGATATCGCTGTTTAAAGTTTTGAGTTGAAATAATCACTTTTTGGGTAATATTTCGAAAATTTTTTTGGTGATCCCAAATTAAGCTTAGAATCGTATTTAAACGCGTATTTACGGAGATATCGTTGTTTAAAGTTTTGAGTTTAAAAAATCACTTTTTGGCTAATTTTCGGAAATTTTTTGGTGATCCCAAATTAATCTTAGAATCGTATTTAAACGCGTATTTACGGAGATATCGTTGTTTAAAGTTTTGAGTTGAAAAAATCACTTTTTGGGCCATTTTTAAAAATTTTTTTTGGTGCTCCCAAATTAAGCTTAGAATCGTATTTAAACGCGTACTTACGGAGATATCGCTGTTTAGAGTTTTGAGTTGAAAAAATCACTTTTTGGGTTATTTTTCGAAATTTTTTTGGTGATCCCAACCACCAAAAAATTTTTTTCGATTTCTATGAAAATTTTCGAAGAAAACAGCATTTTAGTGAAAAACGCCCACAAAAAGTAGGCGTGGCAAAAAACTTTATATGACAAATTAATAAAGGTGGGCAGTACCTACATATCTTGTGAAGGTTGTACAACTTTATCTCTCTAACTTAAGCCTTAAAACGGTTTTTTCTAAATTGTGGGCGTGGCAGTGGGCGTATTTTAAAAATTCTAACACTTTACCATTTCGGAACCCTAGGGAGTATATGTTCCAAATTTCAGCTTCCTAGCATAATTTTAAAGGCCTCAAAAGTTGATACGGACGGACGGACGGACGGACGGACGGACATTGCTAAATAGTCTTAGATTTTGGTCCTGATCATAAATATATATACTTTTAGGGGTCTGCGACGAATATTAAGGGGTGTTACAAACTATGTGTCAAAATTAATATACCCTTAGGATAGGGTATAAAAATGGTGATCCCATATTAAGCTCAGAATCGTATTTAAACGCGTATTTACGGAGATATCGCTGTTTAAAGTTTTGAGTAGAGACAATCACTTTCTGAGTAATTTTTCGAAATATTTTTGGTGATCCCAAACTAAGCTTAGAATCGTATTTGAACGCGTATTTACGGAGATGTCTCTTTTTAAAGTTTTGAGTTGAAAAAAATCACTTTTTGGGCCATTTTTAAAAATTTTTTTTGGTGCTCCTAAACTAAGCTTAGAATCGTATTTAAACGCGTATTTACGGAGATATTTTTCGCATTTTTCGAAAATTTTTTGGTGATCCCAATTTAAACTTAGAATCGTATTTAAACGCGTATTTACGGAGATATCGCTGTTTAAAGTTTTGAGTAGAGACAATCACTTTCTGGGTAATTTTTCGAAATATTTTTGGTGATCCCAAACTAAGCTTAGAATCGTATTTGAACGCGTATTTACGGAGATGTCTCTTTTTAAAGTTTTGAGTTGAAAAAAATCACTTTTTGGGCCATTTTTAAAAATTTTTTTTGGTGCTCCCAAACTAAGCTTAGAATTGTTTAAACGCGTATTTACGGAGATATCGCTGTTTAAAGTTTTAAGTTGAAAAAATCAGTTTTGGGCCATTTTTTAAAAAAAAATTTTTGATCCCATATTAAGCTTAGAATCGTATTTAAACGCGTATTTACGGAGATTTCGCTGTTTAAAGTTTTAAGTTGAAAAAATCACGTTTTGGGCCATTTTTCAAAAATTTTTTGGTGATCCCAATTTAAACTTAGAATCGTATTTAAACGCGTATTCTCAGAGATATCGCTGTTTAAAGTTTTGAGTTGAAAAAATCACTTTTTGGGCCATTTTTAAACATTTTTTTTGGTGCTCCCAAACTAAGCTTAGAATCGTATTTAAACGCGTATTTACGGAGATATCGCTGTTTAAAGTTTTAAGTTGAAAAAATCAGTTTTGGGCCATTTTTTAAAAAAAATTTTTTTGATCCCATATTAAGCTTAGAATCGTATTTAAACGCGTATTTACGGAGATATCGCTATTTTAAGGTTTAAGTTGAAAGAATCACTTTTTGGGTAATTTTTCGAAATTTTTATGGTGATCCCAAATTAAGCTTAGAATCGTATTTAAACGCGTATTTACGGAGATATCGCTGTTTAAAGTTTTGAGTTTAAAAACTTACTTTTTGGGTAATTTTTCGAAATTTTTTTGGTGATCCCAAATTAACCTTTGAATTGTATTTAAACGCGTATTTACAGAGATATCGCTGTTTAAAGTTTTGAGTTGAAAAAATCACTTTTTGGGCCATTTTTAAACATTTTTTTTGGTGCTCCCAAACTAAGCTTAGAATCGTATTTAAACGCGTATTTACGGAGATATCGCTGTTTAAAGTTTTAAGTTGAAAAAATCAGTTTTGGGCCATTTTTTAAAAAAAATTTTTTGATCCCATATTAAGCTTAGAATCGTATTTAAACGCGTATTTACGGAGATATCGCTATTTTAAGGTTTAAGTTGAAAGAATCACTTTTTGGGTAATTTTTCGAAATTTTTATGGTGATCCCAAATTAAGCTTAGAATCGTATTTAAACGCGTATTTACGGAGATATCGCTGTTTAAAGTTTTGAGTTTAAAAACTTACTTTTTGGGTAATTTTTCGAAATTTTTTTGGTGATCCCAAATTAACCTTTGAATTGTATTTAAACGCGATTATTTATGAAGATAAATGAAAAATCGGTCTTTGGGCTATTTTTCCAGAAAATGTTGGTGATCCCAAATTAACGTATTTACGGATATATCACGGCTTAAAATTTGAAATTATCGTTGGTAACCCCAAATAAACCTTAGAATCGTATTTAAACGCGTATTTACGGAGATTTCGCGAACGCGAAAGAAGTGCATTTAAATATTTGTGCTTGTAAAAAATGTTTGTACCCACAATATGAATGTGCATTTCAAACGCCATCTATCGGCATAATTAATATTTTGGAGTCTAATCTCTAGCCAACCGCCTATTGCATGATAGTCGCGGTTTGCATGCATTATATATACATATAATCCACAATTGTTTCATAAAAAACTGAGTAGATACCTATAACTAAAACTTACTTACATGAGTAGTCTCCTGCTTCCCAAAAATAATCCAATAGTAATCAAAAATGTATTTGAGTTCAAAAAGAAACATTTATTATAGCTACTCTTTCTTTCTATAATATTATTAAATTAACAAGAAATAACATAAACTTAATACATAAACGTACGTAGGTACATAAGCAATTTGAAAGTAATCAATAACGTACTCTCGTCCTTAACAGCTTACGCATAGTAAAACGACACTTCACAGCACTTTGACAGTAGATTCTCAATAAAAATGCAACAAGAAGTTGATCCTGCTTTCATTCAGTTCGCTACTTGAACAGCTCCTGCAGGGAATCCTCATTTAGTGCAATCACCATCATTATGACTCCACCAACCATTATTCCTGCCACTTGAATGATTGAGTTCTTCAAGTCCTTCTTGCCCTCCATTGCCATTGCTGGAATCAAGTCGGCAAAAGCGATATACAAAAATGATCCAGCTGTGCCGGCGTAAATCCACTGCGTCATATTTGTGTGCACTCCAGCGATGAGTAGACCAATTGCC
The DNA here is from genome assembly GCA_963576555.1 of Ferdinandea cuprea. NCBI lineage: Eukaryota > Metazoa > Arthropoda > Insecta > Diptera > Syrphidae > Ferdinandea > Ferdinandea cuprea. The sequence goes on along the minus strand of OY754960.1, from coordinate 81,196,756 downwards.
ATGCCGACGAAACTCAATACAGATGAGGCGATATTGAGAAGAACAGCACGTCGAATACTCACTCCAGTCTGAAGCAGAAGAGCAAAGTCACCCAACTCGTGCGGCAACTCATGACAAAGAACAGCAAAAGCTGTTGCCATACCTGTCACTGGATCTGTGGCAAATGCAGCACCAATGGCCAATCCATCTGTTAGGTTGTGCAAACCATCTCCAAGGATAACCATAAACGCAACCGGTGTCAGGGGTCGAGATCCGTCTTTCTTGTCCTTTTTCAACTCGTCGAGCATCACATTGATTTCTTTGACGTCCGGTGGCAATGTTACGTCCACAGGCTGAGCCGAAGTGGACTCTTGTGGATGACTGTGGCTATGACTATGGTTGTGGCCAGAATCGCCCTTAAGTAGAGGTAAAATGGTTTCTAGAATGTACATAAAAACTGCGGTGACGAAGGCGCAGGCACATATCCAAACTGGGCCATTGTGGTCGTGTTCCCCGTCTGCGCCAGATTGTGAGTGGTCGGTGGATAATGCATGTGGGACAAGATGCATCAATGCGTCACCGCTGAGTGTGCCAACAGCGACGGCAACAAGAAACTTGAGGATCTCTTGGTAGGCAATAGTTTTCATAAGTGGTACCAAAAGAATGCCAAGCAGACCGCACGAGGACAGCACAAATATCGATCCTGTTGCGTAGATCCAGGCTAAAAGCAGAGAACGGAAGAAATAATAGTTAGACATTTGTAAGAGTAAGATGTAGAGAGATTATGAGTTAATAAGAGAGGAATCGGTATGAAAGATACTATAGGACCAGACTATTACCATAGCAACGGCGTTGGGCTGCTTAAGAAAGATTTGTTCACCTTCAACTATAAAGAAACAATGGGACTGCTTCCTCTCGGTGACTTAGTTTACTCATAGACGAGGCATATTTATGTCATATGGCATTGAGACTTGAGTTTGAACATAGCTTGGAAAACCCATTGCTAAAGTTGCAGTGAACATTTTTGTAAAAGTTCCTTGTGTAATTTCAAAGATTTCTTGGAAATAACAAATTAAGTTTTTTTCCGAGGTGGAAAATCTTCCATGACACACTATGAGGACCGGCCGCAAGTGCTCATACTAGTGTGAGATTGTTACTCACTAAAAACACCTTCCTTCAAAATCCTCTATAATACAACTAGGCTATATCCTATCTAGTAGTTTAAATTTCCGGTTTTATACACGTTTGGCAGGCAGCCGCCCAGCTTATACCGCTAATTACTCTCGATTACATCTTATTGCGGTAGCTCAAATGGTTTTATCGCTTTTTTCTCGTCTTCGATGGTAGTTGTACCTAAGTATTGGTGGATATCACTGTTTCAGATTAAGTAACAAATTAAGTGGAAAAAATGAGAAGATGTCCGTTGAATCACCTGACTAATTGCTTTTTTTACCCAAAGGCCCTTGGAACCTTGAAAAATGCCCTTGGAGCCTTAAAAAATCATATATTTGAAAAATGTTCTAAAAATCCAGGCTGCTGTTGTTACAAATTTTCCCCTAGAGGACCTTGCACCTTGGAACTCTGAAAAATGTCCTTCAAAAATTCAAAATTGCCGTCATTGCCATACGAATTTGGCATGAATGTGTCTAATAGAAGCTTTAAACAGTGATAAGGCTGTGCGAATATTCGCCCAAGTTACAATCGTCCAAAACCAAACAGTGCATAATCGCCCAAGAATATGGGACAGTCATTCATAATGACGGATCACCCAAAAAACGAATAATCGCAAAAAAAATGTGAACATTTACCAAAAAGTTGAAATGAACAATTGCCCAAACATTTGGATCTGTTGTCAAGACGGAATCGCCCGAATTCCGAAAATGAACAATCACCTAAAGTATTTTTTTGGGGTTATCGACTTTCTTTCTGCATGCGGCTGGCAAATTCCGAAGTGGTCTTTGGCAACAAAGAGCAATTTAGTAATTAGCTTTATATATGTTAGTCCACAATACATATAGGTAATAAACAAATTTTGCAGACACCCTAACTCGCGCCTACTCCAAATCTTACAGTGAAACCAAACAGGGGGTAGCAGGATGGCAGCATTCCCCTCCACACACTTTCATGTAATTCAAAGCTGCAAACTTCGATCGAAATTAATAGTTTTATAAATATGAACAATCGACCAAAACTCAATTTTGGACAAATATTAATTTGTTACTTTTTGGGTGATTTTTCATTATGAACAATTGCCCAAAATCCCTTTCATTAAAAAACTTTGATTGTGAAAGTCGAACTATTTAAGTCAGCAGGAGACGATTTGGCAGAGAGCATACACCAACTTATTTCTAAGATTAGGTCGGATGAATGGAATCTCAGCCCGGTTCATCCAGTGCATCCCTCCCAATCCAATCCCATCCATCTGCGCAGGAGGACAACAGAGAGCATACACCACACTGTATGAAACAAGGTCGGTAAGAACCAAACGAGACTTTTGATGTCAAAAAATGTTTCACGCAAGGCAAAGCGCTGTAATGTGACTTATTTAACATCATACTCCAACGAATTATGTAAAACTCAGAAGCAAACACAAGAGGTACGATTTTTTAAAAGTCTGTCCAATTCCTTACATACACCGACGGAAATTGTTACGAAAATGTTACACTCACCGGCTCACATCTGAAAATGACATCTCCTGAGAAATCAAACAAGGAAGGCTGTTTCGTTGGGCTGAAAAGGCAACTGAGGTAAAGCGCTCTCTCGAATAACTAAGGAAAGCCTTTGTATGCCATGCTCTATTGATCCGAAGCATGGACTCTTTCTAAAGCCGATAAAGATATCCTTGGACGTTTCGCCAGAAAAAATTTTCGCAAACTATTTGGTCTCGTATGCGTTGACGGGTTATGGAGGAGACGATTCAACGATGAACTCTACGACCTATACAACGACATCGAGCTGGTTAAAAAAAACTGCGCATTAGGACATGAAGACCTATTTAACGGATGACTTGAAGGAGGAACACCCCCTTCTATGGTCCATTCTCATATATAAGCCACTGAAATAATAAACTGAAATCATCGAAATTATTCCCGCATTTATAGTCTAGCTTCTCCAACCATTACGTGTGTAAAGATATACTTTTTGACACAAATAAAAGGGACCTGCAGTTTAATGCTGATTCCGAAAGTCAATTTTATTTTTGAGAAGCTTTTCATGACCGTTATTACTCTTGGATGATTGTCAGAATTTCGCAGCGTATATAAACTATCCAGTGGTACGGATTTGCCGGGATATACCCCTCGCTTAGTTGTCGAATGCACTTGAGCAATGGAAGTCAGGAAGTCAAGAATCTTCTCTGGGTGCAAGGTAGCAAGGTAGCAAGGTTTGTTGGTGAGATGATTTCCTTACTGAGGATGTTTTTCCTGAGACGAAAGAGAGCCGGGCAATCCATGAGTATGTGAAGAGAGTATTCGTCACTCTCGAAACAAAGTCTACATGTAGGGTTTGATGAGAGGCTAATGCAGTGAAGCTGTTTTTTCAGGAGACAATGACCACTGAATATTCCTGTCAGGATTTTTAGACTATTCTTGTCCAGATTGATTAGGAATTTGGATTTCCTGGGGTGGAGTGTGGGAAAGAATTCTTTGGTACAGTTAAGTACAGGATATTAAAGCCAGGCTTCATTGGATTCGATATGGGATAGGCTTTTCTGAAGTGAATTTTGCTAACACTACAAAAGGGTTCAGGGCCGACAAGTGGTGTTGTTTCGCGGACTTTAGCCAGTGAGTCAACCGCTTCGTTACCAGCAAAATCCCTGTGTGCTGGGATCCAGTGAAGAATGACTAAGTATGCCTTAGGAAGTTCATAGAAGGCGATGAGAGAGAGATGAGTCAAGAGCTTTGATGAAAGCTTGGCTATGTTACTAAAGTTACGTTAATTTATTTTATAGAATCATACGGAGCTTTCTTCTGGGCAAAAGGACGAATGACGACCAGGGCTACCATCCTACTCCTATAAAAGAAGATCTACTACGTTTTAGCCTAAACGAAAATTTACTGCGCAGCAAATCGAATGTACTCCGTTTTTCGATATATTAAAAAACCAAAAATTTCTTAATAAGTTGAAAAGTCATTAGCTATGAACACATCCACACATGATTTCAAACATACATATATAGTTTACTCTGAATGAATTGGTGCATATAAGGAATTTTAGGAATCTATTGATTTTAAGAGCAACCGCATCTTAGGTTTATCTTTCGCACATTGAAATAGGGGGGGAAAGTGTTTTTAACAGTCTTCTGCAGCAGTGGGATCCTTTGCAATGTTACTTCAATTTATAATAAGCTACACCTCTTTTTTCTTTCCTGTAGTAACAGCAATAAACACTTCCACGGAGAATTTTTAAAAATCCATTTACATACTTGATAATTATAAAAGTTATATAAGCCTGAAAGCAATTAACCTCATTATAAATATCGAAGATACTTTCCTTTATCTGCCATTTTAAGTACTTCATATGTACTTCGACATTCAGTTTCAATAATATCTATATTCACAGCATTTTGTTCCGAAAGATGTAATCGAAATTAAAGCATATTTGTTTCAGTTTTATAAGGAGCTATGCAAGCAGATAAAAAACGGTTCGACTTTATCAATAAATAAAGTGCACGACTGCGTCAAACGTAATTTTCTCTGTACATGAGGTGATTTTTTGAATCGAAAAATTAGATATTCTCAAAATAAAAATTTAAGTGTGAAGAGATTTGTTCAACTTAACATCATAAAATTCACTTTCTTAGTTTTTGAGATATGGGCGGTTTTACAAAAAAATGAGCATGCAGTTTTTTTGGCCCAATCCCAAGAATCCATATTACAAAAAAAGGCCGAAACCCTTGGAAATATCTTTGAGAAGTGATGTTCACAAAAAAAAATTGTATGGCAGGTACCGTTATTTGAAACGATAAAGCAAAAAATAAGAAGATTCCCCGAGATTTAACCCCAAGAACCTTATATACGAACTTTTAAGCAAATCCGTCCAACCGTTTCGCCATACGGCGCACGGACAGACAGACGGATAGACAGACCGACTGACGGCATTGGCGGACCCACTTTTTTGGACTTCTCTATAGTCGTATTATAATCCCTCATACTCTGTTTGAGGTCGAAATTTCCGCACGATCGCAATAACTTTCCCTTAGGTATACTAATATATACGAGAAAGTTAAGAAATGTTTATTATATATACTAAAGTATTACTTAGGTACTTTGCTGTCAGTTTTAATAGTTTTGGATAAGTTGCCGTTTTCAAGCAAAAGTAACGAAGTGCTGAATAAAAGCCAATAGAGGTTTTTGTAGGAAATAAAGATATTGTAAGCAAATAACATTATTGGTATTTGGTCTATTAACAAAGTTTTGGGCCAGATTGAAATTGGGATTGAAAAGGCACTAGGTGAACAAATATATTCCGAACTTTCAAAATGTATGAAAGTTGCTGAAAGAAAGTTCTCATTAGTAAACTTAATCCTGAAACAGCCCCAACACAAAAACGGTTATATAATATTATATTAGCTAAAGAGCTAACAAAATTCAGCAGGATTGTTGGAGATTTTTTTAAAATACTTTTACTTTTTTTTTTAAACGATTTAACTTAAACGTTATAAATGTAACTTGGTTTTACTAACGTAATATAATTATATTGTTGAATTTGTTTATACCCTATCCTAAGGGTGTATTAATTTCGACACATAGTTCAGATCAGATCAGATCAGGACCAAATCCTAAGACTATATATTTTGTTTTAAAAATTTAATAGAATGAAATAAAATGCTGTCCATCATCTTCGTAATGCTTTTTTTCTTTGGGGCATATAGGGATATGGATAGGGTATCATACTGTTCGCCCCAAGCGGACTGTAGCCTTTCCTTTTGTTTTTATGTTATTTTTCAGTCTTCAAAGGCTGACTTTAGTGAATAGCTCAATCAGATCAAAGGTACTGGGTTTCCTTAAGTCTTCTAGATGCATAACCAAAGATTGGTACATTTTAGCGACAGTACCCAGGTTGATTTTGAGAGATTGAAGAGACTTCTGTACTGTGTCAGAGTCAAAAAGCAAGTTTCTGTCGAGTCTAATGAACAATTATTTCAAAATCTCATGCCAGTGTTTAATTTCTTCTTTCGTTTGAAAAACATGTTAACTCAACAGCCAGTATTGTTCCAAGCTAATAGTGTTGCAAGTGCTGACCTGTGGAAGGTCATTTATTCCAGATTCGTTTTAACAACTGTAGTAATGCATATTTGTAGTTAAATTAATGGAATGAAAGAATATGCATATTAAAGGTCGCATAAATGTAAGTTTTATTAAAAAGTTGACGGCGGAAATCAAAACAATACCCACCGAGTATGTAGATTATGGAATTTAGTATAGACAAAAGAACCATATCGTCGTTTTATTGCTCAGCAACAACACTGTTTAGTACTAGTCTTATTATAACACCGACTCATCTTATAAAATTCATCATCTAACTCACCTTTGAATATAAAATCAGCTCTATCCTCGAGATTCATCACAGGTGCCGGCTGTACACAAACATGTTGATCAATCTGCACCAGCAGGGCGGGACAAAGCTTCATAAATCCCACCGGAGTTAGCTTCACTGTATTTATAAACTCATTGTATTCTTCCTCAAAGTCGTGGTCGTTTCCATTGTCATTGTTCTGAGGTACTCGATCGGACTTGAAAGTTCTATAGAGTTTACGTCTGTGTAGATCATCATGATCGATGACAAGACGTAGTAACGACTTTGGCGATAGGCACACATTTGGATTAGAAGTTTCAGCTGCGAAAAAAGAATACAAAACAAAATTATTATCATAGCCAAAAATTAACAAAATTTTATTATTATTTTTCTCTATTTGTAGCATCAAACACGATTAAGATACGTGATGCGGGTAATAATAATGTTCACCCGTCGTCGTCGCTATTTGAGTTACAACTTACTGTAAGACCACATTAAATTTTTATGCGGGAAAAGGAAAACGTTTTTCTGAATAACTTTACCACAAATGGACGTTCACATGCGAAATTACTGCCGGAACCTATGTAAGTCAGTACAGTAACACTAAACAACGCACAAACGCATACTAATTTGACATTTTATGAGGCGCAAAAGTCAATCGATTTTAACATCTCTGTTGGCGGTTGTCTATACACTTAACAATGTGGACGATGTAATTTAATATAAAAAAAACTTATTGTGGTTCTCATGTTATGTATCAGTAGGGCATAATGTGCGATTTGACAGAGACGCGTTAAGTTCCAAGCTAATTGAAAAGATACATAAATCCAGGAAGTCTTCTTAGATTGGATGGAACATCAGGCAAGAAGCTAATTTATAGTAATTAATATGCCAGACAAGTGCTTAATTATTTAGATCTGTGATTACCATCTATCGTTATAATAAAGTACATACATTAGTATTACGCCACCGACGGACGTTTAACACCCCCCTGCATACCACCCTCAATCTTCAGACAGAAGAATAATGAAATACTGTACATACCTCCATTCTGAAGGTATGTACAATGTAGTTGTCACTAATTTGGATCCTCTTGACAATAATAACTGATAAAGCTAACAGAGCTATGCAACAGCTCAAATATGTTTGATAAGTAGTCGTTTATCAGGCGGAAAACACAGGAGGACACCGGAGGACTTATAGGGCTTTGACCAACATCAAAGTTGATAGACTCATACACCTTCCGATGGAGCTGTCAGACACATCTACCGAACCATTTTGCTACCATGCAGACACCTTAAAATTAGTTTTTCTGCCGACGAGAATGAAAGATAGGAAGGAGCTTCAGTGATGAAAAACTTAGATGTTCGTCACCCACCACATCAGGCCCGAAAATCAGCCACTTGATGCGAGCTAAGGCCAAACAACTGCAGAGAATGTTTTCTGCTGTGTCATCCTTCTCACGTGTCGCTCAAGCCCAACACAGGTTTGGGTCCTGGAAAAACTTCTTCTGAACCTTGCCTAGCAAGCTCATTCGGGATCTCATTTCCCTGAATGCCAGGTCACACGGGACCCAAACAAGATTCAGCCTTTCGATCGAAATTAGAGAAAGCTTGAGTTCTAGCACTAACTTGGACTAGGTAAGAGATTTGAGCAGCTAATGTAGCTTGGCTGTCAATGCAAATGCAAATGCCTCTAGCCCTCCACCTGTTGTTCACAATATAGCGCATAGGCATTAGGATGACAAAAACCTCCGCTTGGAAAACAGACACTTGTTTACCCAAGGGATAGTGAAGTCTAATATTATCGCACTCCACAAAGACTCTAGTACCAGACCCATGTCCGGTTTAAAATACGATGGCGTTCATTCCTTGGTTCAGAGATTTGTCGCAGAAGGATTTCGGCTGTCATTGCATCGCACATTAAGGTCAAAGGAGAATTCTCGAGCAAGTTCTTCAAAATGCCAGTGCGCATGGTACTAAAAGCCGCCTTTCTTTAGCAATAGATGGTTTTTAGCATACACCCCATTTAAATAAATCAAGCGGGAGAAGGTTCATCTAGAGCAGAGCCCGGCGTGCTAGGGAGGACCCATGTGTAACCGAAACATGCCGTTCGTTGGAGTTTGGCCAAAGAGGCAGTTACACTGTTCCATCAAACAACCGATGCGTATGAGAGGAGTTGTCTAATCACGGCCGTAAAGATCTAAATGACCCTTTCCGGAGATAAGCCCTATGTCTTGCCAAAAGCGCCTCAACACGTTAATTCATCCTTACTTTCAGTGAGCCAAATATTTATGGACTTTAAAAGTCTGCTTTTATACCACCTTAACGTTTTATTCGCTGCCCCACCTCTTGTGAAAGTCTGAAAAACACCCAATAGTCAGTAATTGGTTTGCGGGCTTGAACTAAAGTTAAATCTAGCGAAAAAAAGAAATCATACTATCCAAGATAATAGGGGTAGTCTCCACCTCCTTCGTACTACGAAGTTAGTATCCGAATTGTTACAAATTAAAAAATTCACTTTTTGCACTTGGATCCTAGAAATTTATGTTAATATCTGTGGCCGAACCTTTTACACAGTAAATGGACCCATTATCCCTTGTGACATTTATCACCGTGCAACGCCAACATAGCAAAAATCAATTGCAGTCACCTGCCACGAATCTCATTATGTAAATAGCACACTCAACATCAACGTCAATAACATAACAAAGCACATTAATTTTTGCAACAAGAGAACTCGTTTCTGCAGATCACTTAAGCTCGAAGTGTGTCCCCTTCCTTTTGTTATTCATTCTGTCAAGTTAATATTCTTGTTTAGCCCTGCTCGTGACATCAATAAAAATGCAGACAAATTCCACTTAAATTCCATCTACCTGTTGACCTTTCCGAAATGCAGCAGCTTTGTCATCTCCAGACGTTAACCTCTGTCGTTGTAGAGTAATTATTGACATTGATTGTCTTTTGTCAATTTTAATTTCAATTTCAATTTTAAGATACAAAATACATCCAAATGTAAACAGCGCTAAGCGCAAAAGTAAATTATGTTGATTCCGATTACGCATGGCGCTCCATTGACGGAATCAATAAGAAAAGTAAATTTGTACTCGCAATGGCCTTTCTTCATGTTTCAATTTTACATGATAATTTGTGACGGCCGTAGGTATACTGACACCTATCGTTACAGTATTGAGCTAGAGGGTCAACAGAGCATGTATCGACCGACCGGCCGGAGGCGTCGACAATCGCCTTGTAGGTGATAATGATAATCATTTGATGACTTTTGTTGACTTTGTTCAATCAAAAGATACAAACGAATGAACGCTGCTCGGGTTAGTTAGTTAGTAAGCATACTAGAAGCTATGGGTTATTTATAATTTTTATAATGGATGGAGGTGTGTATGTATTTACTTTAAGAATTTTTTAAATTAATTAAATTGTCAGACTTAAGATGTAGTGACGAAGCATATGTTGAATGGCGGGTATTGTGTGTTTTTTTTAGTACAAAATTAACTGATACAGATTGTGTCAAGTACACGCGGTTATATTTGCAAAAAGCAGTAAGCCTTGAGTTTACTAGTCCTCCATGCAATACAGACGACCTCGCTCGTAAAGTTAAGAAACTTGGCTTAAGGATTCTTGTCTTGTCCTCTCATCTAACCAAACTGTGAAAAGAAGCCGCAATGGTAGACTTCGGAATTGGCACCTCTAAGAAACAGTTGTAGAAAAAGGGTTCAATAAAGCTAAAGTCAGGAACGAAGATGATACTGACTAGATTGCTTATAAAGAATCCCTGAAGTTACACACAAAAGAATTAAGAACAGCAAAGCGAGCATAACGGAGTCTCTTTAATGGCAAAATAGTATTCTCTGACAGCCAAGTGGCCTTAAAATCACTAGACTCAGTTTCTCTAAAGTTTATGGTGGCCCTAGAATGGCGATCCCCTCTAAAGAAGATGTCGAAGCAGTTCAACATTCACCTTTGCCGGGTGCCGGAGCATAGAGATATTCCAGGGAACTGAAAAGTATATGATCTCCCAAAGCATGTAACCGTACCATCTGATATTAATCTGATGTAATCTGATGATCTAATGTAAAACATTTAAGAATGCAAGGCTTAAATCTGTTACCGTACTAGAGAGACCTTAGTTCGAGCAAAGAGCAAAGTTGACTGTATTTGTAACAATCAAACAACAAGTGCTTCAAAAGTCTATAACGGGGTGGAGAGGGAGATGAGGAATGACTGATAGATTTCGAGCCACTAACGAAACTTTGAGGGGATAGGGAATTAGTTTTCTACTGTTACCTGGAAAGTGGGTATCAAGGTCTTCTCGCTTGTTGTGGTCAATTTACGTTCACGGTCTTGAATGGAACTGGATATTAGAGCAAGTTTAGGGGAATCTTTCTCAGTCTGTTAGACTCACTTGACTTTTCAACAGAACCTTATTAAACGCCGACCTATTTATTATTATGATTTTATCCCAATTGGCCGTTTTAGAGGAGCAAATCCTTAGGGGATTATCCTTTACTCACTTCAGAGGCATTTTCTTGATATTGAAAAAGTTGGAGTAAGCAAGTAGTTATTAAACGGAACAACTGGTACTTATTCGATGGAATGAAATGTATATAGACGTCCTGTGACTTTTCTGCTATATGAAGATCAATATCTATTTCGGTAGCGAAGCATATTTATTTATACGAAAGTAATCCTTTCAATACGTAACTTTCACATAAATTGTGGATATATTTACCCTTCACAATCCAGTGTTCCTAGTTTGCTACAGATTGACTTCTCTGTTATTCTTTGAGCCCCAATGGTGATCTCAACATTTTCGCAGACTATAACCTCCATTATCTTCTTTGGTTCCTTTTGACAACTTGACTGATTCTATAACAAACCCGACCTCTAAAAAAAGAAATTCGCTTTCACCTTATGTCTTTCAAACAAATTAATGGCATCACCAACGACTCAACCTAATATTCTCATCGGCGTCAACAAACTGCATTGCTACAGCGCAAGCAATCACATTCTTCGCATCTTTTAATCGCTTTCATCCTGCATTATTTGTTGTATTTTAAAATAAAAATTAAAATTATAGACTCACCATGATGCCTTGGATGCCGATGTTTCGGATCATGCATTTCTCTGAACTCAATTTCAGCCTTTGTCAGCTGATAAGGATGTTCACTTACAACTCCACTATCGGCCACCGATGGAACGGTACTAGTTTTTGTTTGACTTTCTCCATCATATCCCTTCTCGGTTCCATTCGTTCCATTCGTTCGATTATTCAATTTCAAATCGTTTACAATTTTAATATCGTCTTCCTCCAGCAGAGGAGGTGCTAGGGTCTCCTCTTCGATTAAACTCTGATATTCATCGTTGCTTATAAAATCTGGAATTTTGTATCCATTCGGGTGATGCTCTTCAATTGTGTGTGTCGGACTGAATTCAAGTTCGCCGAGACCAAGATTGTACATTAAGTGTTCCAGGCCCTGCAATTAAAATAGTCAAATTAATTTTTGATTAGTATTTGACAATTGTATTAAAGAAAATTAAGTTGAATATATAAAAAAAGAATTGAAATAGAGTTAGCAAGGAGCAAGATTCTCAATAGATCAGTAGGCAGTCGAAACTTATTATATCTCTAGAAAAATTCAGCTCTATCCTAGAACGGACTCACCCGGAATAATACATGAATCTCAAACGTTTTCTAAACTCCTACATTTCTTACATACAAGAAGCAACTTATAACACCAAAGAAGCAACTGGCGAGCGGGGTCGTAAGTCTGCTCTATTTAAGAGCCTAGTAGGTGACGAATAGACTTTATTTTTTTCGACGTTCCTGCAGGTTTTGCAGTTGTCATTCTGCAGTGTGGCCAGCCACTCTGCATGTATTCCCACCACACAGTATACGATTAAAACTCCCGTAAGTGTGTGAACATGTTTGTAGTTGGATCCGTGCAACAGTTTCGTCCTCTGTACCTACTGTGTCAAAATTCCATGTAAGTAGTTCCATAAGAGATAGTCTATTTGGTTTTAGGGTCAGAGTTGCATGCATCGGGGACCTCTTTTTCATAAGCTCTTCGTTACCCCGTTTATCTTTGTCCCGCCATACGTTGACCCTAACGTTTTTGTAGATTCAATTTCGTCTAAGTATTTCATAAATTGCCTTGCCGCTCTTGACCTTTTCAAAATTAGCTCCATAACATTTATGTCCGCTATCTCCGCCTGGTACTCTCTACTACATATTCTGATAGATTTCCTTAATCCCAGAGTTTTACAGTAGATTCGCGCGTCAGTACCGATGTAAACCTTACAACCTTCGAATAGCTATCGCTTCCTATTCTTCGACATTCATCATTTTTACAAGGATATCAAGTAGTGGTATTCTATAATCGATTTTCCTTTTAATGCTTCCCTTTATGAAAAGCCTTTATAAAAGCTAAAAGATCTTGCTTGGCTCACAGCATTAGACAAAGCCGCCACTTTGCAATCTTAGGAAAAGAGTAAAAAAAAGATCCGCCGAATATTGTTGTCTTGGTCGGTGGCGGTCATAACCTTCTGAGAATGAATGCAAGAAACCAAATCTCAAGGATGACCATATCTATAGGTTTTGCGGTGGCGAAAAGGGTCATGAGAATACCCCTCAATGTTTGACTGCCCGAATTTCTGTTAGTTGAGATGGAAATCATAATATTGAAAATGTCTTTATTTCCAATCCATTCAGGTTTCTGCGGCCGTTTGGCCGGTTCGACCACATTGAGTGGCGAACGAAGACGTTAAAGTTACCCACGATATCGAATTTTCCCCACCGAAGGATATGTATGGTGATGTAGGTTTATCCGGAATTTTATACATTATAGCGTAATGTGCCACGCAGCGATAATCTGGTTGAAAACAGTGAGCCCGTTTAAGGTGTGCCTGCGTTCCGCAAAAATAAAAATAAAAAAAATTGTCATCAGAGAAATAAGATCTACAAACCTACGTACGGCAGTTTTTTACTTGATCTCAAAATAAAGAAACTCCAGCTAAATATGTAAAGGGGATACAGAAATTAAGACACAGAAAATACGAGACCATAGAAGGAAAGATGCAACCACCTTTTAGAAATAAATCGACTGGATTAGCAAAGAAGTCGACTGCCTTTATCTCATCTAGTTCCTGACAAAAATTTCTGTTAATTATTAGCGTATCTAAATGAACAACACTTAAGAATAGTTAAGGTCTAGTAATGTATGCAAAATGGGATGCTATAAATCAGAGTCTAGCAATTCGGATACAGTAAAAATAAATTTTATTCGTACAGCACAGATCTATTTGAAATGTAGTTAAAGCGATTAATAAATTCCTTAAAATACAACTACAATGTCAAACAACAGCACAGAGATACAAATATACCTGCAATTGCTTTCAAAATAATTGTACAAAGTTACTTCCTGTAGTCTGTACTTTAAATCTCTATCCAAGAACGAGGTCAAATGTTATCTCTCAAATATACATATTTAAACAATATAACACAGCTTAAAACGTATAAGCTAATTGTTTATCCAAAATATTATATATAGATGCATTTCGAGTAACCTTAGAATAGGTAATGATGAGATGATGAAAAATATTTTCTTGCAACACAAAAAAGAATAGAGATAACTGCTAATACACACCGTGATAGGTAAAGCTATTGTCTAATTTCAAAAGCAGAGATAAAGTTAGGAGCGACACTTTCAATGGGACATTTTCTAGTAACAACATCTTAATCGCACCCCATAAACCACTATCTTAGTTTTTATAAAAAGCAAGACACATCTTACGATGTGAGTATACAACAAACTACCTAACAAACTCACCAACATACTTATTAATGAAAATGTAGATAAAAATATCTAAACGATTTTTTTTACAAAGGTTTTGATGGATTCGTTTCATGAAACTGTTCTAAGGCGATGCGTGACAATTTTTCACGTCACACACCGGGAATAACTAATTTAATTGCGTGTCAAATTGTTGTTAAGCTCATTAAACAACTACAATAAAAGTACGATAACTTTTCGATAGACATCAGAAATGGATTTGTATTGATGTCGTAGGCAACCCATAAAGGGTCTAGAAAAGCAACATATTTGAATCCACATCTTATTTCTTTCAAATTAAAGTGATGCCTTCTGAAAAATTCATTTTTTGGGCAGTGACATGTAATGACAATGACAAGAATGCTCTCTCTGTTGTTTTGAAATTTATAATTATTCAGAAAAAAAAATCTACTTCTCTTAAAACAGAATTCACAAGTTTCCAGTATCCATGGCAAAATACAGATGATCTAAGGAGATTAAGGCTACATAGGTCTGCAAATAGCTACTGTACCGCAAATGTAATTGGACTCAATACACTCTTTGACCAACAGTCTTCAATTGCGTTAAGTTAAGGTTAAGGTAAAGGTAATCCTTCACTTGCGCATGGGTTGAATAGTGGGTTTTTTTTAGAGGTATAGAACTTTAAGTTGGCAGCACTATTTTAACTGGCGGCCATTTTGTCAGCTGTCAAGTGATTTAATTTTAGTTTGGTTTGGAATTCAACATCAACAGACTGACGCCTTAACAACGCTTCCAGATTATGCAAATTTATTTTGAAAATTATTTTGTAAAAATCATGGTTCGAATTTTGTTTTAGCGATGAAGCTCACTTTTGGTTGAATGGATTCGTTAATAAACAAAACTGTCATATTTGGAGTGATGACAATCCTTAAATGTATGTTGAGAAACCGTTACATCCACAAAAACTGACTGTTTGGTGTGCTTTACTTCATAATAATTGGTCCGTACTTCTTTAAAAAACATTGCTGGCCAGAACGTTACATTCAATGGTGACCGCTATAGAGCCATGATTACTGACTTTTTCGTTCATTAATTGAACTGCCATGATATGCAGGAGCTGTGGTTTCAACAAGACAGAGTTCGAGGCACAATAGATTTATTTGATTATGGACATATGTGAAGTGGCTAGTATACGCCGATAAGCCCGAAACGATTGACCACTTTGAGCACAACATTCGACGCGTTATTGCCGATATAGGGCCGCAAATGTTAGAAAAAGTCATCGAAAATTGGACCTCCAGATTAGACTACGTCTAAGCCAGCCGTGTGGGTCATATAGTAGAAATCATATTCAAATTATAATGCCAGGAGATTATCTTTCGAATGTTAATTATGTTTTATGTTAATTGAAAAAATGATCTTTGATTTGTTCCATTTCAAATTTCTATACTTTAAAAAAAAACAACCTTTATAAGATGTGTTCATCCTTGCCTGGCAAGTCACTGCTGGATTCAAAAATTCGTTTGACTTAAAAAAACTTGCCTTAAATTTATATCTTTTTCACTAGAGCAATGTCGTTGTACAGCTCGTTGTTCATAGTCTTTCATAGAATCATGTTCCAGGTCAATTTTATTTGGTTGGCTCCTTTTTTGGGTGAATGTAATTTTTTCGTAGGGACTCGAGTGCTCGAGTTTTAACCGACGAAACATATGTCGACTTGGCTGGCTTTGTTAATAAATAGAATAGTCTCTATTGAGGCACTGGAAAAACTCGATTGAAACACAAAAGATCACTTCACCCTCGTAGAGCAACCGCTTTTTGGGCCGGCGTCATTAGGCCACATTTTTTTGAGGATTCCATACACAATGCTGTGCTCAGTTAATGCTGACCGTTATCAGGACAACAACAAGATGGCACACAGCTCGTGCTACGATGCGAATTTTACGAGAAATTTTTTCCGGCCGAATAATGTCAAGATGTGGTGATAGCCCCAACGGTCTCTTGATTCGACGCCTCCCGATTTCTTCTCATGGGGGTTCTTGGTAGCCTTTCCGCTGTGAGATTCTTATCTTTGTTCTTGCAGTCTTCGGTTCGGATAGTGTATCATCTCGAGTAGCCTTTGAACGTTAAACTTCATCACATTAGCTTTGTTCAATGAGAAAAAAGGCAAGGCAGAGCAGAACAAATTTGTCGAAAATGTCAGATCAAAGGCAGAACAGAAAAATACAGCCATAAGTTAGTTGTCAAAAATAACAACTTCATTTTCGATTGTTGGATAATTATTTGAATTTACAAGTTTAGTATAAATCATGAATTAATTAACATTAATCATGAACTTACTGCTAAATACTTTTACAACAACCAATTGCCCTTTATCAGAATATTATTCGATTTCTTCTATTTAATTAGTCAACAAACAACTTTTTACTTCGCCGACAAAACAATTAATTTGCAAGCACAACT
Source organism: Ferdinandea cuprea (assembly GCA_963576555.1). Taxonomy (NCBI): domain Eukaryota; kingdom Metazoa; phylum Arthropoda; class Insecta; order Diptera; family Syrphidae; genus Ferdinandea; species Ferdinandea cuprea. Next base: position 81,179,988 of record OY754960.1, on the reverse strand, counting down.
GATTCTGACGATTCTCACAAATCTGTTCTACCTCAAAAGCAAGTGCAGAAATTCTGTTCGGAGCAGAGTCCAGACAGAGTCATTGAACAAAAAGCAAACATGAGCTCGGCAGAAATTGTTCTCATTGAACACGAAAATCTGTAATTTACATGCTTTGTACTGAGCTGGACAGCTTCTGATCATGTTTATGGTAAATTCTCTGAAAACGAAACTGAAATCACTGTTAACCCATCCCAACCCACTTACTAGATCGCTGTGGAATGCAAACGGCGTTGAAAGTGTGAATGATAACCACTTTTACTTATCAACTTTTATCCTGTTGAATACAAGATCTGAACCCTTATTTAAATCGGAGTTAGATGGCGCTCTAACACTACCCTTTTACGAGAAAGCCTCGTTGCCTGCTCTAAGAGGATAGGCCAAGAGAAACTTTAAATAAATTCAAGCGTACTACATAGACGTTTCATGTATCTAAATTAGATAGCTCAAATATACTTTAATGCATTGCACTTGTTATGATATACCACTTTATATTATTAACTAAGTAAATTTGCATGATTTCATTTGACGCTTTTAAAGTTATGATTTAATTTAATTTTGTGTAATTTTGAGCATAAGGATACTTTACATGGTATTTTTTCTTTAGTTTGTAATTGTTTGTAATTGTAAGGCGGCTAAGAGCCGGAATGTGAACGTATGTCGGGAGCAAACATACGAAAAATAGATAAATCACAATATACTTAATATTTACATGAGGAAGCAATACCTATCTTTTACTAAATAGTCGCGCTTAACCAGACATACTTTAATTAAGTCTGTATATTATAAAAATAAAACAATTGTATTCAAACAAAAAAAATGTATTCTTAAGTCTCAATAAATTTAATTGAATTGATTGAAAATTGGACAGCCTCAAAGCTATTGTTGGTTATTGCCGTTGCATCATTCGACATTTAGTATATCATTACGTTGGCTTTAAATTAAAAAAATAAATATAAATGCAATGCGAATTTACTCGCTTAAGGGAGACTTGTCACTGAATACTTATTTATCTACCTAGTTAACCCTGTTAAGTCTTAAAGTGAACGAGAACGAGAAAAAGACAAGCTAATACAAATAAACGGATAAAATGTTTTTTCTGTTTTTATCACTAGGTACTTATATCAGCAACCTCGACGAAGTTAAAACTTTTTAAGTTTTAAAGTTAAAATCTGGAGTAGCTCAGACGAAGGATTACTATTGGCAACCGCTACAACTTTAATTTCGGAAATTAATTGAGTTCAAAAATCTTGACTCGTTGGAGGAAATATTGGAATCATGTTGAATCAAATACAAATAATTTCAATGCTGCAGTTTTTAACAAAATGGCCTGAGTTGGTTTCAATAACAAATTAACAAACTACTGATTTAAAACACGCATCAACGAGATGTTGTCATCAGAATAAGTTGTTTTCGTTTGAATTTCGACCCCATGAGACTCTAATAAAAATCTCATTATGTCATATGCATTTCAAAACAGTCACAAAAAAAACAATATATTTTTGTGTCTGAAGACGTAAGGTGTGTATACTCAGTAGTTAAGCAAAATACAGTTAACACAATCTTTCGAAAGCTTATTACACTTTATCTAATTACAAATAAATTGTTTATATTTATTTTTCCGTATTTCCATATCTATTCATTTCGTAGAAAACCGACCATTAGCTTTGGCCCGGGTTTTTATCTTGAGATAAGAATGTAACTCTTAATCAACAAAATAAGATGCTTTTTTTTGTTGATGATTTATAAATTAGTCTTAGTTGTAAAATATGATTTAAATCTACGAATCCAAAAGAGGTCTTAAATCAAAATGTAGATGATAAGATGATAAGATGATAAACAAAATTATGTTATCGTGTATGAGTTCAAAATCATGACAAACTAATGGCAGGAGTGATTAAAACTACATGGAAGGGCTCCAGCTTGGTAGGGCGGACAGGTTAAAGCCAGTACAAACTTTGATTTAGAAGAAAACACATGACATTTTATTAAACAGAAATTTTTTTCATTCATTTGTCATTCAGGGGAGGGTCTGTGCATCTCATCCGAAAATGTGTAACCATTTTTTCTAGCAATCAATTCGTTGATTATTCTTGGTTTATCAGCGTCGACTGAGAGTGTTGACGACTTAACGTATTTCCAAAGAAATTAACTGTTCATGGAATGTTTCCTTCAATGAATTGAATGTGTTTGCTCCAAGGGACGAAGCGCCATCCTGCTGAAACCACATTTATTCCACATTCATGCCATTGAATCGGAAAACAAGAAAGTCATTATTGATGGCTATATTAGTGAATTCCGTTGACCATAGTTTTCAAAAAGTATGCTCCGATTCTTTTGACTTCACCCGGTATGCATTTTGAAGATGTAATGGCCATGAATATGAGATTTGCATTTCGATTAGCTTTGTCCAAATACGACAACTTTGTTAACGTACGCACCTATTGAACCAAAAATGACCTAAACACAATTTTTCGATAAAATAGCGGATTTAAGGCTCATTTATCAAAATTTAAATGCAAATGATGGTCATTCCAGGACCAGCTAGATCTGGTAAGCTTTCAAACAAAAAACTTTACGTATAATTTTCCATTAAGTGGCTATACAAATACTTCTATTGTGGTCAAGTTGATAACTTTTGATCTTCTCAACGCTCTCCTAAAAGACTTAGTAGGCATTCTTTTTATGCGCCTCGGTGCCCACTACATCTTGCAAAGAAAATTTTGTGCGAAGAGGACCAACGAATAGCGATCTTAGATGATCGATTTTGCTAGATGATTCTAAAAGTTTAGAATTTTATTTTAAAATTTCAAGGCATCTTCATTGAGTTGCTTAAACAAATGCTTGACAAAAACAAAAAGAAATTCTGGATTCTGGAAGCTGCGTCAAAAGCATTTATTTTAATGATTTAGTATGCAAACATTAAAATAAATAAAAGAGTTTTTCACAAACATTTTTTGACATTTCAAAAAGGAGCCCATTTGAAGATTTCAGTAAAAGGGGAGTCACAGATTATACCATGAATGGATTAACCTATGAAGATGTTGGTTTCGGGTCTTTTTTGGTTGGTGGTGTAATTCTTGTCTGCGGTTTTCTTATTAAGAGTTTTAAATAAAAAAATCAAATTGGTTGCAGCATATATAATGCCCTACGAAGAAATAAAAATCGTTAAGCAACTCACTTATCCTTTTCAGCCAGACATAAACAAATTATTCGGTGCAGGGAAATAAGTCCACTGAGGGACTTAGTTCCCACATAATGGTTAATAAAACCATTTTCGCGAAGTTGACTTAGTACAAATTCAAAACTAAGAAGAGGGAACATCCAACATTTAGAATTAGACAAAAAGTGAAAATAATGATTTTTTCTAATGCAAGGATTGATATGGAATTGAAATCGAGTGAGCAAGAAGATTCGCAGTCAGAAAATGAAGACACTTAAAACAGTTTAGTTGTCGAAAATGGCGCAGGGACATAAGTCCCGCATTATTTGGGACTTACATATGTCTCACTAAATAAATATTTTTTTTTTTTGGTATGCTTAGAGAATTTTCAATGAAGGTTCAAACAACTTTTTGGCTCCCTTTTGAAGTGGAAATAAGACCTGAATAAGGCCCGCCGGGCTTTATTTCTTTTTCAAATTTCTTAGGGATTTTGTTGTGGTAATGGAATATGGGGGGATGCTTCCTCCTGCAACCCCCCTGCTTGGTCTCACTGTTAGAATTTGAGTAGCTCGAGGTGCATCGAGGTGCATCGAGGTGTCTCGCATTTTTGCATGTTTGGTAATGCGGTCCCTTCCTTCCAGGAGACAATTGGGCCTCTTACTCATCCTGCGTGGTAGGTCTGTGTAGCCATGCAAAGCAACCATAAACAGTGTTTGACATTGACAATGGATTTCGGAAATGCATTTTACACTCGAAATGGAGTTTATTTGGTATCAAGTTTAAATAGACGGTAAATATTAAACTTTACTTATCACTATAGAAATCTATCATTTTTCAGAATTTGGGGAGCCATTTTTAGGGATCCCAGTGCCCAGCAAATGAGCCATTCCGGCAGCGGTTTTCCCCAGTTGTTAAGGCCTGGCATTGTTACCTCTGAAAAATTTCAGAAAGAGTCCAAAAAAGCAGTCCCGGCTGGAAAAATTGAGTTCGGTATTATTAACGCTAAACTTGTAGTAAATTCACATAGAGATAGAAAATAAATCCATTGCTGCAGTTTTCAATTCCTGTTCTATTCCCAGTGTTCATTGAATCAATTTGCTTATGCGCAAGGTTTTATTACATGCAAAAATTCTATTCAAATGACAATCACGAATCTACCAATTGAACAAATTCGGAATTCTTTCGTAAATCTCTCGATTCTACTAAGTGGGTCTAAATTGGACCAGCAAACTTATTTCTATTTAAGAAATTTTAATTTTGTGAATTTAAGCCAAATGGTACTTCTATAAATCAATGGTACGTCTTCAATCAAGAAGATGATAAAAACCTTCCTGCAGAGTAAGTGATATATTGTCCAAGTTTGGTCTCAATTGGTGTAGCGATTCTCGAGTTTTAGACCGTCATATCCCAAACGATTTAGATTTTAATATATTGAATTGTTTTTTCAACTCCATTTAATGGAAAATTGTCAAACGCCATAAGGTTACAATAGAAAAGTTAGTATAGTCCTCAAGTTTTCTTGAATTTTTTTAAATATTAAAAAAATTTAAAATTTAAATTTTCTACTTTTTTACTAAATTCCTACAACCTACAAGTCCGTTTTTGTTCTAACAAATTCGACCTAAAAAAAAATATGACTAGTGTTCCTGCAGGTGATAAACCAATGTGATCCTTTACGCCCTTTTATTTTTACGATTCTTTTTCGATACACGGAATATATTTTATTTTGTAATATGCCAGTCAAACATAAGTCCCCGGGAAATAAGTCCCAACTTTTTCTTTTGGGACTTATGTCTCACCAAATAAATATTTTTTTTTTTATAAACTTAGAGAATTTTCAATGAAGAACAAGTTTTTGGCTCCATTTTGAAGTGGAAATAAGACCTCATGAGTTATTGTGGGGGGCCGGAGGGGCATGCTGCCCTCTGCAAAACCGCCATATGGTTTCACTGTTAGATTTGGACTATGCGCGAGGTTGGGTATATGCAAACTTTGTTTGCATTCGACGATTCTTAATTAATGAAATAACTTTCAATGGGAAAAAGTGATCTTATTTCTATGTTAATGTGGAAATAATGCAATACTTCTGTTTTTATCTATATATTATATATATAGTATCTTTCAGAAAATGTGGGGCTTGTGTCCCATCTTCGACAAAATATTTTGGGACTTATGTCCCGATGGTGTGGGACATCTTTTTGATCTGTTGAACTGTTTAGCCCCTCTGCTTTATGTGCAAATAGAGCAACTTAATTGTTTGTCTTACCACAACATGTAGATACAGAATTATAACACATTCCTTTTCTTCGCTTCTAAAGATATCTAGAACAATAAAAACACGCTTTTGTTTCTCCAAGACACTGAAGGGTTGGGTAGCTCGGCAGTTGAATGCTTTGCCTTGAACCTCAACTTTATGTCTTTTATTTATTATTGTAAATTACAATCATATTTACATATGTATGTATATGTATCATACACTTCTCAGAAGTCTCACGTGCTACGTGGGTTGGCAAATATTACTAGCATGGATATATAGTTCCAAATAAAATAACCTACTTGCAGTCGACGAGAAGAATTTATTTTTATGTCATTTGGTCCCCGCAGCAAATGAGACAGACCCAATTTGAACTCTGGTGCAAATATTTTAATCTTTAAAATAATAAATGAAATCTTATTAAACGTTATTTACCTTACCATTTTGCACCTGCATCATGCATGAGTTCGGTTTAATGGTAATATAACATTGCTTGAACCACATGCAAATATTTTCTTGGTATACATATAGGTAAGTTGCAAACGGCACCATTCGTCACGATTTCGCAGATTTCTTCGTTCGACATCTAGACTGGCATCGTACGTACATATGAATGTTTGAATGAGTTAACGAGTGTTAACAATGCAAACATAGTACGAGCCATATCTTATTGTTATAACATTTATTTTATTTATTGTGACGAGTGATTGCGTGTCATAAACGATGTTGGTATGTGTTGGTAGGTACTTTCAAAATATGTACTTGTGCTAACATTTTCTGTTTTAGAAATACAAATTTTAATTCGCAATAGATTTTAACCTCTATGGATCATAAATTGCCTATTCACGGTTCTGTAAAATTGATACGGAACTAGGTACCGACAGTGTCTTATAACAATAATAATGGGCACACAAATAAAAATAAAATCAATAGGTAATTAAAACAAAGGATATTTAATATCCAGCAAGCAGCGTAGATAAGCACCCTTTCTTGCCAAAAAAAGAGGACTGTAGACGTAAACTACCCACATGGAGTAAAGGAATTAATCAGAAAAAAACGAAAAGCTCGTACAACTCGGCTAAGAATACGAACACCTAAAAATAAAAAGGTGCTGAACTCAAGGGTTTATTAAAGGTGGATAAAAACGAATCAGTTGGCAGATACTTGGTTAATCTATCAGCCCATAAGGATACAGACAATTTCCTTTGGCTGCCAAATCCTTAAAATAACCAGCAAAAAAGGCATTTCCCGATCACCTGCAGGAAATCTTCCAACCATTTACTAGACAAACTGCAAACGAAAATCTGTTCCAGATGCCCAGTAATGATTACAGGAATATACAGCATATAATATTACAAGAACTAAAATCTGAAATCAAAAGTAACTTAAATGCAAAAAATGCACCGGGCTATGATTTGATACAAGGACATTTACTTAAGGAGCTCAAGGATAAAGCTTCACGTAAACTATAACATACAATTAATGGCATCATTGTATGTTCCGATGCAATGGAAGGTGGCAGCAGTAATCATGATTCTGAATCGAGATATGTCGCCACATGGCAAGAAATCGTACAGGCCGATTTCGCTCCTCCCTGTAATAGCTAAGCTATTTGAAAAACTGCTTTTGAAAAGACTCAAGCCAATAATAGAAGAAAGAAGCACTCTACTATACAATAAGTGCACAGAATTGCGAGCATAGCAGAAAAAGCACTCGAGAATAAAAAAGTCTGCTGAGCCATTTTTCTAGGCGTAGCACAAGCGTTTGATAAAGTCTGGCATCAAGGACTAGAATGTAAACTGAAAATAGATCTCCCAGAGGAGTTCTACTTAATTCTTATTTCTTACAGCACAGATAGTCACTTTCGAGTGAGGTACTAAGACGAATGTTCTAAATTAAGGAAAATATCCGCAGGAGTTCCTCAAGGAAGTGTTTTGGGACCAATCCTTTATCTGCTATATACAAGGGACCTACCCCATCAATATGAAGCTTGCTTAGCAACTTTCGCTGAAGACACAGCGATTATCACCATTGGCGACAGTGCTGAAGAAGCAGCAAGCAAACTACAAAAAGCCATTATATCAGTAAGTGATTGGAAAAAAAAGGAGGATACGAACAACTCCATGACCATGTAAATCCACTAAATCAAAAAATGGTGGAAGAAAAAAATAATACCATTAGGCGACTTAAAAGAAAAAGACCGCTTGACCTGATTTCTTAAACCTAAAAATAAAATTTGGCATATGTATAGCTCATAAAAATTAAAACCTTATAAATTATTTCGGGACCAGCTTTTGAGTTCCACCGCGTCAAAACGTCAATCAAATTACTAGAGAAAAATTACTAGATGAGATGATGTCTCAGTTGCAATGTTAGGAGGTGTTTTTATTTCTGTTTCTGGGGATGTTTTTATCTCACTAAGCAATCTACCGCTGAAAACCCTTCCGAAACCGTCAGGATATGGGGCCGTTAGCAGAGGTGGTTTTAGCTAGGGTTTCAGTCCCACACTCAGGCTTCTGATTCTTTCCACCTTACTAACAAAATCCAAATTTCCCATCGGCGCTTAGACCTCTGCTGTACACCGCCAACAACCTCTTAGATGAAATGCCAAAACTACGGCTTGCCGCAATCGAGAGATCTATACAACTGACAGGACAGCTTCATAAGAAGCCTTCCCAAAAGATTGGTTTAAGCGGATGTGCTTCAAACATTAAATAAAGAGCTCAGAAGAGAAACAACATGTTAAAAAAAACGTTCTAATGGCAACTCTGAACGTTAGGAACCCGATCAGCTCTGACAGATGGTTTAAAAAACTTTTCGCCAAAGGAAAACACCTTCAGGTTGCCACAGTATGTTATCGGAATGCAGCACTGGGATCAATTTGCGAACGTTACCTATACAACAGAGCATATGATGGAATCCTTCGAACGGAGATACTGAAAGATACCTCCTCAAAACGTTTTGGGGGTGATTTAAGTGAACATGGAGTAATCCAAGTGATGCTGCGAGAATAGCGTTACTAGAGATATATACATGCTTTCGTACGATAACCGCCTGATGCCTCTACTGAAACTCGGTATGTCGTCCCTTTACAGCCTCGGAGTGGGGCAAATCAGGATGTACTCATTTAATTACATGTGTACTGCATAAAATAGGTACCAAATGTGTACCGAGCATACGACAAATATGGGAGCAGCCTTACGCCCTGTTGTTGTAATTTCCTTGACCTACATATGATTTTTAATGTAAGTAGTGTTCTGGAGAACGTTTCAAATGTTACCGCTACCGACTTAAAATCTCTTAAAACATTGCGTGCAACATTAATTGAGAATATTTGCTGCTTGTACGGATTTTTTTTCCAGTTTAAAACAAAACATCTGACATTAGCATAGATGTTGTCTATGACTCTTAATTTCATGTTCGTTAGGCCAATCCCTGAGTATATGCTTTCCAAGGCTGATCCCTCTTCACATCTACCATTGCAGTCGTACTGAAGCTGCTCATTCATTTAGCCCATGACTGAACTTCCATGTTAATGCTAAACTTGTCACACCGAGCGAACGGACGGGTTTAAGTCGGCAAGGATAACCGAATCTTCTTCTCAGTGACCGAATCATGGCCAATATTAGAGCCTTTAAATTGAACAAGCAGCCAAAGTAGGTATCCCAGAATTTTTAATGAAGAAAATCATGGCCTTCTGTTGTTTTACTACACTTTTATCAGAAATGTTGTGAACACTTTAATAATTTTTCATTCAAATAAATGTATGTAAGAACTTAATCGACGTGTAACAATAGAAATGTGTTAGAATTATTGTCAACATTTTTGTTTACATTTTTCGTCACGCTATCGATCGGCCGTGTAGGTACTGCATGGGGATTCAGGTAGCCCCCAAACAAATATACAAATAGGTACTTAAAATTAAGTCCCATATTTTGCAATTACGTAATTGTAAACAAATTACTAAAGTCTTAAGCACTCCTTTGCCCAATATGTATGCTATTTAAAAATTGTTGAAGCTGTTCAATTTCAATTTTTGGCGTTAATAGATCTTTGAACTGGTCACTTGTTTACGATTGCGATTTCATGTATTAACCTAAAATAGTCTAATTGGAGAGAAAGTTTTATTTTGCATTAGATACGACCCGCTCTAGTTTCGTTAACAACGTGCACGCACCGCAAACATTGACGGATTTAATCAGAAAATATGACGTGTGCCGTCTACCTACCTGGTCATTGAACCACGAAATTCTTATAATGATAAATTACATGTGGACACCTAGTGCCCGCCATTTTTAATTTGCAGTCTTTGCATAGTTTGATAGTCACAAATTCTCTCTTCTCACAACAATTAAAGTCACATCAACACACGAAGGCATATATCACAGGGCGCTAATTATTCAGACCCAATGAAAGCAACAAAAACTCTTTCATAACAACGAAAAATATTTCATATCGTGAGTGCAAAAAAAAATAAATACAAAAATTATACTAAACTAAATTTCACTCGTACAAAATTTGATGACACAAAAGATACTAAGAAGTACGACGGGATGAGTATCTCGAAAGATGCCATGATTGTCACCGTTTGTCACAAGCCACAGTACGTACCTACATATTCGTCAGACATAATTTTCGAATTTATTTTGATTAAAAGTAATACTGCCGCACAATGTGAGTCCAGACAAGATACGGAAATTATACATAATTTCATTTCAAAAGAAGAAAGTGAAAAAAAAATCTGTGAAGTCCCAATAAAGTTATGAAACCATTCTTTAGCCTACCTCAAATGACATAGTTCCTCCGCTGCCATATTTATTGAATAAATGCGCCAAATATCGATTATATTTCATAGATGCATTGCATCCGTTAATATTGAAACTTATAAATAGCACACACGAAATTATCGTTATAAACTCGTATCGCAATTTCGCCATTTTCCGACTTCCGAAGTCCATCTACTACTTCCGGTCACAAAAACGTATGCAAATCCAAAATTGTATTTATAAAATCATTTAAACTGATCACTGTGATATGACAGATAGTGATCCTATTTTCGAAGAAGTAAAAAAAAAACGATCGCGCACTATCCAACGGCAACTGTCGCACGTTCTGTTCAGCGATCACCACACTAACCGAGCATATATGACAATGTTACTGAATGATGCGATGATACGACAAACGAACGTTAGTCGAGCGTGTGTTCAAAGCGAGTCCGTTTGAGTGAGGAAAGCTCAAACTCATTGGGGTTTTGTTGGGTTCGTTGTTGAGCTTTTTTTTTTAGTTATAGGGCTTAAGAGATTGACGGTTGGTTGTAAACATGGCAAACAATAGTTACTTTCCGGGTGTGAGATGAGACGACGACGACGACGAAGACGACGACTACGACATAAGATATCGAGTAAGGCAATGTGCGGTTAATGTTGAAGGCGATTTTAAGCTCAGTATTGTCAAATGACGCGCATGATTGCCAAGGTGTCTTTAGTATGTTCAATGGAGGTTTAGGTGACGCATGATCATTATGTTGTATATGCTATTGTCTAAGGGGTAGGTATTGTTTTCGTGAATTTGAAAATGTGTGCCTTCATAGTACAGATATAGACTCGAAGAAACGTGTAATTAACTGTGAAAAAATTAAATATTTAAAATCATTGTACATGCTTATTACGAACGCAAAAAGTAATACAAAACCCGTTTAAATAAAGACTCGTATAATTCATACTCGACATAAATAAACATGCCCTGTATCTCGTTCTTTTCGAGTACTACGGAATGGGCATCAAACTAAAAGTCCCTTCCATTCGACCACGCCTAATACTTTGCTTGTTTTTTATTAGTAATTTTCGATTCCTTTTTTATAAAACAAACAACCTTTTATGTTCTCTAATTTTCTATACTATTGTAAAAACTCTACACCCGCAAACATAATCTGGGGTGTATTCAGCCATATTTGGCGGTTGCCATTGCTGTAGTCATAGCAAGAGATTCACATCTCGAGCTCCTACAGCTTCTCTTTTGGCTGCGAAAGCTTTTGTCCAGCTTTAGATACCCGGCCAGATATATTTCTACCCTTTAACCCTAAGAGATGAAGTTAGAGCATAAAATATACCTAATCGCTATCGATTTGGGGAACTCAGGCATTAATATTACTAAATGTGGTACATGTTCCTTTCAGTGTTAAGCATTGGCTAGCTAGTAAAAGACTTTAGGTGACCCTTACACTATCAATCAACTGACGTCCATCGCTTTAATGTGTTCGTAAAAATATTACTGCACAGTTGGGAAGTGTTATCGCATCACCATTGCAATCCAGTTGAAAACTCTTTAAATTCATGCCCACGCTTCTTAAAATTACCTCAGTTAAAATTCAGCCGCCGGTGAAAACGGCCTTGTGATGTATTGTTTTTTTTTTTAATTTGAATTCATGATTATATGTTAAACGAAAGTTTTTTTTATTTATTAGCGAAATTTAATTATTTTGGTCAATGGTTTTCTCAATTACAAAACGCTAATTTTAAATTTTATTTTTGTATTCAACAAAGTTTGGTTTAGTTGCCGTGTTTCCTTCTCGACAGTTCTTTGCCATGTACTCCTAGGATCACCGCGTATTCTGCAGTCCTGAGTTAGCGGGTTTCATTGCATCGCGTGGTAAGGTATGGGCCTGTTACCTTTTCGGAAAGTGTGACCAATCCACTGCCACTTTCGTCGCTGTATAGTTCTGACCATAGGTTTACGGCCCGTTCTCTGGTAAAGCCGTTATTTTGAGATTCGGTTCGGCCAGAAAATCCTTAATATGTTGCGTAGGCATTATTAACGAACGTTTGCAGCTTGCTCATGCCACATCCATACAGCAGCACGGATTCAAGGTTGAAACCGAACAACCGCAGTACTATGCCAAATCGTGTATAGCATTTCAAATGCAGATTTTGCCTTGCATATTCGGCTAGCTATATCCAGTTCGGTTCCCCCACCCGTTGAGACAATACTCCCAAGGTATTGGAAACTCTCTACTCTCTCAACCGGTTGTCCAGCAATGTATATTGTATGAGTAAATGAGTTCGGTCGTGGGCTTTTAATTTTTGTTTTTGCCGAATTAATGTTCAGCCCAACGACGTCTGCTTTCTTCTCCACATTTGTTGTCATTTGGTGAAGGTCCATTATTCTGAAAGATAGCAAGCATACATCGTCAGAGCAGTACAGATGCTTAAGTTCGGATGTAAGAGTCCATCGAATGACTCTGCTTTCCGACATTAAGCATATCGCTAATCACCAATAAAAACAATTCTGTGAGAGAATACAGCCTTGCCAAACCCCACTTTGTATTTTGAATTCCTCCGACAGCTTGACTCTATGCAAAACGTGACATGTTGACCCATCTTACGTAGCCTGTGCAAAGTTTTTATTGTTAAATCATATTTTTTGAAAACCAAGCAATGCGGCTATAATGGGCCATCGTAGGGTAGGCTTATATGGACTAATGATTGATAAGTCCACGCTCAAGGAGTCCACACTTATATGTATATATTTATGATCAGGAGCAAAACCTAAGACTATTTAGCAATGTTCGTCCGTTTCAACTTTTGAGGCCATTAAATTTATGCTAGGAAGCTGAAATTTGGAACACATATTCCCTAGGGCTCCGAAATGGTTAAGTGTAAACATTTTTCGAATACGCCCACGCCCACAATTTAGAAAGAACCGTTTTAAAGCTAAGGTTAGAGAGATAGAGTGCTACAACCTTCACAAGATATGTAGGCACTGCCCTCCTTTATAAGTTTGTCATATACAGTTTTTTGCCACGCCTACTTTTTGCGTTTTTTACTAAAATGCTGTTTTCTTCGAAAATGTTCACAGAAAGCGAAAAAAATGTTTAACAAAATATTTATCCAATATTTTTTCCAACATATCGCCCGTACAAAGTTTTTGGCCACCCCCACTTTTTTGGGGCGTTTTTTCGGAAAAACTTTTTTTTTAACTAATAGAACTAAATAAAATGCTATCCATCACTTCTTAATGCTTTTTCCTTTGGGGCATATAGGGATATGGATAAGGTATCATACTGTTCGCCTCAAGCGGAGTTCAGAGCAGAACCTACGTTGTCCAAAAAATGTTTTTTTTATTAGCTCAGACACACATCAAAGCTTGAAATTTGTGTTCCTCTTTTCGCTCACAGCATGCTCAGAGCGCACTCTATGAGTTAAGAATAAATTTGACTGAGCAGTCTGGAGCATAGCAAAAGTAAGTAACATTGAAAGAAGTGACAATTGTGATGTAGATAATGCAAAGGATAAGCGATAGCCATCCGGACTATCAAGGACTTGAAAAATACATACCTAATTCTAATTGTAAATGCAACGTTATACAAATCGAAAGCATCTTGCTGATACGGAATATAAATCTTATGCATAGCTAAGTTCCACATAAATTCTATGTGTTACTTAAATTTATGTAAGTTGCGCGAACAAATTTATGTTCAACATAGTAAGCGACCACTTTTGAATTTTACACAACTTCAAGTCGGTTTGGGCATATGTCAAAATGTTGTGAGTTTTGGCTGGTTTTTGTGTTTCAACGTATTTTACAGTTTTTGGTTTAACAATGTCGGAAACTAGTGAAAAACACAAATCCAAATTTTTCGCACAATGAAAAAATGCGTCTTCTTTATTGTGCTTTTGATCGAAAACAATAAAACCAATGGACCAACCTGGAAAGAACAAAAACTAGTCGGAATCATGCTATAGGAATAGTGACTCGCTCTAGAGGTTCTACAACAACTACCAAGCCGAAATAAGGAAGGACCACACCTTCTGGGCCCTAATTTTGCGAATCGCTTGAACGTTGATTGAGAAATAACTTTTTCTGTTTCGAAAAATTTATCTATCCACCATAAACCAAAAGATATCAATTGTCTCGTCAATCTTAAATAAAATTTTACCACAGAACTGAATTTTGATGTGAGTGCCGTCAATAGCTCCAAATGCATTTGGAGGCGATGTAATGTTAAAAAAATCAGTTAGGTTCTTGAAATGTTAGTTTCAGTTTCAGGAAAGTTTATGTCATCATATCCGAGTTAAGCTATTGCTCTTGAAACTCTCAAAACTATTCATGAAACTATTAAGACTTGCATTCCACTTAACTTAAGAGATGATAAGCCGCTGCAAAAAAAGGGTAGCGCAACCAATAGTTGGTTAACAGGAGCGATAGAATTATTCCTTTGTACTTTGTACTCCTATTATTCCTGAAGTACTTTGATGTGTATTAACTTCAACATGGTTTTGGTATATAGCAGTATCTTCACAATTCTGTGCAAATAGGTCAAAAACGAAAATGAATAAATACCAACTATGTCATGTAGAGTTTACGTTTGTTGCAAAGTAATAAGTGCCACTTAAGGGTTTTTGTGGAACATACGTATTTATGTTCCGTATCAGCAAACGGGCCTTACAGTCTTCTACCTACAATATGATTATTTAAACTTGTCATCAACTATTATTATTAGTTGAAACATTATGTAGATGGAAGTTACCTGGACTTCCAAAGACGTTTCACCCAGATGTTGAGTGGTGTAATGATATCCGTTGACTATCAACAACAACCTTTTTTCTATCTTTACAGGTAGTAGCAAGGTAACACCAACAGCATTATAGGTTGTCTTCCAGGAAGCAGGGTTGAAATGCAAAGTAAGTATTTCCTAGCAGTTTCTGATATATGTACATACTTCGGTGTCAACCAGATGAAAGTATTTGGTTGGGCTTTACCGTATTTCTTGATAACTTAGTACTAATCAAGAGTACTTATACCTACGTAAGTGATTCATCCAAAATAGTGCACCAATGACGGACTCTAGGATACCTCTTCTGGTTTTTGTAAATTTTTTGCACTTTTTTGTCTAATTATACCATTAAAGGTACCACCGCCATGTTCATTTGCTCAGGATTGCCAGCCAGCCGCAACAAGGACAACAAAATTAAACTTGTGGATGATAGATAACTGATTGATTGATGATTGATGATTGAAAATTGAAAATTGAAAATTTAAAATTGATGATTGATGATTGATGATTGATATTGATGATTTATGATTGATGATTGATGATTGATGATTGATGATTTATGATTGATGATTGATGATTTATGATTGATGATTGATGATTAATGATTGATGATTAATGATTAATGATTGATGATTTACTCCCGAAGAATCTGAGGGAGAATTCGTTAGGGCTGCTTCAGGATACAGAAGGATTCGCATCATCAAAGATTGTCAGGACATGTAGACAGAATGAACACCAATCCTTTGGCCAAAAGACGTTTTTTTTTCTTTTTTAACCACATGCAAAAGCTTTTAAGTTGACTTCCTATACCAGATCAGAAGAACCTCTAATTTTAAACCGTTCTCAAAATTTGTCAAACTTCCATGGTGGTATTAATCACTGTTACTCGAATCAAATTTTGTGTTTTTAATATAATATAACTCGATAGAAAATAGCAACGAATCTGATTTTCGTGAGAAATAGGTACGCCCTTGTCGTGTGCTTTATTATGTTGTTGTGAAAAATGAACTATCAAACGGTGATCGGTAATTTTCTTTATCTTACTATAACTGATAAATGCGTGCCAATATGAATGTGATTGATAAAAGTTACAAATGGACAGGGCAGGTATAATAAAAAAGTACAGATAAGACGACAGAGCCATTCTATAATACAGGGTGCAGTTGTAGATATGAATTGCTTTAATGGATGATATCAGGTGTTGTAATCATAAGTATAGGTAGACACCATCAGAATTAGTCATTGTGGCGAAGCGAATGCAACCCAAATTTAAAATTTCGTCCCTGTTCTATCTTACAAATTTATTATGGAAACCAATCGACATATGTACATGGATTTGGACCATGAAAATTTATCAGGGAGGAGGGGTCTATTTCGGGATCTACGCGGCGGATTTCAAAATTCATTGCTGTAATTCTGATACCTTGTGGATGAGTAGAGGTTATTTAGGGATAGCGGTTATCGTCTTTTGGATATTTTTTTTTAAATCAATTGGAACAGTGCGATCATTAGGGAAGTGAAGGATAAGAAAGAGGAAAACTGATGCGTGTTGGTTTTAAATGTCTGTAAAATAGCATTCCACATTCATGGAGAACGGCTGATGAACGAATCTTTAAATTTCACTGTACGTCGGATACAGGCTTAAGAGTGAACTGATGAGCATTTCTGGCATAACGGGTACTGCAGTTGAACTGTTCAAGGGGTGGAGTGCAACTGCCTATTTCGTTAAATCGCTTATAGTGGAAGTTATGATAAAAAGAACTCTGGGCAGGCTATGTATGAGTCGAGCGATTTCGCAGTAAATTCAATCGTACGTTTTTGAATCCTCTCCAGTAGCTCCAAACATGTAATTGGTGTACCCGACCAGGTATAAAGCATTATAAAACAGTTTGGGGCTGATAAACGCCTTATAAATTGTAGCCAGATCAGAAGTGGTGAAATGTTTCTTGCACCGCTTAAGAAAGCCCAGACGAAGCGTTCCAACGTGTGGTCGTTCCAACGAAATTTGTGATAGAAAGTCATTCGATTTCATCGATGCAAGTATCGTTCATAGATAATGGCAGAGTATTGAGGTTTCGCTTTAGTGACATAAAACAGCATTGACTTTGGTAGCACTCAATTCTACTCTATTGATTTTAAACCTCTTGAAATTGCTGTTAAAGTGAGAATTTAATGAGCTTAACAAGTGTTGCCGTTCCAGCTCCATGTCCGAAGATGAGAGGCGTAAATCGGAAGACGAATATGCGAAGCTAAGGGTACTGTCATCAGCGAAGGAAAGAATTGGATTAGAAGTGACAGACAGGAGATCATTGCGAAAAATGAGAAAGAGAGTCGGAGACAGAGTCTTGGGAGACATCCGCATTTATGCAAGTGCGGAAGGGAATTTGTCCCATTGAGTGCTCCATGCGCTCAAGTACAGGGGAAGATAAAGCATAACCATCAATGGACGCCAATTTGTAAAGGTTTTAATGTCCAATGAGAAGAGCAAGAGTTTAGAAGTCCCTGCTTCGCCACACCAATAAAAAGCGCCTCGTTCAAAAAAGACTAAAAGTAAGATAACTTAATACTATCCCTAAAGGATGCAAAAAAAAGTGAATAGCAAGAGCGTGTTCAGAAGAATGGCAGGCCTAAAAACCATTGATGCCTGTAATAAATTATTCGAAACTGGGAAGAAGTTCATCCCTAAAAATGTAAAAGTTATGATATCCTTTTCTGATCATAAAAAAGTCTGAAATAGGAAGAAGAAGAATCAAGAGCATAGAACTACCATCCAAGCTGTTTTAGTAAATTTATATTTGATATACATGCTGATTGTCATATATTGCGAGTTCTGCTCTGCGGCGCCAGGTGGAAGCCGAAGGAAGGTTAAATATTAAAATTGCCTTTCATACAAAGAAAAATTTATGGATTTTAAGTCATGTAAGTGAGGATCAAAGAAGGTGAATAGGAAAGGATATATACCCGCTACCTTTACGAAAAGTGATGTTATCCAAAAACCCAAAATACGTCTGCTATATTAGCTTGGGACTACATCGAGCGAATGGGACCAAGTTTGAAACTTTAAAGAAGACCGATAGTCTATTTTAAGATAAAATTTATCGGCGATACCAGAGCGCGTAGTCTGCAGAGTGCCCGGGATCGCTTTCGCAAAGCATCGAATGCTACAGGCAGACCTTTTAAACATAAGTTAAGGTAAGTAAGGCCGCAGTAAAAGTATTGAAACGAACACATCATAAAAAAAAAATTTGTTTTCTTTGTCATGTTTTACATTATACGACTTTCGTCGTACGTGTCATGACTTTGTCGACAAAGGGGATGAAAAGTGTGGGGGATAGGTAAACACGGGTGAGCCGCAATTCCCATTCGATTCCTGTATTTTCTTTTGCGCTTCTTTCGTTAATTTTTGTGGTTTACTTTATTCATGTGAATGAAGAAAACAAAATAAATTTGAAAATTGAAACAAATAGACACGGACCGTGAAAAATCGGAACGTATGGGAGCACGGTTCGTGCCCAAAAGAGAATTAAGAAGTGTCGTACGATAAAAGTCGTACCGTGTAAAAAATGACTTTCCGTAAATTCACTGAGAACTGAAACAGGAAATATTTTTCGTACGTCAAAATAGATAAATTCTGTATCGAAAAAAAATTCTTGTTTATAATATCGTTTTGTATTTAATAAGCTACATTTACAGCTTGGTTCCACATTTCACTTTTACTCGAAATGAAACCGAAATCCATCGAAAATGAGTTTGTGTGCTCTACATTTCACTTTAATCGATTCCAATTTCAAAGTTTTCGAAATTGAACCAAAGTGAAGCATTTCACAGAGTAAGAAATGAAATTTTAAACAACTGATGAATCTGAAGATCTTCTAAGAGGTTTTTGGAAAAGAGATCGAGTGTCACAGAAGTTTTGTGGGAAGATTTAAGAAAAGATGTGAATAGTCATTGCCCAACACAGAAGGACGCGAATGGATTCGATTTTCCAAAATCGTTAGCACTTTTGTTAAAAATGTTGATACAGTGCTCTCCCCAAAGCGACGTCAGCATCTTTTCCGATTGGCCTTTGGAAATTTTCTTCGCCAAGAAAACGCAAAACGGTGGCTAGCTGCAACGTGTCAGGAATTGAAGATTGCTCAAGGTGAGATTGCACAATTTGCAGAACCATTATAAATGGTTATCTATTTAGACGGTAATTCATTAATATACAATTGAACTTTCGTTTCCAGCTTGCTTACGAATTGTCGTAAGAAAAATCATAACGCATCACTATGGTGCTAATGAATTCATTTGAAAACCAAAATTTTCTAGATTTCCTACATCGTAATTGTAAAAATAAAAAACTATATTATTTCTTTACAAATAACTTATTGGATTTAATATGTCTTCAAAATAATTGATATTTTAACAACAATCGAGGGCACTTTAAGGCATTTATCTTACAACTCGAAACAATTACAATATTAACTTACTTACTAAATACAATTCCATAAAATATTGTATATTCGTACTAAGTATATAATTATTATACTATCTATATGCATTGAACATTATTATGAATTTTACTTTCGTAACAATAGCTTATAGTGTTTTGGGCCGTTCAAAACGTACCTACCTTTATGTCTTTATATCGGTTTAATTTATTTTACTTTTTTAATAACTAATACTATAATACGACAACATATCTTTCGGTACTTTCGATTAGAAGATTCTTAATTGCAAATAATTTATTTTGATTTACATTCGAGTCATGTGTAGATGTATGTACTCTCTGTGGCGGCTTAGTACCATTATAATTGTTTTCTTTGTATTAAAATGCGAGATAGGAGGACATCAGGTGGCTGAGGAGAAGCCACTCAGAAAACTGCATCAGTTCGTCTTCTCTTGGTTTGGCATGCACAGGAAGAATTTCGAACACCAAAGATTAATTGATTGCGACGTATTCGTTAGCCATTCAACCGGCCGATGAATGGTTAGATAGTAAACTGGAATGCCCGATAGAATGATGGCGGTACCGACGCCAACTTCTACTGGTGATTGATAGCACGAAGATATCACAAGGAAGCTGCATGTGATCAGGAAGATTATTGGTAGGATTAAGTTGACCTAGAAAAGGAATTTTTGAAAAATTATTTAAAGTACTATTTAAAGCGCAATTGCAAAGTCGAATACTCACTCGAATGGGTCGCTCAGTCTTTGGTTGTTTGTATCGCAGCCATAATAGGCCAGAAATTGACAACAGTGTAAATAGGGCTTCAACAAAACTAATATAGTTTATTAAGGCATAGACATCGTTAATGAATAACAGCACCAGAGATAGAATGCACTGCAAGAAGAAATGACGATTATAATTATTTTATTTGTAATTTGAAGAGGATTTTCTAGTTAACTTACCAAGAAAATCAGTGATGGCACCGGAGTACGACAATGAACGTTAATCAATGATAGAGCTGCTGGCAAGTGTCCATTACGAGCACCGACGAAAAATAGTCGAGATGATGCGAAAATTCCACCATTCAGCGAACCAAATGTCGAACAAGCCACGAATAGAGGCATTATCCAGGACATGAATCCAAGCATTTTGTTGCTGAAGGTAACCGCGACCGCTTCCGATGAAAGTATCTCATTGGGTGAGAGAACCGAAAAGTAGGCAATATTCGTGATGACATAAATGATGGTCACCACCGGCATAGAGATGCATATTGCTTTAGGGAGATTTCTGAAAAGAAAGATGATATAAATATTGAACAATCCTTTAAGGGCTTGATGTGAATGTACACAGTCCCGCCTAAGTTGAGAAATAACTGTGGCTATTTGCAAATAATACGATACCACAGTAAAAGTTTTCGGTCAAAACAATTCTACGGATACAGCGAGGCGAGCATTTAACAGTAATTTTAGTGTAACAGTTTAGACTGTTGGGTTTGTAAGGTGCTATTTTGTTTTGCTGATTTTTAATCGTGGTGAAACCGTTGATGATCTTGCAAGGGATTTTAAGGATTTGGTTTAGTCATTTCTCTATATATATTTGAATAACTTAAGTAACAGTCGTGCAGAGTTGAGAGAAGTGAGAGAGTGTTTAAATTTAAAAGTCTCGCTGTATTGACGTACGTATTTTGAATATCTATTTAAAAAATTGGAACTCGTCTCGCTATAAATGCAGTTATTTTGACCAAACTTTCTTCACAAAAGTACTATCGTGCCAATACCGAAGATTGCCTGGGCTTAAGTTTAATCGGATCCAATATCAAAACGTGAAAAGAACGCGTCAGGTGAACAAAACCCTAACAGAGATGATGGCTATTTTCGGCAGATCGAAGAATTGAAGCATTCATTCTGCCCATTTCAACCAAAATTAAATCCGCTACTGAGTCGGAAGGTCCACCCACCGAACAATTTAATGCCACAGGAGATGACATGAATATGATATAGAGCTACACTTACTAATTTCCAAGATTTGGCCTGATGAAATAAACCTCCGTTTGTCAACGATCCTCAATAAGATCAGACTCATACTTAGTATACATTTATCGACTTTTATCAATAGAAACAAGCTATATTGTTTTGCACAGGATGACGATGGGGAAAGCTCGTTGCTCCATTAAGATCCTTGTCCACTTTACCGAGTTATTTCATGTCAAAAAAGGTCTTAATCAGGGCGACGTCCCCTGACTTGTCGAAAGAATTGTTCAAAACTGATAAGCCAACACACTACGTACGATCTTTCAAAAGTGCTCGTCTGTTCATTGCATCGGCGTATGCAGAGCACGAGCTGTTCCTGGTGTTTTTACGAGTATATGAACAGAAGCGGCATAAAATGGGTTTGGCGGTAAACGAGCGCAAAAGAATGTAGCAAAACATTTTAGGCAGTAAAGGGCTTAATCTACTTACCACAGCTCTGCAGGCACATTTCAAATTTTATTTCTTCAGAAATCAAACTCAAAATAACGACTGCCAATCGCTGTTTCCTTGGGCTGAGAAATCAACTTAAATAAACATGGATCGTGAAGCATGGACTCTTTCTAAAGCAGATGAAGATATATTTGATCTTTTTGAGAGACAAATTATTCGTTTGCAGGATTCTGGAAGAGATAATTCAACGACGAACTTTACGAGCACAGAATCAAGTGCACAAAATTTTCGATCTTAATCCCAACCCACAGCTTTTACCATTAGAGCAAGATGTACCACAAAGTTCTTGGTATACTTGGCTGGTAAGGCTGGTCCAATTATATTCTGCATGTTCGTTCATAACTCTCCATTTGCCTGTCAACACTAATTATTTCATCTATATTCTGATAACGTTCATTTTATCTTGGCTAACAATACATACATTTAATCCGAATAAATCTAAAAAAAAACTTCTTCTAAAAAACTACTTCCTTTAAAAATCTTCCCTGACATACTTCTGTCAAGTTTTCTAGTTCAAAAAATTAAAAACTGAATCTAACATCGGTTTTGATATCAATCACAGCCTCTTTGTGATAAGGCGGATTCTGCACTTAATAACTTATGTTGAAATTGAAATTTATTAATTTATCGGTTCGCTAGCATAGCATAAGCTGAAATTACTATTCTCTTCCCCACCTCTTGAGAAAGTTTGACAAACATCCACTGTCATGAGAAGCTTCTCAAAAAAATATTCGTTCGGAACAATTACTCCAGTCAATAGAGATCGCTACAGAGACGTATTGCAACTATATATCTTTGGTCAGTTTAATGGACTAGGCATTAATGATATGTGTTTTCAATACGATGCTGCCACATGCCCCACAGCGGGTGTAACAATCGACTTATTGAAAACTCAATTCGTTGAACATGTTAAATCGATAAATGTTACTATCGATTGGCCGCCTTTTGTGATTTAACACCTCTAGACTTTTTGACATGGGTCTACTTAAAATGATTGCTCTGTCTTGGCATAGAAAGGCTATTTCTAAACTACTCTTCTCAATAATAATCACTTCATTTCTGTTGTACATTTTCTCTAAATAGCATAACAGATTATAATCGTAATTACAATGAAATTATAAATACTCACTTAAATGGATCCTTTAGTTCCTCGGTGACGAAATTTAAATAATTCCAGCCCGAATACGAAAACAATCCATTGTAAAATGCCAAGGCAATTAGTCCCGGTGAGCGCAAGGAACCGCCCATTGGCTCTTCCCATTGTTCTGTATTGCCACCAGCTAAATACCAAACACCAGCAGCCACAATTACCAGCAAAGCAAGGATTTTAGTTCCAGTAAAAATGTCTGTCACTCGTGTCACCCATTTTACATTGTAACAATTGATGGCAGTAAGGACACCTAAAAGCAATTTCAAATAAAATTATTAATTTCTTTAGATAAATAGATGTTTCTTCACTTACATGTTATGACCGCAGCTAAAAGCTGCACCGATTCAACAGGAGCAACGCATGTCGGTCGAAAAGGTTGCAGCAGATATTGGGCAAATGTGAGTGCGGTGATGGCGTTCCCTGTCGGTACCAGCACCAACAATGCCACCCACAGATAAAGGAATGCAGGAAGTGGTCCAAATGCCACTCCTATATAAGCGTAATCACCTCCAGATTTCGGTATCATTGTGCCTAAAAATAAAAAAAAAACAATTAAATATAGGTATTCTTTTTTTGAGATATTTAATATCAGGGATGGGTATTTTATGATCTTGAAACAAAAGAAGGAGTGCTTCCAAAAAAAACAGAAAAAAAAAACGATTCACCTTATCCTACCCATCGCTGTGCGTTGCAAGTCAAAAGACTTAGTGTAAAGTTTGAACTACGACGCGTTCCGGAAAGACAATCCCAAGATTGTGCAGCAGATTAGGGAAATGTCGTCGTTTAAAACGTAAAAAGGTATTTCAGAACAATTTTCTCAGTACTAAATATTTGTATTTAGCCTAATAGTCCTCTATGAAATGAATCAAATTGATTGGAGACACGCATTCCATAAAATAAGAGTTTGGGGTGGATAGTGAATTATTTCACAGGGTTTTTGGGGGAAAATCGACAGGCCAACCCACTTTGGCGTGCTTGCCAACATTGGCATGGAATAAGCTAGTGGTTTGAGAGAAAATAACAGCAGATAATCGACAATGGCCAGAGAAAGTAATTTTTTTTTGGGGTTGCTACTATCCGATGGAGCGTTCAGACACAACTACAGGTCCATTGTACTACCATTTAGACACCTTTGAAGAAAGATGGAAAGGAGCTTCAGTGATGAAGAGCTAAGATATTCAGCACTCACCACGTCAGCCCCGTAAATCCGCCACCTGATGCGAGCATAGGCCGGAAAACTGCAGAGAAAGTGTTCTGCTGTGTCATCTTCCTCATCGCAAGCAGGGCAGGTAGTTGTCGCTTAAGCTCAACAAGTTTAAGTGTTTAGCAAAAGCTTGGTGGCCCTAACAGATAGAAGAAAAGATGCAGAATATCCAGGCGCAACAGTTTTGTCTGTCTACATCCAACCCGTGCTCACGAGAAACCCAAGAATCAATGGAAGACATACCTAAAGATGCAGGCAGACCCGATACAGGTACTGAGAAAACTTCTTCTGAACCCTGCCTAGCAAGCTCATCCGAGATCTCATTTCCCTGGATGCCAGTGTGACCTGGGACTCAGACAAGATTCACTGTGTTCAGCCTTCCGACCAAATTTAGAGAAAGCTTGAGTTCTAGCACAAACTTGGACAAGGTAAGAGGGTTTAGCAGCGCTTTTAATGCAGCTTGGCTATTACTGGTAGGTCTCCTAAAACACCAGTCGTTCACCGATCAACATCACGAAGGGTTACATATTTTGTAATAAAAGCCTTTAAAAAGCTAATAAGCAACTATGTATCTATTGCATAGTCACAGCACAAAAGGACAAACTATTGATACTAGCCGCACTTGTAGGCAAAACGAGTGCATTGAATAATATCGCACAGTAAAGAGGTCATTTCACAGTTCCCTCGTTATCTAATCTCCTGCTGAAGTGTTTTGCTAATAGCGAAAGGAATATTTTATAAAAGACTAGAATTATAACCAATAATATTTTTAAAAACTGTGCCCTAACTTCAGGGCTACTTATCTGCACTTTCGGAAACCATTGTTTTGCTTCTTTTCGAACAGGAACGAAGTTGACACAAATGTAGCAGAATTAAATATGAGAGTTCAATCAGGTTTCCGGTTATAGTTCCCATTGAACAGTCGTTTGAACTGAGCATTTGGCAATCGTGGTAACTGACGGTGTGTGTCAAAGGTGACAATCCCACATCCAAACGGGCATATTTGTAGTTTTGGCGTGGTTATGTTCTGGATTAAAGCGCAACCATAAGCATTATAATCAAATGCATGCCTTCATTTTGGTTCGTTGGTAGAAGCATTTAATAGTTGACCGTTGTCGAGGGAAGTTCAAGCCTCAATGCTTACAGCAAAATTCGGATCTAGGCTATATTCTTGGACACAATAAACGGGGTGGGCCAAATACAAGTTTCTTTAAAAAAAAATGCAATAAAATGGCCTTATGGCTTTATTAGTAAGAGCAAACACTCCCATTTATTGTGGAACACAACGTCATTCAAGATCTACCTCGTCTGTTTTCGCAGTAGCACATTCTGTCACTCCAATTTTGGTTTCGGGCTTTACCTCTTGGATTGCTTGGATGATGTTGACGTTGAGTTCTTGAATTGTTTCCTGGTTGTTGGCATAACATCGGTTCTTCACGGTTCACAAAAAAAATCCAAAGGGGTGAAATCGCAGCTCCGAGGCGCCCAATTGACACTGTCCAGACAGCTGATAACATGATTTGGGAATTTCGTGCGCAAAAGATTGTGGCATGGAGCGCCATTCTACATGAACCAGAGGTCGTCCAAATCCATGTCTTTAAATTTAATAATTTCAAAAAAAATCGGTTAACAAGGCTCTGTATTGACTGAAACGTTGCGCCCAGCCTCCTTTTTGATGAAAAATGGTAAAATGATGCCACCACTCCACAATCCGCCATAATCTCGCCTGTGCGCACCTCACGACTACGGGAACCTTGAGTGAACTACGACCTTTTTGCACGTGGGTACTTTATTTCGGCCAAATGTTCCTTTCAAAAATCCCACTGTTCAGGCTACACTCACTTTGGAAATAAGTTTTCTTATGTTTCCAACGTTGTTCAAGCGTTAAGCGACTCATTTCGTTCGGCGGAAGTATGATAATGACTCTCAAGTTTTCGACCGTGAAACTGTTCTCAGCACTTCATGTGATAAAAACAAAACCCTAGTCCAACATATGGAAACAAAGCCAATGCTAATTTCACCAAAGAATAGAAATAATGAAAATAATTCTGACAAAATTTATAACAAAACCTTTTAGTATCTGATTACCGTGAATATTTTTAAATAAATACTTAATTAGACAAATGCAATGAAATGTTAAAGTGACTTCTAAAAAGGCATATATCAGAAACAGATCTTTACCCTTTTCCCCTTCAAGCTGGCAACGCGGTCACACTCTTAAAATTATTTGTTCTCTTCCAACATTATAGGAGCACTCTGACTGCACTGCACAGCACATATGTACATAATATTATTCTTCATTGACCTTCAAATTTTTAAATGAAGAGAGTTCAATTAGCAAACCAAATTCTGATTTACCAGAATATAAAATCTGTGTTGGTGAAATGAATACATTGTATGTCGAGGAAGTGGACGCAGATATTTTTATGTAGCTAGTGGTGGGGAATGACGAAAGAAATTAACTTGGCGCGAATGTGTTTTATTTTTATGTTTTCTTTTTTTTTTAAAGAAAACTTTAAAAGGAACGAACATTTATTAAGCAGATGGGCATTGACACTTGCAAACACATGTATTACCATTTATAAAGTGTGCAATTAATGGTTGTTATTTGTTGATTAAAAATTAATACCTACACAGTTGAGAATAAAGAGGGAATGAGATTATTGTAAACGTTTAATGTTTAAAAATAGTAATTGCAGACGTTATCATTAATTGTGTTAAATCAATTTACTTACATTAAGTCCCTATACAGAGAGATAAGATCGTATTCTTTAAAGGTCGATGGCCACATGACCACGTGTACGTTCTTCACCTGCAGTTCAAGTGGTATTGTATTTCATTTCAATTCAACTGAAGATTGTTTACACAATGTAGGACATCATTTGTACGATTAAAGCTTGTAGTATTGGCGTTTAAAGGTAGAGGTGCCGTAGAATACCTTGAAATTAAATCTTTGGCAGTCCTTGATTTTGATAGCTTCTTAATTACCTTTTCCCGAAAGCGATCTAAATAAAGTATTGTAGTTGGCATCATTCCAGTAAGGGTGAAAGTAAACTCCAATTAGAAAAAAAGCCAATTGGAAAAACTTTTCGGCGATGCACTTATTGGCAGGAAGCAGTGTGACTTCTGAGTCGGCAGGTACTCCGTATGTCAGTCAATGATCGAAATCAAACTGGCGCTATCCAGTATTATTATTGTGACTAGATACACCCGCCTAGCTCAGGTACAACTTTTTGATTTTGCGAAGATAAACAATTTCTGTTGTTCGCCTTGAGAGGTATAGGATGGATTACTGATTCTGCCTCATTATTCTCATCTTCTGAAGCATTTTTAATGTGAAGTCTTTTTAATCGTATAGAATTGTCATCGATTTTTTTCGCATTCGATCTTTTTAAAGCAAACATAAACTTGAACTCGTTTTATAAGCGTTTGCAAGAGTTTGGAAAGAAGGGTCGTAAATGCGCAAGTGACCGATAGTAGGAGAGCCCTGACGAACACCTCTTCAGAACGATTTGTGTATGTTAAGATCTCGTACCTATGAGAGCGGAGGGGGATTTGTCCACAGAG
The DNA here is from genome assembly GCA_963576555.1 of Ferdinandea cuprea. Lineage (NCBI taxonomy): Eukaryota > Metazoa > Arthropoda > Insecta > Diptera > Syrphidae > Ferdinandea > Ferdinandea cuprea. The sequence goes on along the minus strand of OY754960.1, from coordinate 81,152,146 downwards.
TATTCTATGTGCTCAAGTAAAGCGAAAGGTGCTTTCCCATGTAAGCTAAGAGGATATTCGTATACAAAGAATACCTAACTTGCGTTTTAAAGACTGTAGACAGCGTTAGACTGTTCTGCGTGCCCGCGATTGCAAATGATGAAAGGCTGTTTTGTCTGTTGACAGGGTCTTTTTACGGGTCGGTAGCTCGTAAAGGAAAGTACTTAATGTAAACTTTTTTATCAGCTTGAAAATTGATTTGGCCTTATTTGGTTAGATCTAGGAACTCCATTTCCTTTTCAATTCGGACAATCTTTAAGGTTTCATACATTTTTTCTCTAGATTATGCAGCATTATGCCTACTTTGTGTACAGTAGCTTTAAATGTTATGCTACATTTCCACCAAAAAATAAACCGAGATTACAGCCAAAAGATTAATAATAAATCTTTACACGTTTCCACCGAAAAAAAGGAGATTAACTTAGGGATTTTCTCTCAACCCGCTCTTTGGCTATCAGATTTTCGCACAAAATGTCCAACACCTGGTTGCTAGATTGCTTACTCGCTCTCAATTCTCAGCAACCAACGACACTTTTGACATATCAAGGTATTGGATTTTTTCACAACTCACAAGCCGATTCTTACATGTAAACCTAGTTTTTTTATACATTGTTTTTTAATCTTGTGTTTAGCAGATTAATGTCGATTTTCATTCACCCACTCGCCATGTTGAAACTGTTCCAACTGCTGTCAAGTACTGTTCCAACTGCTGTCAGCTATTCTGCGAGTACTGTTCCAACATGGCGAATTGGGTGAATGAAAATCGACATAAAATATGTACTATAAATCTCGGGATTTAAAGAGGATTTATGGCAGTTTAATTTTAATCTCGGTTCAGTACTTGGTGGAAACGTAGCATTAGGCTGACTTACCACATGATAAGTTTAAAAATGTAAAACCCTAATTATTTCATAAAACCCATCAGTCGACTTCTTCATAGACGCGAGCAACCACTTGAACGAACACACAACAGAGACGAAAATGTGAGTGTTATAATTGCTATATCCTCTCCCATTTATGTGGACATTAATTATCCTAGTTATTCAACAGGAACGAGTCTATCAACTTCCACTTAAATAATTTCAAATTGTATCCTTGTCAATTGTGTACGAGTGCGCATTGTTATGCAACCTTCAAACTGTGACGACATATGTAAAAGTAATTCATCAAACTATGAACCTTGTACCTGGCAGTTTAATAATTCTAAAAGGATGTATTTTTTGTTCTTATGAAACACTAGTCGTTCTTAGAAATTTACCTTTTTTTATGGTTTCTTGATTCTTACCAAATTTTATACAAAGTTCTTGTTTACAAATCTAAAAAAAATATATTCGATTATCCAGTAAAAAAAGGAGTTCCTACATTTAGTGTAAATATTCAATCAAGCATGAAGTTCAAAGGATAGTCGCATGTTTTTTGTACATTTGGCGGTAGAGAATTTTAGTGTTACGCAATACTAGATAAACATATAAATTTGCGCATTTTATGAGCAAGAAAAGATATTTTAGCAAGCTACGTAAGAGAGGCATTTATTGAAACGCAGTCGAGGATGGGTAAAGACAATTTATTTACTATTACAATAAATTGGGTAGAGAAGCAAGTCGTCTTTTCAAATAAAAATGACAAATTAAATAAATAGATAAAAAAAACCCAACCTGTAAATTGGTTCCTTATAATCAATGCAACCACAAAATGCAGATGAAAACAAATAGTATTCAAGAAATACTTGTTCAATACCTGTTTTGTAATTCAAAACAACAACTACTCTACAGCTTATTTCATATCGAATTTGATAAACAAAAGTTAATTCCAATAAATTGAGCCGTAAATCTGTGATAATTTGTTATACCTATTTGTTTCACCCAAAATATAACGATTCCAGGAGTGTTTAGCTTAGCATGTAACATGTTAATTTAAGAATAACCTTTGATTATTTTTAGTCACCTTTTAGACACATTAAGATCTAGTGTTTTTAATTAGCATTCTTTAAAATTAATGAACAACAATGGAAAATGCCCTTCCTTGAGAACGTCTCAATTATCTGCGACATGGCCTCTTATCTAAGGAGGTTGAGTGATGTAAACCACCTTGAGCCTTACCTGTTAATAATCAAGTCGAAGGTTAAATTACGAACCGAACGAAAACAGAGATGAAGTTGCTTACAACAAGAAGTTGTGGCCGGTTTTCTTGTGCAGTCAACTTACCTTATATAACAAAGTGAAGTATTCAGAAGCTATAACCCCTAAGGCCACAAACATACCTATTCTGGCAGTGCCGTACGATGTTGAGCAGAACCTAGGATCTTAGTCCCAGACTAATGTATGGTGCGGTTGTTTGGTGACTCTCAGGAGACATATGACTAAGCTATAACATTTGGCGTATTTATGCCTTATAGGTGAAATGAGTTCCTTGCAGCAAATGAAGCCAGAGAAGCGCGTTATCGCATATTTGTGATCCTTGGACGGCAAATCAATATCGGCCAAGGAACCAGAGGTAATAGGTTCAAGGTATATCATCAAAAAACACTTCGGGGAGGAGCATATAATATTTAAATGTAAAATTTTAGAGCACCGCTTTCGAATCTTCCTTTCTGATCGCCTGAAATGGAACAGCGAAAAGGTTTATAGACTTTAGCCTGAGAGATACCTTTGTATACATGAACGGTCTCCTTGGAGCTGGAGTTTACTCCAAAAATTATCAGTTTAAATTATCTTAATCATTAGGTATACGCAAATCACTGTCTTTCCAGCAGAGATCATTGCTTTGGCGACTGCTGAAAATATCGTTTTAAGGAAAAGAGTGAAATGTGCTAGCTTGTACAGATAGCCAAGCTGCTATTAAAGCCAAAATTGAGGGTAATGAAAGAGCTGATGCTTTTGCCGGGCGGGGCTCATTGTCAGCCTTTGTTGGCCCCCAACCATCCCATGGATGTTGCTCATCAGTCCACAACATCTACAACATACCGAATACTGGCATGACCTCGCATCATGTAGACATTCCAAGCTGTTGATCGATGGTATAAAACCCAGCAGATCTAAATATCTTTTAGGACTTAAAAGACGTGAATTACGATCCCTAACCGGTCTTGTCAATGGTTAAGGTGCTCTCAACGAGCATGAACCAAACAGTCTTTCCTTGGCAAACCCTTCCTCCATCAAGATGATATGATCGCTTTGCCAGAAGCACTGGCATATTCAGTAATCCGTTGTGAACTAACAGTTCTGTAGCAAGTTTGGGCAGCCTTTGCTGAAGTACAATGGACCACTTGGTCTAAGTGCTTGTTGTCAGCGGACAACCCCTACCTAAATAAATACATGCATACATAAATACACACATCTCTAACAGAATTGTATAAATTAACCATTTAACCCCTAATTTGTAAGCAAAGTTCCATGTGTTAATATTTAGAATAAAATTTGAACACTATTTGTGATTAACTATCCCGATGCTTGCAACCCCGTTTACACTGCACAAAAAAATGAAACATATATATCTGAGAACTTTGAGGTATGTATGTCCTTCGTGAATTTTTCATAACAGATATTCTCTATCTGTCTTGGGTTGATAGCTCCAACTTACTGAACGATTTCCATGCAGGATTTAGATAAAATCTGCCTTATATTGGCCAAATTTGTATTATGACAAATGCTTCCAGATTACCAGAAGAAAGAAGGAAGAAATAATAAATTTTTTTCGCAGATTTCAGAGCAGCTATTTATTCTATCAAAAGAAAATCATTATTTTACAACTCCCTAAATATCCTGTGTCGACTTTATATGAATCAAAACTCCGCAGTATATATCTACGAACTATTTTCTGAGTCGTTTCAAACAACAATGAGGGTCGGTGTGTTTTAAGAACACTTATATTAATTTTAGCGATGTCGTCTACGGAGGACTTAGCCTAAGGTTACAGTGGATGAGTTATGGAGCTGTTTTTCGTCAGAATACGCATCCACTGTTACCGTAGCCTAAGTTTTGAATATTCTGAAAGACTGAGTAAAATGATTTCAGATTTGAAGAATATGGAATTTAACTGAAAACATATGCTAGTATTAGTATACAGGGAAGATATCGCTATTATCGCAATGAAAACTAGAAATTCGCTGAAGAGGATATCGTTACTTCGAAAGTAATTTTCAGTCCATCCAACCGCCTAAATAGTATAATATAGTAGTAACTTCAGCCTGATATGTCTCACGCCTCATCAGAGGAAAAGGACGTCGCCGTCAAAAAAAAGGTGGTGTCTACGAACTTCTCGACATAACACCTACATGCAATGTCAAAAGTATGAAGTTAAAATCGTTTTAGTCGATCGATCGCTATAATTTCGATATAGTCAGAGACTTTGTCTACCTCGTCTCAGATATTATATCTGAAAAAAAAATATTCACACAAATTAAACGAACAATAACGCTTGCCTATAAAATAAATAAACAACAAAACGACGTAGCTGATACATTGCTTTGATCTTTGTTACTTATCAGACTATCAAATATGCTACTTCATCCTTTGAGGAATTCAAGCCGCTTGGTATTTAATTTATGCAATTTTGTGCGCTCATTGCGAAAGAGAACCCATGCCTTAGACAATGTGACTTTTGACATCATTTGCAACTCAGCAAGACGACATGGTGTAGACAGGGTCAATCCGAGAAATGTTAAAGCCGGTATGCAACTACAGAGTTGCCCTCAATGTGCTGTTTTGTCTCCATAGCAATGATGCATGGCTATTTGCCAGTGCCGACCACGCTCAACGAGTTGTTCATTTTGTCAGATCATGCTCACTAAATGTTCATACTGTTTAAAGACTGTTCTCTTTACGAGATTGAAAAAGTCCAATGATTTGTTCAACTAATACTAAAAGGGTCACAATGCAGCTGTTGTTGCAGAAATCGTCAAAAGCTTGCTCCAATCAACAGAGCGTGTGATTTTCCGGGAGCATAAAGGTACCTTTGACAAAACATCGGTTTGCCTAATGGATTTACACATTAAATATTGGGCGAATCCTATTAAAATATATTGAAAATACGTCATTGTTTATTCTGTCAGATTATGTAGGACCGCAGAGCTTTTCAAATACGGAGGTGATGTTATGGTAGGGCGCATGCACCAAATCATCAACCAAATTTGGGTTTAGGAAAGCATGCCCGATGACTGGACCATCAGGTCCATATGTCCCATCTACAAGAAAGGCGATTCTATGTCTTGCAAGAACTATCGAGGCATATCCCTGCTTAATGTCGCATATAAGATCCTATCCAAAGTACTGTGTGAACGTCTCAAACCTTTCTGCAACACACTAATCGGCACGTACCAGTGTGGCTTCCGGCCCGACAGATCAACTGTAGACCAAATCTTCACACTAAGGCAAATCCTGGAAAAGACCAACGAATTTCAAGTTGAGACACACCATCTCACCATCGGTTAAAGCCGCATATGACAACATTCATCGTCAGGCACTATCTTCAACAGATCAGTTCAACTGCTGGGGTATGCGGACAATATAGAGATCATCGGTCCCAGCATGCTTTCACGGCTATTGAAGTACAGGCGAAACTAGTTGGCCTTGAAGTGAATGAGGGCAAGACTAAATATATGCTAGCAACAAACAAACAATCATCTGTCCACCGACTAGGACAAAATGTCACTGTTGATAGTAGCAACTTCGAGGTAGTTAAGTAGTTCATCTACCTCGGGGTAAACATCAACTCCACAAATGACATCTTAGTGGAGATCCGCCGAAGAATTACCCTAGGAAACTGCTGCTACTTCGGTTTGGCAAAACAAATGGGTTCAAAACTCCTAACTCGAAGGACAAAGTGAATGCTCTACAGAACCCTTATCCTGCCAGTTCTGCTATACGGCGCCGAGTGCTGGACGATAAGCAGGAAAGGAGAGTTAATACTGGGATCCTTTGAAAGAAAAATCCTTCGACGGATATTTGGTCCTGAGTGCGAGGAGGGCGAATGGAGGAGAAGATATAACCGCGAACTGTAAAATGAGCTGTACCAAGATGTGGATATAATCCGAAAAGCCAAAACTCATCGACTGCATTGACTCGTCCACATCGAGCGAATGGACAAAAGAGGATCTTCGAATCCCAGCCCCCAGGTTCGAGACGACAAGGAAGACCGAACCTCCGTTTTAAGGACCAAGCCATCGCGATGCCAGAGAGTTTGGTCGGGAAACACTGGGCGGGAACCTCTTATTTCTCACATTTATGAAAGGTTTTGAAATCTGACATAGTTTTCTCAGAACATGAGCCCATATTAGGTGTGCCTGCATATCGTGTAGAGGATTCCATAGCTTTGCTATTTGAGATTTAACTTTAACTTTACTAGACGTAAAAAGTGTAATGGTTAAGTTAGATTAGTTTCCTTATGTCGTTCCCTATTCCCTTGTTTTATTCCTTTCCACTCTCTCTCGATGACTCGTATTATACTAGCTTTAACCTGCTTCTTTCTACTATTCAATTTTATTTTCCTTATATCCCCAAGTAAGCTCAGTTAGCATACTTATTGGACTCTGAAGCTGGTTAATTTTTCTTTCATTAAAGTAAAAAAAACAAAATCTCACTTTACGAGTATGAAAGTGTCTTCTTCGATTGGAACTGCAGTCAAACGAACAAATAATTGGCTTGCATACTTGTTTACAAAAAAAAAAAAAAGTTAATTAATTGCAAGATATTGAAGAAACTAAACTAAATGGTCCCCTCTACCTTCAGCCTCATTTCGTTTCCATTTTCCAAGACTGAATCTGAGTATTTCAATTAGCCTGCTTAAAAGTAATTTTCATTCATTTATTGAAATGCTAGTGATCGGATCTAGTCGATCCGGTTTCAACTAAACCTACTTGAGACTGGTAAAACAAAAATAAACACAAACTTGAAATCTACTTCAATCGATTTTGTGTACGTCTAAATGTCTGCCAACCAGAATGTCCATATCGATTTATTTAAAATATGTATGCACTACTAACTGAGCAATAAATGTATGCAGAGACGATTCAAATTATAAAAGGGGGCCACCACAGCTAGCTAGACCTTATGTAGGAATGTAGGTAATCTTTTAACACGTGCTTCACAGAGGCACTTCAGTTATGCTGGCAACGGCATAATGTGTCGTCATCGTCACTGATAAAATAAATACTTTTAATAATTTTTAGCAATATTAGCGCTTTTTTTTCCAGTAACATACATGCAGACATATAAATGTACACTAATCGGCCATGGAATTGTTTTCATTTGGAAATGTGCGTTTTAAAGACATAACCTTATAAAGATTTTCATTTATTTTTTTTTTGTTTTTAAATAAATTAAAAGACTTGTACGTGTACAACTATTGCACGGGACGGTGATTGTTAAATTCCAATGCTTGCTACGTTGCTTTTTAAAAATGTGGTTTGGCTAAGTAATAACTGACTGATAAGCAATGCGAGTATGATTAGAGATATGTAATAGTATTTGGTGAACTTTCGAGGTTGAAGTTTTTTTGTGGGAATTCTTGGCAGAATTAGATAGTTCGATTGTGTGAGTTTTCTTGATTACGCATTACCTACCAGGTGGAATGATAACAACTCATGACCTAGTTTTAGTTCGTGAACCGATTTATTAAAACAAAATAAGAGTGGGGCATCGAAATTTATCGAAATTGAATGGGAAAAATTAAGTATTTAAAAACAAAATGGTATCTGAGTTAAGTAAGCTTATTGGGAATGATAAGTATTTGCAAAAAATTAAATTCAAATCCAAGGTAATTTAAATAAATCTAATTTGGCAGGGTAGTATCTTATAAATATAATTTTAATTGACGTTATCTAAGAAATATTTGATAATGATAGTATGTAGAATGAAGGTCATATTTGTCTATCTGAAATATGTTCGCATGGTCTGTAAAAGTCATGCACATATGGCATTCCATCACTTCGCATTCCAACGAGACGTCAGTTGAATCTAAAGCCCAGTATCCTGCTCACGTTAAATTGTATCTCTAATATTAATATGTCTACAAAGATAAACATATTAAGCGAGACAGTAAAGCAAACAGAATACTGTTTCGTTCACAATTTCATATAAATTTAAATAGGCTACGCAAAATGTATGCTCGGTCGATGACAGGTCTAACTTATTTAGCTCGTGAATGAATTGTCCGGTACTTAAAATAAAAAACAAGTTTTTGTGAAGATTTGCGATGGATTTCCATTTTGAGGAATCGCAAACTCAAAAAAAAGTGAAAAAGGAAAACATAAATACAATTTACAACGAATGACCAGATATATGGGATTTTCAGGATAAAGGACAATGCAACAAGCAGGTAACTTCGACCGACGTAAGATTGCACGCTAAATAGAGAGAAAAGCTTGGTATATTTAGTATTTCGTAGATAAAATGCTTTATTAATGTCAAAATATTGAAAAAGAAATCAAAATAATCCACCACCTATGATTTGTCAAAATTTAGCGAACATTTGTCTTTGGTTTGGAGAAACGAAGTGGAGACTAACTTAAAGTATTAGAATAAAAAAAAGTCATTTTGAAACTTCATCACGTCACTATACAAAGGGATGAAAAAATAGCATGTCGCGGATATAATCGTGGTAGCAAAATATGACATGCTACCAAGTGAAGTAACCACCTATCGTCCGATAGCGTTGCTGTCGAAGTTATTTCAAAAAATTCATGTGAAGCGTCTCTATGCGATCATAGAGGAGAAAACATTAATACCCAACCATCAATTTGGAAAAAGTTTTTCAACTACACAACAGGTACACCAAATAACCGAAAAAAAGAAAAAAACACTAACGGAAAGAAATATTTCTTTACCATTTTTCCTTGATGTAACAAAAACATTTGATAAAGTGTTGTACATGCACAGCCTAAAAACGTATATGCCAAGACATTGCTTAGAAATCCTAGATTCCTACATATTTCAGAGAATTTTTAGAATAAAACAAAAGAATGGGTACTCAAAATTAAAAGATACAAAAGTTCCACAAGGCAGTGTGTTAGGACCTTTCTTGTTACTGTTATACCCCAACGATCTGCCACAATGAAACGAAACTACTACGGCGACTATAGGAAGTAACCGAAAAACTGCAAAGAACGGTAAATAACATATCTGAATTGACCATAAAATGGTAAATAAAATTAAATGAACTACAATAAGTTCATGCTAATTTTACAAATAAAAATATACAACACATAATTGTATATGTATAGAAATAACAACGCAGCTTTGTATTCAAACTCAACAAAGTACTTAGGCATGACTATTGACGATAAGTTGCGCCGAAAGGCTCATGTAAATTTACGCGAATATATAATGTATTGGGGCTATTGCAAGCAAGTTCTTAAGTCAATATGGGCATATGGTATCCAACTTTTGGGGGTGCACAAGCAGAATAAACATGCAAAGAATTTAATGCTTTCAGAACAAAGTACTCTAGTTAACTGGAATATATAAGATCATGAAACGAGTAATTAAATGTACTTGCACGGCTCTAGAATAATGGTCAACTGTTTAACAGGCAGTTCCATATGACAGACTTCTAGAAGTATTAAAAATAAATTGCTGATTAGTTTAACGAATAGGTGCGATAATTTGAAGGATGGCATAAGTCCACACTATCGCAAAGATTGCATGGGGTGTGTTTCGACATTTTAAAAAAAGAAAAAGAAAACATATGCATACATATATGTATTTATAAAAGACTTGGAATTGAAAGTTGGTTGTATTTGAGATACAATATAAGTGAACATATTTTTAGCGTTGTTAAATCATGATTATTTTTCACAGAACATTTCAACTAGATTGCATTTTAAAATTTTAACTGTGAAGAAGTACGGATAATGGAATGTTTTCTAAGAAAAACAAACATAAGCAATTCAACAGTTCGCTTGAGGCGTATCCCTAAATGCCTCCAATATAAAGCGTTAAGAGCATGATGGATGACATTTTATTTCATTTTATATAAAATTTATAAGAAAATCTTCAATATTTAAAAAAACGTCCACAAAAAGTGGGCGCGGTCAACAACTTTGTATGGGTGATATTTTGGAAAAAATATAGGCTAGTTACCTTGTTAACTCTATTTTTCGGTCTCCATGAAAATTTTCAAAGAAAACAGCATTTCAGTGAAAAACGCCTCCGAAATGTGAATAAAGGTTAGCTTTAAAACTGTTTTTTTTTCTAAATTTGGCGTGGCAGTGGGGGTACCAAAAAATATGTGCTCCAAACTTCAGCTTCCTGGCTCAAATTTAAACCTCTAAAAATTGTGTTCCTTCGAACGGAAGGACGTCTAAGGTTTTGATGCTGATCATAAATGTATGGGTGCTTTCATAAATGCATGGTGGCAGGCAGGAATATTAGGGAGTCAAAATGAATACACCCTTCGGTAAGGGGACATTTAGATTGTTATCCAACAATTTTTTTATATAAAATTTATAATCCATATGAGTCTCGTTTGCTGACTCTTTTAGTAAGTCATTCCCTCTTGAATAACGACTACTCATCTGGACCCCATGGCATTGTCCTTAAGAAATGTAGACAAGCTCTTGTTCCCTTTCTTAAGAATCATATGACATATAACATTCTCAAAAAAGCGTATTCTTTCTATTTTCCGCTATATCTTATCTCAACATATGCTTTCTCAAACCCAAACCCAAACTCAAGTACATAACAATTACATTGTGAAAAAATCAAATTCTATGAAAAGCTTTATAGACAGTTGGTCCAAAGAATTTGACTCAGTCTTTATACAATTCTGGAGTCCGTACTACAATATTCATTGAAATCGAATAGAAGCCATTTACACGTAATTTCAACTTATAGAAATAATACAACTTTCTTAGCGATGACTTAATTCTTATATGATTTTCTTACAGTAGCTTTTATCTGCTGACTTCCATTGGCTTCATCTTCCGTGGAGGTGCCCACAACTCACGTTGTGTTCATCTCTTATTTAGTCTTTTTTAGAGGACCAATTATGGCACCAATATTCAAATGGAATAGAAGCCATGACTCGAGACAAGATTTTTTTTTAAAACCTTTGTATAGCACTTAGAACCTTAGCTAGGTTGAAATTTAAACAGATTTTCTTTTAATTTGTTATTGCTTTTATCAACTTTTACATATTATTGAAAAAAAACGATTGTGTTTGTGTGGCCCAGTGTTAAAAGTCGTAGGAAATTTACCTATTTGTGGAAATTTTGATGGTAAGAACGTGGCAAAAGGGAAAAAGTAGTTCGAAAATGCAATTTTTTTGGAAATTCCAAAAAAGTAAAATATGTCGAAATAAATTTGGTAGCCAAATATAACCTTGCATTATATAAACTGGTACATTTGATTCCCCTATAAAAAAAACTAGTCCCGGTTTCAAAAATTATTGCGAATTTTTGTTTAGCCTAAAAAAAAGTGTTCAACAATAATTTCTTAGTAAACAATTTAACTGAAAACAAATTTTCCGTTTAGAAGATGAAAAAACGTGCTTCTTAAAATGTCTGTATAAACGGTCAAATACCTTAATTTAAATTTCGAGCCGATAACGAAATTATTTCATATGATGATATGTGGATTGAAGTACCGATTCGTTGTTTAATTCATTGCTTAAGTGAAAAAAAATCCGATATAAAAGATTTCGGTAGTGATAATGCCGTTAGGATAATAGACAAGAAATGTTCTGTTTTAATTTACAATTTAAGTGAGAGAGAGTGAGAGTGCAATATATCTGGAAATGCTCCTTGATAGGAAACTCAATTGTAACCTAAATGTCAATAAAAGAGTGAAGAAAGCACCTAATTCCTTCAACGCAAGTAACCGCATTTTTGACAGGAGGTGGGCACCGAATCCAAATGTTAAAGCCAATCCAATGGATGTATTCGGCAATAGTGCGGCCAATACTCACATATAGCAGCATAGTCTGGTGGCAAGCCGTGAACAAAGCGACCAATCTTAAGTCAATGACAAAAATACAAAGACTAGCATGTACAGAAATAACCAGTGCATTGAGAACTCGACCAACTGCTGCACTGAAGGCAATTCTTAAAACACCTCTGGACCTATACATGGAGAAATCTGCAACCAAAAGTTCTTTAAGGATTAACCAAATTAACACTTGCAATCCAGGTAATTTTGGTCGTGCACAGATTCTAAGCAAATACGTTGGAAACATTGACATTTCTGACTATATGTCTGCCCACCTGGACTTTAACAGACCATTCTCCTGCTCCTTCCCGAGCAGATAAGAATAAACCCACGAAAATTAAATCGTTATCCATCTACACAGATGGATCTAAGATGGACTGCGGAACTGCATTTTCTGCTATTGAAATAAAAACGCAGGAAATTCACCGCTGCCTTGAAGAGCTTAAGGCTCAGCTCATAAATCTCTGTTGGGTCCATTGACATAGTGACAAAGCCGGAAATGAGAGGACTGACAAATTAGCGAGGTATGGATCTTCAATGAACAATGATCGAGCACTTCAGTCGATCAAGCCACCACTCTGCAATCTTAGGAAACGAGTGGAGAACAAGATTCGTATAAAATCTAACAACAGATGGAAAGTACTAACTAGAAATATGAAGTATCGAGGAAGCTCTGGCCAAAATACAACAGTGGCCAAACCATCAAACTTCAACAGTTTGACGGGTCATCACTGACCAAACGGGACATAACTTCCTAATACATCACGCAAAACTCAAGGATGATGATATATGTATGTCGAAGATGTGGTTATGAAGAGGTCAATAGGGACATACATACCGAGTCTCGGTCACTTGAGGAACAGTCCACAATGGGCTTACGAGGTCCACGAGAACCTAAGTATGGCATAGCAGGTCAGAACTGCTCCGCCGGCCTGTAAGCCTAACTTTAAAATATATCATTGTTGGAAAATTACGAGAATTTCGGACGAATGGGAAGGAAAAAAAAGGAAAATAATATTTTTCGAGGGGAAAGCCAGTCCAAAGACATACTAACACTGGTGTGGCCTGGTTTCAAATTATCAGTGTGCCAAAAAATAATGTGGATTTTTTTTTATCAGCATCTCATGGCTGTATATAGATCAAGGATGTGAACATTTTGTAATACCAATAAATCAAGAAAAGAGATTCTATTTTAATTTTACAGAGATTAGAAATTATCTACCACCACAAAAAACCATTCTATCCAATTAGATTACTCTGGTGGTCCATGGCACATAATTGCCTTAAATTGTATTATAATTGGTGATTTAAATAAACAACACAATTAACACTTGCCCTTGATTTTCTTATCAACTGTTTCTGTTTTTCTTGGACGAAGATTTATAATTATAGCACCAAAGTGAACATGAAGGTTGATTAAATAATATACATATTCTTCTATTGAAATTTTAGTTCGGCAAAGTTTTACGGATTAATAACAGTAATAGCAAGCATTTTTTTTATGCTTGGGCATTACTAAAGCTATGTAAATTTTCAAATCCTTGACTACTTTTCGCTGTTACCAAGTACACTGACCTAGGTCTGCGTGTGTCTTCTTAGATGGGATGTTTCATTATCTCACAGCTCACGGTTCGAGGTCAGGAGATAATAATTTTTTTTTATGTGACGCTTAGTTGTTCAAATTTGTATAATGCGTGAATATTTTTAATAGAATATTAAGTGCTCTCTTGCGATCTGCGAGTGAAGCTGTCTAATATGCTATATCTTCCTTAAAATGAGAACAAACGATTTGCAATATACGTATGTCGAACCCTTTAAACCTAAAATTCTCAAATGATTTTATTTGGAAATGAGATCTCGCGTCCAGTCAATATAAAGTGAATTCCACTTAAAATAAATATATATTATATATGCCAGCGGAACTCTTTAAACACGGTGGTGAACTTTTTTTGGGTAAAGAGCTTTAATCAAATAATCAACCATGTATGGGTGGATAAAAGTATGCCCCGATGACTGGACTATTGATATGTCTCATATATATACAAGAAGTGCAATTCTACTATCGAGGCACATTCCTGCTTAATGTCGAATACAAAGTCACGTTGGATGGGATTGCGTAAAGGACTCAAGTCAAATCGGTATTAGACATTATTTCTACGCAAAGAATTTCAAGTCGAAACACACCATCTTTTCATCGATTTCATAGCCGCATTCATCGTCAGGAGCTCTACATGGCGAAACTTTAACAGCAATTGAAGAACAAGTGCTTCATTCGCACGTATAAAGGGCTGCCTTGTCTCAAGCAGAGACTCTTTACGAATCTGAGCCTCTCAAATAAAGTATGAAAATTTGCGCATATGATTACTAAGTTTTCCGCAAAGCTTTGGGTGTTCAACACTCCGCCTAGTGTCCTCTCTAAACCATTGTAACTCATCAAAGTCAGAGTGGGATCTGTCTTGTAAGCCTAACTGAACTAAACTCGAGGGTATTTCACACCTTTATTCAAACCAGTCTTTAGTCATATCAACGAAGGTATAACAAAGTGTTTATAGGTACTTGACGGACCGAAAACCCCCCAAGAAAAAAGCGTGTGCTGCACCGACTATCTTGCAGTTGCAAGAAATAAATCTTATCTACAAACAAAAGACGTTATAGTACAAAAGCTAAACTGAAGAAATGCCTTGATAAATCCACCATTGGTGTTGCATCATGCAAAAACGTATCTGCCCTGTATTCGGTGCAATATTGTATAACCTCCAAAAATTTGTGCTTACACCTAAGAGGATTCTATAGACGTTTGGCAATAGGAACAACTATTTACGGGCTGTAGAATTTCCTAACAAATGAGAAGTGCCAAATTAATTTATACACATAATCAAACTAATAATGTTCACTAACTCAAAAAACCACCCCAATTGCTTTGCGAACAAAATTATATCGAAAACATTCACAATTATACGAGTCTAAATAAGTAGGTATGTATCTACAAATAAATAAATACTCCATTATCATGAAAAATAAAGAAAAAAAATACCCTCAACCCAATCATCAACTTCAACGCGTGGCACCCTTCAACTAGCTTCGTAGCAAGTGACGTCAAAAATAAACCCAGTTCAAGGGAATAATATTCCACTAACAGATGAGTAAATATGCGCACACAAATTAAACAATTAAATAATAAGACTTAAGTAAAAAGCTAGTACTCACCCAATTCGGCATAGCACAATGCACCGACCATGCTCAGCAAACCACATAATATCCACACGATTATCGACTGTCCAATGGATCCGGAATATATCAGAACTCCTTTGGGACTGACAAAAATGCCGGCTCCTACTATGACACCCACAATAATCGCGACACCGTCCAACAGGCCGAGTTCTTTTTTCATCTTGAAGCCTCCCTCACTGGAGCTGTCGGAATTTGAGATACTCAATACCCTTTCGCCTCCCATACCGCTGCCGCTCTCCAGGCGGTCAGGACCATTAAAACCGGGTTTTGGAACTAATTTATCACCAGCTTCAACGCGAGCCATATTTTATTTGCTGTGTTATATTTTTTTGATATGCAATTTATTTATTATTGAAAAAACAAAACTATCTAATTCAAGTCGAGCTCTCTTGTGAATCTAATTAAACCGTTAAAATATGCTCGCAATGCGCACGGAACAATCAAAGTAAATTGATAAATATTGATAACAATTGATAAGCGTTTTGCATGATAGCAATTAGCATGTTTAAGGCACTTCCGTTTGGGGTAATCCTCACACTTTCCCAGCTTTTCTTTCTGATGACAATGACGAAGTTGAGTCAGTTTTTTTTTACCACGTGTTCACGATAACACGTTTTACAAAAGTAACTATGTATGTAGCTCTAGAAATTTGCAATGCGAATTTCCTTTCCAATCATCTGATTCATTCATATGCGTGTGCTGTTTGTCGCTGAGAAAATAAACTGTTGCTAAAGAAATCGAATTGGGGTGAAGAACAACTTGTTTTCCCGCCAGAAATAAAATTCAAAACTCAACCAACACGTAGAACGTACAAAATTCAACTAAAACTGAATCAAGCAACCCAGTGAACCACAAGCGTTTTCAAGTGTGATCTGAACCGAAGTCGAATGCGAATGGTGAGTGGTGTGTTTGGTCGGTTATATGGAAAGGGAAGACCTCTTTGGGTTTTAAATATTCTTGTATGGAAGTCAGCTTCGACTTCGACTTCAACGACGACGACGACGACAACGACAAAGGCGACGACACAACCAACACAACCAACACACGACAACAACGACGGCTACGAGTATTGAAGAGGTAGACTCAAACTATGAGAAGCATAAAAGAATTTAAGAGAAAAACCATTAGATGAAGGCAACAAAAAAATCTATGTGGCATATAAAAAAAAAGTATTAGAATTAGAAACGTATTGATATGGAGTAGATAAAGAATTTAGTATTAAGGAATTTTGATGAATTTTTTAATTATGTTTGAGTTTTTCATAACATAATGTGGGGGGGCAGCAATATTGGATTCGCCTGAACTTCATTCTTAAACTAAACTGTTAAACTGTCTTTAAACATAAAATTATAGTTTGTTATATAGATGAGGTTACGTCCACGTCGCATCAATTTAGAATTGGCCCAAATATTAGATACTGGCAATATACCAATCAGAGGGCTAAGACGGTTTAGACGGATTGATCTATAACAGTTAGCTTAGATTATAAAATAAATAAAATATAAAGATTAAAGTTAAGTTTAAGGTTACGAAAAAATGGCATTCATTTTGAATTTTCAAACATTAACAAAAACCCATAATAATTTGCTGATTTATCTTAACACAGTTGTCGTCATCTCCTCACTTCTGCTCAGAGACTCCTCACGTATACACCAGGTGCAGTATATTTTGATGACTTTTCCTTCCTGCATAAATCTTTCGCGGAAAACAAACTTATAAGTTACATGTTTATGATGTGATTATTAACGCGATCAACTCGTAGCAGTTATCTTATAGTGTCACCTATCGGTACTACTTATCAATTGCAATTGCATTCTCGGTAAGAAACCGAGGAGAAAAGTGCGTGTGTGAAACTCATTTGAAATTATATGTGGCTAAATCAATGAAGAATGTTGGAAGAAATTAGCTGGAGCACTATTTTCCATTCGCTTTATGAGGCCAACGCAGTCAACATTTTTTTGAATTTAATTCACTTCTTGGTACAACTCAAAGATTTTGCGGTTGTATATTTTTCTCGAAGAATTTCTTTTCGAAGGAGCCCGTTATTAATTCCTCTTTCATGCTCATCGTCCAGCGCATGGCACCATAAAGCAAAACAGACTACCGAAAGGTTCTAAAGAGCGTGCATTTTGTCCTTTGGTCACTGAATATATCATTTGTAGAGATAATGTTTATACGTTTCTTTACTTCCTCGAAGTTGCTACTATAATAATGACTTATTGTCCTGGTCCGTGGACAGATGTGGATAGCGTATATTTAGTCTTGCCCTAATTCAGTTCACTTGTTCTTCAATAGCCATGAAAGCCCATTAGGAGCGTGCGATGGTGTCAATATCATTCACATATCACACTACTGGAATTGCTGCTTTAATTTATCTGCTATTTTCAGCGCGGTTTCCTTCGCTTTTTCGAAGAGCCTGCGTTCCTGTCTCAAAGCCAGTTCATTGGCTTTTTTTAAAAAAAAACCTTCGGACTGTGTTGCGATAACGAGACTCTTCGATATCCTTAACATGCTTACTCTATTTTCTTTCTACTTAGGATCTGCCATTCTTCCTTCTATGAGAAGCTTAAAAGAATTGCCCTTGTTTTCCGGTGCAGCGTTCTAATCGTCTGTTACCTTTTTCTCGTATATATCTTCATACCACGTACACTTTTTATGGGGCGTATGGTAAACTTTGACTAACTTTCCCATAATGTCGGTTGCTGCTGTCTGTATTAGTTGAATTCACAGTGTAGGCGTTCTTTGGATGTTCTGGCTATTCCAGGCTATTAAGATGTCCAATGTTAAATTTCTGTTTCTAGACAGTTCGCAGTTTCTTCTCGTTGGACGGTCGAGCTCTGAATTAGCTTCAACAAGAAAGTGATCTTTGTAGATATTTGGCCATTGTAGTTCCCGAGCACAATTTTGGCATCGTACCATCAGCCTCGTCGATAGAGGCCTATGCTCATAATGTTTTCTAATGTAGCTCTGCTCAGCACTTATCGCCTTAAAGAAAATCCTCTCTAACACAAGGAATCTTCTATTGCAGCTTTAATAAATATCGCAATTCTATCTGATCTTTTATATCTCCTGCTGGATCGCGGTTATACTTGTCATTTCAATTTATAGCAGTGGAGCATCAGTTCGTAATCAGAATTGAAATACATTGTCCTATTTTAAATAGTTTGGCAACGACAACCACAGACTGTTTAGTCTGCTTGCTGGACTCACATATCGATCTTAGTTTTTCAAATAATTTAATCCAATAAAAAATATATTCATTTACTTGAAATGTTATTTTCAAATATTAAAACCTGTATCTAATACATAAATATGCTTTGCTACCACCGAAAAAAATATCATCCAATATATTCCCTTACAATGGCAACACATAGTAGTGTGCTTACTTGATTAAGAGAAACATACAATTTACTCTTGGCTCTTCTTTAACAAACATTCAACAAAAATCCAACCATGTGCCAAAGCAAACCCATACCGGTGGCAGTGTTGTGTCATTTATAGAAGAAAAAAAAACAACAATGCAGATTTTCCCCATTTGTATGACGAAATTTCTTTAGACTTGCCATAAGCAAGTACTTTTTTTTGATGATGTAGCGGCTACCTGTGTTTACATATGAAAATGGAATTTAGATACATATTCGGCGTCGTGTCAATTTGAGAATGTTACGTACGTTTATTTATTTATATAAATGTTTGTAACTTGTTAGTAGGAATGAGTACTCATCTTTGTAGGTGAGTACCTACTTAATACGGTATTTTTTTTAAGTTCTATTCATTTTGATTTTATTTTGAGCTTGAGACTTGTGATAGCTGATGGTGTTTTGTAGTATTGTATTATGAATTTAATTTGATATGTTCTACAGATATAATTTATTTTGCGAGACACAGGTGTAAAATGAAACAGAGGTATCGAAATATCGATCTGCAAACATGCAAATGCTAAGGTCAACGTCTTAAACAGGCAGGGGTCACCTCGCTTATTCTTAACATGTGTTCACATATCCACATTAATATTGTGAAGATTTTTATCTGATTGTGAGATGTTTTTATTTTATGTCAACATTTATGTTTGCCTAACGAATTTATGTGTAAATTATTGTTTTCTTATCTGATTTGGTCAATTATTGTTAAAAGATGATTTGATTTACAATAGATTTATTCACAAATTAGTGCAAGATAAAAGGTCACATGGTTTATGGCACTGTCATATCATCACTTATAGTTGTGGTCTCTAACGACCACCCAAAAAAAGAAACCTTATATATAATTGACATTTATTGTGAGCAAATTCCATTTGTTTGAGGACTTCATTGTGTGAATCATTTTTAGAAATTTTCCAAAGTTGATAAGATAATTAAATCCTATGTTATCTATTTATTTTTTTTTTTTTTGATTTTTTTGGGCTGTAGATTTTCACCCTCTGCTCTGTAATGCTTTCTCAATTACATTTGTCTTTGTTTTTGTTTTGTTTTTTCTTTTCTATTTTAGTTAAAGGCCAGAAGTTCTCCCAATTTTAATTATTAAATTATAACTAGCATAGTCCGAAGATATTAATATAACAATTTTATGGATGTAGAAGTAAATCGTTTTTTAATATGAGATCATATTTTCTTGGAAGCAAACACGTTTTAAAAGGATTCACATCGAGTGAAAGTATGATTTTTTTGTAAGCATCTCGGAATTAAAGAGACTGCACATTATGTTTTTTCCGTATTAGAGACAAGTGACTTAATTGTGTTGAATTTAGTTCTTATTTATCGATCGGCCATCGGATATATATATTTCTCCACTGCTCTTGGAATTTAAAATTAATAAACCTTTAAACAAATAGTTCAATTCACATTATAGGTAAATGAGTCTCAATGAGAGTACTATCGGTATCACCCGTACTTTCTGTGCTTGAACTAGCTTGATGTTAACAAATAGTGTACCTTGTTATCTGTAAATAATATACTGAGTGCAATAAATAAATAAATTACAAATTCTAATTGGTTTCGAATTAGCAAAAGTTAATTATAAGTGCAAACTGCCCAGAAGGCACTGTTAAACTTCTCAGACTCTAGCTGGTATATTGTTCGACAAAGGCATTTCTCATTTTCAGGATAAGACGTATATTTCATAAGCTTTAAAACAATACCAATATAAGCCAATATTTATAAACCTATAGTTATATTTTAATATCCAGTTTATATTCAGTTTTAGTTTATATACATCAGTGCTGTATGTAAAGAAAATAAACGCGCCAAAACTACAACAGAATTTATTTCGGACTCAAATGAATTTATGTATTTTTTAGGAATATATCTTTGGAATCGAAATATACAAATTATGTATTTTACAATTATTGTGTTTTTATAAATACAATTTATGTATATTTACAGCTTATTTAATTTTCGGGATTTTTTCCACCTGGGAACCACTGTGCGGCGCCTATATTCTTTACAGAAACAGTTCAAACAAAGTTGACTTCATCCACCCACTCTCGGCGCAAGATTTACGAGATAGAAAGATAGATAGATTTCCTATTTCATAAAATATTATGACATAAAGCGATTGTTATAGTATTAAGACATGACAATATTGCCACCTGCGTGATATTTCATATGATTTAAATGAAAAAAAGGAAAAAATGCAGATAAAGGTAACAAAAATAAAATAAAATTAAGCTGTCTTAAAATTTCATGATTTTGAAGGTTTAGACTTCGAAGAACATTTCCTATCCGAAGAAGTAGCTGACTGTGGTTTCGACTATAGAGAACATCCCAAAGAAAAAGAAAAAAGATGGCAGAAGTTACAGGAAAGAGTGGGAACTTATGGCAGAGAGGGATGAAGAAACAAAACGTGTCATTTGCACAATATGCAGACAGTCCCTTCCAATTTTTTGCGACTTTGTAAGATTTTTGAACGGTAGCCCTGCTCTAGATTTGAGCATATATCTATTTGTCTACTTTGGCGATTACATCCGCGAACTGCTCTTGCTAGATAAAGCAAATTCACGCAAAATCCTTTAAAGGGGGAAGCATTAGTTCGTAATGATGTTCTTATGAAGAAGACTGTTACTTTCCTTCTTCTTTTCTCAATGTATACTGCATTTGCATATACAAGATGATAAAGACGTGATTCCTGAATAGCATAGTTTGGTGTCGAATTCGGCAATCTAAAAAAATATCTATAAATATGAACTGATTCACTTACTTACTTACTTCAATGTTGCTACAGTCAGGAGTGGACATGGACCTCAACCAATAAGTCTCCAGCAAGTCTTTTGCTAAGTGGCGTTGTCTCCCCGGATTGGAGACGAAGATTCTGCGTGCTGGAGCGTTGGTGTTCCTTCGCTCCACATTTCCCAGATATCTCAAACGCCTAATGCACAGTTTTATTACCTGGTCTCTGTACAGCTCGACGGATTTTTCTCTTGTAATGACAGAAGATGTCCGCTTTAGAAAATTAAGTGGATGCATTAATTTGCGAAAAAATTTGGACACATCATTTTTAAGGCTAGTTCAGCGTATGGAACGAAGTTTAAATTGTATTTAAATAAAACACAAGGTATGAGCTAAGGCTTTTTAGGCAAACGTCGAATAAACTCTGGAGATCGACAGAATGTCATAACAAAAGCTGGATGCTCAGACTTTTGGTCAGAGATCAGTGAATAAACCGCAAATTTTCCCCTATTGCAACTAACGGAAAAGACTTATGATCTTATGGTAAGAGTAATAACGATGACACGATCTATTCCGATCAATGGCAAACTATCAAAAGAAGCTAGTAACTAGCTACCTGGCCTTTACGACTACAATCCTGAGGTAACTTCAACCTTCAAGCTGACTGGCATCAAACTCATCATAGAATTAGAGATCCCTTGATTTTTACAAGCGCTTAATAAGCAATGCAAGTTTGGCAGGGTGTAATGCACAGGGTGGTTGCAAAATAGGATACATGCCGAGATCGCACCTTAGTTGCATCCGACCTCGCCCATCCCTAATGAAATCACCGGACACCCTAGCCCAAATTCTCCAACACAGTCGTGAAACTTGATGAGCAAAATAGTTTCCTGGAACCACTTAATACAGCAAGTTTGTAAAAAGGATGAAAGGAAAGCGGGAAAAATACCTCTCATCCTTCTAATTCTGATGTTAATACGATCACTGAATCCAGTACATCCGTCTCATTCATTTAAATGGAATGCGATAATCGGAGTGATACCGGGATGCAGATCACCCTTCATCTTTGCTTCGCCTACGGAATTGGAAGACACAAATAGCTTCTTAGGCATTGTGGAAATGATTGTAATATAGTAACAGAGCCTCCATAGAACCTCTTTAACTTGCCTTAAAGAGCCTCATTTTAAACTCTCTTTAAGTTGAAAAGCATATGTAAACTTTTATAATTGAGTAATTAGTAAGTAAACAATTCTAATTAAAATTTAATTGGAGACTTTAAAGATAAAATACCATCGATAAGTGGTCCCATTTCAGACCTAAGACCTAAAGTCTTATAGAATTCTTTCGGAAACTAAAAGTGATCTTCTATTGATTCTTATCGAAACTAAAATGTAAGTCGGCATAGGACCTCTCCCTAGCGATGCTGGTCGAAGGAGATGGAAACCCAAAAGTCGGGACTGGACGTCTTTCTAGGGATAATTTATTTTTGAGAAGTTTCTCATGCAAATTTTTACCCTTGAATGTTTGCCAGAAGTTCGCAATAGGGAAATATTTATCTAGTTGAATTAAATTTTACTACACTTCAATTAATTTTAATTAACCTGTTATCAGCCTTTCAATTTGGAAAAAAGATTTTATCAATTAAAAAAAATTGCCAATTTTATATCACGCTACAAAAATAATAACATTCTAGCATGATCAGTTGAGTTAATATTAATTAAGCTCTAAGTTAAAACTATACTTAAATCATAAGGAAAGCCTACAGACCGCTTGAGGCGAAAGGTATGATACCATACCCATATCTCTATATACCCTAAAATACCTACATGAAGGATAGCATTTTATTTTATTCTATGATATTAAAAAAAAATAATTTTGAAAAAAAAAAAGCCATGGCATGGCCGAAAACTATGTATGGGCTATATATTGAAAAAAATATTGGGTAAATATCTTGTGAAACACTTTTTCCGGTTTCTATGAAAATTTTCTAGGAAAACTGTGAGAAACGTCAGCAAAAAGTAGACGGGGCAAAAAAAAGTTATATGACAAACAATATGAAGGGGATGTCTACAAATATCTTGTAAACTCGAATATTAAGGGGTGTTACAAGCTATATGCAAAATTTAATATACCCTTAGGATAGGGTATAAATATTAATCTGTTTATTTATCTTGCGCAAACAGTGTCAACACTCTATTAGTTTTTTAATAGCTTACGTCTATGAACAAAATAGGCGTAACGGCCAAGGTAACATTTAATTATACCCTATTGTAGGGGTATATTAATTTTGACACATAAATGGTTTGTAACACCTCTTAATATTCATCGTAGACCCCTAAAAGTATATATATTTATGATCAGAACCAAAACCTAAGACTATTTATCAATGTCCGTCCGTCCCACAATTTAGAAAAAAAACCTTTTAAAGCTAAAGTTAAAGAGATAGAATGTTATAACCTTCACAAGATATGTAGACACTGCCCTGCTTTACAAAATGCTTTCCATAATGTTTTAATGCTTTTTTTCATGGGACTTATAGGGATATGGATAGGATAAGGTATTATACTGTTCGCCCCAAGCGAACTGTAGCTTTTCCTGAGCCACTGAGCCTTTATGTAGCCACTGTACCTTGCCTTAAATAGCTCGAGTTAAAACATTCCAGAATTAGCTGTAGCGGTCCTCAGTACAGCTACAACATCGGCATTGACAGTTTACCTGAGTTAGTGACGGCACTGTTATAAAATGCCTCTCTGTTTCCTGATTAATGGCCAAGGACTAAGTTATTGTATCTGAAAACACGAAGTATGTATGTTCAACCGCTCGGTTGATGTTATGCTCATCTCAAAATGGGTCAACTCCAATTGTTTGATAACTTGACACGGAATGAATTGAAAGGAATCTTAAATCACGATCATAATTTTTGTATTTTTAAGGAAACTGTCAAATCCTTGTCTTCAGTTTAAGATTTGTGTAGTTTGCAAATAGCAACACTTATTTACGGCGACGTAGATAGTAAAATAACGCATCTTATTCGCAAATCACAACGTTATGGTTATAAATTGAAAATGAAGTTACTTCACTTTACATCAATATATCATATGATTCCATGTTATATATAAAAATAAAAATAATAAAATAATGCGCGTATATGGCCCATACAGAACCAAAAACCTAGTTTCTCAAACCGTTCTGTGTTCGAAGATACGAATGAAATGGACCTTCAGTTTTAATGCCAATTCCGAATGACAATTCATTTTTGAGAAGCTTCTCATGACAGTTCTTACTCTTGGATGTTTGTCAGACGTTCGCAAGAGAGGTGGGGCAGCGAATAAAAACTTTCAAGTAGTACAGGTCGGGATTTGAAACAGCGACATCTCGCTTTAGTGGTCCAACGCACTTGACCACTAAGCCACTGCACTCTTTTGGATACACAAACTTTGGATGGTATGTGTACCTGGATCCATTCTTTGGTATTATAAATATAATGTGATTATGGTTGAATCGTTATAAAACCATAATAGTGACATAAATCCAAGTTCTATATTAGAAACAGCGCCATCTAGACTCAGTAAAAGAATCGATGCTAAATGTAGCGCGAATAAAGCGGCAAGTTATTATTGATTTTCCACATTATTAAAGGAAGTGCGACATTTTGTAGAAATTGAAAATGTAAATTAGTGAGAAATCAGTTTGGAATAAATAAAACTTTACTTGTGAATTATTTTACATAATTAATGACTAAGTAGTATTACGATAGAACAAATTATGTAATACCAGAGAAGAACGAAAAATTGGTTATATGTTAAATTTCCAATTCAGTCAAAATCGCTTACAACGACATCCTCTGGGACCTTTGGGTTATACCAGCGGTCAGCAACAGGCGAATCGCGGTCTATTTCCGGACCGCAGAGGCTCAACCTTGCACTGGCAACTATTTTTGAATATACTTACCGGACCGCGGAGGCTCAACCTTGGACCGCCAACTATTTTTGAATATACTTACCGGACCGCGGAGGCTCAACCTTGGACCGCCAACTATTTTTGAATATACTCACCTACCTATTCAATTGGATTTGAAAAAGAGGCCTTAGGATACTTTTGTTAACAGAATCCAACATTAGCTTTGATAATGTGTCTATGAATGGTGTCGCTATCAACTGACGGGGTCCCAGTGATGATTGCCAAAGAAAAAGGATTAGTAAATAAATAACTGTACCTTGGGGAAAACTACAATGAAAGACAGCTTGGTCAAGTAAAGATATCGTTCTGCTCCGACAAATCAAGGAGTTTCTTTGCTTCTGAATGTGAAGGTCATGGACGGTAATGGAATGTTTCTGGCTAATAAATAAACAATTAATCTCAAAACGTGGACACGCAGGAAGCAAGGAAGCACTTGCAGTTTACAACAAGAGAGCGCAATGTGATAGAAGTGGCTTTTTTAAAACATATTCTAAAATCTTTTATCTGGGCTTAACACTGATTTACAAGGAAATTGAAAATTAATATATGATTTCATACAAAGCCCGATTTTCGTCGAATTTTTTTTTTAAATTGCAAAATAAGAATTTATTTATTTCCCAACAATTCTTGAAAGAATTTTCTGCACGACTCCGAGTCTTTGCAAAAATGGACAAGTGACAGAATGGACTGACGTGGCCGCAAAGTTGGTCAGTCTTTCAAATCCTTCACTACAAATGGAAATAATTGACTTGGAAGACCATATGATGAAAATTGCAAAAAAATAGCAATTACAAAAAACAATTTGGATCGACATAAACATGTGAATCATCTTTCTCAGAATTTTACTTTTCAAGACCTCGATTAAATTTGTCAATCGTTTCATGGACCCCACTTAAAATTACTTGCCGACCCCTGGTTTATACGAACAAGTTCGTAGGTTTCGACAGACTTGATATCAATTAGAGTATTTACTTTAAATATAGTTTCCCACGAAATATTTTTACTCTGCAATGGAGGCAATCTGGCATTTAAATCCGAGAGCAATAAAGAAAACCGCTGTATAAATATATGTGTTTTCTGACTTAAAATAGTAAATATTTAGTTGGATAGTAAAACTAATTTCTTTTAACATGGGCTAGGCCGGTCAGTCAGCTAGTATTCTCATAATTTTCTCATCTCTATTGACCTTATTCGTGAGTTACAAAATTTCTAAGCAAATAAGACTTAACAATTTTCTATAACCGCAATGTTACTAATTTTCGAAGGTAAACACTGAATCACTAAAGTCTTATCTCCTCATAATAATCTATTATTAGAGATCCTAATTTTCAGCATATCATTTCCATTCTTTCAATCTCATAGTTATGAGTCATATGTAAAACTGCGTATCTAGACACGGATCGGTGTGAATTTATCTGGACAAATTAAATGGCACATGGAAAGATTACAAATATTTGCAGACTAAATTAACAACTCAGCTAGAAATTTATCGAATAGATCATAATACCCATAGTTAGCACTTAACAGTATAGATATGTGAATGAAAAACAATCTCTGCGGGACGACAATAATAATAGAAGAGAAAATAATTTTTTAATGTTACAAGCAATCTATAGTGAAACTGTTGTCCAAACGAACTTTTAGCAGGGATAATATGAGGGATGTATCTTTTAAGGTGGTTTGATTTACTTGCTGTACAGAGCTTAGTTAATAAATGACGCATTCAAAATGGATTTGTTTTGATGAAAGTAATCAGTGATTTAAGTTAGATCAATAACTTCTACTAAAAGAACACCTTTGTGCTCTACAAACGGTAGAGCGGTGCCGAAGAGATAAAGTAAGTCACAGCTCTAATAATTGAGAATGAGCTATATAAATAGCTCATGATCGTTTGTAGAACACAAATGTGTTCTTTCGGTAGAAGTACTTGATCTACCGACAGCGAAAAGATACAAAAAGCTTCGAACTAGAATACAGGCGGTGCGAAGACTTTGCAAAGCTTATAAAAAATCAATTAGGGGAATATTTTCGGATATTTAAACGACATTTTATTTTCATAAAACATGATGTTATTATTAATGAGTATATACGAGATATCACAAATTAAAGAGGCTTTTGTTATTGAAACAGAGCAAATCAAGAGACACGGTAGTAGCCGTACACCCTACACAAGATGAGTTTGATTTCTAAATTACATTTAGTATTTTGGTTCAAATTAATAAACTTTGAACTCGATCTGGCTTTAATTGATAAATCACCGAAGCAGTAAGTTTTTCGAAAATAATACACACAAACGGGCCCCGATTTTGTGATATTCTTTTTTATCACTAAACCTAGGTATATTGGGTATATGAGTCATTTTGGTCCATAAATACAGATTTTTTACTAACTTTACTACAGCGCCATCTGAAAACTTGAAAAAGTATCATTCACGTCCACTTTTGACTATAACGTACATTTGGTGTCGGTTTCAGCTCATTCGAATGGTTAGTCTCATTGTCAGAGTTCTTAGAGCTTAGACAGCGTAAAAAAATATTTAAAAATTCAGCACATCTAGAGCCTGAAGCGCAGTCTACACAACATCGTAGATAGTCTATCGCTTAAACGTAGCACATTAATGTGCTTTTCAAAAGCGTGGTGGCTCATCGGAACATATGCTATGTGCCTGCAGTCTTTTCTCACTAGTGATAGCAAATGAGCTGCAGACTTTGAACAGACATTTCTTTGGACTATAGATTGGTTTGTTTTGCACTCCAAAGAATTGTGCAATAAAATATGTTGTCTATAGGAGAAAGGCCAGCACTTAAGCCCTGGTCGTGGTTTATGGGCATTCTTAAATGCGACTGCATCCTTCCTCTGCCTTAGATTATAACCGAAGCTATAGCTGTAGCTTGGGAAGAGTATACCTTATAATTTTTACGCAGTTGTATTTTGCATCAAATAGCATATGTCCCATTCTTTAGGCATGGATAGTCCTTGCTCAGTGTCATCGGAAGTACAGTACGGGTTGTAGCAAAAAAACACTTATATGTAAGTGACTACCATCGTAAGCATATCAATGCGTTCATCAGACCTTGTGGGCAGTTCCTACACATGTAACACCCGTTATTATGTTTGAGACGCCACGACTCAAAATAGAATCTGCATCAGCAACTTTTGTTCTACTTTCTAATATTGCTGGTGAAGTGGCTTAGTAGTTAAGTGCGTTGGACCACTAAGCCAGACGTCGGTGGTTCAAATCCCGACCTGTACCTAAAAGTTTTTATTCACTGCCCCACCTCTTGTGAACGTCTGACAAACATGCAAGAGTAAAAACTGTCATGAGAAGAAATCGGTATTAAATTCTCCTTTCCATTTGTGTAAAAAAATATAACTTCGCACACACAGTGGTTGGAGAAGCTAGGCTTTGGGTCCTGTATGGGCCGTTTACGCCTAATATTTATTTATTTTTATTTTTTCTCTAATATTGCTCAGATACATGTAACAAGTGATTGTTCTAACCATGTCATCTAGCGCAGTTGTACATGCTGTCATAAGTTATTCTCAATATCAATGAATATAAAAGTGGATGGGCTCTCAAAGACACTCTGCAAACGTGCCAAATAAGTTTTAATTCTTAAAAACACTGGTTTTTTGGGTCACATAAGATCCCTAAGGCTACCCAACCAATATTTTGATTTCGTTAAGGCACAAGAGTTCAATAATTCCTTTAAGAGCAAACTCTTTTCCCAAGTTTTTACTTGCAATTATAATTCACGTTTCCACGTTTAAAATCCTCGATGAAACTTTCAAAATTTATTTATTACAATAGAATAATAGATTTATTGCTTTATAGAAGTCTTGTTTTTGGCCTGCATAATTTTACTAGCGATTTCCAATAGAAGTATTCCGAAAAAATCTTACAGCAATATGGCTGCCGCGAGATAGACAGATTTTAGAAATATTGCAGACATATTTATTTGTATACATATGTATATGGACAATGTTATTTATAAATATTGTGTCGCTTTTCGTGAATTGAACGCTTATTAAAGAGTGAAACATTGATTTATAAAAAGACGCAAACCTATTTGACTTTAAGTTGATTTTTGTTTGTATTCTGGCTCATATCTTTTTTGATAATTTTTGACGTTTTAAAATTGGGTAACTCCTATTTAATTATTGAATTATGTATATTGAGAATCGTCAGTTTAAATAAGTTAAGTACGTATAACAATTTTTAATTGACAATTTAAGAAACGTTTTAGCATTGCATGCTATATTGCTCGTCTATCTTGAAACTAAATTTCGGTAGTTACCTATGCTAATTTTTCATTTTTCGAGATGTCCAAAAAGTGGCCTTGACTGAGTGTAAATGTAAATCAACCCGACTCTGAACATCAATTTGTGCAAATAAAACTAGCCCCCCTAAGGAAAATTCTGACTTCGAGAATTCTGAAGATTGAGATATTTTTGCAGTGTATTAAAGATTTATTAATTCAAAATCAAAACCTTAAATATGTTTGTTGTTTAATTCCTAATTCGAGCCCCCTCTATATCCAAAAAAACTTCATTAAAATAAAAAAATTATCCTATGACAAGCCCCCGAGTTTGAATTGGGAAATTGAACTCCCCATCTGAATTCTCATTTAACACACAAAATATATTAACAAATATATATTTTATTGCACAAAATATATAAAACTCTTGAAATATATATTGAATAATAATTAAATCCAAATACAATAAAACTAATCCAACTAGCATTCATAATGCAGTTTCTTATGAAATACACTAAAAACCCAGAAGATTATCTTTCGAATAAAGTAGATTTCAATTTAAAAAAATCACCTTTGTTTTATTTCATTTTAAAGTTCTTAATGCTTTTCTCTTTAGGGCATATAGGGATATGGATAGGGTATCATACTGTTCGCCCCCAGCGGACTGTAGCCTTTCCTTATGTTTAAATATGTAAATGTTTTAGGTTCATCTTTTATTGAGGTCAAACTTCATAGAACTAAGGAAGATATAAATTCACCAATTTAAATCCGAAAGTAACTCGCGCACATTATGCTAACTTTTAACAAGCCCAGCACATGCGTGGCGATGACTATTCAATTTAACTCAATTGAACTTGAAACGTGATAACTTTTTGAATCTTTAACATTTAGAGATAGCAGTCTCTTGAAGATCTGATCTGTCTGTCTTCATGCTTTATTCAATGTTGGCTATTTTTCTCCCAGTCAAAACGACAATTTCCGTTTCTTTCAGCCCTAATCTACGGACAATGATCCATTGGTTGGCTTTGTCGAGTCATTCATCTGAAGCTTTATAAAAAGATTTATCCGTTATCAGCAAACTTTGATGTCTCTGCATCACAACAAGTAGTTGTTGTATCGCTCTACGACAAAGTTTTTTTTTTATATAAATTTAGCAGTATTTTTTTTACATGAACATTCACAATACCGTTACTTATGTACTTTGATGTCACTTTAAGTGTGTAGATTGTGAAGATCATCTCCAAGTGAAAGGGGTTTCGTCAGCGTGGATAAGGAATAGCTCAAACATGAATACTGCTCCATCTAACAGCAAGTTCAACGGAGTGTATTGACCATGACTAACTATAAATTTACTGTGCACTGTATCTACACATGTACATTTATTTAGTAAGATTATAAAATGTTTTAAATTTCGGTTTGCTAGACTTGCATGTAAAAATGTATTCATAGGTATATATAATAAGGTATAGTGTATGTATAGTAGCTGACATTGTTGTGGCATATTAGCATAGGATAAACAGATTGATAATAGGGTGCAATGCTACTGACCGCGCCGCTAAGTGTTGCTAGTTAAGTTAATGTGTTAAGTCAATTGTTTTTATTCCCCACACTTGGAGTCGTGGGCACCAGAGAGGTTTATAGTGGCATACATTTGACGTTGCTCACATGTAAGAGTAGTAAGTATATGGTGATGCGGATCTCTTATATAGTGGACTTGCGAGAGCTGGAGGAGCGCGCGTAGAGTTATGAATGATAAAAATCAAAATTAGTATTGCTGCTGAATGAAATTTGCATGAATTGAGGACAGTTTTACGCACTTGTTTTCAGCTTGTTATTAAGTCCGAAAAGTTGTAGATGAATTGAACTGTTTTTTTTTTTTAGAATAATAGTATTGTTCCGGAAACAACAATTTTTTAAATTGGGTGCCCACGTGCGTTTATATATTGCGTTTTAATCACTAAATAAATTTAAAGATCATTTTGCAAAATTTTGTACTTATTACTTATTTTATTGATTCGACCATAATACGGGATCATCATATTTATATCGAGGAAAGCGACAAATTTGAGATTCGTCTTATGACAGTTTGGTATCTGCGTTGCCATAACGACCTGTCCCACGGCCGCCATAGAAGCTTTAATAGGACTAACACCCACCCATATTTTCATAAAAAAAAGTGGCAACCCTGCAAGGTTAAAACAAACTAAGAGCAAACAACTACTATCGGAAATCCCCGAAATAGATATGATCTGCGCGGTAACAGATCGAATACAAAAAACGCTATGCTTTAATAAAGGTTTCTCTACTAAAATCACAAACAGAGAAGCATGGGTTGGAAAAAACCCACCTAATTGCCACAACGGCCTAGTGTGGTTCAAAAATGTTCTCTGAAGGGGGGAGCTGGTATCTTTGGACCCAACAAAAAGGTCTCAATGGGAAAAAGTTAAGGAATGCGCAAACTTATTCAAAGCTCAGGTGTTATAGGCGCTAACATCCATACTTCCATACAGCTGTAAGAGCAAACAGCTATAAAGGCCCTTAGCTCGCCAATTATTAACTCCAAATCAGAACTACACTGCTTCCAAACCTTTTAGGCACTCAGTACCAGGAACAAAACCAAAATCTGTTATATTCCTGGACATGACGGAAATGAAAAAGCTCACCATTTGGCTAGAAAACGCTCGGAGAACCCTTCTATAGGATCCGAGCCCTTCTGTCCATTAAACAAATCAGCTAATAATTTGAAATTAAAAAGCTGGGAACACAAAACGTGCTCCTCTAACTGGGAAGTATTTCAGGTCTTAGACAGACCAAAAAGGTTATAAAGCCCATTAGTAACGATGCTAAAAGATTCTTGATCTTTCCAGGCATGATAAAAAAAAATCTTATTGGTCATCACAGATTAAGATATCACTTGCATAAACTAAAACTAGTCGACTCACCGGAGTGCCGACTTTGTCTTGAAGAAGACGAATCCGCAGAGCACATCACATGTGAGTGCCCGGCCCTATACGGAATTAGAAAGACAACTTTTCTTAGAGAAATAATAAGCACTGATGCTATAAAGACTTAGTCTGCTGAACGTATCATCAGCTACACTAGGAAAGTAGAGGCGCTACTCTCCTAACCAATATTTCTGACATTTAGCACAAAATATCGTTTAGGTCGAGGTGCACTCCAATCGCATCGGCGAGTCAGAAGCTAAAAAAAAACAAAATACAA
Source organism: Ferdinandea cuprea (assembly GCA_963576555.1). Taxonomy (NCBI): domain Eukaryota; kingdom Metazoa; phylum Arthropoda; class Insecta; order Diptera; family Syrphidae; genus Ferdinandea; species Ferdinandea cuprea. The sequence continues at coordinate 81,119,350 of OY754960.1, read as the reverse complement.
TGTGACGATATTTCAACATGGCGCTCATTTCAAAATTTGTCAGTTATGGCTGGTTTACATGGCTACAGAAGTCTACCACGCATTGATAAGTGGGATGCACAATACTAAAAAGTCTACTGCAAAAATACGTGACACGTATGTTAGTCGGCAACGTTAATCTGCGTGGTAGCAGCCGAATGTAGACTGTTTGATCTCTGATCTCACTCTTACATCTTTAAAATTATTGACAGCAAGGATCTATCTCTAATCTCGTGCAAAAATGAATGCGTGGCCATGTAAACCAGCCATTATTAATTATATTCGAGCAAAGTCCTAAATTTAATAGAATCAATTTTGAAAATTTCTTTATCCTAGGTCATTGCAGTTGCAGATAACCAAGAGGGAATTTAGGTAAGGTTAAATTGATGGTCTGATTTCACTGAATTGCTGCATTTATGCTTAGTATGTAGTTAATTTTGAATTGAATCATTTTATTTCAGTAAGGTACAAACAATTTTCGATTTTGTAAAGTTAATGCTTTGATAGAGTTGATAGTTTGTTTTGAAAATATATTTTGTAATACAGGATGATTCATATTTAGTTGCTATAAAGCCTAACAGAAGCGTTTCCTTCGCTATTTTTTTTTAATTTAAACCATGCCCACACGAGAAAGAATACAAAGACTACCAGCTTATGAATCACAGGTGCCATGCAATTCTATCCATCCGCTGCCTTAGATAAACTCCTGCACGAATTAAGAAGTGTGCTGCAGCAAGCGACATGGTGCGACATGGTGATCTCAAAGTATACTTAAGAACCTGAACTCTTCGATTGAAGTCAGCGACCTCATGCTCAAAAAAGTGAACTTTCATCGATAATTTAACATAACCATACCGGACCGTTCAGTGTGGAAAACTGTAGGTTCGTGACTGGACAGGTCCCACCCAATCTAGTGTAGAGAGGTGTAGAGAGTGTAGAAGCAGGTATTCTCGGACCCAACTGCAAAATTTTAGCCCCTCTAGACCACACAACATCAATCTTCCAAGGTAATGTCTACACCATCGAACAATGCGCAAGAGATTGCTTAAGGCGGAGATCCTACTGCGGATGATCAAACATCTACATTCTCTCAGACAGTCAAGCAGCACTCAAAGCTCTTAACTCCTACAACTCTATACTTGTTTGGAACTATCTAATTACCCTAATGCTCACAAGAGAGTGATTCCATACTGGGCCTTAGGACAAAGACGAACTCTTGGTTGACGAGCTAGCCTGTAAGGGCTCTGCAAGCCCAGGGATAAAAAACGTGCTCTTCAGATCCTTTCTCTGAGCAAACGTGCCTCTAGGATCGTAACTGACCTCCTCACAGGTCATTGCACCCTGAATCATCATCTCAAGAAAGTGGGGACAAGTTTTACAGACCTGTGCAGATTCTACCTATGTGACTGCCCTGCAATCATCCAAAAGAGGCTTAAATGCATAAACAAAGTGCCAAGAAAATTAGGACAGATTCCAGACCAAAATACTAATAAATAACCCACAGGGTGAGTCCGGGAATTTTCAGAATTTTTTGGGATGCACAGTAGCATGCTCCAAACTATGAAGCACTTCCAAACTTCGTAGAACATTGAAATTTGGTACAGTAATAGAATTTGCAGAGTAAATCGAGCGAAAAATCTAACATTTTTGATTTTCCATCCAGCCGCCCACTCTTTTTCGCTCAGCCTCCAAAAGACTTACGATTTAATTATGATTTTTTACATGAAGGTGGGCTTTTAAGAACAAACACGGGAAAAACTAATATATTTCTTGGGGGCGTAGTAGTCGCCCCTTTTCTTCAGAATTGCACCCAAACGAGGTAAAGTTATGAAATTATAGGTGAGGGTAAGATTTGAAGAACAGACACCTAAATAAATAAAAAAAGTGTAGATTCAAAAAAAAATAGGTGTGGAAACCGCCCATATATCGCACTCATTCTACAGAATGAAATTTTACATGTCGGTAGTTGTTTTTAAGTCTAACAAGGATCTATATAAACCAAATCGTATTTTCCTCGAGAAAGGGCGTTTGCGTTCGGTCAAAATTGCTACAATTTTAAAATTTTGCACAATTTCCATATATTGCAAACTAGCCAAGCATATCAATATAAATATATACTATATGCGAAATTATTAATAATTGTAATACAAACTGGGGTTTTTTTTGTAGATATCAATACTTTTTGTGGCTGACTTTTAAAGGTACGATAAGAACGTTATCCGAACTTGTCATCCGTATCCTGTATCCTTGTATCCTGTCGTCACTATGACATAGAATTTGTACTGGATGATAATTTAAGTACAAGCCAAAACGTCTTTTGTAAAAAAAAAACTTAGCTATTCTTCAACATTTATGTTTTTGGTGTTATTTGTACTTTGACTAGATATGCCATGACGACATTTGAAAGGTAATATTATGTTCTTTAATACAAAAATAAATTGTGCTTATGCTTTGACCTTTCCTTTAACCTGTGGAGCTGGTTGAAGAAATAAGTTATCTGTGATTTAAGAAAACAATTTAAAAAAAAAGATCACAGCAGGAGCCTAAGCCAACACATGTTTAAAGAGAACAATAATGCCTTTCTTCGAAGACTTATCCGTTGGAGACGAGAATTATCTATTTAAATTGTCACGTTGTTTTGTAATAAAAATACGGCATTGTGAATAAACTTCCATTTCTGCTGCTGACAGCAACATTTGTTTCTTTTCCCTTTTCCCCGAGATGAGGATTTTTAGTTGCTTTATCAAATGAATAGAGTCTGTAGTTTAATCCTTTTTGGCTTTTTGTGACAAGGATTAACATCTAAGGTGACTGTTCTACGACATGTTTTTAAACATCTTTCTAAAAACAATTTTAGTTTTTTTATAAGATGCAAAACACTGAAAATCTTGAAGTAATAAGCTTTGTCGCAATTGATAAACTGCCCGTGGACTAGCAACATAGACTAACAAGTCTGCAATTCATAACTTCTGGAAAGCAAAATACTCTGACTCACCACATCAGATCACATTCAGTGTATTCATACCAACACCAAATGTCCTATTTCCGTTAGCAATAAAAAAAAATTTCCATTCGACGACGACATTCACATTTGAATCAATCATTTAACACTGACACCATTTCCTTGTAATAACATAACAACAAAAAATGGATGATTTGGGACATTCGCTTTGCAATTTCTCGACTATAAAACATTATTAAACACATACGTATGTATATGTAAGTATATCCGCACTTGTATTCCACATTGGCTTTGGGAGAGAGGGCTCTTCATTCAACGACTCTTCATACCTACGCGTACAATAAACCGTTCAATGATGTTGTGTAGTAATTTAACTTAAATTCTCCCGTCGCGCACATCACACTCTGTTATTCGAAGCTCATCCGTTTTATTTCAAACACAAAACACTAAATAAAATTAAAACTAATTCTATTAGACCCGATTTTTGTACGATTTGTGTAGTGTAGTATGCATGTAGTGTGGCGTCCCGCAATCATTTCGCTTATTAGCCGTATGCTTGGATCACTCTGTATGACATTTCTAAAAAACGAAACAAATTTATCATAGCAATTGAATTGAGAACTCAACACGGGACACGAGAAGAATATATCACAGATTGGATCAATTCCACACGAGTGAGTTACATTCATTTAATATCGATATTTTGCGCACATTGAACTTTGTATGGCTTCTTCAACGTCCACTGTTTAAAGCCTTAGAAAATATAAATATTTGCATTGCGACATGACAGTGTGACATCGGAAAGTATTTTTGAGATAAAAACAGAATATGCCCTTGATAGGTTTGATAGGAGAAATGTATCTTAACAAGTCGATGAATCTTAATGGACACTACCACCACCGCCGAAACCCGAACCGACTACTTTCGATTGTTTCACTTAACTAAAATGAAAACTAAAAGCAATGCGATATGGCTTTCCTTTACATACATTGCACTGTGATATGCGATGGGTAGTGGTGTAAGTTTTGAATCTACCCCTAAATTGTAGAAGGGTATCGTATCTACGTTAGGTGGAATGTGGAATTATACTTACGTATATCTAGTTGCGGTAGAGGATTAAATGAAATTAGGGGAATCATAATGACAGTTTTTGACACTCATTCATTCAGTTGCTCATACTGGGGGTCACTGCGTGGCAGCCCCCTTTCTCCACCCCACCCTTTTGATGCGATAAGTATAATGTCGTCGTCTCGTCGGAGCCATAACGTCATAGAAGCAAAGAGAAATGCCTTCAGTCTAGCAACAGGGGTGTATTTGTTTTGTGTTCAAAATATCAGGCGATAAAGCGAAGGAATCCTGGGCATGTAAAATTGCAAACCAAGATGATAGTAATTTCAGAGAAAAAAATATTTTTTTCAGTTTTCTAAATACAAAACAGCTGTGCTCCCTTGTTATCCTATTCTATGGACATATATATATTTACATATCCACACTTTATTAGGCTCCTTAATGCGGGTTGATGAGCTCTTAAAGTGTACTAAGTTATGGCGATCCGTGGGTTGACAAAACTGAAGATGACCAGTGTCATAAAACAAAAATCAAACAACAACAACAAAATCGCTTAAAATCGGTGTTTTGGAAAAAAAAAACCCAGAATGTAGAGGCACTACGCATGGTTGTGGTGATCTTGTTAGGGGCAGAAGTGCTCAGATCAGTGCTATTCACTTTTCTGAAGATAGCAAAGTAATGTTGGACGTATGCGTATGAGCGACGAGCTTTGAGCTGGAAGAGAAGGCTTTCAGACATATTGTGTGAGCTTGGAAGATGTTATACTTCGGAACACAGAGTTAGAATGATATTGGTATAAGCCTTGCGAAAAAATAACTACTAATGACCATTACAATATGCAGTAACTGTTCGATTTGGTGGGAAAAAGAAAAAAGTGTACACTTCTGAGAGCTTACGTTGGCGGCTTTTCTCGACATAGAAGGAACTTTCAACAACGTGGAGTGTAGCGAGTGTAGAGTGTTTGCAACATGCTTGCAAGTAGGAAAATAAAATGTTCCATTTTTGTCTAATGGATGTCCGTATTCGGGGGGGAGTCATATTACCACTTTTGTGGGTCCTGGTTATCAATCACATCCTCAAAGGGCTTAAGATAATGGGTTTAAGTGCCACGGCATATGCAGATGACGTGGTCATAATAGTGCAGAGAAATATTTAAACACCTTAAGTGAGGCTATGGAGGTCGCTTTGAAGCAACTGGGCAAAAAGCTGTGGTCTTAATGCAAACCCTTCCAAAACAGAACTGGTTGTTTTTACCAGAAAATACAATATACTGCAATTTAAGCTCCCAAAACTCAATGGATTAGAATTGTCCCTTTCGAACAGTGCAAAGTATCTACACGTAATTCTGAACAAGAAACGAATTGGAATCTTAACGAAGAGGAAATAATAAAAAAGCCTACGGTAGCTCTGGACATCCTTCTTCATTTTACACCACCTACTTATTTACTTGATGGTAACAGTGCTATACGACTTACTAATTTGGGACTCTTCAGGAGTAATAGTTTTGGACATGGTATGATCCTAGCGGAGCTACTCCTAGGCAACCCAATTATAACGGATGAAATCCATTCCTTTGTCGACTTTGACACTTCATATAACATAACATATCACAAAATGAATGATTGTCAAGGAAACGGAATAATCAGATCGAACGAAATTGCGATTTTCACTGATGGTTTGAAAACAGCGGAAGGAACAGGTTCTAGTATCTTCTCAGAAGATCCAGGGCTGTCTATACGACTGCCGGACACAAGCAGTGTCTTCCAATCAGAGGTTCTATTGTCCTCAGCGCGGCGGAGCTAAAGCATATGAGATGGATATCCGGAAGGGATATCGCCATTTACATCGACAGCCAGGCCGCACTCAAGGCAATGGAATCAATCAACAGATCTGCATGCTGCTGAGGACATAACACATATACTGTTGAATGTGAGGCAATAGCGCGCAGTCGAGGAACATTTTTGGGGAAATACTTGTTTGAAAACTTAGAGGATATAGATGGCAAGGACTTCAAGGGTGTTTTAAGTCTCTGCAGGGAAATTGGTTGCTTTACCAGAGGAATTGTTAAGGTTTTCTGTCTTTTGAATTTCGATGGACTTCGGAAATACCGATAAAACAATGACAGGTAGGAGACATTACGACGATGACTAAGAGAGCTAAGTGATTTCGCGATGTCTTGATCGCCAATAAGTTTTACCGCACGTTTTTGAATCCTGTCAAGTAGCTCCAAATATGTAATTGGAGCAACGGGATATGAGAGTTATACTCAAGTTTGGGGCGAATAAACGCCTTATAAATTGTTGCCAGATCAGAAGGGGTGAAATATTTCTTGCATCGCTTAAGAAAGCGTAGACATTTCGCAGCGTTCTTGGCGACATCGAATATGTGGTCATTCCAACGAAGGTTGTCATTAACACACATACCGAGAATGGAGTTTTCATGACCTTGGAAAGAAGGGGCGTAAGTGCAATTGGTCGGTAGGAGGAGGGAAAGGAAGATCCGGCTTTTTTGGGATGGGCTGGACAAATGTTGTTTTCCATCTTCTCGGAAAGAGCCCTGAAGAATAGGACAGATAGAAAAGCTTACGCAGTGGTTTTGCCAGCGTTCTTCAGAACAATAGGGGAAATACCATTTGGACCAGCGGATCTATGTATGTTGAGATCTTGAAGCACTCTTGCCATTTTACGAGTGCGGAAGTGGATTTGTCGCATTAAATGTTCTATGCGCTCGAGTACAGGGGGCGGCCAAGCACAATCTGGGAGCGTGGAGCTAGCCGCAAAATAAGCAGCGGGCAGATTGGCGTTGTTTGAAGAGCTGACAGCTGGAATGTCATTGTAAATGAATGTCGAAACAGAGGAAGAGGCCGAGTTTTTGATGTTTTTTAGAAACGACCAAAAGTTTTTACTACCGGTGGGACTTTGTAGTATTTTTTGCCCCAACTTTTGGTCGTAGGAGAATTTGATACGATTACTGTGGGCATTGCAGTCATTTCTGCCTCGTTTCAACTTTTTTCGGTTTTCCTCAGTTGCGTTGGCCTTAAATGACCGAAAACTTATCTCTTTAGCTTTAGTTTTGGTGCCTGGTGTAGTGTGGCGGATTTCGTTTTCACCACACCCCTGTTTAACCTAACCTATTTGATGTCTTTCTAACTCCTGATGCAAGGTATAAGGTTTGGAATAACGTCCCCAGATTGATTTAGATTTTCACAAGCACATCAAAAACATTCCACAGAATAGGCTGTGATATAACAACTCGAACAAAAGCGTCGTAAACAAATTAAATGCTCAGGAAATTTGTTCAGATTTGAAGATCAATGCAATGCTCAAGGCCAACTCATGTAGAAGGGAAGAAATTCTACACAGGCGGCGGCAGTATTGTGAGGGACTTTTCAAGGAACAATTTTGTCGAGCAGTAGCCCCTTCTTATGATGGAGAATTAACCGGCGTCACAGTCGGTAAATATATGGTACAGACAACTACAATCTCATATGGGGTGCGCTAAGACAACGAGGATTTTGTGTCTACGTAGGTAGAGATGATCTACGAGGCTGCGAGCTGCCCCTCATCACATCAAAAATGTACGCACCAGGGAAATCTCTTTAGTTCTTTGCTTATAAATAATTGCTGTCCTCGATTATCTGCTTGAAAAAAACAAGGCCTGACTCAAGAGCCTATAGTTCATCAGTTATTCCTTGCTGACTATGTAACCACCATAAACGAGTATAAAACAGCGCTTCACCAGACACTTGATGTTTAAAAGCATGTTTTATAAGAGGTAGCCCAAGTTAGCTAAAAAAAAAGACAAAATTATGAATGTATGTAAACCGTGAATGATTAAATTAACCATCATGTTGATTAATGTCGTTTTCTATTGGTTATCCAGGAGACTTCTGGACTCTTCTGAAAGTGTTCGTTTGGTAGTTAAATGACAGTTCCTCTACTGGAAAGAAGAGAAATTTGCTTCTGGCTTTGAATTCAGAATCAACTCCACAACCAAACACCACAAACGTCAAAATCGGTAAATGTAATTTTTGTTGCTGATGCATTTAATGATTCTTAGATTAGGTGAATTTGGTATAAAATAAACATATTTCAATAGCTAATATTGTCTTTCTTTCATCACCTTCATCGTTATCAGGTTGGCGGTTTGAAATACATATACACAAATACACATCAGATTGAAATGTAATGTGTTTTCTTGTTCGATTGGCATCCCGGATCGGAGAGCGAAGAGCAGTTCTATAAAGCAGGAAGGTTATGGTCCCTATTATTATGAGCATAACCTCGACGAACGCTTACTTCTTACCAACTATCCGCAAGGATATCTATATCTACAATTTTGCCTCGTAGTTGTCCAAGTTTAGATTACCAATTTGATCTGACCAAGAATAATTATTTGGAAGTCTCATATAATTTCTTTAGGAAGGCTAATTTATGTAATGTTTTAGTCCTCTATGCCATATATCATCAAAAGCCACGAGTAGCAGAACTTGGTTCTTCAACGTAGCCTTTTCTTTTTCGTTGGTTTCCTGGTCAATGGTTATTGGTAATTGGTAAAAGTAACTTGACTAAAAAAATAATATATATTTAAATATTTGTGTGATGTCTTCCATATTATAAATCATGATCTTGCATATAAAGTTACCACCACCGCCAAAGCCAGTCCAAAAAAAAAAATTTAACACAAAATAAAACTTAGGCGTATACGTAACTTTTTTATGTATTTTGTTTTATTAGGTATATACTATGCATTTATACCTAAATATGTTTAAGTGTTTGTAGGCTTCAAGTATACAACTTATGCCGCTTTAATTTCGCTCCAACTTATTTTTGACAACCCCATTTGACAAGCCATTTCTTCCACTGCAATACAGCTGGTTTTGATCTATTAATTGGTTTGTTCTACTAGGCATTGTACTATCGTACTATATGCATTGTTTGTGTCTTACGAAGTGACGGTGCATCATTGAGACATTTCAGACACTGTCTACCCAAAAATAAATCAGAAAAATTGTAGGTCTAAAATCAAAGTGGCTGCAGTGGCTTAGTGGGTAAGTGCTTTAGACCACTAAGCGAGAGAACGCTGGTTCAAATCCCGACCTGTACCACCTGTAAGTTTTTATTCGCTGCCCCACCTCTTGCGAAGGTCTGACAAACATCCAAGAGTAAAAACTATTATGGGAAGCTTCTCATAAAGTAAACTGCCGTTCGGAATCGGCATTAAACTGTAGTTCCCTTCCATTTTGTGTCAAAAAATGTATCTTCACGTGCACTTTAGTTGGATAAGCTAAGCTTTGAGTCCTGTATGGGCCATTTACGCCTCAAAATAATTATTTTAACTTAAACCTTGAGGGAACAAATTAAAATTTTCTACTTATTTTCGTTTAAAGTGACTTGCCGCCTTTGCCAACCCAAATCAAATCCACCACCGTTCTTATACATAATCATGTTTTGTGCATACTTTCATTGGTAAACAGAAATGTTATGTACTCTCTCTCTTTAGCTTAGGTATACCATATTCTTTTGTCCATAGAATATGACTGCACTATGCCATGTGGGATTGGCATGTATAAAAACGATTTCCGAGACTGCGCATATCCTTTTAAGGACATGTGATTGAAAGCAAACACACGTGATTTCCTCATGGTGTTGCACTTTTGTATGTAAACCAAAACAATAACTGTGGGTTTGCGGCTTACAGAATGTCAACAGTGTGTCTTATTGATTTTCTAAAGATACAAAGTGGCCAACAAAAGTTGAGAGACATGTTCAGGTTACATATAAACCTTCACCAAACTAATAAAACGACGGATGTTTGCAGTTTTACTCTGAAATTAAACTAAGAAAGTCATATCTGATTTGCAGTTTCAAATTGTGGCATTTTTAAAATATATTTTCGTCATGAGCATAAACGCTTCGGTAACATATCTTAGGTTAGGTTCAGTTGGAAATGAGTGTATCACGTGGATCTAAACTTTTAGTACACTACTCGTTAAACCATTTGGAGCTCTGAATATAGCGAAAGAGATTTTTAACGCCAGTGGTTGACAGATCTTCAAGATTGTCATGGAAGAAGGCACCTAGATGGACCTTACGTTTATAGGAGAGATTTAGATATCTCTAGCGGATATCACGTTTCTTTTCAGCCAAGACAATGCTTCTTTGATCGCCATGACTTCCGCCCGAAACACACTGCAGTGAATGGGTAATGTGCGAAATGTGCGAGACTATGATTTTGTCTGTTAGAGAAAACGCCACCGCCAACCCCTTCATCAGTTTTTGATCCATCGGTGTAGAAGTGGATCGATTGAACTTCCGCGAGATCACTTTGGTCCGAGAATCAGCATCAGGAAACTGATTGGTTAACGGAAAATTCAACATCGCACAACTATTAAAGACATCAATGCATCAACGGCTTTTGCGAAGTATCGTAACCGGAGAAGATCTAGCAGACTTCTATAGATTACCTTAACTAATACGATAAGCGGACCTCGTGTGATATCGGGCGCACTGAAAGACTGGGCACTCGCTACAATGATTTCTTCTGAAGCTGCAAAGACAAGAAGGAGGAAGAAACGATACTGCACTTCCTGTGCACATATACCACCCTTGCCAACATAGGAATGTCACATTAGGTCAACACTTGTTCCATGATCTAAGCGACCTCAATGATGCCTGCTTCGCTGACATCAACAATTCCATTACAAAAAACAATTAGTTCTAGGGACGTACTTGGCCCTCCCCACATGGCACCTGACCAAAGCCTTTTCAACCAAAGCAGTACTGTTTAGTTTGACGGTTTTTGGAAGAAATTATCGAACGACAAACTTCGCTATGAACGCTCGTGATGGCTAAGCGTCTAAGCCTAGAAGAAACATGGAGTAACAAGCCAAATAGAGACGTCTCTTGGTTGAAGCCCAGATCCACAACGGACATGGTTTTCGCCAATAATTCAATTTGATAACTTAGTAAAAACCAAAGTAAAACACTTCTTTTGATACAAAAAAATATTATTGGGTAACTAAAATCATATATACAAAACTAGTTAACAACTAAAACTAAAGCTACTGCAACACTATATTCAATCAGCCAATTGAGGACATTTAAATATCTTCGCTGTTTGATCTTCCGACACTGAGAGCAAAGTCTCCTCGCGTGGATTGTACTGCATTGCATATATGTCAGCCATATGGCCCGATAAGGTGAATTTTCGTGCACCACTTCTAGCATCGTAAGCATAGATATGTCCTTGTATGGTCCCCACAAGAAGTGTAAAATCAGATATCCACTTCATACTGCAAAATGGAAGAGTATAGAAGTTAGTAGGAATAGGTAAGATTAAAAAAAATTAAATTACATTGTGACTCCATCGCCCATTTCCGTATGTTCACATTGAGTTCTCATCGAGCATTTAGCATAGTCCCATATCGCGATCTGTCCATGTAAAGTCCCACTAGCTGCCACTTTAAATTCCGGCGACGGAGAGAATGTCACACACTCGACGGGACCACCTGCTTCCACGGAACCAACTGGACCACTATTGGTGAGAAATAGAATTTTGCCATCTTCCCCACCAGACATATAGACCGGATTCGCATTGTCACACGACACTGTGGACACGTTTTCCTTGTGACTCATCGGGTGGTTTTCGTCAACTTCTATTGTTACTGTGCTGGTTTTAATATCCCAAAGTTTGAGATTACCACCACCGTAACCAGCAAAAAGCTTCTTTCCATCACCTGTTAACTAAAAAAAATATGTAATTGTTTTATTTTGGGCATGCAGATGAGTACCAACCTCAGCGGTTTCACATTTGTGTCCACTGCCGGGGAGAATTTTACAATCGCCTGATGGTATTCTCCAAATGTAAATTTCACCTCCATCGCTGCCGGCCATAAGAACGTTCGCAGCTCGATGCCATTTCATCCAGCACATGTCACCCATGGAGTAGTCCCAAACTCTTTTCACCTCGTCTGTGATTTTGAACACCTTAAAATATAATAATTGAATTAATATATAAATAGAATGTTTAGCGCAGTGGAGAAGTTGTATTTGTTGCATGTTAAGACCCATAATAACTGCTTGTGTCGAAGCAATCATTCATAACAGTATTCAAGATTTGTTCAAAATAATAACAAAGTTTTTGAAGTCAAGTAACCTCATAAACCTCCAACAACACGCATGACACTAAGAGTTACTGTATAGAAATTAGAGGAATTAGACAATAAAAGCTCCTCCTACATATTTTACAACCACCGTTGTATTTTTTTAACTGTAGTTTCTGTAAGTAATAATACACATTCCTAAACAGTAGTTCCAAATAAGAAGCATTTTTTATGGCACTTTTGTTGATAACATGAACTCATTTCGGCGAATTAATTATAAACATGTCGTCAGTGCAGGACAAGGACATAATGTAACGTTGATTGTGTTTGTCGTTTCCGTACGTAAACTATCTAGTAAAACTTTTGTAGACAGTTGTTGCAAAGTGGAAACGTTTATATAGCACTATGAAGCTGTAAATAAAAGCATATTAAGATGCGATCATTTTTAAAGTTCTAAATGCACATCCAATTTGACATATTCAAATAAATATTTCCTAAAGTCTTTCAACAAATTGCTAAAGCCTACGTGGGAGCAAAGACAAGAGTAAGGTTGCCCTCTGGACTCACCAAAGAGTTCTCAAGAAAAGTGACGGCAGCGACCACTTAATGGTTGGGTGAAGAGTTTGAGCAGTGCTCGCTCCGAGCTGTTAGAGACATTTATTTGAATTGAAAATTGATTCTCAAGTGTAAAAAGTTCAAATATATCAATAGCGGAGCAAGCGTGGATGACGACATCAATTATCGTGCCAGCGTAGGTGACCGAAAGCTCCCCTAAGCTTAAAGGAGTTGTTCCGGCACTCACGATTTACAATGTACAAAACGTATCAGCGCAAATTGACAGTAGCAGTTGGTATAGATAGATTAAAAGAGTCGGGAGAGCCTACAGAGTCGGGGAAGAATTGTTTGGTATAGTTCTGACCAGGAGATTTAAACCAGACTTCATTGGATTAGCTGGGGGATAGGCTTTTAGCTGAAGTGATTTTTGCTAATACCACAAAAGGGTTCAGAGTCGACAAGTGGTGTTGTTGCGCCGACTTTAGTCAGTGAGTCAGCAACTTCGCTAGCGGCAAAAACGCCTATGGGCTGGGATCCAGTGAAGAATGACTAAGTTTTTCGTAGCAAGTTGGCCATGAAGGTTTCCAATACAAGCTTCGATTTTATGACAGATGAGTCAAGAGATTTGATGACTGCTTTCCTATCTGAAAAGATAAATATTCTAGCGCACTGGTTAATGGCAAAGACTTCTGCTTAGAATATGGATGAGTTGTTGCCAAGGCTGACCGAAAAGTTCGCTTGAGGCGACTCTCCATAAATCCAGCCCCTGACTCCATCTTGGATCCGCCCGTATACCAGAAGAGATCTTGTTGTGATGGTTTCGGCTTATATTTTTCCCAATCCTCCCTGGGACGACGACTAAGAGAAGTGTTTATGGAAGCCGTATTTCTCTAGCATGTCGTCTAGAAGCAAGCTGAATGCGCCTTCCGGCTTTATAAAGTCTGGCAAAGTCAGATGACCTCCACGGTAGGAATGAGGGCAATGTTATTCCAATGGAACAGTCAATGAATACTCAGTCTTGCCGTGTTTTGAATGTGTGTTTTGATGGGTGTTAGACCCAGTACGACATTAAGTGCTAATGTTTGACAATTGAATATCTCAGAAACATGGGAATTTAAGAATGATGCCACAAACATCTATCGATTGTCCTTACGACTCATTAATTACCATAGCGAAAGCGACGAAATGCACGAGAAATAGAAGACGCAAATCGTTCGGAATAAGTGGAATCTGCGGAATGAGAACGTCTTCGAATTTGAATTTTCCTCTCAAAAAAAATCGATTGAATGATAATTGATTTGACACCCTTTACAATCAAATCCGTTCCGTTACAAAGTTTCGGTACATTAAATTATTTGGCGTCAAAACCGGAACGTCCAAAGAATTCAAACTTCCGTGGGTTAGTTGTATCTCACCAGCGATTTGATTAACATCCTTGTTTTCGTCGACTGGAATTACGCCATTGTTGTCTGGCGAACTCTGCAGCTGATTGGCAATTCGCATGTTCGTTTTTAATAGCAATTCCTTCACGTATCCACATAAAGCGAATGCGAATAGACAGCAAGACGTATTTCCATTGCCGTCTGAACAGACGGACATACGCACATACATGCGGAACAACACTCAGCGGGAAAATAGACATGAAACGGGACGTAACATAATATGCAGAACATCGAACACATAAAGAGACAGCACTCATACAGACAACAGTCAAACACACACGAAGAGAAGCAGCTCCGGCTGACAACCTCCCGAGATGAAATGCCTACCAGCGGTATACCACCACGTGTACCAATTCATCGTACACTTGCTACATTAAAGTCCATGAGCAGAGCACAAATGTATCAAAACGCAGATCTTCCCGTATTTCCAATTTTCTTTGAAATTTTCCGGCATATTTCCCTATAGTCCCTTGGACCAACACTAATCCATGAAGCCCAAAATCGTGAAAATCGAACGAATCTTTCTCAAGTTATGAGTGCACACACGCCCGGTAGTCTATTTTATATATGTACATGGGAAGGTATACTACTTTGTTTGTTTATAATTTTGGATTAAATTAAAGAGAATGGATCTTGTGTTGATAAATGTTTTATTTCATGTCGGCAATTATGTATGGAACATAATATCAGGTAAATGACCGCCTCTGTTAGTCTCACAAATGAGCACATTTTTCATAACATTCTCACACATTTCACGCGGTATTTCATTAATTTCATCACGAATATTTTTTTTGAGTTGCTCAAGGGTTTCTGGTTTGTTTGCATAAGCCCTGCTTTTCAGATATCCCCACAAAAAGTATTCCGAAGCAGTCAAATCCGGTGACCGTGGAGGAAAATCAACATCACCATTTCTTGAAATAACTTGTTGTGGAAAGAGGTCTCGCAGTACTTGTAATCCTGGCTGTATGCGATGTGGCACCGTCTTGTTGATACCACATGTTAATCAAGCCCAAAGCATGAAGTTGTGGCATTAAAGTTTTCAATCATATCACGATAACGCTCCCCATTCACAGTTACCGTTACGCCGTTTTCATTTTCAAAGAAGTAAGGTCCAATGATTCTTCCTGACCAAATTCCACACCAGACTGTAACTTTTAATGGATGCAAAGGTGACTGATGAATAATTTGAGGGTTTTCCATTGCCCAGAACCGACTATTATCTTTATTCATATATCCATTCATTTCTCCCAAAAATTACACTTAACTTTCTCATCGTCACAGTAATCGATGTTTGATTTTGATAAAATCGTTGGTTTATCGAATATTTTTCCATAATAAATTTGCCACGTGTCTACTTCACGACTGCCAAATATGAACTATCAAGACAAGAGGCGGCAAAACAAAGTCGCATACCTTCCCGGCGGACACCCGGTATATAGATAGATAGATATACACTTTGAAACTGCAATTAGTGATTTTTGTTATTATTGTTTGTCGTTTCCGTACGTAAACTATCTAGTAAAGTTTTTGTAGACAGTTGTTGCAAAGTAGAAACTTTCATATAGCACTTTGAAACTGTAAATAAAAGCATATTAAGATGCAATCATATTTTTTATATTCCGAGTGCAAAATTAATTCGACATATTCGTATTATTCGTTGCATTTCATTGTTGTAGCGACATTTTGTATAGAAATGATAATCGAGTTCATCGCCTGCATGCGAGGACGTACTAAAGAAGCATTTCCGAGCACATTTTGTACCCATGATTTGTTAATATTGGAAAATGTTTTAAAATAAAAAAAGACATTTGATTTGGTCCTATACTATATAATATATACTTTTAGGGGTCTACGACGAATATAAAGGGGTGTTACCATTGAGAGGCTGAATGAGAAATGGATACTGTTGGTTGAATCAATTGGACACTTGTCCGAAGACCGACATTACCCATTCGCAAACAACAACCACTTTTCCAAAGTGATCCAAAACCCGAAAGATTGCCCATAATATTTTAGGTCAAATTGACGGTGACGTGAAATAACGCCAAATTTGGCATTATTTCCATTATAAAATTAAAATAAGACAAAATCTCTAGTTTGGCATTATTTCGTTTTTAAAATTCTAATTTTTAATTATACTGACATACTGCCCCCTGCAACCCTCCTTCTAAGTTTCACTGCTAGATTTAGAGTATGCACTATATGCAAACATTTTTAAAGCCAATAAATCTTTGCATATACCCAACTTCGCATTCGATTTTTTAACTTTATTTACATTAATTTCTTGGCATTATTTCGTTTTGCATAGTGAAATAAAGCCAAATTGATCTTATTTCGTTTCTAAAAGTGAAAAAATGCCAAATTTGGAATTTGGCTTCATTTCGTTTGTCGTTATTTCACGTCACCCAAATTGACCAAAAAAAGTCTGATTTTCCCCTTTACTTAAAAATAATGGCTTCTAGATGTGTAAAAACCAGTACCTACGTTATTCGTTATTGCTTGTTGTTTCTGTACGTAAACTATCTAGTAAAGTTTTGTAGACAGTTGTTGCAAAGTAGAGACGTTAATTTAGCACTTTAATCTTTAAATAAAAGCATATTAAGATGCAATCATTTTCGTTTATATTTCGAGCGCAAATACAATTGACAAGGATAATTTTGGTTTGACAGCGTGTTAAAAATTACAGAACGTAGACAACGGCAAAAATTGATGGATATTTTACTTTGGGGCATCTGTAGCATCAAATTCAAGTTCAATGCATTTTATTGTGTTGTGCGTTGAACACATTGCCCTATTGGTCTGGTGTACGAGGATGTCAACGCCTTATAAAATAGCCACCTGACCAACTTTACCCACGTATATTTTTGCCAAAATTAAAACGAGTTTTTAAAAAAAGGGTCTGGGGCCATTTAACAATTCAATAAGTTGTTTAACCAGATGTAAAGGACACGCCATGAGTTAAAGAAAAAGATTTTTTAATAGGATTGAATAGCTAAACGCGATCAACGTGAGTTAATTAACGTTGACAATGAATTACTCAATAATGCGTTGGATCCGTATTTTTGGAACCACATGGCAATGATTAAATTGCCACCATCTTAAAACAGATTTTATGGCGCATATATATTTTTCGTTGCTCTAATCACTTATATCAACTAAGGCTTCATCTTATTAGACTTTTGCGAAAGGAAAGTAAGAGTAGATAAGAAAAAAAAAATAGGTTAGTCAACCTCAACCTCAAACAATCATCCTACATCACTTCCTGTCGCCTTCAGCCGCAACATTCTCTATGTTGCTAAAAACAAAAAAAAGGTTTCCTAAGGGTTTTTTTCAACGAGCAATTTCCTCACGTGATATCTTCGTTTAAGCATAAATCGACACCAAACCTACACGCGTCAGTACCCGAGAGTATGCTTCCTACGAAGACAGTGTTCAGAAAGGATTATTGACTTAGCTTGAAATTTATTAAGATTAAGAATCTCTAACGATCTCCCTTGCAAGCTGGGCCATTAGGCCTTGAATACACTGTGGCCAACCGAGTTAGTCAATCTCTGACCAATCGTCCTGATGTAAGAATCATTTTAAACGAAATGAGGACAAGTTCAGTAGGGCGAATAGCGCATATAGACCGCACATTATAGCTATTATACAGCGTCTATATGGATACAGCTTGGATTATTGGAAGGAGATAAGAACAAAGTCTTGAGCTTGGGACCTTCGCCTCATCAACTTAGAGTTAGTGGAGATTTAATTTGCGGCCCACTGTAATGGAACCGTAAATATTGCTTCCGATTTTACCGACTTCAATTGTATACAGAACAAGTCCGCAGAAAGAAGCTAAGCTACTTCCTGGATTACGCAAACTGATCCCAAATTGGGAGTACCGACTATAGGTTTTCTTCTTCGAAACTGCCTTCTTTTCCATTTTGTGACCGAAGTAAGTACAAATGTCTACTTAACGTAAGGGCTTTTCTTCTTAATATAAAAGTACTAGCTGCTAGATGTTTAAAACTGTCGATTCGTCATTATTGCTTGTTGTTTCTGTACGTAAACTATCTAGTAAAGTTTTTGTAGACAGTTGTTGCAAAGTAGAAACATTGCTTTAGCACTTAAATGCAATTATTTATTTCAAATTTTAAATGCAAAATCAAATTAAATGACTTTTAACACTGCAACTGAACATTCGCGTCCTGCATAAGATATATTTGTCGAAGTGATACTTTCTCACTACATAGTTGCCACTGACTAATTTGAAAGTTTGCAGGACCAAATGAAAAAAAAAATATTTAAAGAACAGTAACTGTTTGAGATATAGGTCTGTTCCTTTACTTTTTCAAGTAACTTCCACTTCAATAAATTCGTTCAAATTCAGTCAGAAAATGCAAGTTACGAAAATTAAAAGGAACGCTTTTGTAGTACTGCAACTTACTACAAGCCATAATACTACACAGAAATAATAATAAAAAATTGACAGGAAAAAAAAAACCTTTTTTTTATGGTTTGGATAGGGCACCAGGCTTACATCTTTAGGGACTGGCACGAAGGATGCTTTACTCGCACCTTAGCTGATCTGCTTTCAACACGTGGTCTTTTTGACACACACATACCATCGGAGACGTCCGCGTCGTCAGAGCTTTGTCCACAGGGTGTTGCACCCTGCATTGGTTACAGCACCTGCATCATTCATTGCAAGTGCACGGGGAACAACAATTGGTGCGTTCTCGGTACATACTCGTGGATTAGTTCACGATTTCCAATTTCCGCCGGTCAGTACTACTTTCCTTGCTGGTAGAATCACCGACATAATGAAGACAGGGCGCTGGCAGACACAAGAACTTAAGAGAGGAGTGATATATCGCTTAACGAGCTTGTGTCGCTTCTTCTTGCTTTTCGAATCAAAAGAAGAGGAGGGATTGCCCTATGAAAGGGTGAAGTTTGCTTCCGTCGGTTAGACTTCAGCCTGTGTACCTTTTAAAGATATTTTGAGTCATACCGTCAGCAGCGGTGCAGTGAGTAGCAACCTCATGCTCAGTTTGCCGTTTGAGTCGGACATAGAGCCACAAGAGTCGTTTGTGGAATGGGGCCTCCAGAATCCGAGCTCCTGCGATAGTCCGCAGTCCATACTACGGATGGATTTTGACAATTTTTCTCACTCATTGCTTGTGTTTGAATTAGTATGACTACATGAATGCAGCCACATACGTGTTTGTGGAAATGCGATGGATAAATATTTTGTGAAGGATCAGGAAGTTAGAGTCGTAGAAAAAGCTATTATACCTAAACGTATTGTACGAATAATTGCGGTATATCACGGCAGATCCATCATTCGCATACATGTTTATTGCCACCATCTTAAAACAGATTTTATGGCGCATATATATTTTTCGTTGCTCTAATCACTTATATCAACTAAGGCTTCATCTTATTAGACTTTTACGGCAAAAAGAAATAAAAACAACTATACTAATTTGAAATGTGAAATGTCTTAAATTCGATATTTAAATGAGTTCATTTCTGTTCCATCTTGCTTATTTATTATTATAATTTGAAAATGAAAAAACAATTTAAATGACAAAGTTGTTGAGAGAATGTTATTTACTCTCTCGTTGCCTCTCACTTTTACTATATTTATGAGTTGCATAAAAAACAGCTTTTAGCAGTTTTTAGTATATAAAAATATTTTCGAATATAAAAATGCTTGACAATTTAAGTATAGCAAAGTAAATGAAATTTGCTTCCTATTCAAATAGTGATCTCGACAAATAGTAGGATCATGTGTATTTGTTGTAATGCATATAAATTCAAGATCCATATAGATCAGTTCTGATAATTAAAAACGGCTGTTTTGGGCCAAATATGTGGGTGGATCTCGGAAGATCTCAACGAAATACATATTAAATTCAAAATCAAAAATCAGAATTTTCCCTGATCGCTTTCGAAATTCACTGATGTTCCCTGAAATTCTCTGACCAATTTTTTGTTCCCTGACTTTCCAGTCCAGTAGCTACTATGCACTAATAAAGAGTTGTAGTTCCTGTACGTAAACTGTCTAGTAAATTTATCGTAGACAGCTGTTGCAAAGTAGAAACGTTGATTTAGCACTTAAATTGGAAATAAACAAAGAACATATTGAGATGTAATTGTTTTTAGATGAACATAAGTGCATACAATTGTGAAAATTTTAGATCCTTTAAGTAATCTTCTATTCAACACGTCGCTCCTAAAAATATTTAGAACAGATTTCATCATATATAACTAACCTAAGAGATGTATTTGGAGAGAGCTAATGGACTGGGAACCGAGAGACCGCATTTTAAATGATCTTCAGAAGGGAAAAGAGTTATTCCCTTTTTTTCTGTGTTGAATCAAAGACATACAGTATTATGCAAAACCTAATCAACTTTTCCTACTCTCATGTAAAAAGTTGTCTCCCACTTTTAAAAATACTTCCCGGTAAACTGTAAATATATTTATTTACCTATTTGCATGTGTCCTCAAAATCACCCAAAAAAAGTTTTTAATTTTCATTTATTAACAGTAAATAAAAAAATAAATCAAAATCACTTCAAAAAACAGCTGTGCAAAACCTAAGCAACTCTTTTAATATTTTGTATAATATCCGTTATTTTTTATGACTTCACCACATCTACGAGGCATCGACTCAATTAAATTAGAAATAATAGCTGCTGGTATGTTTTCCCACTGTACTTTCAATAAATTTATCAACTCCATTTGGTTTTTGCACCGTATTGTTCCAACGCGACGTTTAAGAAACCCGAATACCATTTTTGAAGTATGCTTCGGGTCGTTGTCATGTTGGAATACCCAAGAAAGTGGAATATTCCATTCGGCATACGGCAGCATCACATTTTCCAAAATATCCTTGTAAACAAAACGATCCATTATGCCCCCTATTTTATGAAAAGGACCAACACCATAACCAGAAAAGCATGTCCATATCATAACAATTCCACCCCCATGCTTCAGTGTACTTTTACAGAAGCGTGGATTAAGTATTTGCTTGGGCGTACGCCTAACGTATTGTATGCCATCAGTGTTCCACAGGTTAAATTTACATTCATCACTGAATAACACACTTTACCACTTGCCGACTGACCAATTAATATATTTTTTAGCAAAATTCAACCTATAAATTGTTTTAAAGAAAAGATTATTTCAATTCAAAAAACAATTTTATCAATAAACCTTTTCTGTACATGCTTCTTCGTAAGCATAGGTTTCTTCAACACTGAATAACTTTTAAGATCAGCTTCAAAAGCCCGTCTACGAACCGTACTGGAGTCAACGTTAAAATTCAAAGTCGACAATATTTCCCGAGAGGAAGTAAAGGGATTTGATTTGATTAATCTCGTTATTTTCCTATCCTCCCAGCACAGTTGTTTAACGCGGCCTTCCTCCTACATTATTATTTTCTAAGCTACCGGTAGCTTTATATTTTTTAATCAAACGTGAAACTATAGATTTATTAATTCCGAATATTTTTGCAATTTTTGACTGTGATACACTATGTTTATATTATTTTTAATTTGAAAGTTTTATCATATTTAGCGCGCTCCATATTGAAAATGACTGTGAAAGACTACCCGATCGCAATCTCTACCCACAATTGAGCAAAATTAACTTTACACATTGCGTCATGGAAAAACCCACTTTAAAAATGCAGTTCAATTTGTGGTAATAACAAGAACTGTTTTAGCAAACTCGAAGTTGTTTAGGTTTTGCACAGCTGTTTTTTGAACTGAGTTTGATTTATTTTTTTTATTTACTGTTAATAAATGAAAATTAAAAACTTTGTTTGGGTGATTTTGAGGACACATGCAAATATGTAAATAAATATATTTACAGTTTACCGGGAAGTATTTTTAAAAGTGGGAGACAACTTTTTACATGAGAGTAGGAAAAGTTGCTTAGGTTTTGCACAATACTGTACATAACACATTTGTGTGCTAAGCCGACGTCAATCCAAATGCAAATAGATATAATTTTGTATATTCAACCCGCCATCTCGTTAGTGTGTGTAGTTTCTGTACGTAAACTATCCAGTATAATAATGGTGGACAGTTGTTGCAAAGTAGAGACGTTGCTTTAGCACTTTTTTTTTTCAAATAAAAGCATATTAAGATGCCATTACTTTGTAGTAATAAAACAAGTGCAGGAATAAATTGTGCATTTTTTTTAGAGTATTCACGACAAAATGAAATTTTTTTCCATTAATATTTTTTTTTTTTTTAAATTGTCCGAGGCTGTTCTTTATTTGTAGTTCCTGTACGTAAACTGACTAGTAAAAGTTTTGTAGACAGTTGTTGCAAAGTAGAAACATTAGTTTAGCACTTACCTCGAAAACAAAAACATATTGAGATGCAATTATTTATTTAAACAGTTGGTGCTATCGATATTGGACTCTGTTGATATGTAGAGAAATACCAGTAAATATCAAACATAAACGAGTGTTGCACTTGACGAGTGGTAGGGGCTGAGTAAGGTCAAAGATTCTTGAGATTCATTCTCTAGATGAATCCTGAAACTTCCAACCTCTCCCCTCCTTTTTCACTCCTTCTCTATCCATCCCATCCTCAATTCCCTAAGCCGGATTTAAGGTTATATATGTGGGCTTTGCCGCAGTGAGAGGAAAAGTGACGTGCCCACCGCCTTCCTCACTGCACAATAAGTGCAAATAAAAGGGAAAAGATTTGGCTACACAAAGCTAATCGAAAAATAGGAAAATACGAAGATCGTGACAACTTTAGTTAATAGGAAAAGGCCACCTTTGGGAGAGCGAAGGTCATCTTGACCAACGAAACGCTTACCCGCACGTGGCACACAAAGGAAGCGTTGATGCAAAGGGGGGTGGGAGCCGAGTTGACGCCCTCTACCTCCTACGTGGCAAAACTAAATGAAGGGGAGAGTGTCTCTGAAAGAGAGGGAATTTTAAGCAGCAAGAAAGGCAGATTCGACGAAGCCGTGGAGCCGAACGAGTGAAATAAGTGAAGGCTAGTACTAGGCAACAAAGCGACCCGAAAGACAAGCTTTTCGTTGCTGAGATAAACCAGCTGAACCCTTGCGGTCGTCAGACATTCGACCAGTGGAAGAACATTGAAGAGAAGTTCCAAGACGCCCTGTGGAGAGAACTATTAGCAGCAGGAAACGGGGAGCTTCAACTTGATGGTAATGGTTGGGAAGGCGGAAACAAGCTCTCCGTGGAATTCCTCAGACGCTTCGTTTTGTAAGTGTGAGACGCTTGGAAGGGCGTGCCCACGGCACGGTCAGATTTATTTATTTTTTTTGATTCACCCGGCAAAGTTTATATTCGAAGTCGAAAAAGAAAAGAAACGTAGCTACCGTGTTGATGTTTTGGTAATAAAAAAAAAAGTGGCCGATTAAAAAACGGGACGGTTATGGTTTTTTTTAAGTGACATCTTGGAAAAACCTGCAATAAAAATTGTCCCTGTGGATGCATGTACACATCCGTGGTATTATCAATCCTCACTTATAGGTCAATAGTAGAGGTGGACGTCTTTAAGTTTACGTGCAAAATTCCCTACAAGATTTAGAAAGGCAATATGGCCAGGGTACATTCGGACCTAACAATCTACACAGGCGGTTCGAAAATGGACTGTGGAATAACCGTCATATCAAACTAAAAAAAACATAGTCTCGAAACATAAAATAGCAGTTGCAGGGCATAGTAAAATTTATGGAAACAAACGAGCTGGCCCGATCAAATTCAGCAAAAAAAATTCTTTCTCAGAAGGAAAGTCGACATTAGATGCAAAAGGTTGGCAAATCCAGAGAGATGTGCAAGAAGTAAACAACAAGCCACTCAACAACAAACAAAGAAACTTTGAAATCCGGTTCAAATGAGTTGTGGTTTTAAAACGACTGCAACTTGAGCCTGTTTCGTGAGCTGGAAGAAACTTTCTTAACTGCTAACCATACAGCTAATTGAGAATGATAACGAATTCGAATCAATGTTGAAAAGAAATAAAAAGGATGACAATTGACAGAGTGGTGATGTTTGATCCGACAGAATATTTGGAGAAGAATCAGAAGGGCTCTAAAGCCACCAAGAAAATGAACAAACGGAATGTGGTGCACATAAAAAGGCGGCTGAAACCGATTTACGTTCATCGATTGAGATGAATAATCCGGAAGCAGTCGCTATAGTAACTGGAAATTATGCAATGACCTTGGGCTAAAGGCTTATCATAAGTAGATAAATTAAAGCAAATAAGCATTCAATCCCATCGAGAATTCGGTTTATGGGTCGAAAATTAACTTTTATCCTGGAAAATTTTGTTCAGCGATGATATTCACCTTTGGCTAAGAGGGCACATCTGCCGACCAGCGCGTAACGGTCAATGTCACGCCGTGGTGAAACAAGTTATTTATCTTAATAGTGTATCTTCTTGTTTTGTAATTTTCGTACGTAAACTGTGTAGTAAAGTTTTGTAGACAGTTGTTGCAAGTTGAAAATACATTACTATTGCATCTATTAGAAACACAAGCCGACTTAAATGTGGCAAATGTTGTTCTGAAGTGCTTTCAACTATTAAGCTATCTATGTTTTTGTATTTGTTTATAGCTATGTCTAAACGGGCTTGTTATTTCTGTACGTAAACTATCTAGTAAAGTCATCGTAGACAGCTGTTGCAAAGTAGAAACATTTTATGTAGCACTCATTATAGGACTTCAACACAATTGAATGCGATAACGTCTCTGATAAATAAATGCGTTTCAAGGATTTTTCTCAACTCAATGGTTCGAGAAAAATGTTGCCCATAAATATATAAAAAAACAACTCACCTGTATCTCGCCAGCCATATCACCTGTGGCCAGATATGCCCCGTCATAGCTAAAGTGTGCCTCTATCACAGTGTCCTTGTGACCGTCAATTTCTTGTATCACATCGCCGGTTTGGGTATTCCAAACAAATGCCTTGTCATCTTCTCCGCCAGTTACAGCCCACTCCTTGGTTGGATGTACGGAGCATGAAAATACGGCAGACGTGTGTTGTCGGAATGTGAGTATTGCATCATCGGGGACTGGTGACTGTGGGGCAAAGCCATCATCATCATCGTCGTCATCACCGAGTGCTTCGATGCCTTCGGTAGCTAGAAGACCGGCTTCTAGAGCTTCCAATGACACTGCAGAATTTAATAGGATAATCGAAAAATTCGCATCAGTAAAAAATATATATGCAAGCATTTATTTTTACCTTCTTCAAATTCTTCATCGTCTTGCGCGAAGAGGAATTCTTCATTTTCGTCATCTTCAATATCAAGAATACGTGGCGGAGTATTTTCACGCATATTTCGTCTTTTTATGGAAAATTTATGAAAAACTCTGCACGCTGCCGCTACATACACTTCAAAAGGAAATGACAGATCACAGATGTCATGTAAAGAAGTAAAGCAGCGGCGGCGACTTCGCCAAGTACTATACAGCGTTCAGTGGCGAATATAAAAATTGTACTAGAGGAAGAAATGGCGTAGTAAAAATTTTAAGTGGGTAATAGATTAGAAATATTTAAACATTATTAAAGATGCTTCTTAAAAATTAAGTGCCGTTCGGAATTAGCATTATACTGAAGGTCCCTTCCATTTCGCGTCCAAAAATATATCTTCGCACGCAGAGTGGTTGGCGAAGCTGGGCTTTAGGGTCCTTTATTGGCCATTTACGCTTAATATTTATTGTTTTTCCAATGGACACTTAAGTTTTTTTATATTCGGATCACAGAATTTCTCAATACCAAGAGAATATAATGTTTTTTATCACGCTGAATTTTTTTAGTTACATTTTTGAAAAATTTTGTGGAAAATCTCAATTGCTATGTTATCCGCTAGGCCGGCTTTGCAAATTTTACAGGACAGTGGCATCTAACTTTTATTTTAACCAAGAACGCGCACTTGTGATATAGAATGAAATGTTTTATAATTTAGGGTGGTTGGGTGTAGCAATCCCTACCGTTGAGTTAGTGTTGAATAGAAAGCAAAAATGACAAAACTATAATGCTTTGTCTAAAATGACTAAATGAGTCAGAACCAGAAGTAAATGAACTTTTTTCTGTATACCTGCACCTTATCCACATATCCATTGTCTTAAAGGTGTACATATTCTGAGAGGTAAACGTTGACTGTAATTACTGTTGATAATGCTATTTGAACACCTCTACCATTTTCGTGCTTCGGTGGCTAGGTTTCCATAACGATATCGAAGAGCCTGAGATTCGCGGGCTTGTAACCAGACCCCTTAATCTAACGAAAAGAGGCTTCGAACTTTGGAAAGGAACCTAGTCACTGAATTACAAGGAATGGTAGAAATGGTAGAATGGCTAGGGTTACCAACTGCTCAGGCCGGAGATTTCAAAATGTATTTTGTGCTTAGCCCAAAAATAACAAAGCAACGATTTTTTTTTAAAGTGATAACTTCATCATCATCTGATAACTTTATTTTAAAATGACTTCGGTTCCTTTTACAATTACGAAGAAGCTTATTAATTTTTTTTGAAATTTAGTCACATCAACGTAGATAAACGCTAAAAGAGCTTCCAAACCATGAAAAATAGTTAAAGAAGAAATTAGAACGCCATGTTCTCAGTTAATGCGTATTTCAAAGTAAAAAATATTTTGTTAAAAAACACCCATAAATATTATGGGAGACAAATTTGTTAATGAGGTCAGATTTTGTGAATATTAACCTTTTCCCGTCAACTTTAAAACTGTTTTTTTTTTGCTAAATTATGTAAGTGGCAGTGGGCGTATTAAAATGCTTACACTTAAACATATCAGACACTGTAGCGTACTTGTTCCGAATTTCAGCTTTACAGCTCAAAAATTACCTAATCCCTTAAATCCAATGATGGATGGACGGACATTGCTAAATTACCAAAACATTTAAAGCTGATCACAAATACATAAACTTTTAGAGGTCTACGAATAGAATTAATATGTATGACAAACTATGTGTCAAAATTCTCAATTATTCTTCATGGATTTTTTTCAATAGTGTTTCTATAGTACATAGTTTACTTTTAAAACGTGTGATTATCTATCTCAATATTTTTGGGTTGTACCAAATCCTTAAAAATTAACTTGTTAAACCGGAGACATTTTGTGCAAGGCCGGGAGATGGAACCAAATTCCCGGAGTTTTTGGTTCGGGCCAAAATACCTTGTTGGTGCCCTAGGAATTGTAGCAAGAATAGAACCAACGTGCAGTCAATATTATGAAAAATAAATTTCACCTCCCTATTTAAAAGCGGTCGTTAGTTCTTTTAAGCAGAACTCTTTTAACAAGGTGATAATGTTTCGGTAGGGTGCATGCAGCAAATCATAAACATGGAAGAAATCATGCCCACTGCGATCGTATGTTTTGCAAGATATGCCTTGCAAAATGTCAAATTTTATGTTCCTACTGTGTAAACGACGCAATCGGTTTTGCAACATGCAAATGGCATGCATCAGTGTGGCTTTCGGCTCTAAATTCGACAACAAACCAAATTTATATCCTAAGATAAGAGACACACGTCTTTGAAGAAGCCTGTGACATCAGTCATCATCAGGAGCTCCACATGTCTGTTTTGGGCCATACTGGAATCTCGGGGAATTAGATATTCCGCGAACTTGCTGTCTAAGCCTGGGAAGTACATGCATAGTTTCCATTCCAAAATCGAACCGCCTGCGGATAGAAGGTTGAAATCCCTTAATCATTATTTAAAATTTGGCATTATTACGTTTACCAATATTGCACGTCACCAGTTTTATCATTACTTTAACCTGCGATTACCCTCATACTTTTTAAGAAACGGTTCCTCGGCTGTAGACAGATGAAAATAGTTTGACCGAATGTTAGCTCATTTTTGCTAACATTAATAAGGAAAGGCTGCATGCTGCTAATGGGAATTATATATGAAAATAATAATTTAAAACTAGAAGTCTAAATGAATGCATAACATTACACTACTTTTACATTTTTACTTAAGTCACATGCTTACTTTCTTACTAACTTACATTCTTACTCAGGATCGCTTTAGTTTGAGGGTTTTTTTTGGCGGGGATGCCAAAGTAATCATGACAGTTTATCTACATCTTTGGCTTTCTCCGCTATTTGCCGTAGTCCAATTAGATCATTAATTATCTATGAAACACCAAGGAAAGCAGAGTACGATATGATACATACGAATCAACCAATTCATGTGTAATTGAACATCACTGTCTAAGTTAGTCACTGTTTCTAACATTTCAAAAGGTGACGCACTAGATATAAATCTAAATCCTTTTAATAAATGCAGTGACAAAAAGATTCACGAAAAAACAGAAGAGGACCAGAGCAGCTTAAAGTAAGCACTTCCAATAAAATAACTATCTACTTTGACAGTTATGACGACTTCAAATGCGTATCTTGCTCTGATTCATTAGCCCAAAAAATGTATCAAACTAAGGAGAATCCAAAACACTATCATACCTACCATTGTTGTTAGTTATACAATAAAAATATTCTGCAGTTTGAATTCAAAAAAACTTTGCAATTATATACTAGAAGTATACTAGAAGTCCAAATCGACTGCAAAAATATTTCAATTAAAAGAAACACTATTCTCAAAAGAGGTGGCCTAAAACAACTTGTAGTGCAAAATAATTAAGTAATCTTTTTGCATTAAGATCTCTAACTAATGAACAATTCGGTTGAAACTAAGGCTAATTGTTTTTTTAGGACCCTGAACTGATGATTCCTTCACTTTCGCAACAGTCAAACCACGCATCGCCTATCCACCCTCAAAAACCATAGCTTAATGAAATCTATTGATCTTTTATTTTGTGTCTTAAACAGACCTTATTACGCACGGCATGACCTTAACCCTGAGCAATAGTACCTACAATCTATTAGTACAATGGCTCGAGTTCGGTAGCAACTCGTAAGGCACCGTGGATTTCAAACATTTCATCTCTTACTCTTCATCATGTTGTTAATTGGATAAATCCACATCGTCTAATATTAAAAATAAATATATTGGGTGACTTCGGGTATTGTACATAACCTGTTGATGTATCTCGCGGTACGGTGTGGTGTACTTAGTTAAAGCACTTACAATCTCCCAGATTATAACATTGCGACTTAAAAATAAAGAAAACAAAAATTCAAAATAAAAAAAAAATCTCTAAATGCACGAAATGTAAACAAAAACATATTTCTGTCTGTTTAAGTGTGTTCAAAGCTCGAACCGGATTTTATGTAAATTTTCAACGTGATTAGAAAAGGTATAGGTATAATAGGTATACAAGTAGACGTACGTACATGTTGCATGTAGTTGATATCGAAGAGAACTTGAATGCGTGAGGATAATTATCACAAAATAACAATACCATATTGTATGAGTTTTTTCTTTAGTTTAACTTTAAAGTGTAGCTGAACTTTAGTTTAAATTAAATTAATGTAAAGTTATTCTTTCATAGATTGCGTTATTTTTTTTCCAAAATGTTGCTCAGATAATTTTAAGTTTTAATTATCACTGACTGTCTAACGAAAATGAATTAAACGTTGGCATGATTGGGGTAGCAGTTCAGAGAGCGCCTGAGCGAGAAACTCTGCGCTGTGTACTCACCATCCACGGATGCGAACATCATAATGTGCAGTACTTGATTCCGGCAAAGAGACGCGCTATCATGTGGCTTCTTCAATCAAATTTTGTAATAGGTAGTATGAAGGACAGGTAAAAACACGGAAGGGACCATCTTCAACAGATCCGTACAGGTAATTGGGTATGCAGACGATATCGACATCATCGGCCGCTCCCAATGCGCCATGATAGAGGATTTTACGGAAATAGGCGAGTTTAGTTGACCTTGCAGTTAACGAGGATACAATTAAATTCATGCAGAGAAGCAAACGTCCGGCCACCGGCTATGACAAAACGTAACTGTTAAAAAGAGAAACTTCGAGGTGGTCAAGGAGTTTGAGAGACCTCCTCCAGAAAATCCTTCGATGTCACGATTGTATTTCAATCATTCTGGGAAGAGGATGCATTCTTGGAGGACACAATCCAGTTTTACACCGACGAATCAAAAACTAGTTATGTGTAGTCTTTTCTGTGACAGATTAAAACTTAGTCTCTGCTTCCATCTTCCTGATCAAAAAAGTCTTATCTTGGTTAAAAAAGGAACATGATATTCTCGACGGATATCGGCATTATCTCGGACAGTCGAGTGCCAATCATGTCGTTGAAATCAGTCTCTTTAAACTCTATTGTAGCCCTAGATTGTCGATCGTCTCTTCAGGAGATGTCGGATCAGTTCCATATGCACCTTTGCTGGATGCGGGTCACAGAAACATTCCTGGGAACTGTAAGGCTCAAAAATGGGAACCATGATAACTCTCTGACCTTATTGAGTGGAGTTAGGCATACTATTCGCTACTTTGTTAATCATCGCTAAGAATGGCTGCTATGGAGGATACATACTTTAGATGGACTTCTACGACGATACATAAATTCGTACCAACATTGGTAAAACAAATGACTCAGCGCTTCCAACATGAAAGAGGAAGTGTAAGCTCTATAAAGCACTGATTCTATGGTGCTGTGCTGGCAATAAGCAGAAAAGGTGAGCAGATACTAAACTCTTTTGAGAAAAATATTCTTCGAAGAATATATGAATAATTAGCGAGGAGGCCAAATTAAAAAGAAGATACAACAGAAAGAAATAGCCAGTTGCATTCCTCCCCTTCAACCGTAATAGCCTCCATGACAGCAATGCTCATCAGTTAACCCTAAAGCCTGGGGGCTAACTATGCACTTCGCTAGCAAATCGCATAATTTGCGATTCATTCAGTTTGCTTCGCGAACAATGCACAACGATGTCGACTTTCCAAGGCATTTCCACATTTCGTTTAATATTTCCACAAACTTTCCTATTAATCTGTCAAAAAAACTTTTGTCATAATACTTTATTTTGCTTGGCCACATCGAGCGAATGGACAATATTGCTCCATCTAAGAATATGTATTTATTTTCGAAAATCTTTGTTAATTTTTGCGGATGACTTTAAAGTTTCAATCGTTTAAATTGAAATTTAATTTTCAGAAATTTTATCTATGGTGCTCTAAAAACTTGCTCCTCTTCAATGTCAGTATATGTACTGTGAAACATCTTTCTTGTTACAGTTTTCCCCCGTGTCATAAGTCAAAGATTTTGGTGTATTATAAGATACCAAGTTACCTTTTAACAATCATGTCGAGTCCATCATAGGGCTAAGAGAACATGGGGTATGTTAAGGCGAGTTTTCTAACGTATATGTTTTCGAATATGCATCTATTGTCTGGTATCCGTTCTAAAGGGTTTATATAAACTAGATTTTACCTTCCACTGCATGAATTATGATCCACTTGAAATAAAAAAAAAATTGTCGTACCTACTTACTTTTTAAACACTTTTTTGTTATTTATTTATTAAACAAAATCTCTACAACACAGCCCGGTTTTCAAATAAAGCTGCACCGAATGCAACAGAAAACCGTTAAAGAACTGTTTATTTCTTCCGTAAATTGAATGCAAAAGTTAAAATATGGCTATGTATTCGATAGAGGGTTTAATTACAAAAAAAATGTATTACATTTGCTTTCCTCAATTCTCAACAGTTTACCTCCAATTAAATGGGTTTGGATAACTGTGGAATGCGATTCTTAGGAAATTCTTTGCCTTCTCCATTATTAAATCTTCGTAGCGCTCGTTTTTTTCATCCCAAATAAACTGGTTAATGTCGTCTTACAATGTAAATTCAAATTTAATCGACTTTAACCTTTCGAATTAAAAGCTTTGACCATATATTTTTATATTATTCTCTTATGTCTCAGAAGGTTTTTTTTCCTTGGTGCCAAAACAAATAAATAAATATAACAGATAAATATATCATATATGCAAAAATCGGATGAAATATAAAACGTAATTAAAGCCAACCTAATTCAAGAACTTAGTACGTTAACAATGTTTTCATCTGAGGATCAAATTTATATTGTTTTGAAGTTGGTCCAAACTTTTTCTTGTACACCGTTTTACATTTACATTTGTTAATGTTGTCATTGGGTGTTACTGACATATAGGGAAAAATCGAATTCGCATCTATGCAGCAATATCCCAATAATTTGCTGAATACATTAGTTCGTATATTATCTGCTTTATGCTTTACTTAAGATACAGTCCTGACTTGGTACGCTTTCAATTAATTTTGTCTTGTGTTAAATTTCCAAGTAAATGTTCGTGAGCCCCACTTACAAAGAGAACTCCAAAGCTCAAATTTCTTCTGACTCAACACAAAAAAATCGATAGCTACCTATACTATTTTGTATCAACTTACTACAGCAATAAAAATGCACAAACAGCAATTGGGTTCCCAAATTCAATGCACTGGTTTTTCTCAAGCCTGTCTCTTCGCTCTCTAAAGCTTACAAATCCTAATTCTACCAATACTATCACATCGCAGCAGCTGAATCAAAACATTGCTGGTCTGTGCTATAAGCCAAATACACCTTCAAACATACTTTACACCGTCTCTGTCTCCGTCTTTAGCCTTAAAGCAATTTATTATTGCTGAAGTGTGCAACTCCACCATGCATGCGACCTCGCAGCTTTTTTGAGACGCCCAATTCTATGACTGTATCAGTGTCATTCCATGTATGTGGGACATCAAAGAAACCCATTGATCTGGGGGCTTACTAAAAAGCAAACGGAAAGTCGAATGCGTGCCAGTACCAGTTTGGATTAAAGACCGAAAGCTACACAGCAACAAACTGTAAGCGCGACGTATATTATCAGATACAGCTAGCTAGTACTATAGTTTAAGTTAGAAGTTTTAAGATCTTGTTCGGTCGGTCGGGAATACAAAGCTAAGTGCATACGGTCCGAGTTTAACCTAGTTCTCCCGGAACGGCGTAGACAATTGCATTATATGTAGTTTCACTCTCTAGGTAGCGTGAATAATTTCCTCGTCCGTCTTGGCATGAAGTGGAAGCATAACAACAAAAGTTACGCGATCGTACGCAACGCACGCAACGCTTTCTCTCTCTTTCGTTTGTTCGTTACCTAGTTTTCGTTGTTGTTTCTTCTGTTTGTTGGGTGTTGTTCGCTTATTTGTTATTGTTGGATTATGCAATAGAAACGCGCGCGCGCACTCACGATCAGTCTCGGTGTGTCCCCAAGTAATACCTAGTTTCGTTTGCCTTCATTGATCGGGTTTTGTCTTTTAATTTTTTTTATTTTTTTACATTTTTGCATGCTACCTACCTTCATATTTTGTTTATATTTTTTTTTTCGCCTGTTTGTTTGTTAAGAATCAACTTAGTTGAGAGTGAGATGAAAATAGTCATTTGTTCATTGTGTTAAATTTTTTGCAGTTATACACCAGATCGAGTTTTTGTGTGTTTTGTTTGTTCGAGATTGTCAAACGCATCGAGAAAAGCCGTCAAAATTGGTTTGTTTTCAAGGAATTCGTTTAAACTCAACGACTACAAGGTAAGTCTACGTATAGATTGTATTCAGTCTATGAATAATTTGAAAGTTATTTTCGTATCTCAACACTAAATGTTAGTCATAGAAAATTCTATGCAATTAGACGATGCGAAGGTGACGCGTCAGTATAACAAAATTGTACCTATTTATAAAGCGTTATTTCGGGTGCTGCTAGCCGTAATTGAAGTTGACTTGAGCTGCTTTTGATTGAACGACTCAGCAATAAACATATTAAGTTCTCCATTTTAATATTCCGATTGTGTGTAGTGATGTGTGTACATGCCTACATACTTATTAGAAGTTTTTTTTTTTTCATTTATAGCCGAAGGCTCTGTATTAATTGTTTGCAGCGTGTTGTCAGCTTTTTCAATAAACGCTGTGTGGGTACCTAGACCTACCTGTTTTAATTTTTATTTATTAAAATATGCAATTTAGTAATGTTTGGCAAAAGAACGAACAAAGTTTTACGAATAAACAAAGTTTGAATAAATTTGCTACCTACTTACTGTCAGTCGTGTGCTACTTTCGTCTCGTTAACTTGGTATAGCATTGAGTTATGTCCAACATCTCTGTGGAAATATTTTTTTGTGATATTTTTATAATTTTAATTATTCTCCATGCCAAATTTGAAAGCTAAACGGATGTTTTATTTAAAGAATAATTTGGTCTGTTTTTCAAATGCAGTGACTGTCACTTAGTAACTTAACGGGCTCCCGACCTGTCGAGTATCTATTCCAGTTATCAAGTCCATGCGAGCTGATATCCGGTCTTTGAAACTGAGGTTCAGTCTTCCTTGTAGTCTCGAACAGGAGGTTGTGGAATTCAAAGTGGGATTAGACCAGAGTTGTATATTTTTTTACACAGGGCCATATATGCATATTCAGCTTATCTTCCAGCACTCAGCCAGATACTGCAGAAGTGACAGGATTAGTGTTTTACTTTATACTAGGTTAAAGAGTTTTTACTTACTCGTAGCAAGAGCAGCGGTCTCCTACGAACATTTTTGATCACTCTTACATAAGGTATGTGAACTTCTTAACCTCTTAGTCGTTTCGGCTAACATGAGTACTAAGCATTTACATATTATAATTTTATTACCTTAATATTTGTTTGTTCTTCAATCGGCGTACTAGACTCCTTGATTATTTCGAAATCGTCCGCATACCCCAGTAGATTTAAGAATCAGTTACAGATAGTCCCTTCTGTTTGTACGCATAGATATCTGTTCCAGAATAAAATTAAAGGTCACATATTAGCGAATCTCCTTGCCATAATCTGTTGCATGTTTTGAAAGCGCTACATTGTACATCGCATCGCGAGTTTTCCTTCGCTATGCGAAACGCACTCTACTTATCAGCCTCTGACCAATTTTCCAGACCAATCGCTGGCATCCGCGATGGCTTGGTCTGTGAAACGTTACGCGGTTCGGTCTTCATTGTCGTCTCGAACCTGGGATTCAAAGATATTCTTGGCTTGGCTCTATGTCCGTTCGCTCTATGTAGCCGAGCTAATTAAGTCGACGTGATTTGGCTTTTCGGACTATATCCACATATTGGTATAGCTCAGAGAGTTAGCGGTTATATATTCTCCCACAATATTTTATAATTGGGTTAGAAAATCTTTAATGACATGGCAAAAGGTGTCTGCCAGATTGAAAAATTTACGTTATTTAAGCAAAGAAATAACCAGGTGTATACTAATATATATTTTTGGTGAGAGTGCTGTTTCGATGTGTAATATATACGTGGGAGATGCCTGGGGAAGGTGCAGCACTTGCTTAGGAAAAAAAATCAGAGCAGTTGTTCCACAGACTCATTTTGCCAGCATCGCCATACTATTGTTGCATCGACAATTTGATATTTCGCTTTAAGGCGGGGGAATAGCAATTTTCGCACTTTTCAGTTTTTCTGTTACATGAAGTTTAATATTGTTTGGAGAAGTCAAAAGCAAGCCAAGATATTTATAGTTATAAAGTACTTCCACTACTTCAAGGCAGAGGTAGAGACCAAAGACCATTATTTGGGATTTTGCACGCTTAACAGTGAGATTTCACAGTTTGCACTAATCTTCCACTAAAGAAAGCCAAAACCAAAGAGAATAACTGCTAAGGTTTTATTACGTTCTACACATATTAAACAAAGAAAAGTTACAGGTTCACCTGACAGACGATCGACTAAATCGGTATAACTTTTGATGCTGAAGCTGACCATAAATACTCCTAGGAATACCTTTTTTAAGAGGTCTTACAAAATTAACCTTTACCCTTATAACCTTAGTGAAAGGTATAAAACCACCTTAAATTTTGTTAGCGTACTTGCTTTCGTAGAAAAAACTTTTTTTTGCAGACCCAAAGCATAACTGAAGTTTCATTAACTAAAGAAAAAAAGGTTATGGGTTTCATTAATTTGTCAAGACCACATTTGTTAAATAAAATAACATTTTGAAATTTTCACGTCCCAACAAACAAAGTTCTCAATTGATAAATGACCATGGTAACAATCCACCAGATGACACATGAGTTTTAACAAGCAAATACCTCAAATAAATAAGTTAATCGGATTTAATCGTGACTTCCAGTCATTAAAAAAATTTATATTTCTTCATTCATCGACTATACTAATTACAGTCTTGCTTCAGCTTTACTCTCACCTTTAATAATTAATAACGCTAAATGATTACTTCGATGACTTTGAAATAGTCTAATTTATTAAAATAGCGCCAGCTGTGAGTCGTACTATGTTAACGAAAGTGGGAGTGTGCCGCACCTAACCCAAGCCAGTTTAATTAAGAAGACGTTAATCATTCTATATGCGTTTGTGTATTTGCATTTTATTAGTACTCGAGAACGTTGAAAATAAACTAAAGCCTCGAAAGACTTTCTCATCGTAGAATTGCATAAAACAGCTCATTTTGCATATTTTCTACATCATATAAGAAAGTAAAAAACTTATATATCTACACGTTTTAAAGTTGTAACCAAACCATTACAGTGTATGCGACAGATGTGTTTGTTATATAATGATAAATCTGATAATCTATTTAAGATCTAAATTTAACCTCGGGCCTGTAACAAGTTCTTGTTGAAAAGGAAATATTTGAATTTTCTTTCTCTTGTTTAACAATATATACACAGACTTCTCTAAGGCTTTTGACCA
The DNA here is from genome assembly GCA_963576555.1 of Ferdinandea cuprea. Taxonomy (NCBI): domain Eukaryota; kingdom Metazoa; phylum Arthropoda; class Insecta; order Diptera; family Syrphidae; genus Ferdinandea; species Ferdinandea cuprea. The sequence continues at coordinate 81,082,529 of OY754960.1, read as the reverse complement.
GTTATCCCATGAAATAATCGAATTTAAGCTCAGTGCTTATGGTTTTCCACAGCTTTTTGTCAATTGGATTATCTCATATCATAAGCTAAGAGACTATCGAGTCAAGTTAAGAGGTTCATTATCAGAATCTTTCCCTGCTCAATCGGGTTATCCCCAAGGAAGTCACCTGGGACCCATATTGCTTATACTAGCTATTAACGATGTGAAATCATGTATTAAACATAGCCATCTTTTAATATATGCGGAGGATATGAACATTATTAAATCTGTCAACAACCAGGATGACAGAAATCTTCTCCAGAACGACATTGCTATGAACGGTTGCTCGGTGTGCTATGAACGGTTCAATACGACATTTTCAAGAAAGCGCATTCCTTCCAACTTTCATTATTATTTATCTCATCATATGCTTTCCAATGTCGATAGTTTTAAGAATCTAGGAGTTTGTTTTAACCATAAACTTACCTTTATATTATTTTCATTGTGAATAAGTCAAATTCTGTGCTAGGCTTTATAAGGAGGTGGTCCAAAGAATTTGATGACCCCTACGTTACTCAGGCATTGTTCAATTCCTTCGTCCGTCCGTATAACTTTCCCCCCCACGTATCAAACTTCTACAAATGATACACCTTTCCCAACATAGAGTTAATAGTGATATGGTTTTCTTACAGCAGCTTATATCTGGTAATATTGATGCACCTGATTTGCTGTCTTCAATTCACTTTAACTTACGTGGGGATGCTCACAACATATTTATTATTTAGTCCTTATCATAGGTCGTAAGCTGTGAAAGTGAACAATGCCATCAAAATAAAAGTTCTTATGACATCTTTAGGCGTTAAACCTTCAGTCCAACGAACAAACTAAATATTAAACCACTTTGGGGTCTTGAGAAAATTTCTCCGATGTCTGTTACAGTAAGTCTATCAGCAACCTTACTTCTCGTAAGTCCATTTTTTCCAAATTTGAAGAAAAACAATTCATCGATCTCACAAAGTAGAACAGGGGGTTCCAATTATCAGATCTATTCTGAATGTTTTTCTTCTCCGCTGTAATCGTGTAAGGCGTAGTTGGCTACTAGTCAGTCTAGCTTTCATATCAGTCTTTTTTACTAACTTATTCAGGCGGCACTAGTGTAAGCCATGGACTCAATCAATAAGCATGGCCCTTGGCTAACTACCTCCATTTGCTCAAGTTCATTGAGATCAGTTTCTATATGTAGCTAACCTAAGATGAGGTCTACCTGCATTTTTCCTCCAGATTACAGTCGAAGATTCTGCGGGCCAGTCCAAACCTTCTCAAATGTCCAATGCGCAGTTTTATTTTACTTGGTCGACGTCGCTATACAGCTCATAAAGTTCGTCTTTGGATCGAAGAACCCGCTAAACGCAAACAGGACACACGCAACAACCAAGCATATCTTTATTGCTTTAGAAATATGCTGCAGATGCATAGAGTAGGACTAGTATTAAGGTTATCAAGGTTTAATACAGAGTTTTTTTAATTGTTCGAGAGAGGGTCTTACTACAGAGATTAGGAAATGACAAATGTGGTACTCTTTGTTCGATTTTGGAAGAGATATTGTTTTTAAAATGTAAAATCAGACCCGGGATAGACAAAGTTGCTTAGCACCTGAGTTATAGCTGTCGAATGTGATATTCCGACCAATTGTCGGGTGTCCCTTCCTGTTATCTATGAATGACAATATTGACTTTCATCGCCAATGCTGAATAATTCGCACATGTTAATTTTTCTGTATCATCAGCACCAGCAACAAGAATTCGTTGTTCATCTCTAGAGATCTCTGTTTGGGTATTGTTTCCCTTGATTTGTTAGTTCGGTGACAAAACGCTCAAAACCAAATCGCTGAATTAAGAAAATGTCACATCGCCCTTCATTTCGATCAGGCTTGCGATTCAGCATTTTGACAACTTTTTCCGTTTTGGGCGATTTTTCACGGTACCGATTCGTTAGATTTTCCTGTCCAACATTATTCAAGCATTTTTTATGCTCCTTAGTTTTTTTGCGAAGAAGCTGATGTTTTTCCTTTATGCTCGTAGAACTCAGTAAGGCTTTGACGGCTTATTATTTCATGGTAGTGCTGAAATAAAATCCAGCGTTACTTTTGATGCCACTAGTCTTCAGCACTTGACTATGGTTGCTAAGGGCTTCTTGCACGATCGGCAAATGTACTTACGGCTTATTGCGATCGCAATCGTGCAACGTTAAATTTGCTCTCATTATTTCCCCGTTGTTGTGGTGTCTGAGATATTCGAAGCCTGCGACAACGGGTTGACGGAGTGATGGTCTTGCGACCGCCATGATCTTTTGTGAATATTGAGCGTGGGGAAACCGATGTTACTATGTCTTATGACCCCAATATAATTTTCTTGAATTCAAATGCATTTTTTGACTTCATCATTCGGAATGCAATGAATTAATTCAGACTTCAATTCTATCTTATATTTTGAACGTCAAGTCACAATGGAAGTCATCACATCGGATAATTGTGTGTGGCATTTAAAAGAATTGTATTCCGAAATAGGTTGCATTGTTTTTCAGCTCTGATAAGCGCTTTGGAAAAAGTCTATTCATTTAAAGCAATAGCCAAACTCTCCCGCCACCGACAAGACAAAACTTTATATATAAACTGCAGCCAGATATATTTCTACTACGCCAATTTTGTATATTTCGATAATAAAGTTCTAAACAGGATTATTTTCGATTTTTGAAAGTTGATTTTCAACTTTAAGTAGTACCCATGACGTCAAAGTAAACTGTGCAACGCTTTAAATTTCAATAGGTTTAGAAAGCTCATACAATAATCCTATTTTAAATTCCGTAATGGAAACACGAGACTCTGACATAATCTCTGTAATTGTTGTTGATCCGACAAAGGAAGCCCGTAACCACATACTTCATTACTTTTTCGGTGTTGTAAACAATGAATTCGTAAGATCTTGAATGATCTTGACATGTATCTAACTGCTTTATGATTCACTGTGTGATATACATATTTTCCAGATTAGAATCATTAGGAATCGATATGATTCATAGTCGCTGATTTGAATTAATTCAAACATGAAGACATTTAGTCACCGCAATAACTTGTTAATACTATTGAACAAGTCGTAGATATAACCTTGCTCTAATCGGGCAGCAAATCCATCACAATTAATATTCCCACCTGTGGTAAAGTACCTGTCGATCTATGTTTTTTTTTGTTTTCGTGATCATTCAACTGGAATACTTAAAAAAATTGTGTCTTCCATTACAAGCGACGAATACTTCGCAATCATCAATTATCAAAATAGGAAATCACAAGGTCGTTGCTGTTGTTGTCTATATTTTTTTTTAAACCGCAACTACTAATACGCCACAGCACGTCTCTAGGTCAATTAATTCCACAGTCAGATACGGAGCAAATTACATCGACTACGTGCCGTGCAATGCCATGATAGCGCTACTGACACTTCTCAACAATACGAAAATTTAAATTAATGTATCTGTCTATTGGCTTATGTTTTGCAGTGGATTTCGACATCCTTAGGTTATTAGTTTTGGTTTGGTTAAATGGCAGGTTGTGGTCTGACATGACAAGTCGAAGTGCTCAATTTCATGGGCCAGTCAGCGTGTTCAGGGTGAGCTATTTTGTATAATTGATAATCGTTTTCGAATTCCAAATAATTTCAAAAATTACCTAGTTAAGGTACTTAAAACTGAAGATAGTAGTTAAAATGCATAATTAATCTGAACTTTTTGTTGTTCTAAAGCACCTACCCAGAATCGGTTTAACTTTAAATCCCCGAAACAAGTTTCCAATTAAAGTGATAATTAGATTTCATTTAATTTAACTCTTCAAAGTACTCTACTTACTTCTAAGAAACTCTGCCCGGCTATCATTTGTGTTGGACGATTATTCATGAGCTTAAGTCTGAGATGCTAGCCGAAGGTAATTAAGTTTTGAGAATTTGGTAGATAATAGTTCGCCAAATTGCTAAGCGTGGAATTGATTTTAAATAAAAACGGATTATAATTTAAAATAATTTACTCAGTGAGAGTTCGCTGTAAATGGAAATGGTACCAACTGATGATTCTCAAAGGAAGATAAATAGTTTGATTTTAATTTGTATAGGTTCGGAAGTCTGGCCTTTGAGCGGCAAATTTAAAAGCGGCACAGGTAGTTGCTGATTGATATCGGTGGGTATAAGCATAAATTACTGTTCCATACTATGGAACGCTGAAGGTATGATGGTAAGAAGGCAATTGGACATCTTGTGTGTTTTTGCAATGAAATTCCGAAACAGCGGGCGCGAAATCAATGTTCCACTATGAAACCGAACGAAGGTAAGACATGAGTTATTCTCTAACGTATTAAAATATTTCAAAGTCCAGAAACTGTTTTATGTTTCTTAAGCTTGCGATACAAGAATAGGTTAGGTTATATTGAGTTACATTGAGAGAACTCAGGGTTCTTATTAATGTAAGGGATAGATAATATAGATAGAAGTGATGAAACCGATTGTAGCACTTATCAGTCAATTTTTTAAGGGTAATCTAATTCTGCGATAGTTTTAGATCTAGATTAGACGTCTTTCGTCGCCAGACAAGTAGTGACACCTGTCCATCTATCGTAAGTTTTGTTTTATTTCATCCAGATACTGGCAGCCTTTTTCAGGATACCACTTTACTCTTTATCTTTAAAAAAATGCTGTATCTTCATAATTTCAGCTGGAAAAACACTTCAGTGATTGGCAATACTGTAAGAGGAACTAAGATTTAGTCTATCTGAGAACACGCCTCCATCGTAGCCTCTAATACTTTCGACGATCCAACTCGAAACCCTTTAGTCTTTGCATTACATTGCTATCCCCTGAAAACCGAATAGCTCTAACCCTAAAGTTTCCGCTCTCCCAATTGTGTGCTGTCATCCGTCACGTATATGCATATCATCGCTTTACTCTGATATACATCGTCAGAAAACAGCATCCAGAGCGAGAATAATGTGTCATCAATTGTGCAACTATGTAATATAAGTGGCTTATTTCTTGATGATGTTTATTCCATATCCATTATTTAAGCCATAATTATCTATATTCGCCGGAGTCATATCTTGGCAGACTTAACACTGTTTTTTTTGGAAAAATATAGATCACCTACATTCATTACCTGAATGACTAAAGTTTGACCTTGTCAACAAGAAACTACTACAAAAGTTCGTCGCATTGTGTTTGTTATAATTAAACAGCTTCAACACTATTTACGTGATACGTAATGTAACAGTTGATGCACTTACCAGGTGTGCGAAATTCAATTAAGAAATGACTAATGTTTCGATAACATTCCAGTTTTTTCTTTTTATTTTAAATTAAATTATTTTTAAAGAACGAGTTAGGAATTAATAAAACTGTTGGTATGGGGAAAATTAGATCTGTATTATTGTAGTATTATAAAGAGGTTATTGTTACCCTTGAAACGTCATCCTTAGCTCAACAGCAGGCTTGTTTGCTCTTTTCAAAAATGATAAAGTGCAGCTGTTTTTAAGTACTTGTCATACCTTAATCACTTTATTGGGATTAGCTGTATAATCAGCCTCGCTTTAACCGCTGTTTAAAGATTTTTCATTTTTGGTTTACAATATATATCTTCAACATACTTGCTCCGTATTTTCTGGTATCTTTCAAAGTGCTAATATTTAGCTTTCGAGCTCTGATTTTCCTCTATATATAGCGACTTTAGCGATTTGTATGAAGCAATAAACCTGTTAAATATTAGCTGCAGTTTTAAGGTATTCGGCCAATAAGTGGGTGAGTAGGTTAGGTTTAGGTTAGATGGGTAGGCTTGAAGGAATAATTTCTTTAACTGCCACACTTAGGTCCTTGGGGACTCATTGTGATGCCCTTGAATGGGGGATACGCCGGTATTATGGCCTCCTTTAAGGTTCTTTGCCGTGCTTACTCAATTTTATCAATCCATTCTGATGTCTCCAGAAACCTGCAAAGATTAGAGAGTGAGACATCCGACAATTCCATCAATGAAGAAGAAACTTCCAAGTGTTCTACTCCTCAAGTAACAAAGGCCCGGGCAGTGACAGAGATAGTGAGGGTATCCTTGTGTTGCCGCAGCCTCTACAAATGTCGTCATTCTTGAGATTTAGTTTCATCATGTGGCATCTCAAAAAATTATGACCAGTTAAGCACCAACCAGCTTGGACAGCGACGCTCTTTCGTACTGCAGAAGTTTTTTGGTTCGATTTTTATTATATTCTGGCCATAACTTCCGTGATATCTCACAGGTGGTTAAAGATTTCCACATATTGTTAGCTTTCATTCTGATCTTGTATTTCACTCGTTCTCTTAGGTTGCAGAGTGGTGGTTTGATCGACTGAAGTGCCAGATCGCGATCCATTTCTGATCCTTTTCTTGTTAGCTCGTCGGCCATCTCATTACCGGTTATGACCCTGATACAGTACGGGCCACTTCCGCGATTGCCAGAACCCACACTCAGTGGGTGAGTAGCTAACTGACTTTTTTTGTGAAGTCTTATAGGTCTACCAAGTCTTTCATCATTTAGTAAAAGATCACAGTTTTCATATACTGCGAACACTTCCTCTTCTCCATCGTAAATACAAACAATGGTACTCTTAAGTTGTGTAGCAAAAGCTGTACACGTTGTTCAAATGTGTGAACCGTTATCATAGCTGTCGTAAAGCGCCTAACAAAAAACTTAAGGGTCAATATATAGCGGAGTGTTCAACACCTCCGCCATATCTTACAATTTTCGATTTCTTTTTAAGCCACCAATTGCTTTTTTTTTAAGTCGGTACCGCCAACGCTATCGATACAAACTCAACTTCAAGATGCACAAAAGATGCATAACGATTATATCTATACAGATTAAAAATATTTTCTAGCTCTTTTCCTCTGTTTTCTCATTGAATAACGAAACATGTTTCGAAAACGAAAGTACTTTAACTTGGGTTACAATACAGCAATGTGCACGCTACATGTAATTAACCCTGACCCAGTTTACATGGAAACTTGAAAACGATCGAATTACAAATTCGAGACGACCAATTGACTGCTATAGCAGCAGCAAAAGCAGCGGCGTGAAACCAGCCGCTACAAGATCTGAGTTGCACATCATTATCCCCTTTCATTGACTGCCGTTGTCTTCTGACAATACAACACAATCTACAGTCCCATTACATATCTAATAGATACTTACTTAGTCAGTTGCTGTGTGAATTTCCAGCGGCTTACGACACATTCCACACAGCTCATGCGGTGTACTCGAATGTGCTAGGCTAATGTGCTAATGACTGCTTGACGCTAAGATTGTGAGTCCGGATTTTCACCTGGGAAGTCAGATGGGCCGGAGATTGGGTCGTAATTTGAAAAATAATTACTTTGGGAATTCACACGAGAACCAGTAAACTGTGTTCATATAAATACACGTGATGCATGCATAAATTTAATGCATGACATTAATAGCGACTTACATCCCCAATGTGCTATACTATTCGTGGCACACACAGATTGACAGACAACATTCAAATTATGTGAAAACCCCACTTATGAGCTATGTGAACGTGAACGGAGAATAAGGTTTTTTTTTCAAATTATATTGCCAAACTTTGGGGATTTACTTTCAAGGTTTGACCTCTAAAAATTGTTGTATTTAATTTTTTTTCTGTTTTTTTTTTTTTTTGCTAAATTGCCGGTTAGGTGAAGTGGATGCGAAACAGATTGCATCCGCTATTATCGTGTTTTTCAATTAGTGGGCCATATATGCACAAGAGTACGTGCAATGAGGAAGAATGATGCAAGAATAAAAGATCCTTGAACTTGGTGAATCTTAATAGTAAGTGAAATGTGGCACGGTTAGCTACTGAAATGAAAGTCTGAAATTTAATTTATGTTTGGTAGTTGGCCTTTAAATTTATGATACGATTTACATGGATTGTAAGCCATTCTTTTATTAAACAGAAGTGCTACCTAAAAGATCTTTTGTGCCGCACAAATGATTTTTTAAAAGTCTCAGCGGTACAAAGTAAAGTCGGCACTCGGGTGAATCGGTTATGTTAAGTATTGAACCGTGTTGTCCGATTTCGATTTATACATCAATTGACATACATGATTTTGAAGGGCTGGATAGTTCGCTCGGCCTATCTCAAATCAGCGCTCCAATATGAGATACTTCTAGAATTCCCCAGCTTTAAAGTCTAGATTAAGGGCACAAATGTGTCCGAGCCCATTCTGGCCATCTCGTCAACTTTGTGGTTACTGTCATTAGCCATCGTCCACTTATCCTTCATATCTTCGTCTTGTTTCTAGAGCTGAGTTTTTGAATGAAATTAACATTTATAACTGTTTAACTTTATATGGTTCTGTCTAAAATAAACTAAGGATTTTCCCCATCGTAACTGTGATTTATAGGTTTTGTATTATATAAGCACCCATACATTTGTTTGGAGTCGGCCTTTAATCGCGCAGATCATATAAAGTTGTTGGATTTCAGAGAGAAGAGTCATTGATCTGGGTGATTACAAAACTGTATCTGTTTAACTGATCCAGACGCGCTGCCCTGTTATTGCTTTTGATGAGGCTGTGTTATAGTTCCTAAAGTGGTAGGAACAGACATTCAAGTTGACTCTACCCTTTTCAACTCTAAAATCGCGGCATGATACTATAGAAGCATATATACTATAATTAGCCTAACCATCGTTCTGTGAATCCATAAACCGATCTTTGCAAAGTTTCCCCATGTACTGCTGTGCTTGCGAAGGCCAAGTATTGGTGACTTTAGTTATTTTATTCTTTAAGTGTACTTCTTGTAGACATATGACCTCGTCGTAGAACTGAACGATTGTATCCTTGAGTAAAATTATTCCATAGTTAATGTCTTTTCGTATAATGAAATATGAATGACTTACTGGGGCTTAAAAAAGATTTTCAACGGTGCACCAGTCTAAAACCGTCTAAAGGGGGTTTTGAATGCGTATATTGACTTCGTTTGTTTCTTAACCCCTAATATTGATGACAAGGACATCGACATAACCAAGTAATCAAGCCACTGTCAGTCCCTTCTCCTTCAATAGAAGACTCGATAGGGAATGACATGAAAATATGACGCGTACTAGTTTGGTCAACGTTGGAAAGCCTTAATGTTTTGTTTTCCCGCACTTTTTTCAACATATTTGGTTCCACCTTCAATGTATAGAAATCCTGCTAGTGTCTTCATTTTGTATATTCTTTGTAAATATGTAAGTAGTGTCAGGAAGCATGTATCTCTGTTTTCGTTATTTAAAAGTAAGTAAAATATTCCCTAATTGTCCTTGTTTCGTGCTTCAGTTATAATATTTTCTCGAACACAATCAGTAAGTGAAGAATACCGCGGAGTCCTGCATGCAGACCGTGTGCGCCTCTTCCTTCGATGAATGACCACGCATTGTGTTTCGTTAACCGTTTTTCTACTAATTCCTGGCATATTAGAGGCACTCGTGTAATTTAGATAGCAACGTTGCCACAAAGCCGAATAGATTTGCTTCTTGAAAAATTTGCAACTTGCAAGAGAGTTTAACGTGATATTCGATAATATCCGTGAAAGATATCTGCATTCGTGCCTACTACATTTTGTAATCAGTGCTTTTATATTGCAATGAGGTTTGCGCCTACAATAAATGAGCGGGATAAACTACTTTGTATCAGAAACTTGTTAGAAGACAGTATCTCAATACACTGTGAAGGCCGTAACATCAATTAACTTAAATTAAGCTTAGTAATATTTTCTTTCTTAATGTTGGTCGTATCTACAGCGGCATATTTGAAAAGCCCCTGAACTTGATCATTTTTGGACTTATGGAAATGTAATGTTCTATGTTTAAGCCTTTCAGCGAAATATGTAGCGCACAGACGGAAAGAAACCAGGAAATGATGCTTGATTTACCTAACGTGGTATCATGTGTAACTCCGCCACCTAAACAAATTATTTTTTGTATATACTCTACGCTGTGTATCTGGTATTTCAACTGCAAAATTTGTTATATTCAGATTATGTAGTGGACACCGAAATGGTTGACCACTAAACAATAAACTACCGAAAAATTGAAAACTATTTCATGTATTATACTTCAATGCCAAAAACTACATTATAAAATTTAATTATCTAATACAAAAAAAACTCCATAGAGTGCATTAAATTCCATATATTAATTTTTAAATGCGCAATTTATTTCAACTATACACAGAGATGTTAAAATGTTGATAATGCATGTGTCACATAACAGCAATTAGCAACGACCGCCATTAAACGTTTACCCGTCTAACAAACTAAACAAACTATTACTTCATTTTTCCGCGCACAATGCAAAGCACGAACTTCAATGTCGCGTTCAAAATTCCACAACAAAAAAAAAAAAAATTCCCATGCTACCAAACAATACCACTTGATTGTCTGCATCGGGCTATTTAGTCGGAAAACAATTTTTACAATCAAATATTAATCAATGGCTCTATACTTAAAAAAATGTCTTTCATACAAAGTAATTAGCAACTTGGCTAAGTAAATAGCAATCACATGCGACACAAAGTCGAATGTTAGAAGTAATTACATTTCTTCGGTTCAAGTGGCGGCGGAAATACCCATTCCTAGTGCAAATGACCTTACATAATCCGCCACACTATGGCCTATATGGGTTACAGTACAGTGGCAATAGGCCGGTAATGGCCTTTCGAAGATTAACTGGAATCTCCTTTCCTTCCCACCATTTTGACGATTAAAAGTGAAAGTTTTGTAACTACTTATAAGCTTAGAGCGTTTCAGCGGAAAGGCAAAAATCAAAATATGAGTATCATACATAGAGTTAAAACGATAAGACAGAGAGGAAGCTCTAATGGTCATTAATTTTCACAAAACGAAGAGAGGGTGACACGCAATTAGGCGAATAGGTTTGCCATTTTTACCATGAAAGTTTTGGCTAAAAGGTACTTGAATGGATTATCGAAACCTAAAAACTCTTGTTCATTAATGTTTTTTGGATTATGTTCTCATCAACTTTTGGTTGTAAGTTCGTACAAACATATATGATTTTTAAGCCTTATTATTCAGACCTTTTGTGGGGATTTGTCCAACTATTACATACTTATTTGAAGTCTGAATAGTAATTAAATAACTTTTAAAAGAGTCAGTTGTTGTCTGGTAATTCTGTATAGTAATTTTCTGATGCTAGTCTATTTTTGTTCGAGTCCCGGTGGAGGAAAAGCGTATTCTATAAACAAAAGATAGGCCAGCACCACACAAACGGAATTTGATGTAGTCGCTACAATGGGGAAATAATGTGAGGAGATTTAACTTTGATCGGTTGCAACCGCAACAAGTCGCATAATCTTTCCCGATCGCGTATCGCTCAACTTCTCAAGAAGTTGTTTGCAGCCACCATTTGGATGAATAGCGCCGTCAAACAAATGTAGAAAAACAACTACAAACGTGTTGCCTTCACAAAAGGACAAGAGTGTCTCGTGACACTAAACAGCTTCGAAACTAAATGCTCCGTCTACATGAAGAAAATAAAGTGAGGATCGCCATTTACAGACGAAAGTTCAACAAGACTGTTTACATGTCAAACTATTAAAGGCAGAGATAATTTTTCCAAGATTGCCTAATAAATGGAATAGTAGTATTGATTGCCTGAAAAATTAAATTAATCAACTATAGGGCTTTAGTATCCTGCCTTAGTATACTGTCTGCCTATCTTATTGGGTGAGTGGCTAAAGACATTTGTTAAAACTCTGATTGTGACCTTTTAATGGGCTTTTGAAGCCGGTTAGCCCACAAGAGAACACATAACGGCAGATTCTGGAGAAAACTCGAGGAGCTCAGACTAATACGAGTACAGACTACATTTTTTATAGATTTTAAGGTTCAACTACTTAAATTCTCCGACGATATTGTTATTATTGATAAAATACAGCGAGGTGTCACTGGTGCGTTTATGTGTATAGGAACAGAAGCGGTAAAAGAAGACAAAATAATGAAAATGCTCTCTACAAGAAGTGCCATCCAATATCGACGAATCGGCAGCTGCAAACGACATCTCTTCGAAGAAAAACTCTTTCCAATCGCAGTTTCTTTTAACTGAGAAAAAAAAACTCTTTTAAGACCTTGATAATCCCAGTCCTGTTATATGGATCTGAACCATGAATTTTTCTAAAGTGGATGCGAATTTTCCTTAGTCGTTGCAAGAGACAAATTCTTCGGTTTTTGCGGAAAAAGATTCAACGATTAACTTTACGAGGTGCTCAGGGACATGTTAAGCGAATGACACGCCTTAGGTGGCACGCACAAACTTCAAGCTAAATAGGCGGACCTTTTTGTTAAGGCCTCGGTCTACCAGTTAAACACAAAAAGACTAAAAACAATTTCCACACAGCTAAACATTCGGTGGAGTTTATTTGATTCGAAAAAGCGACAGCAAGCTTAAATTCTCATTAAAAGTGCTTAAAGATGGTACCGAAGTTATATTTTCCGAACATCGAAATGTTGCAAATGGTGTTAGCCACACGTCTAGAAGTAAAAAAGAAAACTTAAGTTTGTATTATTTCTGTTGCTATTTAAGGACAGCTAGAATGGCTCGAAATCGGTTTCTGCTTGCACGAATCGTATCTGCAAGTTTTTAGCTTGCCTGCAAAGGAATTTATTTTTTGACCGAGCGACTTGTTATATCGATTCCTTGTGGAATGCGAGAACATAGTCCTCTTCTTCCAAGCGGAGAAATTCTCTAACCTAATGGCTATTCCCTATATTGTGAACAACATTTTGCATTTGCAGTGCTAGCCAAGCCGCATTAACTAAGCACATCACTTTATTGAAAAATAAGTACATTGAGATTTTAGTGTTTGCTGGCCGAAATGCGGAGCATCACACTTGAGAAAATTCGAGCTGTAACTATCACTATGTGCAAGGTGTTTCATTGTCACTGCTACTCTTTCCTTAGAGCTGTTGGGCACAAGCAATGGTGTATTTTGTTTCTGGACAAACGGTAGCACTTTCTTACACAAAAAATCGAACTGCTCCTCCGAAACGTATGCAAATTTACGGAAAAAATCGTCTCCCACAGCTCGCAAATCTCTCATCAGTGTTGCGTAGAATAGAACGCTTGCAACCACATCTTTTAAAATCACTTGCATTGGGCCGCATTTTTGTGCTTGCAGGAAACACTTGCGGCAAGCGTTTGCATGATGTGACTACCCGAAAAGTGCTCGTAGCAAATACTTTCCTCGCATTTTGTGACTGCTCACTGCAATCATTAGCACGAATACATAAAAATTTAAATTCTCGAAACGATTGTTGCAAGCACTTTCCTCGCATAGTGTATCGGCACCCCTAGAATAAGGTTTATAATCAAACACAATAGAGCGTTATTTCTTGCACACGTTCAATGAAAATGTAAAATAAAAATGTAGATTTACCAAAATTATAAATTGCTTAGCTCTGGAAATTAATACAAAGGTTTCGCAAATGCAATCTAACTCACCAATACCAAATCAAATTTAACTTCTACTTCAATGTAAACTTAAATTTACAGCAACTCTGAATCCCTACACTCAATTTGTTAGAATGTATGTATTTTTATTTGCGGATCTACAAGTTACAATCAGTGTAATGAACTCAAAAGTCATTTATTTCAAAAGCCATTAAAGTAGACCTCCCCACACTCGGTGGGGATACCAAATCCGGTATCATGATCTTAAAAACATTGCAACAACTTAATTAAGCTCCAACACCTCACATCTGGCAGCTGGTCTTCAAATCACTGTTGTTACCCGCTGCCCACATGGAGTTCCCGGAATAAAATGCTATGTGAAATCAGAATTACCCACTAGAATAAGTGCTTTGTATGTATCAACATGTTTTACCCCACTCAGCATAACACTTACACGATGCTTAAAAATATATTTTTAATTTTATTCTTTCAGGACGACAGCATGGGTTTCGGTTCACGTATGGATTGCTGCGGCCAGTTCGTCAAGTACAGCTTGTTCGTGGCGAATCTAATAATATTCGTAAGTTTAGTTTTTTGACAAGAATAGCTATTCATGTTGATCTGAAATGAAAATCTCTTAAATCTTAGATTGGTGGCGCAACAGTCTTCTGCCTAAGCGTATGGACTCTGGTCGATCGGAGTTTTATGAATGAACTTCTCGGCACGAATCTCTTCTCTGGTGCTGTTTACGTTCTAATAGTGACGTCCGTCTGTGTTTGCATACTGTCCTTTGTTGGTTGCATGGGTGCTGCTAAAGAAGTTAAATGTCTTCTTCTGACCGTAAGTACACATTTTGTAGCTCTCTCTCCGATTGATATCTTCCCGGTGTCGGTGTTTCGTCTTTATTTCGGCTCTAAACTGACTGAAACCATTGAACTTGGCCTTGTGAGGTTGCGTGGCGCAATCCAATAAAAGAAGCAATATTCGCAGTTTAATAAACCGACACCGACAAAAAATATGAAAGCCATTTTTTTTTTGCTTTATCAGCTCGGCTACGATTGAAGTCGTAGTCTTTGTATAATTAATTCATTGCAGTTGCTTTTCTTTTTATTTTTAGTATTTCATAATCGTATTTTTGATATTTGTGAGCATGCTAATTGGCGGAATATTGGGCTATGTCTTCCGGGAGAAGGTCTCGCAGACAATGCGTCAGGTAAGTGTTAACATTTGCTACTGCCATGTAAATAGGTATGCCAAATTTTATTAGGTTCATTGACTTTCAATTCTGATGTGGTAAAGCCGCGCCACACAATGAGCAAGTGTTTAGATTAATTTATTGTTGATTTTTTATTATTTTTGCCTCCTGGTGAAACACGTCACGTATTTAATGGCAATTGTATAATAACTAATTATATATGAGATGCCATAGGGCTTAACTACTGGTTAATCGCTTTAGAGAATACAACAACATTCGGATAAATATTTTGTAACAAAGTCATGCAATGATTTGATAATCCGAATTGAAACGTTGTTTTTGAATTAATTGTGATTCTCGTTCTCTATAATTATTTTTACTGGATGAATCAGACAGAGATGACTCAGCTAAGAATGAATCAGAATGAACCATTTGTAATTGCGGGCAGGTTGACACTTTATTATACCGAAAAGTGAAATCAATCACTTTATCAAGGTAGTGAAAGTAAGGTCATTACTTTTGGTTATTACAAAGTCATTTGTTGGGTTTTCGGCATCAAGATCTCTTGTGCTCTTGGAATTGATGGTATCTGCTAGGCTTTAATGGTTTTAGGAATTAATTTGTCTATCACTTATATTTTATATTTGTATATTAAACGCCTTTAAGTCTGCAAACTTATCAAGGGAAAAATGCTGGTGTTGCTCAAGGTTGAGCTTTATCGCTTTATTTGAAGCTGAAACATTGTTTCTAATGGTATGCTATGTATAAGTATAAGTAGAAGACATATTTTTGAATTGAAGCGGTCTAAAATCGTACGTCGATGGGTGGAGTTTGTATCGGAGGGGATTTCACGCAAGGAGCCCTCGCTTAGTAGTCCAACGCACTTACTAAAACTGTTTGGTTGTCGTGCATACATTCAGTTGATGCGCGTTTTGGTGCCACGAGCTAGACAAATCTTGCAAGACCGTTAATAAACTCAGCTCGAAATAGAGGGGAGTGGAGGCTTTTCGTGACCAAAATGGATGCATTATCTACTGTTTTGAACTGATAAGTTATCGACGGCACACGAAACACGATCTATAGTGGAACGATGACCTGAGTGGGCTTGGAACCTGTGCGAATACACCTCTTCTCCAAATCAGAGCTCTGCCGAAAGAATTATTGAACTTAGGGAACATAGACTTTGAAACGTTTAAGCAGTCAAAGTCCGGTATCATTGAAACTCCAGAGCTTTCTGAATGTGAAAGGAAGTTGGCAGGGCGTTGCAGGGAGGGGTTTAATATTTTTTGTGTTCATACAAATTGTTTGTAGGTATAAAATTCAATAGTTAAAAATTATAAAAATGCTTGATTTTTATTATCATCTCTGATCTGATTAGACCACTAGAGACGAATGTAGGCAACAACTGTAATCTTTATAGATCGAAACTAAAGTAATTTTTGTAATAAGATCGAAACTCTTAAACCAATTTATCTGGTAAACATATTTCAACTTGCTAAAAAAATGGCTTCACTAACTAAAACCATGGACAAGCAAGTCGACGTAGCTGATACATTGTTTTAATTGTGGTTGATGAGGAGACTATGAAGTTTGAAGATAACTGAAGAGTATCTTTAAGGCTTCTACATTCGATAGTCCTGGCGAATGATAAAAGGGGTATTCATACCAAAAGTTAGTAAGGATAACTGATAAATCGCTAAGAACCTTATTTAGACTTATTTGTCTAGCATCTTTTCTGCTCAAAGTCATGAAAGGACTGGTTGAGCTGCACATACGCAAAGTGTGTTTGAGGGCCCACCTACTTTTTGAAATGCGGTATTCAATAAAAAGATGGAGCTTCTTCCTTTTTGGAAGGGTAGACAGTGCGCTCGATGGGAAAATGTACGCGCTTTGACAACGTGACTTTTTATAACATGTAAAGCTCTTCTCGCATGGATCTAATGTAAAAAGGGCCTGCGCACAAGACGGCGTTCGCTTTCCACAGTTATAGTGCATGTTCAACGCTTCTAATTTCGACGCGCTGGTGATGTCAGGCGGGCGGATCAGGGCTGTGCGAAAGCGGCGCATGCGCATTGGACATGATCGACATGCGACATTGCTCTTATACTTGAATACTTTTAAAACTGTAGTTGTTCCGAGAGAGTGGAAATCAATGGGTTTGTCTAAACTAGTACTAAAAGGCGACACATATCAGCTATCAAAGGAAGCTTTATATATTGAAGGAATTCGCTAAAGACGAAGACATCCAAGGCAATGTCGGCCTTCTGACAAGGTAGGAGTGCCTTATGGCACGAAATTGTGTTTGTCACTGTAGGTCAAATAAGTAACACAAATACGTCATTGCTTATTTCAGTTAGCATTTCAAATTTCAATGAACTCTGCTCTGTGGGATATCCAATCCCTTGATTTTTTTTATCAAGGGAGCAACCAAGAGCGTACACAGTATGTTGATTAGGGTGGGGGGGGGGGGGTACAAATACATTATAGGACCAATACAAACATGATAATTAAAAACAATAGCATTTTTATAGTTTTTTACTATTCAATTTTATACCTACAAAAAATTTGTAGGAACACGAAAAATACTTAACCTCTCCCTGCAACGCCCTGCCACATTCTTTCACATTCAGAAAGCTCAGGAGTTTCAATGATACCAGACTTTGACTGCTTAAACATTTCAAAGTCTATATTTCCAAAGTTCAAGAATTCTTTCGGCAAGGCTCTGATTCAGAGAAGAGGAGTAATCGCACAGGTTCCAAACCTCTCGGAATAAATAATAATTGGTTGAAGGAGTGAATTAAATTAGAATTTACAAACAAGAGATCCCTTACCTTATAACAAATAAGAACGATAATCATCAACAAAACAGAGCCACCAAGATGGCACGCCTTTTTCTTTTTACTCGGAATGGGATCAGAATTATTGGCGAAATGCCATCTGTACCAGAGGATTTGTGAATGTTGTGTGAGTGCAGAACCAGATTTGTTGCCTTAAATTCTCAATAAGTTCAAAACAAACTGCAAACAGAAGTCGTAGAACCGGCTTCAGAACGCGCAGCAAGCAGATTGGCTTTGTCCAAATAACTGACAGCTGAAAAGTAGGCTATCGTTATATGTATTAATGAAAAACTTCGTTGTAATGACCACTTTCCAGGTTTGCTGTATCGTGCAAGAAATTCTTTAGCCCTTCTTATCTGGCTATGATTCATCTTTAAAGCGTATAATTATTATAACCTGTCAGCAGGCGCATTAAAAGCTGCTTTGCCGCCCCTTAAATTTTTTCCGCAACACTCTTACTTCATCGAATGGTCATCAGTTTACTCTTAAACCTTGAGTCCGACGTATTGTGAGAAAAATAGATTCTTTTGTTAGGTGCGCCATATACCTATACACATATAATTGTTAAAAACCAAAGTGTCACTGTACCAGTCGTTTTTAGTTTTAGAATTAACCACTGAATCTTTAAATTTGCATACCTATGGTGCGTGCGTCTTTTTCGAGTTATCTTAGCAAATCTATTAACCTGAAAAAAAAGCATAACTATTTTCACAAATAGATCAATTCAAAATATTAATATTTTACCTAAACAGGAAATGCGAGCGTCGCTTGGCCAATATGGCAGTCGTCGCGCCATCACCCAAGCCTGGGATCAGACGCAGGAACGTCTCAGATGTTGCGGTGTTGACTCATGGCACGATTGGAATCGTTATGGACAAATTCCTGAATCATGTTGCCAAGAAATCTTCGGAGGACAACGCAAACAGTGTACGATTTTCCCCACCATCACGAATCTCTACAGCCAAGGATGTCTTAATGTCACAACAATCTTCATACGAGATCATGCCGCAATAATTGGTGGCTCCGGAATCGGAGTGGCCATTATTATGGTAAGAAAATATTAATGGATTTCATTCCTTTAAGCCAAATATCAATTTATTTTTATTTTTTTCAGATATTTGGATTAATATTCTCGTGCCTACTGTTCAATATGATCGAATAGTTTATAAGAATATTTTTAGAGAGTACAAATCATTTCTCAAAATTAACAACGATTTACTTACATCGGCATTATGCCGGTCTTCTCTGTAGTACTAACAAAAAAAATCTAAATTCTAATGAAAGTATTATTATTTAAAAGATGGCGGATAAAATGTACTTCGATGCTGCATAAAATTGATTCAAATCGATTCTAATGTTTATTTTTGTTTGTTTATTTTTCATAATTCATTTATTCAAATTTATATTTATAAATTCATAAGTTTAATTATAAGTTTTCGAATTGTTCATGTGCACCCCCAGTGTCAATTGTATAAAATTGCATTCAATTCATTTGATGAAAAAAAAACAAAAGTTGGAGAAAAAAAATAATCATTGTTTACGCGTAAAAACTAATTTAATATTTTTTAAAATCTTTCTGTTAATTTGTTAAATCCGTTCCAGAATAAACACTTAATTTTAAGTTATAACATAGTAAGATAACTGACTTTTGTTTCAATTTAAATGGTGATTCCTAGTATTTCAAGTTTCGAACGGACAAGTATTGTTCTTTTTCCAAGTTTTTGTCAAGCAAAAGGACGTTTAGCCGACATTTTTGAATCAATGAAGCATCAAATTTATTGTTAATATCTTCGCATAAGCCTAAACAAAATTAAATATATGATTGAAGGCCTAATGGTCATTTTGTCAGCTTCCAGGCAGTACCTAAATATGTCTCACCTTGATGATTTTGAAACCAGTGGCAAGACCAGCTAAGCACCTTATCATGTCCCTTCAATCGCACAGATGTTTATTAAGGTTTGAAAAGCTTTGAAAGTCTGCATGATGCAATATCACACAAGCAGCATCCTATGTACTGGTGTGCTTTTGAGCCTTTTTAAGCAAAAGCGTCAGCTGAGTAGAGATTCTAGGGATACACGATTGCTTCACTCAGCTTAAAACCGATCCCCCCTTCATTATTTCATTCCAGGTGGCCATGAAGTAGAACTCGAAAGCGATGGCTTGCAAGTGTCAGACACATGCGGTAATGAGCTCTTCCCTTATTTTTACCAATAGCACTATAAATATGTAACACGAGGTCATATTTATAGTGCTATAGGTTCTGCTGAAAATCCCAGGAAAGTTTGTGGCCTTATGAGGGTCTTAGCCTCTACAAAAATTAGGCAAATAAAAGTTTCGGGGGAAAATAATTTACTTTTCAAGATAACCCATCGAGTGCAACGTTAGATGGAGTATTCTGCTTAAATGTAGGTCAATTAATTCTACCAATATGATGAACGGCTTAAAGTTTTTTTTTACCTCCCCTGTCTTGGGAATAAACACCGCTTTCTTTCTCCTCCAAGCAACGCGCATTTGACGCCAGGTAATTAGTCCCAGTTAAAAGTGAGTGCACTATGTCCACAGATGATATACAAACAGTGAGCTCTGCATTACCTTGACCACTTTAACCCGCAAACAAATTTTTAAAAATGACCGTGCAATCCTTCATATACATCAGAGAATACGTATAATCCAGATATTTGACGTTTGTTTGGAGGTATTTACGAAAATAGGTGAGATAAGGAAAATTACTTTATAACTATAGGGTCCGCCATTTAACTTTTTTTTTTTCAACTAGTGCTTATTTCGCGAATGGTAACACTTAACTCATGTCCGATTTGACAGATAATTAGTTTTATCCTTCCGCTGAACGAATATGGTTGTGTATACGCTGGGAAATATTGCGACATAGAGAAGATGCCGATTTTGCCAAAAAATCATCTTTTCAGATGAAGCTCATTTTGATCTTGGCGGGTATGTAAGCAAAATTGTCGATATACCCAAAACGAGTCACTGTTTGGTGCGGATTTTAATCCAGAGGCATAATTGGGCCATTTGTCTTCGAAAACGAGCAAGGAGTGGCCGGTACAGTCAATACAGTCAAACATTTGGTTTCAACAGGACGGCGCTACGTACCACACAGCCGAAGCTACACTCGATGTTTTGCGCCCTGTTTTTGAAGATCGCATTATCAGCTCGCAGGTCGCAGAGCTGATATCGTTTGGCCTCTGCGGAGCTGCGATTTGACACCGTTGGACTATTATTTGTGGGGTGCCGTAAAAGATAAGTGTTACGCCGACATGCCAGAGACAATTGACGCTTTAAAGGACAATATTCGTGAAGCCATTGGTGAAATACAGCTGCACACAATCGATAATGTGCTTAAAAATTGAACCGATCGTGTAGGCTACTGCATGGCCAGCCGAGGCAGCCATTTGAATGAAATTATTTTTCATTATTTACCGCAAGGATTGTACTTTTAAATAAAAAAAAAATTTGAGAAAATATTTAGCAGTTTTTTTTTATAGCATTTTCAAAACAAAAAGTTATTTGGCGGACCCTATACATATGGGTTATTCCTTATAAGATTCCAAACTTCCCATATCCGGTTCACAAGAAAGAAGTTCAAACTACGCCAACTATAGAGACATCAGTTTTCACATTTCGCATATAATTTCGTGTTCTTCCATAGAGAGCAGGCGCTTGAAGCCATTTGTCAACTTTCCGAATGGATCCCATTTCTGCGGTCCTAGTCTTGGCAAGTCGCCAATCGACCAAATATTTCCACTACGCAGAGGAAATCCAAGTTCGATACTCACCATTTTTGTCGACACCTTTAGGTCAGAATTTTCTTACAGAAGGTTCACGTCCACCTACATCTGGAATTAATCTGCTCATTTAACTTAAAATGGTTGCTGCTCGTTCCGATCTTAACTTCTGAAAGAAAGTGAGCGTCGTATTGAGGACAATCCTTGGAACTTCACAGCTTCTTTTCTAGTCATGACTCAGTCCTTTTTAACTTTCTCGTTAGTATACCAGAGGAAGTTATTGAGATCGTTCGGAAACTTCGAACTCACACTGAGTATGAGGGATGATATAACGACTATAGATATATCCAAAAAAAGTGGGTCCGCCAATGCCGTCCGTCGGTCTGTCTATCTATCCGGGCGCCGTATATAAGGTTCTTGAGGTTCTTTTTATTTTTTGCCTTATCTTTTGAAATAACGGTACCTGCCATACAATTTTTTTTTTTGTGAAAATCACTTATCACTATTTTTCTCGAAAGTCGTTCCAAGGATATTCGATCTCCTAAGGATGTTTAGGATGGGGTAAAAAATTCTGCATACTCAGTTTTTGGAAAAAAATTCGATTAACGGTAATTTTTAACACGGGCAATATCTCGAAAAATAAAAAAGGGAACTTCAGAAAAATTTACAGTTTTGTTTATATTATAAAATCAAACAAATATTTTTTAAATAATTTGTTTTAATCTTTTTTTTTATAACGATTTTCGTAAATTTAAATTAAATTCGTTTTCTCAAAAACGGCCCTAACGATTTTGATAATTTTTTTGTATTTCGAACAAATATATTAAAAGTGTCCAATATGCGAAATTACATCAAAATCGTAGGTGCCGTTTTTGGGAAAATCAAATTTTTTAAAACCTGAAAAGTGATTTAAATAAATTTTTCACCACGAATTTTCGATTCATTTTGCGACTCAAAAACGCGTCTCATGTACCGAAAAAGTTTCGTATGATGGAGTCGTGCACTTTATTTTCGGTGCATCTATGACTTTCCATTGTTTTTACTTACTTCTTGCCTCAGTTTAGACTACCAGGATTAGACTACCAGCAATAGTATATGAGGTATTAGAGCAGCAAGACACTTTTTTCCGTAATGATGATGACCAGTGGGTGCAGTGGCTTAGTGGTTAAGTGCGTTGGATTACTATGTGATGTAGAAAAGAGGTTTGGTTGTTGCTCATCTCTTGCGAAAGTCTGACAAACATCCAAGCGTAACAACTGTCTGAGATACTTCTCAATAATAAAATTACCGGCAGTAAACTGTAGGTGCCTTCCATTCGGGCCAAAAAATAAATCCATGCACATACAATGATTGGAGTAGCTAGGTTTCAGGTCCTGTATAATGACGTTTGACGTTTACGTCTATAATGTATTTATTTTGTTTTAATGATGATTAGATTTTCCATTACCGACACAAAAGTTTGTAAAAATGAAACAAAAGTGGTCAAACCTGTCTCAAAAGACCGTTGTTGTGCTGGAGACTTCTTAAATCCTCAAAGACTACCCGAAAATTAATTAACAAAACATAACTTCTGAACTTTTTACTAACAAAATGGACGTTTTATTTACACGTAATACTAATAAAAACAACTGCATCACTCATACGTTATGGAGAGTTAATGACAACATAACAGTTATATTAAACAAGCGACTGGATATCGCCGTTCTAAGAGAGGAATTCTTTTCTCTCCACCAAGTCCAAGTGTTGTTGTGCAATCCAGGATCAGCTTGCGCATCTTCCCCAAGTTTAGCCGGCATCACAGCTGTATGTCGATAGAATTCAATATCTGCTTCCAATTCACCCACTAAATCTGGAAAATCTGCGGCAAGATTATACATTTCACATGGATCTCCTTCGATATCAAACAAACAGGGCGCCACAGTTGGATCGCATTTGTAGATTCCTGTATTTGGAAGAATGCCAGGTTGAATTGTGCAACTATAAGTAGCTTCGTTTCGCATTGACTCAATATTAAGCGTAGATAACGGGAAGGTTTGCGAGTTCTTAATAGACTGCGACACTTGTGAGTAAAGAACGAGTTCAGCGTATTGTGCCACTTTAGGGTCGGAGGTATTTTCAATGTCACCCAGCCACGTCGCATATTGGCCAAATATTTCCGTACCATTGACATACTTCAAGTTATCCCGCATGTACGAACTGTAGCCATAAACGTCATCGAGTACATGTATAAATTTTCGGCTTTGAACTGGTGTGTTATTACTCAGTGTATTCCATAGATCGATGCCATCCACATGAAGGTCTTTAGGAAGCCGTACTCCAGCTGCTGATGCTAGTGTTGGAAGCCAATCGATAGAATGCATCAGTTGGTGGGACACAATACGTGGTTTCTTAATCAGAGGACTCCAAATGGCACCGGCAGATCTAATACCACCTTCCCAAGGGGATTCCTTTTGCTACAAGATAGATGAAAGAAAAATTAGAACAGTTTTCTTTTGGTGATGAATTATACCATACTCCTTTGAAGGGATAATTTGAACCCGCGTTAGAGTGAATTCCAGCCGTTGGAGCTCCATTGTCAGAATAGAAAAGAACAATTGTATTATCAAGCATATTGTTATCGGACAGAGAGGCCATCAGTTTGCCGACACTCTGGTCAAGTTTGGAAACCATAGCTGAAAGAAATATTCAAGAATTTTGATTTTTAGTGTCCATTCTCAAAAGAGCGTTAACAAGAAAGTAACAAAAAAAGTGATGTTACGAGAAAAAGGAAAAAAAGGTTAGCAACCTTTCACGTTCGTGTTGTACGGCAAGAGAAGGAATCTTTCCACTTTATTGTGCGTCCGAAATCGGGCTCAAGGGTGTACTGATCACCATTCGGGTATTGCAGTTGTTATATTCAAAAAGAGAATTGCAATTTGCTATTTCCTTAGAGCATTTCAGCTAAAAATTTCGTGATTTCTCGATCACTAATAAGTTTTACGGCGGATTTTTGAATTCTGTCTATTTAGCTTAAAATATGTAATTGGTGCACCGCACTAGGTATGAACATTGTAGTAGGGTTTAGATTGAATAAATGCATTACATATTCTTTTATAATCAAGAAAAGCCATTGGAATTCCCGGATGCGAGTGCCATTCACGGATAATGGGACAGAGTTAGGATTTCGTGTAACTGACAGAAGTCAGTATTGTGTTTTGAAAAAATTAAATTTCACAATATCATATAAGCTAAGTGGTGCAGTAGCTTAGTGGCTAAGTGCCTCGGAACTAACCAGGCTGAAATTTCGCCCCGTACGACCTAATTGTTGTTTACTTGCTTCCCCACCTATTACAATAGTCTAACAAACATCAGAGTGTCAGAATTGTCATAAGCTTCGCAAAAATAAATTGTCGTTCGAAATTGCCATTAAACTTTCTTTCGTATAAAAAATATATCTCCGCACCAACATTGGTTGGAAAAGCTAGGTTTAAGGTCCTGTTTACGCCTAATATTCTTTTTTTTTATCCTGCCGAGGTCGGAATTTGATGAGCTTAACACACGTTGACGTTGCAGCTCTATGCCGCGCCCGAAGATGAGGGTCGTAAACAAGAAACGTATATGTCATCAGCGAAGGAGTAGATGGAATAAAAATAACAAACAGGTGATCATTGTGTTTCCATGACTTTGAAAAGAAGGCACTTCCAACACTGAAAAGGAACATTGTGGTGGACTGATAAAGCCAAGGTGTAAAAAAGCGGCAGTCAAAGCTTCGTAAAAGGGTCCCTCTAATAATAGAGATGATAAAAGCGTGACTTGATGTGGAATACAAATGGTGCAAACAACAAAAGTATGGAAAATGATTGCATTCAGAGCTGGTGGAAATATCTTCATCGCCTGCTGATGTGAACCAGGCTACCATGAGCTGGGCATAACCATCCGCACAGAAAAGGAGAAAATACTCAGTTAATAAAAAAGTTCATATAAAAATGCTTAGTATTGTAGCGACTTTTAAGTGAACACTTTCTCCGACTATTTACTTGAAGAATAGTGACGGCCCCTAAAGTGCATCTGTTATTCTTTGCTGAATATTAATAATCTTATTAGCATGGGTGTTAATCAAGTTCTTGGAGAAGGCTGCTTCCGAGGAAGAAAAAATTTCCCGAAGAATTAGAACTTCCAAACCACCAGGGAGCCTAAAGAAGCACAACCAGCTTCAAAGGAGGAATCTTGCAGACACAATCAATCAATGTTTTCATTCAAACCCGAAAGAGCGGCAGGCCCAACAACAACTAGACCACACAAATGAAACAACATCGGCATTTAATTGGCCTGCAGATATTTTTTGAGAATAAACCAGCGAACCTCACAAGCGGACTAGTAGGCATGCATTAAAGTGCGAAGGTTCTAATCCCTATAATTCTGATAATTATCTCGTCAGAGACACTAACTCAGTCTTAAGCTAAGATGAGACTGTTCAGATAATGACCACTTCCATTTCAAATGACCCTATTTTCACAGCGAAATTTTCAGATTTAACTGATCTAACACAATGATAACTCATTAGATAAACTCAATTTCTTATTAATAATCATTTTTTAGGATTATTAAACTGCTTTAAAACTGTCAAAAACTAACTCACTGATATAAGTTGTTTTAAATGATTTTGATCGATTGAAAAACCAAAGTGCTTTGTTCAAATTATCGTTAATTTAAGTTTAAGTAACAGTCAAAACATATAAAACAAGAATATCCTATAACAAATTTGGGAATTGCTAGAAAAAAATTCAAGTTTTGAAAACCAAATAAGTCGAAACTAATTGCCCTAGTAAGGGAAGACATTGGTGGGAACAAAAAAGGCAGGCATACAGGTGATGGCTGGTATCAACATATAGCAAAGTATTTAAAAAACATTAAATCATTTTATATCAGCTTTGAGAAAATGCTACTGAAATGCATTGATTAGAGCAAATCGAAAGAATGGAAGGGTTTTAGCAAATATGCCTTTTCCCTAATGTTATAGGAGCAATTAATAGAAAAAGTAAAATTATCAATTAAAAATAAGAAACAATTTTTTTTTACTCTTTTTGATCTCAACAACATTTTTCCACAATTTTAGTTTATAGTTTGTAGAAATTTGTAAATTTGTTATTCATATATGTGAAATGTCAGCCGGAATGTAATAGATTTAGTACAATTTATGTCACTGACACCATTTTCCAGCTAATATTTCAGGAAAACAGTCAGTTAGTTATTGTATGGAGAACCATTCATTATTAACAAGAAATGTTAACAACCGGATGAGTTTTTTAGCAGTGTGCTATCTAACGCATGAGTTAACGATCGAGTAGAGTTTTATTATTAATATGGTAAGTAAAGTAATAAAAGCGTTTTTTATTTATTCACGAATTAATAAATAATCACGAATTAAACATTAAAGTTTTGGACTAGGTACAAACACAATTTTGTATGATATAATAAAATATACTACATACCTGCATAAATCCTCCTCTTAGGATCGGTTATATGAGAGAATTTCGCAACTTCCTCTTCAGGGGCTTCCATAGGTTGATCTTCGTTTCCCGTATGCACCGCTAAGTGACTCATCACCAAAAACAATGGCCGCTTTTTATTATGTCTTTCGATAACTCCAATGGCTTCGTCAGTAAAGTAATCAGTCGCATACGTCCCGTTGCCATCGTGATTGACTTGGAGGTTTCTCCTAAAGTCATAGCCTCGACTGTAGTTCTTGTTCTAAGTAAATGAACATATTTTAAGCAATAACTGTCCGATTACAAGGAGAAAAATACTTACCAACATAACCAGATCATGTTCATAGTAACTAATGTATCCTGAGTAGTAGCCAACATGGTTATCGAATCCTCGAAAGCCAGGCGTATAAGCCTTCTTCGAGAAACCCAAATGCCATTTGCCAATTAAGTTTGTCGAGTAACCAGCATCGCGAAATATCTCCGGCATTGTGCGTTCGCTCAACGGCAATCCCCATGGTTCATCGTTAATTATAACCGAATGCTGGGTGCCTTCATTACAGCAGTGGAGATACACATCAAGGATATTTACACAAAAGTGCAGCGCAAAAGAGAATATTAACAGGAATCAAGGATTTAACATGAAATGAAAACAACAAAAAAAAAATAAAACCAGTTTAAAGAAAAACCAATAAATCTCTTGTTACCTGTGTGAATGGGATATTTGCCTGTCAGCAGGGAGGCACGTGATGGCGTGCACAAGTTTGGCACATAAAGTCGATTAAGGATTACGCCATTATAGGCGAGTGCATCAATGTTCGGGGTTAAAATCTGATTCGATCCGTGAAAGCTTACATCGTTAATTCCCTGTTTTTTGTTGTTTATATTTGTATTCGTGTGCCGATCCATGTCCATGTGTACGTGGGGTGAATGGGTATGGAGGAAATGTAAATTAATTAGTGGTCATGAAGGACTGCAAGTAGGAGACATTCATTACCATATCATCGACCAGTATAATCACAATGTTAGGCTTTTGACCCTTGGACGTTTTTGTGGCAATCGTATACGTAAGGCACGTAGTTGCAATGAGTAGCAGCAGTTGGAGAAGCGACATCATGGTGCAGTTAGCTTAAAAAATATATAATAACAAATTCAAGGTTAAGACGTGATCGATTGTGGATGTTGTAGTTTGCCTTTTTTTTAGCAATTCATATAACACAATAACTGGCTGCTCACGTGTGGAAGTTAATTTATCGTTGACATAGTTTCTATAACATCTGGGTAAAAGTTAACCAGGTGATTTACAATTTCGTAAAAATTTAGACGTAGGCGCTCTTCGTAGTGTTGAGTGTTCAGCGTTATCAATTTGTATAAGCGCTTGGTATTGATTATCGTAGGAGCCATATGGTACAAGGGCGCCATTAATCACTCAATAGAGACGGAAACTAGACTAGACTCAACTTTAAGGCACAGCGTATCACAACCACTGTCGAGTGAGAAACGTCAAATTTGTGTAGGTTGCTATCTGGAACTTGACCTGTTAGCGTCCAGGCCTAAATACCTACCATTTGGAAGCCTGTTTGATGAAGTCCTGGCAAAGCGATTTTAGAGCCTTCCTGAGGAAACCAACAAAAGGAAGTACATGCTGGCTTGGGACACTGAACTCCTATAAGATACTTATCACCGCAATACAAGAAGTGCGGTGGGATGGAAAGGGCAAGAGAAGAAGGCTGATAATGGAACCTCAGTAACGTGTGCTCAGTTCACAAGAAAGAGACCTTCTAAACTGCAGCAACTAGTCATTTTAATAACCCGTATAAGATCTTATGTGCAATATTGTGCGAGCGCATGAAACTAGTCGCCCTATCACTAGACTAGGTACAGTCTTTCAAAGTCTATGCAATTATTTGTAAACAACCCTGCAGCTTCGTAAAAAATTCTCGATAGATTTTTTGTTTATATCAAAAGTCCAAAAGTCCAGATTGGCCAGAAGACCACCATATTTCAACCCATAAGTAGTTCTACTTATCGGAAATCCTGCACACAACACTAGGCACAAAAACAGGGGCCCATCGCGATCCCTGGGGGAACCAGCTGAATTCACAATACAAAAGGCAGAATAACAATTTCCCTGGTGAAGCAACTAATTTCCCTGCAGAGCTCTAAAAGGCCCTTATATATTCCTCTAAGTTTTTAACGAAGTATTTCCCCAAAAATATTCTTCTACTGCGCGCTATTGCCTCGAATTCGCACAGTATATGTGTTATGTCCTCAGCAGCGTGCAGATCATGAGTCATAGAACTTACATAATGCATAAGCAAAATTTCTGTGTAGTCCGCACCACCATGTAGATGCTCAACGTCAAAAAGGTGCTAATGGCCATTTAGGTATCCAAAAGAAATGCCTATCAAAAACACTCTTCTAATTTTCCGATTAGTATAATAATTTTTAAACTTGTAGTCAAAAGCAATACTCATTGCTTATGGCAGAGAAATAAAGATGTATCATCTATAATCGAAGGGAGGGGAGTGAATGATGTTCAAATACTTCCTTGTAGCATCTTATATCTTAGCAGTACTGCGCCATCGAACGCTCGACATCAAGAACTCCTTTTGCTTAGCCAACTGTAACTCTTACCTTAGAGAGAGATACAGATACTATTAAACAGAACAGGGACCTAAGAAATACGATATTGCTGGAGGGGTCCCTTAGGGCTCAGTGCATATGAAATGGCATATTAAAACTGCAAAAGCCGACTGGAGTGTATATAGTCGCATACGCTGATGATATTTCAACGATTGCCGAAGTGAAATGGCCGCATGAAGCTGGGCTTAGACTGCCAGGAAGCAGTGCTGAAAAGCAGCAGGAAAAAGATATACATATCACCATACAAGTGGGAGAGAAAAGAAGAATTAACTCGGTACACAAGATTGCATCCTCAAGAGTATGCTGCGCTCTTAGGACGGTTTCAGCGGAAGCGATTAGTGTAATTTCTGGTCGATTGTCCATTGATCTCGAAGCCAGAAGACGGGAGAGTAGTAATCGAAGCGCTACATGTAGAATGGCGTATTCTGGAAAATGGACACATACGCTGATCCAAAATATAGCGGAATGGACCCCTAGGAAACATGGGGAAGTTAACTTCTACCTGACACAGGTTTTTGTCGGGACATGGCTGTTTTTAAGAGTATCTTCATAAATATAAGCACGGGGATGACCCATACTGTCTGCACTGTAAAAGTGAAATTCAGAATGCAGAACACATTCTGATGGAATGCCAGAATTTTACGACGGCTAGAATGTTTCTAGAAAGAGAAATTGGCGGGCAAATAGCGCCAAGAGCAGTAATAGTCTTCATGCTCACGGGAAGCTCAGCGAAGTCATGGCGAGCATGATGCAGCAGAACCGTCGTGAGGAACAAGCGAATGTGGAAACAGCAAGACATAATGCAGAGAATGTGCATGTACACAATTACCAAAACTCATCTGCACTACCGTCTAGGCAGATGGACATACGCACGTAAATGCGTTAGCATCAGAAGCGAAAGACGAGCTTCAGAGGCGTCCTCGAAGGAGCATAGTTGAAAACCAACCAACCATTAGTCTTAAAACAATCAGTGGTTTGAAAATTGATCGAATTAGAAGTTCCAGAATCCGAGGAAGCCTTCACGTCAAAGAACCGACGAACCGAGCACGACCGACTCAGTTGGTATTGTTATGCTCAAAGGAGAGGAGGGATCCTACGAACCCCGTCAAAAAGGCAATGGCAATCAACGTTCCCTTACAATCGCGTAAGTGAGGCAGGTCTACCAAACAGAAACACCAGCATTTGATTGGCCTCAATGATGAAGTGATCCAAAATCGGGATGCCTGCAGATATATTTTGAGGTCGAACCGGCGAACCCCACACGCGGCCCAGTAGGAATGCAGTGAAGTGGGAGGGTTATGATCCCTGCAATCCTGACCATAAACTTGTCGTTAAATGGAGAGAAGAAGAAGTGGTTTGGAAAACATCTGTTAAAATCGGTGTTTTGACAAAATTATTTATAAAAACATAAGAACAGTACGATACCCTATCCATATCCCTATATGCCCCAAAGAAAAACGCATTAAGAAGGTGACTCTATCTCTCTAACTTAAGCCTTGAAACGGTTTTTTCTAAATTGTGGGCGTGGCAGTGGGCGGATTTAAAAACTTTTAACACTTTACCATTTCGGGACCCTAAGGAGTATATGCTCTAAATTTCAGGTTTCTATCATAAATTTGAAGGCCTCAAAAGTTGATACGGACGGACGGACGGACATTGCTAAATAGTCTTAGGATTTGGTCCCGATCATAAATATATATACTTTTATGGGTCTACGACGAATATTAAGGGGTGTTACAAACTATGTGTCAAAATTAATATACCCTTAGGATAGGGTATAAAAAATAAGCTTTTTACCAAACGAAACATTAGATTTGTTGCGCTTTTGCCATGCCCTGACAGAATTTGGCAAAACAAACCAACTTTAAGATCCAAACATCAAAGAGACGTTAAACTTGCTGCGATTTGAAAAATCATTAATAGCTTCATTAACCTAATTTTTTATCTTATATTTACGGCACGCAATTTGATTGTGTTTTTTTTTTGTATGCTTCAATTTGTGTATACATTAACTTATGACGTCTATAAAACTGTAAACAAAATTAATGTTCTTATTATGCCATATGTCTGAACAAATGTTAACGAAGAGTTCAATAGACAATAATGTACAAAGCCTTGACATACTCAAACAGAATCTCTGGAGTTCTTCGATAATCATATTTCTTGTATTTGCATTACGTTAAAAAAAATTTATTTAACATATAACTTGTATTTTTTAATGGTTATAGCCTAATAACTAAGATAACACAACTCAACATTACGGAATTTGACAAAAAAAAATAGGTACTTTCTTTCCTTCTAATCTGCTATCTCCAATTAGATTGCACATACCATAGCGTTATAAAACCGAACAAAACAAAACATCACTCTTTTTTTACTGCAGTCGCAAAAAATTAAACAGGTTTAATTAATGCAAAAAAAATATTGGTTGGGTTTTTATAGCTTATTTATGCAAATTTTACGTCTGGCATGTTTTAAGTAATATGAATTAGATAAATACCCTCAAAATGTAATTAACCTTTTTTTAAATGATAGTTAAAGCTTCTGTTTGTGCCTTGATCTTGATATTTACGCACAAAAATCTACTTCTGATGGATCTGAAATAATATCACTTTTTTTCATTTTTAGTTAAGTTATAAAAATCCTATATCGACGCCCATAATTTGAGAAAAAATCATTTAACAGCATCATTTATTTTCAGTTTATTACATCTTATGAAGTGATGTATCTAGATGTATCTAGATAGCAGACCCTCTACAACACAATTTTCTTTCCGTCGGAACGTTACCAATATCAACCAATCGGAGCTAACTTACTAGCTAGAGCGCCTAGATGGACATGCAATTAGAGATATTAACCCCCTTAAACGACCTTTGTTCAATCAAAAAATGGACTTGCCCCCCTTTTGCTGCAAGGTCCTCATTGCAACGACACCTTTTTGATTAGTGATTGTTCTACAAATTTTAGCCTCACCTAAAATGTCAGAGCTCTAAGTCTTTTGGATGCTGAATTAAAGAAAAGTGGCTGCCGTGTTTGTACTTAGAAAACAACCCTCACATAAAAAATTATAATTCTAGGTCTTTAGAGGGCTGAGTTAAGCGAAGTATGAGGCTACCACACAATTACATATGTTAGATTTTTCTCTTTTTGTTTACTCCACAAATGAAAAAAATTGTCTGAGTTTGGTCCTGTTACAAATGGCGTGCCCCTTATTGTTACAGCTTGAGCAAAATTATCGGCGATGAATGATTAGTTTATATAGGGATGTATGCAAAAATTATTTTTTCTTGACTATTTATTGTACGGTATACGGTTTTCTTGCTGATCTTATGTCGGCAGAGATACTGCTGGTATGAGTAATATCAGTTGAGATATCGGTAACTAAGCTACGCTCAAGGCTCGGACATTAAGACTTTTTGAAATTTTGAATTCAAAACCGAATGAAACTGGGTTGGTACCTATAGAATCTGCGGCGACCCACAAATTCAGTAAAATTTGAAAGATATCGAGGAAAATACTTTTCTTAATATTAAGAAACAAAATCAAAACTGAGTGCTTTTTGATGGAAAGTCTTTACCATCTGAATTTTAAGGTTAAAGGATTCCAAGGTAGCTAGAATTTTATACAAATTTATTATACCGCGTGCGCCTTCTAAACTCATACACGCTTCCCAGCCCTTTCAATAGTTTACATGCAGCGCTACCGATCGCCGTGTTCGGCAAAAGAACCTATTTCCTTTTGATTAGTTGGCCATATTAGTTCTGGCGCTTATGAATCTTTACATTTCGGATTTTCACTTCCAGGCAAGCATAGAGTGAAAGGAAATATTGGCTGTGCCCCCTTAAGTGACTTTTTTCCCAACTTTGGAATATACAATAACTCACGACCCGTTAGTGAAATAAATGTTATTTGCAAGTTGATAGAAAAAAAGAAAACATCTACAAATACCTACTGCGCCAATCCTTGTTAAATACTTGCCTATGAGACGGTCCGCAGTAAAAACTCCTAATGCAGTATTAATATTTAGTCTGATTAATGAAATCAAGCACTTAAAGCATTTAAGGTCCCACTTTGGTGAGATTTAAATCTGTCGATGGTTTGCGATGGGTATACCTAAGTATCTTAAAAATTCATTACTGGAGTTACTGCCCCTAATAGGTGTGTTGTTTCATGATTTTTACCTTTGAACAACTATACTAGTCCATGCTTATTGTACATGGTGTTTCTTATTTTGCCTTTCACTATCCTTTTATAATTTAAAAAATAAAAACACTAGTAGCTAAATAGTGGCTTATTACGACTATAATTTACAAACCCCTCAGCAGACAATGATAATAATCGTATAGGTTCTGGGGTGCTTTTAAATATGTGCCACTTTAGACTACTATGATTACAGTAAGGTGGGTAAATCTTAAAAGAAAAGTTTGATACCGAATAGTGCTACACTGTTATAGTGGATCGGGTCTACTACGATATCTAGAAAACCATATTCTCGAAAACAAAAAACCCATAAACTCAAACTGAGGGATGATTTCACGTCCTTCGGTCTGTCTATATGTCCGTCGGTCTGCTTCAGAGTTCGTATATAAGGTTTTTGGGGTTGCATCTCGTGGCGTTTTTTTTTTTTTTTAATTTTTGCTTTATCGTTTTAAATAATGGTACCTGCCACAAATTTTTTTTGGTGAAAATTTCTATTTTTTTCGAAAATTTCAAAAAAATACTGCATTCGCGGTTTTGCTAAAAAATTCGAATAATGGTAGTTCTTAAAACATCCAATATCTCAAAAATATAAATATAAATTTAATTCGTTTTCTCAAAAACGGCTGCTACGATTTTGATCAATTTTTGTATTTTGAACAATTATATAGAAAGTGTCCAATGTGCGAAATTAAATAAAAATCGTAAGTGCCGTTTTTGAGATAAGCAAATCGTTTAAAACCTAAAAAGTAATTTAAATAAATTAGGTATGTCATAAAATGTTACCATTCTTTTGATTTAAAAATGCACATCATGTAGTAAAAAAGTTTCCGTACGATGCAGTCGTGCGCTTTATTTTTTTAAGATTTTTCAAAAAAAGTCGAGTAGTTAGAAACACATTAAACCAATCGTAAAACAACCACCTATATTAACTTATATTAACTTATACTAACTTTTTAGCTATCTGAAGGAAATTTTAGTTGAAACTCTTCTAGCGCCAGCTTACGCAGGCTATTTTGAACATGAAAGATCATGGTACGGAGGTCAAAATTATTAAGCGAGACAAGTTTTGGTGAAATTAAAATACGGGGCCCACTTTTCACAGTTTGAGTTCGGAATTCAGCACGATCATAATTACTCTTTTTATAACTTCAAGGCAATTTATTCAAGAATTTTAAATGTTTTTATTATTAATTATACTAACAGTAAACACTCATAACTATTTGCACAAATAATCATTTACACTTTCGTACCTTTCTATGTGTATATTTTGCGATGTAGATACATTCATTAAAATTCAGGAATCGAGATGATATTAATTTATTTTCGCATAAACTTTAATCACTTCATATTACAGTGTAAATCACTTTTTAGCTTTATATTGCTTCTGCCACTATTATATCAACTGCACGACTGGAATGAACCACTACTCCCACTGTTATACGGTATCGCACTCTGATACGCTTCACTGGAGTAAGGGTTTTCTTTTAATCACTCACTTGAAAAAGCAGCAGCAAAAAAACAGCGCCGTTTAGTCTAAACGACGCAACCTTAGCGAAGTCACTGTGCCGTTGATAAATCCAAACTTTTAAAAGTTCCCCAAAAACCAAACCTACCTACCTACCTAGTACACAATACACCCCTCTATTGTCAATGTCACAACTTACTACCAAGATAATCGCTTCCATTTCCTATTACGTGCCAGGTTTTTATGTTTATAACTATCTAGCAACATCATTCAAGAACAATCAACATGTGACTAGACCATTTGGCATTTATTTTAGCCAAAGACTCAGCTGGCAATGTTTATTCATCATTTTTTTAGCTCAAATAATCATGCTAATTAACAATGAATTTATTGTGATTCAATAATACAAGAACCAAGAACCCGTTTAGTTTGCTTTAATGGAAGAACGACTCATGATTTAGCTGTGGGGCAGTCGAATTTGAATTAAAGTTGTTCTCAAGATCATGTTTGATTGGTTAGGTTTAAGTTAAGGTGATATCCGTTTATGGAGCTTAAGTATTTTAATGTTCCTAAGAATGTTATCAATAAACATTGAGATAATACTGTGATCTTTATTACCGAGCGTACATAGTCTGAAAGTAGGTTTCTTCATTCAGGAGGCGGGCAGCGATTTTATCACAATACAAAGTGGGGTTAGTTATATTACTTCGTGCGGCTATAATCACGATAAGATTAACAATGCAAAAAAAAAATATATAAATTTTCATATTACACGAGTAAAAGTGGGATAAATACTCTCGTGCTACAGCGGATTTGCGAATTCTGGTCAGGGTTGAGGTGAACTCATGAACTAAACTTGAAATGATCAGTTATTGTGGATTCTAATAAAGTGTAATAGATTAAAAAAAAACATTATAATGTAGGTGTAGGCTTTATGGTCTTGCTAAAACGTGCAAATGCAATGCGAAACGTTTATGTAAACATCTCTTACTATTAGCTATACAATTATGTAAAGGAGGTCTATATTATGAGCAAAGATGGGCCAACGTTGTAATATTAATCTATTTTTTACACAGGAACATACTGCATGCTTACACATATGAAAGTATTTAAGTCAGAGTTTCATGGATTCCGATATACATATTTCTATTTTGCACGTGATTTTTTTGCATACATAAATAATAGGTTTTCTCTTGGTATCTTTTCACTGAAAATGAAACATTTTCTTCGATATGTGTATTCTACTACCGGGCAACTGTTACTAACAAAGAAGTTGGTAGCTGGAACTTAATAAAATTATCCTTCAATATGCGGAACTTGAACGTCTCGCTAGGTGCTGGGCAAATAATTAATGCGCATGTAATATTTTATTAATACGAAGGTGTTAGACCACTGTGCGATTGGTTGAAATTTCTGCACCATTACCAGTGTTGTGCTGCTGGAGATCTGACTCGTGAAACCTTTAAGGCTGAACGAGCTCAAAAAGAAAAATAAGTTCTGCGAAGAACGAGCGGCGCAAGAATTCAGTGTTGAAAGCGCAAAAAGTAAGCTGGGCAAAATACATACAGATATCGGCACTTCTCTTAAATCTAACGCCGCCTCCTTGTCTGAAAGCTAGAAGAAAGTAGACCACGCGTTCACTTCCACCCACCTATGCACCCTTATGACTGAAAAAGTGGTCTAAGCAAGAACCAAATAAATATTTAGAACTATTTGATAAGATTAAAAAAACCATGCTCTGTGGTATCCGCGAAGTCTTCGTTCTTCATTGTCGTCTTGAACCTGGAGTCTAGGATTTGAAGATACTCTTGTAATTTGTATCATCTCTCTGAGCCTTATGGATATAATATTTTTCATGTCATTTTTTTGGTTTTACTAACGCAACTAACATGCAGTGGTCCATCTAGGTTTCACGTGGACTTAATTGATGTTACAAACTTCAAAGGTCAAGTACCTCTTCGCGGATAGCATTTATAAAGGTGGTGTATATATTTCAAGGACATCTTCTCGACTAAGAGGCACGCAGGTAGACTAATGGTTGCTTTTTAAACAACTTAATTTCGCCATTTTTTGCCGTTAGGGTGGCAAGCACTTTTTCATTTGAGTGTTCCACACTCTGTGCGGAAGGATCCCTCTACCATCATCAACAGGTCAAACCACAATGGAGTCTGTTGGAGCGCATCCAT
Source organism: Ferdinandea cuprea (assembly GCA_963576555.1). Classification (NCBI taxonomy): domain Eukaryota; kingdom Metazoa; phylum Arthropoda; class Insecta; order Diptera; family Syrphidae; genus Ferdinandea; species Ferdinandea cuprea. The sequence goes on along the minus strand of OY754960.1, from coordinate 81,045,306 downwards.
CTCTCTGTTGCACTATCTACGTAGACAAAAATTAACCACCCAATCTTAAGTATATATTTTAACTCAGCCACAGTGGCTTAACTCAGTCGAGGTGTCAATAACTGCCTCTTGGGCAAAAGCAATTTGCACTGCTAAAAGGGGTTTGTAAGCCAAGTCGATCGGAATGATACCTGACTAAAATTGAGGACCGTAAGTATAGAACCTTTTTAACCTTTTTGGGAGCCGATGCAGGGCGAGTTTGATCCGATGATAATCTTCTTCTTTTCCATTCTCCTGGCTGGATACTCTTCCCCTGAGTATCATACCAGAGGCTCTGGTCCACACGTACTGAACTTCTACTTGTCGCTTTTTCATTTACCAATTTTAAAAGTCGTGATTATGATATTGCAGCTATTTGCCAAATATCAGAAGAAAATTATATACCAATCAAAAATTTGACAACCTGTAAAGATTAAGAAATTAATTTATTTTAAATGAATAAGTAAAGTACAGTAATAATTGTACACTAAAAATATATTGCTTGTCATATTGACAATCGGCGGTCGTTAACTTTAATTTATTAATGAATGAGCAAAGATATCGATATGATGAACATATTTTGACAGTTGTTAATTTTTTATTACTTCAAATAATTAATCAAGTATATATCAATACGAATACCAAGATTTTTACAGTATTAATATGAAAACAGTTTTCAATATGAAAACTTGTATATTTTAATGCAATGTGTCCCTTGAAACTGAAACTTTTGGTTTGGTTTTTTCTAATGAAATAGAAGTCTAAGTTATTTTAAAAAAAAAATATTTCAAATTTAATAGAAAATAAGGAAGTTGCAACTTTTTCAAGTAAGTGTCTTTCCATTATTAAACTATAATTTTACAGATAAGTATGTAGGTAAATTCATACTAAAATTTATTAATATCATATATTTTCGTCGTTTTTCGGTAAGAAAAAGTTGGTTATTGCCTTTCCGATCGGTAATTTTTTTTATTTTTGCCGTTTATTTTATAATCATCAAGTAATTTATATTCCAAAAGGAAACAACTTCAAAGTTATTTGTCAACTAATTGGTTATTTTATTTCTGAATTATTATACAAGCTTAGTGGCTTCGACTTATCTCTCATAGATACAAACTGCAACTGATAAATTTGAAAACCAAACTTGCAAGAATATCGCGTGTGTCCCGTCGTCGTCTCTTTGTAAAAGTATATAAGTCCAGCGCTGCCGGAATGGTTCCTTTACTGAGCACTGAGCTCCCCAAAAATCAAAATAGCTCCGCAAATTTTTAAAATGTTATATTTGCAAGGAACAAAAGTAATAAGTCAAGTATAGTATAATGCTTAAAAAATATTTGCTTGATTTTTAATAGTTGTAGGTATGTTTATTTTGCTAATATATATTTATTATTTTATTTTTGAGTAAGGTTATGAAGTGATATGTATGTATGTATATTCAATTTTTAACTTTCTCGTAAACTAAGAGAAAGTTATTGTGATCGTGATCGGAAATTTCGAACTCAAACCGAGTGTGTGGGATTATATAGGGTCCGCCATCTAACGTTTTTTCTTCAACTAGTGCTTATTTCGCGAATGGTAACACTTAGCTCATGTCTGATTTAACAGATAATATACCGCTATACCGCTGAACGAATATGGTTGTGTATACGCTTGAAATATTGCGGCATAATTGGGCCATTTTTCATTTTTTTTCTTTAATGAGCAAGGAGTGGCCGTTACAGTCAATGGCGATCGTTATCGGGCCATGTTGAAAAATTGAAGAGCAGGATTTTGGCAACATTTGGTTTCAACAGGACGGCGCTACGTGCCACACAGCCGAAGCTACACTCGATGTTTTGCGCCATGTTTCAAAAAAAAAAGTTATTTAGCGGACCCTATATTACGACTATAGAGAAGTCCAAAAAGTAGGTTAGTCAATGCCGTCCGTCGGTCTGTCTGTCTGTCCGGGCGCCGTATGGCGAAATCGTTCGATGGATTTGCTTCAAAGTTTGTATATTAAGCTTTTGGAGTCACATCTCGCTGCTTTTATTCCTATTTTTCTTTATCGTTTTAAATAACAGTACCTGTCATAAAAATTGTTTTTAAAAATCATATATCACTAATTTTCTCAAAGACGGCTGCAACGACTTTGATCATTTTTTTGTACTTTGGACAATTGGAATAAAAGTACCCAATTTGCAAAATTATATCAAAATTATTTGAGGCGTTTTTAAGGAAGTCTACTATTTAGGAACTTAAAAAGTGTTTTAAATAAAATTATATTGTGATCAAATGTTACCATTCTTTTTGAGGCCATTCAATAACTCATCTCATGTACCGAGAAAGTTTTGTATGACGCAGGCGTGCACTTTATTTTTTAACGTAGATACATTTTATTAAAACAAATGGTTTTTTCTTTTAGAATCATTAGGCTTTTAATTGAGTCGTGGAATTAATTTTAAATTTGCCGCGTATGATAACGAAATGAATTAAGCCCTTATTTAACAGAACAATTCAAATTTTGTAGTGAGGTGATGACTAATTTTTGTGTCCTTTCGGCCTTATAATAAAATAATAATTTAAAAATTAAATAGTATTCCATAGCAAAAACAAATTTATTAAAATCATATAATTATAATATATTTATTAAAATTGTTATCCAAAATATTTTCAATAAAATATCATATTTAAAATATGTAAATAAACGTTTTGGCATTGTCATGTTTCTGGATGGAATATGTCTACTTTTTAAATAATGGCAGCTAATTTAATTTGGCAATTAAATATTTCAATTCGATAATCGAATCCATTTAATTTACGATTGTTTTCATCTTAATAAAAATTGCAATTTTCAAATTAACAATCGCGTTCATCACATTTTCGATATGAAAATTAAAATATTCAAATTGAACTACACAGAAATTTTATGAACAGAATTTGTTCATATAGACAACTCCGGTTATTGGCTCAAAAATAACAACTTTTTCTTCAATATGACAAACTTTGTAAACAGTGAATATTACGTGAATACTCTGCACAAATGAAAACTGCTAATTACTTTGAAACATTTCCGTACTCATCCGACTGTAAATTTTTAATTTTTTGTCTGTCTTCGCCTAGTATGTAAACGGTTATGACAATTGCAAAAAAAAAGTTAATGATACAAAAGAATCTAGGTAATAAGAAATGAGTAAATGTTATGTGTACAATTATGAGATAACCACTTTACCATACAAAATATTAGAGACAAGAAATTACTCCACCTATGACCCATTGTTGGTCGACTTGCATACATTGTCATGTTTAGATCTTCTCTCAGAAAAAAAAATTTACTATAAACAATGTTGTAGGTAAAAGACTTTGATTATGTTCTATCTATGATAGACATTTTATGGAAATATACCTACTCAATTCTCAGTCAGAGTAACCCTGATACCGAGACTATGTAACATGGTCCACGTTAAGAGGTTTAGACAAATTTAATCATCGGAAAAAATAAATATTCTTACTTAGCGCTATCGACCCGTGAACAGCGCCGCTTCTGATTATATGAATGTACACTCCAATACAAAGTGACTACATAGTTCGAAGGTATAAGTGGGACAAGTTGAGAGAATGATTTTTGTAAATCAAAAATGTTTAATTATGTCCTAACAATTTGAGAAAAGTTACGTAGAAAAAAATGTAATGTTTTTAGGCCCTTATGACATACACAGCAAACTAGGACTCTCCAAAATATAGAACCGCCAACTAACTCTACCTTTAAACTGACTACTTTGTTGATTTGAGCTACGTCCGAATTGGAAAGTGATGAGGTAAGTGGTGGTGGCAAACATGAATTCTTTTTTTTTGTTTACTTGTTCTGTTTTTAATCAGTTTTAATAACATTCCGCACGATCATCCCAGGGCCAAAAATACTTCATTTAGTTTTCCTCATTGAATTTTCCTCATATTCCATTTTTCATGGTCAATATGGGGCGTAATAAAAAAAAAACTTGTTTGATTTGAAACGACCAAACTACTTATCATAGCTTCGGCCCCACAAAGTTGTTCCCTTCCACTATAATGTTTGGTTATAAAAAGCCTGTGTAAAGTAGCTTGAGTAATCTCAAAGCAAACAAGTGCAACAGTGTCATCACACAACTGCGTCTGTGTTTTTATAAAGACGAATAATAGATTATTTAAGTTTTATATTTTGATCGTCTTCGCTCGTTCGCGCGACGGCTGCCAATGAGGGCATAGAGTAACACGAATCTCGACTGCGTTCCTGCCCACTTAAAAGTTATCTGCAGCGAAAATCTTCCAGGAAACAATGTGATGAAACTAAATCTCAAGGATGACGATATATGTAGAGATTGCGATAAAGAGGAGACTAGGTATCACTATTCCAAACTAAGGTAGCAGAGGTACCCTGGGACAATTATTCGCTGGGTCTTGGGAAGTTTATTTTTACTCCGAGGAAGAAGAGTTGTCTAATGATTGTCTCAGCCTACTTTGGACGATCGCCTAAGAGAGCATTGCTTTGAGTAATAGATCCTTCTCGTTAATTATTAAATTGATGGAATGTGGAAAGACGTTTTAACGACGAAATAGTCATAATAAATAATAGTTGAAAATTTAGCGACTGAATTGGCTGGGACTGGTAGAGTGTTACAACCCATCGATTCCTTAAGTCCACCCAGAAAATAAGCTAAGAGTGCGAAATCAGAGGCAGCTTGCTTGAAGTTGGTGAAAGTTGGTGTCACGTCATCAGGAATAATGCAATATACACAAGTAATGTAGCTAGAAACCATCCAAACTCTTTATTAAAACCAAAATTAATTTTTCTATAATTCAATATCCTTCCACCAAGTCCATTCATAATCGTACAGTTGTGGGTCACATTTTGGATCCGTTGGCTCCCGAACCGGCACTTTTGCATTCCTCCGCAGCTCATTCACTTCTTCATGTATGGTTCTTAAGACCTCCGACTCTCTCATTTCATTTATGAGATTGTTTTGCTCGCAAGGATCTGTCTCGCTATTAAATATGCACTCATCCTTTAAAGGTTCACACTTTGATACCTCTTTTTCGGCACTACATGTGATCCCAGCTTCTTGTCGTATCTTCAATATGTCAATGGCTATCATTTGCTTTTGGCTATATGGAGCCAAGTTTTGCCAAGCTAAAGACTGTTTTATGGAATTCTCATATTCTGCAGATCTTGGATCTATATGCACATTGTCACGAGCTCTAAGCCACCCGTCGTACTTTCCTGAGTCAGTCGTTCCATTCACATATTTCCATTTTCCACTGCTGTATGCAGCATAATTGAAAATGTCGTCGATATTGTGCACTAGTTTTCGAAGAATAGGTGGTTTGCCAGTTATTAAGTTCGGCCAAAGATTCAAACCGTCTAAATTTAAACTCTCGTCTAATGTTATACCAGCAGCATTGGCCAATGTGGGCAATAAATCAATGGCGTGCATTGTCTGATCCCAAACACTTCCATTTTTTCGGATCAGTGTACTCCAGATGACGGCCGATGATCGTATTCCTCCTTCCCAGGGCGAATTCTTTTGCTAAGAATAAACGAGGCATTAGTCCACCCAGATCACTTTTATGTTGAAAAATAATACAAACCCCTCTGAAAGGATAATTAGATCCACTGTTCGAGTGCATGCCTGTAAAAGGCGCGCCGTTGTCTGAATAGAACAGAATAATCGTGTTATTTAAAATGCCTTTGGCATTCAGCGTGCTAATAACGTTTCCTACACTTTCGTCTAACTTGGATACCATGGCTAAAGGATAGTATTAACAGCAACGTATTAAGGATATTTGTATGGTACTAACCAGCATATATTCTTCGATTTGAATCGGCAATATAGTCGAATTTCTTGATTTCCTCTTCAGGCGCTTGTAATGGATGATCTTGATTTCCCGAATGTGGAGCCAAGTGGCTGAGGATCATAAGCAAAGGCTTTTCGGCATTGTGTCCACTAATAAGTCGCATTGCTTCCTTCGTCAGACTTTCAGTAACATATTCTCCCTGGTTCTCTCTTGTTATGTTTAAGTTATTCCGGAAATCATGGCCTCTACTGTATGGTTTTGACTAAGAAAAAAGGGACCATATTTCATTAACAGGCATAAACAATTTTAAAAGTTGAGCTAGTTTTAAATATATAAAATTTATAGTAACACGTAAATACCATTCTAAAACACATGACTTATAAGTATTATCAATATTGGCACGATTTGTTTAGTAACAATGGGACCTTATCAGGAAATGAATAATTTTCTTTTAAATAAAAGAAATTGTGATCAAATAAAATATCATATTTTAATTGCAATAACAGAACAGAAAAGTCATAGCTATGGTGTTTAAGATTTGCCTTTTACATCTTCTTTCTTCGAATGAACATTGTCTCATTTAACTCCACTCCAAATGGACAAATTTCCAAATAGGAGCCATATTTTATATTTTTTGTTACGGTCATCATGTAGCCGTTGTGGGTGTGTATTTTGTGCGAAAAATTGTAAGTCCGTTGCCAGATGAAGTCACTTTTCCATATAAGCGAAATGGTACCCAACCAATAAGCTTCTCCGATTAGAAAAAGTCTTGGAACTAGTACCTCTGCGAATTCTAAGATGATTGACATAAAATTTTATCTCAGGCGACATTTTCAACGTGCAGTGCACAGTTTTTTTTTAACAAAGAAGATTACCGTTGAGTGACATTCTCTAAAAACTCTCAACACGAGTAAGACTGAATATCTTTCCATTAATCTGCTTTTTTTTTCTTTTTATATTAACATAATTTAGTAATCGCACAATATAAGGTACAGAGATTTGTTACAGTTATGTCTTTCTTCTGAAAAATGATTTCAACAGTATAGAAACATTAAATATTTACAATTATGAACATAGGTTTTGAAGGACAACACGTCTTTTCATCGAAAGTTCGAAATTTCGCTCAAAAGGTAATTCGCTTTTACCAGCAAGCTAAGTTAAAGCTGAGTTAAATAAAAGAGGCGGCTACCCCGTCCCCTGGATGGAAAATTAGAATTTTTAAAAATCTAACATTCTGGGTTTTCTCCGCAATCCCTATTACTGTACCAAATTTAAAGGATTATAGATGATTGGAAGTGCTCCATAGTTTTGATGATCTGTCAGTGAGTCAGTGGATACTATTTTTGCTAATTTTGGGGCCTTATAACCCAGGAAATGCTCATGTTAAACAGCTGAAATTTGGCATGTGTCCCAAAAAATCCTGAATTTTATGTCTCTAGCTTTGTTGTAAACGAGGTAAGAGGGGGGGGGGGGGGGTCAAAATAGCTTGAGTTGGTTGGTGTAAATAAGGGTGTAGTGAAGGAAAGGCCCCTGTGCAGCCGAGTTCAGCCATTCTTTGGGGTTTTCCAAAACAGCAGCAACACTGTTCCACGAAACAACCGATGCGTATGAGAGGAGTGGTCTAATGTTGGCCGTATAGATCCCAAAGGGCCCTTTTTGGATATAAGTTGCATGTCTTGCTAAAAGTGCCTCTACACTGCCAGAAAGTCGATAGTGATTAATCGGTTTTCGATATCATCGAATAGGGATCGTGACACCTTTAAGCATGAGTTGCATTAGACCAGTAACCTTCCTCCATCTCGTAAAGGGAACGACCGTGGTTTTAAAGGATTCACTGAAATCCCATTTCCTGTCCACCAGACATCGATCAAATATAGGAATCTCTGCGCCAGAAATCAGACAACCCCTAGGTTTGAACCGACAGAAAGAACGGCGACATCATCCGTATAGCATCCGTTACACATGCTATATCAAAAACAAAAAGATTTTTTTTTTTAAATTAAGGCTTCATTGAAGTAATGATCAACAATAATCTAACATATTTTGTCTTAATATGACAAAATTAAATTAAAATTTGACAAACCTATCATAGTTATTTTGAGAAGCTCATCGAATGTTCTTCCATCGTATGGATGCAGACAATTACTAATTGTGTTGGGCCTTACAAATAACAAATTAAATTCGTAGTCCCGCTCTTTCGAACTTTCTTTCTTTTCTTTTAAGCTCTGCATCAAATTTGTTTTTGGTACCGGGCCTTTTGTAAATATTGATTCATTGTGAGGTTTGATTTACAATGTAAAATAAAACACATAAATTTGAAAGTGAACTTAAAATTTGTGTTATTGGTTAAAAGAACAATTTATGGCATTTACTTTTTGAAAATGATATCATCTAAATTTAGGCTACGTCTGTAAGGTGGTTCATTCGGAAGGTCCAATTTTGGACGACTTGATCGAGCATAGCGACTTGTATCCAAAGCGTCAATCGTAGCTGGCTTATTCCTGTAGACATTGCTTCACGCGCCCTATGGCCCGTAGCGCTGTCTTGTTGAAACCACAGCTCACCAAGACCATGGGCGTCATTTTTGAATAAATATGGACCAACGATTCTAACAGCCCATGAACCATATCGTACCGTTGTTTTTAATGGATGTAATGGTAGCTCTTGATACTCTTCGGGTTCCTCATGCCATGCCAGAAATGGCTTCATTACTGAACAAAATTTCACGATAAAACACCGTATCTTCATTGAGTTTCTCCAGAGCCCATTCACTTAAAATACGACGCAAATTAAAGTCGCCATGGCTTTTCATGATGACTTGCCAAACGATACCGAACAAAATTGACAAAGAAGTTTGGTGGAGTCGCGCTCTGTCAAAAAAACCTATTGAAAATCAAACCTCACGATGAATCATAAAACATAAAAAAAAAATTGAGCGATTTACTTCACAATTTCAAAACCAGGAAAAATAATAAATAAATCTATCAAACACAAAGTTAAAGAGAAAACAACGACAACAACACAAGTGAAAGTAAATACTTACAGAATATAAGGTCTGATCGTAGTAATCAACATAAGCCCCCAAATATCCATAATGATGATCGAATCCTCTATACAAAGGGGTGTATGCTTTTTTAGCAAATCCCAAGTGCCATTTTCCAATGAGACTTGTAAAGTATCCAGCTTCTTTAAAGAACTGTGGCAATGTCCTTTCTGTCAGTGGCAGACCCCATGGTTCATCGTTTGGTATCACATAATGCTGCATACCTATTATATTAGTAAACGAAAATGTAGAAATAATAATATTGTCAACTTGTCAAACAAACCTGTATTAATGGGACTCTTGCCAGTCATCAGCGCCGCCCTAGATGGAGTACACATTGCCGGTACATAATAACGATTCAAGATAACACCATTGTATGCTAAGGCATCAATGTTTGGGGTCAAGAACTCATTGGAACCGCGAAAACTTACGTCATCGAAACCCTAAACAAGAAATATTATAAAATAGCAAACACATGACGCAAAACACTCTCTGGCAGAGACCATATCATCGGCCACAATAATGACGATATTCGGTGCTGCATTCGCTACATTTGTTACAAATACCAAACATGATAAACTTAGTATTATCGGAATGGAAAATCTTTGATTTGAACACATATTTCAGCTACTGTCTGACTAACTAAGAGAAACTGCGAAGAGAGGAATGACCATTCCTATTGCGATCAATCGACGACTAATTTTTCATTCAAATCACATATTGGACTATCGCGGCACTAATTGTCGAACGGCTAAATGCTAATAGAAAACGCGTTATCTCTGGCATTTTAATAGACACAGTTTGTTATTGTTTGCCTTTTACGTTTGTCGCAACGAAAATAAAGCTTCAATAAACAGATTGAAAGCTGTATGAAAAAGTGAGTAGACGAGTGTTCGAATAGACTTGTTATGAGAAAACTAATCTCATGAGACAAATTGCAAGCTTTTTTATAGTTGAGAAGCGAGTTTTTGTTCGCACGTAGAGCTGTGTACAATGTTTAATCGAGAAATAGTTAATAGATCAATTAGACAAAGTTGTGGCATTTTTTCCATTTCAAAAAACTGAAAAAAAACAAAAAAAATGTGTTAGAAAAACACAAAAAAAAACTTTTTTTCCAAATTGACAAAAAGCTTAATTGAAGAGAAAAAAACCCCAGAAAGTTGCATTCTGTAAATCATTGTTTATGTATTGTTCTTAAGCAAAATAATATAACTTTGCATGCTTTTTCCTAATTTCCAATTGACAAAAAGCACATACCTCGAGCGGAGCAACGTGCAGCCCGGTACTTGCCGCCTGCGGAAAGATAGTTGAAATCTCTTATTCCCCCAACGCGATCTACGCAGGTACTGTTTGCTTCGTCGTATATGCAGCTTTATATAATTGCTCCCTAAAATTACATCAAAAAATTAAAATGGAAAAACTTAAAAACCTAGGGAAAAAAGTATTTGTTGTGGGAAAAATATTTATGGAAAAAACGCCAAAAAGTTTCATCTCACAAGAACCCTATCGGTGCAGGTAACTTATTCTATTTCTTATTCTGGCGTATTTTCCTTTTTAAGTTTTGGCGTTTTATTATTTTGGTCTTTTTTCCAAAACATTTTTTGGCGTAATTTCAGAGAGCCATTTAACATTCTCCAACTTTTTATGAGTGTTCCTGGCAAAATAGTCAATCAGTGATTTCACAACTAACGCCGCTCGTGAAAGAAGCGTGTTCAAAGTTCGCCTCTATGAACACCTATGAACACTAGTGCAAGCGAGAGACAGGCGTTAAGATGATAGAATTACACTCATAGAAAAATACTGTATTGAATTGCCTTGTTCGACTTATGTAAAAATACGTTGTATGGAAATTCTCAGACAAGCAAATCGCAGCCTAGAAATAAGCTAGGTGAAGCATTACCACCTAGATGTTAAGAAATGGGTAAAGTTTACTTAAAAAACGTAGGAGAATGAACCAAGAAAAAAAACTAGAAAGATAGGTTACTTTTATTGATATTTCAAGCCAATTGTAAAATTTAGTCCGATTTAGGTAATCTCTGCCTCGTTTTCATGTGTAATTTTTCCTTACGAATAAGTTAAAATTGCACATAACCATATAACCTAGCCTGTTGTTCCAATGCAAGTTGCTTGCATTCAAGACACTCAATACTCGCTTATAGTACTTATTATTATACTAAAGAGAAAGTTATTGCGATCGTGCGGAAATCGCCAATACCGTCCGATGGTCTGTCTGTCTGTCCGGAAGCCGTATGGCTTAACTGTTCTACGGACTTGCTTCAGAGTTCGTATATGAGGTTTTTGAGGTTACATCTTGCGGCGTTTTTTTATTTTTTGCTTTATCGTTTGAAATAACGGTACCTGCCATAACATTTTTTTAAGAAAATCTATTTTTCTAAATTTTCCAATGATTTTGTTTTTTTTTTGTACTACGGATGGGGCCAACATAAAAAAAATTTAAATAACTTTAATTTTTAAAAACCGCCAATATCTCAAAAACTAATTTTTTATGATCTTAAGTTGAACATATTTGCTTACTTCAACTTTTGAAAATTTGTTTTTATATAACGATTTTCTTAAATTTAAATTAAAATTTAATTAGATTTTTTGAGAAAACAAAACCGGCTCAAACGATTAGGTAGGTGCCGTTTTTGAAAAAAATCAAATTTTAAGAACCTAAAAAGTGATTTAAATAAATTTGGTACGTGATCAAATGTTACCAATCTTTTTGAAGCAATTTAAAAATGCTCATCATGTAGCGAGAAAGTTTCATATGACTCAGTCGTGCACTTTTTTTTAAATAAAACACAATAAAAAAGTAGAATTTTCTCTTTTTGTATTGCTATGTACCGCTCACATCACAAGACTACGTACTACCTTCTGCGCCATTAAAAATTGTGAAGCAATCAGAAACCGTATAAAATTACCTTAATTCCTTTGTTTCTAAGGTAACTTGTCAAAAATAAGGTGAATTTACACAGATAGCCTTTTATAATATATTCTACTAATTCTTAAGGTAATTCCTCGGATATAAGTTAAATTTACTCATAAACCTAGTAAACAGGCTCAAATTTGCCTAGGCCCTAGGTGGCTTATACCGCGATTTAGACCAATTTTACAGGGGTTTTATCTGAGTTTATCTTGGAGGCCTGCATATATTATTAAATGTCAAACCGGCGAAATCATACAATAAATTGGGACGGCAGTAAACATCGTTAATCTTAAACTTATCGCTTAAAAGACAGGGTTCTGCTAACTTTGGACTGGCTGGGCAACTTTGGGTGATCATGAGAGAAAATTAAAATACACTGCTTAAATACACTACATCATTTCCTAGGAGAATTGTTTTTGCCTTCAATTATATTATTTATAGTATTTATTATCGCCAATAGCCGCCACATTTTCAAGGTTATTAAGAGGTCACTTAATGTTTCCCACTGCCATGAGCAATTTCCTCTCATTCCCATGTACCTTATCGCACTGAAAGCATTCATCTTCTCTGAGAATCTCTGTTGTGCGCTTCAATTAAGATCTTTCTATAGCCAGAAATTTTATGATTATGTGATAAGTTCCATTTAGATCCGGCAGCCTACGACACTAACATATATAACAGGATAGAATGAAAAAAATGTAATGATTCCTTGCTACATTTCTTCAGTCCACTGCCGTTAATATTTATTTATTTATTGTTATTGCTAATGATTTTTAGTGCAGTGCATTAAACAAACAGTGAGAGAAGTGGCTTGGTAATTAAGTGCGTTGGACCACTAAACGAAAGGTCGTTTTTTCAAATCCTGGCCTGTACCACCTAAAAGTTTTTATTCGCTGTCCCCTTGCGAATGTCTCACAAATATCCAAGAGTAATAACTTTTATTAAAGGCTTCTCAAAAATGAATTGCCGTTCGGAATCGGCATTAAACTGTAGGTCCCTTTAAGTCGTGCTAAAAAATATATCTTCGCATACACAGTGGTTGGCTTTGGTTCGTATGTAGGCCGTTTACGCCTAAATTTATTTTGTATTGTCCTTACATAACTTTTTTTTACAATAACTTACATCCAACGTCAACAAAGCCCACCTTAAAACGTAAATAAATTTAAGAGTCTTGGCATGGTAAGCCCCTACTATCGCATTCTCGAACACCTAAAAGAATAAATATAAATTTCAAAACTCTCATTCATCGAAAGAATGTAGTAATACCTTTCGTGGGGGGCTCCTCCATGAACCATGTCCATGTGCATTCGTGCCGTGAAGGATCTCCTTCTGGCAAACCTGGCAAAATAGCTGGTGGTATCGCTTTCGCTCTATAGTCTTCGACCGCTCTCCTCATTTCCTTCAGTGTACTGGCATACTGTGGCACAGCAGCTAAGTTAAATTGCTCACATGGATCCAAGTCTATGCGATATAAGCATTCCTCAATCAAAGGATTACAGCTGACCTTTTGCTTGTCGTGATCACATTTTATTTCAGCCGAACAACGTAACTCGTCAATTTTACTCGCTAGCAATGGTTTCTTATCATACTTTGACAGCACTTGTCCACTTGCAGATCTTTGAATCCAACTGGCGTAGTTCACATTTCTTGGATCTTCTTCGTCATGCTGCCGACTTGTTACCACATTACCTGCGAAGCCGTTCAATGTTGTTCCATTGATGTACTTGTAGTTACCACTCAGGTACGAAGCTACTCCCCAAATGTCATCCAACATATGGACAATTTCACGCTCAAACGTTTCTTCGCCACCCGATGATGACAGTTCATCCCATAAGTCCACTCCGTCAAGATTAAGATCTCGTGGGAGTTTTATGTTTGCCGCTGACGCTAAAGTTGGCAGCCAATCACCAACGTACATATTTTGTTCGTAGATTGTGTTTCGCTTTTTGAGTAAAGGGCTCCAAATGGCACCAGCAACACGAATTCCTCCCTCCCATGGGGTATTCTTTTGCTAAACGGGACATACATAATGTTAGCTGGGAAATTTATTTCGAGTTTTCTTACCCCACGCATTGGCCAATTTGAACCGGTGTTTGAGAAAAACCCGATTGAAGGTGCACCATTGTCAGAATAAAAGATCAGAATGGTGTTGTCTAAAATTTGTTTCTTCTCCAAGGCTTTGGTGATGTTGCCAATGCTCTCATCCAATTTTGAGACCATCGCTGTGGAACATTATTAATTAATCGAAAAAATTAAAAAGATACACACATACTGCAACCTTATTCCGTTGAAATTAAAATTACCTGCATATATCCTTCGGTTTCCATCCTTTATATGGGTAAACTTATCAACTTCCTCCTGCGGTGCCTCGAGTGGCTTATCTTCATTTCCTGTGTGTGGCGCCAGGTGATTCACTACCAAAAACAATGGCTTTTCAATATCGTGTGCTTCAATTACAGCTTCTGTTTCTCTTGTGAAAAGATCTGTTAAATATGTTCCCATTTCGCCGCACTCTAGTTCTAGGTTTCTTCGAAAATCATAGCCTATGGATGTATTTTCTACCTTTAAGAATGATAACATATAAATTCTTCAACCATTTTTAATTAAACTGAATCAAAAATACCGGCATAAGCGACCTCCGTTGATAGTAATCCACATAACCACCAAGATATCCAAAGTGTGTATCAAATCCACGATTGGTTGGTAGCATTTCTTTGCGGGCCAGACCCAAATGCCATTTCCCAATAAGATTGGTCGAATACCCTGCTTCTTGGAAAACCTGCGCTATTGTCGTCACATTTGTCATCAGACCCCAGGGCGTTTCATTACTGATTACAAAATGCTGCATTCCAGTCCGAAATGGATACTTGCCAGTCATGAATGCTGCCCTGGATGGGGTACACATGGGTGCAGCATATAAATTCTGAAGAATCACACCATAGTATGCAATCGCATCAATATTCGGGGTGAGAAATTGCTTGGACCCGTGGAAGCTTACATCATCGAAACCCTATAGAATGCGTAGGTATGAAATGAAATTGACTCTCTTATTAACCTACCATATCATCTGCCATTATAATAACAATGTTTGGTGGTTTTTTAGTAGACAAATTCATGTTGGCCCATGCTTGAGCCAAAAGTGTGATCAGTAAAATGCAATAAAACTTCATCGTGTGGCTTAATTAGCTGCTTTCCCGATTCCAGCCCATGCAAGCACCTGAAGCATAAATCATAAATAATATATTCAAGATATGGGTATTAGGACTCTTTTAGGGCTACACAAATATTAAATGCAATTAAATAAGGAAGATGGGTTGGCAACAAAGTAACAATTGATTTCGGCATTCATGTTTTTGCGTAGGACCAGAGTGTCCGTTAAAGTTCCGTGTCTTGTTGCCATCCTTGAAGTAGCAGTGACCTTAAATCAATGCGAGACTGACTGATATCACAGGGCTTCCAAGAACTATTTGAAATGCCTCTATCAATCTGACGTTGCCATTATTTCTTAATATTTAATATCATTAAGCCGACAAAGACCGGCTGAGTAGTAAACCCTCAACAGCGCAATCACCTACAGAAAGACGCCAACATCCAGTGGTTCTCCAGAATCGTATCATCATCAAAGTAGTAGACGAAACTATCCAGAAGCCAACCCAGAAAAAGAGCCCGTGGTATGATGATGTATGCCTATACCATAAAAGTTGACAGAAATTCCCTCGTAAGAACACTTCAGCGGGAAACAAGGTCAAGAGGAAGAGGAAAGAGTGACAAGCCATTTTTAGAAAAAGTTTTTTCAAAGGATCATATGAAAGCCAAGCAACTGAAAAGCCAAGGAAAAGTCGAGGCATATTCCTGTTAAATTTCGCATATGAGATCGAATCCAATGTACCCTTACCTAACACACTTAACGGCACGTATCACTTATCTACCTTAGTCAAAATTTTCACACTTAGGCAAAAACTGGAAAGACCCACGAATTTTAAGTGGAAACACACGTTTTCATCGGCATAGCATTCTTCGTTGGGAGCTGTACAAGGCGATTTTCGAACTCGAGATACCGGCAAAAGAGTGAAATTTGCAGTTCGGCAGCTCACCTGAACTCTTTGAAACATACAGCATTTGTGTTCTTGATGCAGATAAGGATAAGGTACAAAGGAAGGCATTATATTTACAAGATCCATTAAAGTCCATTTCAAGTTACAGGTTATCAAAGTGACTGACCTCTAATTTGGAGGTGTAGCCTCTTTAAACATTATAACTTTTGTACAGGTACAAAAATGGATTTGGATATTTTGGAAATATTATTCTATAATTATATATTATAATAATCTGTGGATTTTTTTGTTCAGCTGGATTTCAGGAATATTCCCTTAAAGGATTATACTGTTAAACTGCGACCCCCTGTTTATACTATTAACAAACAAGTAATCATTTGTTCACTTGCTATGACGAAATGTCACAATTAATAGCAGTATCTTTAATGTAGTTAAGGAATAAATCTATCCCAGTATAAACAGAGTTGTAAAAATATCAAGCCTAGATATAGTTTTTTGTTTATAGACTGGAGATCTACAAGGCAATGATTAAATTTGGGATTTCGGGAAAACTTATCTAGCTTTGCCGCGCGATAGAATACGTGTATAATATGAATACCTACTGCACTTAAAAAAACAAGAATACTTAGCATAATATAAAACAATGCAAATAAATAAATTCAAATGAAAACGAAAGAATGCAAATGAATGCAAGAAATCAATGCGTTCATTAGAGATTGCATTGAATTGAATGTAAGAAAAATGAGTGCACTCAGTTGTTGTCCTCAATCGTTTCGTGTTTATCTGCGTAGACTAGCGACTTCACATATCACCACAGAAAATATTCCAGCGGCGTTAAATCGCACGATCTTGGAAAGCAATTCTTGTCGGTACTCCAGTTCACGCGTCCGAAACGTGAAACTATGCGGTTACCAAACGTTTCCTTCAATAAATCAATTCTGACACGAACTGTGTGACATGTTGCGCCTGCATATCATGGTTGTTTAATTGATATACGAAAAAGTCAGTAACCATGGCTCTACAGCGGTCTCTATTGACTGTAACGTTCTGGCCAGCATTTTTTTTATTAAAAAAGAACGGACCAATTATTCCACCAACCCATAAACCACACCAAAAAGTCAGTTTTTGTGGATGTAACGGTGTCTCAAAATACACTTAAATATGGCAGTTTTGTTTATTCATCCATTCAACCAAAAGTGAGCTAGATCGCTAAACAAAATTCGAACTATGATTTTCATGAATAAATTTTCAAAATAAATTTGCATAATCTGGAAGCGTTGTTAAGGCGTCAATCTGTTGATGTTAAATTCAAAACCTAACTAAAATGTACTGACTTCTTCAAGTCAAATCTCTGTAGCTCAGCTCTATGCAACTGAGTTTTTGGTTTTATATAAAGAGATTTTAAGGATTTATTATCTGTCGAGTGTGGCTTGATTTATCTTGAGTTTTTTTTTCTACTCAATAGGCGTAGTAGGTATGTACACATTTTTTTTTATTTTACTCACATTACACAAACATTTTCAAAAACTTTGTAAGATTTACAAAGTATAGAAATTCGGTTACATTCGGTAAAATAGTACGTCTTTCCAACTTCCAGGCGGCGCTGAATCTGAACATTTTTTTAAAAATTTGTTATGTTGGTACCACAGATGAGTAATTATACAGATAGTCGACTCAGCATACCTCTGTCCCTTTGAACCCGCAAAAAATTTTTAAAAATGGAGAAAAAATCCTCTCTCAAATGTTCTATCTGTGAATACGTGTGAGCCAGCCAAATAAAGTATGGAGGGGTTGATGTGTCAAAAATATGTCATTAGCGCTGGCAGTTTTGCAAGATTTCCAAATGACAACCAAAAACATAAGGAAAGGCTACAGTCCGCTTGGAGCGAACAGTATGATACCCTATCCCTATCCCTATATGCCCCAAAAAAACCTTAAGAAGATGATGGATAGCATTTTATTTCATTCTATAAAATTTAGAAAAAAAAAACATTTATTGAAAAAAAAAACGCCCCCAAAAAGTAGGCGTGGCCAAAAAACTTTGTATGGGCGATATATTGGAAAAAATATTAGCTAAATATCTTGTTAAACACTTTTTTTCGGTTTCTATGAAAATTATCGAAGAAAACAGCATTTTAGTGAAAAACGCCCGCAAAAAGTAGGCGTGGCAAAAAACTTTATATGACAAACTTATAAAGGATGGCAGTGCCTACATATCTTGTGAAGGTTGTAACACTCTATCTCTCTAACTTTAGCTTTAAAACGGTTTTTTCTAAATTATGGGCGTGGCAGTGGGCGTATTTTACACTTAACCATTTCGGAGCCCTAGGGAGTATGTGGTCCAAATTTCAGCTTTCTAGCTGGAATTTAAAGGCCTAAAAATTGCGTACGGACGGACGGACGGACATTGCTAAATAGTCTTAGGATTTGGTCCTGATCATAAATATATATACTTTTATGGGTCTGCGACGAATATTAAGGGGTGTTACAAACTATGTGTCAAAATTAATATACCCTTAGGATAGGGTATAAACAGCTGATTATAGCGGATGTGTTGGGGAAGTGCTGCGAAGTATTGAGTTATCGAAGTTCAAGTTTAATAGATATTTCAATTGAAATGTTTATTAAAAAAATAGTTAGCTATATAATAAATAATGAAGTTGTTGCAATTAAATGCGAATATTTTTTGTGTTTATAAGAAATAGTTCTCAATTTTTTATCTGCCTTAAAATAAACATACTTGGGTTGTTATATTTTTTCCATTTTGGTTATTAGAGTGAGATAAAATATGCATATTATTTTATAATTGCATGAATATTACTAAATTAGTAATGTTTGGGTGCAAAATATTTATAGTTAAAAGTTTTGGATTAGTTTTTCATGTATATTAAATTTTTTGGTTGTTTATTATGGTTTTTATTGAACATATGAAAGTTTAATATATTTACATACCTACATATTCGGAACGTTCATATGAAAACGAGCGAGCGAATTGACAAACTGCGACAAAATAACTTTGAATGCATTTTTTAACACAAACTGTAGACTTGACTATTTCAATTCCAAGTTAACAACGTTATTAAATTTATTTCATATTGTTTAACAAATTTAATAACGTTATTATCTTTGAATTGGAATAGTGAATAGTGGTGAATAAAATAGCAGTGAATTTATTGAATACTTAATGTTAAATTATTGAAATGGTCAGTTAACTAATCACGCGTTACTCATTAATTTTATTCATTGAGCTTTTATTTATTATACCTATAATTTTAGTAATTTTACAGAATATTTCATAAATTCACTGTTGAAATATTTATTAAACCTTCCGTTTAAAAATTATTTCATTTTAATTATTTTACTCGGCATTCGATAAGTCAACCACCAAAATTATTTTATTATTACTGACAATTTAAAATTAGTTTTACTACTGGCAAAAAAATTATGATAACCCTTATTTTATGTTTATCTTGCGCAACTGCCAAAATGTTTACCAAAAAAATATGCTTGTTTGGTAAAACTATTATTTAAGTATTTTTAAAAACATTCACCAAAATGTTATTCTGTTGCAAATTCATATTCATAAATCGTCGCATGTTATTACGATGTTATTGGACACAGCCCAGTTTTGACTTTTAATATGTTAACATGAGATCTTTTCCAAAATGGATTCTTAGGCGCAGAACTGCTATTGTGTGCGTGAGCTGGCTCATAATTTGATTTGCATGTAAAAACATATACGAACACAGTACTGTGCCTTTTTGAAGCAAATAAAAAACGATAGGCGGGAGAGCCAAAAATCATCTCAGTCGACTATTTGTATAATTACTCATCTGTGGTTGGTACTCCATACGGCTGTGTTCGTCAGTACACGTTTTTCATTGCCGAGTATAAATAAATTTCTTTTTGTCAGATTGATTGTTGAAATTGAATTCGAAATAATGGTTATATTTTGCGGATTTTATTGTAAATTACATATGTAAATAAATCCGTTTTTTTAATTTATATCTTAAGAATTCCTCTTAATATGTACTTTGTAAAAAACTTCATCTTAAATGTAAATTTTGGTTATAAAAGCAAAACGAACATTGTGTTATACCTTTTGCTTTTGTTTTCTTACGAATTTGTTAAAATAAACAACTTTTGTGTTGAAAATATTCGTTACTCAGTGAGTCGCTTTTCATCTACGAGGCTGCACCACACACTTTCATATTTTGGATGAGCACTTTTGACCAATTCGTTCAGTACGACGTTCCCCAACATTGTCAATGATAATGACAAATGCCCTTATTTTGTGCCCAATCCGTAGCACTGTTTGACTTTTGCCTTTCACAATTGCACTCAATAGACTAATAACTATTTTTTCTGCATTTTTTGTTTGTTTGAAATAGTCAATTTTTACCAAAATTAACACAAAAACATAAGGAAAGGCTACAGTCCGCTTGAGGCGAACAGTATGATACCCTATCCCTATCCCTATATGCCCCAAAAAAAACCTTAAGAAGATGATGGATAGCATTTTATTTCATTCTATAAAATTTAGAAAAAAAAAAACATTTTTTGAAAAAACGCCCCCAAAAAGTGGGCGTGGCCAAAAACTTTGTATGGGCGATATACTGGAAAAAATATTGGCTAAATATCTTGTTAAACACTTTTTTTCGGTTTCTATGAAAATTATCGAAGAAAACAGCATTTTTGTGAAAAACGCCCACAAAGAGTAGGCGTGACAAAAAACTTTATATGACAAACTTATAAAGGAGGGCAGTGGCTACATATCTTGTGAAGGTTATAACCCTCTATCTGTCCATCTGTAGCTTTCAATCGGTTTTTTCTAAATTGTGGGCGTGGTAGTGGGCGTATTCAAAAAAATTTTACACTTAACCATTTCGGAGCCCTAGGGAGTATGTGGTCCAAATTTCAGCTTTCTAGCTTGAATTTAAAGGCCTAAAAATTGCGTACGGACGGACGGACGGACGGACATTGCTAGATAGTCTTAGGATTTGGTCCTGATCATAAATATATATACTTTTATGGGTCTACGACGAATATTAAGGGGTGTTACAAACTATGTGTCAAAATTAATATACCCTTAGGATAGGGTATAAACATAAGGAAAGGCTACAGTCCGCTTGAGGCGAACAGTATGATACCCTATCCATATCCCTATATGCCCCAAAGAAAAAATCATTAAGAAGATGATGGATAGCATTTTATTTAGTTATACTAATTAAAAAAAAAAAAAAATTTTTGAAAAAACGCCCCCAAAAAGTGGGCGTGGCCAAAAACTTTGTATGGGCGATATGTTGGAAAAAATATTGGGTAAATATTTTGTTAAACAGTTTTTTTCGCTTTCTGTGCAAATTTTCGAAGAAAACAGCATTTTAGTCAAAAACGCCCACAAAAAGTAGGCGTGGCTAAAAACTTTATATGACAAACTTATAAAGGAGGGCAGTGCCTACATATCTTGTGAAGGTTGTAACACTCTATCTCTCTAACTTTAACTTTAAAACGGTTTTTTCTAAATTGTGGGCGTGGCAGTGGGCGTATTCAAAAAAATTTTACACTTAACCATTTCGGATCCCTAGGGAATATGTGGTCCAAATTTCAGCTTCCTAGCTTAATTTTAAAGGCCTAAAAATTGCGTACGGACGGACGGACGGACGGACGGACATTGCTAGATAGTCTTAGGATTTGGTCCTGATCATAAATATATATACTTTTATGGGTCTACGGCGAATATTAAGGGGTGTTACAAACTATGTGTCAAAATTAATATACCCTTAGGATAGGGTATAAAAATCATTCATTCCCGCATTTAAATATCAATATTTTCATCATAGAAATCCCCAAAGAAAATAATCCAATGGTGTCAAATCACACGATCTGAAAAAATGGGTCTAATAGTCGACAAACCAAAAACAGGCGGAAGTGGATCTTCAAATGACGGAAACCCTGCAAGAACATTTTTCTATGATGCACATTTATCTGCTGAAATAATAGGCACAGAAAAACACTTAATAACAAATTGTGCAACATTACTGCAAGGGCAAGCCTTATCATCAGGGTACAAAATTAATGTAGAAAAATTCAGGAAATTTTGAGCTAGATACTGCAGGAGAACTAACATCCAAGTATTCCTGGTATTATCTTCCTCCCGATTCAATTGGTGAGCTCTCTGAAGAAGCTGCTGCGGATAATGACGTTAATTTACATCGACTCCATCATACACGAAAGCACTACCAGGACTTGTTTAACCGATTACTTTTGAGCTCAGATCCTCTAGTCAACAATCTAGTAGACAATTTATTTGGGATTCTATTCTCTAGTCACTGGGCAAAGAAAATTGCCTTTGCAAAAATAAATCGATTTATTTAAATCAGTTTTTGATCTAATTGAATAATATTCACACAATTTTTATATCCTATCCTAAGGGTATATTAATTTTGACACATAGTTTGTAACACCCCTTAATATTCGCCGTAGACCCATAAAAGTATATATATTTATGATCAGGACCAAATCCTAAGACTTTCTAGCAATGTCCGTCCGTCCGTCCGTCCGTACGCAATTTTTAGGCCTTTAAAATTGAGCTAGGAAGCTGAAATTTTGACCACGTATTCCCTAGGGCTCCGAAATGGTTAAGTGTAAAAAATTTTTGAATACGCCCACTGCCACGCCCACAATTAAGAAAAACCCGCTTTAAAGCTAAAGTTAGAGAGATAGAGTGTTACATCCTTCACAAGATATGTAGGCACTGCCCCCCTTTATAAGTTTGTCATATAAAGTTTTTTGCCACGCCCACTTTTTGGTGGCGTTTTTTCAAAAAAACTTTTTTTTTTAATTAATAGAATGAAATAAAATCTTCTTAATGCTTTTTTTCTTTGGGGCATATAGGGATGTGGATAGGGTATCATACTGTTCGCCTCCAGCGGACTGTAGCCTTTCTTTATGTTTTTTTTTTATTTATCAATTGGAACTGTTTTTAATAAATCGATTTATTTTTGCAAGGCAATTTTCTTTGCCCAGTGACTAGAGAATAGAATCCAAAATAAATTGTTATCCAAAAGCAAAGCGTGGGAAGTGGGAGAGTGGCTTAGAGCGCCTATATATGTGAAGATTATTGTGTAAGTATTTTCGGCCGCTGATTCCATACAAGACCGACCACTGTGCATGTGAGCCGTGGAAAATACTTCAGGTATAATACCCTTTTCACACCGCATTAAAATTGGAGGTTTCCCATATATTTTTCAGATCTACAAATCTCGTTGTGAAACCCCAGAATCTGGTTTAAATGGTGAGGTTGTCGAAGCAAACGCACCTTTTAACACATTCTAGAAGCTCCACAAAGCAGTTGACAAGGGGTTGACAGATTTTCAACTGTGTTACATGTCACTTGCAAGACACCTAGGAGTCAGCTTACCGATTCTTTAACGATGATCACTCGAATTTTATGAGGATATAGGCATTGTTAGTTTATAGTGGACTTACAGTGTGCTTGCAACTTGAACGCACTAACTGTTTATTCGCTTTTATTTTTCCATGGCTTACTGAAACGTCAAACAAAACCCAGGTAGTGTTTGGTGTGGATGCCTTAACGAGATTCTTGTTGTGGAAACCTCGGATTTCAGTGGGAGTGTGACTAGGGTATAAATCCAAAAGAACGTATAAAAAAAAGTTCATAGAATTTGGAGGACATACCTTTTTGGATTTGTCTGTATTCGAAATATCCTCATTCAATTTCAAATCAAATTACAACTCTTGTTGTTGTTGAATCTCCCACGTTGTAATTAGTATTAAAAATAAGCACTTCAAATTAAAAAGATCTCGTTTTGATTGAATATAGATATTGGTACATTTTTCACTGAATTAAAATGTGCACTTACACTTGAACCGCACTTGAACATTTCATATTTCTATAATTTTTGCATAGATTTAATTGCTTAGCAAAACTATTTAGATATTGTATTTGAATTTATTTTGCTTTAATGCACTTTGATTTATTTAGTTACTTTCTCTGAACATGCGCAAATGCATAAACAAATGCTAAAATAACTACTAACAACGTTTCAACTCAGAAATAGTATTGACAGCCAAGTCAGTGAGTTTCTACTTTTATTTATGTACTCACCATACATTGGTTTATTTTATGGTCTGTTGGATTTGTTCAAATCGGGGGTGTAACATTTATTCAGCTAAGCAGTCGCGAAAATTAAAATAAAACAAAAAACATAAGGAAAGGCTACAGTCCGCTTGGAGCGAACAGTATGATACCCTATCCCTATCCCTATATGCCCCAAAAAAACCTTAAGAAGATGATGGATAGCATTTTATTTCATTCTATAAAATTTAGAAAAAAAAAACATTTTTTGAAAAAACGCCCCCAAAAAGTGGGCGTGGCCAAAAACTTTGTATGGGCGATATATTGGAAAAAATATTGGCTAAATATCTTGTTAAACACTTTTTTTCGGTTTCTATGAAAATTATCGAAGAAAACAGCATTTTAGTGAAAAACGCCCACAAAAAGTAGGCGTGGCAAAAAACTTTATATGACAAACTTATAAAGGAGGGCAGTGCCTACATATCTTGTGAAGGTTATAACCCTCTATCTGTCCATCTGTACCTTTAAATTGGTTTTTTTCTAAATTGTGGGCGTGGCAGTGGGCGTATTCCAAAAAATTTTACACTTAACCATTTCGGAGCCCTAGGGAGTATGTGGTCCAAATTTCAGCTTTCTAGCTTGAATTTAAAGGCCTAAAAATTGCGTACGGACGGACATTGCTAAATAGTCTTAGGATTTGGTCCTGATCATAAATATATATACTTTTATGGGTCTACGACGAATATTAAGGGGTGTTACAAACTATGTGTCAAAATTAATATACCCTTAGGATAGGGTATAAAAATAATAACACTAAATAGAAAGGTAATTCATTTGTGCGAATATTAGGTGGCACTGCCTAACTCAAGTGGGATCTTCATTGTATAACGTGCTATTTGATTGAACTTAATTAGGTATTTTGTTCAAGCAGGAGTTATAGTAATTACTTGAATAATTTCATGTTTGCCTGTTTAGATTGCTTTTGTAGAATGCAATTTTCGAACATCTCACTTCATATGCGAGGAAAAATTCCCAATACGAGATGTGCGACTTTGTCGCTTTCATACAATTAAGGGACATGGTAGTGCCCAGCCAAGTTCTTTAGCAATATTGACACTGCATTGGGCAATTTTTACCACCCCCCCCCCCCCTCCTTTAACATCACTTACAGCAAAGATAGAAATATCTATCAAATCAGGATTTATTGGGGCACAAAGCACTTCCAATCATCGTAGAACCTTAAAATTTGGCACAGTAATAGGGATTGCGGAGAAAACCCAGGGAAAAATCCAATATTTGCGATTTTCTTCTCTTCACTCAGCCCCTTAAAGACCAACAATTATGATTTTTTACATGAGCGTAAGATTTTGAGAACAAACACGGGAAAAAATAAAATATTCTTTATTTTCCGTTTAGGGGTGAGCCAAAGGGTAACTTTTACATTTTACATGTCGGTAGTTTTTTTAAAGGCAAACAAGGATCTATATAAAACACATTGTATTTTTCTCGAAAATGGGCGTTTACCTACGGTTAAAATTTCTACAGTTTTAAAAATTTCCAAAATTTCCTTGTATAAAAAAATCTTTGCAAAAGCTATTGAAATTACACTAAAAACGTAAATATACAAGTTAAGCTACGCCGGAGTCTTCACTACCTTTCGCCACACCCAACACCCTCCAAGCTCCGCACTATCCACCCTTTTCCTTTGGCAACAGTACTTCTTTACAAAAACCAACCTCACATGTCCCGTTATAAACACGCGCCACCCACATGTGCAGTTATGTACACGCGCAGCCATTTATTCGCAGACGTAAGCATTTTTGCCCTGCATGCACAGACATAATTCTAAACACCCGATACCTGCATTTCCTTTCCCATAGGTTAGTGGCTTGGTGCAGCGTCATCAAAAACGAATACTATAAGAGACACCCACAGAATGATTCAGTATTCCAAAAAGCCAAACTCGACGACTACATTGGCTCGGGCACATCGAGCGAATGGACAACAACGCTCCAGCCAAGAGGACCTTCGCACCCCAGCCCCCAGGTTTGAGATGACAAGGAAGACCGATCTCCGTTTTAAAGACCAAGCGCATGCCAAAGCGCTTGATATGGAAACCTAAAAGCAGTGTGCACGGAATCGTAGTTGATGAAAGGCTGCCGTGTTCCAAGCAGGGACTTTTCAGGACTCTGGAGCCCGTTAAGTATGTACGTAGATGAGAAACTAGATTGTAATAAAACAATTAAATTTTGCTTGTTTTAACATACAAATTTAGTTAAGTATTAAATTTGTGTACTAAATAATGGATAACAAACTTTTGGAGTTATTTTGAAATAACTAATTTGCATAGATTCAAATTCACTTCAACCTTTTTTTTCTTCACATTTGCCGAAATAACAGTCCTTTTAAAATAAATTGCTAATTAATTGCTTAATAGAAAATGTAATATCGCAATGTAGAAGTCAACCAAAACTCAATGTAAATTAAAAAAAAATCACATTTGTCACGTACTTTTAGAGAAATAATTTAATTGAAGTTCCCTCCGTAAATTGCAACCAAACACTAACGAAAACTTAATGCCAAACTTAACACAAAATTAAAGTGTTGTTTATTTATTTATTTAGAGTTCAAAGCTTTTGTCAATATTAACATTGAAATTACTTATGTGTGTGCACTTAGCCGAAAAAAATCGTGAAATTGATTGTACTGCTTGTGTGATACAAAGAAGAAAGCCTTTCGTTATCAGAGATAAATTTAAATGCATTGTAAAAGTTCACGAAATATTATACAATAAAACAGGTATTTGTAAAGCCAGAGCATATGATTCGCTAGTCCTTTGTGTAACAACAAATATTAAACTAACACTTAGGATTACCATTATAAAAATGCAAGCGATAATTTTGTTTTCCGTTGACTGGAAATTGAAATATCTATTGTAAATAGTATTTGGGTTTTGTTCAGGTGGCAGGGCAATGACCACCAGGGCGCGGCGTCAACTTGTTGTGTTTGATGTGTTTATTATGCCTCCCCGCATTGGTTTCGTTTACTACGACTTAAACTTGATGCATTTATTAGTCCATGTGAGGAGCAAAATTTATATTAGCAATACTGTAAAACTCTGTCGGAAATAACTGACTGTTCGAGTATCAGCGGCATATCATATAAACCCTACAGAAGTCGTACCATGATTGAAATTACAATTTCTGAGCATTTTAAATGCTGGCATTTATATGACTCGTCAAAAATTGTTTGCACTCCGATTGTTTGTAACAGCCGATGATTTTATGACATATCTAACCGAAAAGTGGAACCAATTCATGGTTGTGAAAGGAAGATTGTTCCGATTGATTGTTCAAAAGCATTTGGTAGAGTTTGGCATCAAGTTCTTTTGTTAAAAATACTTCGATTTGTTGATGAACCCCACCTTAATAAAAATTAACAATAATAATTAATAAAAAACATAATGAAAGGCTACAGTCCGCTTGAGGCGAACAGGATGATACCCTATCCATATCCCTATATACCCCAAAGCAAAAAGCATTACGAAGGTGATGGATATCATTTTATTTCATTCTATGAAATTAATAAAAAAAATATTTTTTTTTAAAAAACTGGGCGTGGCCAAAAACTTTTTTTTGGGCGATATATTGGAAAAAATATTTTCTAAATATTTTGTTAAACATTTTTTTTCAAGTTTCTATGAAAATTTTCGCTGAAAACAGAATTTTAAGGAAAAAATCCCACAAAAAGTAGGCGTGGCAAAAAATTGTCTATGACAGACTTATAAAGGAGGGCAGTGCCTGCATATCTTGTGCAGATTCTAACACTCTATCTCTTTAACTTTAGCCTAAAAACGTTTTTTTTTCTAAATTTTCTCACCCTGATAAATACACTTTAAATGTATTATCGCCTCTAGGTTCGTCAGACCATTGTATCATATCGGCGAATTTCTCGTACTCCAGCCACACAGTTAAAGAACAAGCTCCTAAAAGAACCGTATGGCAATACGAGAAAGCCAATTGGGAAGCTTTAAACGGTTTCTTTAGGAGTTTTAACTGGTCGTTGTGCTTCCTCAACAACGACGTGGATGCCGCTGCCGATATGATTACAAATTTAATTCACCTGGGTATGAAACGCTTTATCCCTAACAGGATAAAGTGTATCAGACCTAAGGAAAACGCGTGGTGTGACTTGAGCTGTAAAGAAGCTATCAGGGCTAAAGAGGTAACTTTTCGGTCTTTTAAGGCCAACCCAACTGAGGAAAACCGAAAAAAGTTCAAACGAGCCAGAAATGACTGCAATGCCCACATTAATCGTGTCAAATTCTCCTACGACCAAAAGTTGAGGCAAAAAATACTACAAAGTCCCTCCGGTAGTAAAAACTTTTGGTCGTTTGTTAAGAATATTAAAAATTCGGCCTCGTCATCTATCCCGACACTCATTTGCAACGACACTCCAGCTGTCAGCTCTTTGGATAAAGCCAATCTGCTTGCTGCTCATTTTGCAGCTAGCTCAACGCTCCCAGATTGTGCCTTATCTCCCCCAGTACTCGAGCGCGTAGAACACTCCATGGGACAAATCCACTTCCGCACCCGTACTGTGGCAAGAGTACTTCAAGATCTCAACATTCACAAATCCGCTGGCCCAGATGGTATTTCCCCTATAGTTCTGAAGAGGTGTTCTTCCACGCTGGCAAAACCACTGCGTAAGCTTTTCTATCTGTCCTATTCTTCAGGGCTCTTTCCGAGAAGATGGAAAACAGCATTTGTTCAGCCCGTCCCCAAAAAAGGCGAATCTTCCTCTCCCTCCTCCTACCGACCAATTGCACTTACGTCCCTTCTTTCCAAGGTCATGGAAACGCTGATAAACCGTCAGCTTATGAAATATCTCGAATCCCGAAAACTCCTTAATGACCGGCAGTACGGTTTTCGCAGCAACAGGTCCACTGGTGATTTGATGACATATCTAACCGAAAAGTGGAACCAATCTATTCACCATGGTGGTGAAAGCAAGGTCGTTGCGCTTGATATTTCAAAGGCATTTGACAGAGTTTGGCATCAAGCTCTCTTGTCGAAAATGCGGGCATTTGGGATCGATGTTACCCTTCTTCAATGGATTAGAAATTACCTTTCGGACCGTTCAATACAAGTTGTTTTGGACGGTTTCAAGTCTGCAACTCACCAAATAAATGCTGGTGTCCCTCAAGGCTCTGTTTTGTCTCCGACTCTCTTTCTCATTTTTATCAATGACCTCCTGTCTGTCACTTCTAATCCAATCCATTCCTTTGCTGATGACAGTACCCTCAGCTTTACATATTCGTTTCCTGGGCAACGCCCCTCATCTTCGGGCGTTGAACTGGAACGGCAACGTATGTTAAGCTCATTGAATTCCGATCTTGACAGCATTCTTAAATGGGGTAAAACCAACAGAGTGGAATTTAATGCTTCCAAAACGCAATGCTGTCTGCTGTCATTGAAGCGAACCCCTAATTCTCTGCCATTATCCATGAATGGCACTTGCATCGCTGAAACCGAAAGACTTTCCATTCTCGGTATGTGTGTTAATGACAACCTTCGTTGGAATGACCACATATTTGATGTCGCCAAGAACGCTGCGAAATGTCTAGGCTTCCTAAAGCGATGCAAGAAATATTTCACCCCTTCTGATCTGGCTAGAATCTACAAGGCGTTTATTCGCCCAAAACTTGAGTACAACGCTCATATCTGGTCTGGTGCACCAATAACATATTTGGAGCTACTTGACAGGATCCAAAAACGTGCGGTAAAACTTATTGGCGATCGAGACATCGCGAAATCACTTGACTCTCTTAGTCATCGTCGTAATGTCTCCTGCCTGTCATTGTTTTATCGGTATTTCCACCACAAGTGCTCAAATGAAATAGCCAGTTGCATTCCACCCCTACAGCAATTCAACCGCAATACTCGACATGCTAGGAATACACATCAGTTTACCCTTAAGCCTGTTTTCGGGCGTACTGTGAAATACAAAGATTCCTTTCTCAACCGTACAATACGAATGTGGAATGCTCTACCACGCTCTGTTTTTCCTTCGCATTATAATTTACAAACATTTAAAACCAACGTGCATCGGTTTCTCCCTTTCTCTAATCCTTCATTTCCCTAATGCCCGCACTGTGTCACTTCATTATAAGGGTATCCAAAGTCCCTTTAGTGCGCGTACATTATAAAAAAAAAAAAAAAAAAAAAAAAATTGTGGGCGTGGCGGTGGGCGGATATGCTTTAAATTTCAGCTTCCTAGCATAAATTTAAAGGCCTCAAAAGTTGATACGGACGGACGGACATTGCTAAATAGTCTTAGGATTTGGTCCTGATCATAAATATATATACTTTTATGGGTCTTCGACGAATATTAATATTGTACACAAAATACAAAATTAATATTCCCTCTAGGATAGGGTATAAATAGGTGGAATTAAAATGGCAATGTTCTTTTCGCATTCTGACCTTCAGTTTTAGGACTAGCTCCGCGGAGAGCATCCGGTAGTTTTTTTAAATTGTCCGGGTTTTCCATTGTTCATCAATTAAATATAATAATAATAGCTTATCACACTGTCTTCAATAACAGACAATAATAGCTGCATACTGTTTTTATCTGCAATTTTTCTAATTTCTTGATTGCGCGATAAACTTAAATTAAAACACATCGAAAGACTACAGTCCGCTTGGGGCAAACAGTACGATACCCTATCCATATCCCTATCCATGAAGGAGGTATAGGCATTGAAAACACGCGCAAGTGGGCATGTCCAAAAACGTTCTATAAGTTATTTTAAATAAAAACGCACCAAAAAAGTGGGTGTAGATAAATACTTTACATGGGTGGAATGTTGGGAATTGTATTGTCTAAATATTTGGTTATACATTTTGTTTCTAAGCAAAATTTCGAAGAAAATAGCATTTTGTAAAAAAAACTCTCCTAAAAATTAGGCGTGGCAAAAATCTTATTCATTCCTTTGTATGGGAAATTTTTTAAGGAGGTAAGTGTCTACATGTTTTGTAGAGATCTCAGCAATTTATTTCATTAAGTTTAGGCTTAAAACAGTTTCTTTTTAAGTGTTGGTGAACCAAAAAAAGTTTTACGCTCTACCAAGTATGTTTCAATTTTCAGCTTCCTAGCTTTAATTTAAAGGCCTTAAAATTGGTGACAGACGGATATTGTTAAATCGTCTAAGGTTTTGGTCCTGATCATATACATACCTTTAGGAGTTTACGACGAATATTAAGGGGTGTTTGAAACTATGTGTCAAAACTGATGTACCCTTATTAGGATCAGCGATTATCGCCAATAACATTGCCCATTTTCTGTGGTATTGTTTGATTTAAAAACAATTGTTTATATTAGTGTTTCAGAAGATGCAATTAATCATTTAATTAAACATTTTTATTAAACATTCTATTTGAAGCAAAATTGAAACTCCACTGTGCTATTAAAGAATTTAATTTTTTATTATGTATTTTTTATTGCTTTCACAAATTGTATTTTCATTTGGTGGCGTGAAATAAGGCCACATCGGGAAATGTGGAAATCTGGCTTTACTTCACTTTACAATAGTAAAATAAGACCATATATCAACGTTTGGCATTATTTCACATTAGTAAAATGAAATAAGATCACTTCAGTGTGTGAAATAATTCCAAATACGGCCTTATTTCTCTTTACGAAAGTGTAATACGGCCAAATCCTTTGAGCTGGAGTGCGATACTGTACTTTAATGAAAGAAAAATATGGTTGCACCGTTAGTAACGTCAATGAGTAAATATTTGCTTAACTCCATGTTAGACTAAGATTATTATATTACATAAGTGAATGATATTCGGATTGAAAGTATTGCTAGCCATTTAATATTCCCGTTTGAGTTTTGTGAGGGTCGATCGGTCTTATTTCACTTTGAATTTAAAAATTCCTTCATAAAAAGATTTCTATTTGTTTTCAGATTTGAACCCCAGAGAACTAGTAATACATATAAAAATAATTTTGGGCAATTGTTCATTTTTATAAAACTATCAATTTGGACCAAAGTTTGCAGCTTTGAATTACATGAATGCATTAACAACGGAATTTGTATTTATATAATCTTCAGATTTGGCCTAATTTCACGGCACCTATTAATTTTTATAATTCAGAAGTTTCCCATTTTAAGTCTTAAAGAAAATTATTTAAAACCCGAGTAGCAGCTAGAACGAGCCACATTTCGAAGGTTTTTGAAAACTCGAATGATTCTTGATTTGTTGTTGGCGAAGTTAGGGGGTTGGTTAAAAAGAAAATTGGCTACAGGTTGTTCCTGCAAATAAGGGTGAAGTTTGCTATAGAATTCGGTGCCAGACTTTGGTGGTCGACAGAGGAATGTATTCGAAACTAAACTTGGAACTAGAAATTAATGATTGGTGTTGAATATTCTTCACATAGACTACCGGTTGATGTGGATATAATTATTGTGAAAATATTAACAATATTTCCATCAAAACTGTTACTAAGAAAAAAAATGTTTCCTGAGAAAGGTTCAATCTCTAATTTGTATCCCAGTTTCTGATGATTTAAGGAACATTGCAAATGCAAATAACTCCGTAATGCACATCAGAAACTTCATGTAGGGGTTTGTTTAAGGAAAAAATAATGTTCTTTGTAAATGCGTTTAAAATATGTCAGTATCTAGTCTAAGTTTTGAGATTAAATTTTTTTAAATCACCTGCGTTTCGCAGGTCACTTTCCTTAAAAAAATGTGTACTAAGCATATCACTTTATTCGCTTTATTTTATGAATCTTATTTTAATAAAAAAAAAATTGTTTTCATAAGTTTGCGGAAAAACGTGCGTTGTGGTCCTAGTTTTTTTTAAAATTACCCCAAAGTCTTTTTTTTAAAGGTTACAATTGAAAGAGATGTACAATTTATTTTACATGAGAAATTCAAAGATGAACGATTACGACAAAACCTTAAACTTTGACATTTTGAAATATTAAGGTGTAAGGACTTAATCAAACACTAACTCGATAACATCTCAAGATCTTCCTGTAATAACGTGCAGTCGTGTTCAGTTTTTATACACCTTTCAGATCGTCCGCATACATAGGACACTTACTTACTTAAGGTGGCGCTACAGTCCGGGGTGGACCTGGGCCTCAACCAACAAGCGTCTCCGGTATAGCAAGCTAAGTTTGTTAAGGTCGCCTTTCACTTGTGTGCGCCATCTAAGTCGCGGTCTTCCACTACTGCGACGTCCCTCGGGTGTGGATTCGAAGATCTTCCGGAACACAGTCGTTGGACCATCACTCTTCTGGCTAAGTCGATGTCGCTGTACAGCCCGTAAAGTTCGTAGTTGCTGCGTTCTGCCGATTATGTCGATATCATCGACGTAGGCGAGTAATAAAGACACTTAGAATTTACAAATACATTGGGAATATTATTGATAAACAATAAGAAAAACAAGGGGCCAATGTGGCTTCTTGCGGCACACCCCCGAGGTGAACAGAGAAAGGTTTTTTATACGAACATACTGAATACGACCCTTTAAGTATGCATATATCCAGTTCAAGACGTTAGAGTGAAAACCAATTTTATTAAACTTCATAAGTAATTAACACAATCAAATGCTTTGGAGAAGTCTGCATATACAACATCAAATTGATACCCTTTCTCAAGACCATTTAAAACATAATGTAAAAAAAGTGTAAGGTTCGTGCTAGTAGAACTACACGTTTGTAGTAACAAACTGATGTTGACAGTGAAAAATAGTGCCTTAAAGAATTTGGGTTAATCTTACATAAATCAGTTTTTATACGACGATAGTTACAAACTTCCTACCTACTACCTGATTTATAAATTGGTGTAATTATAGAACGCTACCACCTATTTAAGAACTCACCACTTTCAAGGGAAATTTTATTAAAAGTTAATTTTAGAGGCACAGCAAATACTTTCGCACACCCCTGTAAAATAATAGAAGCAATTCCATTCACACTTAGTCGTATGTCATAAATTAATTTTGTTTAGGTGCGTATAGGGCAATTACATTATGCACAATTCTTAAATGTGAATCGTAGCACTCATTAAAATTTACATTAACAAATAATGCTTTTTAATTCATACCATTAAGGTAATTACTAACTGAGTCGAAATTTGTCTTAGCTAAATTATATATGAAGTTAGACTCAGAAGTTGCAGGTGAAAAATACATAAAAAAATCTAAATGCAACCTGAATGCGATGTGATGAATTGTGTCAGGAAGAAGAGAAACCATAGAGTTGTCAATGCCCACGCACAAGTCCATATCAACGTTGGTTAAAAAGTTGGTTAATATTATGCCATTCCTGTTAGAGCGATTATATCGTATTGCGTAGATGCAAAGAAGAGAGGAATTAGTTGCAATTTAGTACCTAGTCCCTCAGTATTTTGTTAATACATTTGAAATTCATTTGAAGAAGTGGAAGAATTGGTTAATCAATATCCATCAATAATGATCTTCTTCAGCATTAATAAATATATGTTGATGATTGATAATGGTTGCAGTTGTGAAAATGTTGAGATTGACGAAAAAATTGTTTCCGGCGGCAGGTGTTTATTAGCTGACGGAGGTGGTGTTGGCGGCAGAAAGTTTTTGACTTTCTGTTATAGTTGCTAGGGCGATTTGTAAACTTCTTAACAATCACATTTTTCGGCCAAAAATTAGGGTTGAACAAAACTTTTCCAATGTCGAAGGGAGCAAGCAGCTTAAATGAGGCCGATACTTCTTTTGGCAGGTTATCAGGTGTAAGGCTATGACATCTGATAGTATCGGTTTAAAGGCAATTGTTTTTGACGTATTCTAAAATTACCTTTGGTTTATTACCCTATTGTAACCGTGCTAAGAATAGAACAAGTGGTGGCGGCACAACTGTCAATGAACTTACAATGCTGGAACTACCAAAGGTGTATCGTGGGGATGAGCGCAAAAGTGACGACGATTGTCCGGATGGTAAAACAGAAGCGGATTTGTCCAATGATATTTTCACACTAGCTATAATAATAACTGGTGTGGATGATTTTGATCGTAAAATTCTTTTAGGTTGAAGTATCTGAACCTCTTAATTGGGACGATTTAAAAGATCTTTGCTTCGCTGCTCGGGAGTGATATTATAAGATAACTTAATATTGTCCATCGGCAAGACAGCTATATGTTGTTCATGATGAGACAAAAGACTAAGCAAAAGTTACGAGGTGGTGTCAAGATTGGATTGTAGAGGAATATCTGCTTCGATTTGTTTGCCTAAGGGTAACTGCCGTCGGGGTAACTTCCCTACCACGTAAAAAAATGTATGTTATGAGAAAGCCACCAGACTCGGATCACGACCCGGAACGAAAAAGGCTAATGATTTAAGAGTATGCACTTGGAACGTACGTACTTTGAATACTCCGGGTGCTGCTCAAAAACTAGAATCTGTCCTCGAGCGGTATAGGGCAGATATTAGCATGGTCCAGGAGATACGTTGGATAGTTTTTGGTATGCAGAAAAGACATAGACATGGTATGCATTACCGCTAAGTCACGGGTGAGCTCGCCGGATAGGGAGGATCTTGCACCTTAAACAAATTATGCACCCCAACAAGAAAACAAAAATGCATGCCAAGATTTTATCGTCGGTCCTCTATTTTGTTAACTGACGACTAACAGGTGAAAAACGGACGGACAGGTGTGCTCACTTGACCTAAACACTGCTTCACTATAGGGTGGCTGATGGTGCGCCACCTTGTATACACTTTACCCTCCCATCTCATTTAAAGGTGAGTCACCCGGACAATTATGGGTACACGCGATTCAATTGTCCCTAAATTAAACTTGCTGCTAGGTTAGTGCAACGTAGGGAAGTTTATCCAATACCTAACCACCATTAAAATAGATTTAGACCTTCATTGTAGTATATTATACAAACTAAGCTTTGTATAATATTAGTTAGGTTTATGTAATAAGGTAGTTTTAAAATTATAGTATTCTTGGCAAATGTTTATATGATATCAATTAAGTAATTATTTCATCAATATTTAATTATATAATTAGTTCATTACGTATTCACGGTTTCCCCTTTAATTATAACTTATACTTTTATTTTACAGGCTAGGTATGTAGATTAGGTAATTAGCTTTTAGAATTAGAATGTAGTACATTTGTATTTTTTTTTTTAACTTTTAAAAATTTGCCCCAAGGGAATATTTTCTTATACATAATTTATATACATATATATGTTTAATACATAATTTAAATGACAAGACTTAAGGTTAATCCGAATTTAAGTGGAACGGTAAGTGATAATACTTGTTCCAGAGTATTGTGCGCACAATCCTCGATTATACCAATAGTATTATTTTATTTTGTTTAAACACTGAACGAAGGCATAGATTTATATACATTTATTAATTATAAATACCACTAGCAGACACTTTTTATTGGAATAAATTCGGCCCCGTTATAACATCCTTCTTTCCCTCTTTTATTTCTAATACCCTTTATCAATTTAGTAAATCATTATTATTATTTTTTATCTGTTAATGAAATCATTTAACTAATTAAAGTCTTTTTTTCTAAAATTTAAACTTTTACCCGCACAGCACTTGTAATGGTATACCTATAATCACTTATTTCACGAATATTCTTCTATTCCGCAATACATTTGCGACAGCGACCTAGTACGAACGATCTCCGGCTGATACTGGAGAGTTTTTCGTAGTTGACAGATATGGAGCGGTAATGGTCAACATGCAGATTTTTTTGGTGTGGGTACCCTTTCAGCAGCGTGACCAATATTCTCTCCTGGACTATTTGTAAGAGATAATAGATCGGTGACAAAAAAATATAGAAAACATATCTCGTCCTTAACATCTTTAAATATGAATTATAACTTTCCGAATGAAATTTGGGTTTTTAGTGGGTGTTTCAGGTGTAGGCGTGGTGTTGCCCTGGATAACCTTTTCCCTTTTGAATTATAGGTACATTTACCTTTTATCTGACGGGAGATTACCCAACCGCCTGGTAAGAGTTGAAATAAGGATTTTACGTGGATAACAATGTAAAATTAACTAAATTATTGATTATGGGTGCAAGACTCACCGTGAAAACTAAATTTTGCGTGTTTATTTTTTTCTAAATGCAATGCATTAAAGGGATTTTGAATACTCTTACTGAAATGGAGATACCGGTGCACATTGATTGGTGGAAATACCGATAAAACAATGACAGACAAGAGACATTACGACGATAACTGAGAGAGTCAAGTGATTCCGCGATGCCGCACGTTTTTTAATCCTAGCAAGTAGCTCCAAATATGTTATTATATGAGCGTTGTACTCAAGTTTTGTAAATTCTAGCCAGATCAGAAGGGGTGAAATATTTCTTGCATCGCTTGAGGAAGCCTAGACATTTTGCAGCGTTCTTGGCGACGTCGAATATGTGGTCGTTGCAATGAAGTTTGTCGTTAACACACATACCGAGGATGGAAACAATTTCGGTTTCAGAGATACAAGTGCCATTTATGGATAATGGGAGAATAAGATTATTGGGGTTTCGCTTTAGGCCAGAATTCAGTGAGCTTAACATACTAATATATGCTTTATATATTTAAATACTGTGATAAATGCACTTTTTATACACAAAACAAAAAATTATATTATGCCACTTAATACTTTCAAATATATGTTCATACAATGTAGGTACAGTTTACACTTCGAAAATCAAAACTTTTAAAATTGTCGGCTTAGGCACAATTGCAGCTTAAAGAAACCAGAAAACTACATGGTCTAGCTGGTAAGCCCAAACTTGTGGTGATATTCTCTGTCTTTCTCCTTTGCTTCCGCTTTTCGTTTTTGGAGAATTTGCTTGTTTTGTAGAGACTATGTTTTGTAAAGGGATAGTTTAAATCAGGAATTGAACATGAGGTGGTAATGTAGTTTGGGACATCCGCAACACAATTTAATTTCATTCATTAATTTTATTAGTAAGACATATTTTCAGAACTTTGCAACATCTTTTGTGGATTCGCAGAATAAAAGTTTAATACATCCTGCACCTCAAAAGATAATGTTTGCAAATGTTTTTGTAATTTAATCAGTGAACGACATCTGGTGAGATATTTCGATGTTTCTCACAATAAAAAGATAAGCCAGGAGTTCTAACGGTTTTCTTTAAATCCTTTCTTTTAAAGCCCATTAATTTTGCATGAGCAGTGTCAAGGCAAATTACTCACGAGACGCTAATATCGTTCGTGTTTTTCTTACATATGTAACTATCTAAACAACTCATGGTTAAATACAAATCCAATTAAAAAAGTAAAACACATGAGGAAAGGCTACAGTCCGCTTGGGGCGAATTGTATGATATCCTATCCATATCCCTAAATCCCATAAAGAAAAAGCGTTAAGAACATAATGGATAGCATTCATTCTATGAAATTTTAAAAACAAAACAAAATATTTGAAAAAACCCCTCCAAAAAGTTGGCGTGCCCAAAAACTTTGTTTGGGTGATAAACATGGAAAAAATATTGGCTAAATATCTTGTTATAAAAAAATTGTCTTTTTCTATAGAAATTTTAGATGATATTGTTAAAAAACACTCTCAAAAATTAGGCCCCGCAAAAAACTATATAGGGTTAAGTTATAAAGGAATTCACTGTATACATATTTTGTTAAAATTATAACCCTTTTTCTCTTCAACTGCAGCTTTAAAATGTTTTTTGCTAAATTGTGGGCATGGAAGTGGGCGTATTTAAAAAATTTTAACAATTTACCATTTCGGGATCCTAGGGACTATATGTTCTTAATTTCAGCTTCGTAGCATAAATCTAAAGGCCTCAAAAGTTGATATGGACGAACGGACGGACATTGCTTAATAGTCTTAGGTTTTGGTCCTGATCATAAATATAGTATATACTTCTATAGGTCTACAAGGAATATTAAGGGGTGCTACGTGTCCATATTAATATACCGTTAGGATGGGGTATAACAAATACTAATTGTTAAATGGAGATATGGTAACTCCGCGTAGTAGTACAATAACTAAAAACGCGCAGCCAATAATGTAGTTGAAAACGATGATTTGAGGTGGGCGTCGAAGATAGCAAGCTCAGCGGATAATGGGGATGATGATAACGATGAGATAAGGTTCTTGCCGAAATGAAACACATGCTAAACTGAACTAGACAATTGTATCACTTGTTTTTTCGGTTTGCCTCTAACTCGATTAAGCTATTTCATTCATTAATAAAATGAACAGTAGTGGGCTAAGACTATCTCCTTGCTTTAATCCTTTGCTTATTTTGAATACTTCTGACTTCTCCCTCTCTAGTCTTACTTTCCCCGCCGGTTTGTCATAGAAACTTTTAATAGCTTTGTCAAATTGTCTCTGAGACATTTTTAGTTCTTAGTGCCTGCCACACATGTTGTCTTGGAAGGCTATCAAACTCCGCTTGTAACTATACTAATGCTAGGAAAAGGTCCCTAAAATTCTTCCGCCAAGTACTCAGCACATTTTTCTTTTCTACGATCAGTTTGTCTCCATCATTGATTGTTCTTGTTTGAGTTCCTTTGAGGTTTTGTTTTACCTATTTTCCTAAAGCTCTTAGTATTTTTTTCTTTAGCTCTTTCTTCTACTAGGTTTCCAAATTCTTCCCATGATGTCTTCTTCGGTTCTCAACTGCTTCTTTTGATTCATTTCTCTTTTTCACATAGGATCTTCTATCAGTCATTGAACGGGAAATATATAAATCCTGTACAAAAAAATGGAATTTTGCAATTTGAAAGTATATTGACTTATAACAAATTTGAAGTTTTTACCTGTGGCGTTATTGTTCTAATTTTGAATAACGTCGCCTTTCGTAAATATACCAAACAACTTTAAGTGCTTTTAGTAATGAGAGTAAAATTGCAGGCATGTAATAAACCCTTTGAGATATAGCACGGCAATTAGAGGAAGGTTATAATTTCTACATACAGTTTTACTATGAAACCTCACTTGAAGTTAAGATTTGTTCATGAATACTTTCCAGATTTGAAGTATGTTCTTTCTTTATTTATTATCAATTCAATGCCAATTTAATCACTTACCAGATACTCAATGTCAGCTTCAGAATTAGACTCCTTTCAATTTCGAATCCTATTGTACGGTATTTAAATCCTTTTTCATTCCTTTATTTGAATTCACAAAGTTTAAATACCCATAAGTAAAAAATTACTACCACCACAAACACAATACAATGCTGGGTGGTTATTACTAAATACCGAAGTGATGAAAAGGTTCTGCATAAATTAAGTCCGACTATTTGTCGAAGTCGAAGGACCACAAGAGTGAAAACTTTTTCAGGTTTCTATTATTCCCTTTTCTGACCGCAGCGTTTTTTTTTTGTTTGTTTAAGTCGATTGAAAACTTATCTTTGCTTTAAGGACGATGAAGAAGTTGTGTTTCTCGGAATATTTTTTTTTTTATTCTTTCATCAAGGAGTTAGCAACAGGAGCATAATCATTAATCAATGACCATGATTTAAGGTTGTCATGTTATTTAGGAAATACGCTTTGGGTCACTATGTAATCCACAAAGTGGAAAACGAAAAACACTCAAAATAAATACACCTCATCTAAGAGGGAATCCTTGCACAGGTAAATAAAAAGTACTATTACACTTTAGAGGACATATGCCGTCGAACTCCTGTTTGCCAGTGGCAAATAGTGCTGTAAATTTGTTTTAAACACATTTCTATCTTAAAAGTATCAGAAGGCATGTTACGTTACGAGTGATGGCTGACCACAGATGCTCTACTGCAGTTCTGTGGTTAAACGCTTTTTGAGAATGCGTTAATTGAATCTGGGAAGGTTAAGCAAAATAAAATATTGTATTGACCTGGCATCCGTTTGTTTACTTCTAAAGCCCGAAATAGAATGTAGACTCAACTGATTGAGTTCATAACTAGCTGCCTTTACCAGCATTGTATATCTGATCCTCCGAGTATACTCAAAAACTCGACGGAATAAGATGATGTTGTCCATACGCAATCTTAGCAGCGACTTTTTCAACCGATCTCAATTTATAAATTTTCGTTTTTAAACGCATTTGGCAGACTACGTTTTGGTACAACGTTTACAATTATGAAATTACTTGCACAACAGCAGATTGCTCTTCAAGCGCGGTTTGTTAAGCCTACCAACCAATGTATTTTATTATATCCAAGGGAAACACATAAAACCACCACATCACCAAACTATAGGTATTGGTCGCTGAAATAATTTATTGATTATACCCTATCCTAGGGGTATATTAATTTTGACACATAGTTTGTAACACCCCTTAATATTCGCCGTAGACCCATAAAAGTATATATATTTATGGTCAGGACCAAATCCTAAGACTATCTAGCAATGTCCGTCCGTCCGTCCGTCCGTACGCAATTTGTAGGTCTTTAACATTAAGCTAGGAAGCTGAAATTTGGATATGGATAGGGTATCATACTGTTCGCCCCAAGCGGACTGTAGCCTTTTCTTATGTTTTTTATTTTGGTTTCGAATGGAATTACTCACGGGTAATAAGCTATATCATCGGCAAAGTAACCACAGTTCTTCTTCTTTTGGAATATTTCGCGTACATTAAAAACAAAATAGTACCCAAAACGCTTCCTTGTTAATTGAAGAAGTCTGTCCCCTAGATAAAGTCTAAGTGCCACATAGAACTGCTTTTGAAAGGCAAACATTAGCTGCAACCCCTTATGTCATATTTTATCGAAAGCCTGGGGGACGCCGAAAAAAAGCCACAATATATTTTTTCCTCTCTTCAGCTATTTCTTTTTCATTGGATATTCTATAGACTTGGTCGATTGGAGTGATTGATTCTAAAATTCTATGTTCAACTTTGGGAACTTGTTCGGTCACTGAATATAGCAGAGTTATTCTGACATTAAATTCAACTATGCTTACGTTGATTGATGTCATCATCTATCCTATATTTCTATATTTATTTTTTTTCGCATTTAGTGATGCCTTTTTATACCCTATCCAAAGGGTATATTAATTTTGACACATAGTTTGTAACACCCCTTAATATTCGCCGTAGACCCATAAAAGTATATATATTTATGATCAGGACCAAATCCTAAGACTATCTAGCAATGTCCGTCCGTCCGTCCGTCCGTACGCAATTTTTAGGCCTTTAAAATTAAGCTAGGAAGCTGAAATTTGGGCCACATAATTCCTAGGGCTCCGAAATGGTTAAGTGTAAAATTTTTTTGAATACGCCCACTGCCACGCCCACAATTTAGAAAAAACCTTTTTAAAGCTAAAGTAAGAGAGATAGAGTGTTACAACCTTCACAAGATATGTAGGCACTGCCCTCCTTTATAAGTTTGTCATATAAAGTTATTTGCCATGCCTACTTTTTGTGGGCGTTTTTAACTAAAATGCTGTTTTCTTCGAAAATGTTCACAGAAAGCGAAAAAAACTGTTTAACAAAATATTTACCCAATATTTTTTCCAACATATCGCCCATATAATGTTTTTGGCCACGCCCACTTTTTGGGGGCGTGTTTTCAAAAACAACTTTTTTTTTTTAATTAATAGAACTAAATAAAATGCTATCCATCATCTTCCTAATGCTTTTTTTTTGGGGTATATAGGGATAAGGATAGGGTATCATACTGTTCGCCCCAAGCGGACTGTAGCCTTTCCTTATGTTTTATTTAAATAAATGTCTGGATACTTTCCCCATCTTATTTGGGCCAATAGGTGATATCAGCATGATTTTCCTCACTGCTAGAAGTAACTACGGCACCTAGTTACTTCTAGCAGTTACATTGTTTGACAAAAAGACGGCTTGCAGCACAAGTACCGCATCCTAGTCCTCCAAAGCAGACTTCCCGACATGTCCGTTCAAACTTGGATGCCCTTGATGTGGCTGTGAAAATTTATCTTTTCAATTTGTATCACCAGTTTGAGAGACTTCAGAGCGTGCGATTTCGGTATTTTGCCATTTCATTTCTTAAACACACATCTTCCCGATCTTAGCCACTCTCACTTTCACTTTCACGTTTCCAACTCCCAGTTGGCTTCCCAGGTTGGGCTATTTATCGAAAATTGGGCTATATTTGTCCTAAATTTCTGACATCAAATTTAGTATGTTAGAGCTACCATTTTTCGTCTTGGACTGTTGTAGTAGAAGGAGAACGGTAGTAGAGCAGTTCTTTTATGAGCTCTGCGAAAACAAAAACAAAATTTGACAACTGCACAACTAGATGCGACAATGCGTTTCAGTATTGATGCTACAGTAAAAGAAATTTGCTATAATGACTTTTGACCCTCATCTGATACGGTCAATAAAGGGAGCTCGATGTGAACGATCTGAGGGACAGAACCCACATCAATAATATGCAAAATGTGTATTAAATTCGATCTTATAAATAGTTAAACGTGGTATTTCTGTTACTAAGTTCAATATGGGCGAATTTCAACTTAATGTTCTTAAAAATTTGCTTTATTTTAGGTTAGGTT
The DNA here is from genome assembly GCA_963576555.1 of Ferdinandea cuprea. Lineage (NCBI taxonomy): Eukaryota > Metazoa > Arthropoda > Insecta > Diptera > Syrphidae > Ferdinandea > Ferdinandea cuprea. The sequence goes on along the minus strand of OY754960.1, from coordinate 81,001,826 downwards.
AGGTTAAAACAGGGGTGTGACACGAAAGACATCACACAACACTAGGCACCGAAGTGGGCCCATCGCTATCCCACTGCGGAACCGGCTGAATTTTTTAATCAAAAACGGTATCCTAAATACTTTCTCATTTGAAGAAACCAATTACCCTGCAAGACCTGAGAAGGAGTTTGTACCAACTTTTTCCTTCAAAGCTTCGAAGAAGTATCTCCCAAAGAATTTCCTACGTATACGTGAGATTGCCTCAAATTCACACAATATATACAGTATATCCTTTACAGCCGACCGCAGACCGACAGTCCGAATCTCTTTGCATGTTTTTGCAAGAGGCAAGCCCTGTCAGGATTCCTACAAATATTCTTAGCTTTTCCCTGCTAAGTTTTATAAATAGAAACAATAGGGCAATAGACAATAGATCTTTTGAAACCATGTGTCTCCCAAGACTTGACCACCTTAGGTTGGTATTCCTTAGGTTTATTTAATTAATTTAGAATTAACAATGAGCATATTTTTGCGAGATTTTTATTAAATTGTTTATTGATTGCCCTTGGAAACGATCTAATTATTTTGCATTTAAAAGTGATGTCAATTCAGTTAGCCCTAAAATGAGCTCTGACAGTTGTTGAAGGGTCAATGAGAAACGACATGAGCCCGCGTTCCACTGTGCACAATCGATCTCACATGTGAGTTTAAGCTCTTCAGTTCTGACAAGTTCTAATATCGTGCTAATCTTTTCCAATATGACCCAAGAACTCTGCTAGGGATGACAATGTCGATGATAATATCGTATAGACTGATCAAAATGTTACTTAATATTTTTATTTTTTCTTAATTTATGAAATAAAAATAAATTCTTATTGCTTACTCTTATTCTTAAAAATTGTTGTTGGTATATTTTTTGGCTCCGATTTTGGGCTACAAACATTTTGAAATTGTACTATCGAACTAGTTCAAGTACTTACAACACTGCTGGCGAGCATTAGGTTTCGCCTGTGTTGCTAAGCTCACATGAATTGCGTAACGCAACATGGATATTCTAACTTTATTCCTGCACAGATTTAAATAGAAATTGATAAATATTTTTTTCACGCGGGGTAGATGACCGTGTATCGTGGAGGCATTGTAAAAAGGACCTTGCAAAATCGATGTATAACACATAAAGACTAATGGGTACCTCGTAATACAGCATTTAAAATATAACCCTCATATTTAAAATGCTGCCACTGTCAGAAACCACTGTGTGAAGACAGTAAAGACACCTTATTCGAAGCTCCAAATTTTGAAACACCATCTTGACTTGTATGTGAATAATTATTGCTAATCTTCCAATGAATTTTAAATAGGTGTGAAAATGTATACATCATCGAAAGGCTATCAACATGCTAAACGCGTAGAAAATGTATCTTCATACAGTAAACCCTTGATAAATGGCACACCAGTGGAAGTAATTGCATATCTGTGGCGTGTCAGTAACAATAAATTGAAATCAATCACAAGGATAATTTATCTACATAAAGCGCCAAAAGGATGAGCATACTATTGACAGATCCACTCAGTCAAACTTGAAGTAATGAGAAATAAATTCCCACATCTCGTGGATTTCCCCGACTTTGGATGAATTTGCTATTGTGGGTCCATTTTGATTTTGTTTTGATGAAGATTAGTGGCAACAATAGCTTGCAGCTATTTAAGTAAAAAGCAAAACATGTAAGAGAAAAGTTTTCGTGCCACCCCTTTCTTCTATTGTTTATCATGGCGAAGAAAAATTAATCATAAGAATATACATTTTGCTTAGACAAATATATTATCTGCCCTCTGCAATTCCGTGTAAGTGGTTGGTTTTCATTTTGCCTCAAACTAAAATCCCTATTTAAATAGACTTCTTCTGAACGGATTTCTTCCGCTTTAACTTTTATTTACTTAAGGTAACTAAATAAATTTGGCGCACACACGGTTTAAGGTGCATTTGTGTGTTGACTTTCCTCTCAAATGAAGTTACGACTTCATTCCGTCAGCCACGTGAGATACAAAATATTTGCGAAAAATAAATACGTCTGTAGCAAGGCCGGAAAAGGAAGTGGGAAAAATCACGACGACATCAAAGAAAGTCAATCAAGCCAAAGCACACACACTCACACCTATGAGTCGAGTACCTGGGCGGTGTCTTATCTATATAAGTTCAAGCGAAATGTCATACACATTTAGAATCACTTAAATTTCAATCAAAAGCCACCATTCCTCTCGAATCTACATCAATTTGTTGGTAATTTGTCAGTCAGCTCGCTCCCTTTTGCTATTTATCAACATATTGAAGCATATCTTCATCCCTTAGTTGATTAACACAAACACACTGTTTATGTCGTTTACTTTGACAATCAGTCAACACTGTATATGCGGGCAAAATTTCTTATCGCTGATATGTGAATGACAATTGCTATCGAGTTAAATTTGATTAGTTTAAGATGTCAATTTATTTCATCACTTGTACATTTCGCATGTTATTTGCAGTGGTTTGGCCTTTGGATATTTATTTTTCGTGATCATTTTATAATGAAACGTACGGAAAGGTTTCTGGGTTCGCTCTTGAATAACCCATCTGTATTCCTATTACATAAAGTGAACGTCGTGTTTGTTAGTATTTGTTCACCTTTCATTGCTTTTTTAAACTTAAAATAACCCAGCGGGCAAAAGATTCGTCCGATATGCATTCTGAAGCAATCCTAGGAAGCAGAGAATGCAGTCCCCTAGGTTGCGCCTATAATTTCCTTTTTATTAAGGTATGTCCGCGGACGGAAGCAATACAAAACTGGTTTGCAAAATATCTAGAACACCTGACTCGGAATGTTTCTTGAATGCATCCAAAGGATGAATCCAGAATGTATTGTGAGGATGAACTTACCTTAAAGTGCCGTGGCATCTGGGGAATATGGCACAGTAAACTTGGTGGCTGTATTAAAGCTAAAATAAGTTGTAATAATTTATAATTGCTATTAAGTAATGAGATGGCAAAACATACTTGGCGAATTTGATCACTTTCATTATTTTCTAGTACATTTTTTCTGAAAATAAATAAAAAAATCCATTTATTCGGCAGTTTTTCAGAAAAAGCTTAGAACGCGGTATGTAATAAGTAAATACTACTTACCAAGAAATATTTACTATCCAATATTTTTAAAACTTTGAGATTATTTATATTTAAATTTTTATAAGATAATAACCAGCGAAGCAGCTGCTCATTACAAATAACACTGAAGTGAATCGCAATATCCGAAAGTCATAATAGAATACAGGTACAAACCGGTTGCGCCAAGAATGCGACAGATAATAATATGCGATAGCAAAAGTTCTACATGTCCAAAAAATTCCGTAGACATCAAAAACTCATTACAGGGAATTGTTTTGCAATTTTTAAACATTTACAGCCGTATTCATTAGATTTTCTTTTTATTCATGATTAACTAATTATAAATTAAAAAGTTGATCACTGTTTTATTCATAACACAATTTTAATCCTATAATAACTGATTTTGATTTGATGAACGGTTTTGAAAACAGATTGAAAATTATAATAAAAAAACATTAACTGTGTATTTCGGATATAAAATTTCATTTCAAAACAAATATACCAAACCATACATAAATGAAATGAAGATTTCTTTTATTAGGTATTGTGTTTAGACATGGTTAGTATTTATATAATAAAAATGGAACACATTTTTCAATAGAAATATTCAATAAAAACTGTTCTGGTTATTTAATACTTAAATTTTTTGGAAAAAACGAAAACAAATTTTACATTTTGCCGACGAAAAATATTTAATCACACTTTGATTATGCTTCGAATGCCGAATTCCGCATTTAAGTTAATGGAGGGTTGAAATCTTAATTGAAGTGAATCTCTATCATTGAAGTGAAACTGAAAGTGAACCTTATTTACGGGCGCATACACGTACAAAGCGAGTGGTTTGCCGACACGTAGACACGGCTCATACAATTGACCATATGAAAATTCAAGATTGATGCCACAAACATCCAGTCATTGTCCTTGTGACAATGCGAGACGCAGGGGAAAGAAGATGCTTAAATACGAATGGCAAATCGTTCGGAATGAGCGGAATCCATGAAATGAGAACATTCCATTATAAAATTTCGGTGCATTGAGGTTGCGCAACAAAATTATAACTGAATCGACTGCTTTCAATTTATAATTGTGTGGCAGCAAGCCCGGAAAATCGAAAGAGTTCAAAAATTATGAATAGTTGGTGGCTTAATTTTCATCTATCACAGAATCGATGGATTTGTATGAATGTAACTCACCGACGATTTAATTTTTAATGGCGAAAATCATATTATAAGGATGTCAATTCTTTGTTTTTTCGCAGCCAAAATCGCTCGTTCACTCAGTCAATCATGGTCAATATAATTCCGAGCGATATTCGTTTAAATATTTGTGATGAGCTCTCCAGTCTCATTATAAAGTGGCAATTCATTCGGTGGAACTCAATTACTCGCTGACTAAGTCGATGAAAATGGAAACAAGCCATTGCCCATCGCCAACAATTACGGTAGAATTTTCTTTTTGTAAAAAAACTGGTCAACATAATCGGCCTACTGAGCGTACTATTCGCAACACCATCACCCATTTTGAGACCCAGCATTCATTATTGGATAATATTCGACCGAATAGACCACATCCAGCACGCTGTGAAGAAAATATAGCGGCCGTAGCTGAGAGTGTACACGAAGACCGTAGAGAGTCGATTCGGCGCCGTTCGCAGCAACTCGGACTGACGTATGGAACGACTTGGCGCATTTTACGTCAAGATCTTAAATTGAAAGCATACAAAATACAGCTTGTGCAACAACTGAAGCCGCTCGACCTTCCCAAGCGACATCGCTTCGCTCTATGGGCTCTTGAAAAGTTCCAAGAAGATCCGACGTTTTCGAGGCAAATTTTGTTTAGCGATGAGGCCCATTTCTGGCTCAATGGGTATGTAAACAAACAAAATTGCCGCATTTGGGATGAAGAGCAACCTGAAGAGATTGAAGAACTGCCACTTCATCCAGAAAAAACAACGGTTTGGTGTGGTTTGTGGGCCGGTGGAATCATCGGTCCATATTTGTTTAAAAATTATGCCGGTGCGACCGTTATCGTGCCATGATAACCGACTATTTGATTCCTGAAATTGAAGCCCGTGATCTCGGCGACATTTTGTTTCAACAAGACGGCGCCACTTCCCACACATCGCATCAATCAATGGACTTATTGAGAGAACATTTCGGTGAGCACATAATTTCACGTTTTGGGCCGGTCGATTGGCCACCAAGATCGTGTGATATCACACCGTTAGACTTTTTCCTGTGGGGATATGTAAAGTCAAAAGCTTATGCCGACAAACCCGCTTCGATTCAGGCCTTGGAGGAAAACATCACGCGTGTCATTCGCCAGTTACCAGTCGAAATGCTCGAACGAGTGATCGAAAATTGGACTCAACGGATAGACCATCTGCGACGTAGCAACGGCCAACATTTGATAGACATAATCTTCAAAAAATAAATGCCAAAGAATGTTCTTTCAAATGATAATAAACATTCTCCATTAAAATTGAATTTTCTGTGTTTTTTTCGTTAAAAAAGTAGGGAACCTCGAAATGGATCACCCATTAGTATCGACACCTTCGTCTCCACATCGCCGTCATTCTAGTCATCTGTCAAAGTTGATCTTGGAATGACAGGCAGCGTTTGATGACAATTGCCTGACAGCAAAATCATTGCGCCACCGAAACGTGGTTCATCATTTCGTATGTATATCTTCCAATGCGCATTTGTGAGTCATAGTGCACTCGTCCCAGTTGATAATCGTTCCATTGCTGCACTACTTTCGCCATCGTAGAGTTCTTTGAAATATTGCATGTAGGTTCTTCATCCACTTGCAGGTTCAATGGCAATTCCAATGCAGAAAGAGCAATTCGACCGCTTTCCAACGAGTGCCAAATCAATTTCAGATTTCAAACGAATCGTTGCCAAAATCAGTGAAATTGTTTTCGAACGAATGTACTAAAAGCCGGATCATCCGTGATTTTCAAATTTGATTGAAATTTTCCTCCATAGTGTTCTTCCTTGGGCTAATACGAATCCATCAAGCCCAAAATCGTGAAAATAGAACGAACCGTTGTCGAGTTATGAGTTTGCGGAACACGGATGGCAGTCTATTTACAAAATATAAGTAGATTCTATCTATCTGTCTACAATTTATTACTGGTTTTTTAAAAAAATGTTGTTTACAATCTTTATACAATTGTTTTTCTTAAGTCTAGGATAATTCTAATATTCTCCGAGCACTGATGGGGCTCTGCATTGTGTAAATGTTGTTTTATTATTACATTTTTATTTAAAAAATGATTTATGACATTTATTTACATTCTTTATTGATTATTTACCGTACAGCGTGAGTAGCGCCGACGGTCATTGGTGTGATTTGTTGGGGTGGTTTGGTGATTTAGTTCGTTGGCTTGGATTCTTCTTTGGTGTTAGATTGCGTGTTTGTATCTTCCCATTGTCCGGCAGATTGTCAACCACGGTTGTATCGCGTTTCAGCAACCACGTAGAAGTCTTCGAATGAATTTTCTTGGACTATTCCAAGATCTGGTTCAATTAAAGCCATCACGTGGGAATAGTGTTGATGGAGTCTCTGAAATGATATAAATCGAAGATTTAGCCGCTGATATTGACCGTCATTTTTGTTGAAAGCGAGCACAGATACTGGTCAAAGGGAATACGATTGGCGGTTTTATATAGGTCTTCTTTTATATTAGTGGTTGGTGTGACGGTTTCGGTAAAGCGAAGTACAGTGACGAGGCACTTTTCGCTCGAAGATTTGCATATTTTTCATGTTAGTGGGACTGATAGTGTACCAGATAGGAAAGCAGTAGGTTATGATTGGACTGCTTAATCAACTGCTTGTAAAGAGGAAGTTTGGTCCTTTTTTCGAGTCCACCTCTTATTCGCATTAGTGGCAGGACTAATGATAAGGCATAATTTGCCTGTTACGTGACGGTTGAAATTGAAACGTTCTGAAAAGTTTTCCCTAAAGATATGACCTGTTGTTTTGGCAATATTATGGAGTTGTCGCTAGAGTTAGCATTTAACATGTTGCGAGCAGTGCCGTAGGAATTCCGAAATTATATAAGCTCCGTTTTAGCGGAGTTTATTTTGATTCCCCATTTTTGGCAGCATTCCCAAAGTTTGAGGATGTGTGACTTGACTCTACGTAATGCAATGTAAGGGCAAGGGCAAAATATCGATTTAACAAATAAAACAGTCTAACTAATACGTGCCGGTCCGTTTTTGGTTGTTTTTCAAATGTTGGTTCTCGAGTAGCCAAAAATAAATGGACGATTTGTAAAGAAATCCGCAATCACAAAGCTAGCTGATACAGAGAGCGGTAAAGAGCAAGGTATCCAGATTTGCAACTGGAATATTTCAAAAATTGGGCCTCCAGCAATATTTATTCTCAACATAGGCCGAGTCATGTATCGTACCCTATCCACAAGGGAGCAAATAGAAAAAAAATTATATAACTATGTACTTCAAATTAAATTTCTATCTTCACGAATGAATCACTAACAAAAGATAGATTCTTGGTTTTTTTTTTCTACGGATCCAAGATAAACGTATATATGTACACGACTCCCAGTCGTCTTCCAATCAGAAGCTCTGGATGGTCTAATGGCGGCAGAATTCATGCGTCCAAGATCCGATAACAATATAGTCACCTGCGGATGCGTTTAAGCAACTGGAATCCTGTAACATAAAATCTGATATAACAAGAATTGACGCATCACGTAGTCAGTGTCGAGAGAGAATGAGTTAAGTACCAAGAAACTCTGGTATAGAAAGACGTTAGCAAGCTGACAAAGGTTAACTATTATTAAACAAAACCTATGAAAATCTTATCGGAAACTCTAAAATATTAAACACTAAGTACTTGAGCTTTCTAGGAAAGCACTTATTCTGACACCAAAAGGTTGCTTTTTATACCTGCAAATTGAGGATATCAAGCATATACTGTGCAAGAAGTTTTTTGCATAAACTAGCCTATTTACGCCAGGAACTTCGCTAAGGACCCTCGATGCATTGATGCAACAATCTTAAGTCAATTGGAGCAAAGATGTTTCTAGTAAACCCCTATAGAGGCCTATACTTCCTCTTAACTTTGGACAAAATAATAAAAGTATTATCCTGTTTGCAAAATAAAAATCACCAAGCATCTTAACTTTGAATATTTAATTTATAAAAACATTATGCGCAGCGCATGTTATCAGCATTTGTCATACAATGCTAATGCAAACATATTTTTTGAAAAAGCAGTTGAACTCAATACTCGAAAGCCCACAGAAAGGTTAAAAGAGAATAAATTGAATACCACAGGATATTATAGAAGTGTCTTGCTGCGATAGGATTAATGCTGGAAATTTGTGTTGCAAATGCATGTTATGGAAAGATGCCAAAATAAGGGATAAGACAAGAGCACTTTTGGTCATCCGCTTATGGATGTAATTTAAAGGTCTTTGCATTTCTTTGAACTTTATCCGCTTTGCTTATATGCATATAAAAATAAAACTATTCATAAACGATTGGTACTCGAAGGAGGCGTTTTCACTGTACCATACCCGTTTATTCCTTTTTGATTTTAAAGGAATGAATGTATTATGCATATTAACAGGACGTATCACGCTTCTACCGGTACAACAAAACATCGAGGGCTGGGAAAGTGAACTCGTTTCTATGTCCATAAAAGCGTCTCACCGTCTCTGTCGCTTACCCAAACTGTCTCTGCCTTGAACCCTGTTTGGCTTCAATTTCGTTCCCTATTTTTCGTTTTGAGAATATTTTTCGCAAAAGCAGTGTCTGCTACGCTTATGCTTCCTTCATTATTTGTGGAAACACTCGCTTGTTGCAGAATAATTGACGATTCATTTTGCCGAACTTGTACAATAAAGCATTAGATTTACCGTGTCCGTTAAAATACTGGGATGAGCATTTTTTGATAGCAGTTCCGTTTTCATTCTCAGCCTATTGTCGTAAGGTGTATTTCATTTCTACCGCTAGGAGGCTAATTGGAAAGAAATAACCATAAGCAACCTTTACATTTGCCTTTAGTCGGCTCAAAAACATTTTGCACTTGGGACCCAATCCGCGTCGAATTTGGTCCGTTGCCAGAAAGTGAGTTGCGTATATAGCATCAGTCTCAAGTTTTTATTGGATGGGATCATAGCTTTTCCACTTTTACTGGATCCCTGTTAATCGGGCATACGTATCACTATATGCCTATACGCAGAACATTTGGCAGCAGATAGGTACTACCGGTTTAGGTTGTAAGATCTATCCGCACATACGGCGCGTTAGTATGGCGGAAAGCCTCAGAAAGGAAATACCTTCTCTTCAACCTCACCAAAGGCCAAAGGGCGGCGTATAACAAGGTTCCTAAGGACAAGACCCACTGCAGCTTTGGAGATACTATTTAATCTTTACTGCCATAGTGAGGCGGCAAAAATTGCCGTAAGATTAAGAGAGTGTGGGCTCTGGTCCCGAAGACCACACAGATTATCTACCCATTGACATTCGCCTTCAGCAGAGGATTCAATACCAGAATTTTTAATCTGTTCGTTAGCTGTTATGCGAAAACCCGACCAACTAGCATAAGGTTTACGACCCTCGGCAGATCAATCTACAATTAGCTGGATGATTTATCAAAGTCAAGCTAAAAGATCTTTTAAGATTTGAGTACAAATCAGGAAGTTTCTTAGATAGCGGAACTTTTAGCCTACAACTGCATTTTTCTTAGGTAAATTTTTTTTTAGGGTATGTTCCCATATGAACACAATGGACCCCAATTGGTGGTCTAAGTGAGTCGTGACTGCCATCACAAGGGAACTCAACTACCTTCCTATCTATCTACTGGATCCCTACTATTCCACCTGTTTTGTTAAAAAAAAAAAACACTGAGGCATTCAAATGTATTCGTTATATTTTTGACATTTTTAGACCTACCACTCTTTTGTTGTACTCAACACCGGGGATCTCAAGTCGTGTCTACTTATAAACTCCCATGCAGACTTGCCGAGTAGCTTATGATAATGATGTAATAATGGGTGGCTAGTCTCATCTGAATGTGATATCTCCTGACCCCTGACTGAATTGAAATCATTTTGCTTGTCCAGTTTTGGATTTTCTATTGCGTGACCCCCATCATTCGCTACTTCTTTAAATTCTTAAAAGCCTGAGTGGCATTTTCTTAAGCGAGGCAGCAACTCTTTGGCAAGTCATAATAAGCTTTCCACTGAATCCGAAAGCCCTGGCTTATCCATGCCCTGCAATATTCCAACACATAAAAAGGTTTCTATTGAGGGCTGGGTCACTTTATCTCTGCTGATAAGTACCAAACATTGCTTTAAAAAAATGGGGACATGTTTATGCAATCGATTTAAGCGGGTTGGCTAATCGGCCTACAAAAAAGCTCTTACTTTCTGCTTATCAATAGAAACAACCCATTCTGCATTGGTCATATAAGCTCCGACGAGGTTATTACACTCATACATTGAGATTTTCTTTATTTTTGTGTTACTAACTCTGGGCGCCGAAGCTTCGTCACTGGACTTTGGCTGCTAATCCCGATGCCGATTTTGTCTGCTTTTAAAAATTAATTTAGTGTCTCAAAAAGAGTCTTTCCTAAACGAGGGGATATTTTGTTGTAGATTAGCCAGGTGACGTGTTGGCTGCAGTCAATTTTCTTAGCTAAGGACTTTGTAGCCTAATCCACAAAAGGCAGTTTTAATATTATTATGTTACATCTCACTAACTTCTATTTCCTTGGTACTCCTGAAAAGAATCAAAATCATGTCTAATTTCGCAAGGCTCATCCTTTATAGGAAAATGTTATCTTTAAAAAGTCGTTGGACGAAGAAGTAATTGCATCGTATTCACTTCAAAAGTAACAGTCAAAATAGAAAATTGTGTTTGTGCCACTCAATATATTTGACAATACCACCAAGAGACTCCATACGTTCTTGATATAATACGCACATTATTTGGTTATCAACAATATCTAAACTTAGTTAACCAACAACATACTTAAATGTAATAACTTCCACTAAAAGAACAACCAATGTGAAAACGTAGGCAATAGCCAAAAACACAAACAGCGGTCCAGTGTACTCTAATCCAACGTTGATTAATATATTTTTTGAAAAGCAGTTTAATTTTTTCTTCATCCAATAACGTCGCTGTTTGGAGATCACTCCACTTTCGAGCATTCGCATTAAACTGCAAAAAAATGCATATACACAATTTTCAAAAGTAACTAACGAATTTTCCGCTCTCAACTTAACCTCATTCAAGTCGCACAACTCAGGTTGGTCAAAGTACTTTTCGATCATTCTATAAGCCGTAGACGCTTCTCCATTATACGCAAAGCCACCGTCTCGTACTTTAAGTACTCCGTCTTTGGTCTTCAGCCAATAAGGCGCATCCGCATCGGTTCTTCCGTTAAGCTTCTTTCGAAGAAGTTTCTTGATATCCGGTGAAGGTGCGAGCTATAATCGCAATCGCAATAGTTACAACGCACAGATAGTTTCATACTTACATTCAAGTACGCAACAGTGTATGCAACCGGATCCATTCCAATCTCTAGATTACTATCAGCCAACTGACCAACCGTTTTAATGCTTGATTTAACTGGTGTACCAATAAGTGACGACACAACAACCGATGTATAATAATTGTACATGATAAATGTAACCACGGTGAGGGAGAGGAATGCCATTCGACCGCCAGTGGTGCACGGTATTAAGGCGGCACTCTGAAAACACGCTAGTCCAAATGATATGAGAAAAGTTGAAAGCACCGATGGAATGAATTTAATGTATTCAGCTAGTCGAAACTCAACAGCAAATATTGCCCAAAACATAAAGGCAAATATGATTATTATGGCTCCGAATGCAAACCAAACTGGTGGGCTAAATGGACTGAGAAATACGCTTCCATAGAGGCCCTCATTGCGTGGTGTACGAAACATAAAAACCGAACGAAAATCTCCAATTTGTAAGATAACAGTTGCTTTCTTCAATCGTGGCAGGGTTGGATAGAAGCCGCTGGTGGAATACTCTGCATTACCAGTTGCGACTGCTCCAAAGGATGCGCCACCAGTTTCATTGTAGCTCCATGCATTTGTAAAAATATATTTGGCCCTGAAATTAAAAATGTACAAAAATATTTGGTGGCAATGTGGAATAGAAATGTATCGTGCACTTGTCGGTACTTGTAGTTCATAATAGCCTGAAGGTTTATAATCACTTGAAATCCATGTCGAGGTATCACATCGTAGTAAGTGCTATTTGTTGACATTAGGAAGTCGATTATACTTTCCGATGACGAATTCAGAGGCATTTCTGTTATCTGAAAAAAATAAGCGGGCACTTTAAATCAAATCCCTTGTCATTTGAGAGACTAGTTGTGGCCTTAAATGAAATGAAAGAGGGACAATCCAGCTGAAAATATTTGTCAAGTTATTCGAAGGGAAGGAAGCAACTCTAACTCGACTAGAGTAATCCGTGTAATCTCTGGAGTCTGGACAAATACCTATCTACCTGGAAATACAAACTTTGTGCAGCGGGCAAGATTAATAGTGGTAAATATTACTCACCCTTATTCAATGTCAGATATCCTAAGTAGATAAAGTAACGTCGTCTAGTAAGAGTCAGTTTTCAAAGAGTTTATGTGGTCAGCAGGCGTAAAGAATATATTTTTGCAAGAAATGTAGAACTAAGGAAAGTGCAACGGGATTCGTGGACATATTTCTTGAAGTAATAAAAAACACTAGCGATTCTTGTAAATTGAGGAAGTTGCTCTCAAAATCTTTTCTTCTCTAGAAGATAGAGCTACAACAGGCACTAGGACTTCTGGATTCTTGGCTCTTAGTAATCTTGAGTAGCTATCTTAAATACGGTTACATTATCTTCTTCTAGAACAGTGGTTAACCATGAACTACCTACCTCTTATTCCAGTCACATAACTACCTAGCTAGAGTCTCTCAGACTCCTCTCTTCTCAGCTCTTGATAAAAATAAATATGGCATAAGAAAGTATACCCACCATAGAGTGAGCGAGCGCACGTGTTCTCGATTAGCTCCAACGCGGTGTTATATATAGGTAGAGAGGAGAAAGTAAATATAATGACGCGTGAAGAATAAAAACACGCGTGCAAATTATAACTAAAAAGCAACATCCCCAGAGTCTGGGAAACTCCAGGTAGGTAGTTATAGTATTTTTAATACAAAAATGCGGTATTATCTCCGAAGGACTGCAGACCAATTAGTGCAGTTAGCCAAAGACCACGTTAATTGAAGCGGCTTATTGGTTAAGACCCAGGTCCGCCCCGGATTTTAGAAGGCGCTTTCAATAATGTCAAAAACGTGTCGATCAGCAAAGCGCTCCTCAAATTGGATGTACACAACTGCAAATGCGCAGAGCTTGAGAGTGACATTATGAGGTAGTCAGTGCGCAGAGTACACCATAAGAAGGAGTCCTTTCCCGATTATTTCGGATCTTTGCAGCGACCGAGATCATCTTCATCATAGAAAGGAAGGGCTGTTAGGTGAGGCACTTTGCCTCATTGACATTACTATAGCAATTACGAGAAATGTCTCCATACAACAAAAGTCACACTGAACTAGTCATCTTAAAAATTAAAATTCCGGCGATCTCGCACTCTTATTAAGCAAACATGAATACATGTGAGCAAACCTTTGTTGTTTAGATGAATGTCTAGGATTTCATAAAGAAATTCATGGTCGATACTGCTGTAAGACACCAGGGCCCTATTTCAATTTGAAGTTGAATGAAAAGTCCATATAAGTAATTTTAAAAAACTGCACATTTTGAAGACTATACTAATCATGTACAAAAATCTTGCCGAATTGCAAACCAATTTTTAATTTGAAAATAATTCTTAAACTCTGTAATTTGTTTTGACGAAAATTGAAAATTGAAGATTATTAACTTATCAGCTAAAGAAATAATTGTTTAACTGCTTTGTGACAATTTGGATGTACCAAGATGGATTGAAAATTGAGCTTAATACCATAAAATAGTTACTATGTACGGAATATGCTTAGCTTTATTCTGTGAAGGTGCACATCGATATTCGGGTGCAATAGTTCACGAATTTCCTCTAAACACCATTCTTCGACAGCAGCAAGGCAATATCTTTTTAATAGACATGGAAAGTATGAATGGTGGCCCGAACCGTTATTTCTATGCTGTTAACAGAAGGTAACCTGCGCAACGCAAGAGGGTTTGTATTACTACAAAAATAGTGATAAGTGATTTCACCAAAAACGGCAGCTACGATTTTTAAGTAATTTCGCACATTGGACATATCTTACATAATTGTTCAAAATACAAAAACTTATCAAAATCGTTAGAGCCGTTTTTGAGAAATCGAATTTAATTTAAATTTAAGAAAATCGTTATATGAAAAAAAATTTTAAAAAAATTATTTCTCTAATTATTAGTTCTCTTTGTTAGTTTTCGAGATATTAGCGGTTTTATAAAATACCATTAATCGAATTTTTTTTCAAGAACTGAGTATGCAGTATTTTGGGGCCGATCCCAAGTATCATTAGTACGAAAAAAAAATCCTTCGAACCATTTTGTAGAAAAATGATTTTCACCAAAAAAAAATTGTATGGCAGGTACCGTTTTTTCAATCGATAAAGCAAAAAATGAAAAGATGTCCCGATACATAACCCCAAAAACCTTTTAAAAGAAAATTTGAAGCAAATCCGTCGAACTGTTTCGCCACACGGCGCTCGGACAGACAGACCGAAGAACGGGTTTGGCGGACCCAGTTTTTTTGACTTCTCCTTAGCCGTAATATCATCTCTTATACTCAGTTTTAGTTCGAAATTTCCGCACGATCGCAATAACTTTCTCTTAACTATGCTAATTTATACGAGAAAGTTAAAAACGTAACCAAAACTAAACCCAACCATACCCGTATACACAACCTTTTTTAAAGAACTTTCTACATATTTAACATACCACAGTTGATAAGCGAAAAGTTGTGTCATTCAAATTGCAGCGATTTCCATATTTCGATCGCAAATACAGCTCCGACAAGTGACTTGTTATGCAACTGTCCTCAGAACATGTTACTTGTTTGTCCACAGTTATGTTTAACTTTCCTCCCAAAAATTTACCATTGTTGTAAACATCATAGAGAATAAAAGTTACATTCGACGAGGGATCCACAGCTGCTTTATCTATATAAAAGTTGGGTTATTAAAAACCCGAAAAGAAAATAATTTATTATGCAAACAACCAATTGCCGCATAGCTTATTTGTGCATCTATAGCCATCATGGTATCTTCAAACTGCTCCTTAAATGCCAAAAAATTATACCGTTCATCTAAAATGAGCCAATTATGTTTCCCAATAAAGAGTTCTTCTTCACTTGACTATATTGCAAATTAAATTAAAGAGAAATTAATCACATTTACATTAAAAGAAGAAATGCTTAAATTCACCTCGTTTAAAATCCCTTCCGAATTCTCGCAATTGAAGTCTAAGAACACCCCCAACACAGTCAACACCCCGTCAAAGTGTTTACCAGGAAATTGAATCTCATTGTTAATGTCCACCATTTGTGCAAGTAAAAGATTATCACTTGCATTTCGGAAGAATTGGATTTGTGCTGCGACAGAGATTTTTCGTTAGAATTAATTTCAAGTTTTTTTTTAATTTCAAAACTAACAATTCAAATTCCAACAATTAAATATTACAACATTATGAACGCGTGCCTGCAAAAAGTGGTGGATAATAAAGTTAAACACTGGTAACAAGTTCATGGTAATAAAGTTTTGGGCGAGGGCTCTTGCAATTGTGAATCAGCTCGTTTGTAGATTTACCTCTTTTAAAGGGAATTTGATTGCCAATTTACAAATCACGACTGAAATGCAATAAATATATGTCAAGTACTATCTGACAGAATAATGACATCTTGATTGGTCGTGAAATTGAGAAGTTATTTTGTTCTTTTATTGATGAAGTAAGTGGTGTTTTATTTCATTTTTTCTTTAGGTGGAATTGATGTCTTCATTGGGGCTTGACAGGAATTGTGACATAGCATTTTCATATGAACGAAACTAGAAAACGATTGTTCTTAATTTTGACATGTAAACTCTGTATACATTTATTTAATATTAAATCTATGTCTGAGGCCACAGATTGTTCATTGCATCTGTGCTATCTTTATGAAGAGACGGGCTATGCAAAATGAAAATAAATTCTAAAATCATTCCAACAATGGTCATTGCTATGCATAAATTAGTCCGAGGTAGAATAAAGGAAGGACCTTTATATGTTCCCCTGTACTTGTGCTGCCGCAATTTACTCAAATGCCAGTGGCAGTTACGCCGAAAATTTGGATTTGTACCTAACGCAAATATTTGATGTTAGCTGGATTTTCGGAAGTATAAATGGAGATTGGAGAGTTTTTTTTGTATCCAAAACTCATTAAAATACAATTAGATGTTTCCATTACAATACAAAACAAAGTTAAAATTTGTAGAACAATTCAAAGTCGTCGCATCGCAATCATCGATAATGGAAGCGCCATATCGATATATTCAAAATGTTTGAATATGACCATTAAATTAATTTTAGTTGATGAAGAATTCTGTAAGCAAGGAAACCGCAATATTACCAAACACGGAATTTCGCAGCGTTGAAAGGAAAACTCTAAAACTCCACAAGACTCAAAGATTATATTTACAAAAGGAGGCCTTGAAAATTGCATATTAATTGAAAACTGAAATTCCCTTGTCCGGAAAGCAAAACTTTAAAAACGGATGAATATAGCGAAAATGTCATGGAAATGAAAGTTTTCATTCTCCTAGCCATAAGCTAGAAAATCATAATTGAGATCTTGATCTTTAAAATTAAAGTCTTTTCTTCCTTATCCTCTCGAACTGGCACTGGAATCCGAAAATCATAATTTACATCAGGAACAACTAAGTTCGCCTGTTCTTTAGTAGTCATGGAAGCCTCTACCACGCTGGCAGTCCTAGAAAATTCGTTCGCACTTCTTCTGGGCAAACTGTCCTTCTTCTCGTTTGACAACCGGCGTTTGACAACCGGCAGGCACCTCTTTGATATGCTTTCGAACAACTCAGCTTTGGTTGATTTGATATGGTGGTTTTAAGCTTTATTGTCATACTCGTTTCTTTTCTCACGGGACCCGTAAGTGGTGGTAACAAAATGACATTTAAGAGTTAATTGTAAAAATTCTTTAATAACTTTTTCACTTTGGGTCCGCCAATGCTGTCCGTTGATCTGTCTGTCTAGCGTTTCGACGTCGTACGTTACGATGGCGCAGTACTGCTTACTCCCTCCTAGCCATCTTTGCTTCTTGCGCAATCTCAGACACTGCCTTTATCGCCTCTATAGTGCTTCGCTACTTTCTGAAGCCGAATTGTCGACTAGAGAGTCCTGCGCTTCCTTCAGTATATGGCTCTAGCCGATTTCGAATTATTTGCTCGAGTACTTTCCCCAGTGCATCAAGCATGCGGAGTGGCCTATACGACAATGATTGCTGAGGCGATTTGTTTACCTTTGGGGTAAGGCCTAGCCGTTATTTTTTCCATTTTTTCCTTCAATGAAGCATGTCGTATGGAGCCGTGCGAAGACCTCTGATCTTACTTTAATTGCTTCTTTTATAACGAAGTGTTGCTGGCTTCTAGGGTCTCTTCAATTGTGACTGGTGGCACTGTCTCTAAGGTTTCAGTTGCTGTTTATGGTAGGATATACACATTTTGTCTCTCATGTTATGTAGCGAGAAAGTTTCGTAAGACGCAGTCGTTCCCCTTATTTTTTTTTTTTTTCAGAGATGTCTTATACATATTTTTTTGAATCATTTTTCTTGCTGATCATTTTAATCAATTATTGCATGCGACTGATATTGCTATTCATCAGACTCCCTGCTTATCTGCTTTCAACTAAGATGATTATGTTAAGGTTAATTTTTGTGCCAAAACCAAACCAAGGAACACACAAACAAATACTTTTCTTATGTTTGCAGAAGAACTTAAGACTCACGTCATAAGCTTCGAAAACAAAAAACCCCATTGCCAAAACATTCTCTGCAGGCATCTCTTGGCGTTATTAGTTCTATATTTGGTCTCTTCTAAACAAAATCCAAACAAAATTGCAGTTGTGGTCTCATAATATAGTAAAACGAATGTCCTCATTTCTGTATATTGACTATGGACTATAGCCTTAATTACAGTGCAAAAACTCGCTCATAAAGAAAATATAGTGTACTCCAACTGGTCTTTCATATTATATGCGCCAATTTGAATACATTTCACATAAAAGTCATATTCTCAAAAAAACTTGTTTTTTATTTGTTCTAAGCCGCAAGGCGAAAAAAACAGTAACCGCACAAGAAGAACTTCTTTATATGAACAAAAATCAAAGGTGGTCTTTTTTAAAACAAAATAGATTATCATCTGTCTAGTTTTTTACACATGTTTGTGGTGAATAATGAATTTTATTTAAGGACACGCGTACTTGCCAAATGAATGAATTGAAATCAACAGTTGTCACA
The DNA here is from genome assembly GCA_963576555.1 of Ferdinandea cuprea. Lineage (NCBI taxonomy): Eukaryota > Metazoa > Arthropoda > Insecta > Diptera > Syrphidae > Ferdinandea > Ferdinandea cuprea. Next base: position 80,983,163 of record OY754960.1, on the reverse strand, counting down.
GACAAATCACAAAATTATCCGGTGCACGTGGTTGCGCAGGAGTTGATGTTCAGCAATTGTTTTGAATTAATGAATCAACCGAGACACACCACCATCCCAGTTTATTAACGGTTACAAATTCAGTTCTAAACGGACCGTTGGCGCGGTAAATCAAGCTTTAAATCGTTTCTCGGTTATAGCCTGAGACGTGGTATTGTGGAATTTAGAAAGTTATAAGAAAGAATAGAAGAGAAAAATCTAATTTCCTAACATAAAAGTGCTGCAAAAGAAAATACAAATAGTTTTTGAAATAAAAAAAAGTAAATAATTTGTGCAAAATAAAAATATGTTTAAATTGAAAATTTTAAGTTCCACACAAATTAAAAATGAATTTATTGAAGATTTTGTGAATCGAGTGCTGTAAGAGTATTAAACTTGTTTTTTCCATATTATTCTATTCAGTATCAAGTTGCACATTGGATAATCTTTTTTTTTGTCTTAAGGTACATACACCTCTAACTTTAAAGTTTTTTTATAAAAAAAAATCATTTTTTAAAGATGTAGGTTTTATTTTTGTGTTACCATGTTCAAACTGCGGAGTTCAAATATTTATGTACAATATACTAAGGCCGCGGTAAAATTTTCCGGCCAACTTTTCCATAACTGTGCGAGCTCGACTTTGCTCATTTTTTATTAGTTGCAAAAGTCTCGATACTCACAAGCTTGTAAATTTAACAATTCAAGGAACATTAGTAAAAAAATAAATATTCGAAATAAAAGCAATGCAAAGAATTTGAGCATACTCCGCTTTTCCCTTTTTCACACTGCACCGAAATCTGAGGTTTCGCGAAAACTCCTCAAATCCCCACAAAAATCAGGAGGCTTCCCATATATTTTTCAAACTTCAAAACCTGAAGAAGATCACCCTTCTTTAAACAAGAGAAACATTTTCAAGGAACTCTGGCAATTGTTCCCTAAGAAATTTCAGGTAATAATGAGAATTGACTATTTATGGAAGAACGTGCGGGCCTACTGAAGTATTTCCTGTTAATCCCAAAAATGTACGAGTAAATCCCTTACTCATGTCAAATGGAAAGGGTGTAATATATTACGCTATTGAGTCCTGTCAATTTTAGTTCTGGGAAGTTCTGCTAGTCTGCGGATGCTGACCGAACTCTGAACTTCCACAGTACGCCAAATCCCATCTGCCACCGCTGCGTCTGAAGGTCCTTCTCTTTTTTTTGTTGGTGCAACTGACCCGGTATTAGTGAAGCGCTGACACGTATTAGCGACTGCACGGTGTTCTAAGATTTGAGTATCATCGTTGGAACTCCAATCTTGCCAACGAAACATTTCCATCGCAGAACCCGTATATAAACACTATTTTCTCGAATTCATGTTGTGGAGACCAACTTATCAATCGGCAGTATATTTACAGAGCAAAAGCAAATTGCTCATAGGTACGTTAGTTTATTATTCTCACTTCATTTTGCTTGACGAAAAATTGCTTTTACTACAATTTCTGTTGATCGTATGTCAAAATGCTGATGGTTATAATTTTTAAGAATTTTTTCAAGAATAAATATTTCTTAACCATCCAAAAATTGTTGAGTAAACATTTTGTAAAAATGCATTTAAGTAAAAACATGGAGGAACAATTTTTCATAATTTTGAGTTTAAGAATCCATAACTTTTCAAAACTTGTATGCGCCACTAAATTTTCTTTAAAATTCAATGTATAATGCTATTATTGTATCTATAACCGTTTAGCGTTTAAAATGTTGACACATCCAGATTATAAATTATCTTTCTAAAATAAACAAATCCATTTTTGTACCTGTACTAGAATTGTACTGCTGAACTTAGACACCCTGTATATTATTTGTCTATAAAGGACATAGTGAAATTGAAAACTTCATTAAATTGCAGATTTTAAAATTGGTTTACCTGTTTAGGTTAATTGTTTTATTTACTAAAAAAACAATTAGTTAAAAACAAAAAGCTAAAAATGTGGAACAGGAACACATAGTTTTTTTACCAAGAAACAAACCTTTCTCTATCAACAAAAGTTGCACACATTTAAATTTTATTATCTGTTAGTTTCTGTGGTTATATTATAATTTTTCAAACTTTTTCAAACCAAGCACGGTACTATTTTTTACATTGTGCTTGAGTTACGCAATAAATCGCAACATTATCATCAATACCATGCCTATGAATCGACCACCATGCAACCTAACAGAAAAGGCAGAACGCAGCTATTGCTTACATCTGTCATTACATATCGGCAGCAATTCGCATCTACAAGCTCTCCCACATTGTGATAAGTTATTCTTCTCCATCATGTCGTGTAGCGGAGCTGCATATGCTGTCAAAGGCACGCCCAATAATGGGCTCACTCTCCATCCCCCCAACAAAGCTATGGAGCGCTGTCTTACGTTTATGAAAGCGGGTGAGCCCTCAAAGCCACTTTATGCATGTACAGCTCAACCAGTGTGTCCATGCATTTTGAAAGAAATGATGTCTTCTACTTAGACTAATAGACCTTAAATTCTTACCGATGGAGCAGTGATCCTTCCCAACTTTTAGTATAAATACCTCTCTAACCGTTGAATATTCTCTAGAAGACTTGCAGCAGATAGTTTACAACGTGATTCAAAGTAGCTTGATCCATTGGTACCAGGCGACTCGAAACCCTCAAATGATGCCGTAGCATATTTGATAACTTGACAATATGAGCCCAATCTGAGTGGCCCGTACGTTCCTTGTCTGCTTTAGCTGTGTTTTTATAAATTCCCTGGGCCAAAGATTACGTTGCATCGACCCATTATATTGTAAAATACACGCTTGCTCATAGAAGGTGACCCATAAGCGGATATAACTGAGGCTACGCGACGATACTTCCAAAATTTAAGACCACATATGTATACACAAAATAAGATTGCTTAAACTAAGTTGTTGTTGAATTGAGAGCAGTGTGATCACGAACTAGGAAAAATAATGAAATGCTTTAAATTCGTCGAAGCAGTTCTTTTCGCAGTTTACTGAAAACTTTTACCGAAGTACCTTACTTGAAGGCATATTTTTGCGTTCTTTAAAGTTGGGTCTGGCTGCCTTTTTACCTTATATTCTTAAAACCTCTGAATATTGTTTAAAATAAATGCGAACTTATGACATCCTTTCAATAGAAAACTTAATCCTAAATTTACCACAGTGTATATATAAATAATTCAAACATTTGTCAAAAGTAATAACTAGGTTCCCCTCCAGATCAACTCATTTCTTTCTGGCCACTCATTTCATACCATTTCATACCACTTACAATATATATATCACTTAAGGACATTAATTAAAAATATTTACTGTAATCTAAAATCTCTGCTGGGATTTGTTCGAAATAATATGAAATATCGGCGATGTTGCAGTACCAAAATTAATGCAATGTACTAAGTGTATTTAGTATACGTACGAAAGAAAGCATCATATAACTCCTAGGTGAGTTTGATGCAAATCACATTGCACTGACAGTAGTGCATTTAAAGTTGTTTAGCATACAACAAAACATGATACCACTACATTGGTTATGTAGTTTCGAAAGGAGCTCAACCCTTTGGGAAAAACTTTGCATGAAGAAATGTTTGTGCATTTGATATAATTTGCCATGTCCTTTTAATAAAAAATCACTGTTTTTGTCTACATAAAATTTTACGCCACAGATGGATGTTACCAAATGCATGTATCTCGGGGAATCACTTACGTATTTAAGAATGACGAATCCTATTTTATTTAGCTTTAATAAATCCTTGCGAGTGCCAAGGGCAACTCAAATGAAATAAAACACAAATGAATTAGTCCATTAATTCGATCCCTTGCTAAATGCTTTAGATTTTTTGGCATTTAGGAAATCTGAATGAGATGATATAAAGAAATTTCAAGATGTTGCTTTTGCCCGCAGCTTTGTCTCTATTTGCTGAAAGCGTTTTTAATTTAATAATATTTCAAAATGCTAAAATCACTTCCATAAACTCTCTGCCTGGAATACTGCAGCCTTTTTTCCTCTACAGTCCTGAGCACTCCGATTCCCCTTATCAGCACCGAAGGGTCTTGCATACTGGAGAAAATGGTTTTTAAGGATCAGCCTCGTTTGCAGTCATGAACCAGGGGAAGGGGTCCATGTGATCGAGACTAATCGACATCTTGGTAAATCTCATAGATGTAGTAATTTACACAATCGTTGCCATTCAACAAGAGAAAAATTTAATCGAAGTTACAAATTCTAATGTAATATTGACTTAGCTCTTAAGAAAAAATTCGAATACAGTTTTCAAGATGATTTGTGGCCGACAGTGAAAGTTTCAATTGCAAGAAATCGCTCATCTGCAAATTTTCTCGTGGTATTATTTTATCAGCTGTATGTCATGAGTGTCATTTTATTATTTCGAACAAAAGATGGATCATTGTTCTTCAATTATTGGATCACATGGAACTAATAAGCGTTTAGTTAAAATTAATAATAAAAAGTCGGCTAACTACCGGGTTCCTGTGATTCTCTCATAATGAACACACCTTAGTTCTTAGCCACATTCTTTCTAGTCCCACTCACTCAAATTGACTCAAGCTTTTCGAAAACGAGTAGATCGAGCCGCCGCACTATGGGACCAACCAGCGCTTATCGTCTCAAAATTCTATAATTTTTTTGTTTCAAGCGATAAAAGGGTTAAAGTTCACATACATAGTGAAATATATAATATACAAAATATATATACAAAAGATATATTGTAATTAAAATAATGCATACAAAATTAAATGTCACATTTTTAGATAACACTCGAGGCTCACCACACAATAAATTATTAATAACAATAAATTACACTTTTTATTTTTGCGGCTGTAGAACATTTTCTGACATACTGGCATAATGCTCAATGATCTTTTCACCTCGGACCAATATTGCAGTGTTTACTCTCATTAACTGTGGATAACATAACGATATTTTTATTAAATTATTTAACTATTGATTCAGGCTTTTTTTTATGAACCTAACAATTGGGGTTAGGTATCTGGGGTAAAAACTGCAAATAGAACCTTACTATAGAAAAATTTTTTTCATGAAATATTTTCACATATCATATGCCAATGTATTGAACATGTATATTTGTCGCAATTTTACTCTATCAATCTATGACTAATAACACATTAATATGTTTAGAATAAAGATTTGGGCACATTTTTTATTTTCTTCATAAATACTGATAAACTAAGGAATAAAACGCATTTTAAATTTTAATAGCGACAAGCAGCGCTAATAGTCAAATCTCTCTTTAAACATAAGATAACCGAAATATTTGTATTTCTCAATGGATCAAATTAGAATGCCCCAATTGTTTTTATTCAGAAAGTAGAACCTATATATAATTTAAGTAGTTACATTTGCGGTTACAAAGAATGTAGGTGTTAAAAAGGTACTTCAGAAATATGTTTGTGTGACATAATTTCTTTCAAGTACTTTATGCATAAGTTTTTCGTATAACGGTTGAGTGTATATGTCAAAAATGTATTGAAACAAATAATTTAGACATTTAAACATTGAAATTTTAATTAAATTTTTTTATTAAGTTTTTGAGACTATCTGCCGGCCGGTCTAGAATCGCTCTTATTTTGACGCATAGTCACATAGACGAGAATGAAAAAGCCGACGAGCGGGCTAAATTTCCCTTCTCCTTTCCCGAATCCTGTGTGGAAGTTACCTACCCGATTTGAATGTGAATTAAGCACATTCTAGGTGGAGTTTTCTAACAAATTGCATCACCTCAAGAAAGACCTGACCCAAATACAGCCAATCCAGAACCCTTAGTCTCATACATTGAACGCGCGCGGACGTCGCTAGGCTGTTGCTCGTTAGCACGGGCCACTGGGCAATATGTACACGCGCAGCCAAAATCGTCATACCCTATATCACCCACTTCCGCTGTTGTGTTGACTTGTTTCATGAAACAGTGTTTCACCTCCTATGTGAAAGCCCGGCTATGGTCAGGGTAAACATCGAGCACTTCGGAAACTATTTTTCAATAAAATTTTAGATATTTCAGATATTGGCCTCAACGATATCATCACCTTCCTCAACTTCACTGGGTGGATTTGCTTCTCTTCTATCCACCCTCACACCTTTTGTGCATAGTTTTCCATGAGTTGTGTTTTGAAACCGGCGCTATAGCGCTATCTGCGTGCCCGTCTAGTGCAAGGCATCGACCACACGTACCTACATAATTCAAAACATCAATTGCAAAATAAATAAAAAAAAAATATAAATAACCAAACATAAAAAAAAAATTGCTTTATTAGTTCTAGAGCTTCTTATCTCAGATGAAGACATTATTTCTTTGGTTCAGATCTTAACAAGGTTATAATGGAGTTACAAATGGATCAGATAATATCATATTCATATGAAAATCATCTTCATTCGTTGGTAATCGGGAACACTTTCTCAAGTCCTATATTGTCTGTAGTCCTTATTTCGGCTTTTTGGGTATCTTCTAAAGACTGTACTTTTTGTAGCTTCTGCTCAATGTAGTAATTTTTTTTGGATTCTTTCATTTAGTCCTCTTTCTTAACCTTCGCGTCCTATTTTCTTTGCTTTTTTGGTGCTTTCTCAAATTTGTACCTGTAAAAAAATTCTAAGCGTTGTAAGTCCATAAATGAAGTAGTAAGCAACAAAATCTTTGTAAATAATATATTTTATTGCATTTTGAAATTAAATTAAGTTAGTCAAAAGGGCGGGGTGCTAAAACACAGTGCATGAAACTTTGCCGCCAACAATAAAAAATGTACGCACCTGTGAGGTGCTCGCGACTTACCGAAGGTTAATATCTCGAGTAGCCTCAGTGGTTCTCCATGCCATAAACCTTAAGTTGTAACTTGGAAGTAAAACGAGTTCCATCAATGTAAAACATCCATGTAGTTTTGACATTTCCAGCCCAAGAGTTTCTTCGTTAGAAAGTCTAAAGGCTTAGCTCCACAAATTATGCAATTGCTCGAAGAACATGTGCAAGCAGTCAAGTCACAGCTTGGGCCACTTTTTCATCTATCACCGTCAAAGGCGGTGTCTGATTTTCACATCAGAATTCCCAATAGTGATTGTGGGCTCATGCAGTTCATATATGTCACTTTTTTCGATTTTTCTCTTCTCTTACTTATTTACTTAGGTGGCGCTATAGTCCAGGGTGGACCTGGGCCTCAACCAATACGCCTCTCCAGTTAGCACGATCTTTGGCTAACTGCCTCCAGTTGCGCACTCCAAGTTGGTTGAGGTCCCCTTCCACTTGCGCGCGCCACCTAAGGCGAGGTCTTCCTCTACTGCATTGTCCCTCCGGGTTGGATTCGAAGACTCTTCGGGCCGGAGGGTTGGTGTCCATTCGCTCTACATGTCCCAGCTCCATTCGCTCTACATGTCTTAGACGACTAATCCGTATTTTTCTGACCAGTTCGATGTCACTGCACAGCTCGTAGAATTCGCTGTAAAATCTCCTCCTCCAAAGCCCGTCAACGCAAACGGGACCGAAAATCACTGGAAGAATTTTGCGTTCGAAACGACCAAGGAGATCTTCATCCGCCTTTGATAACGTCCATGCTTCTGCGCCATACAGCAGGACTGGGATGATGAGGGTCTTATATAGAGTTTCCTTGGTGTTTCTCGACAGGGCCTTACTAATCAATTGCCTCCTTAGACCAAAGTAACAGCGGTTGGCAAGTGTAATTCTTCGCTTGATTTCTGACGATATATCGTTGTCAGAGTTAATAGCGGAGCCGAGGTAGATAGAGTCCCGAACTACCTCAAAGTTAAAGCTGTCTATCGTGACGTTCTGTCCGATTTGTCGATGTTGTATGTCCCTTCTTGTTGACAGCATATATTTCGTTTTGCCCTCATTCACTTCTAAACCCATTTTTGCCGCCTCTGTACTGATACTTGCAAACGCACCAGTGACAACTCGCTGTGTTCTGCCAATGATGTCGATGTCGTCGGCGTAAGCAAGTAGTTGCACAGACTTTTGGAACATTAAAGGTCTCGGTGAGATTGTTTCCGATCTTAATGGAGCAGCGAGAGTTCTCCATCGTCATCCTGCACCTGCATCATCCGACGAGTTTGGCAGGGATGCCAAAACTAGACATGGCTCTGTATAGCTCATCTCTATAAATGCTGTCATATGCGGCCTTAAAATCGATAAAAAGATAGTGAGTATCGATCTGGACTTCTTGGGTTTTTTCCAGGATATGCCGAAGTGTGAAAACCTGGTCAGTTGTGGACTTACTGGGCCTAAAACCACACTGATAGGGTCCAATCAGTTCGTTGACGAATGGTTTCAGGCGTTCACACAGCACGGCAGACAGGATCTTATATGCGATGTTGAGGAGACTTATACCTCTATACTTGGCGCAGTTACGAGGGTCCCCTTTCTTGTGGATCGGGCAAACAATGCTTTGGTTCCATTCATCAGACATACTTTCCTCTGACCAAATCTTGGAGACAAGTTGTTGTATGCTCTCTACCAAATCATCTCCCGCACCTAGAAGTGCGTTTTTGGCGAAAAAATAATTCAAACAGAGCATTTGAACCAATATGTAATGGTGCACAATACCCACTCCAACATATAGATTATTTAACACCATTTGCGTTTCGCCTCTAACTATTAGTTTCAAATAATTATTTTTATGTATGTACCTGTATCGCATCCACTTGGGACTAATTGTGAAATCCCACTCAATTGAAATCGATTCCAACAAAACTAGAAAACAATAAACCCCGTTATATCCATTTGGAGGATGAATTAAATCAAATCCTTAATTTGTTCTCGATTATACCATCGGGAAGGAATGCATTTACATTAATCGCCTCTAGTGCACCTGCACCGCGCTCCTTCTTTACATACAATTAAACTGAATAAAACTTTCCCCATTAAACTTAAAAACCAGCGAATGCATCAAATAGAATTTTAGGGGAAAAAAACTACAAACTATTCGGTTGCACTGAGCGGAGATTTTATTTTTACCACCCTTGAGGCAAAGGGATTGTGTAGATGGACATTAGGAACAATAGTGTGATTTCATGGAAGCTGGGAACTTTAATCAATTTTATTGAATTGATTGCGGTGTTGAAATATCCGTTATTAATTTGTTTGTGAGCGAGAAATGGAGATGTTTTACGTACAGAAAGATGAATCGGTGCAGCGGTCATTAAGACAAAATTGCAAGGTTTTCAAAAAGATACAATTACAATTGAATTTTTGCTAAGAATTTGTTTATGCTAAAAAACTACGAAAATAAGTTAGATATAAAACACTTTGTAAAATCTATCTAAGCTAAGCGCTACTAGAACTGGAACGCCTAAGGGACCAATTTAAAGTTCCGTAACCCGAAATTTTGCGTGCATTGAATGTTTCCTGATTATGGAAAGTATAAGTTTGGCGTACAAAACCCTAACTATGAAACCAATCTTTTAAAGTTTAATTCCGTTATTGAAGCGTTTGCGACACCAACAGTTTGCTGGCGGACAATTGATTGAACTCTCTGAATTTAGTACTGAGTTTACAAAGAGATTGATTGCTACGAATATTTCGTCACATAAAGTTGTCGTATTTCATAAGTCTTCACATCTATATGCAAGTTCATTTCTAAACAGTATGTCTTCAAAACAAGTACCTTTTAGCGAAATCTATGCCAATTTAGAAAGTCTATATTGTTTTTTGTGTTAAACCGTTTTGATACGCTGCCAAGTTTACGTCACTTTATATGAATTGTTGAATGAAACAACAACAACTTGTGATTGTTAAATAATTATTTCAAAAAACAATGAACGCATATTTCTTTAGTGTGATATTATAAAATATAATAAAATATTAGACCTAAACGGCCCATACATCACCTAAAGCCTTGCTTCCCTAACCATTGTATGTGCCTTATGACCCAGATAGGAAGATGATTTTTTGCCACTAAAATAAATATTATTGCCGACTCCGAATTGCAATTTGTGAGAAGCTTCTCATCACAGTTTTTTTTTATGTTAGTTAGACTTTCAAAACTTTAAGGTGGTACAGGGCGGATTTGAATTTGGGATGCATCACTTACTAGTTCAACGCACTTTACCACTAAGCCACTGCACTCGTTAATATTGTTAATTTGTTTTAGGTTTTAAGATATTGGCATTGGTGCATAATTACTCTATCGTTCACAACTGGAATGCCCACTAACGTCACTAGATTCGGCAAATAAATATTCAATGTCCCTCTCGTCTGTAGACATTAAAATATATATTCTTCCATTAACCTCTGGTTTATATTTAAAAAAAACTATCAACCTATACGCAGCTTCAAGTTGCATTATTCCGCATTTTTAAAACGCCGCAAGGGTCCATTTGTTATAGTCGTTAGTTCATGTCATATTTCAAATATCTTCTTGAACACCTAAGGATGTTTGTTTATGTTTTTTATAGAAAAAATTCAGCCAAATATGAATTTCAATAAGTATCTCCTTCGTGTGCCTTTGTTGCTTGACTTACAAAAGCACGGTGTTTGCTATTGTTAATAAAATCATGAATTATTTTGAAAATCTTGAACTTTATTTTCATTGAAGAACCGACAACAGATAGGGAAAACACTTGTTCACATCATCGAAAAATATGGTACAGAGGATGCCTAAACATATTCAAATTTTCATGTAAGATTTTAATTTTTAATTGTTTTTGTATAAAAATTAAATTCGAAAAAAAGTCCTTTTACACCAACTCTAACTATTCGATAAACGGGTTGTGGACGAAAACCAATTCCCTTGTGTTTCGGTAAGAAACCACCTCCATTACCATTAAATTAGTCTCGGGACTTGGCAGATACATAGGTAGGTATTTGAGTACCATGATGTTACGTTCTGGAGTTATAAATTCGGGAGAAAAACTGTCACGTCATCTTTTTTAACACAGTACTCTAAGAAATAGTGCTAAGCTTGTTTGATATCATTGGTAAAACATTGCGAGCTTTCACTAAATGTCTCAAACTCATTGGCATTAGTATGTACAAAGAGAAGGACCAAACATGGGTCTTGGCCCTTATGAGGAAAATAAAGAATGTATTAACGATGTCTGTCAACAAGAAGAAATAACATCAATGAATTGAACAGAAGATCAAACGCAACTGCTAAACATTTTGAGTTGTAGGGACTGTCTCATCTCAATAGGAACCAATAGATAAATAGCGCCAGGGCACTCATTCCGTATGTCCATTATCTCTAGACGATAGCGTTTCGACGATTGCGATTTTTGAGCCATAGCTCATAGTCTTGCAGATATAGTCTTGCATCGAAGTGTATATTTTGCAGCCAAATTAAGATTTTCTATAATTTGTAGTATTTGCAAGTGCTACGGAATATTTTCTATTTCATATTCCACTCTAAATTTCAAACCAAACTGAAACAGAAACAATTTTTATCCGGTGATGGCGCCAGTGGATTTGGTGTTCATAATTTTACTATCCCTCAACCATTCGCTCACAATGAACAAATTGTAAAAAGGAAAACCGATTTGAATAGTAAGAATCAGAATTTTTTTTTTTGGAATAATAAAATGGGGGCTTGCCTTCGTGTATATATGTACCTACGTCTAATTTATTATTTAAATTTATTCAATTCCAAAAAGTATCAGCTGCTTTGCAAAAGAGTGTTAAAAGTGCCATCTCTGATTGGAAAGTGAGGGCTACTTTAATGACGATGGACGACGCGATTGAGATAAAGTTAGGTGAATAAGTGCGGAACGAGTGCCTTGGTCATCGCTATTTCTTGGGATGAACAAAGCTAACTATGCAGTAAGGCCGCTTTGTGCGCATAAAGTCCTTATTGTTAAGCAAAGTTCCAAACAAGCTCGGATCTGATGACATATGATCCTAGCGCCTTGAGGCGGCCTGACTGTCAATGTATATGGCGATATCCCTGTCGGATACCAGAACCTTCCATTGGAAGAAACTGACACTGCTCTTGGGGAGCCGTAGGGAAACATGCAAATCTGTACCAGCGGAGTAGATTCCGGATATTTGTCAGTGTTTTAAACCATCTGCAAGTACCGTCAGTTCAGTTACTCCACTGTAGGCATTGTCAGACCAACATCGTGTGTCTGTGTAGCTTAGGCTTATAGTTTTACTTTCGCATTTAGAACAGCTCGGTGCTTAGTACATCGACCGAAGATTGGGTAAGCAAGACTAGAGGTGTGACCGCTCACTTAGGCACTTTTCTTTTCTTGCAGAGATGTTGGAAGTTGTGATTTTTACTCTCTTATCTCAACAGGAACTAATAGAAGAATAGAAATCAAGTATGCTACGTACCCTTTTAAAAATCCTTAAATTCAATACGGTGGCAATTACATATCGCTTATAGAAAACAGATAGTAAGTACTTACAATCATTTAAACAACATCGTAAATAAGTAAATGTTAAGATTAAACGACATTTTTATTTAAGATTGAATTAAAAATAAATGATCCATGTTCAATCAAAGAATTCTTTAACTATCAGCGATGGCAATAGATCAAAATAGACACAAACAGCTTCCGAAAGTAAATATTTGCTTTTAATTCATCATAATATGAAGACAAAGTACCCACACTGCCGACGAACTACTATTTGCGGATTAGTTTGATGCATGCAGTACTTTCAAATCTGTGAGGATTATTTTTTTAGGTGAATTTGGCTTTTATGCTCTTGAACAACTCAAACTAACGAAAAAAAAAATAAAAAAATATCTGTAGATACATTTGGCTGAAGCATTCCACTTCATTTTGTCAATAATTCTGTTCTGAACAAGCATAATGAAAATTGTTAGGCCTCTTATAAGTGCTAGCTATTCGGCTGCATTTTCATTCATGAAAATATTTTGCAGTTTATCCAGTTGCGGTAAAATATTCATGTCATAATGTTTTAACAATTTGCTTAGATAGATGATAGATTCGCCATCAATTGAAGTGAAATTTGAAAAGAAAATTTTTATTTCAAAGTCAACACCGATATAGAATTTTGTCCTTTACAAATCGAGTACGTTATGTCATGTCATTAATATTTTCTCTCATCCCTAGAACTTTAATTCAATGTAAGTATGTATTTCCTACACAAATACAAATGTACCCAAGAAATAATCAATGCCAATTTGCATAGGCTCTCCATGCACTTTGACTAAAATAAGTCTCAAGGAACACGAGGAAAAAAATATCTATTTCACTTGTGAAAAGACTAACACGGAACGTGCTAATGTATGATATAATGAAAGTGTTCCGTCACTTGGAAGTCCCCTTTTTGCCTCATTGCCAAGGCTAACCTACCTTCAATACACAAAAAGTCAGCCTAAGCTAAAGACTGACGAAGGACCAAAAGTTAAATCATCATTGTTTCAGTATGCATGATGCAACAATGCTTGTCACAGCAACATTCAACATCCTCCTTGAATTGTTGTCTCTCATTTATATGCTTCCGAAGTGCGCTCTCGAAAACGATTAAAAAAAAAAAAAGAATTCACCACCCGAAAGGATAATGCCCCTGAAATCATCAGCGGGGGAGTGCCACGTTAACATTTTCTGCTAAACCAGTGCTCCTATTATTATTTGCCCTGATGATCATTGTGTTGATGAGAATACCATGTGCGACATAAGCAGAAGGATAACGCACTTAGAAAGTAATTATTTTATATTGTTGGTTTTGGTTTTTGTTTTGCATTTTTATCCTCCGGCGGGATAAATTTGTAGAGTTGTAGACTCATCGAAGATGTTCAATCGAATCATGTAGCAAAAGAAACCAGCCTAGGAAAAGAAATAAAACGCGGGAAGTATAGTGAACACACAAGCTTCAAGAGAGCTCCTACTAGCAGAAAACGTCTTAAGCACGTTTTCCTTAAATGCACTCTCTGTCTCTTCCACTACATTCTGTGAAGGATGTGAACTTGATGCACACGGCGACGATAATGGGGTTTAGTGTAAATGAGGATTACGGCTAGAAGGAAACAAACATCTGAGGATGGGGAAAATGGTGAGCGGGTGGCACCACTAGTGAATATAAAAGTATTTTTGTCTTCTCTAAATGTTACATATTTGCGAAAGGAAAGAATCTCAGGGGAGAACGATTTAACCAATTGAAGGTGCTTGTATTTAAATGGACTCTTGGAATATGCACTTAGGTGGAGGTGAGAACTTTATTCTAAACGTGCCATTAGAAATTACCTGCGCCTAGCTTATGTGGCCTAATTGGCTTTTGTGAAATATATATACTTTTGGTTGCATGAATTAAAGGTCAGTTTTTGTATTAAATTCATATTTATTATTATTTTATTTAGGTGCACGTGTAATCTGTTTAAATGCGAACTTGTCTTAGTTCTTCTCAAGGATAAAATAGGCTGAATTTAAAAAAAAAATACTCAAAGCTAATCTTAGCATGCAAGATGACTGGCATGGAAGAAGGGAAAATGTATTACCTATGCCGACATTGGCAACACAGGCGTGTGGATAATCTGGGCAATTTGTAGGAATGGATGGGGCCACATAAGTAAAAGTGTAATTCATCGCTATTCCAAATAAGTTCGTTCTTAATTTAACAGTTTATTGAGTAACAGGAGGTTGAGCGTAATGGGGGTGTAGCAGGAACAACAGTATCAGGGAAACCTAAAATTGCGCGCTTGAATGAGAGAAGAATGAGTTGACTGTAACAGTCGAAACTCAAATATGTACTTTTTTTTAAAGGGGACGAGATCATAGCGATTGACGCATTTGAACCTCACAGCAGTCCCTTCGATTTAGGTTAAACTATATTGATATCCCAATATGAGCTGCTTCAACATATTTTTATCCCAGGTCGATAGGGATCTAGGGTGTTGGAAAAGAGTTGTTGGCGGATTAACTCTTAGTGGACCAACGGCTGCACTAAAATCCCCAAAGTGGGTTACTGGCACCGGAATTACCGGCCTGCTGTCCTAAGGTCAACCTGGACCTCCAGGTTGTGGGTTATGCCGTCAGGGTATCTTTCCGACCATATGAAAAAAATATAGGTATGCATAGTAATAGCTCATCTGAACTCTTTCAAATATGCACCGGATTTCTACAAGGTGATGCGATATCATGTGATTTCTTCAATCTTGTTCTTAAGCAGATAGTGCAGGGCAGGTGTCAGCATGGAAGGCACTACCTTCAACAGTTCCTCAGAACCGGTTGGCTAGACAGCTAATACTGGGATCCTTCGAAAGAAAAATCCTTCAGCGGATATTTGGTCCTGTGTGCGAGCAGGACGAATGGAGGAGAAGATACAACCACTAACTCTATGAGATGTAGCAAGTTGTAGATTTAGTCCAAAAAGCCAAAACTCGTGACTACATTTGCTCGGCCACATCGAGCGAATGGACAATATTGCTAAAGCTTATAGGATTTCCGAATTCCAGCCCCAACACCACAAGGAAGACCGAACCCTCGTTTCAAAAACCAAGCCATCGCGTATGCTAGAGCGCTTGGTCTGGATAACTGGAAGCAGCGTGCCCGGGATCACAGAGGATGGAAGACTGCCATGTCTCAGGCATGGACTCTTCATGGGTCAGAAGCCAGTTAAGTAGTTCGGGGTATAATTAACTAACTTAACAGTTCGTCCAGAGTTTTTCTAATGTAATTTTTCATGGAAAAATCATTAAACGCCTAGTTAGATTGACTTCTTTGCCTCTACGAGTTTTCTGTTATAGATGCACAATCTGCTCCAAAATAATGTTAATAAAGTCACATACCCTTGCCGGAATCCGGTGCAGATTTGGTATAGTGAGGCACAGTTTGATCGATTTCTCTGTGACCCCGAAATGCAACTTTCAAGTCAATATGGTGAGACTTTAACTAGTTAATTTTTTCATTTAAATATTTTAGTTTGAAATTTCGTTTATTATCTATTTGTCGGATCCTAAGCCACAATCATTCGTGGTCATGATCTTCGATCACTAGTTCTTGAAAGACAATTTTTTTTTTTTTGTAGACGGTACATATGGAGCAAATAGCCTAGTCATCGGTATAGTTTTTTCTATTCATCCTTAGTTGATTACCTTTCGCATGCACCGAGCATACGAGCCAGCCGACTTGTTATTTTCAGCTTTTGAGAAAACAACGTGACTCTTCTAAGCTCTAAGATTAGCTTTAAAATACGAAAAACTAAAATAAAATTGAGTAATCATTCTGAGCGATGAAGCACTTTTACATTTTCAAGGCTTTTGGCAAGGCAAGGCTGAATTTTAATACACGGGGCTGTCCACAAAATGCTCCTGCAATAACGAAAATAAAACGGTTCATATGAAAAATTAGTTTTGGTAAATGGAAAAATATGGATGCGGGCCACACTATTGCTCACAAATGGCAAAACATTTTGTTAATGTTAGAAATTGGAAATTGCTTTTCTAATACTATAACAGTTCACAAGGGTCGTAACTAGAAACATGGGTTGGGACTTTATGCCTAGATGCGCTCTTATTGGTCTGAAATCTTTGGAATAAAAGCGAAGGGGCTTTGTCCTACATTTATTTTCATTTAAGATTAACCGTCTCGAAATGAACGTTGTTTCCTATATAACCGAATCTGTTGGTATAATTACTCGGTTAATGAACCCATTTCAATTTGTTCACTTTTGGACAATTCTACAAGTGGCATTATTGACTTTCACTTAAATAGATACCATGATATGTAAACGACTGTTGTCTGTACGAATTTATATTCGGTAGATAAATAAATAAATAGACATTAAAAAATTCTTAGATATCTCACTTTCAATTTTTTTAAATGATTCTAAGGACATCCGTATGGATGTCGGATCATGTCAATCATGTCAGAGTAGCTACGAGCGGAAGGAAAGTACCACAAGGCTGAGTGATATTAGAGTGGGTTTTTGGAGACTGATCTTCCTCGACGACCCAAATGCAATATGAATTTGATTTTACGTTATGCGCGAATCAAAATTTTGTTGGACGGTCGTAAACAAGCCATTGCCTTAGATACATTGGTATCAGATTTTATTTATTTAAAAAGAGGTGTACGGCAAGGGTCCCTACAATGTCCTTTTCTTTTTAATATGTATATAAATGATATTGTAGATGTAATTAGTTTCTCTTCATCTATCATCATCTATATGCCGATGCCTTCAAATTTCTTTTTCTTTTCCATTGGGCCTTCTTGAAGATGGTGTTCTTAATGTAAGTGAGGATTTATCTAGAATTGCTCTCTGGGCTATACAAAATGATCTTACATTGAATCCTAATAAATCGCAGAGTATCATTACATACAAGAAGCCGTTGGATGAATCATATTTCCCTGAAATCTTTGTAAGCAATATATATAATTTCATACAAATCGAGCCTTCAAAATTAAGAATTTGTATTCAATAAAACGTTAACATGGAATGACCATGTAAATAGTGATTTCTAGAATCTATGGAGGTCTAAAGAGTTTGTGAAAAATCTTTATATATTTACTAAAGAGTATTATGCAGAAATTGGTCAAAGCTTTTTTGACACCAATTATTACATATTACATATGGTGTGACTTTATATGGTGGAATGGACTCAATCAATAAATAAAAATTAAATGTAGCTTTCATTTCATGTATTCGTTTTGTTAAATTTTTAAGAAGGTTGGATCATGTGTTAACATTTAACAAATTGTGTCTCATATCATAATTGAAATGTGTAAATTCCTTTTTGAAAATTTTGAAGAGATACGTTATTCTATTTCAACTGGAACTAATAACATCAACATTCCCACTGTATTAACTTTGCATGTGGAATAGTTAGTTTATATCCAATTTGACCTATTTTATCCGCACTTTAAAAAAGCATCTTCTATACCCTAACGTAGCTGTGTATATTCACTCCATTTTTGTAAATAGTTTAAATTGTATATTGTTGGATTACTTTTGTAATTTCTTAATGAATATTAATATAAATTTATAATTTAATTTGTTAATTTTAAGATTCCCTTCTCAAGGATTCTATTATATATAAATAAATTAAAATTCAAAATTTAGAATTGAAATCTTAGTTGAAATACACCAACTTAAATTCCTTTTGCATTAATAAATGAACATTTTTCAATTTTAAAGTATCATTCAATAACTATTCCAATTCCGGCCAATAATTAGTCGCCAATTTCAACTAATTGCTTTTTTCAACTCATTATGAGTTTTTACCATTTTAAGCAACATTTATGCAACTGCAACTCTATTTGAAACGTAACTGAATTAACTTAAAAATCGAATATATCGTTTATTAAATTTTTTTTTCGATTGAAGACCACATAAAAGTGACTTTTCATATGCAAATTAAAACTCTTACAGCGTTCACCTCGAAGCCCAATAAATTATTTAAAATTGTAATTCATTTTTTTTTACTTTCGTAATAGTGCTACTGTTACTGCGTATATACTCGTAATGTAAGTAGCTATACGTTAATTTGATTGAAAACTTCGATACGGAAATTTGCATTCTCCAATGTAGTGCAGAGACTACATGAACTCTTAGTGTAAGCATACGAAATAAAGTCGAATGTCATGTTAAAAACGCGTGTTGACTTTTAATTTTGAAATTCAAATGAAATGAAAGACAAATAACGGCCGTAAAAGTTCGCAAAAAAATAAAGACACTTCAATGCAACTAATATGAGAGTTGTGAACGAATTGCACAAGATTGTTCGTATGCCAGCGACACAAATGCATAACTATGACGTCGACAGGGTTGATTTCAACCATACCCGGAATCGTAGACAGCGTGCTGATGACAATGCGGTTACCCGAGTCTCTTCGTCGGATGTTGTTTAAAGTTTTGATTAGCATCGCATTAACTCTTACAATACGCAACGAGATACCAGTGCATGGAACGAGCATCAAGCTAACCCAACGCAACAACCATGCAAACATTTCGGAACTTTTAGACAATCTACTGCGTGGATATGACAACAGCGTACGACCGGACTTTGGTGGTAAGTACTGGACAATTTGTAAATAAAAAGTACTATTGTTGTGGTATATTTCGTAGAGATGGTATGATATGCCTGACAGGCTATGTAGGATTTATTTTGTGAGTCAAATAATGTCATAAGTGGGTAGAAATATTACACAACGATTAAAATCTGGTTTTGATTATCCGTAGTCTTGATTCTAAATGAAAATAAGAGATTATATATTTATTTATTAAGGAGCTTAGCTGCTCAGCACTTGGAACCTTGTCAGGTCCTAAGAAAAATTCTTCCGAACCTTAAAGAGCAAGTCCGTGAAAGATTTAATTTCCTTAAGATTGATTCCAGTATGGCCCGGAATCCAAACAGGACTCAGAGAGTCAGTCTTCCGACGGAGTTCAAAGAGTTCTTGAGTTGGAGTTCAAAGAGTTCTTGAGTTTGAGGAAGGAGCAAGGCCCTAAGTTCACCCTGGCTATCACATATGCTTTGACCCCTTCACTTCTTCTTCACAATATAATGAATAGCCATAAGAATTACATAGATCTCCGCTCAGAAGACCGATTAACGAGGAGCACCTAGATCCTAGATCCTAGACGGTTGTGCAACGTTCCGTGAATATTAGATTTACGCAGATCCATTCTTAAGCTTCTCGAAAGACTTTTTTTTAGACATTTACGCCTTTTACAATAGCATACCCTTTATAAGGGTAGTAAGTGAGTTTTCAGAAAAGTTTTATTGCATTGGCTCCTTCTCTAGCACAACTGCGCTAGCATACCGTTATACCATCCGATGCCTTAATCATTTTCATATAGATCCATAGCACTCTTTTGGTGACAAACCTCATGTTTTGCAAAATACACTTTTGTACTGCCAGAAGGCCGACGTACTGAACTGCCTTGGACGTCTTCGTCTTGACATACTTAGTCCTAGGGAGCACTCTATCGAGGATACATTCAGTTTCCATTGACGCCTTTTTGTATTTTGACGGTGCGTGATTTATATGCAATGGTACAAACATACTACTGAAGTGGTTACTACTTCAGTTGCAATCAGAATTTTATTTTGCCTCTACTAACATTCGCTTAACGTTCGAAGTTGAAAAATTGTTTCAGACTTTTCGTTTAGACGGTCTCCATTCTTTTGAAACTGCAAACGTTCTTTCTTTCTGCTCTCATTCTTTATGCAGCGCCGCGCCGCTTCATTCGCTTAACGTTCGAAGTTGAAAAATTGTTTCAGACTTTTCGTTTAGACGGTCTCCATTCTTTTGAAACTGCAAATGTTCTTTCTTTCTGCTCTCATTCTTTATGCAGCGCCGCGCTTTAAAGCCGAGTTCAAAAAATTAAGTTACGATATTATGCAATACCCTG
Organism: Ferdinandea cuprea; assembly: GCA_963576555.1. Taxonomy (NCBI): domain Eukaryota; kingdom Metazoa; phylum Arthropoda; class Insecta; order Diptera; family Syrphidae; genus Ferdinandea; species Ferdinandea cuprea. The sequence goes on along the minus strand of OY754960.1, from coordinate 80,962,842 downwards.
CTTATTTTTTCTTCTGATTTTTATTGCATAGGAAAAAACTTTTCCCGCATTTTACAAAAAACCCCTTTCGTCTTCCATGTATCTATACTCGTATATCTACAGACCAACTATCAGATATCATATAAAATAGTCATCTGCTAAAGGGATTTTTCTATTCTAACTTTTATTTTTAATGGCCTCATAACAAATCAAAACGAATCCATTATTTCCCAATGCAAATTTGTGCAATCAATTAATGCAACTTATTGATGGTAATCTTTTTTCATGCCAACTTTTTGCCCTCCCGATGTCGACACAAATGCGGCGATTCTTTCTAGGACAAACTTAATAGTCTATTGCTATGGACCAAAGGACCCATTTTATAACAGCATTAGCAAGAGCATTTCATTAAAACAATTTTACTGTCATTCAGTTATATAATCAGAAAATTGAGACAATTGCACAAAGAGAGAGAGAGAGAGAGAGAGCAAGAACAAAATCACGCATAGCACATCCTTTATCCTGTAGTTGTACCGGCCAGCCAAATGGTAATGTCTTCCTATGTCACAGAGGACATTGTGTAGAAATAACGAGAAATCATTTTGTTCTGTTTAAAATAAAACGATAAAATCAAATTTTAAACTACAAAAATTATGTGAACAATGATAAATTCACATCCGATTGATGTAATGTTTTATTTGCATTATTCTGCAAAATTTGGTAATTCATTAATTCAAATAATGCCCATAGTGTCAATAGTGCCATAGTAGTGATTTAATTTTGATAAGTTGCTGAAAGGAATTAATAAATGAATTAACTGATGATTACCCTAAATGTTCGCTAATCGAAGCGATTTCAACTTAGATTGTATATTGCCGAATTAAAAAGTAGATAATGGTATAATGCAAGGACAGTTTGTGGTAATTTTATACAGTCATTTAAACCAACTAATTGACACACTCATTTCGGCACTATCTTGGATCATTTTCTGTTTGTTAAGCGCAAGGTAGGTGAAGTCTTCATCAACTCGAAGTCTCTGATATTAACATTTTGATTCACGCGACGCAGCTTGATCAGTTTTACTTTATATTAGGAAAAAAAAATTATTTCAAAAATCGAAGTATGCACAGCTGTTCAAAGTTACATCATAAAAAAATATTAAATTTTTCGGAATTCCCTTTATCATTTTTTGAGATATTGGCATTTTTAAAACTGAGTAAGCAGTATTTTTAGTTCCATCCCTTAGTACAAAAAAAGACAAAATATTCATTAGTGATTTTCACCAAAAAAATTGTATGGCAGGTACCGTTATATCAAACGATGAAGAAAAAAATACCCCAGCAACCTTATATACGACAGACGCCCGGACAAACAGCTAGACCGACGGCCGGTTTTTGGAACTCTCTATAGTCGTAACAACATTCTCTTCAGTATACTAATGTATACAAAAAAAGTTAAAAATAAACCGCTAATCGTGCGCGCGCTGTGTGTGAAAAATATTAAGAGGACCAGTGTGCACTGAACAGAGAAAAAAAAAACCCATTGTGTGAGGAGAATCCCTGCAGCCCGCAGCCCTACACCCGCTCGTTGCTGCTGCTTTGCTTTGCTATAGCATGTTTCGTATATTATGGGTAAAGCATCATCTGGCGAATAGCGGGTAGCGTGTGTTAATTATTTTGTAGACCAAAGCGATTCACTGCATGGGCACAGCACCCACGGTGATTTGTTTAGGAAAGCTAACGCAGATCTACACGGCACGGTCCAGCTAAGTCAGCGTCGGAGTTGAGTGATACGGAACAATTTTTTTTTGTGTACGCCCAGGCTAATCACAATAAGCCATTGTTCTGGCAATTGGAGAAACGCAGGTTAGCCTCAGCATTGATTCAGATTTAGCGGAGTTTAGTCTTCCTGGATATAACTTTATATACATTACTTCTACCACAAACGGCCAATGTTCCAATCCGTGTGTTTGTCCTCGTAAAACTCAAAAACTAACATTCCGATTGACCTGAAAGTTATACAATATATTTTTTATGATGTGAGAAATATAAAAACATTTGCCAAACCAAGGACACCAAACTCAATGCACTTGCAGATGTGTGTCAGTCATTCATCACCATCAGTGGTAGCGCTCCCAAGTAACAGTAGTTGCGACAGAGATCTAATGCTGCCAAAGAGGCCCATTTTCAGCTTTCGTTTTTTTTTTTTAATTTTAAGAAAAGGTTACAACTGCTTGTTAGTCATGTTGCCCGTTTAGGTCTGAACTGCTACTAGTCGGACGAAGATACTACGAAGAGTAAGTTATATTCCATTGGTGTCAAAAAATAGTATATCTTCGCACCCACAATGATTGGAGAAGTTAGGCTAGGGTTGCTTATATCCAATATTTATTTATTTTAAGTTCTATTGTACTTCGCTCGATGACCTTATAGGATTTTACAATATACAATAAGCCCCACATGTAGCTGCTGGTCATGAAGGAAAACATACCTTCACGCCATTAGGAATTACCTTTTGTTTTTATGCTCATGCTATGTCCAGGTGAAAAGGGAATTTACTTTTGTCAACGCACATAGTCAATTACCATTTTTAAATGGGAGCACTTTTTGCAGCGCTCAATACTTAATGGCATCTTAGAAAAAAGCCTTTTATGAAAAAAAAAAACTGTATTCTCTTTCACATATCCACCGAAACACAACGCAATAGCATTAAATTGAATCTGTTTTCTTTGGGAATCTATGCTTGTTTGAATACATTCATATACATATTTTCTTATTTGTTTCATATTAAACACGCGGGTCTGCCAGTAGATTATATTGGAACAGCTAAGTGGACAACCAAACCACTGTTCTAGCGAGCCTGGTTTTTCATTGACGTGACTCTTTTCTTGTCCTTTCTAGTTTAAAATAAATTAAAGTAATTTTAAATATTATACAATTTTCATACAGAGTTACAAACTATTGCCAAAATGTGATATTGTAAGCAGTATTAAAATCATTGGCCTTTCGTACAAGAGTGGACTTAGAATATATTAAGAAGACAGAAAGTAGAAACAGAAAATAATAAATTAACCTATGGTTATATTGAAAAAGGTAATTTTGTGATAAGGATAAGCTAAAATGTGAATCAATCAACATATCCGCACGCAGAGTCTGGAGTCCATTTCGAAGACAGGAAAAGATGGTCACAGACAAAGTTATATGGGCTCTCTGCGCAAGCTTCGCCAATTTTTGGGTCACAATTTTTGTTAGGCACCGGCATTCTTGTCGCGCTGGATATAGCTTCGTTTGGTGGAACTAGATTGATCGGTCATCTAAAACCAATTATAAATGGAAGACTTTACGAGAGATGCCTGCAGACCTAGTATATGTTGAAGTTATACAAAAATGTCCTTCGAGTCTCGATAAGCAAGTACGTAGAAGATCTCATTTTTCAATGTTCCAGTTTGACGCGGAACACTAGATCCAGTGTGGCCAGCTTTTTGACTAAATTCAGCAAATCAAGCGCTTTAATTTGCTCGCTCAAAATCAAATGAAAAACCATCACCGGCCATAGGCAATCAATAGGCAGGGACTTAAACTAATATTCAACAACTTTACCTTTCAAATAATAATTACGCTGAAGCCCACTAAAAAATTAAAAAGAAAACTTCACTTTCCATAAATAAATAAATACAAAAATAAATCGGAAAATTTTACTACAAATTTTCAGGACCTCCAGCAACAATCGAAGTTGATATAATGGTGCGTAGCATGGGACCAATTTCCGAAGTCGACATGGTAAAGTATCTACTTTTTCATACACAATCAATCCAACAAAAAAATGAACCTAAAATCCCTTCCCCCTAGACATACTCAATGGATTGCTACTTTCGCCAATCGTGGGTGGATAAACGTTTAGCATTTCAGGGAGCTCAGGATACATTAGCACTTAGTGTTTCAATGTTAGCTAGAATATGGAAGCCCGACACTTATTTCTACAATGGAAAGCAAAGCTATTTGCATACAATAACGACGCCAAATAAATTTGTACGAATCTATCAAGATGGAAGAGTTCTCTACTCGAGTAGGTAAGTTGTGGTGAGGTGAAATTAATTGAATTGCATTTTCAAAAATGCATCCAAGAATATTAAGTGCATCAATGTTTGCATCATCATAATCATGAATGAACGACGTCGTCAGTGGAAGATAATCAGGGACCTCGCCTAGGGAAAACCGAAATCCGATTACACAGATGCGACGACAAAGCAAATTTTATTGATTCATCATTTCAATTGAAGCGGAAAATTGTAAATCGTCCGCCAAATTCTGAAACACAGAAGTCGAAACTGTCCGCAACAATTTATTTATTTACTGTGTTTTGCTTTTCCATTTCCATATTCAGCATAAAAAAGCGATGCATTTACAAAACTATGGTGACTTCTTGCAGTGAATGTATTTATAAATGTTTCTATTTTTTTGTATTTTATGTATTTTCAGGTTAACCATAAAAGCTGGATGCCCCATGAATTTGGAGGACTTCCCAATGGACATCCAACGGTGTCCTTTAAAATTTGGTTCATGTAAGTTTTGGAAACAATTCCAAAAGTCAGCCAACTTCAACCGCAAATCATACACATTGCCACAGAGCGTACACACACACACACGCTCGCATGCATTTAAAGCGTTTCTTATTATTTTTTTCGCCATACCAATATATAGATACGGGTATAGTCCGTAATCCTTGCGATGACAAAATTCACTGAACGTAAAGTAATAAGCGATTATCATGTATTGGGGTTCAGTGAAATAATAATGTTGCGTATACGCCACAGTATCCCAGACAGCTTTGTATGCAAAAATCATTGTTACACTAAATCAATATACTGAACTTGGTATACTTTTTTTCTTAACAACTTAGTAAGTAGATACATTATATTAGATTACCATCTTTGCGAAGGGACATTGCTTTCTGTGCTATGAGGCGTGCATTTTACTCATGTTACGTGTTGGGCCAAGTTAAAACGACGATTCTCGATAGCGATTGTCAGGGAACTATTCATATTCATATTGCGAGAGCATTGACAGCAAGAAGGTTGCGAGGCGAAGGCAATGAGGGTTCTTGACATCGATTTATTCAATTTTTTCTGTTCTCGAGCTTTGCTCGATTGTGGGTTCTTAATTGAATTAATTTAGAAGATGATGCAGAGAGGTTCGTTTAAAAGGTGATGACAGAAAATATGTGAGTTCTATTGAAGACTTGTATGTGCAAACCTCTTGATAGTCATTTTCTGCTTTAAAGATGCATTAGTCAGAATGAGCTTTGAGTCATTATGCAGGTTGCAGACTTTCAAAAGAGAAAATATTATCGAGGGATGGTAAGTCCTGGGTAAAACTATGATTTAATTAAGTTAAGCAAGGATTTATCTGATAATGGGATTTCTCAAAGATATTCTACTGTGGGTAAGATGTATTTCTGCTCTTGTACGTAAAATTTTGGAAATTATTAATATACGAAATTAGTTCATGATTTCTATTAGTTGCTCAAAAATAAGCAAGTTATTGTTATTTCATTCAACCATACTATATGTAATTGATGAAAAGCTTGGCAGCATATAAAGTATTTACACGAAAAATAATTGCAAAAACTTAATAACAAATACTTGACCTGTGTTAACTCTTTAACCACTCTTAATCTGTACAACGAATTGTTGGCTAATGAGTCTAATGACAAAAAATTTAAAATGGCGAATAAAATGCAATGTACTTGTGGGCGCTTAGAATATAATGCAGGTCTGTTCATTAAAACACGTAAAGAGCAAAAGCCTACTCAGACCGAGCTGAACTTGTGACTTCGATGGCGTTGTGCAAAGTGTGTGCGCGCTTGCTTGGAAAGATTGCTGGTATAAGTAAAGGTTCGAGTCCTGATGGGGAAAGTGTTGTTCGAATTAATGACCAACATGTAGACCAGGACCACAATCTAATGACGGGCTGCAGCAAGCATATCTGTGGGCATAGCTATAATTCCAGCTTCTTATTGTTCGTGCTGCCAATCACAAGTTGTTGTTTTTTCATTTAACCAATTAATTCGGTGCCGAATTGCCTCCCGACGCGTGCACACGCATTTTTTTTTCTGTAATCGGTCCGCGGCTAGTATACAGAAACAAGCGAAAAAAAACGCTAATCGCGCGCGCGCTGTTAGCAAACAAAAAAAACTATAAACAGTGTACTGTGCTGGTGCTGTGTATAATTAAAAAAAAAAAGTGCATTGTGTTAGGGCAGTCCGTCTCGTCCCACTCCCATTCGTTTGCTGATGCCCTGCTTGGCTATAGCAAGTGTCGCATGTTTTTGCGTGCACTTGCGATTGTTGGGTAGGGTATTATTTGGCGAATAGCGGGTCGCTCTGTGTAGACTTTGTTGGTAGACCAGAGCAATTCACTGTACACCTGCAGTGATTTGTTTTGGAAAGCTGACGTCATAATCTACACGGAACGGCCTAGCTTATTCAGCGTCGGAGTTGAGTTTTTTGTGTTTGTTTTTTGTTATGTGTGGGAATTTTAGAGTGGACGTGAGCAACATTCGTGGGTTGAGATCCAATTTTTTTTCATTGTACGCCCATGCGTTTCACAATAAACCAGCTGTGTTGGCACTATGTGAAACACAGGTCAGCATTGTTTCCGATTTAACGGAGTTCAGTCTGCCTGGATATAACTTGGTGTCATTATTCTTTTCCCGCCGTGGTATCGCCGTTTATATACGTAGTAATGTAGCCTACCAACTTCTACCTCAATATGGTCAATGTTCCAATCCGGAATTTAATTTTATTTGGCTAAAATTCCATGTCCGTAGGCAATTAATTCACTACTTTTTATTTACAGAAGCCCTAACCAGGACAGGCATTCAACTTATAATGAGTTTGATGCGCTGTCTGATTCCATCACCAGAATTGTAACCCATTATCCTCGTACTGAAATCGTCATTGCGGGCGATTTCAATATACACAATTCAAGTTGGCTTCGACATTCTGGACAGACAACACCCGAAGGAAGGTATGTTGAGATCTTTGCTGAGGTTAATAATTTAACCCAGATTGTAAATGAGCCGACACGGATACCGGACATTAGCGGTCAAAACGCCAACACTCTGGACTTGTTTCTTAATTCGGCCTCTTCATCTATTCCGACACTCATTTGCAATGACACTCCAGCTGTCAGCTCTTAGGATAAAGCCAATCTGCTTGCTGCTCATTTTTCAGCTAGCTCAACGCTCCCATATTATGCTTTATCTCCCCCAGTACTCGAGCGCGTAGAACACTCCATGGGACAAATCCACTTCCGCTCCCGTACTGTGGCAAGAGTACTTCAAGATCTCAATATTCACAAATCTGCCGACCCAGATGGTATTTCCCCTATCGTTCTGAAGAGGTGTTCTTCCACGCTGGCAAAACCACTGCGTAAGCTTTTCTATCTGTCCTATTCTTCAGCGCTCTTTCCGAGAAGATGGAAAACAGTATTTGTCCAGCCCGTCCCCAAAAAAGGTGAATCTTCCTCTTCCTCCTCCTACCGACCAATTGCACTTACGTCCCTTCTTTCCAAGGTCATGGAAACGCTGATAAACCGGCAGCAACAGGTTCACTGGTGATTTGATGACATATCTAACCGAAAAGTGGAACCAGCCGAGTGGAATTTAATGCTTCCAAAACGCAATGCTGTCTGCTGTCATTGAAGCGAACCCCTAATTCTCTGCCATTATCCATGAATGGCACTTGCATCGCTGAAACCGAACGACTTTCCATTCTCGGTATGTGTGTTAATGACAACCTTCGTTGGAATGACCACATATTTAATGTCGCCAAGAACGCTGCGAAATGTCTAGGCTTTCTTAAGCGATGCAAGAAATATTTCACCCCTTTTGATCTGGCTAGAATATACAAGGCGTTTATAAGCCCAAAACTTGAGTACAACGCTCATATCTGGTCTGGTGCACCAATAACATATTTGGAGCTACTTGACAGGATCCAAAAACGTGCGGTAAAACTTATTGGCGATCGAGACATCGCGAAATCACTTGACTCTCTTAGTCATCGTCGTAATGTCTCCTGCCTGTCGTTGTTTTATCGGTATTTCCACGACAAGTGCTCAAATGAAATAGCCTGTTGCATTCCACCCCTACAGCAATTCAACCGCAATACTCGCCTTGCGAAGAATGCACATCAGTTTACCCTTAAGCCTGTTTTCGGACGTACTGTGAAATATAAAGATTCCTTTCTCAACAAAACACGAATGTGGAATGCTCTACCACGCTCTGTTTTTCCTTTGCATTATAATTTACAAACATTTAAAACCAACGTGCATCGGTTTCTCCCTTTCTCTAATCCTCCTTTTCCCTAATGCCCGCACTGTGTCACTTCATTATAAGGGTACCCTTACCCTTTAATGCACCATTGGTCAAAGCGCGCCATCGGAACAGACACACCTTTTCAGGGCTGTCATTATGTAACATGCAGACGGACGATAAAACTGTTTTGTGTATCGCTTATACCAACGTGTTCTCCATCGTCAACAACAAGTCGATCATCAGGTTGGTCTATATGTTAACCATTGAATTAAATTGATGAAATTGAAAAAAAAGGTCTTAGGAGGTCTTAGTACTTTATTTCATCAACTTAAAAGAGTGGCAGTGGGCATATCAACAAAAAATTACACCCTACATTTTCTGGACTCTGTATATGGTTCAAATTTCATGCTTCCTGGCTTAAACTAAAAGGCGCAAAAAATTGGTGACGGACGGACATTGTTAAATCGTCTTCGGTTTTGGTCTCGATCAGAAATGTATATACATCAAGATCTCAACATTCACAAATTCGCTGGCTCAGATGGTATATCCCATCGGAGGGTTACGTAACTGTCGCAGTGAAAAATGAAAATTCGGAGATCAATATTCCAAAATCTTAAATGATCCTTAACTGGAGTTACCATATGTTAGGCGCTTTATGCAATATAAAGGACTATGATGCATCAAGTGGAGCAGCTCATGAGATACTTTCAAAGTTAGCAAACAGAAAGGCGAAACACAACTCGTGCTTAAAAAAGACTTTCGTCCATACACTAAAAAACGCTCTGGCGTCCGCAATGTCTTTGTCCTTGAAACGGAGATTAAATCTTTCTTATCGTCTCAAACCTGAGGAGTGTGACTTGAATATCACTTTGGCTACAATACCCAAATGACGCAATTTTGACATCTCAGTTTGGATTGTTGCCATATGACGAAGAAGAAGAAAAATTATAAAAATTAAAAAATACGCAGAAAAAACTGATTTTTTTATAAAGTTTTTATGTTTAAAATGATTTTTATTTTCCATTTAATTCTTGTTCACGCCTAAAATCAATTAAAATTGCGGCCTCGATGTCTAAACTCCAATTTTATTTTTGGTTATTTTTATGTTGAAAAATATTGGTAAACAAAAATGGCGACCAGAATGAAAAATTGTATTTGTATCATGAAATCACACAGGAACGCAGTTGGAACTTAAGATTTGAAAGAACAACTTGCCTATAACTTTAATCTTGTCCGCCATAATTCCTTAACCTTTTGTCAACATTCTAATAGCTTATTATCAGTGTTTTTCCTGTGTAAACTTCACTAGGAATGTCTACTACTGGAAAAATAAAACTATCCCCAGCCCATCTGCAGCACAAATAAGTTTCTGCCCGAAGACCTAGAAGAAAGTTTATTACACGATTCGCATGTGCATCTTAGTGTGGAGCATTCAATATGTTAAACAAAAAATGGATGTGCTTGTTATTGCCACCCACTAGTCCCAGGATAGGTCAGATTCTCTGGTGTAAAAAGCACAGCTATTTCAATATTTTGGCCTCTGCTTCGAAAAACTTGAATCCTTGTAAGCCGAACGATGCTACTCTAGCCTCCTTCTCCTTGTGGTATAAATCTTTCTTAATTCTAGTAGTAACAAGATACGCTAGCATATGTGAGTATTGGTCTTACATTTGCATTTACAGAAAAAGTTACCATATTTAGAATGAATTCTCTGATTTCCTTACTTGTTCATTTACATCGGATTTTTAATTAAGTTTTCGATTGAGAATTATTTCGAAAAAAAAACATTTCTCATTAGACATGTGAAAATCCAATTAAAAAACACATTTTTTATTGATCGGTATCAATTTAATTTCGATTTGTTGAACACCTTGAACTTTAATTATTCTCAGTACTTCAAATTTTCCTTCGCCTAACTAACGTCACTCTTTATTTCGCACAAACAAAACTCCCATGCATGGACCTCAATTGACTTTCTCTCGCACTCAATCGAAATTAATGATTTTCGTTCTTGTTAACAGCTTAAATACAAAACGCCACCAATTCGATATATTGGTTGGTCTATGTACAGTAGAGAACGACAGTGAAGATAACCATTATATTGTTCGCTAGTCCACTGTTGTGCTCCGCTAGACGCTTTTTGCCATTTCGGTTCTATTTTCTTGTATTGCGTCGTGCTCCTCATCCTCCTCCTTCTTCGACCCATTTACTGTTTTATTGCATTGACATGGATATTGGGTTTGGATTTCACCTGAACAAACGAAAAGAATTTAGTTGTAGAATTCGGAAACAAAACCCAGCAGCCAACTAACTCCCTGCTGGCTATTGCGCCTTGATGATTATTTCTATTTCACATGTATCTCAACCCACTTTCAGTTGGCTACACAACTACCGATGTTGTATATCGATGGAATCGAGCACGTCAGGCTGTGGCTATTGCCGAGGATATGAAGCTTTCGCAATTTGATTTGGTCGATTGTCCTGCTGGTAATACAACAGACACCGTGCACAAGTTAACCACGAAATCAACGGCAACCCGAGCACACCATCAACACTATCAGCAAAAGGAACAAATTAAGACAATGAGTGAGTACATTATAATAAAATCGTTAATTTTTGTTGTTTATTTTTTTTTTTCTTTATCAAGCATGCATATGTGCGAATGTTCTTTTTGTTTTTGAAACACTCTTGTTTTATTAGTGTGCGTTTAATTGGACTCTGTAGTCGGTGGCAAAAATAAATAGCAATGTCATGGAGAAAAACACGTACACCTACTTTTTGATTTATTTTACACCCATTCACTGCATCCATCTACTCATCCATTCGTTGAGAATTTATTCTGCATAAAACAAGATAAACAAACTGAATCAACTGACACTTAATTTCGTGCTATTTAACTTGAATGCAATTTTAGCTGATTAGCTGGATGTTTAATTTGTATTTACTCGTAATAAGGCGCACACAGTGTTTGGATTGCAGTTTTATTGAGGACTAGGACTTTCTACATAATGTTTTGTTCATAGTGTTGCCTTTTTTATGCTTCGCTGAGGTAAAATAATAAAATGCATACATTAAAGAGCTCTCAGAAATAGATATTTCAAATAAATCATAACATCATCGTACTTTTTTTTGCTGACAGCTTTGGAAGATGTTGAGAATCTATAAAAAAATTGAACTTGTACTTCCCCATTTTTTTCGCGCGCACTAAAGATATTTTGAGTACCCTTGCAAATATTGAGTCGATAATTCAGCAAGTCAAGCGAATTTGCAATGTCGCAGTCACCGATAAGTATTATCGTATGTTTTTTAATAACTTCAAGTATGTTATTGGTGCCTCAGACCAGTTTTGAACGTTGAGCTCAAGTTGGCAAGAACCATATTGCTTGGAGCTTGTTCTTAAGCTTCTAAACAAGTGCAGAGAGTTGGCCTTTTAGCCGTTTATGTCCGGTATTAATGTCGCTTCATTGCTACATTTTTTTACCTCAGAAGATCTCGACAATTCTTCCTTTGGCTGTTATTTGTCTAGAATGTCGAAGCTAACTTAAATTATGTACATTGAAATCGCCCTAAATGGCAATTTTAGTACGAAAAAAAAGAAACTGACAGCGCAATCGACAATATAGGTCGATTCTGTGTTCAGATTAGGACTTCTCTTAAATGTAGGTAATAATTGCCTACTAACATGAAATGTTAGCCACATAAATTTAAAATTCCGGATTGTGGTTGAAGTTGGTAGAAAACATAACTTCCTTGCTGTAGCTCGTTTATATATCACTCGCGTAACAAACCGACCTTACTTGCTTATAAAGGCGGAGCTACGGTCCAGGGTGGACCTGGGTCTCTCCAATTTGCGCAGTCTTTGGCTAATATCTTTCAGTTGGTTGAGGTCCCTTCCACTTATGCGCGCCAACTAAGGCAAGGCTTTTCCCTATAATGTTGTCCCGCCGGATTAGAGTCGAAGATTCTGCGGCCGGGGCGCTTTTTTCACCAGGTCAGGGCATAAATCAGGTTAATTAAGTAGTTGACAAATGGTTTCAGGTGCTCACAGAATACGCACAATCTTAGACACGATGCTTTCCTCTCCTTTCTTGTAAAATAGACAAGACGCAAAACAAAAACAGGGCCAAAGAGACCTATCGGGCACTTTTTGGCAAATCTGCCCCTCCCTTTCACCCCGCACCTTAATACGTGAAAACTGGTTTAATATACTTTAATCCCGAGACTCGACGATGTTAAACTTCAGATGAATTGGCAAGAGCTGTTGCAGAACCAAATTGTAGAGCTGCTTTAAGGCAGATAGACGTTTGCGAGCATTAACTTCGTCTAGCCTAATGTTGCGGGGGCTTAGACATTTAAAAAGACTAATCAAGCCTTACTCCAAAAACTAAATACTTATACTAGGAACAGACACAAGCCGTTTTGCCCTTAAATACCATCTTAAGGAAATGAATGTAGGTTCCGTACGGAACATATTCTTTGTGAATGTCTGCTTTGGCTAGGAAGACGTAATAAAAAAATTAAAATCGACTTTATAAACATCCATTACTGTAAATTACCCTATAATACAAAAGTTCTTTTGGGCCGTAGTGTCAGCCAAATGGATTACTTTTATAATGAAGTGCGCGACTTCTTCATACGAGACTTTCTCGGTACATGACATGCGTTTTTTAATCGCCTTTTATTTAAATCATTTTTTAAATTTTGAAAAATTAGATTTTCTCAAAAACTGCGTCTACAACTTTGATGTCATTTCGCACATTCGAGACTTTTAAAAGCATTGTTCAAAATACAATAAATTATGAAAATCTTCACAGTTTTTGAAAAAAACGAATCTAATTTAACCAACATCGAAAAAAAGAATTTTTGTATAGATACTATATTTACCGATTTTACAAAATCATTTGACAGAATTAATCACAAGTCTTAGTCACTAAGCTTCAATCTCTGGGATTTCATTCCTCCTTGCTGATGTGAATAGAAAGCTATCCGTTCTATCGAACTCAGTTTGTTAAAATTGGTTCAGCAATCTCCAATCTGATTCTTAATTACTTCGGAGTTCCCTAAGGAGGTCACCTAGGACCACTCTTGTTTCTCCTTTTTACTAACGATCTTCCGCTCTCGCTTCTTCAAAGTGCCTAAAGACTTACTAAAGACTTAGTTAGTAAGTTTACTAAAGACTAAGGCATCATGTTGGACGATAAACTTGATTTTAAGATGCACTACGATTATATTGTCTCAAAAGGGAATTCTATGCTAGGATTTTTATTTAGAAAGGATTTCCGCCATCGCTGGTTATATATTTTGGAATATTCCTGCGCATTTTGGTGCTCCTACTATAAAAACAGTATGCAACGTATTCAAAAAATACAGAAATTATTCACACGGTATACTTTTCAAAGGTCCCTCCATTCGTGGGAAAAATATATCTTCGCACACACGATGGCTAGACTTTAGGTTCTGTAAGGACCGAATGTTTCGAATGTTAAATTGTACTTTGCCTTTACCACACTACAGCGCTAGATGTATTCTTTAAGATTAAAAAGCTCCCTATGTGAGAAGAATATATTATAGGTGGTCACTTAGACTGTAGTCATCTAGCTTCTTTATTCAATATATATGCTTCTGACCGAGGATTCATTGTATTTTTTTTTCCATTGCTCCGCATGAAACAATTTATGGTCGATATGAACCTCCATTTGAATAAATATGCAATTTAAATACAGATATTTTTAAAATTAAATTAATGGAAGTAATAAAATAAACTTAAATTGAATTATATTCTAAGTAAATATGTGAGAGGAAAGTCTTAGAAAATTTATATTGTAAAATATTATGCTTATAGATAAAATAGTGTTTACATTGTACAACTTGTAAGGTCCAGCAAATCGCACTATTTTTTTTATAATTTATTCGTGTCATTGAATAGTGCCTTCATGTTTGTAGTTCAAATCTATTTTAAGGAAGTCTATCAAACTATTAAATGTCTGACAAAGAAGGGGCATGATTATGCGATCCCTATTAGGCTCAAATGACAATATGTATTTATAAAAATTTGTATATCAAACTGGTTAAAGTTGCAAATTCTACGTATTCACTTTACTTCTTTGGTATACCCAAAAGTATTTATTTAAAATCAATCGTAACTACAATCAGGCAGTATTTAAGCTATTCAATACAGGATATGTTGCTGGATATTTGTTTTTGGTTTTTAACCATTGCAATTGTATACACTTGCAAACATTGATGTGAACATTGTCTTTCTTGTTTGACATTTAACATTCTATCATCTATTCTTCTATCTTGAAGGTATTTAATTCACTTGACTGAAATGTGTTATATTGTGTTCATTTATTTTTTTGGATTATTTGTTTAAATTGCTGGCTTTTGGGTCTATTTTTAACAACACTTGCAAATAAAATGAGGGAATATGTAGTTGAGAAAAGAAACATTCCTGATTACCATTCCTGAACTTACCAACCCCCAATGAAAATAATATATGAAGTGTATGTATGGACGTAGGAATACTCTTCATATGAATCAAATCCTTACAGGTGGCGACATATGTATTTCACTGCGTTTTGGGAACTTATTTCATTCGAAATCTGTGCATTGAACTATTATGCGAGAGGTCCCAGGCTCAAAACCGCCCCAATACCAACTTATATTTTTATTCTCGGCCCTACCTATTGCGGAAGTCTTAAAAGCACACAGGAAGTGCACTGAGATTGGCCGGTTAAGATGATAAAATGTGATGTTTACCATAAGATTCCTATAGGCAATGAAAGCAGAGTCTATCTGGGTGCGATTTGCTTTAATCAGGTCACTGCACCCTCTGAACAATCCGTCTCATAGGTGAATTTACCAACACCAGCCAATTATGCACTTATTCCCCGACTTCATACTTCGGTTTTTTTTTAAGGGAATACAAATCTCGTACACAGCTAGTAGCAAATTTTATCGATTTTTTTTAAAATTTAACATCTCTACTTTTGCAAATAGGATCGTTGAGCCTATCTTTTTTTCATTCAGTCAGTTACGATCTTAGCATCAAGTTTGCTCATAGAGGGGATCTAATTTTGTTGACTTTAAAGCCGCATATTAGAGAATCGTAACGGCGAAAGCCCCAGGCGGACCAGTAGGAATGCAGTGAAGTGGGAGGGTTATGATCCCTATAATCCTGATCATAATCTCGGCGTTTAATAGAGAGAAGAATTACAGAATCCAGAGAGACAAGATATACAGTAATGGACCATGCTGAATTGTACAATGTCGGAAAAACCGAGACCCTTAATGTCAATGTCAAATGTTTCTTACATTTACCTGTCCAGTCCTGATAATTCCAGTCTGGCTCTATGGATCTGAAGCATTGGAATTTTGTAATGAATATATCCTTAGTCGTTCGAGAAAAAAAATGGTTTATTTTTATTATATGGTTGTATAATATTAGGAAAAATTCAGTTGAGGAGGGTCTCGCCCTGAATGATGCATACAAGTGGAAGGGGACTTTAACCAACTTGTATTTCCCAACTAGCATTTAGCCGAACGCGCAAAAAATTATAAGTGAATAACCCAAAAACTGAAGACAACGTGTTACTTCAACATTGGATAGTTTGTCTATCCAAAGACTTCACGTTGGAGCAGTTCCTGCATACTACTATCACTACTACAATAAATGAAGCTGAATATATATAACCTGCAACCTGCAACTTAATATCATAGAAAACACCACCCTGATGCATTATTTCTCACCGAAGGTCATTATAATTCCAATTAAGTAATAAATCACAAAATGTCACTCTGTCGTTCAAGTTTTCAGAATCAATCCAATTAAAATCCAAGTTTACTCAAACGGACTAGCTCTTCCTACTTGAAAAATAAACATATTCCCAAATGTCCTAATTAGAAGCACACAAATCCACTAACAGATACTATAGACATCCTTTAATCGAAAGATGAGACATTTATCGATTTGAAATCAAAGATTTGCACTTCCCCACATTGACTTGTAATTATCTTTCGATTTGGGAATAGCTTTTACATCACATACTGGACATGCATGCAGACATGTGAATTGTATTGTTTCGTTTTCAGATATACCTATGGCTTTTAATGAACTACTTCTTCGTTTCTTCTAATCCATTTAGCTGCCGAATACTCAATGCTGATGGTAAACTTCCACCTACAACGCCACATGGGCAACTTTCTCATTCAGGTATACGGACCATGTTGCCTTCTAGTGGTACTATCATGGGTATCATTTTGGCTGAATCGTGAAGCTACTGCCGACAGAGTGTCCCTGGGCATAACAACTGTCCTTACGATGACTTTCCTCGGATTGGAAGCTCGAACCGATCTACCAAAAGTGCCATATCCAACTGCGCTGGACTTCTTCGTCTTCCTGTCGTTCGCGTTCATATTTGCAACAATTTTACAATTTGCCGTGGTGCACTACTTTACCAAATACGGATCCGGTGAATGCTACTTCATAATCGATGACCAAGACAGTGCCTCAGACACGGATCATGAAGATGAAGCGACACTTGGAAATTTCAGTGGAATCCCTTCCGAGTTCAATGTTAGTACAGAATCGAAAATCTACGAAGTCATACCACTGTCCATGTGTTCATTTCCAATTACGCCATCGAATCGACGGCCTTACAAGTACTCATGCTTTGGATGGCACTGTTTCCGGAAGAATGAAAAGCAGCACAAAACTGCCAAAGAGAATTCCATCGAAGAGGAAGTAGTTCAATTGAGATCCGAAGGTGAGTTTAAAACAATATTATGAATAATTTTTATTCATGGACATTTTCTTCAATTTCAGAGAGCAGTGTACCAACTCGTCGAGTTTCCTCGTTCCGCCAACAGGAAGCACAATTCAAGAAGAAGCGAAAGCGTCAGCCCCAATTTAATTCAGTGTCAAAAATTGATCGAGCTTCTAGGGTTGTCTTTCCATTGCTCTTTTTGATAATAAATCTTTTCTATTGGACTGCATATCTGTCGCGGAGTTCGAGAATTCTAACAGGCGTTGATTCTGGCTCTTGATGTTACCTTTTGGCAATTTAGACAAGTCCAAGAAGAAAACAACGGAATGAGAATCTAAACTGTGAACTGTGAGATGTTTTGGAGCGGCTTTGATTTTTCTAGATGCGAATGTTTATTTCTTCTTCTAAATTGCTAAAAGTAAAAACAAAAGATTACATTTAAATGGGCTTTGTTAAAAAGAGTGCTTCTTATTAGCATGATGCAAAATATATTATTGTAAATTAGGTCGTCAGACTAATATATTCTCGTGTGAATTTGGTTCTAGGCAGCATGCACTTTTTGCTTCTATTTAAGAATATTTTGTGACAAATAGCAGAGGAGAGAGGTATCTATTTTCTTGTCCTGCACCTCCCCTCACTACCCCTAAATATAAAAGTGAGTTGACAATATTTTATTTACCCGCATTATGATTGCTTTCGTGTGAAACTCTTGAATACGCAACCCTTTGAATAGGGGGCGCAGGTGAAATTTTCCAAAAACAAAGCTTATTATGAATCCATGTGTCACTTAATGTTTGCAATTGTTTTCGGTAAAAGATACCACACTGATTTATGAGTTGAATACGTGATAATTACCTAAGTATGTAGAAGTATATGACAAGATATATAAGACAAAATACCATGTAGATACATGTCGCGTACTCCAATCGTAAGGAACACGTATGGCCGTATTTAGGGATAGGGGGAATAGAGCGGTTTAAACCACTTCCAGCATGTTTAGTAAAAAATTGCATAAGTAAACTAAGTAAACGTAAAATAAGTTTTAGTTAAGGAAGTTTTCGCCCGGCTGTAAAAATGTTTACCCTGTAGCAAGCAATAAGGTCGATAGTCCGGGATGGACCTGTGCCTTAACCAATAAATAGATAGATAGATAGATGCCAAGTCGGGAGAGCCTACATGGGGCTCTGTCACTGTGGTTCCTTATAGAGCCTATTGTGCCTTCCCTGGAGGGGTCCTAGAGCAAATGCTTGACTCCAGAGAAGGTCAGGAAGACGAGAATCTTCTCTGGATGCAGGTTAGCAAGATATGTTGGTGATATGATTTCCTAACCAAGGATGTATCTAAACAAAGTCTACATGTAGGGTCCGGTGAGAGCCCAATGCGGTGAAGGTGTTTTTTCAGGAGACAGTGACCACTGAATATTCCTGTCAGGATTGTAAGACTATTCCTATCCAGGTTAGTTAGGAATTTGGATTTCCTGCGGTGGAATTTGGGGAAGAAATATTTGATACAGTTCTGACCATGTGAATTGAGCCAGACTTCATTCGATTTTATAACAGATGAGTTAAGAGCTTTGATGGCTGCTTTGCTATCTGAAAAGATAAATATAGTTTTACCTCGTGTGTTAGAACTTAAGTTAATTCTAGGGCACTGATTAATGGCAAGGAATTCCGCTTTGAACATGGATGAGTTCTTACCAAGGCTGACTGAAAAGTTCAATTAAGACGACTCTCCATGGATTGCAGATCCAGTCCCTGATTCCATTTTGGATCCGTCCGTATACCAGACGAGATCATGTTTTGATGGTTTAGGTTTATATTTTTCCCAGTCCTCCCTTGGCGGGAAGTCGATAGAGAAGTTTTTATAGAAGCCGTATTTCGGTAACATGTCGTCAAAAAGCATGCTGAATGAGCTTTCCGCGGTAGGAGTAGGGGTTAATGTTATTCGAATGGAACAGTCGATGAATACTCAGTCTTGCCTCCATTTGAATGTGTGTTTGTATGGGTGTTAGACCCAATAAGACATTAAGTGCTATGGTTTGCGTTGAACTCGTTCTAGCTTTTTAACTGTGGTGGCCTCTTTAGTATTCGTCCACCAGACCATAGCAGCATAGGCAATCGCTGGTCGGCACCCTCGAGTTTTTAGTGCTGAGATTTCGACATCTTCGATGCGGGTCTGGATTATTCTTCCGTTAAGCATCGACATTATCCATCTTCCTATGATTGGTGACAGATTCATGTTGTTGAGAGCCCTGTTGGTGGACACAAAGGATGTGTAATTAAATGTCCAGCAAAGCTACAAGGCAGATTTCCTTTCGATTGATGGTGGATTAGATTGTGGATACTAAGTCATTAAGTGCTGACTCAGTGGATTTACCCGGCTGATAAGCATGTTGAGACTTGCTAAGCGGAAAATACGGCAGAGCTTTGTCTCTAATTAGTCTATCAACAAACTTTTTTCGGACGGAAGGATTTTGGACTTGAGTCCGCATTTCTTCCCACCTAATGTGACGGTTCTGTCAGAGGCAATAACTTTATGTAGTCGGCAGTTGGAAGGTATGTCAGATATATCTTCACAGAACCTCCTGAATGATTCCTTTTTCGCCTTTTTGATTTCTTTGTTATAGTTGGCGAGAGCACTCGAGTAGGACTGCCAGTCTCCATTGCGTTTTGCTTTGTTGAATAATTTCCTTACTCCAGATCTGAGCTTTTTAAGGTCAGTGGTCCACCAGACGGTTTCCCTTTTGATGTTTTTGGTCTTAAGGGGGCAGTTTTCCTCGAAGGCAGAGACAATAGAAGATCTGGCCAGGTCGGCAAAACGATCTAGTCTGTCTTTCGTATCAATTCGAGGTGTTATTCCATTGAGAGCGTGACTTAGGTGCTCTCTGTACGAGAGCCAGTCAGTGTTTCTCTTTGGATAGTATGACATATGGATGGGGTTAGCTATATCAAATCGAATGTGTCGGTGATCTTGAGCATGAGGGTTCAGATGACACGTGCCAATTAGAGATAAGATTGTTAGATAGAGAAGTGGATAGGGTTAGGTCCAGTACTTCTCTTCTAACTGCGTTGATAAAGGCTGGATCACTTCCGATATTACATAGATTTACATTGTTAAATGTGATAAAATCAAGTAATGACATCTATGTCCGAGCTGCCCCATATTGTTTGGCAGGCAGGACCTTTGTCAGTTCCGGCAGTGGCGCCAAACAATGTCTGTCTGGGACCCAGACGTGTGGGTTTGTGTGCCGGGTTAGGGTTGCTTGACCTGACAGAGGGAGCAGAAGAGTTATTGTCTTCTTTTCCCATCTGCTGCATTTTGGGTTTAACAGCTGGTGTAGGAACAGGCGTTACCGTTCCCATAGGCGACTGTATAACTAACGGATTGTCCCTATACATAGCCGCCATATTAAAACCAAGAAAGTAGTGAGCATCAATCTAAACTTCTTGGGTTAGATTAAAGGATCAGCCGCAGTGTGAATATTTGTGGGCTAACCCAGCTTTAATTTGCCGGGATAGTGTGGTCAGATCATGCGCAATATGGCGGACATGATCTTATACTTTCTTGCATCCAAAGGCTGGAAATGAGTTGTATGCTCTGCTGCTGCCTTAAATAATGCGGAGGGTAGATGACGGGGCCTAGCAGCTTCGTTGGATTTTAGTTTAGATATTGGTATTCTCAAGAGAAAGTGGAATTTTTGGCATTCGTCGTCTGGTTTGATCTGCTAGCAGCAGAATCTGTGGCATCTACGCCATTTAGCAGTCTGCAGGAATGGTTTTTCTATATCCTTATCACCGACTGTCTCAGCTGTCTCAGCACCGACTGTCGACAGGCCGCTGATCTTCACCATTTAATGCTGGCTCCAAAATATTGCCTGAAAAATTGAAGGATACGCAATCAGCATTTTTTCGGCTTGTTGCGAATATGTTGGTAAGCGGATTGTTATAAAGCGTTTTTACTCACGTGTCAATCACCGTAGTAAGCAAGAAAGTTTTTCATATTTCTCTTGCTGGACCCATCCCACCGCCATCCTGGATGACGTTAAGGTCTGTTTTAAAGATACCGGTCTAGAGCGTTTGACCTTACTGGAACTGAGTTTTCAGAATACGACCGCTGCCGCCCGGAAACAGGATAAGTTGTTTTATGTCATTTTCGTTTGGTAATCTGAACGAAAACGACATTAGTGAGCTTGCTATCACTCACCTCTGTCGTCTGCCGCACCATCGACCTTTCAAATGACCAGTCACTTAGCAGTCACCAACGAGGAGAAGAGCAGTAGGAATTGATGGTGATTGGCTTAAATGAAAACGTTGTGTTCTCGTGCCAATACAAAATCCCTCAAAAATTTCGAAATTAAGAAATACAATATCGTTTCGATTCATACACCGGACGACTGTTTGCCTTTTTTTCTACGCTTTCCCACCTAATGCGGGCTCTTTGCGAAAAGATAGAAAACAAACAGCATTAACCCAGCCTGTCGTTAAAAAAAGAGAATCTTCCTTTCCTTCTTCTTACCGACTACTTATGTCCTTCTTTTGTTAACCTTGAAATTTTAAATGAATGACATTTGAATGACTAAGGCATCGTTGTAAGCGTTCTTCAATGAATTAGAAATTTCGGATCATTAAGGAAATTGGTTATTCGCATCGAAATCAATTCGGAGGCACCCGCACACTATTTTTAATCAGTGGTTCAATGTCTGGTTTTAAGTTGATCTTATGCAAATTCGTATGTTTATGACCCACACACCATACAATTTGTATTGTAATTACTTAATAATTAATTTGATTTAAATCTAGTCTAAAACCTCTCCGAACACAATTTCTAGATACGGGACTATGGCAGGTACAAAATATAACACAAATTTAGATATTTCACACAAGCACAATGGAATAAAAAAACGCAGATAATATTTATTTTATTTTAGCAAACATGTTTACCTAAAAAATATGTTTACATGACCAAGAATTAGATGAAACCCCTGGCAGCTAGTGGTATACTTTTAAACCAATGAAACCCAATTATTAATGATTATATGTCAAATTAAATTATATAACCATTTTAAAACTATAATTGAAGCAATGTAAATATATTTAAAACACTTAAAAAAATTATCTTATAATTTAAAATAAAGAAAAACAAATATAAAATTGTTTCTATGATATTGTTTATATATTTTATTTGAGCTGATTTCAGCTAGGGTAATTGGTTTTACTCACGTTAAAATGTCCAAAATGAGCTCATTTTTGCTCTCATTTACAAATGTGATTGAACACATTTGGACGGCTTCCTAGTTAAATATCATAGGTGTCTAAAGTTTGATAATGCAAACAAAATAGGAGCCTATTTCATAGATCTCAGTATAAATACAAGGTCTGTTGCCTTACTTTTTGAAGTTACTTTAAGATAATCAGAGTTACTAAAACTGCTTGGAGCTAAAAAAAAATTTAGCAAAAGAGATTTGCAGCGATAGAGAAAATCACTTCCCCCGCAATTGAGAATATTTCTAAATCTTCCAAAAGTGCAGTTTTTTAAGGCACTTTTTAATGTTGTTCAAAAATCAGCTGACATAAATTCAATTGTAAAGGCAAGGTGAGACTGCATGCCAAGTGGTCATATACTTGCCATTTCTGACAGTTTTCCAAAATATGGTCATTTGACGGCGAAATAGTCATTATTTGACCAATTTACTTGTAATCCAATATTACCTTAAATTCATATGAACTTCTTTAGCTCTATTTGATGTATCTGTGCCTACTTTTGAGGTAGAGTAATGTCGTTTTCGTTTGGTAGTGAAGCGGTTGGAAATACTTATACACAAATACAACCGCATATACACTTCAAATTCAAATGAAATATGTTTGCTTGTTCGATTGGCTTCCCGTATTGGATAGCTCTTCCGGATTACCAAACGAAAACGACATAAGTGCGTGAAAAATGTCAGCTAGAGCTCATTTCTGAGTTATTACTTCAACTACAATGTAGCACTTTGACAGTGTTGTGTTACATCTTTTCCATTTGCAGTTGTAGTACATCAATATATCTACAAAGAATCTGCAGAAGAACATTAGAAGAAATCGAAATAGACGACGAAAATCAAAATACCACCTCGAGCTATGATTCAACACAAACAGCAAAAAAAACTTCAACTACAACTAAGGTGGTGATTGTAGTTGATTTGATGAAGTAGCGCTGAAACAGGCCCCTGGTTTGTAGCTGTTTGTTTTTTTTAGTTTATTCCGTTTTTATGGTATATATTCGAGGGCTTAAATAAGAAAAACATCCTAAATCTCGACCACGACGGAGACAACTTTTCATCGAAAATCATCATGAGGACGAGGCCCATTTCCACTTCAGGGGATAAGCAAAATTACCGCTTATATTCGAAGTATAACCTAGTGCTGTTTACGCTGGATTCATCATCAGGCGAGCGCTACAGAGTCATGCTTAATGGTTTTCTATTGGGACTAGTAAACATGTGGTGAAATTCTGTGGGCTGCATGGTCGGATCGCCTAACCTCTTGTTTTGGCCGGCAAGAACATCGTATGACAAACTTTTCCCCTACTTGTATTAATTGAGTTCATGCGATTCATTCCGTTTATTTCGCTTTAAACAGTGTTTGTTTGTTTGCCCTTTTAATGCGCCCACCACATTAAATATTATATGATTATTCGCCAAGACTAAAACCTATACCTAACAAAAAACTTTTGCTACAAACAGAAAGCTGGGTACAATACTCTTGTATAATGGAAAACTGCGGAGCACTACGATCTACTAATTCCGCTGAGAGTCTTCACTTGACAAGGGCTATATGTACCACCTCGGAGCGCTGAAAACTAAAAATAAACACCGTAATCTCATGTCATGTCATGTCTAGAGTAAAAACTCACTTACCTTCATCATTATAATAATTTCCTCGGAAAATAAAAACATAATTCTTTACGATTTATTAAAACGGATACAAACTTTATTGCGCTACATGCATATTTATTGTTAAAACAAAATATTTAGTTAAAAGCAATCAAGATCTTAGACATGGTTGTGTGTTGTACATAGTTGCATTTTTCCACATTTTTCCACAGAAAACTATATATGTATATTACCAAAAAGATATGGTAGACATGGTTATCACATAACTTAAACATTAAAATCGTAGAAAATATAAGGGACATCCATAAGTTACATACATTAACATAAAACAGCCTCCTACGCGTACTGATTAGAATAGTTTACATAAAGTTGAGCAAGTCACCCAACTTTGGCAGGAAAACGTCGGGAATTAGTTTCTTCTGCTCTTCTGTGCCTTCGGCTATCCATGCGTTGACATGGTGCATCTGATGAATTCCAGACCCAACCAGCAGTGTCTGGAATCCACAATTGGTTCCCAGCAAGATGTCTGTGTTGCAGCTGTGAAAGGATATCAATTCGATAAAACACTCAAATAGCGAACAATTTGAAAAATTATTGCTTACCGATCGCCGATCATCAAAGTCCTTTCGGGCACAATGATTCCATCGCGTATAAGCGATTCGCAAATATTCGGATTCGGTTTTCCAATAAGGGTAGCATTTCGCTCGGCACATGTCTCAACCGCACGCACAATGCTGCCAGTACCAGGTATAACATAATTTGGCATAGGGAACCGCTCATCAGTGTTTGTAGCTAGGAAAATGCATTCGGGGTTATCTAAGTACGATGCGGCTTTGGCCATTTTTGGAAAGCTAATGTGCTCATCAAAACCAACGATTACAGCTCCGATATCAGTCTCCAGCTTCATCTCTTCATTCACAAACTGATTTAGGTTTGTTGTAATGACGTCGGGACCAACCTCATTGTGGGCAATACCCAATGAGTCGAGCTCCTTTGTTATTCCCTCCTTGCCGATTACGTACACCTTTTTGTTAAAATTTCGATTCTTAAGGTATGCAGCCGTGGCATGAGCAGTGGAAATTATTTCATCTGCAGTCAAATTGAATCCCATCCCGACCGCCTTCTCCAGCAACTCAGGTCGTGTTTTAGTTGAGTTATTCGTGACAAAAAATACCTTTTTCTTGAGCTCCTTAAATCGATTAATCGTCTCGACACTTCCCTCAATGGGACTGTTAAACAGCCACACAACGCCTAAAGTAAACAGAAATTAGTCATCCAGTGAATTACGCAATCCAGCGTCCTGATTACAAACCATCACAGTCCGTAAGGACAGCGTCGAACGAGTCCAGCCATTTCTTGACATCGACTTCTGGAAGATCCAGTAAATTAGTGGCGCTCTGCTTGTACATATTACTCGAGAAGGTAGCTAGACTACGACTGAAACGACAAGCAAAATTTTATTGCTGAATGAATTCGGTTTCGGACACAAAGGGAATGAATTTGAGAACAGCGTTTTTTTTGACTTTTCTCTCACAATGCGCGTTGACCCCAATTGAAGAATTAAAGTTAATTGACTATTTCTCTAATCTTTACATCAATTTTGGAAATATATTCATTATCGTGCTGCCTTATCAGATCACACACTTGCTCTCACGTTGTTAGTGGATGAAACGAAAATTGACAGTTGACAAATATTCCGGACAAATCGTGGGACACAGAACAGCTGACGCAGCTGACCTTGTCGATGACAAAAGGTCTATATGGATGGCAGAGATGTTCAAGTGCTTTTCTTTCGAAATACACTTTATTATTTGAAGATATACTATATAGGTATTTATAATTTCGAGTGGTTTCTCATTCGATGATCGAATTGAGTTTATTTTTGTGCGAAGGTAATCTCGTATCACTTGAAAGAAGCAATTTTACCACCGAATTTAATGAACAAATCCTAGATCAGAATAGAACAAAAAAATATAAGCGAATAAAAAATAACATATATAAATATAGGGTCCGCCAAATAACTTTTTTTTAAACAGGGCGCAAAACATCGAGTGTAGCTTCGGTGTGTGGCACGTAGCGCAGTTCTGTTGAAACCAAATGTTGCCAATATCCTCCTCTTCAATTTTTGTGAACAAAAATTCGTTCAACATGGCCCGATAACGATCGCCATTGACTGTAACGGCCACTCCTTGTTGTTGTTCAAGCGTATACCATTCGAACGTATACCATTCAAGCGTATACCATTCGCGAAATAAGCACTAGTTGAAAAAAAAACCTTAGATGGCGGACACTTTAGTTTGCGAAGAAAAAAAATGGCCCAATTATGTCGCAATATTTCCCAGCGTTGTTCAAGCGTATACACAACTGTATTCGTTCAGCGGAAGGATAAAACTAATTATCTGTCAAATCAGACATAAGCTAAGTGTTACCATTCGCGAAATAAGAAATAAGTTGAAAAAATAACTAGTTGAAAAAAAAAACGTTAGATGACGGACCCTTTATAAGTGTAGGTTTGTCGGCCATATTTTATATTTTACAAGACTTCACTATCTTCAAAATCGCTCAAATTTTGTATTCCAGTTCCTTTTTATGTCCTCAACTCAAATCTTTTCGAAACTTTGGGCTCGTGCCACGCCCAAACGGTAAGAGAGCTCCAAAATTTTTTAGCAGATTTGAAAAAATTACAAACACCAACAAATGTGAAGAATTTAGACCAATTAAAAAAATATTAGAAGCAATAGGTAAAAAACTACTAATGGAATATATTGAACAGAATAATATCTTATCAATTTACCAATCCGGTTTTCGAAAAAAGTATTCACGTGAGACTGCAGTACACCATTTAATAAATGATTGGAAAAATTGTGCAAAGCGGACGAAAATAATTGCACTTTTTTTTTATTTTAAAAGAACGTTCGAAACGATTGATTAGGAAATATTATTAAATAAATTGTATAAATATGGTATCAAGAATAAGGAACTCAATTGGTTCAGGTCATTTTTAACAAATAGAACACAGAGGACAAAAGTTAATAATTCGATATCGGAATATATTAAAGTAGAACAAGTTCCTCATGGATCAACTTTAGGGGCTCTCCTATTTATAATTATTAAACGATATGCCAAGAATCATACAATTTTGCAAAAGCGTGTTATATGCTGATGAGGAGACGACACTGAACAATGCAGAACCATGTGTAACATCTAGTAACATGGCTTAAAATGAATAAAATGAAGTTTAACGAACGAAAAAATTAGTTTATGACAATTAATATAGATTGCGAATTAACTATTGAAATTAATGGGAATTCGATCGAAAATGTTAAAAGCATAAATTATCTAGGAATGATAATAGACAAAAATTTAAAAATGGAACAGCACGTCGACTTTATAAGTAAAAAAAATAGGGAAACAGATTGGATTTTTTAAACGAATTCGACTGAATTTGCAAATGTCAACAGATGGACAGAAGACAACACTATGCAAGGGGTTTAGGCTGTTAAACATGTTACCAACAAATATAAAAACCGAAGAGAATTTTAGAATTTTTAAAACTGAATGTATCAAACACGTAAAAAGAAATATTTATAAAGAAATTTTAAAATTGCAGTAAAAATTAACTTATTAGAAAAATTGTAATTATAAATGAATTTATAAACTATTTAAAAGCCTAATAAATATATATACTACTACTACTACAGATTTGAGTTTAGGACATAAATAGGAACCAGAATACAAAAATTTGAGCCATTTCGGAGATGGTGCCTTGTAAAATTTTACCGATATTTCGAATAATTGACATTTCTGGCTGTTTGCGCCGTTAGTATTCTCAATATATTCGGATGCAGAAATAACATTTGAGGTTTGTGAGGAAAACAACTAAATTAACACTTAAAGGTATATATTTAATCTTCTACCTTTGGTTTGTTTTGGTAGAAACGTGGTATGACTTTCAATTACCTTGGTCCACTTAATTCGCAAATAATAACTGGTTCGACCTCAAAAAAGTGTAAGCAATCCTCCAAGTTCCCGATAACTCACAGAGGCGAATCAAAAGCTGGTGTTGTTTCATATGTATGATCTAAGAGTACTGTTATTCTTTTGATGTTTATTCAACATACTCCTTCTATTTATATGGTTTTTTAAATATTTTCTTCTCCCGTCTTGTCAATCTTCGCACGAACTCACATACACACTAGTGGAATTTGAAAAGAAAATACAAACTTCACGGGAGAAAGAGACTTCTGGCCTGTCTCCTCGACTGGTGCACACGAATCCGCTGCGAGTCTTACGGAAGTCTTCCGGATTAGCAATAGAAATAGAATTTAATGGAATTCCAAAACGATTTATTGTTACTCTTCCCCGACGACTCTACTGAGAAGAAGAGGAATATATAGCAGTACAAATACAACAGTACAAATAGCTGAACCACTTCTAATTCTAATCGCTGATGTAAATGATGAAAAGAAGAATTCCCAATATAGCTCCTTGAGGAATACCCAGCCTTACAGGTAACTGTTCGGTAACTCGTTTGAAATTCTTGTTCGTTGCAGTTTGCATGATAAATAACTTCTGAACAATTCCAGTTTAACTCCTCGTACACCGTAATTCTCCAATTTTTGGATTAGTGTGATTCTGTCTATCGTCTCAAACAGCAACTATAACTTGCTCTTGTCATGCATTTCAGTTGTCCATTGAGTTATTACAAGATTAAGTAATATTTAAGCTGCGATCAGCTGTTTTGATGCCGAAATCCTGATTGAAACTCCGTCAAGAAATTGTTACATTCCATTTACTTTTGTAACTGCTTCTGCACCACTTTTCCAAAAACTTTGAAAGTTTTTACCGTTCGCTGTACCTTCTCTTGTGTGATGGGGAGGCGTGTTCAAAGACTGAACGACCCTGCACTGGTTCTTCTTGCCCGTTTGGACACCGTCTCGTTATTCTCCATATCTACGATAGTTAGATGATCTTCGGAGCTATCTTCAATAATTTCTTTCGGATTCACTGTCATTTATTAATACGATTGCTAATTAGCAACTTATGCTATACTCACACACTCGTATAATTTATATTATTAGGTATGAACGGTTCCATTCAAAATAATACAAAGAAATTCATGCGTAATACAGATACAGTAAGTATGCATATATTTAGTTATATTTGTTGTTTGTTTATGTGTTATTTTATACAACTTAGGTTCTATTAATAAATGTTATAATATATATGTATGTATCTAATCTACTAACCAAAACTAATAAGAATTCTAATTTGCCTTTCATTTGCAATTGAAAAACATGAGTAAAAAGGAAGATACGAAGAAGAAAGCCCCAGGAGAACAGAACAAAACAATTCCACTTCATTACGATCTGAATCGAGAGCGGCGGGCCTAGAACAAGGGAGTCTGCTGAGTCATGAGAATTCCACCATTGTTTCCTGTCGGTGGCTCTGGACTGTGACGCTGCTTCTTGCGTTTCTTTTCCTTTTTTCGCTTTTTACGCTCTTTGTCGTCTTCGTGACGCTTCTGTTTCTTATGTTTCTTCTCATATGTTTCCAAACCAGCTGAATCTGTAAAGGTATCAAACATAATAGAATTACGTTAAAGCCTAAAATCACTTGGTTATTGCTTCTGTCAATTTTGTTTACCCATCATGGAGTTTTCTGGTGGAACAGCACCATCCTTATGCTTATGCTTTTTGTGTTTATTCTTGTGTTTTCTCTGTGGTGTTGTGTTCAATGCCCGATACTGTTCAGGAAGCTATATTTAGATAACCAAAAGAGTTAGAAATTGCATAAGGTTTAAATTATCGATTAAATTTACAGGTCCAGGATGAAGACGGAAACCAGCATACTGAACACTTGTTAGTGGCAGCAATTCTTTGCCTATAATTGGTGGCTTCTCCATGACACTGCGCAATGTGCTGTTTTCCTACAAAAAGATAAAAGACGATATTATGTTAATAGAATTACAAAGCAACGCCCTATTAATTTATTCATAGGATCGTCCTAAGAGTTGCATGCAATCTGTTACATAGTAATTATGAAGAATCATCTCAAAATGTATGTGTTTGTTATTGTTTACATTTTATTTTATTGTATCCACTTAAATTTTGAGTGCGTCATCGTTGTTTTCAAAAAAAATAAAAAAACACACAATGGACTTTGTTTCTATTTACTGGGATGGTGGTTTGTTTTGGTGCATCATTATTATATTTTTAGATGGAAAAAACAAAATACTGATAAGCTGAAAGTAAAAGTTTACAACGCATTTTTAGAGCCAAAACGAAATAGCAACAGTTTCTTCGGCTGATTTCTTATCGAATATAAGGTGTCAGATGTTTATTTGTTGAAAGTCAGAAATTTGGTTTTGTTTCCATTTACCAACTTAATTTGTCTGTTGTTTCTTACATTTTCCCATTATTATTATAATATACAGCGACCTATGACCTTTTTTTTCCTTATAAAAAACTATAGACTAATTAAATTCTAAGACAGATTTAGGACTCGAAGGACCCTTGGGATAGTAGTTGCAGATGAATTCTTGATGTCTTGAGGGAAGGCAATTTTATGAAGATGCAGAAGTTGCGATAGCAGTGGCCAGTAAGAAAGTCAATTGGGATTTTAAGGTCCCTCTGGCTTAGTAGTTCAGCTCGGGAACAATATAGTAAGTTCCCAAGAGTCAATTTCCGAGTTGATGCTACAAATTCAGGGTCGTTGCAAGAGCATTGTAGAGAATTTACATGCAATTTCTACGAATCCGGAACCCTTCGTGGCATACATTGTGAACAGCTAGTTGATTGAGACTGTTCAGGCAACTCCATACAAGTTCGTTGTCTAATTTGCAGCAGTCAGGACCTTTCAATGCTGCTCAGCTTTCTAAGAACATATTAATGTTTGGCCCCTAGCACAGTTTGCATAGTCTTCGGCTTGGAAGATAGATATCCTTTTAGCAAGGGAAACTGAGACTTAACAGTAAGGATCCATCCGTATACCATTGTCGATAAAAGTTAAACCTAGATAACATGAAAAATCAGTACTTTAATCGAGGGACTGGACAAAGAGCTTCATAGAGTAGAGTATTTTTATGTGCCCTTTTAGATTGCCCGCTTTGAATTCATAAACGAGTTAAAGCCTTAGCGCACTGGCTAGGGCATTCTTCAAGTTCCTCCAAAGCTGCAAATGGTTTGAAACGCCTTGCTTATGTGATGCTAATGCAAGTCATTCTTTGTTATTGCTGAAGTGCTTTTCAGGTTGAGGTTGGATTAAAATGTTCTCACTATAAGAAAGAATAGGTGATATTTAGTAGAACTACAATGAGTAAAGTTCAGGTAATTTTTGGGCGTAGACCCCGCTTTATGACAAACAAACTAGAGAACACCTGTAGCATATTAGGTTACGCGCACATAACGCATTGCTTTCTCGCTTTACTGTGCGCGCAAACTTATACTAGTGAGATTTTTATGAAGGTTTGCGATATTTCTACATATTGTTGTTTTTGAAGGGTTTATATTGATTCCCTTATTTTATAAACAATTCCATACGTTATGTAGGGCATTTTAGGAATTGCATATTTTATGAATCCGACTGAAGCATGTAGGGCATTTTGGGAATTGCATGTTTTATGAATCTGACTGAAGCAAGTAAGGCTACAAACAGAAAAGCTCTCAATAATGATGTATTTATTACTACCAAAGCAAGACAACATTTCATTTAAGTAAAGGCGTGGCACAAGAGCACCAATTTACAGAACCTAAATGTTCCGGATAAAACTCTGTAAAAATGTACTTTATTTATTTATTTTTAAGAAAAAAGTTGATAAACATCTTTGAAACTTTTTTCTTACACTTGCACCTGTTGAAGCTATCAAAATGCCGAGAATGAGAATAACAAATTAACTAAAAGAATGAGTAAATTTTGCAATTATTACCACCCCGGACAGCAGTTACCAATGAAAACGACAAACTACAATAAAAAAAGACAACGTTTCCTGGAACCATATTTCACAATGCTGTGAAAAAAAAAGTATCTATAACCGCGAATTTATCGATTTGCCTAGCCAATACAAGCGGCAGTATTTCATCATAGGTGAAAGCTACATGCAGAGCAAACGGATTTTTCATAACAGAGACAATATGTAATATGTATTTCAAGCACACGACTTCAATTCAAAAATCCTTTTATAATTTTTGCTGATAAAAGCACAACACCTGGCTAACAACAAAAACAGTGCCACCTCATCTCACCACAGAACAAAACAAATTTTCACCTCTGCACGTTTTGCAACAAAAAAAAAATAAAACACTTACCAAATTGTTCATTCCATCAAAGATTCCTGGAAGATTGGGCAAAAAAGAAGACAACGACTCCTTGACTTTTTTATCTTTGAATTTAGTCAAAGTATGGTGTAGACCATACTCAGTCATTAGATCCTTGTCGCCAGTCAATTCACCCTTTCCTATGAAAAAAATATTATGTAAAATTTTGTAATTTATATTCAAGCCTTTTCTCCAAACGCACCTGGTGGTTCCTTCATCGAATAAAAGGGTCCACTATGAACAATCGATGGGTTCTTTCCCAATGAAATAGTCGTCTTCAGAGTGCCAGACGAGTCTTGTCTTGAAACAACTGGTGAACGACCACCGCGAGGTGATGATTTCGGGGAGAACGATTCCATTTTACGAAATTGATCACCCATCATCATATTGCTGTAGGCCATCATTTTGGCATGCACAAAATAGCAATTAATTAATTTAATTTGCTTTGATTTTGTTTTTGGGGATTTTTTTTTATTCTTTTGTGTGATTTTACTTTTGCCTTTTGCGTTTCAGGGTGAGCCAGAGAAAATTACCCCTCCCAGCACACCACTGACTACGGAAAGGTTTATTGTTTGTTGAACAAATTCTATGAATTTTATTTTCCTTTAAAGATTTTCAGGTTCTTGAACAAATTATAAATAAATACTACTTTTTCAACTAAATGCAAACAAGAATTTTCTTCACAAAGAAACTATGCAGCTGAACTTTTCTGCAGTAACGCCATTTTGGAACTGCTGAAGTGACAGCCATTGAAGGAAAATGTCATTTGCTGGTGAAATTTTATTAATTACAAAAAAGGGAATTTTTAATTTAAAAAAAGTGGTGCCAAGCCAAATGTTTGTGAAAAGGAATTTTAAGTTTCAAGAATTCACTGGTCATCAGAAATAAATAAACATATAACAATAATTATTCAAAAAATATACTTCTCATAGGAAAAAGAAATCAAGTATACGGTTAATTACAGATATTGCTTATTTTGATAGAATTATCGTGTAATCTATGTTCCAAAGCCATCACAAGTTCTTTGAAAGCTTTTTTATGAAGATTGTTGCGGAATTATAAATTTTCTAAATAGTTTGTTAAAATTTTAAAAGACAACTTCAAATCAACAAAAACCGAAATTTTCAACACATTGTTGTTTGACTGAATTTGCTTTTGTTAAGCTCTATGAATGCCTTGGCCTGTCGATTTTTATTCGCACAACCTGTCAGAGCTTACTCCAACTGTATTCAGTGCAGTCAGATCACGTTTGGGAGAAATAAATTTGATATATTCATTTAGATCGATGTAGTGGTGTTTTTAAAAGCAATGAATTTTATGTTTTCAGTAGTTTATGTTTCCATCATGTTTCATCATTCTTTAATTGGTGTTCAAAGCACTCATTTAATAAGAATGAATAAGGGCCTTTTATAGCTATTATTGAAATGCATCACTGGCACAAATTAGAATAGTTGTTTAATTTTTTTTGACAATTCGGTTATAGCAATCATTAAAAAATTTCTGTGAGCGAAAGTCCAATGGTATAGGTTTTCAGGTTAGAGTTGATCATTGAAAGCAAAACTGACAGCTGAGAATCGAACACATCAGTGGAACGATTGTGTTCCAAATTGTAGAAACGAATATCAGCTGTTCATTGAAATCAATTTCAATCAGTGAAATAATAAAAATCGATTAAAAGAAAAAATTTAAATCAGAATTAAGTAATTTTGTTTGTAGAAAAATTCTATAAGTGATTAGCTTTATTTTTATACCGTTTAAAGCCAATATGGTTTGTTTAGTCGTCTTAAATTACGAAAACAAAATTTTCAATGATGGATTTCAATGATAACTATAACTGGCCACTTAATCATTTTCTAATTGCACACTTTTTGATTATGGAATATTATCTTCGGTCTACTTCCGACAAATAAAAACCTTAAACACAAAATTAAAATACATTGTACATGGGATTTACCACTACGAACAGAACATTTTTAATTTAAAATAATGTTTTAGAATCATTAAAAATTGAAAGATTTTTCGAACCAACCGCAACTTTAATATTATTCGAATTCGTTACAGAATTAAAATTTAAAAATGATATAATTAGAAATATGGAATGTCTTGTGACGTAATGTACCTATTGATTTGACTTCATCGGACGCTCTCAGCATGCCTCGATAAAAACCTTCACATCTATTGAAGAAGAGGCGAAGCCAGCTGGTCGTGAAGTTAATGATGAAAACAGAGCATTTTTTCAAAGCCTAAGGAAAATGTCACTTTTAATACATTGCAGCAACATCGAGGTTAAGGAAGAATAGTAATGAACTCCACCAAGACAACCTAGTAGAAATTCGGTAAAAAAATATAGTAGGAAACGTCGGCTTGGTAAACCGCTTTACAGCGCCGAGTGCAGGGCTATAGATAACAAGACGCAATTCATTTATTCAAAAATTCATCGAACAATTTTGTGTCCTCTGTTTATTCTACCGTAAAAAGTCCAAAAAACCCAATGAACAATTGTGTAAACTTAATATAATCTTATAAAAACAATTAATGAATAATAATGAACTAATGCATACGAATAACTTTTACCTTAATTCTTTTCCAAGCAAGCGTCCGTTTCTTATATCAACCCCGCATTTCAAATGCTCTGTGTTCCAATTTTCCGAAATCAGTGCTGTCAACCTCTTTCGCACGAATATCACCTCTCCTGCTCGTGCCACTTTTTTTAAACGTCATTGGTGAAAAAATATTGGTGGTGATTTGCGGGCTCCACCGGAATATATTTTTTATTTCTTTTATCGAAGAATTGCGGAAGGATTCGATTTTTCGCGACTAAATCCGACGACATATTAATAGTACACGAACTGTATTAAAACCAATAGACTTAACAAAATGCAGTGCAGTTTAAGAAGTGTCATATCAATTGTGAATAAGGTGAGTTGCATTAGGGCTAGCAGCCCCCAAGACATTCAATTTTTTTAGGATTATGCAATCCTAATAACCTCGTTTCTTTGCTCTTTTTGTCATTACGCTTATGAAGAATTGTTATTTAATTTGATATTTTCAAGCGATTAGTTCACGGGGTGGCATTAATCACGGGAATTGTTTATTTTATATGCTATGACTATCGACTTAACCTTGAATCTTTCGCCTAATCATATCATTCCACATAAATTTGTTTCTGATTAGAATCATCAGCTTATTGAGTGTAATCTTTTTTTTTTTGTAGACTCCTTTGAAATCGAATGGAGCCATTTTGGGAGCGCTTAATTGCCGTTTCTATTCGGCAACACACGATGCGGATTTGGTTGTGATCGGTTCGGGGCCGGGTGGATATGTTGCTTCCATCAAAGCAGCCCAATTGGGACTGAAGGTATGAAGGTGCATTTGGTGGATAATGATGAACGTAATATTGATGTTTTTTTTACAGACTGTCAACATTGAAAAGTACCCAACATTGGGAGGAACCTGTCTCAATGTAGGTTGCATTCCATCTAAAGCGCTACTGAATAATTCATATTTGTATGAAATGGCTGCACATGGCCATTTGGCCGAACGTGGCATCAATGTTAGTGGGGTTCAGCTGGATTTGGAGAAGTTGATGTCAATGAAAACGAATGTTGTCAAGGCTCTGACTGGTGGTATCGTACAGCTGTTCAAGAAGAACAAAGTTACACAATTGACCGGGGTTGCCACCATCACATCACCGAATGTAGTCGAAGTCGCCAACAGCGATGGCTCTAAGGACACTGTTAACGCAAAGAACATTATGATCGCCACTGGATCTGTTGTAACGCAATTCCCTGGAATTGAGGTGAGTTTTTGCTAAGATTAATATTTTAGGTTGTGGTTAATGGGACCTCGTTTATAACAACACGACAACTGCTTCAACCCTACGCAAACTCCCGTGTGAAATCTAAATCAATGTACAGCTGCTGTTCCCAACTTAACCCACGTATAAAAGTCAATTCCAGTATTGTTGATTAAGCAAACCGGTCGATCGTTTCGTTTATTTTAGAACTCGCAAACTTTAAAAGTTTCATCTCAACTGTAAGATTTTGAGAGAAAAAAGGTAGCAAATTAATAGAAATAAAATTTTGTTTACACTTAAATATGGTTCAAGTATCAAGAAGTCTAGATAAAGAAAATCGAGGTATTCATTTAGAATGTCCTTAACTTTTTTCAATATATGAGAGAACTTCTGGAGAAATATGAACTACGAATTCCAATCATTATAGGACCAGAAAGTGCTTCATTTCGTTTGCAGAGACTACGATCGATCTTCTCTATGTGCGATATAGCTGAGGTTTGAGATTTATATCCGAATTTTGAAAATAAATTTATCTGATTAACTATCTGGCATTGTATGTGACATAGTTCGAGTTTTTGAACATTTGCCACAGTTGTTTTGAAGCGAACAGATCATTATTTTCTTCCGCAGGTTATTACTTGACCTACGCATGACCTTCAAAATATAGTGTTCAGCTTTTTGATATTTTAGATAGATCTGCAGTAGGGCTGATTCGTCATGTATGGCATAGTTCGAAGTGGATGAAGAGAATTTAAAAATAATTTTTAAAAAGTATCGTTGCACAGTTTCTTATCGAGTTTTATGTAGCCAAAAACATGATTTGCATAGTGTCGTTCAACACTTTGAACTTTGACGATCCATCTACCGTAGTGGACTATTTCATGTGCTTAAAATGAAAATATGTTAAGCTAAGTTTTCAACCCATAACTGTTTTAAGAACAAAAAAACAAAAAAAAACGAAAAGACTTCCCCAACTTGAACATTTTAGTCCCAGATTATTTGTTGACAATGTATGAAAATATTTACTGCCAGTAGCACTTTCTTAATTTAATAACTATTTGAATCCAGAGAGTCTCAGCGAAGTTTAGTTGAAATTTTCTGGTGGAAACTTTTATTTGTCCACTACGGAATATATGCTTTTTGCAGTTAAATCTTCCACATAAGGTTGATGGCTGCCTTACCTGGTATTGTTTTCTCTTTCACATGCGGACACAAGCCAATTTTTTTTTTTAATAATTAAACCTTTTACCTTTTGCTTTCTTTATTGAGAGTCGATTACCGATTCATTGGTGGCGAAATCCTCAGCAATCTAAATTGTATATAATTCATGCACATTCATAAACCTTTCGAGCTAGTACATAGTAAGTGTGCTGAGCGGCTGGAAAAACAGATATACAAATACAACTACATTTACATACGTTTTGTGTTTGCTTGAGAGAGCTCTTCTTTTTTGTCTGTTCTTCTTTTCTCTGGCAAACGTGTTTTTGATCAGGAAGAGGGATCATAACTTTCCCGCTTTACGTTTGAACTCAAAAAATTTCGAGAGGCCTTCTAGTTTCAATAAAACCGTACACTTAGTTCAATTAAAAAAAAAAACTTCGTTGCCCGAGATGATGCATGCGTCGAAACCCTTGTACTAGCGTAGGAACTTGAGTTGAAAAACGTTGTTCAACACTCTGAAACTAAGCATAAACAGTTGTGGGTACGGAAATAAACTGCGACATTAATACAAATTTAACAAGGAATAAAAAAGATTAAACATTGCGCTGAATAGTTCAACGTGCTGCACATTGTTTTGTATTCAACATTAACGAGCAATGCTAGCGGGACAAATTTTTAAACAACCGGATGATAACTGGAGCATATAGTGGACGATCCCGTGTTATTAGAGAGACGGAGAAAGAAACATTAAAATAAAGACGTTTATTCCCTGGACAAAGTGTTCCTGTTTAAAGCAGCGACTTTGACAAAATTAAGAAATAAGAATTTAGTGAAATTCGATGAATAAAATCTTTAAATGGTTGGCAAAACAAGCGATAATCAGTAAGAAAGTGCTGATTCTGGACTTCAACCGCGGACTGTATTAGCGTTATCACAAGATGTGCATGTAGTGCATAAAGTCAAGTTCATTTCACCACCTACTCAGGGTCCAAATGAACCTTAATTTGGAAAACTTGAAACATCGTCGCGTGTTCGCAAAACAAGAAAGTGTCATTTTGTTTTGCCTTAAAACAAAGTGTGAAACAAGAAAAATTTTAAAATGTTTGTTGTTTGAGTGTATTGGAATCTTCACCTTTGCCGCAAGATACAAATCTTCAAGGAGAAAACAAAGTTTAATATAGTAAAACAAGCTTACTTGGCATTGTATAATTTGTTTGCCGAACGGCGACAACATTATATTCCCCAGACCAATTCGCCAACAAGATCATTATTTTCGACACCATTGAACTATTTCATGTGGATGTAGTTAAGTCACAGGCCTGTGACAACAATCCAACGACGATTTATGCTTAGAAATCATTCATGTGTTATATTCAAACAAAATTTTTAAAGCTCTGAAAAAACACATTTAATCGCCGCACTAGAAGGCCTTTCTTTGCATTTGCAAATGGCAATGCCTATTCTTGGTCTTCTATGTCATCAAATTAGTTGCAAAAGTATTACAACGTTTTTTTTTTTTTAAAAAGTCTTGGTTCACGTTTTTTTAACCAACAAGCATTATTTATCTAACCCAATAGCCATTCAAGTTTCGAATTTTCTGTTACTTTGGTCCTAAGATTTAAGTTTCTTTCTATCTGCCCTTCATTTATTCTTTCATTTCGTTTTCGATTCAGCCTCTCATGTCATTTTCTTTCTTCAGATCGATGAAGAAATTGTGATTTCAAGTAACGGTGCCCTTTCATTAACAAAATTTCCCAAGCGAATGATCCTCGTTGGCTGTGGCATTATTGGTTTAGAACTGGGAGCAATATGGGCGCGTCTTGGAAGCGAACTAATAGCAATTGACATTAATGAACACATTGGAGGAACATTCATGGATCATGATATGGTAGCTGTCTTTCAAAAGGTTCTCATTAAGAGTGGCATGACTTTCAAGTTTCAAACTAAAATCACATCGGCCCAAAAGACCACTAATGGTGTAACCATAGCCATAGAGAATATAAAAGATGGAGCAAAGGAAGAAATAACAGCCGATTGTCTTTTGCTCGCCATCGGTCGTCGTGCATACACCGACAAGCTGGGACTGGAAAATGTCAATATTAAAACAGAAAAAAACGGAACAATTCCAGTTAATGAGAAATACCAGACTGTTGTGCCTAATATCTATGCTATCGGTTATTGCATTCGTGGGGAACAGTTGGCGCACAAAGCCGTGGCGGAGGGTGAAGCTGCCGTTGAAGGAATTCTTGGCAAATGGTGTAATGTTAACTACTCCATCTTACCAAGTGTGGTGTTCACTCATCCTGAACTGGCATGGATTGGACCACCCGAGCGCGAACTTAAAAAAAAAGAAATTGCCTATAAAGTTGGAAAATTCCCCATAAGTGCTAATTCTAGAGCAAGAACCAATCTCGATTCTTTGGGCTTTGTTAAGGTTCTGGCTGACGAAAAGACAGAACAAATTTTGGCCGTGCACATCTTGGGACCAGTAAATGAGTTCAAGTTTTCCGCTAACGTATGGTTAATTTGTTTTTTGTTTTTTAAAAACAGTGTGCGTCTGAGTTGATCAATGAAAGTGCGCTTGTTATGGAATATGGTGGCACGGCTGAAGATATCGCGCGTGTATGTCACGCCCATCCTGTATGATAAGCAAATGTACAATTCTCTTCGTGTTTATG
Source organism: Ferdinandea cuprea (assembly GCA_963576555.1). Taxonomy (NCBI): domain Eukaryota; kingdom Metazoa; phylum Arthropoda; class Insecta; order Diptera; family Syrphidae; genus Ferdinandea; species Ferdinandea cuprea. The sequence continues at coordinate 80,922,962 of OY754960.1, read as the reverse complement.
GTAACATTTTATTTTCAGACCGTTTCCGAGTCACTTAGGGAAGCCAGTATGATGATTGCATTTAGAAAGGCAATCAACTTTTGACCATCGAAATTTGTTTTTTTTTTTATTGAAGTTTGTGAAGTTTTTATTTTTAAAGCCATTAAAATATGTTTAAAATAATTTAATTTCCTGACTTAACCTTTTTCAAAAGAGAAATTCCGCCACCAACTGTCAAGCAATGCTAAAACCAATTGTATCTCCTTTTCTCTTCCTTAGGTCGATGAAGAAGTGATTGTTTCCAGTACAGGAGCGCTCTCCCTCAAGCAAGTGCCCGAGAAGATGATCATCATTGGCGCTGGTGTTATTGGTCTTGAACTCGGATCCGTGTGGAGCCGTCTTGGCGCCCAAGTTACTGCCGTTGAATTCTTGGACACAATCGGCGGAGCCGGTATTGATGGAGAAGTCTCAAAAACTTTCCAAAAGATCCTCACCAAACAGAATATTGGATTCAAACTTGGAACCAAGGTGCTCTCTGCCAACAGGTCTGGCAATCAAGTCACTGTCTCCGTTGAAAACGTAAAGTCTGGCGAAAAAGAAGATCTGACATGTGACGTTCTTCTCGTTTGTGTCGGTCGTCGTCCATACACCGATAACTTGGGCTTAGAAAATGTTGGCATTGTCAAGGACGACAAGGGTAGGATTCCAGTCAACGCCCAGCTTCAAACTGTCGTTCCAAACATTTACGCCATCGGCGATTGTATTCACGGACCAATGTTGGCCCACAAAGCCGAAGATGAGGGTGCCGCTTGTGCTGAGGGCATTTTGGGTGGTCATGTGCATATCGATTACAACTGCGTACCAAGTGTTGTGTACACACATCCTGAAGTTGCGTGGGTTGGCAAGACCGAGGAGAACCTCAAACAGGAAGGTGTCGAATACAAGGTTGGCAAATTCCCCTTCATGGCCAATTCCAGAGCGAAGACCAATAACGAATCCGAAGGATTCGTCAAGGTGTTGTCGGACAAGGCCACCGATAGAATCTTAGGAACACACATTATTGGACCTGTAAGATCGCAATTGCACTTCCTACCGCTAGCATATGTTGATATTTTTTTTATTTTTTGTATTTTAGTCTGCTGGTGAAATTATCAATGAAGCTGCTCTCGCTATGGAATATGGTGCTTCAGCGGAAGATGTTGCCCGTGTCTGCCATGCCCATCCAGTAAGATAATTGCAAAAACAAATTACAAATGTTTTCTTTTATAAAACTTTTCTTCTTTGCAGACAAACTCTGAAGCTCTCAGAGAAGCAAACATTGCCGCAGCATTCGGCAAACCAATTAATTTCTAATTCTTCTTCCTAACCTCACTACCACGCCACGAATCGATGATGCGAATAAAAACATTAGAAAACTAACCAAGATCTGTTCGGTGTGGTGTGTTATTTATTTTTGAAAATTTTAGAAGCAATTTATTTTTTAATAATAAATGGATCCACTAATGTGCTAGTGGCGCCTCAAAGCAAACGGATAAATAAAAAACGATTTTAGACTTAAACGAAATAAATAAAGAAAACTAATGGTGATCACTTGTGAATATGTGTATATCCTGTTGCCGATTCGCAAAGCCAATCGTCCTTTTAGTTTTTTAATTCGGATGTTATTGATTTGTTTTAAGCGCGATACGCCCTTCAATAGCGAGTTGAAAGTCGATACGACATGGAAATAAAGAAATTTAATAAGTGAAAGTTGTTATTTCTGTGTGTGTGTGGATATCTTTTTGTATGTACCCCGAGATTTATGCTACAACCAAGCTTTAAAAAAACAAAAAACCTAGTCTGGAACATTTACAGATTGTTAGTTGGGCTAGTTCTTTCCAGATGTCATCATTAAACTCTAGTGTACCCCTAATGGAATTTTTGCAGTCGCCTACAATATGAGAAGAGCACAAACACCATTCATCATTGCAGTGATAATCATCACATTCCTTACGTCAGGCAGTTATATAACTTGCTGGCTGCCATCGGTGTTCGGATTTCGACGTCAAATTCCCGACTAAAGTACAACGAGCCACGTGATAACAGCAGGGGATGATGGAAGCATCTCATATACGAAGACCTATATGCTGTATGTAACTCAAGGTCGAATCGCTGTTTTTATTATTGCGATTAAGAAAGTGAGAGCAAAGATTAGGAATGACAAAAAATTCTATTATCATAATTCGAACTTGTGAACTTTGGGCCTCACAAATCCGACTTGCGGGGGATCATGCTAATCGGCAAATAAATAGGTTTTTTATTTATGTTTTTTTTATATTGTCTCCATTACTGTTTTTAACTGGCGGGATATGCCCTTGGCCTTTGAATCTTCTTCGAAATATTTCGTATCTGTATCTTTTGTCCAGTTTGATAAGATATCTTTTCAATAATGATAATGAATTTTGCAGTTTTTTAATTTCATTTTTCAGCTTAAGCTGCCCAAATGACTTTTTATGAGACCTTTACTTCAATTCCTTGTCAGCCGAAGGGCAACATTATGAATACTACTTCCCAGATGTTGTATCCGTTGTAAATAAATGGAAATTAAATTATTTTAAATTGATTTGAAATAGTCTCAAATATTAAGTCAATTTAAGCCGAAAAGCGAGATACTGAAAATAATTCTTTAACAATACCAATTTCCAAGTGGTTCCAGGAAGACGGCGCTACATGCCAAACAGAATTGAGAAATGTGAGTTCGGTAAGCAATTAATGTCTCCTTTGGACCGGTAAATTAGCTGTCTAGATCGTGTGATTTGATGAATTTAAACAATTTGTTATGAAGATTTTGTCAAATAACTCGTCTATTTCAATAAGCAGGATAAGAAGACAACATTAGACGAGATGAGAAATGTCGAACAAGTGACTTAAAGTTCGGCTCTCCGTATGGACCACTTTAATCGTAGCCGTAGTCAACATTTAAATATCTGAAGAAATAGATTTTCTATTTACTTTATCTGTCCCTAGTACCTTATTTAGAATGTGAGTTCGAAAATAAATTTCAACCTGTATTTTCACTTTTTTATCATTAAGAGATATCTCAGTCGGAAATCGCATTTAGATTTTTCTCCAAATATATCTACTTGCATTGATTTAAGATTTCGAACTTTCATTGAAAAATAAATCATATATGTTCAACACGTTTTTATACAGAAAATGTCACAGAGATAAAGAATATTTATTAAGAAGAATGTATGCTACATTTTCAAAATTATATTTTATTTTTAGAGTAAACATTTAGGGATTGAGTGCATATTAAGTAACTAATCTCAAATTCCTTATGCATTGGTTTTTTAGCGAGAATAGAGAGCGAAAAATATATGGGGATAGCAAAATATATTTAAATGATCTTATTTAATATTAATAACTCAGATTTATTAGGAAACCTTCCAAAAGGTCGAGTTATTTTCGAGCTCTAATCATAAATTTTAAGTTTGCCTTTTTAATATCCGCTAATAGAGTTGTGCTTATAAGGGTACCATCATACAATCTTTCTCAAAAACCGAAAATGAATTAAAATAAAATAACCTTATCAACCTCTTGATGTAGACCCAGTAAGGCATTTCAAGCTTTCGCCTAAGAGTATGTTCGGCTTCACATAAAGCAGCTAATATTTTGACATTTAAACGCTCTGTCAAAACATCACCGGCCAGGAGAACTGCAAAGCACATAGTATTTTTCTGGCCAATTTCCTATGCTCGAAGAGAGTATATCCAAATACATCTCGAAGAAAATGAACTCTATCAAGCGTCTGCCAGTATTTTTGTTACGTTCAGCTCAACACGAATTCCCTCGTGCATTTACTAGCTCAGCAGAAGGTCAAGTCGATGAGGTAACATACTTTTCTTCAGTGGAACTCGACTGATAACACTCTTCGCTTTACAGTCCCAAAAATGGCCAAGAAAGATCTTCTCCGGCATCCAACCAACTGGATCACTTCACCTCGGTAACTACCTGGGAGCCGTGCAAAAGTGGGCAGAACTGCAGAACGCTAGTGAAAATGTTACTTTTTGCATCGTCGACCTGCACGCCATTACCGTTCCAAAAGAACCAGCTACACTGCGAAACAATATTCTCCAGATGACTGCCACAATGCTCGCTTGCGGCATTGATCCCAACAAATCGACACTGTTCGTCCAGTCATCAGTAAAAGAGCATACTGAACTCAATTGGATTCTAAGCTGTATTAGTACAATGGCACGGCTGGGTCACTTGCCGCAGTACAAAGAGAAGACGCAGAAGATGAAGGAAATACCACTCGGTTTATATCTGTATCCAGTACTACAAGCAGCAGATATTCTTCTTTACAAGTTAGTTGAACGTATTTCAATTACACATTTGTCAACTACTCGCTTTCTTACAGAGCTACACATGTTCCTGTTGGCGAAGATCAAATTCAGCATATCCAACTCACCCAACACTTGGCAAAGGCGTTTAATTTTCGTTTCGGTAGCACATTTCCCAATTGTCATGCGATTATTGACAACAAAGACGCGGCGCGGATTCGGTCATTGCGGGATCCCACCAAGAAAATGTCGAAATCCGATCCAGACACCAAAAGTTGCATCTACCTGACGGATGAACCTGACGTAATAGTCGAAAAGGTTAAAAAAGCCGTAACAGATTTTACCTCCGAAGTGACATACGACCCAGAGAATCGTTTGGGTGTCAGTAATTTAGTCGCCATTCACTCGTTGGTATCGGATGGTAAGATTCCAGAAGAAATCGTCGAGGAAGTTAATGGTATTGATACTGGAAAATATAAGCTTCTTGTCGCAGAAGCAGTGGTGGAACACCTAAAGCCAATTCGAACAAAAATAAATGAATATATTCGGAGTCCGGATGAGTTGATAGAAATTTTAGATCTTGGACGAGCAAAGGCCAAAGCGATTGCAGAGGAAACAATGGCCGAGGTGAGGCAGAAGGTCGGCTTAGGTTCCGCTCTATCTGTGTCTGCTGCTGATAAAATGGCAGAGAAAATTTAGGAAAATATGAAATAAATTTTATTCGTCGGAATGTGTATTTGTTTTTTTCTTTAAATTTTATGTGGGATTAAACTTTAAAAATTAGCTTAGAGGAAAGCCGTTATTTATTCTAAAGCAGATGATAGTAGCCCTAAAGCAGCAAAACTTGTATACTTATGTCCGATTTCCATAATGTATTTGGGATTGGCTGAACCTCTAAAAAATATACAATAAAAAAAATGTTTCTCATTTGTTAAACACTGGGAACGGGATTCATACTATACAGTATGTCATTTGATACAGTTGGTTCCGCCACATAAAAAAATCAAACGGAACTCACACCGGTTGCTAAACAACGTTTTTTTTGTTTGTTTCAAATCGAATTCATTTTAAATATCTCTCAGCGAAACTATTTGTGGCCCTGAAAAGGACCTTGATTTTTTTTATAACAAACCACAGAAGAACCAATCCAATCACTACTTAGAGCTGGTGTACTTGGTCACTGCTTTTGTGCCTTCACTGACGGCATGCTTAGCAAGCTCACCAGGTAATAATAGACGCACTGCTGTCTGAATTTCACGACTAGTTATAGTTAACTTTTTATTACATTGCGACAAATGGGCCGCCTCGCTGGCAATTCGCTCAAAAATATCGTTAACGAAACTATTCATGATGCTCATAGCCTTTGAGGATATGCCCGTATCGGGATGAACTTGCTTTAGGACCTTGTAGATGTAAATACCATAGCTCTCCTTCCTCCTCTTTTTTCGTTTCTTATCATTTCTGCTAATGTTCTTCTGGGCTTTGCCAGCCTTTTTCATATCACTACCAGTTAGCTTAGGCGCCATATTAATACAAAAACAAATAAATTATTTTCAACGTATAAACACTAAAGTCTTCACTATATGACAATTAAACAAAAACTGATTAGTTAAAGAAAATTGGTACAATGTTTATATAGTGGGGAATTAGATTGGAAAAAGCTTTTTTTTTTTGTTAATTTAAAACGTTAAAACGGTTAAGGGGACTAAAGCTGTATGCACATTTATGTTAAACAATTTTTGGTGTGCAAAAGAAAGCGTCCGGAGCATTTTTTTCCTGCAAGGTTTTCAATTAAAACAACAACAATTTTTTTTTTAAATATTTCATTAAATAATTGCACATTTTGATGTTTTCAATAGTAATTATATAATATTGAAAGCACATTTTACATGAGTAATACCTCCTTTTTTCATTGGTAGTCACCTCGTTGTTGTACAACGACATTTATTACATTTTTAGCAAAATGTGTCCTGGGTCGATTCAGCTACTGACGGGGTGACTAAAAAATATAGTATGGTAAAGCAAATAAACCACAAGCTTAATCACCTTCAACGCTAAAATTGTTATAATACATTAAAAGTTGCATCTTTGTTTTTCCAGTTCACATCGCCGACTTTCGCTGCCTGTCGTCTTGCATGCACTTGCACAGTACACAAAAATATCCATGTACTGCTTCTATACTTTCTAAAATAACGCCGATACTCTTTCCAACACTACTGATACCACACTTCGCTTTACAGACCCAAATGGCTTTGATACTTTCTAAAAACACGCCGACAGTCTTTACAACAATCCCACAACAACCACCACAAATCCCCGAGATTTCTCATCTAAAGTCCAACCTGCATGACATCCGACACTATTCAGTACTATTCGATTAGTTCGGATCTCGGATCCTGGATCGATGGTACAAACAAATACACGTTAAACATATTAAACATATTGCATCTTTGACAGCTTTAGTTCAGCTACAGATAACGAAATTCCGATCGCCCTTTAAAATTGGTATGTCAAATTTCGAAATTTCGAAGATTTACAACAATTTAAATTTACTCTCAGGTAATAAATCGGTATGCGGAGCGCTAATCAATTGAAAGTAATAAAATTAAATAGATAGCCCTTCCACCATATAACATATCTGTTATCCGTCTTTCCTTCGTTGACATTAGAATCTAAGTACAAAAATGCCCACATTCAAAACCTCTCTAAACATGACACTAAATAACCCGGAAAGAGTAGAACTTCCGCAACTCCATTATCACATTCTTGATTATCTGACCAAACGAAGTCGTATTTTGTCGGCGCACGACCTGTGGACCTGGAATGAATTCACTTCCACCTACCACGAACAATATTTAGACTACACTAGGGAAGAATTGCGAAATGAATTCCTCGTCGAGATTCTCCCAAGAGTCTTCTCCTACAACCTGACCAACATTCAACGGCGAAAGGTGGAGATCTTCGCAATGCACCATCATTTTATTCGGACTGAAGCGGGGTTTCGGGCAACCGAGTCACGTGAAAATAATATACCAATTGAAGGAGAGCACTTTGTGCGGTCGGAGGAGCACGCAGAGGTAAGTAAAAGTTGAAATTTTCCAAACCAGTATCAAATAGCAAAAAGCTCTTTTATATAGAGTTCCAAATTATCATGCGTGGTTCATCAGCCATATTCGATGCCCAAACAACCCCGACCTGACCTAAAGACGAACGCTTGGGCGTCGTGCATCACCTCGACAGATACAGAGCTGGTAAGGTTTTGCATTTATCGCGGACCATGTCTACGATCGAGAGTGACTGAAACCCGACGAAACTTCCATGAGACCGGAATATTGCCGGAGAACATGAACCCTTTGATAGCCAAGAAGATCACTCGCTTTAGGAACAAAGCAAAGCAGCTATCTTCAGCTATCTTCAATGATAAGTAAAAAATAAATGAAACGATTCTGGTTGAACAAACATTGCATTTATTTTTTAAGTCGGTATGGCGAGTTGCTTGACGACGCCTGTCAAGATTTCGGGTGTCTTAAAGCACCAGTTCTTGATGTCTTTGCTGACGCCACACCAAGCCTCGCCATGCTTTGGTTCCGCTGCAACACAGCGTTCCTGAACCTCCTTTTGCTGGTCTTCAGTTCCGTGAATTAGTTCGAATTTGTAAAAATACGCCCAAGCATCGCCAAAGTCTGGGTCGATTTTTACCTAAACAAAGGAAATGTTAGTTGTTGGTAAGGGAATTTTACTTTTTTGGACTTACCGTACGATTGAACCAGTCTCTGCACTTGGAGAACTTGTGCTCGGACCAAAAGAGCTTGGAAACGGCCAACAGAACGTGTGGATCATGTTCGCATTTTTTTAGTGCATCCACGGATTTTGTCTTTCGTTGGGGCTTCGATTCCATGAAAATCGCTTCTGCCCATAGTTCGCCGGCGGTAGGGCACTCCTGCAAAGCTCTGGCCATCATTGTGGATGCGATTTCTTTGAGTCCAGCACGAAGCTCCATCTGAATTGCTTCCAACCAGAGTTGGGATGTTTTAGGATTCTTCAAACGACCGCGTTCCAAAATAGAACGCGCTTTGGTAAGTGTTCCCTTGCGTTCCTCCAACGATGAAGATAGAATCCATAGGGGAATCGAAGTGGGACACTTTTTCAAACCATAGTTGTAAGTGCTTGCGGCGTCTTCAACCTTTTTCTCCTGCTCCTCGATCTGCCCTTTCATCATCCAGAGTTTGGGAAAGTCTGGGAACACCTTCACCGCCTCATCGAGCAAATGTAGTGCTTCATCCATTCGATCGAGTGCCCATTCCAGGCGCGCTGACTTCATCATCACACGCGGAGTTGGAGCAGAGGCTCGCGCTTTGGCCAGCAGCCGACGGGCGCGTTCGTACTCAGAGTTCTCAGACTCTAGCTTAACGGCGGCAAGCCAAATGTCCTCCGAGTTCGGATTGGCCTGGAATGCAAGCGACAGGATGCCACGGGCAGCGGGAACATCACCGGCCAACCACTTCGACTTGGCACCCATCAGCCAGAGCACCTCCGACTTGGGACAGTGGGCGACGGCACGCTGCAGGAGAGCTTCCAGGCTCTCGCGAGTGCCGTGATTCTTCTCGAAGTAGGCAGCGCGCAGCCAGATGCTCTTCTTGGAGGGGAACACCTGCAAAGCAAACCCGTAGACCGCTCGAGCGCACTCGAATGCGCCCTCCTTTGCACACTGAAATGGGACAAAACTTAGTGGTTGACTGAGCAGCAGGTGGGAAAAATACTTACAAATTCTGCGTCATCAATCCAAGTCTGTTTGCGATCTTCTTCCTCGACGCTGACGCTGATCACCGCCTTAACAATCGCCTGGCAGCAGTGCACGGCGCCCGACTTCTCAGCCTCGATAGCCTCTTGGAACCACTGCTCGCGGTTGATCTCGACGCCGTTTGCAGTCAGAGAGGTCAACGACCGATCAATGATTTTCTCGACCATGTGGATGTTGCCATTGGCCTCTTCCAGTTTCGCAGCCGTCGTCCAGATCTGCCTGTCGGTGGGGATGTTCTCGCGTGCTTTGTTGAGTACTTTTCTTGCGTTTTCATATGACTCCAGACGAGCCAGGGCTAACCACAGCTCCACGCTAGTATTGCAGCATTCCACAGCGCGGGAGAGAAGGATTCTCGCATCGTCTGGGTTCTCAAGCTCGACGGCTGCTTTCCACAAGCGCACTGAGTTAGGGATGTGTTCGAGGGCCTTGCGGAACACTCGACGCTTTGCCTTGATCTCCGTTTCCAAGTCGGCGGCCTTTATCCAGATTCGCACTGACGTGGGGATATGTCGGGCAGCCTGAGCAATGACAGCTTTCGCCGTATCCGGCGGCTGTAAGCGAGCCGCCTCCAGCCATAGGTCCTCACTCTGCGGGTTGATTTCACAGCCGCGCATGATCAGGTTACGAGCCATTTGCACCTTGCCCGTAACCTCCTCCAGACGAGCGGAGGCGATCCAAGCCGGCGGGTGGTTTGGATTCGTCTCACGAACGCTCTTCAGCAATAGGCGTGCCTTCTTTATATCATTAATGTCACCACCGTATGTCGGAATCATGCTTTGTAGATCGGTAAGGTAGCCCTTCGGATCCACCACCGTCTGACCTTCGACAGAGTCGGACACCTGAGACAGTTTCACATTCATCAAAGTGTTCCTCGCCTGGCCAATCTTACGCAGATCCAAATCGCCCGTAGGAGTCAGCATTCCCGGTGTGGCAACGCCCGGTACCATGGAAGCCAGTCCCGAACGTGCATCGATAGTCGAAGAAGACTCGCCTCCAAGGTTGCGCGACAGGACGGAGTCCGGCAATGGCGTGAATTTCTCAGCACGTGGATTTCGTTGCTTCCGGTTCCTGCTATCTCCAACTTCTGGTATTGTTGACCACTCTTCAGCAGTTACGGTAGCCAAGCTCCGCTTCAGATCCGAGAATTGTTGCTGAATTTTCGGCCGCTCCTGACGGTATTTCTCCAAGTCTTCCTTCATGCGTCGATCTCGGTATTCCTTGCGCTTTTCATCCATTCGCTTATCTATTGATTCGTAGATGGCATCCGCCTCCTCGTCGTCTTTGTCATAGGGATCCTTGGAAAACAAAGAACCGCTGTAGCCACTGAATTCGTCGTAATTAGAGTCGTTTAAATCCTCGTCGTCTTCCTCTTCTTCTTCTTTTTTCTTGCGTTTTGCCGCTGGTGGGGCATGGCGGTCGTCAGAAACATCGTTTGCGTCACGAGCGGGACCAATATCGGAACGTGTAGTAAACCCTGTGGCACTGAAAAGGTCAAGAATGTGTTTTCAGTTGATATTAAATATACATTTTCTCACTTACCCTCGGCCAACACCGGCGACATAACCAAGTGGTGCTGGAACTCCAAGGAAGTGTTTCTTGTTGCGATTGGCAATTACTGCCGCTGTTATGTTAGACATTGTAATGCTGTTTTACAACAACTTTTATTTTTGGTGGAAGATTTCTTTAAATTAAAATTTTCCACAGTAATTTGGGGAAAAATGTTTGTAAACGTAAATGAGGAGATGTCAATTTTGAGAAACGTCAAAAAACTATGGTAAGGTCAGAATGGAGTAGGAGAATTATGTGCCACCTAGGTGTGAAGCATTTGTTTTGTGAGTTGCCAACTAATTATTATTATGTTGTTAGTAGAAAACTCAATTTGTTGTTAATAGAACTTTGGTCGGTAAGGAATTTTAGTATTTTCGAAAGAACTAAGCATTTATTACCTCATCATGAATCATTAGTGCGGCCGCTATTCAATGGTAAAAGGTAATCTCAAATTTCTTAAAAATATAGTTTAATATAAATCTGTAGGGATTTTCTCTCAGAACGGAGCGCTTTTCAAAATAGAATGATTTGTGACTATCTGTAAATGTCTATCAGATAGTTTAAAAATTATTTACTAAAATAAAACTAGAGCATTACGAACAATTATAATGAAAATTTCCGATAAGTGTGAGTGCGTAAACATTAATGTTAACATAAACTACATTTTTCAGCTGCTGGAAGCTTTTTTTTTATAAAAATGTTATTTGAAAATTTGTGTTGCTTTCCAAACAATTGCAAGGTGTTTCCTATAAACTACACATTTTGTAAAATAAAATTTGATGTCATTTTTTGTTGAGTTATGTAACCAATTCGTAATGATATAGTCAACCTTGGAGCATCCACATAAGGGCTGGGTGGTTGAAGTAAGTATCTCAGAATTTATAACAAATTTGTAGCTATTGGATCCAAACGAAGTTCATTACAAAAAATGTTCAACTTTACCGCTTTCTGCTGGTTGATACAGCAAAAATTGAATTATTATGTTCAGAATATGAATATGGGATAGATGGATAGATTGTCGCTTGTAAACGGCATAACATTATTATTGCCCTACATTTGGGCAAAAAAAAAAAAAAGACCGCATCAGTTAACGAGCAATACGTCACTAAATTATCTCGGCTTGGCATTACTGCTTCAGTTATCGGGCATGGTATCGATCGGGTATCGAGTTTTATTCTTTGACATTTCCTAGTCAGTTAATTATCGTGTGTTTTTTCATACGTTAACTCTGGAGGTATCCTATCCCATCCCAACCCTTTGATTCATATCATTTCAGAGACTCCATCAATACAGGATTACTATCCCCACGTGATGGCTTTAATTGAACCAGATCTTGGAATAGTCCAAGAAGATTCATTCGAAGACTTCTACATGGTTGCTGGAACGCGATACAACCGTGGTTAACGATCTGCCGGAAAGCAATGGAAACACAGACACGCCATCTAACACCAAGAAGAATACAAGCCAACGAACTAAATCTCCAACCCACCCCAACAAACCACACCAATGACCGTCGGCGCCACTCACGCTGTACGACAAATAATCAATCAAAAAATGTAAATAAATTTCAAAAATAATTTTTAAAATAAAAATGTAATAATAAACTATCATTTGCACAACGCAGAGCCCCATCAGTGCTCGCAGAATATTAGATTTATCCTAGACTTAAGAAAAACAATTGTATAAATATTGTAAACACACATTTTTTAAAAAAGAGTAATAAATTGTAGATAGATAGATCTGGAGGTGTCCTATGGCGGTAAAATGGCAGAAAAAATGTAAGTTAAATTAATTTTTTAAAAAATGTTCTCAAAATATAAATTTAAAATATTACAGAATAAATGCCAAACAGAAAAATATTATGGCCGATTTTATGGCGGTGTACCCCTATTTAGTGAAAAACATATTCCCAAACTTTGCTCAAGGAAAAGCAACATGCAACGTATTATGGGAAGAATTCCCCAGAAGAATCGGACTTTGAAAATAATAATTACATATCCATTTAATAAAACTTAAAAAGTTTTTCACCGTTTTTATTCAAAGCACAACTCACAATTTCACATAAAAAAGCGAATGGCAGAACACAAAATAACAGTATACAGGTACAAAATTTAATGTACTAGAGTTGTACTAGTTGTACTAGTGCTAATGACGATGAATACTGTAAATTACCAATTCTAAGTCAATGAATATATGGTGTGGCTCTAGTCAAAGATGTTTTCATTGCTGACTTTAGCATTGAAGTCCCGGAGAATAATTTGTACATCATACTTCGGGAATGCACCGTCCACGAGGTCATTGAATTTCCTTGATAGAGCTTTCAGGCTCATCGTTTGAGGGCGTGTTTATCATGTCTGTCGATGACACCGCTCAACTTTTCTTTTACTTTCCAAAAGAATGCTATAAAATGTTGGTGTTCGCGAACAATCGATGGTCTATAGCATTTTGTCTTTAAACCCTGTGAAAAGCTTTCTATTACGGATTCAAAATCTCAATAAAAAGCATTTTAAATGCTTTCACTGCCATTCAACTCCAAGTCGGTCTTAATTAGGGCTCCTTAACGCAAGGAATATGGGAATCATCTTCTGTTATGCCGCTCGAGCACTGTTAGGTCTTACTTTTTTTCCCGACCTGTGAAGAATCTCTGTCTGAGATAAGGCAGAAGTCCATTCTCTGTGATCCTGGGCACAATTCTTCCAATATTCCAGAAAAATCGCTCTAAGTCTTTGAAACGCATTGGCTTAGTCTTTGAAACGGAGGTTTGGTATTCCTTGTCGTTTCGAACGTGGGAACTGGGATTCGAAGATCTTTGTTGGAGCCATAGCGGCTTTTTGCACTACATTCACATTTCCGTAAAGCTCATAGAGTTCGTAGTTATATCTTCTCCCCCACTCGCCATTTAACCATTTGTATCTTAAGGAAATTGAAATGTTAGTTGGGAGTTGATCCCGTCTAGAGAATTTATCCGCGAGCCGTACATTATCTTTCTGATCAATTTAATTTATGAGACTCATTCAACCAGCCATATTCCTGATGATTGCAGAAATGTTGGATGCATTCACACGAGACGAGTCACCTAAGAGTTCCAAATCAAATTCGGTCCGCACTTAAGTTCTTCGATATTTATTGCAGTTCCAGTGCAAACAAATTGTAATCAATCTGTAAAAGAATGCGGCTGTTTTTACAGTTAAATTTAGAACTTCTTCGTGTTTATTGATATTGTACATCAATACATATAAAAAACCCATGGAATATTTTAAATTTTACTACTTCTTACTACAAAAGCATATACTAACTTTTTCACAAGTTACTCTCTTCACGACAGAATTTATCCACACCACAGCCATTTTGACAGTCTTTAAAATTCTTACAATAAGGAAACTGACCTTACATATATGTCGTGTATGTCCAGCAGAGCAGAGTTTACTAGACTAACTAATAAGTGTCAATGACAACATACACTTTGAAAGGGGACTAATTAACTAATGTAATATACATAATCAAAAATCTGACACATTCGATATTCATTTCCATCCAACCAATTTTAAGCAGTATGGCAAGCCCGCCCATTTCTGTCTTCTTTTTCCACCCGGCCGGCGTTAAAAATTAATTTTCTGTTTAACGACTTCCTAATCATAACCAAATAATCGGCAATATGATTTACTTGGAAATGTATCTACATCTCAAGGGGAACTACAAGAGAAATATATCTTACTAGAGACAAAAACCGTCAAAAGATAAGAACGTTAAGTATAAAAGACTAAGAATTCACCTAGAACACCATAATCATTTTAAACTTTCGTTTTATCTCTCAAGTAAAATACACTGCAGTAGCAATCATACGATGGCCTTAAAATCATTAATTTTCTTTGGACTTTTAGTGGTAGCTTTAGGCTTCAAACTTCCTGCTGAACATTTGGATGGTTCGGTAAGCTCGGAAGTGGTAAGACAAAATAATTTTATTCATATTAATGACACACTACTTCCAGCTGTCTGAAAATGCATCACAAATTAATCATGCCGCAGGCTTAGTAAGACAGGCGCGTTCCCCACAGGGCCGTTTGAATATGGACTACGGCCATAGTGGTCGTTTTGGATCCTCTGCAGATATTCGCTACACACATCCATTGAATAACAATTTTGAACTCTATGGCGGAGCTTCAAGAGATTTTCACCGCAATGACAACAAGGGATACGTTGGTGCTAGTTTTAAATTTTAAAACTGGAAGTTTGCAGTCGTCAAGAAAGATCTTTAAAAAAGACTCAAACAAATTTTCATAGGACAAATATAGTTATTAGCCCTTTATTGAAAAATATAATAATAAAATAAAACACTCAACAGTCTTAATCCATTTCCAAATCATTCCTCAAGGACTCCGTCTTCCTCTTTAATAATTCCTGCATTTCCGGCTCAAACTTTAGGATTTCGACGGCTTCCTTTAGCATTTCCATAGCTTCTTGTAATTTCTCCTGTAAAGGGGAAACATTTATACATTGAAACAAATATTAAAGATCCTTTAAGACCTGAGTGGCTGAAATTGTAAGAAGATCCTTGGCGTAATCCCTTTTCGCTTGAATAACAATAACTTCCTGCAGATCTAACAAAAGATTTCCACGGAAAATACTCCATCCTGGGTCGAAAATGTCTGCAACATCAAGAAGCTCTTGACAAAGTTCGAGTTTTCGTTTCACCGCTGCGTCTGTCAATTCTATAAAAAAAAACCAAATTCAAATAAAAGGCGTCAGATCGCAACTTCCCCTCACCATTGATAAGAAATCCCTCGACGTTACCGTAAAGTTGCGTCAAAGCATACTTAACCTGCAACACATGAGTGTTCTTCTCGTGCAGTGTGTCCCGATACCGATGAAGAAACTCTTCAAACTGCCGGGGTGACGATTTGTTCAAGGAGTCGATCTCTTTTGTCATCGCATTGTTACCCCAAATAATTTGTTTAGCTGGAATCTCATGCGGGCAGAGGAGGCAGCGCCAAACGGCTTCATTGTCCAGAGGGTCTGTTGAAACAATCTAAAAATTAAAATAATTAACTTATTTTGAATCGAGATATTTTAAATCCGCACCTTTCCAACTTTACACTTTGAGCAAAGAATCGCCCCCGAAAAAGTGTCCATTTCCCATGGATCAGCACATCGGCGACATGCGCAATCAAAACATTTTGCCTGTCGCAAATGCAGACGTCTCAGGAGCGTGCTCTTCAAAGGTTGCGTATACGACGTAGCTATGATGTCACCCTTTTTAATTGTCGTCTTGGCCAAGAACAGAATTTGCATGTTCTCATCGAAAGCATGACGTGCATTCGAGATGCAGTCGTGAGATATCATCGCCGCCTTTGGATAGAGCCCTCTGACTTTGATCTGACGCGATGGTTGACGAACCTCAAAAGAGTTGGTATCCAAAGTCGCAGCAATGCGAAGTATTTCGGTCTCATCCAGCTCCTTAAAGCCAAGAATTGTCTTGATAAATGTTATTAAATTAGCCCGCAAGACATTGTAATAAGGGGTATCAATCCGCTCATTCAAATGGTCCTCCAGCTCCATTAGACGTTTGTACGCATCAGGTTTTTTTAGTTTCATCAATACGCATCGCAGCGGTAGGATCACGCAGTAAGCTGATTCCTTTTTGCCTTCCTTGCTATAGTCGATCTTGCAACCGAATTTCTTTTCAGCCATCAGCTTACATTCTTCTTCATGGTGTGGGGACTTTTCGCATTGCGGTCCGCATAGAGGCCACGAGCAGCGACTGCATTTATAGAAGTTCGTTTTGCCTGGTGGTGGTGCTGGTAGCTTTCTGTGGCAACCCAGACAGAGTGGGTGACTTGCTACTTTTGGTCCGTAAATAAAAGGTTGTTCGCGAAGGATTACTTCACCCTTGCGAATGTCGCGCGTTGCTATTAAATGACGCCCTAATGTGTCATTTCTTGCTACCTGGTTGTGAGAAGAGAGCAAAATAGGTTAGAGAATTGTTATACAGCTTTAACGATGACAAAGATTTTCAATCGGGGATTTATGATTTATGAAAAAAATATATAAAAGATGTTTTTGACCAACCCCGATATTTAATTTGTGTTTCTTTACAAAATACGTGTATGGGGAGTTTTTTTTATATTATCAACAGTTTCTAACGTAGAGTGCTGAGTTACCTGGCAGAGCAAATTTTTTTACTGATTAGTTTTAGGGAAGGGCTTGCTATAGAAGATGCGCTTTTGGAGTTTAGCTCCTTTATTTATAAAGCTCTAGATGATGACAAATGTTGCGCTGGGCTTTTTGTAGACATCACCAAAAGTATTTTGACAAAGAACAAAAATAAACAAACAAAGGTTTCTGCGAAAATCAATTGGTACAACCTGGACAAAGAAAAAGGCGAGTTATTTACTATCAACATGGAAAATTTCCTCCGTAATAAAACCAACGAAGTTGAGGACGAAGAGTGCAGCGTACAAATATGTGGGATTCCTTACAACGAGCCTGCTTCGAGAAAGCTAAAGTACTGCTTGGAGCCTCGAAGAGTCACTACCAGCACGGAAAGGAAACTTGGTGGTGGACAGAGGTAATTCAAGCAGCAATAAAGGAAAAGACGTGGCTTTCAAAGCTTGGTATAAGTGCGCCTCTTATAATATAGTTGAAAACGCTCGTCTTGAAGTTAAATACAGACGTTGCAAAAGTATCGCGAAGAAAAAGTGTGCCCAAATTCAAGCTAAGTGTATGGTGAATCTGTATCAGGAGTTGGAGGAGGTATCTTCTTCGCCTGTTGATAGGAACCAGGTAACCCACGAGCTTCGACAAAACACGAACAAGGGAACAACCATTTTCAAGATTGCCGCACAGAGAAGAAGAAATGCTCAGGAAATTCGTTCGCCGAAGTGCATTCACAATTCTCAAGGCCAACTACTTGTGGACGCCGAAAAAATTGTACACAGGTGGCGAGAGTATTGCGAGCAACTTTTAAACGAACCGTTTCCCCGGCTATTTTACAGGAGCCGCCCCCAACAATGAAGAAGTGACCGACATAACAGTCGAAGAAGTTGAGAAAGCGGTCAAGAACTCCAAGAAGAGAAAAGCGGTTGGGCCGGATGATATACCCAGTGAGTTTTGGAAAAGATGGGAGACATCGGGCTCAGATGGCTCATGATTCTTATCTCAAAACTCATAAGAGGTGATCCAATGCCCAATCAGTGGAGGGAAAGTTATATTCTTCCTTTGCACAAAGGAAAGGGAGATACGCGAAACTCTGATAATTACCGTTCAATTAAGTTGATTGAAACCTACGTACAGATGATCATGGACATGTACGCAGGAGCGAAGACAAAAGTCAGATGCCCCGCAGGGGTCACCGATGAATTTCCAATTAAAGTCGGTGTTCACCAGGGAAGTGTCTTAAGTCCTTTGCTCTTTATTACAGTCCTAGATAATCTGCTTGAGGGAAAAGTGACGGACCCTAAAGTGCATCAGTTATTTTTTGCTGACGATGGAACCATCATAAGTAATGATTGGACTTCTCTGCAACGAGCGCTTGATGTTTGGGTAGATGTTTTAGAAGGGAATGGGTATCGTATTAGCCAAAAGCCATATAAAAAAAGACAGAGTATCTGTACTGCCCATTCTCTGACCCAAGTCAACCCATTCCAGACATTTATTTGAATGGGGCTGTGGTTCCCAAGTGTGAATAGTTCAAATGTCTGGGATCAATGATCAACAGCGAAGCAACCGTTGATGACGACATCAATCATCGTGTAAGCGTAGGGTGGATGAAGTGGCAGAAAACTCTGCCATCTTCTGTGGCCGAAAAATGACTCCTAAGCTGAAAGCTGAAAGAAAAGGTTTAGAACCTACACCGCAGTTGTGCGTCCGGCGCTCACATACGGTTCACAATGCTGGACAATGTACAAAAAGTATGAGCGCAAGTTGATAGCAGCTGAGATAAAGATGCTTCGCATGACAGCAGGAGTAACATGTGTTTTGACATCGTCAAATACATAATTATATTAAATAAATGATACTATATTTATAATTATATATACAGTCGAACTTCGATAACTCGAACCACAAAAAAAAATTTGAGTCATTAAGTAAAATACATATGTATTATACTATCGAACTACGATCAAAAACCAGTGCGACCAGTGTTAGCTCTGAAAAATTTCAGAAAGAGTCCAAAGAAATAGTCCCGGCTGAAAAAAGGAGTCCGATACCAACTTATAGAAAAACGCCATTATTTATTAACGCTAAACTTGTATTTCAAATTCAAGTGGGACAACAAACGTAACGTCTATTTAAGATAAAACAAAAATATAGGTTAACTATTTTAACTGAACAAAAATCTGTTAACTTAAGTTAAAACTTTAGTGCAAAGAATATTGATATTGAACATTAAAAAATTTAAAGCTTTTTACACACAAGATAAAGTGGCTTAGATCGATATAAGCCAAACATTATTTTATTTAATTTTTAAGTGAGAACAAAATTAGCTACAATTTGGTGTTATCAGCTTGTTTCCGGCCATGCTGTAAGTCGAATTTCAAATCTTACGGATAACTTTTACACATTTAAAATTTTTGGACAATAGAGTCTTATGTAAACATAAGTCGTTGTTTCATATTAAAATGTTGTGTCAAGAAAATTTATGTCGTCAGTCGCTATTATTAAAAAACAAAATATTAAAATACCGAAACCTATATTGAAACAATTCAATTTTATTTTTGGAACTTAAAACGGCTCTAAGTAGATTGTACATAAAGAGGTAAATCAACACAAGAAAATTTAAGTTTAACTGGTCGAATTATAGAGAAAATATTTTTAAACGTAGTCCAATTTCGTTGATTTTCAGAAACATGAATCAGGGAGTCAGGGCGTTAAAAAAGAGTCAAAATGACTCTAAAGTGTCCATGAAGCTAACGCTTGTTCCGAAACTAGAGCTCAGAAGTGTGACCTGGTACACCGACGGATCAAAAATAGAAACTGAAGTTGGAGCTGGTACCTTTGGACCCAACACCAAAGTCTCAATACTAATGGGAATGTGTCCCACGGTATTTCAGGCGAAATCGGTGCCATTCAGATGTGCCTGTTTCCCGAAAAGGAATTTAAGGTGTCAGAATTCATATCTTCTCGAATACTCAAGCAGCACTACAAGCACTATCATCTAACACTGTAACTTCGGCGACAGTAAAGTGCTGCTACGTTGTTTTGCATAGCACGGTCAAACTTGGATGGGTTCCTGGTCACCAAGGTATTGCAGGCAACGAATCTGCAGACAAGCTGGCTAGAGCTGGGTCAGAATCTGGGTTCTTAGAACCAGAACCCTACTGCAAAGTTAATTGGGCTACTGCTTTAAGGCTAATTAATGAATGGGAACAGCAACTTAGTCTGAACTACTGGGAAAGTGTCAGTGAAGTACCCATGTGATACAATAGACCTTTTAGGTCGCAGTGTCAGCCATGTGGGCAGGGGTCTTACAAAAAAACTCTACGTTCCGAAAGCCAAAGGGGCATCATTTGCAGAAGTTTCATACATTGACTGTAGGAAGGTTATACGGAATACTAAGTTTACCAGTTCACCCCCTTTCAACATATTTTTATTTTGTTTTATTTTATTAAGTGCTATTATCACTATTTATTTATTTATTTATAATGTAAACACTAATATCAGTAAATACTAATATCATTTTCATCACTAATTTTGTTTCTTTATTTTATAAAAGATACAATACTACATTAATAGGTTTCTTCCTTTACTTTTTCTTGTTACTTCCTAAATTTCGAGGAGTGGGGATAAATTCTCTCAATTTCTCTCAGCAAATGCTCAAGTTACGAACAAGTAAAGGAACGCTTTTGTAGTAAGTTGATATAACCATACTATATACTTTACAGAAATAATAATACATAATAATAAAAAAGCAATGTAATCTGTTATGAAGAGCATGGGTTTGTACAAAACCGTTCCACTGTCACAAATTTGTTATGTTTTCTGAACACTTGTTCAAACTCCCTAGAAATAATAATGAAGTCGATTGCATATATACAGACTTCTCTAAGGCTTTTGACCAGTTATCCCATGAAATAATCGAATTTAAGTTCAGTGCTTATGGTTTTCCACAGCCTTTTGTCAATTGGATTATCTCATATCATAAGCTAAGAGACTATCGAGTCAAGTTAAGAGGTTCGTTATCAGAATCATTCCCTGTTCAATCGGGTGTTCCCCAAGGAAGTCACCTGGGACCCATATTGCTTATACAAGCTATTAACGATGTCAAATCATGTATTAAACATAGCGATATTTTAATATATGCCGATGATATGAACATTTTTAAACAACCAGGATGACAGAAATCTTCTTCAGAATGACATTAATAGTTTCGCTTCTTGGTATCCTATGAATGGTTTAGTCCTTAACCCATCTAAATGTCAACATATGACATTTTCATCATGACATTCATTGCATATACTTCACAAGTTTGGACTCCGTTCTTCAACATTCACTCAAATCGAATTGAAGCCATTCAACGTAGCTTTATTCGATTGGCTCTCAGAGGCCTTTCATGAAAAGATCCATATAACCTTCCTCCCTACAGTCAACGTATCAAACTTCTACAAATTATACCCCTTTCTCAACGTAGAGTTAATATTGATATGGTTTTCTTACAGCGGAGCTTATGTCTGGTAATATTGATGCACCTGATTTGCTGTCTTCCATACACTTTAACTTACGTGGAGGTGCTCAAAACTTACGACGTGTGAATTTATTATTCAGTCGCTATCATAGGACGAATTATGGCAGGAATGAAGCTATTAGTCGCATGAGTAGAGTTTATAATTTAAATGATCATGTGATTGATCTGCATGTTAGTAAGCTGAAACTTAAAAATATTCTGCGTACTCATGTTCTATTGTCTTAGTTAATTTTGCGTCCGTTGTATTTGTGTTAGTTCTTTATACAGACTTATGTCTGTTATAAAGGGTGATCTTTTAGCTGGTTTGGTTTTGGCAACACTGGTTTTGACAGCTGACGTGTGTTTAGTACCTTGTGTCACTGTCAAACAGCTTCAGTTTGGTTTGCAATTTAACCATGGATCGTCTTACAAATGAACAACGCTTGCAAATTATTGAATTTTACTATCAAAATTCGTGCTCGGTTCGAAATGTTCATCGCGCGCTGCTTCCATTTTATGATCGGCATTCTCGACCTTCTGAGCAGTCTATTCGGAAGATTGTGACCAAATTTCGCACCAAATTTACTTTGTTGGACATTAAACCACCAACACGTTTACGTACTGTGCGTATTGAAGAAAATATTGCGGCCGTATCAGCTAGTGTGACAGAAGACCGCGAAATGTCGATTCGGCGCCGTTCCCAGCAGTTAGGCCTTTGTTACAGCACTACGTGGAAAATTTTGCGGAAGGATTTGGGCGTAAAGCCTTTTAAGATACAGCTGGTGCAAGAACTAAAGCCAGCCGACCTACCACAACGCCGAATTTTTGGTGAATGGGCTCTTGGAAAGCTGGCCGAGGATCCGCTTTTTTATCGAAAAATTGTGTTCAGCGATGAGGCTCATTTTTGGTTGAATGGGTACGTAAATAAGCAAAATTGCCGCATTTGGAGTGAAGATCAGCCAGAAGCATTGCAACAGCTACCAATGCATCCCGAAAAAGCCACTGTTTGGTGCGGTTTATGGGCCGGCGGCATTATTGGGCCATATTTCTTCAGAGATGATGCGAATCGCAGCGTTACTGTCAATGGTGAACGCTACCGAGCGATGATAACAAACTTTTTTTTGCCCGAAATGGAAGTTCTTGACTGGCATGATATGTGGTTTCAACAAGACGGTGCCACATGCCACACAGCACGCGAAACAATGGCGCAATTGCGAGGCGAGTTTGGTGAACAGTTAATTTCACGTTTCGGGCCGGTCAATTGGCCGCCTAGATCGTGCGATTTGACACCATTAGATTATTTTTTTGTGGGGGTATGCCAAGGCTAATGTGTATAGGGACAAGCGCGCTTCGATTGACGCACTGGAAGCCAACATCCATGCATTCATTCGTGAGATACCGGCCGATATGTGTGAAAGAGTATGCCAAAATTGGACTCAGCGGATGGGCTACCTGAGACGCAGCCGCGGTCAACATTTGCATGAAATTATCTTTAAACATTAAATTGCAAGGTTCAAACTATCGATTCAAATAAATATTTCATTCATTTTTTCGAATTTTTTGTGTTTTTTTTTTAAAAAAGTTCTAAACCTCTTAAAAAATCACCCGCTATTTGTTTAATATATGTATATACTTACACCTGCACTATGTGATGAGCCTGTGGGCATTAAGCACTCCATTTCACAGATCTGTGTGTTTAAGATAGTGTTTAAAAAAAGCATATAAGCGATTGGCAGGAGAAAACAAATTTATTTGCATCCTTAGCCGTTTTAGACATCCGCGTCGACAAAGCTCTGTCCACTTGTGTTAGGCCTCTTTCACACACGGCGGTTTTATCCGTACGGAAGAAAACCGTACGGTTTTTATACGTACAGACGTTGATTTCACACACGACGGTTTTTTTCCGTGAACCTTCTAGGTTTGGTTAAATTTTTAACCTTTGCTGCCTTTGCGATTAAAAATCGTCTTCTGTGAAAGCGTGCGCAAAGTCGCATGACCACTGATAAGGCGGCGAAGGCAAGGTCAGAAGAAGAGGGGCATTTAGCCGATGAATGGGTAAGGTGGGTGAGACTTTAATCAACCTATCGCGTTTCATGAACGCTGCCGAAGAGCCGACCGGAGTGCTTGAGCCTTCAGGCTATGGTCACTCATTTGCTTCCTTTTCCTCTTCCGCTGCGCCTTAGTAAGGTTCAACACAGAGCCAGCCCTAGTGATATCTTATACCGTCAGCAGCAGCGCATTGAGTAGCATCTTAACTCATGCTCAGTTTGCTGAGTCGCGCTTGTGGATTAATTTCAAATGTGAAATGTCTTTGCGGAACATTTGATATTTAAAAAATTCCCTTCCTGTTCCATTTTGCTTTTTTATTATTTTTATTTACAAAAAAAAAATTAATATGACTTTTAATTTTTTTTTGATATTGTCGTCAAAAAGTTGTTTTAAAAAAGTGCCCGAAGAAATTTCTTGTGCAGAATTTAGTAAGATTCTGATTTGAGTTATTTACTCTTTCGTTGCCTCTCATTTTTATTATTTTTACTATATCTATGAGTTGTGGAACAGCTTTAAGCAGTTTTTAGTAACTTTTAGAAGCTTGAAGTTACTTGAATAAGTAAAGGAACAGACCTAATATGTCCGTTTCAATCTGATTTCGAATTTGAAAATAAAATATAAATTATATAATAAGTTATCGCTGTATGTATCCGCCCCTGTTCCACAAGTAGTCCATAACAACTTCTCGACAGTTCACCCGAATTCGACAATTAGACAACTTACCTTCGATTTAAAAAAAAGCAGCGGTAAATGTCAATGCTTTTAAAAAATAAATTCTTCTATCAGCCACTAGTTTAATATGTTTTAAAAAAGTTATAAAAGTTGCATTAAAATCCATCTTAAAAACATAGTTTTGAGAAAATGGTGTTTTAAGTTTTACGCTCGATGCTCTTGAGCTTCAGAGAGCTCGAATAACTCGAATAATCATTTGAAAAAAAGGCATTTGTTTTTTTTAATCGTTACTGCCCTTAACCCTTTAAGCCAAGACGAATGAACAAAACTTTTAAAGCTACAGTTGTAGAGATACAGGGTTAAAACAAGATCTTGATTAAGGAACAAGAGTAATTAATGCATAATGCCAAAACAATTGTTTTTTAAATTGATAACTAATGTTCGTTGAAAACAACATTTGCACATCTCTATTTCGAGTATAATCGATGTCCCTATTCATTGTCAATGTCAAGCACTGTTCATGACGTTTAAATTTTAAATGGGCATAGGTAATGGAGTTTTCCCAAAAACATTTTGTTTGCGTCTGGCTAAAATGGATAAGTTAGTTTCTTAACGATTTTTGTTTCTTCGTCGAACGTTAATTATGCTGCAACCATTTTGTTTATTTCAGGTATTTAAAAAGGAAACCGAAGGAATATTCGCTGACAGCTTTCCTCACAATCGAAGGAAAAATTCAACAAAACACCTAAAGAAAATCCGAAACCAACATTTTCATGAGTTAATCCATACACCAAATATTTGATGCTTTTTCGGTGACTCCTCTTTCACTAAAATGTCTACCCAAAATCATAAATCTTCAAATGGGCTCCTCTTTTAAAATTAAAAACGACAGCACTGCTTCCGATAAAAACAAAACTTATAGGAGGAATTATACGTCATCTTTCACTTCTGAAATATTCTCACCAACTGAATAAAATTTGTTAAATTTTTTTCTTTGGTGATGCGTAAATATAGATATATGTATGTTAGTTTTCACATATTTTTTTCTTTTAAATTGCAACTTTAAATAACTTTTGGTGTAACAAAAAGTGAAGTATTCTCACAAATGTATATTACAACTACAAATTTGTAATACCCAGAGTTTGGTGAAACGACATTTATATAAAATAAATTACATACATATTTTGTTAAAAACTTCTTGTAAGTACAGGAGTACAGCCACAGGATAGTAACGAAAAAAAAAGAGTTTTTTGAATTTCAACTCGATCAAAACAGTGCGCATATTGGAGATTTTTAACTTTTTCGTTACGAAATATTATAAGAATTGTTTTTATCAGACTTTGTCTACTTAATATTAGTTAAATTATTTTCTCTCGGAAATTCAGTTAAAGAAACGCCGAGAGTGGGCATGGCTACGACCTGTCAATTAACGGATAAGTAAGATAGGCAAAGTTTTATTAGTATCGAAATAAAATGTTTGGAATGTTTTAATTTGTCCGTTTATTCTTCTCGCATTCCCACTTCAGCTTTTAAAATTTAATATCAAACTTATGGAAGCAGGCTGAGAGAGGTTTTTCTTTTAACTGCTATTATCTTTAAAGCATGAGACTTGGCTAACTGAACATTTAAGAGATATGGAATTATTTATGTTTGCCACCCTCGCCGTAGTCATGGTGGTGCTGTTATTTTATTGTAGGTGAAATATATAAACTTCATAATAATAATATTGAAAATATAATTCTTAACTAACATCTTGGATCTTGGAGCCCATTTGGATCTTATCCAAGATGTTAGATCTTATCCATGTATTGTGGGCGATTTTAATTTCAATAATTTCATTTGGTGTTGGGGTAATGGTAAAACATTTATTCCCAAGAATTTCATCTCAACAACAGAAATTATGATTGTTAATTCATTTTACACCAATGGAGTTTTTCGCTTAAATACAATCGCAAATAAGGCAGTGGGTTAGTAATAAAATGCGTTGGACTACTAAGCAAAGGATATGCCGAACAAATCGGACCCGTACCACCTAAACAGTTTTTATTTACCGCCGCACCTCTTACGAAAGTCTGAAAAACATTCAAGAGCAACAAAAATCGTGAAAAGCTTCACAAAAATAGATTGCCGTTAGAAATTGTAATTAAACTGCAGATCCCTTCCATTCGGGTCAAAAAAATTAATTTTCGCACCACAATTGTCGGAGAAGCTAGGTTTAGGTCCTATATGGGCCATTTACTCCTAATATATATTTTTTACTTTTTCGTATAGATTATTAAACTGAAGTCAACTAATGCTGTCCGTCGCGATGTCTGTCTGTCCGGTATCCATAGTGCCAAACTGTTCGACGGATTTAGTATAAAAAGATTTTGCGGTAACATCTCGCGGCGTTAATTTTTTGTTTTTAAATAATTTTTTTCCAAAAATCACTTATCACTTATTTTAAAATTCAAAAATAGTTGCAACGATTTTAATCTGTTTTTGTATTTATAATTATGTTGAAAGTTTGCAAAGTGCAAAATTACCTCAAAATCGTTAGAGCCGTTTTTATCTAGTTTTTCAAAACTTATAAAATGATTTTAATAAATTTGATGTGCGATCAAATGTTACCATTCTTTTTGAAGCGATTCAAAAACACATCTCATGTACCGAGAAGGACGTAGTCGTGCATTATATTTTTTTTCATCGCAAATCATTTTAATAAATGTACTGGTTTAGGTGTTTGTAAACAATGATATTTATGATATTACCCTACCAATATAATGCACTAATTTTTACTTAATGCTGTTTTCTATAAAGCGCTTGAGTATTCTCAAACATTTATTTAGTATGTTAAACTATTTAAAAGCAATTTTAAATATCTTTTTTCTTAATTTTTATCTATTGTTTTGGATTATCAACTGAGTCTTTGAGTTAAAATTTAGCCTTTTCTTGGCATTTATGAATCATTTCAAAGGTATAATTCCACCTAAATTAAGGGCGTTAAATAAATAACATTGGCTTATTACAATACTTACATATATTAAAAATTCTTGCGGCCCCAGAAAAAGTATGATTTTTAACATCGTCTTTTCTAGAAACAACATATTTTTTTTACAACAAAAGAGACAAACAGTAGACGTTTTTTCAGTTTTCTAAAACTCCAAGCGCAAAAATAATGGAAATCAAAAATTTATGTAGAACATTTCAGCCTCTATTCAAGATCAGTTTATATTAAATTTACTTTAAATAAATTTACTTTCCTGAAGAATATTATACTCCTTTTACTGCCCACTATTAATTTGTCACCCAACATTCTTGCAACTCTGCAGCAGCTAAAATCTTTAAAATAACTTTCCGTCATATCTAAGCACTATATTGTCACAATATCCGCATTGTAGTTTCCCACATAACTCGACTAAACTCTCAGTTTTAGCTCACCACTGACTACCTATTATTTGCCGTCCATTTACCTCACTCAGATGCACGTGCTATTGAAACCCTAAAATAGCTAAAGTATTTGCCAAAAATAAACTATACACACTCTCTACAAGGCACAGCTAAATCGAATCGATTTGTAAGAAAATAGAAATGAATTAGAACAGCGCCATCTACTTGGCAATGCACTTTGATTCGTTAGAAAACTTGACATTTAAAAAAAAAATATTGGCATTCAGCTAAGTTCAATGAATATATGCATTTTTCACCTCATAACACTTGCACTCGGCCTTATGACCCTTTTTCCAGTGAATTTTCTGATGATCCTTGCCGCAGTAGACTACATTCTTACAGCCGGCACACTTTAATGTTGCAGAAACTCCACAAACTGGACAATGAGTTGAATTTGTCATAACTAGTATATGCGAAATAATATTAGTATATTCAAAAACTGTTCCGGAGAAAAAAAAACAAAAAAAAACTTTTGCGTAATCAACGGAACCGGCACAATTAGTCTAAGAAAAAATTTAGATATATCAACGGAGACACCAGAATCACTACTAATATAGATTGCTTATGCTAGAATCGATCTCAGATCTCTGAGAAAATTAATTTTAGAACAATTTCGATTGTTTACCATTCGCTGTTTGTACACTCTTGAAAGTGCACATTCGAAAATGAGAAAGCCGAAACGGTTAAAGAGTAAAAAAGCTTCTAAATTATTTTGAGCTCTTTTAGAGTATTTTAAACTTAAATTAGAAGTTAAATAAAAAACATAAGAACAGTGTTTGTTTATAAACACTGATTCAAGTAGAAAGATTTGGGTTCTCTAGTGAGGTTAGTATATATAGGGTGTCTAACTCACTTAGTCAGATGCTACGAAAGTCCTTATATTTAGTTTAAATCAAGCAGTTTTACTCGCACTCCAGGCAACATCGGAAACTCTTCCGCCCTATATTCGTCTCGAAAGTAATTTACCTAAAGCAAGTGGTTGTATGCACTAAACTTTTTCAACTCACTACTCAAATAACTTATCTCAATCGGATACTGACTGTCGCAATCAACTTAGACAGAACTGTTTGCCAGGAAAGAGCGAAAAGCTTTTATACTGGTGTCTGCAAATGCAATGACTTTAAATAAGCAGTCAGTAATATAAGCAATGAAAAGAACAAATAAGAATAGTCCAAAGGCTTATTTTCTTCAGCTTGTGCCACTCATAACCAAAAGCGCTGTCAATTCCTAACTTCAAATTCAAAAAAGCATCAGTCATTGCTCTGATCACTATTACGGGTTATATTCAACCTATGTCCTTTTAAATGATCCATCGTCTTAACCAGCGACGTGTGGCACCAAAATTTCTTGGGTAGACATAATGACCGTCAATCTTATAGGATGCTTGCTGGAAGCAGAAATGCTGGAAAAAGAAGCAGAAAAAATCTAAATCTCCTGAAAAATTCGAATACATAAAAATCACAGCGAAAACCACAGAGGTGTATTTATATTATATATTATAAGTTGACTTTCATATACCCTGCAGTGTTGCCCAACTGATTGAAAATGTAGCGTAGAAAATATAAAAATGCCTACTTGAAAATGCGGAAAAACACATAACCAATTATGTAAATATGAATAATATATCAAACAAATAATACAATTTTCCATAAAAACAGTTTAAAACATAAGGAAAGGCTACAGTCCGCTTGAGGCGAACAGTATGATACCCTATCCATATCCCTATATGCCCCAAAGAAAAAAGCATTAAGAAGATGATGGATAGCATTTTATTTAGTTCTATTAAAACGCCCCCAAAAAGTGGGCGTGGCCAAAAACTTTGTATGGGCGATATATTGGAAAAAATATTGGGTAAATATTTTGTTAAACATTTTTTTTCGCTTTCTGTGAAAATTTTCGAAGAAAACAACGTTTTAGTAAAAAACGCCCACAAAAAGTAGGCGTGCCAAAAAACTTTATATGACAAACTTATAAAGGAGGGCAGTGCCTACATATCTCGTGAAGGTTATAACACTCTATCTCTCTAAGTTTAGCTTTAAAACGGTTTTTTCAAAATTGTGGGCGTGGCAGTGGACGTATTCAAAAACATTTTACACTTAACCATTTCGGAGCCCTAAGGAGTATGTGGTCCAAATTTCAGATTCCTACCTTAATTTTAAAGGCCTAAAAATTGCGTACGGACGGACGGAGGGACGGACATTGCTAAATAGTCTTAGGATTTGGTCCTGATCATAAATATATATACTTTAATAAAATGCACTATTCGTACAAATTATTTTGAATTTTTAAGGTAAAGGAACAGGCCTCAAAGGCCTCAAAATGCGCATTATGGTAAGAAAATGTCTCAACACGGGCTTTCAATGATGTGGGTGGCTCAAAAATCGATTTTTTTGGATCTTTAAGGGCCAAGCACAAAGTTTAATATTAATTCATCATCTACAGTTTAATTTTTTGAAACAATTAAGTTGTAGTGTTTTGCGAATATGTTGGAATTGTATGTAGTGACTTTTTTTGGGGAAAAAAATGTAGCAGGGGGCAACACTGATTCCCTGCCCCTTTAAACAAAATTTTATAAATGGCGGCAGAATTCTCTCTTAAATTTCGTATCTCTGAATTCGTGTGAACCATAGAACACCTCTATGACTACATTTATGATACCTACATGACATTTTTCCAAAATGGATTAAATATTGCAGTATTAGCGTAAGCTCCCTCAATAATTTTATTTGCATGCAAAAACGTATACAGACACAGTTCTACGCCATTTTTAAGCAAATAAAAATAAAGTGCACGACTGCGTCATACGAAACTTTCTCGGTACATGAGATGCGTTTTTGAGTCGCAAAATGAATCAAAAAAGATAAGAAAAGGCTACAGTCCGCTTGGGGCGAACAGTATGATACCCTATCAATATCTTCTGAAGGTGAGAATGCTCTATCTCTCTAAGTTTAGATTTAAAATGTTTTTTTCTAAATTGTGGGCTTGGCAGTGGGCGTATTAAAAAAATTTTTACACTTAACCACTTTGGAGCCCTAAGGAGTATGTGGTCCAAATTTCAGCTTCCTAGCTTAATTTTAAAGGCCTAAAAATTGCGTACGGACGGACGGACATTGCTAAATTGTCTTAGGATTTTGTCCTGATTATAAATATATTTTCTTTTATGGGTCTACGACGAATATTAAGGGGTGTTACAATCTATGTGTCAAAATTAATATACCCTTAGGATAGGGTATAATTATTGATGTAATTTCGCACATTGGACACTTTTAATAAATTATCAAAATCGTTATTGTTGTTTTTGAGAAAACCAATTTAATTTAAATTTAAGAAAATCATTATATGAAATAAAAATTTAAAAAAATTATTTAAAAAATCTAAGAATGCAGATTTGTTTGAGTTTACAGTATAAAAAAAACTGTAAATTTTTTTTTTAAGTTCCAAAAATAGCGTTAAGTGATTTTTGCAAAAAAATTTGTATGGCAGGTACCGATATTTCATAAGATAAAGCTAAAAATAAAAAGATGCCTTGAGATGTAACCCCAAGAACCTTATATACAAACTTTGAAGCAAATCCGTCGAACCGTTCGCCATACGGCGCCCGGACAGACAGACAGACTGACAGACCGACGGACGGCATTGGCGGACACACTATTTTGGACGTCTCTATAGTCGTAATATCATCCCTCATACTCAGTTTGAGTTCGAAATTTCCGCACGATCGCAATAACTTTCTCTTTAGTATACGAGAAAGTTAAAAAGGGTGAGAGAGCCACAATTTTTCTCAGTTGGCTATCTGTATAATTACTTACCTTTTGCGATGCAACTTTACTACTCCAACTTTACTACTTTACCAAACTCAAGTAAGAGAATATATTAAATTTTATTACTGAACGTCAGAATTTTTATTAATAAAAAATTAAAACTCGTGAATTAAGTCGTATTCGTATAAGAAATATGAGGAGCTTCAGTGATAAAGAGCTTAGATGTTCGGAAAACTGCAGAGAAAGTGTTCTGCTGTGTCATCCTGCGCAACGCAAGCAGGGCAGGTAGTGGTTTCGCTTAAGCCCAACACATTTAAGCGCATTTTAGCAAAAGCTAGGTGGAAATGACGCTACTTCACTGCAACCCCACAGGCGGACCAGTCGGAATGCAGTGAAGTGGGAGGGTTATGATCCCTATAATCCTGATCATAATCTCGTCGTTAAATAGAGAGAAGAAGACTGATATGGCTGTAAGAGGTCTACAACGAATATTAAGAGGTATGACAAACTAAGTGTCAAAAGTATTATACCCTTGGAATAGTTATAAAAAGAGACAATAAAATATATTTTAAAAAAGTAGTCTTATAAGTATATCAAAGAGCTATTCAGTGCCAGTGTTCTGTAACTCTGTCGAAAACTTCTCGCATCGCAAAAATTTAAGGCGCAGGAGTTGGTTCTATGTACGCAGCTAAAGAGCGTCAATATTTGAAAAACGTCACGAATCCCAGATATCGGCGTCTACGGTTTTGGTATGAAATTGCTACGCTGTTTAAAAACCACTCAAAAAAGATGAACACTTTACATATTTTCCCAGGTTTATCATTTGAGTAGTTTAAAAGAAGTTTCAATGTAAAAAGAATATTTGTTTAAAAGAAAAAACAGACAGCTATGAAATAGCAAAAACAAATTTTTTTTTATTTTGACATGAAGATCAAATTTGTTTTTGTGTGCGATTTTAGGCTTACAATTTTTCTGATTTATTTTTGTCTCTATGACGCACCGTCACTGGTTTAAACCAATAAAGGGCCGGGCATTCACAGAGGATCTGTTCAGAAGTTTCCTTATACTCTAGACAGAATCTACATTCTGTCTCTGCGCACAAGTTAATATTTGTTAAGATAATACCTCAGGCCGTAATAGCTTATGAGGAAGCCCATTGTAGAGTATGGCTTAATTAATCATTTTGCCTGTCTTGGTTTTTGATTGACGAAGTCTTAGTTACCAATCCTTAATTAGGATGTAAGCAGCAGCCCATTCGACTCTGCAGGAGGGTTCTAGCCCTAAGAACGCAAATTCAGACTCAGCTCCAGCCATTAGCTTGTCTGCAGATTCATAGCCTGCAATACCTTGGTGGCAGGTACCCATTTACCATTGACCTTTTTGTGTTTGACACCTTTAATTCTTTTACGAGAAATCAAATCCGCGCTGGTAACATATATTGGCACACCTCCAGAGGAGAAGGTTATGATTCGACTTTCCAGCATTGCTCTGATCCATTGTTGATTCTTCGATACCTTTACCACTGATCGTTCTAGCTATCGCGTCGTATCGATAGCTGCCTCTTCGTCTAAGAAGGCACATAAGGCAAATTGATATATGTGCTTTTTCTATTTTTCTTACAAAATAGTAAAGAGCACCAATAGTGGACTTTCCTTTTCTGTACGCAAACTTAGTTTAATGAAGGGGGTTAAGTACTTCTAGCTGTATGAACATCTATAATTCTTTGCATTATTTTAAAACAAAAAGATGTTAGACTGATAGGTCTGTATGATTTGCGGATTTTTGTTTATAGGCTTGTTATTGTTTTTTCAAATCAGTTTTAGCTTGTGTAGCTGATTTTTTTTTAATAAAAATTTCGCGGCCGCTTTAAAACTAACATTTTCAGTACAACTGAAGCACTTCCATACTATTTCATTTTTGTCGCAACCTATTCTACCGGATTTATCTTCTAAAACCATTTAAACCATTCCTATGATAATTTTTTTTTAAATAAAACCACAAAATGTTCATATTGGTAAATTGGAAATCAGTCTTTTATTTAAACACAAAATTATTTATTAACTATTTCAGATTTATAGCAAAGTGTAGTCAAGTATTTGTAATTTTATTTTTGTTAAAAAAAAAGAAAATATTACAAAATAAAAAATCTGTAGTAAAAAAACGAATATTTTTTTCAAATAATTACATAAATTGAGTCAGTTTTCTTACACGAAAAAAAAATTAATTTAATTTGTATTTTGTAATGAAATAAAATTTTCTACATATAATTTAAATTAAATATCTATTTATATATACCTATATATATATAAATTTCTTATTCACAACATTTTTTCATATTTTCTTTTTATGATTTGTTTTAATTTATTTTATATAATAACATCATATAATTTTAATTTATTTGTTTTGCGTAAAGTTTTATGCGAATTTTTGCTTAATACCAAATAAACTAGGAAGATTCTTTAGTATTTTTTAAGAAATAATTTCTTTACTCTTGTGCGGAAGGCAAAATGTAATTTTGTTTTGTTATTGTATTAAATTCAAATTTAGTCCATATAGCCTTGTACGACACATTGGAAATATTTTTTTTTCTGGCAGATCAATTCGATATGCATAATTTTAAACATCGAGCGGTACGTAATCCATTTAATTTAAATTATAATTTCGTTTATTATCAAGCTTTTTGTATATGCATTAAAAAGAATTCATTCAAAAATTAGTTTTGTTTTATTTATTTATTAAATCCAAAAAGAGTATTATTTGTCAATAAAATAAAAATAATAAAAGTTAAGAAAAAAGTACAAAAAGAGGTATGAAACGTTTATTATTAAAAATAAAATAAAAATAATAATATACATAAATAAATTATTTAATTAGATTGTTTCTTTCAAAAAAAATCAATGCAACTAGCTGCAATCTAGACATCTGCGTACATGTGGAGGAAATGCTCTACAAAGAGTTGGATTTCGTTGACAAGTGTCATTTTATAAATTATTTTGTTGCTATATAATGTTTGATGTTTTTAATAAACTCTGAATTGATAGGAGTGATTACTTTTAATTTTGACAGTCAAAAAGAAAATATACCTTCTTTTTTTGAGGTTTCATGAAACATATTAAAAGGCGCTCGGATTGCTTCTCAAGAACTAATCGAAAACGTCATGCTGCCGTTTTTGGTTTATGTAAGAAAAATTAAGCGCATATAGCATACCTTTGTGCGAAGACAAAAAAAAAGTGTAAAATGTTAAAAATCAAGTCAGACGCGCAAAAAGTTTTAATTTTATTGCCCGTCTAAACCCTTAACAGTTACTTCTGGTCAGTTTTTACAATTTTCTCAGTACGAGAACGTGTTTATATAATTTTCATGTTATTAATCAAAATTTTCGTAATAAATGAAATAAAATAATATTTAATTAATTTAAGTTCCTACACGAAAACTGTCAGCTTAATAGTAACAATTTTTGAAGGTTTCCAAAATTAAGGAAGAATAAATTTATTTTTAAATATTGTAATAAAAGAGTAAAATTGCAATCATTTCTTGGCATATGACCGAGGTAGCTACTCAAATAAAAACACGTTTTCATCCCATAGAAGAAGAGCGATACTTCGAATAAAAGTAAAACAGTTGTGACTTCGCAATTTCAGTATAAATTGTGACTCTTATCAGATTGTACGTTTTAAATACAAAATCATGATCCTTTCATTTAATTCAAGCTAAATCAACATATATGACACATATGTAACCAACAAAACAAAATCTGACACATGTCAACCACATTTTCCAACCTGCAGATTCAAATATAAAACTTCCTATACCACTTTACAAAAGCACATTCATACACATTACAAAAAGCATACAAATACCCGTTTCCTTCCACTACAAGCCACCACCTCACCTCACTACTGTCAAACTTAACTTTCAAACTGTCAAAATAAATAGTTTTTGTTTTCCCTTTCAACACTTTCTCACAATCTCTTTTTGATTTATTCGTCCTTATTCTCGAAATGATGATAATGATGATGAATGTGCTCGTGCACATATCTGTGTATTAACGAAGACGAACTACTTGTACTGCGACCTTCTTCAGCAGCGCCACCAATACCACCACCTACAGATGCGACATTTGGAGGCGATGGGGTACGTGGCACCGTGGTAGATTCCTCATCAGAAGTTTGATGTAGTAAATTCTCGCATTCTAAAGGATCTCCATTGATTGGAATTAACGTCACATACTTGCTGCTATTCAACAACTTTTCCGAGTTGCTGCCGCTACTTCCGCTTGTGGTTGTCCGAGGGGTTGCCGTTCCCACTATCGCTGACTGCTGTGGTTGACTGCGACGGTGATGATGCATTTTCAAATTTTGATTCTGTGAATTGTGCATCCGACGGATGTTCTCTTTGTTGCCACTACCGCCACGTCCTGGCGCTAATTCTTGCTGCTGTTGTTGTTGCTGCAGTTTCTCAGTCAGCTTGGCAAACAACAAATTGTCATAGTTCTTAACGTCCTTCTTGCATTTTTCGTCAACACTTGCGGCCGCGTTCTTTAAGAGTTTTCGGTCACGTTCAGTCAGCCATTTTTCAACGTGCTCGATTGTTTGGTGGAACTTTTCCTGACTTGACAAATTTGGACTCAGGGCGTTTAGCAAGGAGATGTTGAGTTTTGCTGCACTATGACTTGCCGATGACAGTCGATGGTAGCCGTGAAACTGCGGTGAATTAAGCTGACTATGATGGCCCCCATTGCGGAGTATTTTACTTGTCTTGATTTGATTATTAACGTAGATTTTCGGTGAACTGGTCATAATTGGCTGGACAGTGGCCACAGGTTGTGAATGGGCGTGTCCGGCTGGCGGTGGAGAATGGCTAGTACCGCCACCGCATATTGTCGCGTGTAAAAAAGAATCATAGCCACAGAGGTTCATTTTACTGTGAACGATGCCATTCTGGGCAGCCAAAACCGCCGGATTAATGGCCATTTGCTGATGGTAGATAGGAATGTGCGGTTGAAGATGGTGGTGACTGTGACTGTTGTTTCCGTCGTGCGGCTGCTGCTGATGATGATGTGTGATGGCTGTAGGATCGATATTGTTGTTGGTAGATGTGATGTTGCTGTTGCTGATGTTGTTGGTCGTACTGGTGGGAATTTTCGAGACCGTATTTGAACGTTGCCGATGGCGGATGGGGCTCACATTTGCTTGGGGTTTTCTAAAATGAGAAAAGGCAATGATGAGATGAGTTTAAGAGTTTTTCAAGGAGCCGCGCAGTGATGAAAGACGAGGAAACTAGCGAAAGTAGGGGAAGCGAGAAACAAACAAAACAAAAATAAATAAAACAGTTTACAGTCAGAAGCGTAGGAAATACCCAAAGCAATCATTTCTAGAGACAGGAAAAATTGATTAAGGAAATGGTCTGGCGTGTTGATGACTATCATAGGCTCAATCGGTATCCATATTATAAGTCATAATACATCCGCCTTACCTATCTTAGAAACGATCTAAAAAGCTGTCGTGGATTTGAAGTAAATCGAATCCGAAATGGGATAATTTTATTGCACAGATAACCACAAAATAGTTTGAGGAACTAAACGCACACACTAACGTACGGAAGCTAAAGATGCTCATATCTTTACCTTGCTTTCAAAAATTTCAAAAATTTAAATTGGTTTTCAGCACGAAAAGAGTTTTAGAATGGAAAAAGTGACCATCAAAATAATGAAATGTATAGCACACTAATGTGCGAAAATCAGAGAAGTTCGTTAACGGTTAGCCCGTTCTGCTTTCAAAAAACTTTAAGAAACATAAGAAAACACATTGGAAAAATGGTCATAAAAGAAGTGAAAATTGTAAGTGCACGTTATATTGAATTGCGCACAATAGTGTGCGTTTTAAAATATAAACATTCGGAAATATATCCAGAAGGAGGCAAATTAACTTTATTTAGCGCAGGAAATTTTTTTTGTGTGCGAATCAATTGAATGAATTGAATTGAATTGTTGATTAAAATTTTTTTTAAAACATATCCGAAAGCTGGTAAATTATATTTAAGTCAGCTTTATTTAGCACTTATTTTGTGTGCGAAACAACAGGTACTTAAGCTTTAATGCTTAATATGCTTACTTTGTTTCTCATCGGGCGACATTATAACATTTGCGCAGCATAAGAAGCATATACGTTAGTCGCCAACCTGACAGATAGGTGCAGTTCTCTTTGTAGATTAACTAACAATAAATGGTTATTCAACTCGCATGGCGCCACTTAACATCAACAATTATTTAATAATATTTGATTTAGCTTCAATGAACTTTCATTTCGAATACAAAGCAAACCAAAACACAACACAAAACAGGGAAAGAAACCAAAACAAATAGTAAAAAAATATATATAAAAAAAAGAAGAAAAGAATAGAAACAAAATAATAATAGAAATAAATAGAGATGTCAAGGGATATCATCTGCATCCAAAACGTATATATGTATGTATATCCTTACCCATTCGATTGAAAACACAGTCGATTCTTTTCCATACTCTCTCGAATGATATCAATCAAATCATTACGATTCAATGCATTATTCCAGCACTCTGCTGTTGCTGCGTTTGATGTATTATTAACCTGAGTCTGAGCATTATGGCCACCACTAGTACTACCAACCATTACCCCATCAATGCCATCAACAACATCCTGATCGGGAGGATTTGTATGTGTGTTGTCTGTTTGATGTTGTTGTTGTTGTAAGTTATGTTCTTGTAGCTGTTGTTGTAATTGTTGTTGCTGGTGTGACAGTGTTTTAACAGAATTATTCGCTCGAATTTTCCAACACGATTCATTTCCAACAGAAAGACTTCTTTGACGGGATTCATGACAATGGTCCTGGTACTAAATAATACGAAAAAAAGAACAAAACGAAAAATGAACAAAAAAAATAAAATAAAATAATAATAAAAAACAAAATTGTGCAATAAAATAGAAAAACTGAACTCAAAAGAATTTCCACAACACAATCAAAGCACAACATAATTCATAATATTTACCTTTTGCTTTCGAGCTTTGCGCAACATCTTCACCCGCGTCGAAGCCTGCTTTAAGTATAATTCGGACTTTTGCTGTTGTGTTAGACAGCCCTTGCACTCCTCCTTGAGATTTGTCATGTTTTCATAGATATTGTCGTGTGCATCACAATTTACATTTAGCAAATTGGTTTCCACTTCGGCAGCTGCTGTAGACGGTTGTTGTTGTTGCTGCTGCTGCTGCAGACAGCACTTGGCTTTATTAGAACTAAAGGACTTTTTGACCGCTTCCTTTTCACTTGTACTATCGTCATCCTCATCATCGGTTTTGACCAGCTTTCTTGGCCTGTATCGATGCTGTCGCCTTGAATGACCACCACCGTGTGCTGTTTGTTGACTGCCATCTCTTGTCGTATGGCCAACTTGCTTTTTGAACTTTGATCCTGCTGAGGCAGCTGCAGCAGCGGCGGCAGCAGCAGCTGCAGCTGCTGCTTTCGATTTACCCTCCGGTGAAACAGTGAGTCGAACATTTATCGTTTTACTTCCACAATGCGGTACCACAACTGATTTGCCAATGGATTCGTAAATCGTATAGACAATGCCAACGATATCGTCCTTGGTGATTTTCCCATGATGACCATCTAGGTCGTAGAAGGTAAAAGAAAACTGAAGAGGTTGTGATGATTTGCCACCCTCAACGGAGACGTCACAAGTGAATTCCTAGAAAAGAAACAAACACGAAATGGGAGATTTTTATTGAAGTGTGAAATGGCAGTTGTTAAACATTGTAATTGAGTTGAAAAAGGACCCAAAAGGATATTATAGGAAGTGGTGAATGGGGAATAACAAAATAAAACACATGCTGTGAGGAGTGTCAGCATAAATTTCGGATAAATTTTTGGGAATTCGAACAAGGTTCGGTTTTATTGCTACGCGAGTGTGTTTAAGTTGTATGTACTAAATAGATACTATCTACTTAGAAGTCTTATTTTGGAGATGGGACAATAAATTGACGTGTATTTTGTCCAAAAAATTTGAACCTAAGAGAGGAATTAATTTAAAGTGAGGAATATTTTTGTATTTTCTTCGCAAGTGAAACACAAAGTTGGAGCCAAACGTTAGCCCAGTACGTCGTTTCCCTAATAAACAGCCCTAATCTTTCTTTGGAATGCGACAGAAACCTGTAGCTAGCACACGGTTTATGTTATGTTATCCCAGCTGTGTTCTCTTTTGCTATAGTATTTATTTTTATGAATAGAATCTTAAACTGCAGCAGATGGCTTTAAAACAACTATTTGCCACTGTACCACGTCTACTGCACTTATTTTGTGTTTTGTTATTTAAAAAGGCTAAGAATTTTACTAACAAATACGATGCGTCGAAAAAAATACTACCAGCATTGATCCATTGAATAAACTGCCCGAAAAGACCCCCAATAAAGGTATTTATAATTTTTGCTGGAAATGAATGCATTCTTATAAGTTTCTTAATTCGACATAAATTGGTGTTTGTTGTTTGTTTGTAACATGAACATGTTTAACACGCAATTTCACTGTGGTTGTAGTTCTATAACAGTTTCCGTTAAAAATTAAAAAAGAGTTCTACTTAAGACCTGCCTTTCCCATTTTTCGGTAATGGTGTCGAAATAATTACTTCTTTTGTTCGAAAGTCCCAATGAAATACAATTTTTTTTCAAACATGCAATTAGTCAAATTAGATCTTTGTTGAAGAAATCATGTACAAAGGAGGTGGAGAAAAAAATCCTCATCCTCTTTTTCATCCATGCGGCTTCGGCAGAAATCGTTTCAGAATGCGCCAAACCTTGCTAGTCTAGGGGAAGGTTTAGTCTGTCAGAAAAGATACCTCTATCCGCCCTTTCATTGTAAATTGAGACAAATGTCTCCAATGTGGATATTGCCGTTGGTGCCGTGATTTATTTCGAAATACTGTGAACTTTCTGTTAAAAAATCTAAAGCAACATGTGATTGAGAGTGAAATTGTAAAAAGCCAAAACAGACAAATTTTCATATGTCCCATAGGGCACCATAATGATCTAAATTGATCGTAGTGTAACGGGGAAACCATCAATCCATTAACCCAACCTTGAATAAACAAAACGTAAGTTCTATAAAATAATGGATATCTCACGTAAAATATAATTTGTTCGCAGAGAGTTACGGAGGAAGGAAATAGAGCATTTGAACCACCTACAATTATTCACAAGCAACTAATATTAAAGCACTGACAACTATGTAATGCAGGAAAAAGAATACATATATATATATCAATGCAATGATATCATCACGCACAGCTTCTTTTTCCAGTCAAAACTTAATCGGTACAAAAACGCTTCAAAGTAAATTAAAATCTCACTCACAAAACACGCTCGACCGAAAAGTGGAGAGTAATTTACATCATCATAGTATAACGACCCCATAAAAACTTGAAACACAATAAAAAAAAAACAACAACTAAAATCTGACAAATTGCCAATAACTTACAAAACACAAATAGCTATTCTCTTCTAACAAATACCCCATTAAGCCCCCGCACACAAACTCAACTCATGTGATCTCGTAAATTACATTTCAATCACACCAAAACAACTCTATTCATTGCCAAATAAATTCTCCGAAAAATTGCGGACCCCCTTCTAGGCAGTATTGACCATTTGCGTCCTTAGTCAGGAAAATAATATAAAAAAAATATGCGCAAATACATTTTGTCTAGCTCTTTTCTCGCAGTCCAAAGGAAAACATAAACACAAAGTTAAATTTAATAGATTTCCCATGGACCGCAAGTTTGAGTTTTAAAAACTGAGTAAACAAAATAAAACCACAGGATGGTGTGCGCTTGTTGCCACCACCAGATGGAAGCACACTAGGGGTGCAACATGAGTTTTTTATTTTTTTTTCTGTGGTTCCGTACGGCTATGTACAAAAATAACCGACCGACCCGGTCCGGGCCAAGAAAAACACAAGAAACAAGGTTAAATAAACACACACAAATACTAGTCTCTCGTCTTGTTCTATTGTATTTGTTGATTTTATGAACTTTTACCGCGTCTTTTTTTCGAAAAATGCGGGATAACAACCGCACATTATCGGCAAAGAAAAGTGAACTGCGGATATCCCCCATCGATTTTCTTCAATTTATATTTGTTGATTCAACTGATTTCTGGTATCGGTTTAAACATCATGTAGTGAGTTGGGCGCTGGAGGGGTGGTTATAGGTGCCCCAGTATCAATCCCTCAGTCTGGGAGGAATATTCCAGAGGGGTGAATAGGAGTGGCGCGTGGATGTTATTCGTGCAAATGGTGCAAAACGAACAGTAATAAAAAGGCGCTTAAAAAATAAATACATACATATTTTTATTCACCTTGAGTTTGAGTATTAAATGGGTGGCTGGTGGGTGGTCCTCGCTCCATAGTATCAGGATTGGAAGTGAAATATATGGCAACGTACTCCGTAAAATTAAACGCCTCATTAAGTATTGAAAAGCCCCTGGGGACTTGCCATTGGAATGTATATACGTTCGAGAAGATATTTTTCTGTATTTTTTACGAGACATTCACATTACTTTACCTCTCTAACCGTTCTTAAAGAGCGTCTCTTCTAATGCCATTTCCTCAAGATAAATATGTCGTCGTCTTCTTTGCTATTTGTTTGGCAAAAGTTTTTTCTACACACTTTCCTGGCATATTTTTAGGCGTGGGTGCTAATTCAGTAGATTTTCATCTTAATTTAGAAAGCGCCTTTTGCTATCTACCCATCTGAGGGAGATGGGAAACCGAATTTAGGGGTTGCTTTAAGGGGGTATACGACACGATTAGGATTTACGCGGATTTGTTTGACAGAATAATAATAATGAAAATGATAATAGCAGTAGTGAACAATGAGCGAAACGAATTTCTGTAAATTGGATTTTCCTTCTTAGACGAAGGCGACGAGGAGCACACGGGGGAGGCAGAGAGAGAGAGGGGGGTTGGCGAAAATTCCTAAAGAAGTTTTATGACAGATCTAGTCTTTAGGGCGATGATAGGAGATAATTTCGCAATTCATTTAACTCGAGTGGGAGACAAACAGCGATGAGATCAAAAAATGGGATTAAGTTGAAGAGGAAAGTGTTAATTGGTGTGATGAAGTGAAGAGAGCATTTTCTTGTTTTTCTCCAATGGAGTGGCAGATGTTTTGGTTGTGAAAAAGTTTTTTGGAAATTTCTTTGAAATTTTATGTGACTTTAATGCTTCATGAAAAAAAGGCGTAAGAAATGTCAAATGGGTTATTTCAAAAGAGAATGTTATTTTATGGCTAAAGATTTTGACATTAAGTTGGCTTTATAAATATCGGATAGAAATTTTTTGTTCGTGACTTGCCAACTGCCACTTAGCGTTAAATGATAGATTTGTTGCATTAAAGTGTGCAGAAAATACTGTCTTCAACAGTTAATCTAGCTTATAAACCGAAGTTGCGCGAACTATTCAAATTACTTATGACATAGCTTAGGCGTAGGTTGAAGTGGCAGTCGGCATAAGGCCGCACAATTAAGCACAAAATAAGGTTAACTATGCAACCAGACGTTATTTATGGAGACTTTTAAAAATCATCAAGATTATCAAAAAGGAACGCCCACAAATCGATATCTCTTGTTTTCCTCGTCCATACAGCTTCTGCGGAAACCAGGCCTTATTGCATGCTTCCCATTTGTATCACCAAACTTATCTGGAAGAGAACCCTTATCAGGTGAAATAAGCGGTCTGGTTCTGAGTTGGGCGAGTGCATCAGCCTAAGGTGAATATTAGACCGGTTTGAGATCTCCACAAAAGATGATCAGCATCTACTAATTACGAACATATTCGAAAATTTTTAATGCAGCCGATGCTTACTTGACGCAAGAAATATTTTATCATCTGCCTGAAATACACCGCATTGATTGGTTAGACGAAAAGAGAGACTTAGATAATGTCTGTCTGAGAAAACACAACCCGCCACCACTACATCTGTCTTCTCAACATCAGGGGTTTAATGCAAAACAGAGTATTTAGTACTTTGGATGGGGTTGTTCGCGGAGGTTAACTCATGCTTAAAAAATACTGATTTTAGGACTTTCTTGATATAGAAGCGTGCTACTGTTCCGAACTCTTTTTGTATGTTAAGTTTTTAGCTCAGCTCTTATCCAAGATATGTGTCGAATATTTAGCTTCTTCAGATAAGATCTAATTAGTGTCTTTAATAGATAGGCGAGGGTCAATTTGTGGGGTTTGAGTAGTCCCTGATGAAGGGGACAAGTTCGGTTTTGTGCAGGTTAGTCATCAACCCAACAATTATTAAGCTTCCCTTTACGTTTCAATCGGATGACATACCTGATGACAAGATTTCTATGTCATCCAGATGGCTGATTTGATTGACCGCGTGTTCTGTTGCCATCGATATTGAAATTGTTTTTTTTTTTTAAATTTGACAGCATGTCATTCGATTGCCAAGGTCCCATGGATTACATCGCTCGATTTTCCACGGTGGCATCTTACATCGAATGACACGTTTGCATCGTTGCAAGTTCATTTAAAAAAAAAATTACATTCAGATGATCACTGTGTGATCGGGTGTCATCTAGTAGATGGCATACAGATGACAACCGAATTACACAAGTTCTCTGATGTCAGCATGTCATCTGGGTGACACGTTCGGATGACCGTTCTATTTCTGTTTCAACGCTAATAATTTACACTTTTCGGAACATGCTTTAGGTGAGAAGGGTTCAGGGGATAAATCTTCTGTTTAAAATGACCCGGGTCCCTATACAGAGCCAATTGGTGTTTCATCACTTGTCGGAAAATAATATTTATCATATAGGTAGGGTTTGCAAATTGATATGAGTGATGAGTTTGATATGAAACAAACAAATTAAAAAATCAAAAGACTCACCTCCAAATGTATCCGTTCATCTTTTCCCTGCTCCATTGTCGCATCGCCGCCTGGCGTCTGTCCCGAATTAATATTCATTGATTTCCCATTAAAATTACACTGTTGGTGATTGGTTTTACTGCTTCCGTTTTTTGTATTTTTACTAAGAATATCTTTTGTGGTACTATGAGCAGGTGGCAGTGGCATTTGTTGCTGATGCTGATGTAAGTTATTGTGATGTTGTTGCTGTTGCTGATGCTGCTGCTGATGATGATGATGCGATTGATGCTTATGCTGCGAAGTTGATCCAGCAGGTGATGTCGCCGATAGTATATTAACAACTGGCGATTTTAAAGGAA
Organism: Ferdinandea cuprea; assembly: GCA_963576555.1. Taxonomy (NCBI): domain Eukaryota; kingdom Metazoa; phylum Arthropoda; class Insecta; order Diptera; family Syrphidae; genus Ferdinandea; species Ferdinandea cuprea. The sequence continues at coordinate 80,878,474 of OY754960.1, read as the reverse complement.
TATTATTTTCTCTATCGCTAACTAATAGTAAATCTGGTGGGGCGCTGCACGATGATGGGGCACGCACTTGATGATACATAAGTTCTTCGGAATCTGTAGTACATTCCTGAACTGTAAAGACAAAAAGAAAATACAAATGATTAGGAAAAAATTATGTAAAAAAAGATTAATTTTATCTGAACAATTTATCAAATGTTGTACATATTTTCTTACAATAAAATTAATAAAAAAGAAAAACGCATGACACCTGCATAGGTATAACTGCTAAATGCCTTAAAGTTAGTTTGAACTTTCAATCCATAAATTGATTCTTAATTACGAGAAACAAGCTACTTCTTGTTTGCCACATTTCTAACGAGCATTTAATAAACTTTTCCAAATTAACCGTGTTTTTTTTTGTCTGTTTGTTCAAGTAGAACATAAGACTGGCATAAATTCTCTTAGGACACCATACACGTTTTTATGTTCTTAATTGAAGATTTAAAGTGAAATTGAAAAAACAATTTACTTGTAGTTCGATTCGCAAAATCAAACACACCTGCACAAACCACCACAGTTGTGGACATCCAAAAATCGTACTTAGTTTTTTTATTCAATTGACACAGCTGGCTTGACATCCTTAAGGAAATCATTATTCAAAAGAATTATTCATTCCAAAATTAATCAAATATTTCCAACAAAAAAAAAACGTATTTCTGAAATGAAAAAGCATAAGCGGAAACTTCCGTCTTGTAAATAAATTGGTTCAGATGATCCTACGATGTTATTATTATCCCTCACACCGAGGGAAGGCTTGTTGAATTAACCTTTAATGAGTTACTTTTTTTTATCTGAACTCAAATGCGCGGTACCTATCTACCTACATTCATTTATTTTGTAATAAAAATCCACTTGGGCTAATATAATTGAAGGCGCGGTGGTGGCTCCTCTTAAGTGTGGTCTGCCATTTACAACACCCCTATATAAATTAAATTGAGAGAGAAAAATGAAACACCACTCAACTCCGTAATACGATGGACGACGATCGAATGGAAAATGTTTTTCCGTTGCGTTAATAGAATACAAAATTTAACAACACAGAGCGCCTCCTCGATTTGATGATGATTTAATCAAATGTTTAATTGAATTATAATTTTTTTTTTACGTATTTCCCCTTGCATATGATTTTAATTTTACGATTTGATATCAAACAATTTTTTTTTTCCACTTATCTATATGGCAAATCAGTTTTTTTATGTGCCGGTCATGCATAACAAGTGGTAATCAGGTGAATTGTTAAAACGAACACACCCAACTGTCAGTATTTCGTTTGTTTCGTGGAATAGTGTCAATTACGTCGTTTAATGTGTGCGGAGATTGTGAGCAAAAATTTAATTGAAAATTCGAATGTTTTTTTTTATTGTCATACTCCTACTCGTACCTAAAGCTTTTTTTTTTATTAAATCAAGGGATTGGGTTTTTTTTTGGAGTATTTGGAATTCTTAAGTATTTTGTGATGCGAATGAAGTTATAAATAAAAGTTCAAGAGTTCAGTTGTATGTTATAAGTTTATTAAAATTTAGAAGGAAACTTAAAACATTTAAATAATTCAGGCAAAATGATGAAAAACATAAGAATTTATATCCAGATTTAGAAGTAAAATGTATTTGAGAGTAGTTTGAATATGAAATGTTACACATTTTTAGTACCTATTAGCAGTTAAAGGTGCAGATTGAAAGCTTGTTAATAAAAAAATATACAAGTCTGCGCTTTAATTCCACTGAAATGTAACGATTTCAGATTTATTTTTGAGTGTTTCTACTTTCTTCCACTAAAAAGGGATATTATCTGTGACGTTTAAATTATAATTGTCACGACAAAAGCTGGTAATCTTCATAGATTGGCACTTTTCAGCACGAACCGCATCTCTAAGGCATATTCTTTATTGAAATGATAATTCACCTATTCTAAACGAAAGCGAAAGATCTAAAATTGTAGTTCATAATTAAAAAATGGAATGAAAAATAGTGTTTGTATAAAAGTTCTGTTCGACTAGAATGACAAACGTTGTGATCGATTTGAGAAAATAATTTACCTCAACTTATCGACCTAGCGATGGGTATGCGAGCGAAGGTAATAGAGATTATATTTTAGTTCTATAAAATGGTGTTATCACAGACCGGATATCGTATACAATCTATGCCTAGACCAAAGAAGACCCTGTAACGTACTACTTCGTTTTCCAGACTCCCATAACACTTAAAACAGCGGATGTTTTTAAAATTAACTCAATACAAATACCCATACCAACCTATTTCTCATCAAAGAACCATTTTCCATTATCCACAAAAGAACCTGGCCGTGGTTTAAGCTTATCTCAAAACTCCGTTCCAACCAAAATTTGACTAAAAGCTTTTTTATCATCTTAAAAACCACTTCCCGCCTTAAAGTAATTGAAATCAATAAAAAAAAATAACCCAAGATATGACTTTATAAAAAGGTACCTGGCGTCATAATCTCTTGAATTTAAATGGTAAATGGAACCAATTCAGTAAACTTAACTCAAACCACTGATCGTGAAGACAGAGAAAACAAAAATCCATACCCCACGTAGCGATTTATAAAACACAGAAAAAAAGCTAACAAAAGCTATTAAAAGGTATTCAAATTTACCTCACAACAAGAAACAAACCTTAAGTAATGTCATCGTCGTCGTGGTCCCCATCTCCAATGCCGCCGGACAGAACCTACAAACTCGCAGCTCCATGAGAGCCCAACCAGACCCCAAATGGGATGTTTAAAAGCAGCCGCCACGCCGTCGGTCGTCGATTGCCATCTAACCACAGTATATGCCTCTTATACACAAACCATTCCTATATTCGAACCGGTATTTCGAATTAACGCCAAGCGTAATTAATTTCCGTCTTAAACCAGTTCCCGCGCTACATAAAAGAGAATTTGCCGCTTTAAGTGAGAATGAAACGAAAAAATATATGAAAAAGGCTACACAGAATTTAAAAAAACAACAACGAAAAAAACCGCGCACCGTGTGCCACCACCGCGCCAACACTTGAAAGATCACTTACCGCCGCACTTTGCCGCCTCTTGCCGCGCCGCCACCAACACGCCTATATAATGTAACGTATGTGTCATAGTTCATTCCGATTCCATAGACATAGGTGATTTGCCGCAAACAGTCCGATTATTAATATTATTTAGTTTTGTTTTACTTAATCCATTCCAGATACAGATACATTTTCTTAAATAGGAGCCGCCTTGTGGTGTCACAACTGTTTCCATTTTCATTTCAATTTCCATATAATGCATATGCATCTCAATCTAATTGATCGCGTTGCGATGCGATCATCGGGCAGCACTGTTAGCCCACATTTATTTATTTGTTATTGTTGCTATTATAAATGCGTGTTTTTTTTTCAACGCCAAACAAGTTGTTGGAGTTTTACGACGAATTCCGCTGTCTAATCACCTAAAGCTGAACGCTCAACGCCGCGCCACCCTGCGTGCCGACCGCCAATGTCGTCGCTTGATTTCGATTTACGATCAACAAGCGAGGAAATTCGCGCAAGGTGATATAAATTAATCGATTAGCGTGTGTGTGTGTTTTGGCGCGCGGAAATAGCGTTGTTGTTGTAACAACTCTTTTTTTCTTCTGCGCTTAATCTAGATACAAATGTGCGATACAATTACTTTATAGTTGTGTAGTTGGCAGTGAAGGCGACAGCATGGTGTCAGATGAATGCTAAACGATTAGAGTTTTTTTTCGAGTTTTCTTCTACAGATAGTGTGGGTGATCTAATAAATGATTGTTAGACGACGACGGCCGGCGATACTACTATCGGCGATGTCAAAATGACGTCAACTCTTACTATTGAGGTATCGAGTGCGTGGGGAATTTCTTTGCTTCGTGCTTGTTTGTGGGTGGAATGTGTTTATCTAGCGAAATTGTGAATGATTTTCTATGTTGCTGTGTTGTGTTTTTTTTCTTCATTTTACTTGTCGTTATGCTTCAAGAGAAGGTTGGGAATGTTTGTACGAGTAGGTATTATGGGGCGAGGGTCTGAAGGCAGAAATCGACTTAAAAAACCATTGTTTGGGACGTTAAGCGGAGGAAATAGAGTGCCTATGCCAAGTCAATGAATATGGTAGTCGAATGGTAAACAAGCAAGTAGGTTGCTACAATGAGTCGTTTGCTTGGGGTTCAGTGCGCTCTTTGTTCACAATGTGACCTACTGAAATTTTATTCAATGTTGGAATTTTTTTTTCTATGTAGGTACAACGATGTTGTGATGATTAAATTGTTTGATGTCATCCATCGATAGTTTTCTCGTCAAAGGTACATCGCAGTTAATATCGCTTAGAAAATCCCAGACAATGTTTATTGGTCCAGCCAATTTTCGGAAGGAAATTTAGTTGAAACGTTTTTAATTAACGAAGGTATAAAAAAGAAATAAAATACAAAGTTGATGACAGACGACAACATAAAGCGAGCAACGTTTTTAAAAGTTTTTTGATTATTTTTCGTTTGTATGCACTTGTGAACGGGCGATTTGATTAAATATTTTGTCAGTCTCTTTTCCCTCTTTGACAAAATGTATCAATGGTTCACAATATCACACCAATCTAAAACCAATTTTTAATTGACAATCGTAATAGAGGTGCACGTCTATGGAGTCTCTAATACATATTGCGCGACTTTTTCACGTGTGAACTTTATGATTCTGGTCTACATGAAGAGCTTTTAGCAGCAGTAGAGTAGCGAGCGTATGGCAAAATCAAATAGAAATCAATTAAATTCAGTGCGGCATCAAACAAAAATTAAATTTTAAAATAATCTTTGTACTTTACATAGCTTGGTGAGGAGTTTTTGACAATTATGTTAAGAGAGGACATATAGAAATGGAAAGGTTCTTAAACAAACAGAGAAAAGAAAACATCAAGGAAAGTTAAGCTTCAAAAAAGGTGCTTCACCTTCATGCGTACATCTAATCAGAGGTATAGCTAATTTTCATAAAAAACTCATTTCTGTTAATGTCAATGGGAAAAATTTCGATATTTAAATTGATTCTGGTTAAAGTAGTTACAACTTTTTCAACTTTGTAGTTTTCAATAAGTTATGACCGAAACAGAAACCGAAAGTGAAATCCAAAATCAATGAGGTGTATAAGAAACGCTAAATTCGTCAACATTTTGGGCTGCGATTGGTTCTCGCCTTTGGCAATTTCAATACTCTCTGTATTAAACACAGGTGTCGCTACGCTTAAATCTAAGGACGCACCAGTATATTTACAAGCTAGATCAATTCCATTTGCTATTCGCTCTTAAGTGAAGGCAGAAATCGATCGCATGGTTACAAAGGAAATACTAGAAGCGGTTGGCTTGAAGCAATGGGCCGGATCCGCATCGTTCCTCCCCTTAAGTTAAGCGGATCTTTTTGTATCTTTGGAGACTATATGTGTACTTACAATAAATAAAGCTATATACCTTTTCCTTTTCTTAGCATGATCTGATATAGCAAACCCTCGTCGTGGTTCAGTTTTTGCCTATCACAAGCGTACTTGCAGATCCTGGTTGACGGTAAAACAGCCAAAACAAAAAAAGTATTTGTTTCAAAGGAGATTTTAAAGTAAAATGACTTAAATATGGAGTTTCTTCTGCAAGGGTTCTTTTTAAGTTTAATATAGTGTCAGAGTTACTAGAGAATCAAAATCACTTCATAGACTTGTACCAAACAAGAATTTGGATCGTCCTACAACTGGAAAACATATTTCCAGATAAATTGGAGTTACACCATTCAAATCTGACATAAATGAATATAGATTTGCGGTATGATTTTTTAACCCGCAACTATATTGAAATAACTCAGTACGTAGAGTGTTATTTCAATTGAACATAGTTTGTTTTGTTGCGTGGTTTGCAAAGCAGATTGAGGTTTATTCAACGGCGTTTGAAAGAGCACTATTTAGTGGAAAATATTGGTGATTTACACGAGAAGTGTAAGTGGCCAACGAGAAGTCATTTTGCTAAAAAAAAAGCTTTAAGCTGAAATGTATAACACATGTAAGGCTTTTCCCAGCTTAGACTTGGCCTTTCATTGAATAGAAAACTTGCGACGAAAAAAATCGACTTTCTCCCATCTACTGTAAATTAATGAATGCCTTACGTTCATGTTAAGACGAGAGAACACACAATAATCACTCTTTAATCAACTCTAATCCCAGCTTAGCTATCTGTACTGGATTTAACAAATAACCAAAATAAAATTTCCATTGATATCGTTTTTTAATCACATTCCAACCAGAGCCTATAAAATTAGAAACACATGTTCAAAATAAAGTTCGGTAGTTCAACTTAACTTCATCTAACTCTCTCACGTGTTAGCTTCTAATGAACAACTCAAAAAATCAGAATTAATTATTCTACTAATGAATTCGCGCACAAAATCCCACCTACCTACCTACCTACAAAATTTCACAAAATTAATAATATATTCAAATTCATTTAACAACAGAATACATGTACATATCCATACATATATATGTATATGGGACTGTTCCTAATTAAACAAAAAGCAAAACAATTAAGGTTTTATCATTTAAAAATCTATGTTTTCGTTAACCGAACACAACATAATCAAAATTTCGTTTGAAAATAAATTCCAATTAATGAAGAACAGCCTTTTGTTATGTTAAACAATAAACATAATATAAAAATAAATCGCACAATTCCCATGTCCAATCTCATTTTTTAATGTCTAGACAGGGGATTTTATCGCAGTCGTTGACGTTTACATTTTTTTTCGAAACAATAAACACCGATCTTAAAGATCTTAATCGGATAGAAAGATTTTCGATCATTTTTCAGATTTTATTATAAGATAATTTTTTTGTTGAACCAGTGTTTGCCAAATTATCATAAAAATGTTGTATCCATTGTATGCGGTCGAATAATTTACTAGGGCTCGACGTAAAACCCAAAAAATGTGTCCAAGACTGGTTTTCAAAAAAAAAAAAAAAACGATAATCCCACAGAAGAAATACATTTTCAGATTACATAAAAGAAAAAAAAACTCAATTCGACTACAACGATAAATCAGATCAAAAGTGAACAAAAAATAAATTATTAAACACAAAATTAACGGTGTTGTATATGCATCTATAAACATTCAAGAAAAAAAGGTGAACAAAAAAAATTTATGGTCGAGTATCTTGAAATTAAGATTCCGGTAGCTGATGGTGATCAGTGACTTTGTTGTGTTTGGGACAACACTCCTTGTGGACCACGACCAGCTGCTGGCTTCTGGTTTTAAGTGATCAACATTGGGAGAGGTGTTTTTTACTTCTTTTTTGTAGCAACTGATCTTTTGTAAATGACGTGCGAAAGATCAGAAGATGATGATGATCATTTATTTTCATTCTTCACTGATCATCAGTGCAATTTATATTTTTCACAGTCTTGCGATGTATTTTTTTTTCCTTTGTGGGTTAATTACACTGTGCAGCAGTCGCAGGTGGAAATCGCACAAAGTGATCTGTTTGTTAAGATTTTACACTGTTTAATCGGATGCTTGAGACCAGTAGCTGAAAGATGTTTTTTGACACCTAAATTTGGGTAGTTTATTTTAATTAATTCACTTTTGAGAAATTTGTATTTCTTGATTTTCTGACGGTTCATCTGATAAAATAACACAGTTAAGGCGGCTAAAATGATATTTGATGTTTCAACGATGTTTGTTTATCAAACGCTAATTAGAGCTGTGCAATGGGACACTAATTTATTTATCCCACAGCCAGTGAGTAGATTTCGAAAATGGCTGAGGTCTCCCAAATGTCTCCTAGTAAAGCAAGCAATCAAAATGTTGTTGATGCCATTTTTGTTTTTTAACAGAATTTTTAAAAATGCTTATATTTAGTTGCTTGTTTCAAGTTTGAAATTCAAACTCCAGGAGCGGCTTTGGATTCTATTGCTTGACGGTGTATTACGCAATCAGTTATTGTAATGTCTCGGTAAAATTATTTCAATTATTCAATTAACTGCGTTATCAACGTATCAACGCATCACCTATGTTTTCAAAATCACGTAGAATTTAACATTTAACATTTATTAGTGCACGTATTCATTGTACAGATAAAATAAATAAATCTTTTAATACTGAACAAGTTTAAAATAATAATCAAAATTAGGTGTTGTTTAGGTCTTAGATCTAAACTATAAAAAGTAATTCAATTTGAAGAATAAATATGGGATGACATTATGTATAAATATAAACTTATGCCATGGAACAATTATTTGTCGAGTTCGCTGGGCTTTCGCGAATTTAATTTTATCAAAAAAGATAGTCGGGTTTTTTTTGGAGACAATAATCTTGCGTAATGATAGCAGTTACCTATATTAAAGTAAAGCAGTTAGGGAGCATCCGGCTATTAAATTTTTGTATACAGAAATGTGTTCGCCTCTATTTATACCGAAAATATACCTTGCGCAGCTATTTAATGCAACATTAAGCTTTCTTTTAGACTCGTGGTCCCTGTCGGCAAAAATTTCGCAGCCGTAGAGTATAATGGGTAACATGAATGACCGCACGAGCTTTAGCTTTACATTTGTTGCGAGATAATTTGATGTTGGACTAAGACCTCTGAGAGCGCCATAAATTTAAAAGACAATACTCTTTACATGTACATCCCAACTAAAATCTTTGGTAAAAACTATCCCTAGATTCTTTAAACTGTCTACGTACTCAATTGATGAATTGTTTAAAACAAGTTGTGGAAAGGTATCTTTATGCCTGCTTCTGTTTATCACCAAAGCTTTTCTTTTAGCGGGCCTAAGTTTCAGCTTGTTTAATTCGGACCAAGAGTGCATAGCTTTCAAGGCTCGATTATTATATGTGCTTGCATCAATTTTATTGGATTTATAGAAGAGCGAATACAGCTGCACATCATCTGCATATATATGATGTTCACAATATGTGAGACCATCTGATATATCGTTAATAAAACAAGGGAATAAAAGTGGCCAAAGTATAGAACCTTGTGGCACACTTGAAGGAACTAATGAGCGTGATTAGCACTTATTTTTGTGAACAATGTACTGATATCTATTAGACAGATACGAGGATAAAAGATTACACAAAGAAGAATTGGGTGTCTAACTTATGAACTAAAGTTTAAAAGAGCCGTCGTGCAGTTATATTTGGGGCGAAAACCCGACTGGTATTTCGAGATTAACTTATTATGATTTAAATACTGGTTGATTTGAGAGCTCACTATTTTCTTAAAGACTTTACTCATAAAAGGAACGATTGCAATGGGGCAGTACTCTATATTGTTGGCTGAAGACGATTTAGGCAGAGGAACAACTTTTGCAGTTTTCCAGCTATCAGAAAAATACGAGGTAGTTATGATAGTGTTGAAAATATGCGTTATTTGTATACGCTTAATGATCGATGGTACTGGGGACATGTTTGATAATTTTGCTTTTCAGCTCATCTTAATCGATGTTATTGGGAAGAGTTTTTGTTTTTGGACCTAGCCCACACTGGCGAACATTTTTCCAAAATAATAAACTAGAGTAATTACAGCCGAACTTGTTACTGTAAAACGTCCGATTCCTACGAATAAGAGCAGTTACAACATTACGGGCTATTTTAAAATCATTGTAAGTGATTGAACATTTGTATCGCCTCCATCTTGAGTATAACACATTGCGTACTTTAATTTGTTCACGTACTTCTGTTGTAAACCAAGGAAAATTTTTCTTTTTAATTCTTTTCGTTTTGAAAGGGACATGAGGTATTTAACATTTGATTGCAAACATTCAGCCTAGTTAAATAGATTGGAAGCCAGTTCAAGGTTCGACAATCGTTAAGTAAAGCTTATATTATACCCGAAATTATTTATACCCGAAATTTTTCAATAAGATCATCTTCACATGGTGGATCAAAATTTAACGTTAAGATTAGGTCATGATGAGAGAAGGCAGGAGCGGGAAGTTGGTCGTAGTGCATGATTAAATTTGGGTTAGATAAGAAAAACATATCTAATAAAGATGGCTCCTTATTAGGCATAAAATGTGTAGGCTGACTGTAATTCGCGAAACTTAAATTGAACGACTCTACCATATCTTTAAAACGATTGTTATTATTATATAAAATATTGAGATTAAAATCGCCACAAATTACTATTATTGTATACAACGGTGCTATATCTATCTATTTGTTGAACATTCATTTTGAAATGTTTCACTGTCAACTTTAGATTCGACTTAAATGCGGATTTTTTGTACTTGACTACGTCAACGTTTTAATTCAAAATCTGGCAGGAAATGTCGCACGACAGAGGAATCAAATTCGTTTCATTAAACTTCCGTAAAGTGTTTAATTTTAATATCTTTTTTTACATTCCGAAAAAGAAAAACACAAATTAAAAAGCCATGGCGCCTTAAATAGACATACGAATCCATAAACAATATCTTTTCAGAATGTGGCCACCCATTAAATATCTACAGACACAATTCTGTGAATTTTAATCGCGTTCGTACTCTTTCTTGATTAGTTGTAAGTTGTTTTTATCCATCAAAATCAATAAAACTCCAATGTTTTCTGTTAGTTTTCTCTTACGTTTTACGATTTATTATCAAACGTCATAAATCTATTCAATCGAAAAAAATCTAATACCAGACATTTTTTTGAAACAACAAGTAGGTATCTACATGAAATACTTGTACGTCTATTTTGGATTGGGAAATAGAAGTCCATTCAAATCGTTTTGCCAGTTGTGCGCGCGTTATAAATATTCATTTGCTTATGATGTAAAAGTCTTGTTAACAGCAAATGCATATTAAATGACATAAATCAACAACAACATAAAAAAAACCCAACCATACCTATATCCGAGTTGAAAGTGGTTATAAAAAAGTGTAGAAAAAGCTTATAAGTTACGGACACATTTGGGTGAGTTATTGATGGCTTATTAGAGGAATATTTTTATTACATAGAAGGCCGGATTGAATTCTTTGAGAAATCGTTAAGGTTATGTCAAAACTTAAAAGTAGTGTTTAAGAATTGTGATTTCGAGTTATTGTGTTAACGAGTTTACCAGTTGACAGTTTGATTTCTGTCGAGTCAATTTATTGTTGTGCAATATTGACCAATACTATGTAAGTAAGTAGTTCAGTGTTAGTGCGTTGCATTGGTGTCATGTTTAAACCCCTAAAGTATCAAAAAAAGCTCTATCGCTGACCATCTCCTTGCTTGCAAAAGCCTGTCAGATGAAAGACGGAATCAAATGTACCTACTGAGAAGACATGTGCAATTTCATGAGAAGACATGTTTCAACTCCTTATAATATGGGTATGGACGGTGAAAATTACCAAGCTGGTGCCGATTAAGAATCAGGGCGTATGTTGCCCCGAGATAGAGACTTGTCATTTTTGAAAGATGACAGTTTTTAAATATATATTAGGCGTGGTAGATGCGTTCCGCAGCGAAATTGATTAGCTTAAGTCCGTTTCCCATTCGCTGCTTTCGTTCCCTATAGTAGACACCTTAGTAGATCTCACAGTTTTTCATATTTCTCTCCCTGGATGGCGGCGAAGTCTGTTTTATGCGAGTTTAAGAACTCTGCCGGTTATTGGATTGCATCCATCATATGGTCACATATTTTCCATCAACTTTTCAAGCATCCTGGCTTAGTTTTAAAGTTTACTAAAGTTTTAAGCAGCTCATATAGGATTGTTACCTAATCGACCTAACTAGAACTGCGAACGCTACCGTTAATAATATTTTCGTTGCCGCCCGAAACAAAAGGAAGTATGCATCTATGACAAACATTTACAAAGCCAGGTTTTAGGTCCCGTCTTCTTCTTTTATTTCCATTGCCGACGAGGTTATGATCAGGAATGAGGGATTATGGCCTTCTCACTTTTTCTACATTCAGTAGTCCGTATAATGGTGAATATTTTTTTTATTTAAATAAAATGGGACATCAGATAAATTAACATTATAGTAAAAAGATAGTCAAATAAAAACTCCCAAATAAACAACTACATCTTGAACAGATAAGTTATGTAAAATACTCAAAATGCATGTTGTATCTGTGAACTATTTCTTCCAATAATATTCACTTTTTACTTGTTTGGTACTCAAAAAGACGCCAGAGTGTTGTGGTTCTCCCAATATATTTATGTTCAATTTGAATCCTTAAAAGTCTTTTCTAAATTCACTCGACTGTATGTCATACTTATCCCAAAATTTGCGATAAACCTCCTACTGGAACTATACTATATTTCCATTTCCTTCTCGCCCACTGCGTTCAATTTTAACCCACATCACTGTCCCACAATAAAAAAAAAAGTGTTTCACACAAGAAACAAAAAAAGGTCAATAGTGCCAGAAAGAAATAAACTTGAAAAAATAAATGTTCAAACGAAAAAAAAAACAACACACATCTCCAACTCTTTGATCAACAACACGAATTTTCCGTCTCTTCTGTCAAAGTGATGACTGAGTTTAGGAAGGTCCCCTCATCAAACAAAGAAAAAATAAAACTTTTTTTTCACTACAAAATAGAAAAAGTTTATTAGATTCTCAAGATACACACACAATAAAGATCACGCGGGCAAATAACAAAAGATGAAAGCAAATAAAAGAAGCAGAAAAAAACTCTTTTAAGTTGTACAAAATTTATCTGTCTATCTATTCCCAGACAAAGAGTACGAACAGCCGAGGTAAAAAAAAACTCATTTAAATCTTAATTCGCATCTGGCAACAATTCAATTTGTTTTATTTTATTTCTCGTTAATTTACTTTCATCTTTTATTTATTCATTTTCTTTTATATAAATCCACCTGGCGACTGGCAAAAAAAAAGCTATCCACACACGCATCAGGCGAGACATTTTTGGCATGTCATCATCTATGTCAGCGTCAGACATGAAGAAAAAAACAATTTATTGACATTAATTTGACAGGTGAAAATACTACCGAACCGATTACCCTTTGGAATGTCTTCCATCAATTTTTTGTTTTATATTTTGTTTTTGCAAAAGAAGCTAGATATAGACGAGAGGTAAAGAAACAACGAAATATTTATATCTGAAGGTCGATTACACTTGAAGCAATCGACCAATAATATAACCACTTGGAATAGCTTTTTTTATCTTAAAAAAAAAAACACAAAAACCTACCTCATTGATATCCCATCCAAGAGAGGGGTTTATCGTTTGTGTACCGAACCGACAGACAGAAGAATCATGTTGGAATTCCATTACCAACGTGTAGACATGCTATCTCTTCAAGTGCGGTTCTCCTATCTATGGTAGAAGGAAGGTTTTCTTTTCCCTGTTTTGTTTTTTTTTTTGTTCAGATGTACATATACCCACTTAAGATTGGAAATTACAAATCAATTGGGGGGGTTCAGTCTTATCAGAGAAAAAAAATACCTAGATGAAATTTTTGTTTTATCTGCAAATGGAGAAGCACTTGACGTTTGGCGCCAGAAATAAAAGAACAGCTGCTGTCAAACGATGCCGACCAAAGTGCATCTCTCTGGTTTTATTTTAGATATTTTACTTTCTTACTTAATCGGATTTAAATGTGTGATGGTGATGGTTTTGGAATATGGAATATAGTGGAAATGCTTGGGAATAAGTCAACACTTTTCAAAGGTGTGTTTCATAGGAAAAGTGTTGATTTAATCCCGAATGGCTTCCATTATTTTGACGGTTCATTGCAGTTTTTAAGAACTTACTGCGTTATTTTTCTGTTGCTTCCGACAAGGTGGTCTTAAACTTTAAAAGCATTGATGAACAAAAAGTTAAAAATAGAAATAAGTGTTTGGAATCGAACAAAGGTGTAAAATCCCCAAAAGAAAAATCAATAAATGGTAAAGCATCATATTACCTCTTAAGGGCATGCAGATTCTAAATTAATAAAATAAAATTAAGGAGTTTTAATTTGGTTAAAACGAGAATAAAACTTCCACGTATTTTGTATGATTTCAAACTTTTAAAGAATGATATTTTGAAAGCAAGAGTTCCGACAGATAATTGAAATAATATAGCTTCATCCAATTACAAGTTAAAAAATCTGCGGGTAACCGACAATTTTGCTAAAGCAAAATTTAGCGCAATTAGTTCGTACTTACACTTTTAAAAGAGAGATCCAACGAACCCTATTAAAAAGGCTATAACAATCGTCATTCCTATATAATTGTGAAATAGTGACAGTCATGTCACAACAGACAACACAACCTACCGACACTTTTTGAATCGAACCGACGAACCTGACAATTTCGCATTACAATGACAATGACTACTCGGTTTTAGATTGTACGATAAAGTATTCAAACTTGTAAAGTATAGCCTAAATGCAGGCGGTCGAAGTAATTGCATAAATATTGAGTGTCAAATTCTTTGGAATAACTTTTACGATTTTATTTTCTAGTATCAATTTGACTTTCATCTTTATAATGAATTGACTATTCAGTTTAACCTGTTACAATTTTAAGTCGGTTATACCAAATTTTCTGGCAAGATTTTTAAAGTTATGAGCTCTTCGAAGCTTAACCACTGCCCCAAATATTTTAAAATGCAGTAATATTGCTGTAGTTTAAAAGTGTTATTAAAATACAGCATTATTGATGGTTTTAACATATCGGTATTTGCTTTTCACAAAAATTTTAGTAAATACAGAAATCAATAATCATATTCTCGTTCAGGCTGAATGGATTTAAAAAAAATAAACTTGATTCATTTGTAATGTAATTTTTCTATGATTTAAACCTTGACATGCCTCGATAATTTTCTCCCAACATTATTCATATATCAATAAGTGTGGTTCCTCAACAACATTTTAGCAGCCTACATCTTCTACTATAAATCCATTTAAAAAACATAAGGAAAGGCTACAGTCCGCTTGGAGCGAACAGTATGATACCCTATCCCTATCCCTATATGCCCTAAAAAAAACCTTAAGAAGATGATGGATAGCATTTTATTTCATTCTATAAAATTTAGAAAAAAAAAACAATTTTTGAAAAAACGCCCCCAAAAAGTGGGCGTGGCCAAAAACTTTGTATGGGCGATATATTGGAAAAAATATTGGCTAAATATCTTGTTAAACATTTTTTTCGGTTTCTATGAAAATTATCGAAGAAAACAGCATTTTAGTGAAAAACGCCCACTAAAAGTAGGCGTGGCAAAAAACTTTATATGACAGACTTATAAAGTAGGGCAGTGCCTACATATCTTGTGAAGGTTATAACCCTCTATCTGTCCATCTGTAGCTTTAAATCGGTTTTTTCTAAATTGTGGGCGTGGCAGTAGGCGTATTCAAAAAAATTTTACACTTAACCATTTCGGAGCCCTAGGGAGTATGTGGTCCAAATTTCAGCTTTCTAGCTTGAATTTAAAGGCCTAAAAATTGCGTACGGACGGACGGACGGACATTGCTAAATAGTCTTAGGATTTGGTCCTGATCATAAATATATATACTTTTATGGGTCTACAACGAATATTAAGGGGTGTTACAAACTATGTGTCAAAATTAATATACCCTTAGGATAGGGTATCTAGGTATATATCTAGGTATATAGGGTATTAGGTAGGCCTTCATCCATTAGCAAATTAGCAAAGAAATAAAAGCGGCACACGCAAACCCACTCTACTGTGCAAACATATTTTCGCTATATTTCAACAAAAACACAACACACATCTAACCAACAACGGCCGGATTTTTATTTATATCTTTTTTTTTTCATTTCCAAAACTAAAGAGGTCGGCTTAACATCTAAACGAAACGCACAAACGCACATTCCATCAACCATCACTCGCACGAGACACGAAAAAGACAAAAACAACCCAATCAACCAAAGACACAATTTTGTGCCTCTCATTTTCCTTCGTCAATTGGTATTTCAAAAAGCCAAAGTGGGTTTTTTTTTTTTACATACATACATATTATAAATGTAGTTTTGAAATGAAGATGGGATGGAAGCACAACATATATATAAAAAAAACGTTGGGTGCGTTATAGTTTACCGCCTTTGATCTCGCCCATCTCTGCGATGATATAATAGGCGTACGCTTATTATACTCCTTCCTATCTGCCCCCTTTGTCTTCCTCATAAATTTTATCAGACAAAGAGAATCGCCAAAAGTACAACAACTAAATTGAAATATCAAAAAAGCGTCATAAAATTATATCATAAACTATTCAAAATCTCATCTTCTCTCTCCTCGAGCTAAAAGAATAAACGCGAGTTAAAAGATAAAAGTCTTAAAAGGTTTTCGAGTGGCTTCGTCTACTCTCGCCCACGTCAAACAAAACTACTTTCCACCACCTACACACCCAAAAAAATAAAATACGATCCCGCGATTTCTTCTACCACGGCGCTACCGCCTCTTCACTTTCGATTCAGATACATTTTCATTTAAAAGAAAAAAAACTTTTCCAAAAGTTTCACCCCTGGAATTCCTTTCATCTTAATTTTCTTTGCTTCGCGCGTCTCGCATCGTTACGCCCCACGCATTGCTCACGTTCCTCCTAATAAACTTTTCGATGAGATTTTCTTTCTAATGAACTCTTCATGGTCATGGTATATAATAATCTTAACGATTCGCTTTGATTTAAGTTTTCGAATGTGTGCCTAAATAGACTTTTAAAATGCGGTTCTAGCTTCAAAAAAACAAAAAATTTGGTATCACAAAGTTCTACACAGAGAAGGTGTCATTGTGGTTTTATGTATGTCAACCTTGTTAAAAGGAAATCATTTTCTTTCTATCTGTCTGTCATGTCATTGAATCAGAAATCAAAGAAAGAGAGAGAGATAGAAAAAAAACCAAGTATTTATGAAGACTTGAACACTCAGTGTCAGTGCGGTTATGAAATGTCAATTTAGTGCTTGTGTCTCTGAATGTTGTTGCTTCTTCTCATCATCACTTTCTTGTTGTCTGTTGTTTGTTGTTATTGAGGTGAAGTGGTAATGGCGTGTGTTGTTTATTATTTGCTTTTATATTTTCTTTATATCTATTTTTATTTGGTTTCGTTTGTTAGGTAGCACTTTAAAGTTATACCTATCTATCTAAATACTATTTGCTGACTTTTCCATTTCGTTGATTTGAAAGGGAAAACGCCATCGTTATGAGGTGACGATGATATTTCGTTTGATCTTGGGAATTCTTATGTCATGGGGATTAACTAGATTTATGCATCCCATGTGGATAATGTACATTGGTACTTTTATTTAGAATCGATGCAAAATTATGTTTTCTGTCATGCCAGCATAATTTACGTTTCGAAAAAATGCTTTAATTTGTTTGTGACTCCTTAAATTTGGAGAATATACTCCCAAGACGACCGAAAATTTCAAATACATCTGCCCACTGTTACCAGCAAAATTTTAAAATATTCAGAAATTAATTAAAAAACGTTCCCTTCCGATTTATGTCACACTAATTGCTCGAAATATGAATTCACCACTTAAATTAAAGACTGAAGAATCCAAAGAAGCATTTTGAAATGTCATTTGTCAGTTATGAGAAAATCAATTGTAATCTCTTCGAAGAATAACCACGTTTAAGAACAATATTCCCACTCCCCCACTTCTATTCAAGTTTACCAAAATCTCCACGATGTTCTTCAGACCTATGTGTATTTTTTTCGAAAATTAATATCTCAATTTTTTGACAGCTGAAAACAGTTAATTGTTAAGCTTGAAATAAACAACCTAGACATGAGATGATGCGTTGCATAAATGATTGAGCGATTTTTCGAGTTTTGTTATTATAATTTCTGATTATGTGGGCGTTGAAATTTTAAAAATTGTGTGTGTGTTTCTTTTTCTTCGACAAAAGAAATCTGTTTGAAGTGGTCCCTGATTAAAAGACCAAGATTTACGAGTTCAGGACGATGTGCTTTCGATTTTTTTTCTTCACTTATTTATGTGATGGCATAAATGTGTCTTCGGAATGATAGAAACGAGTGATGGATTGAAATTGTAAATTAAGAAATAACACTGAACTCTATTGGAACTTGGAAAGACATTTCGAAGCAACAGAATATGAGATTAGAAACTGATATTTGGGAAAGAAGTTTATTGTTGATCAAACATCCGTAGGCATAAATTAATACATAAATTGGAAAGCTTAGTGAAATGTGGCATTTTAACGGTTGAAAGATTCGTTTGGAATATTTCATTTGTAGTCCGTCTATTTATGTGGCGATATTCAAGGGCTAGGAATTATTTATCATTGGAGCAATAAAATATAGGAGGTTTAGGGGTCATTCAAATAGAAAGAGAAGGGGATCATGCGGAACGTATATTTAACGAGTTTAACAACCGATTTTATACTGTTGTATACGACCACGGGTACATCAGGAAACACAAACCGACTAGGTGATTGTAAGACAATTTCGAAGTTATTAACACTCGATGGTCTTTTTTTCAGGGCAAGCAAATATGCAAAGCAGATTCTAATTTAGTCAGCACATACAACAACATTCAGTCGTATCGAATACAAGCAAACAATTAATACAACAACAAGCCAAAATCAAAATCAGGTTCAATAGGTTCATTCATTCATAGCAAGAAAATCATAAATAAACTTAAAAAAAACTTTTTTTTAAAAAAAAAAGCACTGAATCCTTTTATTTCACGTAGGTATGTAGATACATACATTAAAGTGTAGTTTTGTTGAAGAACTCTACCTTATAGAGTGATTTGTCTGTGATTCTAGTTTTCAAAAAAAGTGTTAGATATGATGCATTCACTTAATGCATTAATGAGCTCTCAAGCGATAAACTAACAATATGACAGTTGCATGTACATTCCCTTTGATGTGTCACTTCGCCAATAAATTTCCCTGACAAATCCCACGCATGCCACAACTTAAACTTCTACACATATCGTCTTTAAAATAAATTTACTACATCTATCTGTCAAACTAAATCTAACACGAAATTCCTTTCAAAAATGTATTATTCATAGATTCATGAAAACACACTGGAATATACGAGGCAAACCAATTGGAAATGGAAAACCCAACGATACATAATAAATAATTTCCTTAGGTACATTATCGCGATGACTTTCAGATGGAGCAATACAAAATTTAAAATTTATTTCATTAATAAATTTAATAACCCTATACATTTATATAGCCATTAACCAGTACCTACTGCTACTTTTCCTATATGAGCACCTTTCTCTTAGCCCCCTTTCTAATTCACCTTCTGTCTATAAAAAAATGAATGCCTTCAATTTCAATTGAAAATGTCTGGCTTCCGGTGTGACTTAACTACACCTTGTACATCAATTGAATCGTAATGAAAGAACCACTTGAGGCTGAGGGAACGCATTTCCACTTCATATTCGGTCTCATCAATTTCTGTTGTGTTAATATTCCTCGGAGCTGCTTAATGTTTTTTTCCAAATATGAAATTAATAAACAATTGGTGTCTAAATTTTAATTCACTGAATGGGTATGGGGCGCACATCATTTTTTTTTTCAATTACATGTATCTAGATACAATTCGCAAGTAGGTACACCCCATGCCATTCATACTCCCAGTTGCCCAGACGTATAGTAGTAATCCAACAGTCCTCGGGTGTCCCCTCATATAAGTATGTACACACATATACATATATTATATGGCGTGCGGTGGCGGCAGCTTCATCGTCGTCGTCGTAGTCGGCACGGTTTAAAGCGGCGTGACTTGTCGTTATGTCGTCTTGAAGCTTGCCGATTTGACGTTATTTTCATTCTTTTTGCACTCGTTCCCCCTGTCATCTGGAATGGTGACTCTACATTGACGACTATTACTACGAGTATGACTGTAACGATGACAATGATGACGACCAAGACGACGACGAACAACAACGCTTATGGTGGCGGTATTTTTCTGTTTGAAATTAAAAACTCCAACAATTTATTTCGCGAGCCGCTCCAAGTCCATTCGGTGAGTTAAGTGTATTAAAAAAAAAGAGTAAATATACATTAAATATATATTGCCCTAGGGTCGGAATTTGTATGTTTTATTTATTTATACGATTTTTGTTGATATTTAACAGTAGACAGACAGGAATGGCTGAGTGGTTTTGTTGACAAATACGTGAGATTTAAGTGTTTCACTAGAAAAGAAAAATACCAGAGTAAATGGATGTGTCAACGAAGTGTGTTTGTCTGCTGAGATCTGTTCTATCTGGCAAATTGATAATGATTGCAGATTTGTCTTTTAAACCGGTTCGCGGTGCCTTTTAGAGAATTGGCTAATTTTTCTCATTTATGGTGTAAGCAATTGATTTTGCAGATAATATTTAGAAGTGAACATAAATCATTGCGTTGGCAGGACGTATGTTCGCAGATTTTATGTTATTAAGTCTAGACTGCTCTACATTGTCCCATAAACAATAAAACCAGTCTGATTTTTTAACGTCAACATTACACTTAAGAAAGACAAGGGAAGCATTTACCAAAGAAATGAAGGACATTTTTTTATAAATCAGCCAAAAAATCGCTCTCATAAGCGCATCATCAGACATATCTTACCTTCGCCCCAACTGTGATTTTGTAGATACTTACTCGTTGAGAGGCCTGAAACCAGTTACAAGACCAGTTAAGGTTCTTAAGTCACGCCTCCTTCTTTCGAGCAGATATGAAAATCTGATTATTATTGAACTATCAATCAACAGTAATCAATCACAGCAGTTGTAATCGCGAAGATCTCTGCATTAAAAGACAGAGGTATACAGGATGATATCACTCGACCTAAGGCTGTTCCCCATCGCTACTTTATTCGAAAGCGATATTCCAAAAATCTGTATAGACACGAGTCACTCTCCGATATAGATCTGCCGTCCTCAAGTATCACACATATACAGTAAAGAGCTTGTCTTGCTTTACTTTCAGTAGACAACAGCAAGCGTTAAAAATAGTCAAAACTTCAATAGCTGTGGTGGAAGTTCCTCTCGTTATACCTTTAATGCATAAACACGCAAGATGTTATAGTTTAATCAGATTTCTCCTGAGTGTATTAGATTTTGGTCATCAAACAATTCTACCATCCTTTGATGTTTAATTCCAAAGCTTATAGCCCTCAAGACTTATAAACTCAAGACAAAAAGCTGCTACATAATTAGCAGCATTTGATGACAGTAAACGTCAACAAAACTCAAAACCCTAGCAAATCACTGCAATATGTTGTTGCGCCAATAAATCCGAGAGCAAATGAAAAAAACACGACTAACTCACATTGATTGATAAAAAAATAAAGTTTTAACAGGCAATGTTCATTATAAATAGCCTATAACTTAGCCAACCCCTGACACTTACAACTCACAAGTCAACAAAACATTCATTTAGAAAACTTATTAAAATTGTGGACAGAAACATTCCACACAAATTACACATTCCAACATTTAATGCGCTTGGTTGTTGCCTTCATATTGACGTCTACAGTGGCGACATCTTGACTGCATGTCTACCGCCAAAGTAGACGATTTTAATTTTTCATATAAAAACACATAAAATATTTTACTTAGTAGATTTCCAGTGGTTTATTTTATTTATTTTTTATGACAGATTTAACGTCTGACCATTTACAAGTCGGCAAAGTCCCACCGTGCATGATCTAGGGTCATAAGTTAACAACACAACGTTGTGCGAATAAAAACAAAATAAAAAAAACTGAAACAAAAATGGTTGCCTTTCATTTCAGTTTGCATGTCTAATGGTCATAAGGAAACAAGTTCTAGGATTGTATAAGCAACTTGTCGGCAGTTATAAAAGTGAATAAAGTCTAAGCAAAAACACAAGATATCGTCTAGATGTGGTCGAGTAGTTAGTGTTAAAATGCAGGATTCATTTTCATTTATTCATTTAAGTTCTGAAAGGTGGCAGAAAAATTTATTTATAATGAAATACATGCATACATTGAAGCCGAGATAATAATCGCGGTCTGTAGAGAGCTCAAACAATTTCAAAAGGGTACGAGAATAGGATTAATTGGATTTGTTAACCGTGAGAGTAGGCAGATAGTGGATTTGTTTAATTGTCTCTATGTACTTGGATTTAATCAGCTTTTTTTATCTGAATTATGGAGATTTGTTTTTGTGCGCGATTTTATCACATTAAAGGTGACAGCTGACAGGTGTTGGCAGTTGTTGTCATTCATTTAATTCAGGAACAAGTTTATGATGGCGGCACAATAAAAAGAATGCTGTTGCTTTTAATTAACAGATTTGGAAAAGTACTGGGTTTTATGATGGATATCTTCAAAAAACACGCATTTAAGTGAACAGTAACGACTTTGACAGGAATTTATTTTTGTTAGTCACTAATGGTAATCTGACTAACTAAAGGTGCAATCAGACTCGTCCAACCTTGCTATCCGGATGACATGCTGACGTCAGAAAACGACATAAATACAGTGTCCGAAGCTCAAGAAAATCAAAGAGTCCAATGATTGAAACAAAATCCTAATGTTTTTTTTTGGCATTGGCCCATTGGTTTTAAGGTCTAGGGACCGTTCCCGACCAAACCCGTTGGAAAACTTACAGGACCTGTGCAGCGGTCTTTATATTCTTCGGGGGAGTCCTCCTGTGATCTGGGCCATTTTGACGATAAGTCTTTTGTTTTAGCTGTTGCAGTACGACGGCCTGTTACATACTGTCTGTTCTGGTTGCTGCTTATGGGTCCGAGTCGGGAAGGTTCTTCTGTAGCATAAATAATATCACCAGGTCTATTTAAATTTTGACGGATCTAAAGAGGTGGTCAGATGATAGCAGTCGACTCCTTGCAAGACGTATCCATTCTCGATGTTTCCGTTTCAACGAACGTCTTTGGAAATTATTTTTAAGTAAAATTTAAAACTTCAATTTAGATATATGTACCATCACTTTTTCAACTGTCATTAAAAAAACAGAAAAATGTATTATTTTGTTGCTTAAAAATATTTTCGTTGAAACAAGTAATTACAACCAAAAGTTCCCACATCAAAATTAACATTATGCCCGGCACATCAAATGAAAATTAGAAATAAATTAAAATATTATTTCACATGAAACACATTCCGCTGCCAAAACAAATGGCCAACATAACAATCTGACAGACTGCTGCAAAATATGTCGAAAACATTATAAAAATAAAAGAAACCAAACCCCAACCCCAGGAAAGTATAATTAAAAACGTCTAAACTTAAACTATTTTGACAGTTTAATTTATGTTATACGACCGCATCGCAATACTAAAATATTCAATTTCTTCTTCTCCATTCTGTCCCACCAGACTGTTGCGAGTTGAGTGGGTTTCCTTTTCTTAATTAAATTGATGTCAAATTTTAAAGCGATTCTAATACGAAAATAGGTACTCCCTTCCAAAAATAAAATCGAAGCCACCTCTAAAGTGTCATAAAAACTGTGTCATCCAAATTCAACATATTCAAGCTCAAACAAACGAACACGCAATTAAGACAGTGTGAGTTTAAAAAAAATTAAAAGGGAAAAGGTAAGAAAAAAAATACATATTCCCATATGGAAATTCACGAAGAATACCGAGAATAAGTCACAATTTCCTTCACTTCACCTTGAATTACAATTAAAAGAATACACATGTGCGATGCAAATAGGCCTATTTGCACAATCTCTCACCGTATACGTTAGGTACTCGTCTCGTGCCATGTGCAAGTGCCGGTACGGTTGGTTGAATTTGCATTTTGCCCAGCAATATGGTGTTGTCGTTCTACACAACTCTCCAGAATCCAGAAGCACCAGCATATTTTACTCGAGAACGAAGCATATCGTTCTTGATTTTCATCGTTCTTACTCGAATGGGTCGGGCACTCTAGAAGGTGGGTAGATAGGTTGGTAGGTTTGCGTGGCACTGCTGTCGTTCGTCATAAGCAACAAAACGGATGGATGACTTATATTTGCCTCGCTCGCTTGTGCCGAGCTGATACCGAGCACATGATTATGCGAAGAGCGGACAGGTAAAAAGGATGTCAAAATAAAAAACAAAACAAGAAAAAAAACTCAAGGAATTTAGGAAAACAAATATTTTTCCAGACTGTAGAACGGAAAAATAATAAAGTTATGAACTTGCCCAGTTTTCTACGAATAACTACGTAAACCTTTTCTACTACACAGTCGCAATCGCAGCCGTAGTCCTTCTCTGGCGCTGGTGTAGATATTTGAAACGTCATTCAATCTCGTCCATCATATGAGGGGCGGACGTCGGGACGGGGTGGTGCCATAAAACTTTTGTCGGATTCTTGTCGGTTAATTGAAGTTTTTTTTGTTGTTTTGTTGTTTTCGTTTTGTTAAAGTGAACGTTGTACGATAGTTGTTGAGTTTTCTGACGTACGATGCAGAAATTATTATTCTCTGATGATATAACAACATTTTTAATTGAATTGAACGATCAAAAAAATTAAATAAAATACAAAATACGTTCGGTGAATGGTAAAAGAATTTTAATCAAATTTTAAGGGCAAAATGGTTAAATCAGAAGCAAAGTTCGTGGACTTGTGGCCATTTGAAATGTTTGTGCTCTTGACTCTGTGAGATGGAAAGGGGATTAAGTTCGAATTAAATTTGACAAATATGTATGTACATATGTTGGGAACATTTTGGGTTTTCTATAATTAAACGCTTTAATTGGTAGAATTTGTGTGAGGATTTGCTTTTGAGCTCTATGAATTATGGATGAAATTTTGTGAAGAAGACGCTTTGATGGACATTGATGTAGCATCTAACCTGCGAAACACATCATTCTTCGGGAGTTTGAATACATACAAATATGAAGTTGTTGCTTCATAGGTCTCGGGGTGAAAACCAAACTATTACTTTTTGAAATATAAGCTTAGCTTGGAAATATCTTCTACAAGGGTACCTTCAGTTTAGGCCACACTTTGGTATTGAGTGTTGATCGTCAGCGTATGTGGAATTTGTTCATGCTATTTCTGAACAGCTGCACTCTTGTCTGGCTGATCTATTCGAACCGATGCGTTAAAGAAAGGTTCGATTAGCTGGTATATTATTTGTCTCTATAGTTTATCCATCAGGCTAAGCAGAGCTATGGAACGAAAGCTTTATGGGTTCTTAGTTGGCTTACCAGTTTAGGTAGAGCGATAACTTTTGCTGGTAGTAGTAGTTTGTGTAGTCGAACGCTTTACACAACTGCACAATTGAGCAGGGAAATATACAATCAAGCCCGACATACTTTCCTGCAACATGGAGAATATCATGAGTACTCAAGACTCCGCTTCGAAATTAAGTTCTCGGAACTCTGCTACGGACTATCTTAATCGTAGAAATTGAACTGATACATTGGTTTTATGAATTGTGTGGTATGTTGTTTTTGATTACATTTATGTGTTTATGTGAAATAATAAAAGACCATGGGGTTTCAGTTTGAATCCTAAGTCAGCATTATTCTCTCACATTAGATTAACACCTCGTTAATGCGGAATTTCTTAGAAAATACAGACAGGCTGCACTGTATAACCAAATTTTGTATAAAATGTGACAAATATAAAGAAGAAAGCTTACCACAAATAGGAGTTCAAATTAAGTATATAGGCCTAAGACATGATGAATACATTTACCTGCAAAGATACAAATAATATAAAATTTAGTTAAATGCGTCCAATAAAAAAAAATAAAAAAAGATTATAAATGGTCAAAAATTTAAATAAACCCGACATTTTTTTTTCATAAAAATTGCCTTCAGTAGCTGGTAACAAAAACCGCCATAGCGAAATGGTGTTAGAAAAATCTGACAACTTAACTCAAAATCTATAGTTAATAATCCTTATAAATCGCAACAGAACCCCCACCTTAAAATAAAAACAACAACATTTGAATATCTCCTAAAAATAACATCACCAGCAATCCCTTCATATTTCTATTAAAAAGAAAATCCATACTTATCAATTTATAAATGTCAAAACAAAGAGCAAACTTAATCCGAAATGCTTTCAATAAATCGATTTATTGCAGTCTCACAGCCCATTTAATTGACATTCGGTCAACGTCTATCACGTTCACATCATTAATTTTCAACGCCACTCAACAATTTGTTTTAATTTACTTTTTTGTTTTTCTTATCAAATGTCATTTATCTCCATAGGCCCCCAACATTCCTAAAATAGAATTCCTGCAATACAAATTGGAAAAAATAAATACACACAAGAGAAAGACAGATCTTTTTTGCTACTGTCATATACACATTAGTAGTCAACTGACATGCATTGAATGTATTTTTTTTGTCTCCTACTCTAACTGTCAAATGTCACCAGTGTTCCCGCTATTCAGCAATAGAATATCATTTACACACTCTAACTACATAGAGTTATTTAATAATGGTTTCTATTTGATAAATGCTAACACCCTCCTAGACTTTAGACTTCACACAACAGGGTGCCAAATATTCACCAGGAATTGACATAAAAATCAATATTACTCTATCCTCTGGTGCCTTTGCCATTTCTCGGGGGTGGCTTTGGATGGGCTAGTGGGGCTCTCTGTCGCTGACAGGACGCGGTGATATAGCATCGTTCATTCAGATAGACGTATTGTATGTTACGGTGCATTACGTTAAATTTTCCGAAATGTGAATTTTTGATGACAGTATTTGTAGCGCCAGACTGATTATCGAAATTTTACCTTTCGATGTCGAATATAATATACAGCAGACAGACTGTGTGATTCGGATTTTGAGTACGAGGTGTAATTAAATTAAAATTGATTTTACCAAATACATACGGATATACATATGGGTAGGTACATGCTAGTAAATTGTTGAGTGTTCATATCTGCGAAAATTAAAATGGAAGTCGAATTGAAAATGAATGGTTAAGCAGATATATCGAACACACCTACAACACAGTTGAGTTGTGTGAGACTTTTAATTAACTTTAAATAAAAACCTTTGCCGTTTGACAGTAGTTGCTGCTGCTGTTGTTGGTTTCTGAAATAAATAACAAATATGCAAATGCATCTCTTTGAATACATTGTTTGTATAAGTTGGGCGGGTTTTTTTTTGTTGTTCAATATTTTAACGTTATCATGAGGCTGCATACACAATGCACGAGCACAGGGCGATGTTTCCTTTGATCCTTTAACAACTTTAATTACTTTGTATGTGTGCTAAATTGCAACCAGATGGCTAGCATCTATCCTAACAGTTCCGAGTTCTGTTCGACTAATAGTCGTGCACTTTGTCATTCTGTCAGCGCATTGCTGAGGCAAAAATTCGCTAATGTCAAAAATACACTTTTCTCATTATATTTAATTGCTTAATGTGTGCGACACTTATGATGGTATCCGTACGTATGCATAGAGTGATGCTACAGCTACACCCCCTGGTTTTTGCGTTCATATAAATGAAGATCATCGCATCATCATCATCCTCGTCGTGTTTAGCTGGTTTCTGTTTTTTTTTTTTTTTGAGTGTTCGCACTCCGATTGCATCTTTACGGTTAATTCAGGAACATTCAAGTGCTTTTCTCAACTAGAAAGTGATGTGTGTGCCTGGGAAGTGCGTCTCGCCTCGTACCTTGGTCGTCGCACCCACCTCCACCACAGGCTTGCTCGTAGAGAGAGAGAGAGAGAGAGAGAGAGTGGATCGGGACTTGAATTTGTTTATTTTCGAATGAGGCACACATAGAATGTGCCAGTGCCAGTGCCGATGCTGGTGCATTATGGGGCTAGCGCTGCTATAAGCTGGGTTATGTGGTATTTAAAAATAGATGCCCGTTCTTGTGTTGTTGTTTACGTATTTTATATGTAGTTTATCGGGTGGGCTGTGAGCTATGAGGGTCTGTGTGCGTTGTCTTCTCGAAAACCGGAAATTTGACGAGCAGGAATGCGATTGGAAAATTTGTGATTTTTCATTCAGTTTTGTTGGAATTTTTATAATTGGTACTAAGCAGGGTACAGAAGCCGACCAGGGAGTGGGGAATAAACTGTTTTGCGATCGAAGGAAGACAATTTGGCACACCTAGTCATTACAATCGGAATTTAGAGCAAACTACTTTAGGCTGTTTTTACAAAATGTCAGGCGAATTTAAGATGTAATGTGCTATTCCACAAGGGGTTATTGTGTTTTCTCCGTATTGTTTTGAATGCATTTTTTTAAACATATGCCGAAGACAATTAGTGAATACAAATTAAATCTGTGGATGAACACAAAATGGAGATACCTTAATGCCATTGAAAAACATGGCATTTGTCCTTTGTTTGGTCTGAGCTGAAAATAAAATTTAGGTTTAACGTCGAGACTTTGTTTAATGGACAGGAACGTCACACATGAGTGCACTTGATGCAAATATTTGTAGGTCGTTAAGAAGTAAATCGATAGGTATAGATTTTTAAACTTTGCCTTAACATAACAAAATCGCAGTTTAATTTTTTATATATCAAAGAATACTTTCGTAAGAGCCACCAGCTATGTGTGTTGCAAACCTCCAAAACCCATTACCGCAGCTGTCATTAACCTAAATTATTTTGACAGTTTTCTGCATTTGTATTTATAAAAAAACTGATTGACTGACTGATTGAAATTTAAGAAAATTCGACAACTTTACCAACTGATGAAAAGAGATAATGACAAACTTTTAAATTTTTACATTTTTTCACACCAAAAATATGTTAGCTTCGTGTGTTAAGAAAATGTCTTCTTCAAAATGTAATGTGGTGAACCTCTAACGTTAGGCCCCATTAAAATGTGAAGACGATTCTAAAAAACATCACTCACCACATCAGCAACCAGACAAACAAATACATAGTTCTATTACTTAATTCTAGCACATTTATGCGCTTTGCGTAGTGGTTCATAAAAATTTTTACTTGGGAACAGTTGCGTTTTATCGCTACCAAAAATTCCACAGACAATCGCAGTCAAAAGTGTTTATAGGAGGCATTAAAAACTCCTTTCTGGTGATGCCGCGAGATCGTATACAGGTTCAGGTTCAGAAAAAACTGCCTCCGAATCTGAGGCAAGCAGATCTGATAATCCGGGATGAAATTATCAACTGGAACCCAAACAAGGCTCCGACTGACTTAAGTCACTAACTTAGACGTGGTTAAAGGATTAAATAAGGCTATGAGTACATCTCGGCCGTCACTATAAACACATATATTTCTAGCCTCCACTTATTTTTCACAATATAACTCTAAGATATTTGAAAGCTACCATGTTATGCCTATTATTAAAAGCAGAGACAAATCCGTCGACTGCCTCCTTCCTTTTAAAAGTATTCACTAACACACGCTCTTGTCAATGGCTTAAACAGTATCATAGGGGGAAAGTCGAAATAATTTACTTACGGTTACGACGTTGTCTGCTTCTTAGTTTTTCAGCTCTCCTGAAGTCGAAAATAACTTCCGATAGATATTTATATTCACACATATAACCTTTTCGAAGCATTTTTCAAGTAAAAAAAACGTGTTTACTGCACAGTTTCGATCATTGGGCGCTACTTTATATTTATTATGATGAACCAGACAAAATCAACGAGTGTAACTCATCTAGGTACAGTATTTTTAAAACAACTTAAAATGACTTTAAGAGCCTTCCCAATTTCAAAACCAATCAAACGTGTGTTAAAATACATCCCACTCCCACCAATCATCTGCACAATTATTTCGTTCTTCATTCACACAGTTTGTCCACTTCTCATCGTCAATTTTGACCTCTCAACACTTCATCATCATCATCATCACAATAAAATCGTGTCGTTGAGTTCTCTTGCTCGCAGTTATTGTCTTCATCGACAATTGTTCTTTTTTAAAATGTACAAATTGCATCTGTCATCTTCCAGCAATTTTTGTATTTCTACATCTCAAAATGTTTGATTGATGATGAGTCGACACAAAAACCTCATTTACTACAAAACAAGAAAATCCAAAAGGCGCCGATCTTCTTGCTACCATCAGCACCATTATCTTTGTTTTTTCTCTCTTCAATATCAAAACCCATCTATACATCTGCCGTTCATTTAAAATGCTCAATCAGCACTTTTATACATATATGTATCTCCTACGCTGCTAAGGCCGCCCGCCGTCCGCCGCCGTAGAAAAAGAAAATGTAAAAATAATTAGGTACACAATAAAACAGAGAATATTATTCATATACATATTCGGGGATAACACGACAACATAATAATAAACCATTAAAGTTTTATCATCATTCAAAATGTAATCATGGTTTGCTGACGTTTATGACGCCGCTTCATGCACATGTTTGTTGCAAACCCCCAAATCCCATTACCGCAGCTGTCATTTAACCTCTTTCGTTATCCATTCATCCATTCGTTATAAAGTGTGATTTATATATTTCTTCGTTCAAATGGATCGTTGTCTTTTACCGCGTTGTCCTTCATCTGTGCGGCGTATTATTACTTCAGTGATAAACTGAAAACTCTCCAAAGTAATAAGGTACCGACTTTACGGATTGTCAATGTCAGTGTGAGGATCGCGAGTCCTATTACAATAAGGAATGCAATCAAAACAAAAATGCACTTGAAATTGAAAGAAAACACAGAAAATCAAAGATGGCCAGACAGAACTTCCTCGATAAAGATGAGAGGAGGAAAACAAAACGTTTTTAAGCGGCGGCACCACCCTGCCTCCATCCTGTCCAGACCACAGAAAATTCAAAATTGAATCGTGTGTCAGATAAAAGAAAACCACTTAACCAAAGAGCATCGTTACGTGTACCACATCGATGGACTGTTTTGTGAAAGAACGAGTGGGATAGAGCGATATACCGTCGCCGACATCACAATCATTGTTCGAATCATATCTCGTCATAGAGCTTCCCGTTGTTAGGTTCCATGGAGTCAGTCGGTCCTTCGAACAAGAATTTGAAATTAGGTACAAAATCATCGTCGTAGTTTGCTTTAAATGTATATGATTTCGCCTTCAAATTTTCTTTTTTGCCCTCCTCCATCCTCCACCCAAAGAGCAGACAGACAGAAGGAAAACTGTTGATGCAGCAGTCGCCTGTCTGTCTTAGCAAATTTCGATTTTTTATCTCTTTTCTTCGTGCTGTCAGATATTGTATTAGAGAGATTTAAAAAAAAAATAGATTATAGAATTTCTTTTCTCATATTCATACTTTTGCCCCATTGTTGTTGGCAGGGTGTTTCTTCCTTGTTTTTTTTTCTTCTTCGTCGAGTTGAGAGGTTATGTTATAAACCAGACCATTTTTCATTTATCTTTTCTATAAAGTCGCCGCCACTTCGTTGATGCCGCCTCGTCGTGCCGCTCCCATCGCGCGGCCAATTCCAAAAAGAATTATTCTCTTTTGATGAAGTTCAATGTGCTGAGGATGCTCCTTTTTATGTTAGTCTTTTGGAGAGAAGTTGTTCTTTTTTCTTCTCAGCTTTTTCTTCTTCTTCTTCTTCTGAATGAACACAATGAACCTATTTGAGGAGGAAGTTGGCTGTGTGGTGTTGTTTTGTGTATGAAACGGGACTTATTTGACAGATGAAATAAATCAACAGTTTGCAATGGTAATAAAAACAAAAGGGAAACATGTTTTATCGGTGATTTGATAACGGTTAAGGGTAAGCTATTTGAATTTCTTCTATTACAGAAATTTATATTTAATTTATTAGATCTCGAAGAAAGAGAATTCTTCCTTGGCAAGTAGTGGAACCTCTGACAGATGACAGCTGAATAGCTCACATTTATTTCTAAAAGGTGGTTTTTATTTTTATTTTTTTTTGTTTTATTGTCGTCAATATGTTTTGATTTTTGAAAAATGGCATATAGATGACGTAAATAAACTTGTCATGTTGAATAGAACAGATTTAGTGGATTGTTTTCTCGAAAATAACTTGATAGAAATTTGTTCTATTGCACAACGAAATGAAATGAATACGAGCCTTTCATTGGGCGTTATTTTTGAAGGCCATCAAAGTTGTACGTACTCCTATTCGAACACAACTGGAGCATATATTCAATGAATGAATTAATGACCTTGCACGGGAACATAAATAAATGCTTTATTGTAAGTCGCAATCGCTGATGCCCGCAAAATGATGCTAAATAAAATACAGACACTGCCCGAAATGACTTTATTTTGAATAGCCACGATGTTGCTTACCTTTCTTTGGTTGAGTATTTTAAGTGTTTTAACTTATACTTTTTAATAGCTAAATTTTATCTATTATTATGGTTTTTTTAAAAAAGAAAGATTACCTCTTTGGATGTTGCTTAGACATTCACGCTTTTACATTTGGAAAAGTATATCGATTTTAGGTCAACTATACTTTTTCCTATTGTAGACTAAATAGTCATAGACAGTTGTTGGGCATATTACGTTGACATTTAAGTTGAAAATACAAGTGTGACTTGATGAGTCATCTTTCAAATAAAACATATAACCAATTTTTAAGAAAACGTCTAGAATTGGGCACCCGTTAACGCAAAGATGCTCGCATTATTTCAAAAAATACGTTTTTACAATTTTTTTGTTGTTACTACTTTTTGGAAGTTGAAAAGCTATAGTGCATCTTCAGTTTTTATTGTCTCTAATTATTCTAATTATTATTCATCTCGCCTTTGCTTACGTTCTAAAAGAAAGAGTCTCAAAACTCCGTATAGTCTTCTTTCGATTTATATAACAAATTTTCAGAAGAGACATGTCCAACGTTGGGGTTCTGTTTACGAGTAGGTTTTATTTAAAACTAAAAATAATTTTAGTTAAATATTGCTTTATTTTAATGCAGAATTACCGACTCGCAGACCTAAACAATCATTGCCCCTCATGTAATAGTGAGCAAACAGTTTTAAACTGGCGCCCAATTCGAGGAGCCTTTTTAAAAATATTAAAAAAAATGTTTCCCTTGAGCTGCTGAATTCGATAAGTTCTCTGGAACTTTACGTCTAGAATTGGGCACCCGTTAACGCAAAGATGCTCGCATTATTTCAAAAAATACGTTTTTACAATTTTTTTGTTGTTACTACTTTTTGGAAGTTGAAAAGCTATAGTGCATCTCCAGTTTTTATTGTCTCTAATTATTCTAATTATTATTCATCTCGCCTTTGCTTACGTTCTAACAGAAAGAGTCTCAAAACTCCGTATAGTCTTCTTTCGATTTATATAACAAATTTTCAAAAGAGACATGTCCAACGTTGGGGTTCTGTTTACGAGTAGGTTTTATTTAAAACTAAAAATAATTTTAGTTAAATATTGCTTTATTTTAATGCAGAATTACCGACTCGCAGACCTAAACAATCATTGCCCCTCATGTAATAGTGAGCAAACAGTTTTAAACTGGCGCCCAATTCGAGGAGCCTTTTTAAAAATATTAAAAAAAATGTTTCCCTTGAGCTGCTGAATTCGATAAGTTCTCTGGAACTTTATTTTCTTAATTGCCAAGATACACGGCTTAAAGGAAGTCATACTTATAGATATTGACCCCAAATCAAATTTTAGAACATTGCTTCTTTCTGTCACGGCTTAAACTTTAGCAATTTGTCTCTTCATGCGGAGAAGTGCGCAAAGACAAATGGTTCTCTTCTAATTTATTTCTTTTCTAAACAACCATTAAACACGACCAACTGACAGCAGGATGACAGTTTGGATATGAGTAAAAGTACAAAAAACAACAATAAGTGCAACTATAACGACAATAACAACGGAACGGAAGTGAAATTAGAAAAAAAACAATCGATTTCAAGATAAAAGCTATAAAGTTTTATGTATTTCTGTCGTTCTCGTTTTTGTAGTCTTCATTCAGTCAGTATCGCAAGTAAATTTCCTCTTTAAGCTCGCTTCTTCCATCAACGTCATCGCTTTTGGTTTTGTGGCAAATATGCTCCCTAAGCCTCATTGAGGTTTTCAGCGCTCAGTTTCTTTCCTTCATTTTTTACGTCTCTAAAAGTCTCAACAGAAAAAATAAATAAAAATCATGTGCACAACACAGAGTGCATTCTTTTTTTTTGATTTGATGTCGTTTTGTTTTTTTGGTTTGTGAGATTTGTTTTGTAGTCTCCAACACGCTACTGTTTTGTGGTTCGACGAAACTCTGTCCGTCTGTCCGTTTGTCAGAGAAGAGTATATCTTTGTATGTGCATCCTTTCGACGACGACGACGACGACAATAATCGTGCACAATCTCTCTCTTTTTACAAAATAAAACGAACGTATTAAAGCCAAAACGAGTGCACAAAAAAAGGAGCAGTATCCACACGAGAAAAAGGCGGAAAAATAAAATGTCCAACGAGAGAGAAAAATATACACGTAACATTTATAAATGTATACTCTTGTTATATTGTGAAGGAAAAATACTACCAACGGACCAAAAGTTTATGGCTACCGTTTTGCTGTTGCAAGTTATTTAATTCTTTTGAAAGCGGCTTTCTTTGTGTCATCGTTTGTTACTGCCGTTCCGTGCCATTCCTGCTGTTGCTATTGCTATTGCTGCTGCTGCTGGTCTGATTGTGCTGGTGCTACTTTTTTCTTGCGGTGATGCTGCATGCAACGATGGACTGTTGTTTGGATGGTACATTGGGGAATGACAGTCAGTGGGCTGTCTTTACGACCTGGAAATCAGCAGGAGTCGGCAAATGGTTTTACAACACATAAGAAACCAAGAAAAGACAATAAGCGCGCCGAACGCGATTGCAGTGAAAATTGTAAATCTTGTTTTATTTTGTTGTTGTTGCTGTTGGTGTATTCTTTAGATTTGAAATGATTTGAAAATGCACTCAAGCGAGTGAAATATAGTGTATTGATGGGGATTTGCCAATTCGAAATGCGGCGAATAGGGGATATTTTAATTACATGACAGATGGTTTGGCGTTGCCTCTTTTGCTGATTTCTGCTTCATCCTTTAAAAAACAAGCAATAACAAAAATACTGCTCGTTCTCTCATAAGCCTTTGATCTCTAGAAGACAATAAAGTGGTTAGTAATCAATAGTAACCCTAACGAGTACAGAGTATTTTGCAATAAGGACATAAAAAGTGCAATAGAGGAGGAACTTCTGTTTTTTTAAAGTGGTGCTCAGTGATGGACTGCTTTCGGTTGGATTTTCAAATACAGTTGGGTTTTTTCTGTGGAAAATGCTTTTATGAGCTTCAATCAGAAGGATTTTGCAGAGACCTGTTTGGCATTTGATGGCACTTTCATTCGATAGAAGCTAATTGGTGTCCTAAAAGTATATGTATGTAGGCAAACTTTTGGGTTACTTTAGGAACCAATAAATTTGATATCAAAACTCTACCTTCTTCCTTCACATGCATGTAAATAAATTTTGGCTAGACATCTACTCTCAAAATTTGCTCTCGTCACTTAGGCTGAAAACATATTGGAGCTGTTAGAAAAGGTGCTAGCGATCTTATGACCATAGCTTTAAGCCCTAATATGCGAGCTTCCGTAAGACAACATGACGTGTTTTTTTTTATGGGTCTTCTCAAAGGATAGGTATGTTTTTCTCCTCTTCGCATTGTTTCTTTGAAGTTTATTCGGAAATTATCAAGTTATATGTTTGATTTGGATTTAGAATCAATCTAGTTGACTAGGTTTGTCTTTTTAAGTTTTTCCATGGCATAAGGACTAGAGGACTGGTATGTTCATTACCGGGCCTACTTTTGACAGATGTTAATATACTTATTTTGGCGCCCATGTGTGCACTTTGAAAAGAGTAAGAGTGTAGTCAACTGAAAATATTCTGTCTTTTATTCGATTTAGTGTTTGTTAACTATGCTTTTAACAAAATGCTTTAATTGGTTTGCTTAATTTTAAAGATTTTAATTAACTTCGCACAAAAAAAAAATAGAAGGGATCTTTAATGCATTCCCAATAATTGAATATCTTTGAAAATTGTATATATAAAAACATTCTACATTTTTGGGAAGCTCCGCAAAAACAAGATTTTGTGAGAAGTTCAAATTTTTTTAATTCAAAGTCATTTCCATAATGGAAAGAAATACGGTGCCCTAGCGTACTTTCTTTAAGGGCATAATACATTTCTTCTCCTCCAGATTGGCGACATTTTTCTATAACTTCTTCCATAACAAAAAAAGGGAGCTATAAAGTCACAGCAAATTTCTGTGAAGTGCGATCCCATAACCGCACCTTCTTATTTTTGGTTATTTATTTTAATAAATTCCACAATTTACTTTCCTCCACGTACACATAATTTATAAAAGTTTATGACATAAATGCAAATAAACCCCTCGAAAAAAAACCTTAACAAATTTTATTAAAACTTCGCCACCTGGGCACGGCAAAGGGAAGGCACCTACCGTAACAAATCAGAGAAAAAACAACTTTTCCTGGCTCACCGCATTCAAATTAATAAACGAAGACCCAAATGTCGTTTAAATTTGATATGCACCAAGTCATATCGAATTATACCGCTAATCCTCTACCTGTCGTTAGCAATTTAATTTTATTTTTCGGATTTTTCCTTTGCTTTCATGAGCAGCAGGCAAAACACACAATGGACCACACACCAGGAGTAAAGTAAAGTCCATCTTAAACCGATTTATGTAAGTTGTAAACAAAAGAAAAGTTCATAGCGAAAAGTTGCTTTAGCCGTAATTTTGTCCTCTTTTCAATTTTGCAGTAAGGATCCGCCTTTGGCAATCATTTATCCCAAAAAAGAAGAAAACGAAATAAATAAAGAAAACCTTGGAAAATCCCTCGAGAATGACAGGTTTTTTTTTTCTTTAGAAAACCTTTCTTCATTCATTTTCCTTTGCAATGGAATATCAATTTATCCTTTAAGCGATGCGACGAACCAAAGGGAGTCGAGTCTTCTCAACAGATTTTTGCTTCTACAGAAAAAAACACCCTTCTATGTTTGACAGAAGGCACTGTTATGTTCTCTAAGGGCTATTGTTAGGTTCTAACAAAAGTTGTCAAACAAAAAACTGGTCTTCTCACGCGTCCAGCTTTGCTTCGACTTTTGCAACAATTGCAGGGACATCATCATTATCATTGCAAACATGGCAAACGTGACAGGCAGGCTACAAAGAAAAAAAAATACAAACAAACAAACTCTTCCTCCTCCTCCATAAAGGAGGGAAACTATTTTCCTTTTCTATTAAAAAGATGTAAGAAAGAAAAAAAGGGGGGAACGATTTTTACATCACCAGTAACAAAGTCAGCTGGGTACGACTGAGCTGACAAAGGGGTACTGTAAGTGGAAGCAAAGAGAAGAAGGAAGAAAAATGGACGCAAAAAAAAAAAAACTGGGTCAAGTTGTTCCACTCCACGGAAGGACTTTTTATCATTTTTTGTTTATGTTTGGAATTGAAAATCCATTAAAATGGAGCATTGCTAAAAGTAGGCAATGTGAACGAGGTGGTAGTACTTCAAGAGTATATATCTGTTAGGGGTGCCAGACTATATAAGCAGAAGTCCAAGTTGCATGCGCCTGGCTTTTAAGTGGAAGACAATCTATAGATGGAGGGGATTATTTTCATATCGAACGGGAAATGACGCTATTTGAAGAGGAAATAAAAAATAACCGACAGCAGTTTGTTATATCAGTTCTGGTTTTTTTTTCATCTTTGTAAATATATTTTTTGCTGCTGTTTTGTCTAGCCTTCCCCTTTTTTGTATTTTTAGTGGTGATGGTAGGAACGTGCTTGGAGTTTTATTAGAGTCCTTTGGAATTATTGGCGAGCGCTGACAAATCATGTCATTTGTTATAGAGTTTAAGGATATTATAATTTGAATTTTGCAAGAATTCGACTGAGAGCGATTTTTTAGTGGCTAATTTAAAGTGAGTGGTTTGGAAATTACAAGATGAGTTTTCAGATTCTCAAATTCATTCTTTATTTTTCGACAAAAATTGCAACCCCCTTTACCCGCGTAAACATTTTTATATGGAAGGAATAGAGATGTCTTATGTTTCCATTCATCACATTTGCGAATGCTTAATTGTAACTGGAATGTTTTTTGTGTCCTCAATATGTTTTTACAGAGAGAAAAATAGAATCCATGCTCTTGCTGTTAACATTTAAAAGACCGAGAAATTAGAATCTGGGATAATGTTTTTATAATTAATTCATGCCACAAAACGAATTTTCATTTTCAACTTTACGTCATGCTTATTTTCAATTGTCTACTTGACTTAAGGTGTGATCAGACGGTCAAACTTGTGATCCGGATGACATCCTGACGTCACTATGACTTAGAATTTATCCTGTGGTCGTCATCACGTCTGAAATAACAAATTTTCTGACGTCAGCATGTCAGCCGGATGATAAGTTTGGATGACCTTCTGATCACATCTTAAGTCAAGTAGACAGTTGAAAAATAAGCATGACGTAGAGTTAAAAATGAAAATTCATTATGTTACGTTACGTCTTATCGCACGTTAACTTACAGTACCCAAATAAGAATTCACCTCCACCAAACTAATCATTCTATTATGTTCATGTTAATTGCACTTGTAGTACCCTACACGCTTATGCATTCGAAAATCCTGTGGTATGAATATGAGCGAATAGGTGAACATTTTAGGCGTTATATCCCTTTTTTACCAAAGAGGCAACCTTTTTTTTAAAGGGGTTTAATTTTTTCGGATTTTGGCATAAAAACTCCGATCCGGGTAGGCATCAGTGGACCATTGATAATAATTAGACACATACATATTCTGCATTTATCCTTCGGCTTTGGTTGGTGGTATTGGTCCTTTTGTTCTACTTAAATAAATTTCGTCAGACCTCCCATTTTTACTAAGGCCAATCAAAAGCTGTTGGTGTTATTTTTATTTGATCTGGAGGTTCTTAAAGTTGCCATGATGCATCAGAATTTGCATCATTATTTATTAAACTCGTGTGAGTTTCTTCTTTCTTTGATTCTTATGTCGGAATCAAAATAACATATTGAATTGAATATTAAACAGCTTTTTAAAAATGTTCGCAAGTTGATGTAGTATTTATTAACTGCACAGAATTATTGCGCCATTAGGATTTATAAGGCACGGGTGATCAAGCTACCTAAAAGTGAGAGGCACAATGCAAATCAATATGTCTACCCTAGACGTCACTGGTTAGAATTCGCGTTGTTTCAACAGGAATTCAATAAATAACGTATATTTAAAATTTCTTTTACAAGAATAAGAGATACAAGATTTTGTGTGCAATAATTACTAACTGTATGGCCATGACTATATGACCAACATGACTACTTTAGCAGCTTCTTTTTATTTTGCAGCTTGAGTAGTTGTTAGCGGCACTATTCGAGATCGAGGCAGTCATGAACTACAGGCCCATAACTCCGATGACATAAGACCCTAGCGATTTGAAGGCGCTCATACCAGCTCATCTACTCATCGGTGCTTTGCTCAAGGCCGATTCCGAACAGAAGAAACAGTTGTTCCAGACATCAGCAACATCTAGGTATAGGCCTCAGATAAATTATGTGTAGAAAAGTCAACGTCATCCGAGGCCGAATTCGAGTGCAGACAAAAAAAACAGAGGAAGGCAGCATTCGATTGCCTTTCCGAAGAAAATGAAGTTATTGAATATTAATTCGATGAGATTTGATTGTCATGACAACTTTTATGTACAAGATTCATAACTGGCGCCCAACACTTAAGAATGTATACTAGAGAGTTTCAAACAATAAATTTACACACAAAATCTTAACTGACACCCAACGCTAGCTCTTCTCTTTCAGTAAGAATGCCTAGCTTTAATAAATTTTCGAATACAAATCATGAATTGATGTAGAAGATTATTTTTCAAAGAATATGACAATATATGTATAAATAAAGTTGGTTGTCGCATCAATAGAAAACTTTATGATATGTAATTACAAGCTCGTGTTCTTCCCTTAGTGAGACAACAAGAGAGCACTTGCAATAATACAAAATTGCCAGCACATGTCCTAATTATGATTCGAATCAAAATGAATTCCTAGAAGGCCACTCGTCACCAGACATACAAAAACAAAAAAAACTCTTGAGTTTCATATTGCCAACTTTATAAAACTTAATTGAATACCTTACTGAAATATGAAACTTTCAGAGAGATACTTTTCATCGTCAACGATCGATCTAACTCTAAGTAGGTATGCTCGTATATCCTCCTGTCATTGAAAAAATTAACCACGTGCTCCTGCAAAGTTTCAAGAACCTCTTCAAAATTTCTCGAACAAAAATAAAAAAATTAATGGAATCACAAAAAGTTAAATCAAATATTTACTTTCCACAAATCACATTCGAGGAAACTTTTTGCGTCCACTAAATGTACACTCAAACTTGACATTCACCCAGCCAAGGAGTATATAAATCGATAGTAAAAAGGGAAGAAGAAAATGTATACCTTTACGAAGCCACAACACAAAATGGCGCTTAAATCTAATTTACATCTCCCAACATGGTCACATGGATGACTTAAATGGAAGTAATTTCCCTCCGCATTAACCGACCAACTTTGACTTAACTACCGTCACCAACAACCACCCATCACCCACCACCTTCATCTCGTACTTTCTTCTTTTATGTCTCTGTCTCTTTTCCTCTCTGTCAATGTGCACTCATTTCGCTTTCATTATAACAACATATATATATTTAGATATAACTTTTTCAGGAGGGTAACATTTTTAGCCAAGGAAAAGAAGTCGAATTTAAGTATCAAAAAGTACAGTCGCACGTCCGACACACTCTGCACGTGCAATTATCGATAAAAGGAAGCAACGCAGTTCTGACAGTAGTAAAAGTGTCTGACACTGACACACGAAATGGTCTTTAGGCATTCCATTGATAAAAAAAACATACTCTCCATCACGTCACACAGCCCACAAAAAGGGGTGAATCGGTCTCGGCTCTAAGGGGGTGTCTTAATTCGATAACGTTCTCAAAATGACATTTTATTAAAATGTACAGTGTCGCATGAACATGGTTGAATTGTGAACAGCTGATCAAGGGGCTAACAACGACGACAAAGCGATAGGCATCGATTTATTCACCTACCGCTGCATACGTAAACGACTGCGAACAGCGAAACCAGGGAGGGCACGATTTGACAGTTTATGGTCTGCCCTAATGCGATTATACAGTTAAATGAGAATTATTTTTTTGTTGTTTCGTCCCCCTTCTCAGTAGGAGGGTGAGTGCTAAATTTTGTTCAACATTCTCCTTGCTAGGACAGGGGATGAATTTCAGTCCAGTCCAGTTGATTATGTTTGCGTATGGCGTTTTGATGTTTGATTTTAATGGAATTAGTGGTGTGCACAGAACGCTGGGTTTGAAACTAGTACAGAAATGGGAAGTGACATAAAACCACCAGATTGTTGATGGAAACTATAATTACTTACGCTTATGTGTTAGGTAATTGTATATCACATCGTTGTTGACTTACCTGAAATGAGAAAATAGAGAAAGTTAATATTTTGATTTTAAGGAAAAGTTGAATTTATTTAGTAAAATGACAGAATTTCTGGGTGTCATGTGTCAAATTTAATGATTTAAAAATGTTGTATCCAATTCTTGAAATTGGATACAACAGAATGGTTACTAAAATTGCGCAATTTTGTAAATTCAGAACATTCAAGGATTCAAGGGATAAATATCGCACACATTTTAAATCCTAGTCAAATCAAAGAAAATTTGTTACGCAATTAAAAACGTTCCCGCTTTCTATAATACATTCTATTCGATTACAGCTGACGTTCAAATTGACGCATAAATTTACAAATTAGCCACTATAAATCTTTCATGTGACTAAATAATTTATATGACGTATTCGGCTTCCTGATGATTATTTGACACTTCATGTTAATCAGATATGAAATTTGACTGCTTATTTCCAATTGACTAATCCACACATTGCCAATTTCACAGGGAATATATCACGACAGGCTTTTTGCAACTATGTATGTATGTGTGTGCAACACCACCACAGCACAGGTTTAAAATACACTCTCAGTGTTAAACATTCCATAAATCCTACCAACCAGCTTAATTCATGCCTCATCCTCAGCAATTGCGACTGCACACTGTAGGCGTTTATGTGCAACATCAATTCGGCGGCGTAATTTGCATTCTACTGTGCAATTAACCGCTGGGAAATCGAGATGTAGCTAAATATAAATTAGCAATCGCGTATCCGAATCCGCGAATCACTACATCAACACCCATAAAAGTGCTCTGTTGCATCCTCGTGTTGTTATCTGCAGTGCACCATCATCTCGCTATGGCGGCTCCCGCAACCAAATACATACATACAACAACAATAAAAAAAAGGAAAAAGGAATTAACAAGGGACGAACGGTGGGGATCTTTCTTTTTGACGACCACGCCGTGCACAATTTGAAATGCAATTTAATCATAATTTTCCCGTAATGGTCAATTCGTACGTCAAAACAAGCCAATTCCTGGATATATACGGCCGAACAATGACCATTCATATTTGCCGATACCGACTGCCAGCAGCAGCACTAAAGACGATGACGATAGTGATGGTGCTTGGCTGGTGGCAGAGAGTAGCAGCCAACGAGTTTCACGCGTAGGTTGGCAGGAATGAGAGTCATGTAGTCTTGGACTCGTGTTGGACTCTAGTAATCCATGCATGGCGGTCAAACTTGCTAAATAGCTTTCAGTGAGCGCGCGAATATGCCACGGCCGATTGGCTAAAATCACGTAGTTATCGTCGTCGCTGTGTCGTTGTCGTTCCTATTATTAATGACTGAATGCCGCCGCTAGTGCGCGCCGCAATATCGCCGTTTGAAGCTAACGTTGTATATTACTTACAGCTGGTAACGGTCAATAAGTGACCACTAACCGTCAAAGTACCTAACTGTAACTACACACATTAAGTATCAGACGCATATCCACCGCCAACACGTTATGTGCTTCCCCCAAAGTGTCGCAAATTGTGGAGATTTTCCTTGGTTTTTTTTTTGTTTC
This sequence comes from Ferdinandea cuprea, assembly GCA_963576555.1. Lineage (NCBI taxonomy): Eukaryota > Metazoa > Arthropoda > Insecta > Diptera > Syrphidae > Ferdinandea > Ferdinandea cuprea. The sequence continues at coordinate 80,835,597 of OY754960.1, read as the reverse complement.
GTTTTCGTCATATGCCCAGCGCAACAAACTGCTATTAGGCGATATCTTGACCAGTTTTCTTAGGATCCATCAAGATTCCGAGAATACAATTTGGCCATACATACATATAGTGCAATTAGGCCTTTCGCTGACTGCCACTGCCTTTGCCACTGTGTAGCTGGCTGGCTGGCTGTGGCCTCCAGAGTGAGCAAGCGCACGAAGGCGATTACATGTTTTTTAATGGACACCAAAGTGTAATTTACTCGCGCCTCTGTAATTCGGTCGGGCTTTGGGCCATTCAGTGTCCTACTTGGGTTTATCGCTATGTGGTAGTTGGTATAGTTGGTAGCTGGTAGATACGTAGAAGAGATATCAATCTTTTGAACGCTGATGGACCATAGTTGGGCTGTCGGATTTCCAATGAACAACGACAGAGATGACGACGACGACAAAGACGAGTGGAAATATGGGATCTGAAAGAGCTTGGACGATAATTATGTGGTGGTGAGGCCATACATCCAAGGAAAAACACCTGGAATCGTAATTTTATAGTTGAAATATAAATGTAATTTGTGCCGGTGCAAATTATAACTGGGTTAAACAATCTTATATTTGCTATCGGAAAATTGGTAATTGTGTGGAAGTTGTGAAGAAACCAGATTTCTTAAGCGAGTTAATACAAATTGATTTTTGCAAAAATCTGTGCGATAGAATGATAGTGTGCGACAAATGCCAGGAATAACTTTTCTATCCGAAATGTCTTCGGTACATGCAAACACATACGACTGGCAAAAGAACATCTTCAGAGTGAGAAGTCAATAGTTGATGTGGAATGCAGTATTTCGAAATACGATTCGGGGAGAGCAAACTTTAATTTCGAAACGACACCTGTCAAAAATATGACACAAGAAATAAAAGTCTGTCCGCGTACTAATTTGTAAACACATACATCTATTTGATTTTCAGAATCATCTATTACAGCCTAACCGCTAGATCGTCAGCAAGACGGCCTATGTGAAGTGACGCTGTTTTTCCACTATTGTATTTGTTGGTTGATTTCGTTGTTTACATTTGCGTAGGATTGTTGCATGTTGTTAAAGCTTGCACTTACACAAATTGATTGAATAAAAATAAAAGTTAATAAGTTTGGTTATAATAATTTCGCGTAACCTGACTCAACCGAAAGTATGCAATGTGCTATTGCACGCACGCTAAGAAGCTGATCAATAACATGATTAAAGCATCGATAATCATATGAAAATCAAACAATATCGATAACTAATGACAAAACAATTAACTCCGATTCAATTCATTTCAATAAATTCATTATCGTTCTAAAAATATTTGTTTTCAATTCACACGAATTTAAAGATGGATGAATTACTTTTTACGAAATGACTGACAGATTGCGCACAGCCTTACCACTGGAGGTAGAGACATTAAATTAACCTGGTCGATGCAGAGAACGAATAGCTAGTATTTGATATGAAACAATACAATCCCACAACTTAAATGCATTAGCATAAAAAAATGTCAGCATTCTCACAAACCTCAAAATGATTCCAACGTCAAAAACGCAAGCGATAGTAAAATCTCAAAAGCATAATTGACTGAACTGTAGTGATTCCATTCGTTTTTTCTCTTAAAAGAACACTCTAAATTTCGAAGAAATGTGTAATGAAGTTACTCTTCTAATTACTATTAAACCATTGAATTAACGGTTTTTTGACATTTCACTCTTTTTGTCTCTTTTTTTGACTTTGTAATTTGTAGTTTTATTTCATACATTCTTGAGCAAAATTCTTTAATAGATGATTGTGAGGACAAACATTCAACAAAAATTTAAAAAAAGGAACCATTTAGGGCATAGCAGTTATGTTTAATTAAATGTTTTTTTGGGGCAATCCACTGATGATTCTAAACCACTACATCTAGGGTGAGACGCCTATGAAACTCAAGTAATAATTAAAAGTAAAAATATCTCGGGAATTTCGTTGAGAAATACACGACATTGCATTAAGAGCTTCGATTTTAACTTTGGAAATTTCAATGCGTTAATTGAATGTCCATGTAAATCACGATAATTTAACCATCTATCGGTTCCGTAGGCATGAAATCCGCTGTCCTGGATCGATCTTTGGCAGAATCATTAAGTTTTATTCATGTAATCGGTGTTGTTAGGGATATTATTGACTGCGAGAATGCTCATATAGCAGTTAGGAGATTTAATGAGACTTCCTTAGTTTCAGCTGTATGACAGAAATTAAAGGTTTTCTGTCACAATTTATCGTTAAGAAATTTACGACTTTTGACTGTTCCCATTCATTGCGAGAGAATAACTTACATTTATTTAATTTTTTTTTTAATAAGTCAGCGCTCGACCAAAAATTCGCCATTAAGTGGGAAACTTTCCGCACTTAATCTTAAACTAACTGAAGTGGTAACTAACTAATGACTAATAAATTTCAGCTATCCGGCATATCTATATTTATTAGTTATTTTTGGCAATTTTATTAATTGTTTTATTTTTTTAACACGGCGTTGAATACACGAAAAATGACATTTCCATTGAATTCAGCAAATGTTGTTTTTTTTCGGAAAACAAAACCGTTTAGGTATATGGCAAATAAATCATTATTTCAAACACGTTTTCAATGATTATTTTAAAAAACCGTCGCCAAGAAATAACTCACACTAATCCCGATCCCAACACTAAGCCCAAGCCAAACAAAATTGCCTTCCTTCATGTAAACAAAACGCATCAGTTTATCATTCGCAGAGCAGTGCGACGATTATTTAAGGCATTCAGGGATATTAAGATGGCATATAGCGCAATAGAAATCATGGCAACCAGAAAATGATCGATTTTTACATCATGTCGTTGTAGGTAGGCGTAGCATAGGTATAGTTTATTCAGTCAAACTCTCCCCTTTTGGTCGGTCCATACACACACCATATTCTCTCATTTCAATTGTGGCAAAGGTAGGTTACTGCGAGCAACGAAAAGCGCCTAAGCCGAAACACAAAACTCTGATAGTATCTGCCTACCCCATACCCTGCGGAAACAAAAGGATAAATCCAATTTCACCAATGATGATGACTGCCACTCCGAATACAAATGACGTACGTGTGAAATTTTCCCAATTAAATTGGATTTTCCTCCAAAAATACCAAAAACACATACGAATACGACTACCTACCTACCATGGATGGATATAGGGAGTGCCAGCGCTATCATCCCCCAAGGCGGCAACAGAATTCTCCTAAAATGGAAAACAGAATATGTACCATAAACCGACGAGAATGGTAACACAAAAAAGGAGTCGCATTCGGTTTAACACAATAGAAATGAAATATACTTCCACATACTCCGTAGTATATTGATCATGACGGCAGCAAGAGCAGCAGGAAAGGCGCGCGGCATGGGTGAATATGCGGTTTTGAACCATAACTCATAATAGCAACCCTCCAAACCCAATCCCACCCACCACACGTACAGCAATACAACTGTTAGAATGCTAGGCACGTAGCAGTCGAAAGTTTCACATCGAAGGATGTCATCATTCCGAGATCGGAGCGAATACACACAAACGTCAAATGACCCAATTTCAACAATGAAATTTCCGAAAAAAACAACAACACACTCACACCAAATGTATGTATAATGAAAATAAAAATCCTTTAAAGAGCTGTTAAATGAGAATTATATTACATATATATATGTACATCCTTTTATTCGCGTTGAATGCACTCTCATTGAGGCAAGCGGCAACGCGGCCATATGGTTTTAAAGTGTGTAACCAAGTATCACACCATGAGTGGAGGGCACAAACCTCATTCATACATTCATGAAGGTGTTGAACACGAACGGTGTAAACAAAGACGATTTTCACACCTTTAATGCTGGTGTATGTCGGCGGTGGTGGCGGTGAGAAAAAGGGTACGAACTGTGAAAAACCTTTTGTCCACTTCGATTTTGTATCCCATTGAGGGAATGTGGACAAAAGAAAAAAAAAACTACGGCGAACTACCGCAAAGGAATAAGGTAACAAAACTACACTAACACGGCCACTTTAGATGGCTTTCTATATGACTATACAACAGTCTGCTCGGGGGTTAAATAGTGTGTTCCATTATTTTATTGCCTCCCCTCCTGTATTGCACATTTAATGTATTTTGTTGACGTTGTATTCCATGCTCCAGTAAATCTCCATTAGTAAAATGAGGACTGGGTTGGGTTTGAGCTTGAGTAGCTATGGCATGGCGTGGCGCACAAAAAAACTCTCTTGCCATGCAATCTGTGCGGGCAAACTATGTACTATACAATTGCCCAACTCCATTGGCATGCACTCGCCCTCAATCTCTCAGTGATTCTCTAACTGAGGGAGGAAATACCTTTAGAGTGTCCTGAGAATGGTTATGCCGGCGAACCCATTGTAAGGAGCCACAATTAAGTTCTCCGATGCATCACATACCTATGGCTATGGCAAGTGCTATAGGTAATGGCCATGGATAGAAAATAGACAGGAAGTGAAATGTGAAAATTTTAAGTTTGAGATACAGAAAAGACGACGCACGGTCGACGGACCAGAGGGAGAGAGAAAAGTATAGAGATTAGATGTTGTCGGGAATGTCTGGTTTAATGGCCACTGCCACCATCGTCTCTATATGATGTCGGCAAAGTTAAGTGCTTGTTGAAGAGGAAATACCAAAGTGGTTAATTGCGGTTGAAGATAAAAAGTTCATTCGTTCTTCTTTTTTTATTATTATTTTCTAGTCCAACATCTGTGGTAATAAAGAAAAGCCCATAGGGATCGATAAAAAAAAACATAAATGATGAAGAGGTTTTAGTAGCGGAGTAAATTTTGATCGTTTTGACCTTTTATACACAGAATCGCAGACAGATGGCGGATGGCGGATCGAATGTCGGTGAATAGATTTTGTATTAGATTACTTACTTACATACATAGGTATGTACTTAGTAACGTGTTTTTTTAATCTGTTATAATTCCGCCAAGTAAAAATGATGGGTTTATGTTCATGTTTTTAATCGTTTTTATATGTTTTAAATCTCCAGCTGAATTAATATTACATATTTTGCATACTAAGTTTTGTTTACTTTCGATTTCCATTCACCCAACTGCTATCAGTGCTGCTCTCACTGGAGTGAGCAGTTGACGTAAGCTCTAACAGCTGTTGGAGTAAGATCCCATTGGTAAGGGATGGTAAGGTTCGAAGCAAACTGCGATGCAGCAAATTTTAAATTATAATTTAGAAATTTGACCCCCGATCTAAAAACTATACTATTACGAGGGTGGTTTGGTATTGTAGAATAGGATATTCACCTTTTGAAACCAATTAACTTGGCAAAGCTCAATGTTTTCATTGTGTCTAGACATTGCGCGTTACCCCCTCGTAGCCTGTAGAGCCCAGTATTGTCGTTTGTGTGCCTTATGCGAGCGGCATAAATAAATTTGGGGAGGTCCTGACAGAGATTATACTTTCCTAAAATTCCTTGAAATATTAAGCAATGGTAATGAGCCTAGCTAGAGTTTATACTTTAGTTTCGTGCTGGAGGGTCTCAAGAGAGGAGCTGCGCCTGATCTTCGCTATGGTATCTTTAAACCAAGTTGAAAGTTGTATGAAAATTGAAAGGAAAACTAGAAATGTGCGACGCAGTGACTGAAACGTTTAACTTCGCAAAGCCTCTGTGTAGGGTGATTTATTTAATTGTCGAAAAAAGAAAGCTCGATAGTGACAATAATATATACAAACATTAACACCTAATCTGCCATTGAATCTGTTATAAATGCCGTAGTGAAGAGATCACAGCACCTACATACATCTGATATAAAAAACTTATCTTAACCCGAATCTTCTCAAAAGACGTAGTCGTTTGAAAATGTAACAGTTTCGCTAATAGAGTTTCGTGAAGATATGGCTTAAAGCATCAATAAACCATTGTTAGACAGCGAACTTCGAACAGCACACAAACTTTCAACACAAATAATTCGTCCCTTAAAAAAAGTCTTGCGAATCCAGCCAAATAAATTCTCTTCGTTATGCCACAGAATCACTATTAGGGGCACTCATAGCACATAGTCAATACTTAACTCCTTTCTGAGGCAGATGTATTCGAAAATCACCTCAAGTTGATGCAAATTTTTGACCTACTTTGGCAGTAGTTCTGAAAGAAAGTTTTAGATCATCTCTTTGATTCAATCCTTTCTGCAATAAAGGATTTTTCACTCTGAACCTTGCTAACGGGTTTTTAATTTTTTTTTTTAACGTAAATCCGACTGAACTTGCTTTCCTTTGTTTAAAAAGCATTTCTGACATCGCTTATAGGCTAAAACAAAATCCGACATCCAACTCTGAATTCAATTTTCACTTATCCTGTTCAATTTAAATAAATATTCATTTTAAATAGAAATTCTATTCTGACGCGTATGTTGACAAACGGAAGTGTCACTAAAGAAACCGATTACATTTTCGATCTCGAAAACTGAAAACTGAATTCTACTCATCCGCATGTCGTCCTTTTGAACAATTCAAGATATCGTTTTGCTACCCGTCTCCCCCTTAGATTAATGCAAATTACTTCAATTTACTTTCACTTTCGAAATGAAATCGACATAACGAAAACCTTCTTTGCCACGCACACACACACACATGTGGTATTCTATTCCGAACATATGAATAGATAATAAGGAAATCAAAGAAAACATCCTCATCCAAACACTGTTTGCCAAAAAACATTAAAAAAAGAACCTGTCGTAGTTATTTCATTTTTTTTGGCGCCGCTGCTGCTAATGACGCTTAGGAATTGAAAATGTCATTAAAAATGAAAATAAACTGAATATTCGTATCTAGGACAACCACCATTCTCAAAGTTTAAGCGAAATCAGAAAAACAAGGAACAAAGTCAACACAAAAGAGTATCAGGCAAAAGTCAAACAACTTATTTTCACGGGAAATTCGTTTCTGTGTACAAGAATAACACTCTCTTTGTCACCCTTCAAAAACAAAACAAAAAAATTGTGTTGACACATCAACACCGAAGGGAAGAAACGCGCTTCAGACCCCGATACAATAAAAATATAAATATACATTTTTGTTTATCATATAGCGAAAGATAAAACGACAGCGCCGTCAGGCTAGATATATGTACGTAGGGGTTCCCTAGTATTAAATTGAGGGGTAAGAAACCGTTATACCTACTCCTATAATATGCCCGCATGTTTAATGATTTATAAACAATTTCACGGATGTGATCAGACCTTAATGGGGCGGCCAGATGTACATAGTTGCTTTTTTGGAGTTGTTTTTTCCTCTTTCTATATAGTTTTTTTTTCCTAGGGTTAATTCAACAGGAAATTGATGCCTTGAGTATACGTTGTGAACAGCGGAAGCAATTTAAAAGTGTTGACCAGGAGGAAACACTTAAAAGGTGCGGGAAATTGACGTAAATTGTTGATCAGTAGCGTGTGTTCTTTTTAATAACTGTCATCCACGAATGAGAGCATCTCAAATCAATTAGAGTGTACCGGTAAGTGTACAATTTGTATTAGATGCGCTTCAAGGAGTAATGGTGGATAGCACAGTAAGATACTCAGGTTGTTTGTGGGAAAATCTGAAGTCCACGGCGACTTTATGTGAGTAAATGTTTGTAACAAGACTTTAATTTGCTTCATAATATTTTTTTTTAATTAATGAAACGTCATTTTGTTTGTACCTTGCAGGGTGGGATAAGAAAATCCCAGAGCATTGAGGTAACCTATATCAAAACATTTAACATCATTAAACTGTACCAGAAGTGTACTTGCAAATGAACAGAAGACCCAAATGACAGGAGAAAAGTGCATTGACGTGGCCCTAATCACATGCAAAAGCAAAGCTGTCACGAAAAATTAAGAAAAAAGTCTCTTTGCCGAATGTCAAAAGAATACTTTCATCAAAACTAATCAAATCATCAAATTAATACTAAACTTAAAGACTAGATGACATTTATAGGCAGTGGTCAAATAAGACGTGTTCTTCGATTTTTTTTGTTTTAAAATAGAGTTAAATTTTTGGAAATTAAAACTTCGTTAATGAACATACTTAATAATGTTAATTTATAGCTATTCAAATAACAACTAGCTTTTTCATTAAAATTCTTTTCATACAGACCCAAACAAATGTAAACCTAAAATGCCAAACTACAGGCTTCTGCCTAATTCATTTGTAACAAAATGACATCTGACACATTATACCTACTCATTTGACATTCATAAAACATAACCTCATTAAGACACCCAGTGCTCGCTGTCAATTCTTTGGAACTGATTTAGACTCTGATTATCATCTTTAGATATTTTTCGGCATTTTTCTCGTACACATTTACCATTATCATTTGAACTGATTCTAAGAAGTACCTACACAAAAATATTCATTTTTTTTGTGTGCCCCCCGAAAAAACAAGATAAAAGAGAAACCTATGCATATGTCACGGTTTTTTTTCTCCTCCTTTTGTTGTATTCAATAGACAATAGATTTTTAAACAGAACACGCGGCGATGGCGGCTTATTTAAAATTCCATTCACAAGGCTTCCTATTCAGAATGAAAATTCCGTTTGCCTCTCACTCGATGTCGACATCAATTGATTACATGTTAATGATAAAAAAAAATTCAAAACAAGAAACCATAGAGCTATAGATTTTGACATTGGATGCAGCGAATTACAGAGGCAGCGTTCAGGCGTACTGTATTAAATGTGACATTGATTGATTAACGTAGGTAAAATTTTTAACACGTTTATTGTGTGTTTCGTATAAAGCCCCCCTTGGGGTTTAGGTTAACTGATTTTAAGACTGTGTGTGGCGGCTTTCAACATAACCTTCAGAGACTCACACCTCCCTTGGCGGGCACTAAGCGGGACACAGAATTGTCGGCATAATGTTTAAACACAAAAAAAACAGAAAAGAAACCACTGCACAAAAGTTACTCCGAAAGAACACAACAACAAACATGGAGGTCTTTTATAATATATGTATTCCTTCACCATCGATGTACACCTTTTCATGCGCTGAAACCATAAGTCACACAAAGAAAGAGAAAAATATAAATGTTTCTGACTGATTTCCAAATCGCTCATTGTTCCATCCATCTCCCATGGTGAGTTAGTTCAGTTTGTCTGTGTGAATTTCAAAAGAATCGCACGTTTAAAGAACAACAGACATCGAAGAAGACCACCCACGAGTGTTTGAAACACTCCGCGGGATCATTATTGTTTTTTTTTTATTTTTTTTTCAACGCACTCGCATGACAGTTAATTTTTTAATGTCGTAATGGTGGCAAAACATTTTTATCCTTTTATTTTTCTTATGACCCTTCTCGTCCTTCTGCTTACTAATTACCAAAGGTAGTTCCATTAATTTCCTAGAAATGATGGAACTCCCACCGAGTGACCTCACTCACCATAATCTCTTTAGGCATGGTGAGTGGCTTTGAAGTGTAAAACAGAATATAGGTACACAAAAGTTTAAACAAATTCCTGAAATTCCTCCATCCATCCATCCCTGAACGAGCACATGAATTATCTTCGACCTAATGACGCACTTATGAAATGCTGAGCGAGAGAGGTGAGGGTTTTAAGATGACATTCTTTAGATACGGTGTAGGTAGAAAGACTTCCGGATTAGAACAAAAAAGATGAAGGCACCTTTCTTTAAAAAAAAATAATAAGCAGACTGCCATGATAAAAATAGGCGATTGGTTACTCATCTGATTTAATGTCAAAAGCCGGGTACCTGTCAAAATGTTTTCCATTTAATCCCGAAATTTATTACATTCTTAAAAGAGATTTGGTGTGTGTGTGTAACTAATGGTGATGTATTATCTTTCGTTATGCCACTTTTAAGTAGGTTTATGACCATTATGACAATCGATTGCATGTCATACTCGTAAATGTCACATTTCATCGAATTGCATTGCTTTTAACTTCCTGTCATTTCCCGTCTCTCTGTAATCGTATCTCATTTGCTGATAGCATATAGACGCCTCCAATTAAATGATCCGTTTGACGATATAATTACTCGTAATGTTTCTTTCATCGTTGTCTGACTACTCCGTCAAGCGGCTAACTATATACATATATGTATGTATAGTACAATCTACAACAGAAAAAAACATTCCCACGATGATCGGCGGAAGCGCGCTATTTTTTATTTTGTCTGTTATCATCATCAAATAGCCGAACGCTGTTCCATTCATAATCATTTATTGTCTGGGTGGTGTTATTTTTTTTGCTTTGTTTTTCCTCTTCGATTTGTATTTTTAATTGTTGATTATATATTTTATTGATGTATTCGGTGCCTTATCTTGAATTCACAATATTACATAATTATCATTTTGATTGGATTCCCAATGGTTGACCAAAACTGTGGGTCTGTTTGTTTATTGGCGCTTTTATAAATAAGTTTTTTTAATATAGTAAGACCAATAAAATGCCTGTCAAAATGCTATAAATTATTATGATTTATTAATTTGGAAATTTATACATTCCTCTTTCGATGGTTGTAAATTTTTTTTTATACTTTAGCGCCGATCAAAGATCGAAATATTGTCAGTTTTGCTTTAAGTACTGTTTGTTTTATTCATACAATGTCAATTTTAGAGAAAAAATTGTTAGTGTTATACGTCAATTTAATGCGATAAGATTCAATTTATTATAAAGCTAGTGAATGAAGGTATGCTGGCGTTGAAACAGATGTCATAAAATTTGATTGAGTGTTTTTTTTTTCTAGTTAAACTATATAAATTAGGATTCATTGAACTTGTTTGGAAAATTTGGAAAAACAAAATGCAATGTGAGGGAGTGCTACTCATTGTAACGAACGATGGCGGAAGGAAACTGTCATCTGTCATTTATCGGTGGGAATATGATTGATGATGTTTTTATGAATTATGCATTTTTACACTCACTTTGACGTTTCATGGATCGAATATCATTGGTGAATAAGCTTGAATATTTCAACAAAAAGTGTGCGCAATTTATGATCTAATGCTAATTGGAGAGATATTATAATTTTGTATTGTTGTCATTATTTTAATGACTGAAATAGAGACACAATTACAGATTTTATGTTTTTTTTCATATAAAACTTCAAAAAGCTACCTATGGTTAGTTTTGTTTCCGACTTAATTTGACAATAAGTTTATCTGAAATTGTTTCCTTTATTTTGAAGGCAAACGCAAGAGCATATGATAATAATTGTGAAGATATGTTTCTTCGAAGACTTTTACTCCATTTTGAAGGCTCCTACTACATTCCTGACAACTTGTAAATAGTTTTTTTTTTCACGTAGTACTAATCTCTTCTGTCAGAAATATTTGTTAAATTAATGAACTCAGTCGGAACTTATTTTCCTGGTTGAACGAAAGTAGATGGCTATTGACAATATCATGTGTTTTGGTCAAAATCAAAGTTAGTAGTCGCTTTAAAACACACCCTTCATTACAAGTGAAAATTATTTTTGATTTAATTGACTTACATTTCAAGTTTATAGTGATTAAGTTTTCATTTCACTTTAAAATGGATCTGTTTAATCTGATCTTTATTTTTAAGAAATTGACATGCTATTAAGGTACTGCAAAGTAAAATTTAGACGTCCCCTATTTATCTTTCAGCTATTATATGACAGTTATGTAATATGTTCACATACAATAATAATGTCGGTCTCTAATAAATTCTCTGTCCATTTCCCATCACTTCTCCTTGCATTCGAAGACGTTCTTGATTTTATTTCTTACTAAATTTCCATTAAATTTAACAGATTTTTATATTCATTTGACGGTTTATTTCCATTGGATGAACAAAACTATGGTTTAAAATAAGAAGGGGAAATACAAAACTGCCACAACAACAGTTATTTGACGGTAGTAAACGTTAAACAAGAAATTTCCGAATAATTTGAATAAAATAAATAACATCCGCAACCATGAAGAAAGTTCAAACAAATATGTATTCGAAGGCAGTGAATGTCTAAACAAAATTTCACACGTTGACAATGTGTCACTTCTTTCAAAAAAAAAGAGGCCAATCAATTTCAAATTGCTTACTCCGCTCGTTAGGTACACCCACTTTCTCCGCCTATTAATATCAATGAAGGCTTTTATCTACCGTCATCTTTGGAAGGCATTCTACTGCACTTTTTATTTTATTTGCTTTTTATAAAAAAAATATCCGTAAAACGTGACATGTTGAAAAATTGTTTGGGAACACATTTATAGCGACAAGGTTGAGTAACACCATGTTTCTTCGACGCATTTAAGTTAGAGTCGCGATTCTTGTTTTACTCTTTTTTTTTTGGTTGAATGCTTTCATTGAACTTTGAACTGAAAATTACAAAATTTCTTGTTCGCTGAACGCGAGAAAAAGAATGTCAGAGATGGTAACTATCCATACAGCAATGATGTCGGCACCCAGCATCATGATGGTGATGATCATCATCATTACCATCAATGCCAGATATAGATTTATGTTCACGAAAAATGCCGGAATGCAGAGTGGCGTAAAGCCACAAACAAATGGTGGGGAAGTAAAGGGTGAAAACGTAGAAAAAAAATGAATATAACAACAAATGATTACTGAATGGAACGTGTGCGGTTTTTGCCATTCTTTAATGCCACAATGGGAGGCCGAAAGTCATTTTTTGTGGTGCTTTATTTTTGATTGCTGAGATGTTCGTTTTAAAACTTTCAGGTTGTTTTGAAAGCATAAATTGTAGATACATTTTTATAGAAGAAAAAATCGTGAAAATCGAACATAAATGTTAAATGGAGGATGTTTTGATTTTTATAGGACTATTTTAATTCTTAAATGATTTTGAGAAAGCTACATAATTGGCGTTACATAAAAATGGTTTAGTGGTGCGAATATTACTGAAACATATGTAAATATAAGATATGGCTGCAAAAACCATGTATTAAGTAATTGCACTTGATAGCTTCAACAATTTGTCAGAAAACAAAATGTTTAATAAGCAAACGGTTGCACAGGTCAATAAGTACGAAGAATTATTTAAGAGTGTTGAAGAACTGACCAGTAACACAAAACTTTTTGCTAGTCCCTGTACAGTCAAGTTCAAAAGTATAGGCAAGCAACTGGCTAGTCTTAGCCATCTGATCAAAAATTCGCTGGCAGGTATAAAAACTAAATTTTTGGACACGAGCATTTAAAGTGATCTTCAATCGGACATTTCCTCTACTCTTAATTCGCGCTTATCAACGATCGATGATCATCTCGCCTCTTTTCGCTCAGACCTTGATACGTATTTTCAAAGCCCATCAAAATGTAGTGCTCCCTCCCATCAAGTCCACTCCCATCCACTTCTCCTAGACTTAATTGCCAAATTCAATGATGGAAACAACGATGTCGCAAATTTTCGAGTAAGTCGGAGCGATAGCATATAAGCTACTTCGACAACGACGTCCACAATAACAACAAGCTTTCGTGACCTCAGCTACCATTTAGTAACGGAAGAAATGTTGACAAAGTCGTGTGCTTTTATAAATCTAGCAAAAAGTTATGACAATTTAATTACAAATTGAAAATTTGGCGTCACTTAATTAGGTCCACATAATTAGCTTACTTAACCCAGTCATAAAAATAAAAAATTGTGTAGAGCTTTGCTCCCCACTGTACATACCTACAGTAACATGTTTAATTTGCAATTGCTTTCATTTCAGAGTTTGGCGCAATTAGATTTGTTTTTTCAAATTTCTAAATGGAAATTGACAACTGATCTTTGTTTCTGACAGCAGCTTTACCACACGTGAAGTACAGCAATTATACATTTTGCAGTCTATTAAAGTTTCTCTTAAGATTAATTAAAATTTGCTGGTTTTAACCTTAAGCTGGCAACACACAACCAAAGTAAACCTCTAGAGAATGACATAATCATATTCATGATATTATGGAAAGTTCAAATCTCCGAAACAGTGAGACATTAAAACAGATAATGGTGGTATTGATCAATGCCGCCACAAATTTAACGATAGCGGCTGGCATAATATACATATTTGTTAAGTTTCGTGCATAAAGTTAAAAAATGAGTCAGTAGTAACGTGTTTCTTAACCCAGCCTCTGGCGTTTAAGGAGTTTCATCAGCTATGTTGCCAGTCGTCTATTGTAGATGGCAAATTGATTTGACTTTTGATGAATGTCAGCCTAATTTGGTTCACTACGTAAAATGTTACATATTTTTTTAATACATTTTGTTAACAGCTTTTGCAAAAAAACAAAACCAATGTTAAAAAATCAACATAGAATCTTCCAGCCGTTTGATGGTAATGTGGTGAGTGCTGAACATCTAACACTTATTACTCTCGGCTTCTGAAAAATTCGGATAAATTGTTGCAGAAAATAGCATTAGTTTCCGAATCTAAGCTACCAAAAAAGTAAAAAAAAAAGCAACACCTTACGAGTGCACACTATATTGACCGCTTAAAATACTGTCAAAAATTGATTGATATAAATTGGACAAAACGCTGCGAAGTATATATCATATTGATTTTCTTCGAAATTAAATAAAAAAACAATAATATTATACGGATCACCCCTATCAATAACAATTCAAACAGCTGGACAATAAATTGCCATTTATGACCTCACAAAAGTCAAAGTCACATCCCTCTATCGATCAGAAAAAAAAAGAAATATAAATAAAACTCACAACAAAATGTGTCAATCAATGAGCGGAATAAATGTTTATTATTGTTTTTTAATTATCAATGCTGCGGGCTGGTACAATAACCTTCTTTTTCATTTCGAACTGATAAGGGTTCTCTTTTAGTTTCTAGTATATTTTTTTTTCGCTCGTTGGACGTGTTATTTTTCCATCGAATTCTTAAAATAAATTAACTTGTTTCGTTAACTACAAAGAAACGTACACAAAAAAAAACGAAAACAAAAGTCGAGTGCACTGAAAAAACACACACACACCGAACAGCTGTCAGTATGTAGTGATTTTCATTTTTAATTGATTTACCATGTCAAAAGTAAGAAAACGATCTGTCATGTTTTTGAAAGTAGTGCAAGCGAGATGGCGAATAACATCAGCATGGTGTTTTTGCTTCTTTTTTCTTGCTTTATTTCTAGGGGAGTGAACCCCCTGACAATGACAGCTGAACATATTTCTTTGGTCTGAAAAATTCCTAGAAAAACCTATGAATGAATACAATTAGGTACCTCGTACGATCAGATGACATGTCATGTAGCTGTCATTGGGTAGAAATATCAAAATCGAAAGGAATGTAAACTTTCTGTCGGTGGATTGGATCGAAGAACATGATCCGCTTCTGTTTTTAATGAGAAACAAACTCCGTCAAATAAGCAAGAACATAAAATATTTATGTAAATACCCTAACACAGGAAAAGGTGTGTCGGCATGAAGAGCGGTATGGCGCAGCGCACGTTGGGAATGGGACTCGGGCAGGGAGAGAGACACGAAAAAAGGGTTTTCCAACGAAATCCAAACAAAACCTCTGCTGATGGTGATCTTCCACGAACGAAAATCTCTGAATGGAACCCCGATTACGAGAAACTCTAAACTCCAAGAAGATATAGGTTTTTAGCTCGTATTTGAAAAGGTATTCATTCAATATGCAAAAGATGGAAGGTATCGGATGGTCGTGCCTTCTTTTTCTGATAGTTGTTTTTGATTGTATATTCTCCCTGAAGACCCGTAAAGTTCTTTGCCTACGATGCTGGCTGGGGCTCGTTGATCTTTTAAATGAAAAAAAAGAATAACAATAGGCGAGATCTATTTCAATAGAGTGAAACTTATGAGGTTAATGCGAAAACATAACACAAACGCATTCTATACCTTTACCTACTTACATCTCACTATAGGTACCAAGTGCCCCGAAAGACGATAAAGAATGAAGAACGAAGAAGAGGAAAAACCTACTCGGCTGCTTTTGTTTTCATCTCTTGTATGGAGTGCGGCTTTACTTCTACCTCCTCCGCGCTAGCGTCTTTTCCCTACCTGCTTGTGCCCTAAGCCCTCTTTGATCGAAGATGATGCTCTTGCTCTTTGTGCCTCTACCTGTGGTGAAGATGCAAACAGAAGAAGAAGACGCGCTTAAACAACAATAATAACAACAACAATGACCACGACCACGATGACGACGAATACGGTGAACAAAATGATCTAAAGAAACCCCGTCTCCGATTTTGAACTTAAGCCAAGAAAGGTAAGAGACGGGAGTAACTATATCTACATATAGAAAGACCGCGCGCGGTATATTTCGATTACCTGCGGTGCCTCTCTTTGAAATTATCACTGAAAACGAAGAACGGAGAACCCTATATAGTTTGATGGGTTCGAAGGAGGAAAACGGGGTTTTTGGGCATATCTACCCAAACAAGCGCATTGCCGCCTTAAAGCAGCAGCGGCGGCTGATGATGATGATGACGGTGACTGGGATGGCGATGGCGGTAGTGGCGTGTATATGAGTCGCGTTCACCTGAGAAAAAAATACGACGAAAGATGATGATAGCGGCAAGGCGGCAGTATACAAGCCCTGCTTCTATCTCTCGTCGGCCGACATCTTATGTATTGTTTTTTTTTTGTCGTATTTTTCTGGTTGGACCCAACGAACCTGATAGAAGTCCGGATTTGGCCACTGGGCAGAAGGAATACAAAATTGCTGGATATAGTAAAAAA
The DNA here is from genome assembly GCA_963576555.1 of Ferdinandea cuprea. Classification (NCBI taxonomy): domain Eukaryota; kingdom Metazoa; phylum Arthropoda; class Insecta; order Diptera; family Syrphidae; genus Ferdinandea; species Ferdinandea cuprea. Next base: position 80,818,905 of record OY754960.1, on the reverse strand, counting down.
ACAAACCGAAGATCTCCTTTGCGAAAGGTTTATTTTTATTACCTTTTTGCGGTTTTTTTTTCTCTTTAGCTTGGATATATTGGAAGACGTTAACAGTAATACACAGCAGCAGTTAAAGGCAGCGCGACAGAAGGAAAATATCGCGTCGCAACGATGAAAAAGGCGCATATCTTGTTTGATGGAGAAACGACGGAACTTTTATATTTGAAGTTATTTTTATTTAACTTTTTTGTGTTTGCTTTTTTGTTGTTTGTTTTTGTGTGTGTTTTTTTTTGTTTGTTGGCTTGGTGAATTTTTTATTCACCTTCTTCTCTGTTGTGGTATTATGAAGTTTAGCAGGCAGACGGTTTTGTTATTTGAGAGTTTTACCTGGCATTGTTTTTCATGTAAATGCGTAGGAATAAGTTAAAATGGGCCTCTCATTGGGCGCCAGTTCTGATATTTTAAATAACTGTGTTTGATAGTTCAGTAGAATATTATTTTCGGTTTTTGACTGCTAAATCTAATTTTTTACTGCGGCTTTCCCCAATTTTGTTCGTCAATTGATGAAAAGGACTACATAGGCGACACCGACATTCCGCAGAAAATTTAATTTCAATCCAAAATTGAAGGTGTGTTACACAGATTTGAATATTTACAAACTTTAAATGGAACATTTATTCAAAATTTTCAATACTCATTGTGCACTCACTAAACTTCGAACACCACTGGAGGAGCTATGTTGAAAACGCTGTGCATCATAGAAAATATATTTTTTTATTGATTTTATAGTGAAGAAAACCGGATGGAAACATTTATTCTATCGTCCGATCTTACATTTTGTTTATTATTTCAAAACTCTACATCTATCATACAAAGGTTTTCTACCAATCGACTGCATCGAATTCCGAATATTGCGCATCGAAATATTTGCTATGGATTTGCAGCGAATTCAATTACAAGCATGAGACCATCATCGGGCTTTCGAATTCCAAAATAATAATGTTCTCAATCCTAATGCACCACGAAATATTTGCAAGCAAATGCACTGCTGACTTTCTTTTAAAAAAAAATTTACTGCAAATAATTTAATACTGTTCCCAATTCGAATTCAATTTTAACTATGAGTTTCACTTTCCATATCTTGAAATTCGTTTACCAAATTTGCATAATCATTTATTTAGGGTTTATGTTTCTTTTTTTTACCCTGGTGGGTAATTTGTTTTTTAATTTTTAATTTTTATAGATAATTTGCTTAAAACATCAATCGCCTTTGGCTCTCTTTTGTACAATGTCATTTGGGAGTGGTTTTTGCATTAAGTAAAACAGTTCATTTCTCATGTTAATTTCATTTCAGGTTCCAATTTACGACAGTTGCTTCGAGATGGTCTCCATCGATTAGACGAAGCATAGCCTGAGTGAATGGATTGGATGCATGCTTAAATGTTAAACTTTGTTTGACTTCTTATAAAATTCCTACCGACATCAAAATTATTGACGAGCAGTACTTTGGGACACGTCTGTCGTCTACATATTTGTAACCAAAAAAGGCGTATACAGCACTGAGTTCTAAATCCTTCTCCAAGGACCATACGAACTCTAGATGAACCGCAGAATAGAAATGAAAACAGTTCATTAACATTACACTGTTGGATATTTTATTTTCAAGATGGCCGCTACCAATGTCCGTTTACAAATTATTTCATAAATTCATATATGACGGTTAGTCAATAATATTGACCTACATTACTACAAAATATACCAAAGTTATCCTTGACTGTATCTCAAACACTATTGAAGATCTCTGCTTCTATGTACTAAAATGTTTCCACTGTCATCCTGTTTACTCCTGCGACATAGATTTGTATAACACTTTTTCCTTCTTTAAAAAAATATAAAGAACCGTCCCTCTTATGTAAATATGTAGGTATCCGCCATAGGTGGCACCTACATGTAGGTTTTGTATAGATATTTTGTTTGCATATCCTCTAAACTGCATGCAAACAAGAAACGTATCCTTTTTGGTGCGAAGTGTATCTCAAATAGAATTGAAACGAATTCAAAAGAATACGACAAACAAACAAAACGCAACACAACTCCGAATACGTAGTTCAAGAAGGGTGAGGTAGACAAATACCGACACAAGGTCTTTGCTTCTTATTATTCGTGCCGCTTTTTCTAAAAATCAAAAAAGAAAGGTGAATTCTAAAACTTTTCTTTTATTTATTTATTTTTTTCATTTTCCAACTTTATTGCTGCCTCTCCGTACCATTGCAGAAATTTGTTTGTAGGTAAACTATTTGTGTCTGTAAAAATTATAGTGCGGAAGAATAATTTTTAACAAATACATTAAAGGTAGGTACACTGCTGCCCTGCATTATCAACAAAATATGAGAGTGAGAGAGGAGACAAAATACAAAAGATCACCAAGAAAGGTGAAGAAATGAAATATATAGCAGAAGCAGATGGCCCAAGGTGCATCGAAAACAAGAAAAGATCTTCAAAAAACAACAACATGGAAATAATAATAAAAACCAAAAAAAAAAAAATTTACTAAAGTCAAAGATAAAGAAGACGCAGAACGAAAAAGATGAAGAAGAGATACAAAGAACTAAGAAGTCGGCTGCCGACCACTTTTTTTTACATTCTTTTAACGAAGAGGTACCGAACCGACATAGCATCTTCGCGGGCATTTGTTTGTCTCGGTACCGTCATTCTTTTGAAGTTCGAGTTCTTTTGTAGTTTGTGATGCGCGTATTTTGTTGGGATATACCTATCCAATGTTTTTTCTCTTTTTTTTCAGAAGCAATTTTGATGGACGACAAAAGGGTCTACTTCAAAGTTTGCGTTTAATTGTTTTGAATTTTTAATTCCGGTACTATTTATTGTTTTCCGGTACTGTTATTTTTTGCGCGGTGTACATGTTGTCATATATCTAGGGATTTTATGTGCTAGAAAACAAAGTTAGCCTTTATTTTTTTTTCCTTCAGTGTATGTGTGCTCAATCACCGAATAGTATAAGTAATTTTCTTTAAGAGCACAGAACTTCGCTGCAGATATTGATAGTTCTTAGCGAGCGTCCTTCCAGAAGTCCTGAAATTGACAGATGTTATTGTTCTGTTTAGAAAAAGTTCCGCGGCTGACATATTCTGACATACACTTTTGAAGAACTTTCAAAAAAATACAATATGATCAATTCTGCTTTCAAAACGAAAAATCGTTAAAAAATTCTCGTTTACAATTATGTAAATGTAAATTGCTCTAATAAAAATACATACATCTGGTTTGTTTATAGATATTGTGATTTGCTGTAAAAGCTGCTTTTCGTAGCTTTATGCTTAATTTATAAGTAAGAAAATAAAAATCAAGTATTTTAGTCTGAATTTCAGCTCTAAATTTCAAGCACCTTATTGCCAATTATTCAAATTGTGTAACTCAAAATGATCGTCGGGGTTTACTCCTCCCACTTTTATAAGCAACAAAAGTGCAAAATGTTTCTTAATAGAGAAATGGAATTGGAAGTCCCTTTTGTTTCAGATTTCCCACTTTTTCGGTAAGGATAAAAGACCTACACTTTGTACATCGTACGAAAAATACAGTAACCCAAAGTGCATTCGTAGGAAGATTATTTAACAACTTCAATTGAAATTTGCAATAGGAAAATTCAAAGATCGATTGTGCACTTAGATATAAGGCCCTAATAACAACCGAACCAAAAGCTTTGTGTTGAATTCTAAGCGTCTTATGTCAATCTTTAAATTCCAACTGAGATTCAATTGAGATTTGGTCTTGTAAGACGACCCTGACGGAGGTTCGATTGATGCAGGAATAACAGATTATTTCCATACTAAAGCTTAAATATTTGCTGTCTTCTTAGTTGATAAACAAAATTGGTTCTGCAACGAGTAATTCACATTATATAGGGTCCGCCAAATAAATTTTTTTTTGAAACAGGGCGCAAAACATCGAGTGTAGCTTCGGCTGTGTGGCACGTAGCGCCGTCCTGTTGAAACCAAATGTTGCCAATATCCTCCTCTTCAATTTTTGTGAACAAAAATTCGTTCAACATGGCCCGATAACGATCGCCATTGACTGTAACGGCCACTCCTTGTTGTTGTTGTTGTTGTGTTACCATTCGCGAAATTAGCACTAGTTAAAAAAAAACATTAGATGGCGAACCCTGGACGTACCAAGTTATGCACATAACAACGCGTCCTCTGAGAGTCCCAGCCTTCTGGCATGCGCTTATTGAGTTTAAAAACCACTCGTCTTCCAAAAATTATTTATATATTAAATAAATCTATCATTGTTTTTTTTTTTGGGTTTGAGTAGGTAGGTACCGATTAGTACGCAATTTAATTTTGCAAACCATTACCACATATTCTGGTAAATGATACACAATGGTTCAAAAGAAGATCCCATACCCACTTCGTGAAACCAATTTCATCTTTAAACGATTTGTAGAAGGGTCCTTTTGTTTAAGTCTTTCAAAGGAGAACATACTTTATTCTCTCCTTTCTTCGTAGACAACATTAAGAGTTTAGTTCCAGTAGTTTTAAAAGCTTTTAGGTATTTAGCCGTATTTGGAAGACGCAAATGGCAAATTAACGAAAGTACGTATAAAATACTTATTCAATATCTACTCTAACTCATTCACGGAAGTACTAAATGTATTGCATTTAAGTTCCTGCAATATTATTAAGAGTAAGTAACCTCCCAACATTACATACAGATACAGCCTCACTAAGCTTTGACGAATTGTATTTTGTTTTTCCTTATTTTTTTATTAGAACCTTAATATTCACAATTGCATCGCCCAATTCTTGTTTGACAGTAATCGCCTTACGATTGGCAACCTTTCTCCCATCCTATCTACGATCTGGTTATTTCGTTGTCATCTTCTATCTATAATATGCTGTCAGTCTTGGTTATCATTGGAATAAAACTTTCCTTACAACGAAACTAAATAAATCTTTTCGAAAGCTTTTTTGGACTGATATTGGCTTTTCATCGATTAGTGATGTCAGTCCTTAACAATATCTCTACAAAGATAACAGTCAATTCAGTGCGGCTTTTCACAAGACATACAGTTCCGAAAATATGTAGATATCAACCATGGAAACCATTTTCCCATGGTTGATATCTCACTTAATTGCATAAAACATTAAATAGGTTTGAAAGGAATTATGTGTCAGAAAACCCATTTTTTCGAGCTCCTTTCATAAAATACATATGTAGGTAAATCCACTATGATAAGTTTCCCAAAAATTTTACTACATCTCAAATGCGCTCTTTCTCGCCGAAGCGTCTTTCTTTAAACAAAACCGCCTTGCGTTGAGAATTTATTGTAATATTTATTTTCTTTAATATTCTTACCTGAGAATTGTTTATATCCACCGAGTATTTTGTGTTTCCACCATTTAACGATATTTCCCGCCATCTTTGCTGAGTGATTTATTTGTTTACTTCTGTCGGTTTCTTCAGAACCAAAGAAGATGGCACCGAAAGATTTTTTAATTTTTATATCGTATTTTTGTAGGTACTCTTGTTCTATCCGGTACAAGACGATGACGCCGCTCTTCCTTTAAACAAAAATATCCATCATATTTTAGGAATTTGTTTGTTAAATTCTTAAAATTCCAACCAACAAGTGTGATGATTTGTTGTTGTCCGTTGTCCTCGCTCTCGTCCTTTTGAGCTTATTCCATGAATACGTACAACATCGACAATATCATGCAATTAGGGAGGGGTTTTGTACACTTTTTTTTTCATTTAAAATGACGACGATACAAATATGACTTTTCTCACACGCGATATTGATTCGAATGGAAATACGAACAAATTTCGTTTAACAGTACACAAAGCAAAACAAAAAAAACAAATTACACAAAGGGCACGTTAAGCGCATTGATATCTTTTGGCGTAAATATCTTTTTTTTTAAGATGCCTATTCAGATTTACTATACACCCACGTTTTTATTCTGCGTGCTGTTGTTTTTTTTATTATAATAAATTTCCCATTGCACGCGACATTTCACTTTACAGGGAGGAAAATTGTTATACGAAAACGAGCAAAAGAAAAATAGTATAACGTACGAGAAACAGATGTTTCCGACCGAGTGTATCTGTTTGCCCAATTTCCGCTGGCGTATTGGTTGTAACAAAAAAAAAAAAATGGTTAACTCCCTTTATAGCGAAAGAAGATGGTAATATTGATTTAGTAACAGAAACGGAGTGTAAAGTTAAGAAACATGATAGGGAACAAATTGTTAATCCCTTGATTTTGTTCAAAATATTTTTGTGCTAGATCCGCGTTCAAATCCACTCTCACCCACGAACGGACACTGACTGAAGTTGAATTTGTAAGGTGCGATGGAAAAGTATCTAGCTATGTGATTTGCTTTTGCTTGGTGTAGAAATACTTTTTCGTTGAGTGTGGTTTTGTGTTCGAAGAAAAAAACATTTTTTTTCGATATCGAAATGGAGAGGAGAAAATATTTCGACAAGGAGTTTGCAAGAGAGAGAGAGAAGGGTTCTCTTTATACTCTTTCTTGTTTACATTTTGTTTGTAAAGAGAAATAGGAAGACTAGGAGAGGAGTAATATTTTGTTATTGTTGCTTTGTTATTAATTTAAGAATTGTTGTGAGAAAATTGAAGAGTTCATTTTTAAGAGATTGTGTGAACATGTGCTAAGTTAAGTAGGGCTACCAGGCAACGTTAAAAATGATGATTTAAGACAAGAATAGCTGCGAATTAAATTGAGTAAAATAAACTTAATTGTTTTAAATGTGAAAGACAACGTAATAGTGTGGTAAAGACTCAATTTCTTCTGCAGCTTTTTTCCATAGTTTTCTATTACAGCTCTTTAGAAACTTGTAGAAATAGTTGAAACCACTTCTAAGCAATTTTGAAATCCAGGCAACAAAATTAAGATTTTTAAACTGTTCTGCAAGTATGCATGCAAATTCGTCGGTTGACACAGCTAAAGATTGCCGGTGCAATAGAATAAAAGTCAAACAACAATAAATAACAAGATGCACGTGTAAAACAATAACGCCTAAAGCACACAACTTTAGTTTTCTTAAGGAACAAATGTTTGAGGTTCGAAAGGGCAAGGGCAAAACAAACTAAATGAGGTTTTAAAGAAAACATACACCTTTATCTTCATTAGGTGTACATAGTACATAGTTATCAAAAATAAATTGCTGTTTCCAATTTGCTTCGATTAAGTATTGTATAAGTTCACCTGCAAAATCATTAATTGAAAGTATAGAGAAGGTTTTGGCTTGGTCCTGAAAAATCAGGACCTCTGCAGGACGATTTGAATTACTGACGTGATGTATTTAAAACTTGTTTTTTTTTCACTTGAATATCTATTATACCCTTCGTATAATATTCGTAACAAAATGTGTGTATATGAAAAATGGAAACAAGGAGAGATGAAAGTTTGCTTTCCCTGTAATTATTATTAAAGATATTAACAAGGGTTGTGTTTGAAAGAGAGACAAGTTTTAAGGGTTAGAACGGAATTTGTATCATCTAGCCGCCTAGCAAGAGCCACGAAGACTTCCATGGAAAAGGAGGATACAAAAAACTCTTCTATCAAGTCATACGGTGTATGCCAACACTAAGGTCAGAAAAGACTTTACCAAAAAAATAGTTACTATGCACTGTCATGCGACTTCTTTAACATCATTCTTGAAAGAATTGTGCAAAACTCACAAGCTTACACACTAGGTATGAACTTTTAAAATTCCATTGATTTTGTTGGAACAAAGCTATCTGTCGCTGTTGCGTTTGCGATTATAGAAACAGAAGTGAAAAATGGGTCCCGCGGTAAAAAAGGCAAAAAGTATACATGCCGTCAAAACCTAGTATCGACGAATCGGGCAGCATGTCATAATCGACAGCTTTAAATTGAGGTAGAAAAGAACTTTATTTACCTCTGCTCTGATATCACATCTGAAAACGGCAACCTCTTCAGATATTAATCCAAGAATTACGCTTGCAAATTCCTGTTTCTTTGAAGTACGAAGACCAAATGTAGTAATGTCCTCTCTCGAACAACTAGCGAAACTCTATATAAGACCTTAATAATACAAGTCCTGCTCTTTTGATCTTAAGATATATTTAGTCGTTTGAAAAGAAAAATTCTTCGTACGATATTTTGTTTCATTTACGTTGACGCGTTTTATAGGAGGAGACAATTCAACGACGAACTTTACAAGCTTTACAGCGACATCGACTTAATTGGTTGAGGCTAAAGTCAACTTTGGACTGCACCGTCGCCTAGGTAAGTGTAAAGGTAAGGTAAAAGTCAAGGTAAGGTAAAAGCCAACATCATATCGTTGTGATACCGCAAGGACTTAGAAAAAAGCCTCTATCCACTTGGTAAACCATTTGAAACTTCATACAGAAGAAGGCTTCCTTTTAACCTTTTACATCCAGCTTTAGGCAGATCTGTTTGGTTACTAGACATGTGATTCCACTTAAGGTTAGGTGAAGATTCAAAATCGTCCGTATCTTGCTGAAAATAAGCATAGAATTATCTCTTTAGAATATACCACACTGTCACCACTTAAGTATCGAAATAGAGCTATATCGCCGAGGTCTTAAATGCTTTTTGTGTGTTGTAAAATATTCATCTTTTCTAAATTAAATATTCTTCAAACTTTATACATGAAGTTTTTCGTGTATGCTTTCCTAGTTTTGATAGAGTTAGCCGTTTTGTTTGATAAAATCTCGTCATGCGATTTGAAATGGTCACAATGACTACTCTAAGCCAACGATATGACGTAATTTGCGTAGACTTCGGAAAGAAATGACATTAGTCATATGATACATATTTAGGTATCTGTCAACTACTTCTATAAGTTCATTGACACGACATTGACACGAGTAAAGGTTGGTAAATTTGCGCACTAATAGTACACAAAAGACACTTGACCGACAGTTAAAAGGGAATAGTTCTGCCCATTTAATTATTCTTGTATAAAAGCTGCATAATTTCATTAGTGTAGATTAGACGCATGTCATCATATACTTTGTATTTTTGTATGGTTTGGCCTTAGGCTCCTGCAAAGTCAATTATAAAAAAATTATTTCCAGTTCATTTCTTTGAATAACTTAAAGGTATCTATCACTCGAAATCTTCAGCTTCCGTTAAACTCCCCAGGTTCATCAGATTTGTAGTTTCCACTTCCATTCTTTGCCGCTTCGAAAAAGTCTTTCTTCAGAACAAAATTCACTTACAAGGCCCCGGGTGCTATTACACTAAAGGTAGAGCCCCTTTTTTGCATAATGGTATTGCAAATAATTTTTTTATTTATTTTTTGCAGTAGGTATAGCGGCGCGCGTTTCTCAAAAACCTGAAATAAAAACTAAATTAAAGAAGAAGAACAAAAAAAATATAATAATAATACTCCATGAAACGAACAATGGCAAAAAAGAAACCATTCCATCCCACATCCATCCATCTTCGCCAAAGGTTCATCTCAATGGTTTTTATGTATAAAAAGACTGCCGCCATTGCAGAGATCCCCATCAACATACATATCGTGGTTGTCGTTCGTGCTGTCGTCCATCCGCTCACTCGAGTCGGATCACTGCGGAGAATCAATTTTTTCCAGCTCCGGAGATAAGCGTAATTCAGGATTCTTTTTCGATGAATCCGTAATTGCCCATATGTGCGCATATCGTTTGGAACAAAACAAAATACGAGTATGCGAGTAAAACATGGGCAACATATATAAGGAATAAAAAAAAATTACAATAAAACAGAAAAGGAAGACTAAAAGACGAAGGTTTTTACAATGAAGAAAGGAACGATCCCGCATACGATCGAAAAAGGTTCGCCGAAGAAGTGATTGCAGATACGGATGGAGTAGTGTGCAGGCTGAGGAGGACACATTGATCTATGTGTACGGTGAAGCCAAGCAGTTGCAATGACAGGATAGAAAATAGGTGATGCGGGAAAGCTAGAATGTTGGGGTTTTTGAGAAATTTTATAAAACGAAAAGAAATTTATTTTCCCGTTATACTGTATTTTAAGACAATACTGCCCGAGTTGAGCTATAGGTACATTTCTACGTAACTAAAATAATGAGCGATAGTTAAGGTTAAGTAAGAATGTCTAGTCGTGTGTGCCAAGTTATCCAGTAGCCGGAAAGTCTTACAAAACCATTTTGATCTGTTATTCAATCTCACAGCCCAATCTTTTGAAGAACCGTGCTAAAATAAGCGGCGTTCCTGGAAACTAACTGATATATTAAAAAAAATTCCACTGATTCAATATCCTCTTCGTCTCTGCAACTTCGGCAAATGTCATTAGTATCATGTAGCAACTTCTTAGCCATGTTTTTTAATGATGAAGTTTTGGTTTCCGTCAACAAAACTAGTGTCTTTGATGTCTTACTATCGATGGCGGGCCACATGCTATGGATTGTTCTATTGCTTAACGAACTATGGCCACCCGGTCTGCCGTGGTTGACAACCAGTGCTTCTGAGAAAACTCCTGCTTCCGTTTTGTTCGAACCATCAGTGATTGGAGAGTTTATCTGCTAATTAAAGAAGTGTGGATCTTACGAACCTCTTATACTTAGACAAGCAATCCTATGTTCTTCGATTGAGGATTCATTTGGAATAAAACCCTGGAGCCATTGGAAAGTCCATCCTCTAGTCCTTGGCTACATGGCGGGTCCAAGAACTAGTAAAACTTCCAATAATAGCTAGTCCTGTATCTAAATGCATACTAACTAAGGACTATCATGTGAAGTAGCTTATTTGTTGCATAAGTAAACCACGAAAGGCGCGTTTTTGGCCAATATTTTGTAAAGACTCTCCGCCTCTGTGGTGTTTTCAATGCTGGAACAAATTTCTTTTTAAACTCACTTAAACTGTTGCAATACTAGTTTTAGGCTTTTTCTCTTCCTTTCAGTTAGGCTGTGTTTAACAGTTTCCTGCTATCCGTCCTGAAAAACGTAATACGTAATCGACAGGTTGCCTACGCTTCGGGTGATGGCGTTTCCGATTTTTTGGCAAGTTCAAGGGCGGATGATGGGTGATGGTTGTGATGGAATATAAAGTGTAACGGAGTTTCTTTTAAGTAGGTTAAAATCTAAATTATGCTTCAAAATTGGCTCATTTGAGCCCATTCATACGGCCTTAAGGTTTTTCCAAAACTACCGACCTTTTCGGGATTTATTTAATTTGGTCTTATCAACATTAGTCTGAAAGAGAATTGATTGCATTCACTATGACTACCCGCAGAGGATAATTCGTATTATTTAAATTTCTGGATTTATTATAGGAGAGACGATCATTTTTGTAAAAGCGGGTGCCGATGATAGTTGATCATTAAATAAAATGTCATTGACGAAAAGTGTGTAGGATTATTGGTGTTGATACTAGACAAGACTACTCTCTCTTAAAATAAGCAAACCCTGTTTTCAGCTCGAAACAAATCATTAGTTTGATGTGTTTAACCAGCTAAACTGTTCAACCATATCCTAAACTCCAAGCTTACAACTGCAGAAGTAAAAATTAAACTACCAAACTCAAACCCGATTGCGCGCAAAAACGAAAAATTTATTGTAAGCCATCAAAAGATTACCCCCAGCATCATCCGCATCACTGGCATCATCATCTACTCAACGACGAGTGGCGGCATTACGAACAATAAGAAAACAACAACATTGGCAATACAGCAGCCGTGCAGCGGATTCCATACATTGGCGGCAAAATGATATCTCCTGAGGTGGTTCTTAAGTTCGTTGCCTGAATGCCAAGCCTGGTTGCCTTTTGCAGTGAAAAGGTCTTAATAAAAGTTATTTTTTTCGTTGTAGGTATTATTATTACGTTTTTATTTATTTTTCAAATGCGTATCAATGCCATTTTTTGTTCGACCGGATCTGATGCTTCCTTAAGACCAAAGCAAGGTATAGGTTAGGTATGTACATTTGGCTTCCGTTTGTCGTTTCTTGTCTTTTGATTATTTTCGGATGGATTCCTCGAACTCGGTTGAAGTAGAAGTGTGCATAATCTGAGAAATTGATATCCTTATACCTATATCGTGAAAGGATATTAGTTTCGGTTGAATTTTGATTTCATGATATTTTTTTTTTGAAGAGAGAATATGTCTGTAGACATTTATATAACTCTGAGTTGGAATAAATTGGGCTTCGATTGGTGTTGGTTTTAAGAGTGTTTGTATTGTAACAATAAGGATAATTAACACAAGGGAATGTGCATGTTTCCTTGCAACAACTTAGACAAGCTCCGATTGGGTAGGTAGTATCTAAGCCAAATCAACTTAAAATAATGTTATGACCCGAATTTTCATGACCTGCGAATCTTAACCAACATCATTAGTTTTCTACTTTATTTGCAATTAAATTCTCATTAACCTATTATTAAAAGTACCTACAAACAAACGTCGAGTATGTATTGTCAATAGTACCGCCAAGCCGCAACGAAATGCCACCACGAATCAGCATGACCGCCACCATTACCATCTATGAATCTGCCGCTTTGCCGCCAGAGATTGCTTTGATCTTTGCAATCCGTCAAATTGATTTTGTTACGGACAATTATCCACGCATGGCGCGTCGATTGATAGAGAGCGAATAGCTCGGTACTCAACCACAAACGAGCAAAAAAAAATACCCTCGACTTAACCATCGAATCTCATCACGCATTGTCGTTGATATATCAAATAGTGCGGTCTAGGTCCAGTACAACGGCAACGGAACCACTATCGGCTTTTAATTAACCTTGCCGAGACGCATCATCATCATCGAAGTCATCATTCATAGCAATAGCAGCAGCAACAACAATAACGCGAGCCGCATTTATATCTGAGGTGCATCCATCGGTGAGATGGTTTCAGGCCGCAAGGAACTCCCTCGGAACGGCACTCTTTCAATTGATTCGACAGAGTCCATCGAAGCCTAGAAATATGTCTCCTCTCCCCACAGATAAATAGAGGTACACCGCTGACGGAAACCATACCACTGACTGGCGTGATGTGGAAAGAATTGCGGCGGCCCCAAAACAATTGACGTCGTAGATTACCGCAGAACGGTGGACGACGACGACGTTGTCGGTCGTCTTCAACTCCACTGTGGCATTATAATGATAGACTTCTCCGCCGCTGCAGACAGATGCTACATGTTGTATGCCGCTGGATCTCCGGCTGCTGTATATTCGCCAGTTGTTGCCAGTCGTATATACCTACTGTTGGAGCTGCGGTCTATCTTTGGTGGTTTCCTTGATCTTTAATCATGGAGGGAGATACATGCATGCACGCAGGCAGCGCGGCAATTTTTGTTATTTTCGTGGAAGACGCGTTGCTATCCATTCCTCCGCATTCGTCCTCTAATCAAACTAAGTATAGGAAAGTTAAAGTTTTTTTTGTTGTTCTCTTCGATGTGTTGTAGTGGTGGTGGGTTTGGTACTAATGATGCACCCGGTCAAGGCGAGTCAAGTTAATCCATTCGGGTTTCTGGATATTCTTGTATCTAAGGAATGGTCAGCTGTATGCTGAGGTTAGATGAATAAGTCTTTATGATTAGTATTATGTGTGTTATGGGTTAACTCCGAATTATGACAGCGATGAAGATATAAAAGTTAAAGACTTACCCAGTTAAGTCGAAAGTTCTAAGGAAGGGTATGAAACAGTTTTTATAGCTGAAATAGCATATTTAAGCACATGAAAAATGACATCAATTTGTACATGCATGAAATGATCGTTCCAAATATGAGAGAGTTCGCACCCATAGACATCGTTATTTACAAAAGAAACAATTTAAAAAATATTTGCAATCTTGGATAAGGAGCATGTTTACTGCATCAAGTCCCTTTTTCTATTATTTGCAGAAGGAACTCTGTAGATCTAAGTTCTGAATTTAAAATATTTTCGGCTGCAATTAAAAGGATATACTGCTATTTACTGCATACTTAGTTGTCTAAGCTGGATGTCGACGAAGTGTCTGAGGAGGCCCCGACCCATAGAATCCGTCGCTGACGTTAGTATAAAAAACTAGAATGATAGGTAGGCTATATTTATCTCTGTCACCATCAATTCGATGTTTATAGGTCACATTCCAAAAGTATACGTATATTTTATTTGGCTGTAGCAATGGATTCTATGTGTTGGGGCCTTTTCTACCATTACTACCATAATCTAGTAGCTGTCAGTTGTTACGTTTTGTCCGCTTCGTAGATGTTAGGTGTTTCTTGTTAACAGCCTTGTTAACCTTGTTCTACCCTCGTAAACTGCGCATAGCCTATTTTCAAATTATTTTAAATCATTTCACAAAATTGGCCCAACTTTCAACCTTGAAAATTTCCACACTTCAGGTCAATAGATCAGTTATTATATTGATTTTTCTTAGTTGTTCGGAAACAACCTTACTATATCGTTGGCTTCTCGGCCCAAGGAAACAACAATTGGCAAGTGTTATTCGTCCTTTAATTGCTAACTTTGGTAATTGTTCGGCTGCACGCGGCCTGTTCAGGGTAAGTCTAAATATTTCAGGTTCGTCCAGCAGCGTCGTCAAAAAGCATTGTTGTTAGATAGGTTGCAATATCGTCGGCTAAAAATGTACACGGTTTAACTCCATTTTTATGATATTTAAAATTTATATAAGAACCATTAAAAAGGTCAAATGAAAACGCATGATAAGTAAAGCAGTTAAGTCCTTAGCTTTCCAACTGAACTGCTAAACAGGTTGACACAACATATGTCAATTCATAATCTAAACATCTTTGAATAAAATTCACCACGCAGCACATTCTTTCACCTCAACACTGAAATGTGATTTCCTTTATAAAATAAACAGAAACATTTTCGACCACCTCTTCCAATCCATTCATGCAGTCAAGCAGTCATGGGATTGATATCTTTGAAATCGACTTCCAACTAAAAAAAAAAATTGTTCTTACTAAAAAATCATTCGGCGGGACACAATTCCACGTCCATTCCTTCTTTATCTGTGCTTTGCATACACACGCCGTCCATACCATCACGGAGACATCACCCCTTCGGTTCTGCAGCAATGGATCAACTCTTTCCTATCTCTATTCGTACCTATTCAAATCAAAAAGATCTGTCAATGGTTCCAGAAACTAACCCCCATCCCAGAGAGATCGTTGTGAACAAAAGTGCGCGGTTCCACCATGACGAATGCCAGAAACAACATCGGACGAACCGACCAACACTACATATGAAAAACAATATAAAAGACGAAGAAAACCGCGGAACCGTAGCCTGTAATTACGGTGAGCTGCCCTGCAGCACCAGTGACGAAATGAAAAACAAAAAAAGCACATACACTCCAATTCAAAGCCAACGACAGGCGGCGGCATTTGGTCTTTGTTTAGAGCGGCAGCATCTCTTCGCGGATAGAGTTCAACTCCGTTCTTGTGGCATGGTCAATCTCGCCTCAGATGATTGTGTTTTCTGTTCGTTTGCTGCTTTGTTCATTGGAAATGGTTATTTTGCGCTGGTCCTTGAGAGACCAGATACTGTGGTGGTGGCCTGTGGTCCTCCCTCATTGCTGTGCTTGCTTCCACCATTATATGCGAGTGATATGCATAGCAATTTCTTTGAATTATGGATGTGACGTGATTTTGCACGTGTAATGTCTTCATTTAGTCCATAAACGATATTGGGGCATCGGTGGTGTGGGCCTTATTGAAATAATGGCACACTAGCAGTGATTTATCGGCATATCGAAACCAGAAAGGGTTCACCCCGCACTCCAAAATCAGGTCTCTTATATTCTACACATATATATATGTGTACCTTTCTATCTAAGGGTAGGGTATGGATGGACAGTAATTATTATTTCGGTCAGCTGTTACCAACAGGTAAGCCAAAATGGTCATCCTTGTGATTATTACGTTTGTCCCTTTGTAGGTAGCGGATTAGATTGATATCTGTTTTCCTGATATACTGCTATTATCTTAATTACTTAATTATAGGAATGTGGAGTCGGGTCGATTAGATAATTTAAGGATTACCGACATAAAAACATACATACATTTCTTTTAAGGTTAAGGTAATAAAAAAAGGTTTTATTTTGTTGGTCAAATATTGTGGTTTAGCAATAGGGCAAGTGCTGATTTTTTGTTGAAATGGGGTCAAAATGTTGGGAGTGAGTATCAAGTGTTGGGTTCTTGTCTTTACCTAGTACCTTGTCTTTTATAGTACGCCCTCGCTTTAAGCAATTGATGAGAATTCGAGCAGTGGCGTAAATTGAGGTTGTTGCAATAACCGAGTCACAAAAAAGGTGAGCCTTAAATTAGAATTTAACGTGAAAATCGGAGTATATATGTATGTATAAAAAAGTACAAATGATCCTAATATATATTTCTTTTTAAAATTGCAATAAATTGAACAAAATTATTTTATTCCCATGTAAAGGGTGATTTTTTAAGAGGTTTAGAACTTTTTTTAAAAAAAAAACACAAAAAATTCGAAAAAATGAATGAAATATTTATTTGAATCGATAGTTTGAACCTTGCAATTTAATGTTTAAAGATAATTTCATGCAAATGTTGACCGCGGCTGCGTCTCAGGTAGCCCATCCGCTGAGTCCAATTTTGGCATACTCTTTTACACATATCGGCCGGTATCTCACGAATGAATGCATGGATGTTGGCTTCCAGTGCGTCAATCGAAGCGGGCTTGTCCCTATACACATTAGCCTTGGCATACCCCCACAAAAAATAATCTAATGGTGTCAAATCGCACGATCTAGGCGGCCAATTGACCGGCCCGAAACGTGAAATTAACTGTTCACCAAACTCGCCTCGCAATTGCGCCATTGTTTCGCGTGCTGTGTGCCATGTGGCACCGCCTTGTTGAAACCACATATCATGCAAGTCAAGAACTTCCATTTCGGGCAAAAAAAAGTTTGTTATCATCGCTCGGTAGCGTTCACCATTGACAGTAACGCTGCGATTCGCATCATCTTTGAAGAAATATGGCCCAATAATGCCGCCGGCCCATAAACCGCACCAAACAGTGGCTTTTTCGGGATGCATTGGTAGCTGTTGCAATGCTTCTGGCTGATCTTCACTCCAAATGCGGCAATTTTGCTTATTTACGTACCCATTCAACCAAAAATGAGCCTCATCGCTGAACACAATTTTTCGATAAAAAAGCGGATCCCCGGCCAGCTTTCCAAGAGCCCATTCACCAAAAATTCGGCGTTGTGGTAGGTCGGCTGGCTTTAGTTCTTGCACCAGCTGTATCTTAAAAGGCTTTACGCCCAAATCCTTCCGCAAAATTTTCCACGTAGTGCTGTAACAAAGGCCTAACTGCTGGGAACGGCGCCGAATCGACATTTCGCGGTCTTCTGTCACACTAGCTGATACGGCCGCAATATTTTCTTCAATACGCACAGTACGTAAACGTGTTGGTGGTTTAATGTCCAACAAAGTAAATTTGGTGCGAAATTTGGTCACAATCTTCCGAATAGACTGCTCAGAAGGTCGGGAATGCCGATCATAAAATGGAAGCAGCGCGCGATGAACATTTCGAACCGAGCACGAATTTTGATAGTAAAATTCAATAATTTGCAAGCGTTGTTCATTTGTAAGACGATCCATGGTTTAATTGCAAACCAAACTGAAGCTGTTTGACAGTGACACAAGGTACTGAACACACGTCAGCTGTCAAAACCAGTGTTGCCAAAACCAAACCAGCTAAAAAATCACCCTTTATTATGGCTTTATAAGTAACAGCAAACATTCCAATTGAGTGGGTGCAGGGGCTTAGTGATTTATTGCTTTGAAACACTAAGCTGGTTCATATCCCGACATATACCACCTGAAAGTTTTTTATTCGCTGTCTCACCTCTTGCGAACGCCTGACAAGCATCCAAGAACTGTGAGGAAAAGCTTCTCAGAAAGTAATTGCCGTTCGGAATCGGAATTAAACTGTAGGTCCCTTCTATTCGTGTCAAAAAGTTCTTCGCACACACAGTGGTTGGAGAAGTTAAGCTGTGGATCCTATATAGACCGTTTACGCCTAATGCATATATAAACATTCCAATTAATTATGGAACACAACTTCGTTCAAGTGGCTGCCTTGGCTAGTTTCGCAGAAGCCCGTGCTGTTACACCAATTTTCGAAGACCTTTTTGACGGTTTCGGGCTGTAGCTAACGGATTGCTTGGATGATATTGGCCTTAAGTAGTTGAATTGTTTCCGGATTGTTGGCATAATCGGTCTTTCACAGTTCCCCATAAAAAAAGGCCAGTTCTCAGCTCCGAACGGCCAATTTATTTATTTATTTCAACATCATCGTAGTACATGAACTTTTTTAGAGTTAGGAAAACAGAAATATTAAAAAAAATATTAATTGACATTAAATTAACTATTCATATTTTTTTTTAACAAAATAAAAATAATAGAAATTAAGAAAAACAAAACTTGGCGATAAAATAATTATGACTGACAAAAAGTATTTAACAAATAATAGACGTATACACTAAAACGGACCTGTCAAAAGACACATACACATTTAAATGACGTATGCATCAGAAAATTCTCCAGCATACTGCCGAATCATTCCCCAAGTTCTGTTAGCCTTATTAGAGAAGTGTTCAATATGGCTAATAAAGGATGATTTAGACTCCCAAATCTTTAACTTGAAGAACACGGCATGTAGCTTAATTGTCAAGTGTATAATTAAAAATAATTTTATTTACATTACTTACATTTAATGGTAAATAATTTTTAGAACACCAAATAGAAAGTTTCTGCATAAGGGAATTTAAAACTTGGAAACCGTTAGTATTAACACTAGATTCAAAAATTTTGAAATCATCCGCAAAAATTAAAATATTACACTTAAGCAGAAATTGAATAACATCATTAACGAACAGGACAAATAGAAGTGGGCCGATATGGCTTCCTTGTGGCACACCAGGAGTAAATCACATTTTATTTAAAATATCATTTCTAAAATTCACGATTCAAATGCTTTGCTAAAGTCAGTATAGACTGCATCGACTTGATTGCCTTTACTTATTTCAGAGACAAAAAAGTTTGTAAACAGGATGAGGTTTGTTATAGTTAGTTAGCACCATTCAATATGCCACGCTCCGGGTAACTTAACGCGAACAAATTTGTTCCCGCTGAATCAGCAGTCATTGGCCTAGCATGTGTATGAACCACTGCACTGTAGCCTACGGTACCTGCTGAGCCGTCGCTTCCCATGATAAGCAATGGAGTGACACCCGAGATCAGCGGATACACGCGCTGCGTGCAATTTGGAGAGTCAGCACTTCGAATGTGTAGGCCGACGCTACCTGCGGGGAAATTAGTATTTTAGAATTCAATTGTAATCTGGGTGCGGGATCAGTTCAGTCGTTTAAAGATAATAATAATTATAGCGATATACGAAAATCTGAGTTTTAATCATACGAACGTTGTGGACCAACCTCAGGTTGATGTTCGGTTTTTTTGTTAATCCTTAAAAGGATTTTCTAACTTAGTTGAACGTTGTTTCACAAAGCCATGCTGATGTTTGCAAATCAAAGACCTAGAAAAAAATGTTATTTGTTGGGTGACAACGATAGTTTTCTATCTTATTTCTTCTACCAGACTTAAAAATTGGTATTAAAAAATGTAAGATGATTTTAATGAAAAATTAAACATCTTACAAAGAATTTTGTGTAAAGGTTGTGCACATTTATTGAGGAATATTGAAGGTATAACATCAGGTCCGGGATTGAAACTTATTTTTAGCTCCAACAAGCATTTTAATGTTTTCTCTTCAGAGATTCCAACTTTGTTGAAGATATGGCTTTGATTTTTTTAAATATAACTAAAGAAATTCTCATCTACATTAGATTCATTAACTGAATAAACAGATTGGAAAACATTTTCGAAGTTATTACATATCTCAAGAGAGGAGTCAGACGATTGATTATTGTTGGATAACCATAATGTTTAGTTTTTGAATTTATCAATTTCCAAAATTCATTTGGATTAGATTTAATATTAGTTATTGACATACAATAGGTAAGCATGATGCTGTTTTAAATTCTGACTTAATTTGTAAGTACAACGTATAGTCCTCATGCGACAGACTTTTGCGCCACCTTTATTCTTTTGAGTTTTTAAAAAGTGAGTGGTTTCGTCCCATGGGATAGGCAAGAAACAAACGAAATGTGACATACACGAACTACAGGAACGTTTTTAAATAAAATATCTTGAATGACCCGATAAATTATAATATTCTTAAGTCAATATTCTTAAGTTCATTACAAATATAAACATAGTTTGCTTTTTTGAAATCGAAATTAAAAGAATCAGAAATATTAAGCTCATTATAATAAAGGTTTAAAAATAGGTATAAATACGGATGGTACATATCTTCTGAGACCAGTGGTGAAAGACTTCTAGAAACAAAACCGACATCACTGTTGTTTGTAAAGATGAGGTCAAGTATACAACCTTGATGATTACAGATGTGAATAACCTGGAGAAAGCCCAGCGTTTGTAATGTATCCAAAATTTCAGCTTCTGAACCAGATATCGAGTTAATCGGGCTTTGAAATGTGCAATCCACATTGTCTGAAGCCCATTGGATTTTGGGATGGTTAAAATCATCAAATATATAGGTGCATTAGATTCGATACATATTGTAATTCTTCAATGAAAAGGATGGTATTCAAATACCTAGTCACTACGACTGGTTGCGATCTCGGTGGAATGTCTTTACATTTACATACAACAAGGTCAGTTTTACTACAGCGAATTTCAACGTCGTAAAAATTACTTAAGTCAACTGCTTTCGGATTAAATTTTTCTCTTATGGAGATAATTACGCCAAAAAGACGACTTTTGGTACTATTCTCAGCAGAACGATCAAAACGATTAACAGATAAATTTCGTGGAAAAACGACATGATTATTAAAACTGTCATCTAATCCACTTTCAGTTATGATAATGATGTCAGAAGAGCATCGGTAACCGCTTAGCAAAATTGTCGTAGATGAAGTCCTTAATCCTCTTACGTTTTGGTAGAAGAACACGACTTCTACCTGACATCGCCAAGACGGCTGATAACACGATTTGGGAATTTGGTGTGCAAAAGATCGATTGTGGCATGGGCTGTGTGGTATGGCACGCCATCCTGCATGAACCAGAGGTCGTTCAAATCAGTCTTAAAGTTTAGTAAAAAAAATAGGTAAACATGGCTCTGTAACGCCCACCGTTGACCGAAACGTTGTTCTCAGCCTCATTTTCGAAGAAAAATGGTCCAATAATGCCACCACGCTACAATCCGTACCAAAGTGTCACTCTCTGTCGTGTGCGCGCACCGTACGACGAGGGGACCTTGAGTGTTGTCTACTAGCATACCAGTCTCACGAACTTTTAGCACAAACCTGCGTACAGCAGGCGCGGTGGTTGCTTTATTTTGGGCAAGACTTCTTAGCGCTGCGTGGGCTACATTTGTTTCTAGCATTCACTTTCGAAGTAAGTTTTCAATATTTCCCAACGTTGTTCAAGCGTAAAGTCACCCATTTTGTTTCGCAGAGGTATGATACTGAATTGATGTCAATATTTCCAGCGAAAAACAACTGTCAGTGTCAAAATAACCTATGATTTAATAACAAACCACTAGATGACCCACCCACAATGTAAGCACAGTTTGTGGTATTGATACATTTAAAAAATTGATAAATGTTCGTTTGTTTTTTCTTCGCTGATACATTTTTGTTGACAGCTTTTCAGTCTTCAGCTTTCTCAGTTTTTAAAGCGTTTAGGTACCTTTTAGTGAAACCGAGTATTCTTCAGCCCATTGAAGACAAATGCTGAATGTCATACTTTTTTTTTTTGCCGTTACACTTGCACTTCCGGTTTATAGTTCACTCTCGATTTTATCGAATTCTATATTGTTGCCTGTTTGATATTGTTTTCGGCAATCCAATTCCTAATTCCTCGGTAACAAAAGTTTCAGTTGAAAATTACTCTTGAAGGAAGTAATTAATGGATGTCATCAACTCGCGCCGTTATTCAGTTAAACATGGATTATGCCCAATCTTACAACCAACGAATGAATTAATTAAATTAAAATCTTCCCAAACCTTCTTACAAATATTTTACAAATGACTAAAGGTTGTTTCTCAAAGAAATAAATAAAAAAAAATTAAACATACAATCCAAAAGCACCTCAAAGTGAAATACATACTTCATCTATATTTTTCGTCTCTGACAAGTCGTAAACACAAATAAAACGCTTACTTACACTGTGGTGCGTTAGACCCTTAAGGCATCAACATATATACATACCACATAAAACACAATTTCTCAATATATCATCATCATCACATCACATCACCCCTTCGCAATCATGGGCACACATCATCCGTATCATCAAAGGGGTAAACACATATTTCATGACATACAAAGTGGAGGAAGTCATCTAAAGTGCCTGCGGCAAATTACTTTACAACCAAAAAGCCAAAAATCAAAAAAATGTCCTCCTCTCTTTGAAGATTCACCATCATCATCATCATCAAAGCGAATTCAAATAATTTCCATCAGCAACGTTCTTGAAACATGAAAACAAAATACGCTCAACCGAAAAAAAACAACAAAAACTTAAAATCGTCATCCTCCATTTGGTATCCATTTGGCACATTTGTTCGCACACCACACACAGTTTAGTAAAAAGATTTTTGTTTGTTTCGCTTTTGGTTTTTTGCTGTCAGTTTAATCTTGATGGCTTAATAATAGACCTGGTGACAGATGGCAGCACACGAACACATCACATCACTGAGCTATCACAACTCGAACGCAGTCGTTCACCAATTCTGCCGCTGCTTTTGCTCTTCTTGCTATGCTACCACCCGACCATACGCATTCATCAAAGAGGGTGTTCTGTATTATTATTTTGTATATGTACATCAATTTTGCTTGGGGGCTATTGTTCTGGTCAGCTTTTGAAGTGGCTCAATTTAATAATAATTAAAAAGTGGGGTCAAAATATGTATGAAAGTGTAGTAAATATTGGTAAGGGAGGAAATTGATTTTTTTTTTGGCAGATTGTGCGAAATATTTACGAATGAGAAATGAAAAGGGTTTTTTGCATTAAAAATTATAGAAAACATACCCACCGTGATTTATTTAAAGATTTAAACGTTTATTTAAGGCAGTAGGAGATGACTGGGTAGAGAGCATACACCAACTTATTTCTTAAATTTGGTCGGATAAATGTATTTCTGATGAATGGAACCTCAGCATCGTTTGCCCGGTTCGCAAGAAAGGAGACCATTTAAACTGCTTCAGCTATAGAGGTATCAGTCTACTAAACATCGCATTTAAGATCTTGTCTGTCGTATTGTGCGAGCATCTGAAATCATTTGACAACGATCTGATTGGACCATATCATTGGCGACGCGCTGTCATGTGACTTCTTTAACATCATACTTGAAATAATTGTGCAGAACTCACAATCCAACACAAGATGTACGATCTTTCAAAAGTCTGTTCTATACAAAGTATATTCACGCAACATCGACGAATCGGCCAGAATGTCACAATCGACAGCTATAACTTTGAGGTAGTAAGAAACTTTGTCTACCTCGGCTCTGCTTTCACATCTCATCAGAAATCAAATGAAGCGCATGCCAATCGCTGTTTCTTTGGGCTGAGAAGTCAACTATGTAGTAAAAAAACTCTTCCAAACAGCTAAGGAAACTCTATATAGGATCCTCATAATCCCATTCTTGCTCTATGGCAAGACCAATAGAACCCATATGCTTTGTCAAAACGAAATAGCAACGGTTTCTTATTGTAATTCTTCGACGGATCTTCACTAGGATGTTGTTCGTAGAGTTAACGTCTATCCCAACGCAGATAAACTCCTTAACCACCTCGAAGTTGCTGTTATAAACAGTTAAGTTTTATTCGAGTTGGACAGATGTTTCGTTATTGCAAAATAGTTTAGCCTGTTCTTCAATAGCCGTGAAAACTAATATCTAGGCATGCTGGCAGTGACTGATGATAAAGTGTCCGCCAAATAACTTTTTTTTTTTTGAAAATGCTATAAAAAAAACTACTGAATATTTTCGCAAATTTCTTTTTTTATTTAAAAGTACAATCCTTCCGGTTAATAATGGAAAATAATTTCATTCAAATGGCTGCCTCGGCTGGCCATTCAGTAGCCTACACGATCGGTCCAATTTTTAAGCACATTATCGATTGTGTGCAGCTGTATTTCACCAATGGCTTCACGAATATTGTCCTTTGAAGCGTCAATTGTCTTTGGCTTGTCGGCGTAACACTTACCCACAAATAATAGTCCAACGGTGTCAAATCGCAGCTCCGCGGTGGCCAAACGACATCAGCTCTGCGGCTGATAATGCGATCTTCAAAAACAGGGCGCAAAACATCGAGTGTGGCTTCGGCTGTGTGGCACGTAGCGCCGTCCTGTTGAAACCAAATGTTGCTTATATCCCCCTCTTCAATTTATGTGAACAAAAATTCGTTCAGCATGGCTCGATAACGATCGCCATTGACTGTAACGGCCACTCCTTGCTCATTTTCGAAGAACACTGTTTCTGGTATATCGTTTTGGGTATATCGGCTTTTCAATGTATGCGTGCGGGTATTCTGTGCCCCAAATGCGACAACTTGTATGGCGATTGAACTTTGTATGGCGTCATACCAAGGTCTTTATGCAAAATTCGTCTCAATGATGTCTCCGAAATGTTTAATTGTTGAGAACGACGGTGAATTGATGTTGATGACGCTTCACGCACACTTTCTGCCACAGCAGCAATTTTCTCGGGTTACGCACTGTTTTTGGCTTTTCACGCTTTGGTTTATCGATGAGGATGCCAGTTTCTTTCACTTTTTTCACACGATAACGAACATACGGAGCTGACGGTGCTTCACTTCTCCCAAAATCCGTACGCAATTTTCGCACACATTCTGCAACATTACCATGATTTTCAAAGTAATGTCGCAATATTTCCCAGCGTTGTTCAAGTCTATACATAACCATATTCGTTCAGCGGAAGGATAAAACTAATTATCTGTCGAATCAGACATGAGCTAAGTGTTACCATTCGCGAAATAAGCACAGCACTAGTTGAAAAAAAAACGTTATATTTTCAATTCAAGATTAGGTTAATTTTATTTGGCCGGCGAGGAAGATCAGTCTTACCCTCGCTACACTAGGTCCTCATAAACCCATTGTGATATCACCTCATAAGCTGCTAAACCTGGTGACTTGTGTCCTTCATAGTGTCGAATAAACTTCCAGCATTTCAAAATTTTCTTAAAGGTCCCAGGAAATATTTAAACTTAAATTCAGTACCTTTCAATTACATTTTTTTTAACTCCACTACAGGTCGCGCAATTAACTTTAAGGTGCTATATTCATGTGCTATCCAAAATTTTCCAACACTGTTGAACAATAACAAAGGCATTATTTTTTATTTTAACTTTTGCAAGCAGGAGCACTATTATAACAAACAAATGGAAAACTAAAAAAAGGTTGTAAGGAGTAAATGCAACAAAGTCAACCAAAGTGCAGGTTAAGCCGGAAGTGGTTGGACAGAACATTTTAAAGCTAATCCTTGTTTCTTCCACTTCAAAATAAATCCCTAGTCTCTTTTCATTAAACTGAGTTTGAATTTGGGTAGCATACGACCGACTTTTGGGCATTACAATTATTTTGCACAGTTTATTCTTCAAACTATGTAAATATTTACCATCGTCTTCAAAAATCCTTATTAACCCTTCAATCGTATGCCAGCAGATTATTCACAAATATGTGGGTGGAAAGCTGTCACATAGCAATTTGTACAAAATTTTATGACGACTCAAAAGCAAATTTTCTTCCACAACCGCACTCCCATTTATTGTCTCATTAAACAATTACTTAATTGTATACAAAAATATTGTTACCACCCCACATGCAACAGCTGCTGTCAATTCAATTACAAAGTTGACAATTAACGAACAAACCCCAAGAGCGCTTCAATGCAAAGGTATCTATACCTTGCCACTTGATTGCGTATAATATTCATCCCCCCGAAGTGAAACCAGAGCGAAATATAAAATTTCACATTGTTTGTATTTATGTGTGTCTCTTTGTGTGTGTACCTATCGGTCCACTTACAATCAAATTACATAACTTCAAAGTCAAATGTAAATCATCCCACAACAAACCGAACAACACAACATCCACACAAAACAAAATGCAGACAGACCCTCAAACGAAAAATTATTTCAGCTAACACATCACAACCCAAAGCAACATTGTTTGCTCTCTGCTGTCATTATTTTGATGATAAGTTTTCGTTGGTCGGCAGTGGCACAGGAATGAACACTGGATTTTGTGCATTTGTTACGTAACGTTGTTGCCAAATAGCCGACCACTGCTGGCGGCAGAGGAACGTCAATTGCATCGCCACGCGATGACTCTTTATGGCCAATGAGCGGTGCGAAATGTGCGAGCGAATCGCTTTAATGGATTTCTTTTAAAGCAATTATCGCGGAAGTATGCAGTTAATCATAAAATCAAAGAAAAACGAGAAAAGGAAAAATCATTTCAATGCGAGATTACCGTCGTCGTTAATGCGTTATCAGACGATAAAAAAATGTTTGGCATTAATTAAAATAATTCGAATTCTCTTGGCGCACGAACGGAACTTGGAGCATAGCGATTGCAGAAAAGAACACCCTCTGGAACAGAAAGAGGCCTTTTCAAGTGATACAGCAGGGCGCATGTGGACGACGATCCTAGGCTGAGAAAGAACACAGAGCAGAACTTAGAGCGATGCACAATTTGCCGACATACAGGCGGACAACGTTTGTCATGAGTGTTGCTAATTAGCGAAAGACTTTCTGTGATTTAGCTTATAGAACAGAAATTTTGACAAGCGAGTCTCAAAAGAACAATGCAAACACTCATCATCTGTCAAAGTGCAAAAAAGAAAAATTCCAATAAAAACAATAGCAATCTGCGCACGTCTTCCAAGAAATCAATACATACTTAAATTCCCAAATGCATGCATAAATTTAGCTAAAGGTGTGAAGTTTCCTACGTGACCGACCGCCTTCGTATTATAACAAAGACCCAGCACCGAAACCGATATGAGTAGGTACCTACATCCGAGCAATCTTGATAAGAGCCCCTCCTCGCAAAGTAAATGAAAGAAGCACTTAAGGCGATCACTTCAAGAAAAAAATGTGTCTTTATTCACAACATGCCCAATTCGCCATCTCGCGTGAGCTTATCAGATCCAAGAGGCAAGACTCACGAAGCTTGGGCGCGGGACGAGGTGTAAAACAAATTTGAAGGCCAACTTGAAATTGCTTTCTGTTGTGACGCACCGCGCCGACCGTTGATGATGGTTGCCTGTCTGTCCGCAACAAATTGAGTGAAACTTGAGTTGGTTGCTGTTGCTGCTAGTACTTCTTTTCGCTTTGTTTCATCGTTTCATTGGATCCGCTACTTTATTAAAAGGCAGCCGCGTATAATCGCTTGATAAATAACAGAACCAAAACGCAATGCATCGGATCAGCACAGCAGTAAGGAGATGAGTGCACAAGCGAAGCTGGTTCAAAAGGAGAGACGCAGTTGCCGTAGCCGCCTTTGAAGTGATACTCGTTGCTGCAGCAGCAGCACCCATCGGCCGATACGGGTGGCGGAATTAATACCTCTTGCTGCGGGAAGGTCAATGGTCATCATCACCGTTCCCTCCCGTCTGTCTACATGAAACTGGTGTGAGTTTCGCCCCGAGGTGCAAAGTAAAATACTAGAAATCGTACGCTTGCTTCGACCGATGAGTGACCACCCTCATGCAATTTGTTGCACATATCATCGTCAACATCGCAAACATTCATTATGCCGCAAAGCTGGGACAAGTGATCTCAGTAAACGCTTCAACTTGGTTGTGTCCAGGAGAGAACACTCCCGGCAATAATGTGACTGATTGCACCGAGACTGTGGAAATTAATTACGCGCTTGGCAAATGCACGGCGCTCTCTCATCAAAAGCAATTGGCACTGAACAATGAACATCGCACTGGGCAAGGAAAAAAAATAATTTTGATTATTGCAAATTGTTGGGAAGAAGCGGATGAAAGGTGATCTCAGAAGGCAGCAGGGTTAAGATGCCTTGAAGCACAAGCAATGTTTTTGCTTTGAAATTTGTAAACGGTTAAAATCCAAATCTATAAACGGACCGTACGAAGGTTCTCTAAACAAGTACATTATGTTGTTGAGATTCTTTGAAATTAGTATTTATTTGGAGTTATGCAACATTTCCTTTCAGCACTAAAACTGGGATTTAACCAATTAACCATCACAAGACACAATTTCGACATCTTAATTTAAATTGTCGCCATGTGATGAATTCGAAGAGAAAATATAGGCAGCTTATATTTCCTTTGTTCTTCAAAATGTTCTTTTTAATGTAGATGGTTAACATTTCTCTAGGAAAAATGTAACGCTGAATGAAATCAAAATACATATACGCAAAAACCGTGTTTTATATGACATATTTCTTGTTTAAATGATTTTCCGTTCCCTTTCGATTGTTTTCATACCTAAAACTAATAATATCGGACCCCCATGCAGACGTATGATCGCTTTGGAGGCCAAATTTTCCCTTTTTAAGCTACAACAACCCTGGACCCACTTTTTAAAATATTATCAAAATGGGCCCTTTTCGGTTTAAATAAAGGCTCAACAATAATAGACTCTTATGAGGTTAAGCTATAGTTTCGTCAAATTTTCGTTAACTTGAGTGGGCTAACAGTAAGTGTAAATTAATGAGACGTTTAAAATATTGTCAATATATTTTTCAAATGTAATTTTTTTAATTTTTCCCTTTTTTTCCTTTGCTCGAATATAAATTTTTTGACCGTTTGCTTGGTTTGCATAGTTTTGCTTAAGTTCATTATGGATAATTAGAGCGTTTGAGATAAACTGATTAAGCTCTTCGTTTAGTTTTGATATAAGGTTAATCATAAATAGTCTTATTATGCTTGACCCTTAAGATTTTATTCTTTATTTAACGAAAAATTAAAAAGTACGAAACACCAATAAATATTTACAAAAAGTAAAATGCACTGAGCGTTTCCGTTCTATTTAAGTTGGTTAACACACTCGCAGGACGCTCATTCCGTGAGTCAATTAATGGCAGTTTGAATTCAAATTCGCCGGCACAAAATAAACAATAAAAATGTTGTTGCAAGATTGAATTTTTGTGACAGTCAATGCCTATTTAATAACTGTTTGTGGATTTCTGACCGATAGTTCTCAAACTTCTTTGTTTGAAAGAATCGGTGGATGAGACTATATCGATAGAGTAAGGTGAAGCAAATTCAAAAAATAGAACGGTAGCTACTATTGCATCTGCGAAAACTTGAAAATTACGGAATGACTCCCCATTTTAAAGTATGTTTTGCTTGTTGCGCGATGTTTTTTTATTGAGTTCACAACACGTTTTGCTGCTTTTTATTGTTTTTTGCTTTATTAATATTAAATGTGGACCCAACTTTCTGCGCTCGGGCTCCTTAAAGCCCCTTTTTGAAATTGTTCAACGTTATTACTATAACAATTACGGATAAATTTGTAAGCCCTTGTAAACGTCTCTTGATTTTAAATTGAAATTTTGATTTATTATAAAACGTTTTCCTTTTGCTTTAAAAACTAATCTCTTACTCGCCTTCTTCAGGGAAAACGATAAGAAGAGTAGTTTTGATTGAAAGAAGCAAAATTGTTTATATCAACGGAATTATCCATGGAAGTTCAATTTTCGAATACAATAAAACAACCGCAAACTAAATTTGCGAACTCAAACAAGGAATAACGTAGGAAGTCCAAAAAAGTGGGTCTATGTCTGTACACACGCCGTATGTCGGAACGGTTGAATGGATTTGCTTCAAAGTACGTACCTATTGAGTTTTTGGAGTAACATTCCGTGATGTTTTTGTTTTTTTGCTTTGACATTTCAAATAACGATTCTTACATGGTTCATGAGCCCTCATTTTCTCAAAAAACAGATCTACCGATTTTGGTCAGTTTGATTTAAATTGCTTCCATGAGTTCTGCGTCGGCTCTATCTCAAAAACGGATTTAGGGAAAATAAAATTAAAATTTTGTAATTACCTTAACGCTGAAGACTTCTTTGTTTTTTTTTAAATCCATTTTTTTTTCGCACGACCAACTCAAAAACTGTGTTAAATTTACTATTAGTTGCTGAACAAACATTGTGGTATCTATAATTAGTTGCCTAGAAACTGGAGTTTCGCAGAACCAAAACAGATCAATAGAAATGCAATAAAGTAGAAAAGTCCTCCTTAACATAGCCTCGTCGATAAGAAGGAAAATAATATTTACGGTTTTAGAACCAGTATTTTCAAACTTCTACTATGCGAAGCTCTATTTGTGGAACAATCAAGTTCAGATTCGAAAGACAAATATTAACCTTTGCATTATAGTCTAGTGTACATAAGAGGTTAGTAATTGTTACTTATGACCCGAGAGGTGTATGTTCAATCCCCAACGGGGAACAAACGTCACTCATGAAAAAAGACTACGAAACAACATCTCGTTTCTTCAAAAAATTTAAATTCAACTCTTCATTTATACAGAAAAATAAAATAAAAGCCTTTCAATCCACAATTAAAGCAAGCAGAGTCATGGTTGTGTTAAAATTTTAATACATAATACGAATGAATAAATACGTACCTACATACAAATTTTCAGTTTGAATTTCATAATTCGTTCCATCAAAAGCCCCCCAATGAACGATTTCATCCTCTTTTCATCTGCCAGACACTCGTATTGACAAACAAATGGCATAAATTACAATTAAATTCATCGGTATTCATCATAAAAATTTATCACATTGATTGAACGTCATCCCTGACTACTGCATAAGCATTCGAGTATGTATACATATTTATGGGACATTGAAGACTCCATATATTATGCGGTATCAGTAGTAAAAAATCAGGCAAAATATTAATTCAATACACTTTTTCACTTTTTTTACACGCGTTGTCGTCTGGATAAAGTCCAGCAGTTCGCATCAGTCAATGTGATTGAAGCGCACCCCCGTGCCCTCCTACTGAGGGATTGGTAGAAATAATTGCATTTCTATAATAACTGTAATAATCAACAACGCACGCGTCCCCCTTGCTTCATAGTCCGAAAAATCAAATCAATCATTTTGATGGAAAATAATTCCCAGGAAATAGCCTTTGGGATACGGTCAGTCCAACACAAATACACGCATCCATCACTATACGACGCCACACCACACTATTCGTTCTATATGTGACAGGACATAGGAGTGGAGGGTGAGATACAGGAAGTGTTTCATACATAAAATTCCAAAAATCCCCAATCTCTTGCTCCTGCCACCTGCTGTGCTGCTGTACTGCCATATAAATATGTATATGGAACATCTGACATCTCAAATGACACCGCCACACACACTCAAAGAAACACAGAACTATGTGACAGATGATTGAAGTGTATTTCAAC
Source organism: Ferdinandea cuprea (assembly GCA_963576555.1). Taxonomy (NCBI): domain Eukaryota; kingdom Metazoa; phylum Arthropoda; class Insecta; order Diptera; family Syrphidae; genus Ferdinandea; species Ferdinandea cuprea. The sequence goes on along the minus strand of OY754960.1, from coordinate 80,787,386 downwards.
AGAGTGCAGTGTCCCACAGGGATCTTGATATAGATGCCGTTCCCATCGCCCAGACCGTCTTTTGTTAACGGTACACACAACCCACTCTGCCAATGATAGCTTGGATTTGGATCACACTATTTACGACGAGTAGCACTTGGGGCTGGGCTGGGAGGGATGAAAGTTGAATGAGAGTCAGATATTCGGTATTGCTTCTCTAGAGATGTCATGCTCCAATTATGCTTGAGAACGCATGCAGCAGCAACAGCAGTAGCAGAACACTCCTGTGGTCGGTGTAAACGGGGGATAAATTGAATTACACTCAGTTTGACAACCACTCTTTGAATGAATACATGAGTGCATTTGTGTGTGTGCGATCAATTAATGCGGTTTGTGTAGTAATTCGCTCTTCGCAGTCCTCCACTTCCTATATAGCACATCATGTTGAAAGTATGGCGCCGTAGACCCTACGCATAAGCCCATTTTTAATTGGCCCCATTTAACTATTTTGGAGCTTCGATCCGACGATTGCACTAAGTCGTCTTTGTAAACGTCATCGTAGTCATCTGTCAAATGATTTATATTTTCAACTTCGGAGGGAAGAAATTCCATCGAGAAGCAAACACGATGGATTGTTTTTTGGATTTCGTTCGATGGAAGGGCGAAGGGTGTTCCAAAAACATATTCCCTATGAGAAGATGATGCTGTGGATGAGTGATTTTTGGGGATTTTAATCAAAATGCGTTCGTGCTGGTCTGGCAGAGGAAATGATGCCAACTGGCGGAAGTTTCAATGTTAGGAATAAATACGGACCGTGTTTTGGGGGCGCGCAGCGAGGGACGTCACCATCAGGGGCTTCTAATGAAATTTTGTAGGTTTTATTTTATCGTTGTGCTGGCTTTTCTTGCACAGTTTGCTTTGATCAGTTGATTAATTATGATTATACATGAGAAATTTGTTTCGATGCGATTTAAAGATGTGGGGGAGCTGGTGGATGGTCTTGCGGTATCGGTCTGGGTCTCGGTCCCGGAATAAGCATTTGGATTATCACACAAGTGTTGCAATATATCGGGAAATTGAATTTGTGTTGGGAACATGTTTTCAACGAAATCTTTTCGTAAGAAGTGTGGGAGAGAAATGAGAGGGCAATTAGGCAATTTTCGAATGAAAAATGACATCTGAAAAATTCGAATCGGTGAACGTGAGCTGTAATTCAACAGTTGTGGCATATTTTTCAAATTTCGTTGTGACATCTTTTTAATATTAAGTGTGCTTTAAGATATGGCTCATCAGTCATATTTGGAAACTGACTTGTCCGGAAATTTCATAATGAAAAATGGGTACCACTAATGTAAAGTAATGCTCTATGTTTTTTGGAAGTGGCATTCAGCTATCATGTTTAAGGGATTTTGACAATAAGTTGAAATTTGATGAATGAATTTAGGTAGACCCAGGTAGAGCTGCTAAAGTACATTTTAACAGATTCTATATGTGTTTTGCAATTGTGTGGTGTTTTTTATGTTTCGACCTAGAGGAATTGCAATGGACTAAGTGATCGTAAGATGTGAAGTCGAAAAGCTTTTTAACATTTCATTTAACCCTTTCGAGACGCACGGTACACATGTGTACCATCTAAAGTTCAAACATCCCTAAAATTTCACACAGTTCCCATATTCATACCAAATTTGTACCTACTCGTCCGTGAGTATTTTGAGAACAAAATATAACCGTATTTATGACAATTCAGTAACTGTAAATTATTTTATTCCAAAGTTTTTACTCGCACGTGAACTCAGAATTTCGAGCTTGTGTTCTTTTTTTGTAGTTTAGTGTATAAAAAATATATATTTTCGGAAAAAACAGTGAATACATACATCATAAATTTATAAAGTGTGATAATATTATAAAAGGTAAGTGATTTGGATCAAAATGGAATAATAATCAACAAATAAACGTGGATGGTACAATAGTGTACCATTCGTCCTGTATGTTGGTACTTATAAGTACCGCTCGTCATTTTTCTTTCGTTCTTAGATTTCAATGGACCACGAAGAAATTGAAAGATTGTTGAATGATGAAGGAGAAAATTCAAGTGGAGCAGACTTTTCTTCTGGTAGTGACGATTCGTTTCGACCAGATCCAAGTGATGAATCCGAAACAGAAGACGACCAGGACTCAAGCTCTGGAGCAGATTCAGATAAAGAGATGACTGTTCCTGAAATTGGTAATAACAATCTTCGTGAAGCCGGTTCTACCGGTGATACACAAGCTGAAAATGTAATTTGGACTACGGTCACCGGTGTATTTGTTCCAAAAAAAACAGTTTTTCCTTCACGACCTTGCAATATATCACAGACCATTCACCGATTGTCCTCAATCGTTCAAATTTTCCACAAACTTTGGCCAAGATCTGTCTATATATATATTGCACAGTGCACGAACGAACGCTTGGATATTCATCGCAGATCATCACAAAATAAACGCTGCAAGACTATGGATCCAACTAGCGCGGATGAAATAGAAGTAATCATTGGTTGTATGTTCACAATGTGCTACAATCGGGTGCCAAGCCTAAAGGATTATTGGTCATCAGATTCATCGCTGGGAAACCAAGCAGTGAAAAATGCAATAACTCGCGATCGGTTCCTTATGGTTACATCAAAAATGTATTTCTCCCCACCCGAAAAGCCAGCTGACTGTTGTAAGACGTACTACGTGAACGATCTGTTTGAATGCTTGAAAAAAACGTTTCAAAACTGCAGACAAGATAGTGTTTATCAGAGCATCGACGAGTCAATGACCAAATTCAAAGGGCGCAGTAACCTCAAACAGTACATGCCTGTAAAACGTGGAATCAAAATGTGGCTTCGATGTGATGCCCTAACTGGGTACACGTATGATTTCAACATTTACAGCGGAAAAGAATTAGAGGCACTTGAAGGAACTTTGGGCGAAAGAGTCGTTAATAAATTGGCTAGCACGATAAAAGAGATAGATGTAAACCTATGTTTCGACCGTTTCTTCACATCAGTCAAATTATTGGAATCTATTGGATATCCATCGGTGGGAACTATAATGTCCAATCGCAAAAACGTTCCCAAATTTGGAAGAAAAATGCAGAGGGGAGAAGCTGAGTTCAAAGGATCCTCAGGTGGACTTTTATGCGTGAAATGGCAAGAGACCAAAGAGGTTCTAGTGCTAAGCAACTGCCATAGCAATAACATGGAAGTCGTTACAAAAACCTTGAAGACCGGTGAAAAAATTCAAGTTCCTTGCCCGCAAATGATTTAGTTTTATCGAGAGATAATGGGCGGCGTTGATCTGGCAGACCAAATGAGCGGCCTCTATGAATACGACCGAAAGTCAGATAAATGGTGGAAGAAGATTTTTTACAGGCTGATAATGATGGCAGCAGTGAACGCATGGGTCATTCACTCTGAAATGAATCGACAAAAATTGCCATTCAAAATGTTTTTGGTAAATTTATCAGAGGGCTTGGTTGCTCAAGGACTCGAAAAAACAGCTGTACGGAGATCGAATCATCGAGGTCGTCAGCCAGTGAGAGGAGTAGGGTCTCGACATTTGCCAATCGAGGGCACTTCCCGACGCCGTTGCGTAAATTGTGCGAAGTCTAAAAAACAAACGCGCACCAAAACAATATGCAAGGAATGCGAAATTTCATTATGTAAACATTGTTTTGCACCATATCACACTTCCTAAATATATTTATGTACAATATTATCTTATGTAAAATAATCAACAGTATGTTTTATGTTTTTGTTATCTTACTTTTAGAAAAAGAATAAAGTTTATGTTTTCGTTGCCTAAACTACGACTGTATTGTATTTTGTGTTATACAAGCCGAATGGTACTTAATTGTACCACGGAACAACCCGAATGGTACACATATGTACCAACGCCCTCCGGACACGCCCATACAAAATGTCTTCTTTTTTTATATGAATTACACTAATGAAAAGCTCCTTAACTAATTCTAAAATGAAAAATGTCTATAACTTCATCACCTGAATTGCGTCCCGAAAGGGTTAAATCTAATACGAGAATACTGCCAGAGTCTCTGTCGTTTGAGGAACAGAAAACCTACTTGAAAGCTATGCCAATTTTCTAAATTGGAAAGTTTTAAAAAGAATAAAAGTCATCAGCTATAGTATGTGTTCAGCAGATCCTTGAGTCTTAGTCCCTTGGTTAGTTGGATATTTATATATCCATTATATTTGGATATATATATATATATATATTTTTATAATTTGCACGTGCAAAACGGATTTTAGCACCCTTATAATATTCAAAGGAATACAGAACGGGCATTAAGGAAATAAGGAATTAGAAGACAGGGGAGAAACCGATGCACATTGACTTTAAATGTCTGCAAATTGTAATGGCCAGGAAAACCAGAGTGAGGTAGAGCATTCCACATTCGTGTTGTGCGGCATATGAGCGAATCCTTATATTTCACAGTACGTCCGAATATAGGCTTTAGGGCGAACTGATGAGCATTCCTGACATGGCGGGTATTACGGTTGAAGTGTTCAAGGGGAGGAATGCAACTGGCTATTTCGTTTGAGCACTTGTGATGGTAGTATAGATAGAACAACGATAGGCAGGACGCATTACGACGATGACTAAGAGGGTTAAGCGAATTCGCAATATCTCGGTCGCCAAGAAGTTTTATCGTACGTTTTAGTATTCTGTCAAGTAGCTCCAAATATGTAATTGGTGCACCGGACCTGTATTGTTAGACCTTACCTAATGATTTCCGAAAGCTAAAACCCTCAGAAGACATTTGACTAAACTACAAAATCATGCGTGTTATCGGCTAAGGAACCAGAGGTGCTACATTTAAGGTTTATTCTTAATGACTTGACTGATCTGATCATAGGGCAGAAGCACTCGATTCCATATGTCCAATACAAATTTTTGAGCACCGCTTTCGAGTCCTCCTTCTTGATCGCTTGGAATGGAATAGCGACGGGTTAATCGGCTTTAGTTCGAGTGATGCCACTGTACATACAGATGGTTCCCTAATGAACGGACTCACTGGAGCTCCGTAGGTAAATACATCACTGTCTTTCAAGTAGAGATCTTTACAATCGCGACTGCTGCGAATATTCTCTAAACGATAAGAGTTGAAGACGCTACCTTGTACATATGCGCAAATAGCCAAGCCGCTATGAAAGGCTGCTCAGCTGCTATGATCATCTCCAAAACTGTGGGAATAGCAGTCTGAAAGGTTGGGTATATACAAGTCTTTTACTTTGTAAGTTAAATCAACCCGTAAGTCTGTCTGCTCATCTATCCGGGTATCATCTCGTATCATTATGTATACCCTATTTCAAAGGTATAAATATAAGTTTTGAACATAAAATCCTATCCAACGTTCTCTGGGTGAACGTCTCAAATCCTTTTGCAATACACTAATTGGCACAAACAAGTGAGGCTTCCGGCCCGGCAGATTGACCGAAGACCAAATTTTCGCGCTTATGCAAATCCTGGAAAATACCATTTAAAGGCCGCATATGATGGTATGCGCATATGAAAGTATTTATCGTCGGGAGCTCTTCATGCGGTGGCCGAATTCGGGATCCGGTCAAATCTGATTCAGCTGTGTCGCGTGACCTTTCTAAACACGCGGTGCAATGTACAGTTTGGTAATAGCTCATCTGAACTATTTCAAACTGGATTTAGACGTGCGCCGTCGTAACCAGCTACTGAGGTATTCGGTAGAGATTGATATCATTTGTCGATTTCAGTGTGCCGTAATAAAGGCTTTGACGGCTATTGAAAAATCAGCAAAACTAGTTCGCTTTGAAGTAAATGAGGACAAGACTGAATACATGCTATTCACAAACAAACAGGTATATATCTACGGAGTACCACAACATTTCACTATTGATAGCAGCAACTTCGAGGTAGGTAAAAAGTTCATCTACCTCAGTAAAATAATGAACATCTTAGTTGAAATCTGGCGAAGATTTATCTTAAAAAAACGCTGCTAGGTACTTTGGTTTGGCGAAGCAAATGGATTCAAAGCTCGACTAACTTCGCTCGGCCACATTGATCCAATGGACAATATAGAACTCCAGCCAAGTCTGGATAACTCGATAAAGCGTGCCCGGGACCATAAAGGATGTAAGGCTGCCTCGGGACCTCACGGGTGCGGGGCCTTTTAAAAGAAAGTATGTAAGTATTCCAAAAGTATATTAATTTCAACGCATGTCTAGAAACACTCCTACAATTCAGCTTAATTTCTTATGTATATCAAATTCATTAACTATTCATAATAACACGGGCAAATTTTATGCTCTGCTTTCAGAATAGCACGCGCTTTAAAAAATACTTAACTTAATGCAATTGGGACCCTAAGTCCAAATTCAATTTCAAGCTCTCAATCTGCAAAGTTGAAGTTCACGTTAGTGATCGTCAATAGTAAGTACTAAGCTAGTGCTGAGTGAATAATTATATCTTTTTTAAAAAGCCGTGTCGTCAATATTAAATTTTAATCGTCTATATCATCAAAAGTTATGACTACTAAGCAACATCCGCCACCCTAACTGGTGAGCTGGAAAGCTGAAATTTGGTACATAAACTATCTAGAGGCCCCATAGAATCAATTGAAAAGATTTTCTGAAGTACACCCACTCTGCAACGTGTAGAAAATTCTGTTTTAAAGGACAGAATTAAGGTTAAGGTCTCCATTTTTTTTTGCCAATTTGCCAACTTTTTGCATACTGTGGTTTTTTCGAAAAACATTTACTTTGAAATCGAAAAAATTGTGTAAAAATATTTGGACAATATCCTCCTCAACATTTAACTACGCAACGCTTTTGGCCACCCTCACTTTGCCGACGTATTGCCTTCTTTTCTATAAATTTCATAAAAAAAAGGTAAAGTTGGATTCTAGCAGACAGCGTTACCGATGACCAAAATTGAAAACATGTGGCCGCTGATAAGTAAATCAGAATATCCGATTCATTTTCTACAAAACATTAAAATGAATCCTAACTTCAATTTGTGGTATTAAAGTCACTAAATTAATTTGAAATTTGAAACTATAAAACACTACAACCGCATAAAAAAAACGAATCACTGATCGCAATAAAAAGAACTACTGCAACATAGTCGTTCAGTCAGTGCTGTTTATGTACATAGGCAAGGTTAGGCGAAACAATACTTAATTTGCCAATGGAACTATATTGGAAAGAGAAATATGGATATACAGAATATTTATTTAAAATAAATACATGTGTTCTTTCTATGCAAAAAAATTATGCAAAAACAAAGAATATTTGAAAAGCCGTCGTCAAGAGGCCTGAGATGAAAAAAGTGTCCATATGGCCACTAAAGCCAACCTTCGGTAACGCTGCTAGCAGATTTACCAGCGGTTTTCACATTTTAAGTGAATAAGTTTTTTTTAAATTCGCTTCACAATACAAAGTAGCTAAGATTCGTAGATCATTAAAACATATTAGATTTTAGATTTCTAGACGATTTTTGACAAATATGAAAAAGAAATCTGAGTGCTGGTTTTTTGAAAAGTTAGTTAATTTCAGTAAAAAGACAAACTCAGTAAAATGTGCACATCCCTGGATATATTTCTCGAAGAAAATATATGTAGGTGATAATCCGTTCACAAGTTTTGAAAATGGACAACAAAGTATCATGCTGGTAAATTTTCAGTTAATACATCCCGATACCCATTCACCTAATACAAAAAAAACAATTCAATAAAAGGTGTGTAAAATCCCAGAGGGGTTTATTAAACACCTGCTTACTACCCCTATAACCAACCCTTTCCCATCGTCTAATCACTTGGCCTTATTTTCCTTTTTTTTATCCTCAGTCTTATTAATCATCATTCATATAATTCCATCCCTCACGGGCTCGCACTGCAAGTGGTATCATCTCTTTGATCAAACATCAAACAAAACACAAATGAGAAACTTGACCTCATTCATTCAGCCCTTGTATATAATGAAAAAAAAAACGGAATTTAGAATTATTATGCAAACGAAATGGGAAAGGAGCACGTTCATCTCGTTCCCAGAGCCGCCTAATGAAGCACCATTTTGGATTACTTACCAACCAGGCCGACCGAGTTACCTTTGTTGCCAAAGAGTTGTGCCTAACGGAGGGCAAAAGACAAGAAGATCAAGAGCGTACTGTTGGCTGTTTACCATTACCACCCCTTCCCAGTCACTATATGCCTTAGGGGTTTCACTATATTGTAGATGAGTAGATGACAGTAAGCTTAAGAAAAAAAAATAGAAGTAAAATTTACTCCTCATCATCACAGCCGGTTTCAATCTGTTTCTCTTTGTATATGCAGATCCTTCTTTCATGATATTTCCTCCGAAATTAGCTTCTCTGTTAAAACGACTACACATATTAGATATATATGTTTTTGAGTGTGCACAGTACACACACATCCTTTTGATTGGCCTCAAGAGATAGTTCCACCAGCGCAATGCAAAGTACCCAAAAGAAGTGGAGCGCAAACATAAGAACCAAGCATTTCCTAGCAATACGCTTCATGTGGAGTTTTAGAAAATTTTGCGTTTGACTAACGAAAGGTCGGCACAATATCAAAGAGAAGCCGACGACTTTATAACAATAATTAATCAACATCAACCACATCATCCATCCATATCATCATTTTCGTCATCCACGGTAGTACCTACCTAACTCATCGTAAAGAGTGACAAAGGAAACCACCGAAGAAGGTGACGTAGTAGTGCGAATGAAAATCTCTATTAAATGACTACTACTTTAAAAAATAATGTTCAACTTCACTTCAGAGCTAGCGTAACTGATTAGAAAGAATGTGTGGTTTTAAGGACATTTTAATAAGTTGTGCAGTTGTATTTATGCCAATTAGGTAGATGCAATGCCCTTTTGATACCACGTGGAGTTTTTATCCTACCTGTTCTACTATTTAAGGCAGCCATATGAAAGATATGTGTTGTGATATGATATGTGTTATAACTTAAGAGGGCAAATTTTATTTGACGAGTCATCGTAAAACTTGATTAATTGACATTAAGATGAAATAAATACCTTTACGATTTTTGGTACTAAAATAAAGTATGCCTGATGTATAACCTCCGCATCGTGGGTCCGGTGTACAAGAAAGGAGACCCTATAAACTGCGCCAGCTACAGAGGTATCAGTCTGCTTAACATCGCATACAAGATCTGGTCTACCGTAATGTGTAAACGCCTGAAACCATATGTCAACGAACTGATTGGACCCTATCAGTGCGGTCTTAGGCCAGGAAAGTCCACAACCGATTAAATATTCACACTACGGTAGATCCTTGAGGTTTTCTTTTAGAAAACCAAGATCGATACCCATTTAATCCAATTTAAGGCCGCAGGAAATATATAGAAACGAGCTATACAAGGCCATGTCTAGTTTTGGCATCCCTGCCAAAGTCATTATCCCAGTCCTGCTATATGGTGCAGAATAATGGACATTAGCAAAGGCAAATGAAGATATCCTTGAGCGTTTTGAACGCAAAATTCTTCGTGTGATTTTCGGTCCCATTTGCGTTGATGGGATCTGGAGTAGGAAATATATCAGGGAACTCTACGAGCTGTACAGCGGAACAGCCATCTGGAATGGCTAGGTCATGTAGAGCGAATGGACAACAGTGCTCCGGCCCGAAGAGTCTTTGACTCCAACCCAAAGGGACAACGCAGCAGAGGAAGACCTCACCTTAGGTGGCGCACACAAGTGGAAGGGGACTTCAACCAACTTGGGGTGTGTAACTAGAGGCAGTTAGCCAAAGACCGAGCTAATTGAAGAGGCGTACTGGTTGAGGCCCAGGTCCACCTCGGACTGTAGCGCCATCTAAGTAAGTAAGTAAGTAGGTTTTTTTGCTGCGCTTTTAGCATAATCGTAAAAAATAGTGCGAAGCAAACATGTTTTTTCTTGCCTAATTTTGTTGAAGCTTAGCTTCTAAATGGAATTCAAAAGCTATCACTATTAATCACCCAAGGTAGTATTGCAGAAAATCAATTATAGCAATTTTCCTATTTGAAAGAAATCAAAAGTGCAATCTTCCGAAAGTCGTGTTTACAGTTACAATACGATTCCGAGAAGCAGTCTTATTTTTGAGAAGATTCTCATGCGTGCGCCGTCGTGACCAGCTGCTGAGGTATTCGGACGAGATTGATATCATTGGTCCATCTCAGCGTGCCGTTATAGAGGCTTTGACGGCTATTGAAAAATCAGCGAAACTAGTTCGCTTTGAAGTAAATGATTACATGCTATTAACAAACAAACAGGTATATATCTACGGAGTACCACAACATTTCACTATTGATAGCAGCAACTTCGAGGTATTTGAAAGAAATCAAAAGTGAAATTTTTCGAAGGTCGTGTTTACAGAGTTACAATACGATTCCGAGAAGCAGTGTTATTTTTGAGAAATAGATAGATAAAAAAAAGTGAAAAAGAAGTATTTTTAATCCTTTTTAAATTATGTTGTGTTACAAGATTTGTACGTTTAGTTAATCAATTTTCTTAGCTGTTTCTTTTCTAAGGCGGTTTTGGAAATGAAGAAGACAGAAGAAGGAGGAAAAAAGGTAGCTGGAATGCACTGCATAAATATATAGGGGGGCGCAGTTTTTTTCGAAAATGCTTGGTAGTTGAGTACATCACGAAAATGCTTGGTAGTTGAGTACAGCCGACTTTATTTGTCAAGTTAAAATGTTTTGTAATTTTATTTTGTATGAAAATAAACAAAACAGTTGACTACTACTACTACTACTACTACTACTACTAGTAAGTAATTGCAAATTTTGTTAAAAAAGTGTTTTGATGTACCAAAAATAATATTTGTAAGAATTTGGATTACGTTTAATTAGAAAGCGTTTTAAACCAGTTTTCAATTGCGTAGAGTTACTCAACTGCTTCAATATAACAATTTATAATCTACGAAATCCTTGCTAGTATAGTTATATTTAAATTTATTATCAAAAGAAAATGTATGATGAGGTTACTTATTATATATTAGTTTCGTTAATCAATATTATATTGATTATTTTTCATTAAAAATTAGAATAAATTAGTTAAAACACAGCTTTATTCTTAATATTATAATATTTTATTATGTTATTAGTTGTGTGGTAAGTATGTTTTTAGAAATCCATATTCACCGCATATTGGCCATGTTTATTTTACACATCCAAATTGTGAGTTGTAATCTGCTGAAATTCATCAACTGTTCCCAACTTCTTGCTATAAAAAATGACATTTCATGGCCGCGGTCATTAGCCCCATATAATTCGATTTATGTGTGCGTGACTCCCATTTGATTTGCAAAGAAAAGCCCATATAAGTGCAAATTATGTGGGGCTTCCCAGTTCGACTTAGCTTGTAGGCAAGGTGAGAGATTCGGTCTCGAGTTGACTATCTGGTAAATTCCTCATCTGTGGTTTTTACTCTTGGATGTTTTTAAGACTTTTTGAGGTAGCAAAAAAACACAATTTCAGGTGGTACGCTTAGGGGCCCAACGAACTCAACCACTAAGCCGCTGCACCCGCTCAACCTATTAGGAACATACACACACACGAAACTTCTTCAAAATTCGATGAACATTCGAAACAAAAAATTAGCACTTAAGAAATTTGACTCATTTGATTTAAAGATTCTAATGTAGCGTGTGAAATTTTTAATGTCAAATTTTTAATAGATCTGTGAAATAAAGCTTCTACTTTTGGGAAAAGAGGAGCATACCACTAACGTTGTGTGTAAAAATAGCTCCTACTTTATTTTCCCATGCAGCTGCTACAAAGACGTTCAAATGCAAGCCAAGCTACATGCCTTCCAATAAGAAAGCGTCCAGTTGTAATGATACCTATTGTATCACCAATGCTGTACTGCGCTAATTTAAATGGTTTTATCCGTTGAAGTCGGCGCTCGCAAACGCTCGTGTGCATCGGGACATATACAGCTGTATTATCAGCAATTGTAGCAACTGTTATACCTTCTCGAGTGTAGATTAAAATTAAAATCAGACCCAACACACTTCCGGTTTTAATGGCTTTAAAACCATTATAACTTCAGCTATCACTTTTATTCCCGGGGAACATACAATAACCCAAAAGAAGTATCTCAGAGATAAACGAACATTATTAGTGCTTTACATCTTTCCTGTATTTATATCATATCCAGAAACTCTTGACTGTCAAAGGTCTTAAAAGTTTCTTTGAAGTGCTAGGGAAATTTATTGTTACCTTTTATGATTGGCGGCACTCGCATTTTTGGCCTTATAATGTCTTTGAATAATTTTATTCCTTATATAAGCAGTATTATATAGTGCTGAACTTTGCATAAATTTTATAAATTAATTGACTTCGTCTTTCTTTCAAAAACAAACGTTAAAAACTTTTTTTTGGAGAAGTCTTTCAATATGGTTTTCATGCTTTCCGTAAATCGCCGCTAATATACAAAATAATGGGCTAGTACTCAGGGTAGTAATCAAAACTTTCCTTTCACAGATATTTCCGAAACACCGGTACCAAAATCTATGTGTTCTGGATTGGAGTTTCTGCCTTGCCGAATCTGGGGCCTATATGTTGGTTTAATTGGATTTTTCATTTTGGTGAACTATATCTCAAACCCCAAAAGGTGTTTTTGGCGTCTAAATCATCAACGATAACAAATTTCTGTCCGATTAATATAAAAAAATATTTCATGAAATCATATTTTCTACCATTGTTTGTGGTGGTCAAGAAATAGACGCAAAAAATATAAACACGCCCGATTAAGGTACTTTTTGAATTCAGCAATATCATTTAAAAACACCTAGACTAAACCATTCCCGCGACTTCGCTCCCGTGTATATAAATACACTGAAAATAGTAACACTGACAAAAATAGTGGTTAATTCAATTAATTTTTTGGTCAATACCTATTACGTCCAACAAAAGGCTTTAGTTGAATCAACAAAATTTCACAAAAGTTACAAGTTTTGTTGATTTAGCAAAAGCAAGAACGTTTTTAATTTAACAAAAAAATATTATTGGCTCTACAAGCTATTTTGTTGCAGCGACAAAACAAAAAATTAATCAACAAAAATATTATTGGTTGTCCCAAAGCTTACCGCTGTATTTTGTAGCATAGACAAAAATTTCGTCCATTAATTGTCATCATATTAAATGGTAATGATAATCATATTTAATGGTGTTCTGGGAGTCCTTTATGGTGGGTGCGTTGGGTGTGAAACATGTTCCCCCCTTCGTTAAAAACTATTTTCTCACTCGAAGAGTTTCTACTTAAAGGTTTAATATTTATTTACTTACCATTCAAATGCTTCCAAATGTTACTGCCTTTTATAATAGCAAGTTGTATTTCCCTTATTAATTTTGGTACCTACGGATCACAGATGAGTAATTATACAGATAGTTGACTCAGCCTACCTCTTGAAACTGCAAAATATTTATTGGACTTTCCGTTTACAAATTATTTAATTTCAATTATTTTACTCGACATTCGATAAATCAACCAAAAAAATTATTTTAAATTTTTTTAAAACTGCTAAATTAGTTTAATTACCGGCAAACAAAATGATACTCCATAATTTATTTTAAACTAGCGTAACTTCACCATAAATCGTCGCATATTATTACGATTTTATTGGACACACTGCACTCTGATTTTAATATGTCAACATGAGCTTTTTTCCAAAATGGATTCTCGGGCGCAGAACTGCTATTGTGTACTGTGATACAATAGAGCTGGCTTTATGTGATTTGCATGTAAAAAACTTATTTAAACACACTACTACGCCTTCTTGAAGCAAATAAAAAACGATATGCGAGAGCCAAAAATCCTCTTAGTCATCTATATGTATAATTTCTCATCTGTGGTACGGATGTAGATTTTAGCCGCCTCTTACAGTGCATGTCCATTGGCATTGTGGAGTAAAACGTCTCTCAAACTCGCTCTTGAGAGCAATTTTCCGCAGAAAATTGAAAAATGGACACGCACCGGTTACATTCATATCCCCTATCCGAAGAGTTTATTTACAGAAATTGACTCTAGTCCGATAACGTTTAGTCGGTTTGATAAAACATCTCTGATAAAACCACCTTTTCATCCGACCCATCGGTTGAAGTGGAGACTGAGATATTTGGTTTCATAATAGAAGGAGTCATGCTAGGTATCTTTATTATAGTGAGGCAAAATGTGTGGTATTTTGTATTCCTGATCACGAGGAAAAGTTCCGTTTTGTGAAGATAAACTCCCAACAAACTCGATCTGCTCAGCTCTTGAGTTTATTAGTCGCATTTTTGTAGAAGTTCCGTTAAGTTCTCAGTGACTTCTCCTGGAACTCAATAGCAACATTGCTCGTTGTGCCAATTCAAAGAATGCTTTCGTTTTTCTAACATTTTTAGGTCATTGTATGAAATACAAACAGCTTGACGCGCTCCATTCAATTACGAATGATCTCTATAGAGCCTACAACTTTATGGAAGCATTTTCAGCTATTTTTAAATGCACACGTATCAAACGGACTTTACTTTGCGCTAAATAAAATAATTTCTTTTGCTGACATTTTCATTACACATCCATCGTTCTTCTATGTCAGCGTGTATTTTATTAAAACGCGTCACCATGTTTCCTATTATATACCCAGTACTTTGTTTTTTTCCTTCCATCATCCTTTGTATTTGCATTTTGTCCATGATGGTGGTATACATAATCTGCACTGCATCCATGGTTACGTGAGAATATCAAAGCGAAATCCAAAGGCATAGAGAACAGATTGAAGCTACCTTTAAACGGGAAAGAGAAGCCCCGGTTACACATTGTGGAGAAAAGAGCCCGTTCCCTAGATACCTAAATGGTAATTACATGCTGTATGCTGCGTTAAACTCTCCTCCCCCCACCAATATAAGCGACCGTACGTACCAACGCCGACGACATGTGTTTGTGCCAATATAATATGCACTAGGAAAGGTTAATTACTGTCAGTTCAGTGGAATATGATTTAATCAGCTATTTGCTTATAATTCACAGTTAGTATAGATTCAGGAGGTAGGGACAAGGGCGCTCTTTGTGTGTCCGGATCTGACGATATGGATAATGAGTTGAAAATGAAATTAGAATGAAAGGTACACAAGTATCACTATGCACGCATGTACATATATTTGTATGTATATTAATAACCTCGAAATGTAAATTTTGTGTTTGTGAGGCTGCGGCTGACGTTCACAGAGAGGTACAATGTGGATTTGTTTGCAAAGTAGGTTTTGAAACATGGACAATGAATAGGAAATTAAAAACAAAACTACATTGATTTATTCGCAGTAAAATGGATTTTGGCCCTGCTGATCTGTCGAAATAATGTTTGATTTAGGTGAGGTGAAGTATTGTACCTAAGTTGATTTTGATTTACAGCGATAGGACCAATTAGATATTATCCACAGAGTAATTTACATAAAAGGATGACTGGTTGAATCAATCTGATTCTGGTAATTTTAATTGTTTACACCAAATGTTGATTTCTTGCAATTGTTTTTTTATACAGGGAGGTCCGATTTGAACAGGGTGGCGGCCGGCGAACTAGACACCAACACTGCCGTGTTAAGCAAGAAATTCCTATATCCACAGTTCGCTGGGGCGAACAGTATGATACCCTATCCATATTAATCCTCATAAAAAAAGCATAGAAAACACAATTGATGACATTTTATTTCGATTTATGTGATAAACCCATAAAAACTGAATTTAAAAAATAAAAATAAAACCTCCAACAGCGGGCATTGCCAAAAACGTTCTTTTGGTCAAATGTTGGGGAGAATAGCTATTTTCTAAATATTTTTCATTAAAGCGTTACTAGAAACTTTGTATGGATGGAATGTTGAGAATTGTTTTGTCTAAATAGTTTGCTAAGCTTTTTTTTTTTGTTTAAAACAAAACGCCCCCAAAAGTAGGCGTCCAAAAAAATGTATACTTTATATTGAAATTTGTTTAAGGAGATCAGGTCTACAAACTGTTTTTTTTTAATGATGGTCGTGGTAGTAGGCATATTTAAATGTTTACGCTCTATCATTCCGGGACTCTAGTTAGTATATGTTCCAAATTTCAGCCTCCTAACTTAAGTTTAAATGCCTAATAATTGGTGAATCTTAGCCTTCGATTCTCATCATGAATATATATACTTTTAGAGTTCTACGACTAATATTAAAGGGTGTTACAAATTGTGTAAATAATTAATATAAATAAAATGTAAACACAGCTTGAAAAAACACCATCATCGAAGATAATGCCTTCCATCGAGAACAGGACGAAATCACACGACAGCGCATCTCCTTGCCGAAATCCGATGACTGTTTGAAAGAGTTCAGATGAGCTACTGCCAAACTGCACATTGCATTGTTTTTTAGGGTCACGCGACACAGCTGGATCAGTTTTGATGGGATTCCAAATACGACCATCGCCATGATGTGGCTTTGAAATCGATGAATAGATGGTGCGTGTCGACTTGAAATTCGTTGGCCTTTTCCAGAATTTGCCTTAGTGTGAACATTTTATCTACGGTCGATCTGCCGGGCCGGAAGCCACACTGGTACGTGCCGATTAGTGTGTTGCAGAAAGGTTTTAGACGTTCACACGGTACGTAAGGTAGGATCTTATATGCGACATTTAGCACGGATATGCCTCGAAAGTTCTTACAAGACATACGATCGCCTTACTTGTAGATGGGGCATATGGAGCTGATGTTCCAGTAATCGGGCATGCTTTCCTCCACCCATACTTCGTTGATGATTTGGAGCATGCGCCCTACCAAAACATCATGGACGTGAAATCTCTTCTTGCCCCATCACTCTCTCTACAAATTGCCCGTTTAGCAGCTGCTGGAAATGCTGCTTAAATACATCTACTATTCCTTGCGAATCGGTAACTATGTTTCCATCGCTGTTTCGAAGAGCCTGCTTTCCGAATGCTTAAATTTCTTATAAAACCTGCGGATGTTGTTTCGATCGCAAGAATCTTCGATCTCCTTGAGCTGGGAGACTGCGTACTCTCTTTTCTTCGTACGCAGGAAAGGCTGCATATTTGATGATGTCGCGATACTGGGACCACTGGTTGTTGGTGTCTGTGGTAGCTGAATGTATGGTGGAGAGTTTCTCACTCAGGCGCTCTTTGTGGGCTCTGTCAACTCCATGTATGCTAAGGCGTCCAACGTCGAGTATCTTCTTCTAGGCAGTTTACGGCTTTTTCTCGTTGGGCAGTCGAGCTCTGAACTTAGCCGCTACAAGAAAGTGGTCAGAGTCGACGTTTGCCGCTCGGTAAGTGTACACGTTCATGATTTTGGATGCGTGCCTCGCATCGATTAGCACATGGTCGATTTTGTTGGCGGTTCGACCGTCTGGGGAGCGACAGGTTGCTTACCAACTAATCAGTCACATATGTTTTCCTTTCTGACTTTAGCATTGTAGTCCCCGAGCATAATTTTGACATCGTACTCCGGACAGGCTCCGTAGACTCAATCTAGGAAGTCATAAATTTTCTACTTGATAGGGTCCTCAGCCTCGTCGGTAGTCAATGACTTGCTTATCGTTTGAAGTCAATGACTTTTGAACAGAGCCGATTTCCCACGATGAATCCGCATCCTAACACATGCACCCTCTCCTTGATCGCGGTAATATTGGCTTTGTACCGCGAGAGGACAAAAAACGCCCCCAACAAGTGCGCGTAGCCAAAAACTTTGTATGGGCGATATGTTGGAAAAATTATTGACTAAATATATTGTTAAACATTTTTTTTCGCTTTCTATGAAAATTGTCGAAGAAAACAGCACTTTAGTGAAAAACGCCCACAAAAGGTAGGCGTGGCCAAAAATATAAAACAATCTTATAAAGGAGGGCAGTACCTACATATCTTGTGAAGGTTGTAACACTCTATCTCTCTAACTTTAGCTTTAAAACGGTTTTTTCCAAATTGTGGGCATGGCAGTGGGCGTATTCAAAAACTGTTTACACTTAACCATTTGAAGCCCTAGGAAGTATGTGGTCTAAATGTCAGCTTCCTAGCTTAATTTTGAAGGCCTAAAAATTGCGTACGGACGGACGGATATTGCTAAATAGTCTTAGGATTTTGTCCTGATCATAAATATATATACTTTTATGGGTCTACGACGATTGTTAAGGGGTGTTACAAACTATGTGTCTAAAGTAATATACCTACCCTTAGAATAGGGTATAAAAATAAGTTTTGGACATCTGTGTAGCAAGAGCGATTTTCTAATTTTACTTTGATTAAGACCAAGGAATGTTATGGTAATAATGAATTCTCCCCTCTATATATTTTTTGGGTTCATATAAGGGGAGAGGCATCCCACCTAATCAAATCCTATCTTCGCTTTTACTGGATACTGCAAACTGTTTTAACATAAACTTTATCTCTTTGCAGAAACGTGTAAACCTTATTCTCTCTATAGACATAGTTGAAGACGAGATTTAGGTTTCCGATTGGTAATCCGGAAGACTTCCGAACTCTTCTGCAGGTGTTCATTTGGAACTCGAATGACAGTGTTTCCGAACGAAAATAAAATTGCTTCTGAATTTGAATTTAGAATGAAAGAAGCCCTCACACATTCAAACACCTTAAACGACATAATCGTTAAATGTCGTTTTTATTGCTGGTGCATTTAACAATTCTTCAATTTTGACGAGATAAGCTAAAAATTATTACCAAATTTAATTAAACAAATAAAGAAATAATATTATGGCTTTTTTTTCCATCCCCCCCTGGCAGTGAGACGCTTGGAAATGTATACAACCAATAGATTCAAATAAAATGTGTTTTCTTGTTCGATTTACATACTGGAATAGAGAGGTCCTCCAGATTACCAATCGAAAATGTCCTTTAAATTCATTCGAAAAAGATCTGGTCAAACTACACCCATCCGGTACAACTATAGGTAACTAATTTGCTATAATTGTTTAGGTCTGAGAGCTACGACGAGGCAATATACACAAGAAGTATCGTACGTATATTACCGAAAGAACTCTTTGATCCTTCAGCCCACTTTTCCTCATCTGATGACATTCTTCACTTTTGGTTTTGATGTAAGAGCCAAAGGGGGATGTTGTACATTTTTAAAATGATAATAATGATTATTGATAATAATGGAGGTTGCTACTATCTGAAGGAACGCTCAGACATAACTAATGGTCCATTGTGCCAGTAATAATCTTAGTGTAATTGAAAAATTATTGTTGTGGTCACATATAAAATATAAAATTTCCCACGACCTTGAATTCCACACAAACACAACAAACCTGAACCTTCTTCGTCATGGTTTTTTTTACGAAAATTTTTTGTTGCGGTTTCGTAATTATAATTAGTTGCCAGTGTTGCATATCAAAGGCGTGCGTCTCCAATTTCATTCAACAGAGACTGAGAAAAATTCCAGATCTGCCCACAATGTTGCCAAGATCTCAGAAACTGTCATCTCAAATAACCTATTAGTGTTTATAGTACCCTTACCCGCCTATACCTATGTATGACCGCTATATCGTATGTAAGCGCAAACATTTTTTTTTCAACAAATATACTACGTCTTGGTGGCATGCAACGTCGCCACCATCATGCTAAATCGCAGCTGACAATTTTTTTCTCCATAAGAAATAAGAAGGTTTTTGTCCCCCATAGCCTTTGATGTGAGCCATCGAAACCGTTTCGCAGTATCTGTATAAAGATACAAGAGACATGTTTGAGGTTTCTCTGAGTACATTCTTCGCATTCCTGCGGCACACATTCAATACCACTTCTATATAGAAGTCCACTAAGTTGCTCTCCTTCAACTCACTTCACTAATCATGTAGAATGAAGTGTCGGCATTCCCTTGTGTAACGGAATCCTCGTGGTACACTATATATGGGGGTTTCATTTTCGTCTGTTATATCAGCCACATCAGCATCTCATCTCATTTTCAATTGCAGGGCTCCAACTCATCTCATTTTAGCTACCCGCAGCA
This sequence comes from Ferdinandea cuprea, assembly GCA_963576555.1. NCBI lineage: Eukaryota > Metazoa > Arthropoda > Insecta > Diptera > Syrphidae > Ferdinandea > Ferdinandea cuprea. Next base: position 80,767,390 of record OY754960.1, on the reverse strand, counting down.
TTCTACCGTAAACCAGAAAAGGAACATTTCACGAGAGTCTAAACTTACAGAATACTGCGCACTTCCCTCATTATATTGTTGTGCTTTGTCCTCGGAAAGGAATGTCCCCCTTATTTCTGAAGCATCCTTCTACTTCCTATTCTTCGTCTCTGACTGCTTATTTTTAGTCAAGCGCACTTTACTAAAAATCATTTGCATAGCGTAAAGCGAATTGACGCGAAAGACCGTCAACAATTTCTCATCAAATGAAGCCACACGGGCACCATACATATACCAATATCACCTACCACCATCGTGGGCCGCACATTCCTTCCACTGGTAACAGGACGAAAAGACTGTATGCTACTGCGTTATGTTTGCGAAACTCCCGACCTGTTGCCAGGAGTTAATTATAGAACAAAGGGAGTGAAAGCAGGAGGGAAAAAAATCAACCCACACATCAGGCTTTTGTTGAAATTCCCAAGTGAATAGAGCCATGACATGGTGATGGAACAGGCATGCAGAACGAGGTCCTTTCACCTTTGCCACGATGAGTGCCGCTCTGACGGTAATTAGTTATCTTGTATGGAGCGCGTAGAATACAAAAGACGAGTTGGACTTAATGTCCTTTCCCTGTATTTGATGTGGCGCAACGCGGCGCGGCGGAGCAGTTATGAAGTGGGCTGCAGAATTTCGCCTATGTATACTTGTGGTAGGTGAATATAAATTGGAGTACCTCTGTGTTAAGGCAGAGAACAATGGCGCTTGTGTGGTGTGTGCTGCTGCCAGGTAATATATATATATGTATGTACATCTCTCTTTGACAACATCCTCGACACGAATTATTTATTTCAAATTGGAACCCTCCTATAAAGCAACAGGAAGTAGTAGTACTGAATAATGCAAAACAGGAATGGTAGCTGTAAAAGAATAACAAGTTTATCAAAGTCAGGAGGAGTAATAAAAGTGTTGAAGTCTTTTGCGACGAAAGAGATTTAAACATCGCGAAAAGGGTATACCAGCTTCTCGGCTGCAGTTGAAGGATTTCGACAACTTTTGTTGCTATCTTAGTACTTAGGTGGCCCTACAGTCCGGGGTGAACCTAGATCTCAAACAATAACCCTCTTCTATTAGCGCGGTCTTTGGCTAACTGCTTCCAGTTACGCACTCCACGTTGTTAGAGTCAAAGCTTTTGCGGGCTGGAGCGTTGGTGTCCATTGGCGCTACATATCCTAGCTATCTCAAACACCCAATGCGCAGTTTTTTCGATGTCGCTTTACAGCTCGTAGAGTTTATCGTTGAATCGTCTCCTACACAACCCATCAACGCATACGAGATCAAATAACTTACGATGAATTTTTTTCTCCAAACGAAAAATGATTTATTCATCCGCTTGAATGGTTCACTTGGCCTGACAGCCTACTGCAAGGTTTTCTTGTTCTGCTAGGGTCTTGTTACCCTGACACGTTCTTGTTGCCGTTTGGGAAAACTTCCAAACATAATTCCATTATTCTCATGCTCTTTCTTTGTTTTTCCCGGAGAAGACGATGTTCTTTCTTCCTTCCTCTTTTGCTCATATAACTCACGAGCCGCTCTCGTCCTTTTGTGCACGCCGCTTCGTAGGCATGTTTTTTTACTTCATCAAACCAGGGGTTTCGTAGTGGTGGGTGGGTGAAACCCAACACGTCAGTCTGGGCATTTCATGGAGTCTCGGCATCTAAGCCTCTGATTTCACTTGATTCTGCCAGCAAAAGACTCCCCGATGATATCCAAAAACGTTTCTTGGCTGCAACTATTTAGTGGTTCGAGTCAATGTTGACCGCTCGGAGTGTTCGCAACATCATTAATTTGGTTAATGGTTTGCTGATCTGGTGACCGCCATGTTCCTTTGTGAAGTAAGGAGGTAAGGAAAATGTGTGCAATATGTTGCGCAGCGAAGTCCGTTTCCAAACTTGGTGGCTAAGTCTTGCGCTGCCCTGATTTCCAATTTTAACGTCATACTCCGAGTTTTGTCGAGGAGCTCTTAGAAACTTTTCGTTTCTTTCTTGTTTTTTGCAGGGTCGTCAACAGTAAATCTGTTCAACAATTCGTGGCAAATAACCCCACGCACAACACCATGCCCTTTTTTGGCCAAAGGAAAAATATGCCGTTGATCATTATGACTTAGTGTTTGACATACGTATGGACCTGTTATTTAAATGTGTTAAGCAGATCATTTGAAGATAGCCACTGTGTGGCGTTCACGTTGTAATTCGTCCTCTGCCACTCGGAAATATAATAAAGTGCGTAAGTGAGATGATTGGTTATTCGAAATTCACCTCGTGAGGGTGAGTAGTATGAGTTAATGGTGAGAGGCTAAAGAGAGAACGCTTGTTTTCTCATAAGAATCGCTTTCACCACCCGAAAACTTTCATTGATTAGGAAAAATAACAATAAACGAAATCGAAATAAACCATGAATAATCGATTTAAAAACGCGAGCTAAAACGAGTAAATACGACACAGTATTTTTACACTTAGTGCATGTTCTATTTTCGAACTCAACCCTAATCCCAAGAAAAGAACTCACAATATAAATAAGAGTTCAAAATCGGTTTGTAGTTAACTCTGTTGCCTGCTTAGCTGCATGAGGCAACATGGCTGCCGCCAGGTAACTGTTTAGAAGAATCAAGCGCCATTATCGAGCAGCAAATAAATTGGCTGTATCTGAAGAGCTAACCGCTATAATTCCATTGCAAATGAGGGTTGGAATAATTGACGAGGGCGAATTCTATACATTAGAACTTTTGCTGTTGCTATTTAATAAAGTATAATAAAATAATAATAAGTTTAAAACTTTGTATACAACAAACAAGAGACAAAAACATAAGGAAAGGCTACAGTCCGCTTGGGGCGAACAGTATGATACCCTATCCTTATCCCTATGTACCCCAAAGAAAAAAAGCATTAGGAAGATGATGGATAGCATTTTATTTTATTCTATGAAATTTATAGAAAAATTTTTTTTTTCAAAAAACGCCCCCAAAAAGTGGGCGTGGCCAGAAACTTTGTATGGGCGATATATTGAGAAAAATATTGGCATAATATATTGTTAAACATTTTTTTTCGATTTCTATGAAAATTTTCGAAGAAAACACCATTTTAGTGAAAAACGCCCACAAAAAGTAGGCGTGGCAAAAAACTTTATATGACAGATTAGTAAAGGTGGGCAGTATCTACATATCTTGTGAAGGTTGTACAACTTTATCTCTCTAACTTAAGCCTTAAAACTGTTTTTTTCTAAATTGTGGGCGTGGCAGTGGGCGTATTTTGAAAATTTTAACACTTTACCATTTCGGAACCCGAGGGAGTATATGTTCCAAATTTCAGCTTCCTAGCATAATTTTAAAGGCCTCAAAAGTTGATACGGACGGACGGACGGACGGACGGACATTGCTAAATAGTCTTAGATTTTGGTCCTGATCATAAATATATATACTTTTAGGGGTCTGCAACGAATATTAAGGGGTGTTACAAACTATGTGTCAAAATTAATATACCCTTAGGATAGGGTATAAAAAAACAGTACTATGATAATTTAATTAAAATTCATGTTAAACAAAGCCAAAGTTACTAAAATCTGCTTAAAGCTGTTCCTTAACTTAAAAATGTATTTGATGAGAGAAAGGCAACGAAAGTGTAAATATTTATGTTCACTTCTGCTCTTTTTTTCGTAAAAATTGCCGGAATCTTCTGAAAGTGTTCGTTTGGTACTTTAATGACAGTTCCTCTGCTGGAAAGAAGAGAAATTCGCTTCTGACTTTGAATTCAGAATCAAAAGCAGAAGCACAAATAAATACAACCAAACACCACAAACGTCAAATATAATATAAACATATTTAAATAGGTAATATTGTTTTTCTTCCATCCTCTTTGTCGTCATCAGATTGGCCATGAAGTGGTTGGAAATACACACACACAAATACAGCGCCATTTACACTTCAAATCTAAATGAAATATGTTTGCTTGTTCGATTGGCATCCCAGATCGGAGAGCTCTTCCCGATTACCAAACAAAAAGAGAAGTAGATTCATTTTTGAAATTTCAAACGTAACGAAAGCAATCAACAAAAATATATTGTTCACACAAGTCTTCAGCGAAAGAGAATTTAAACTTAAATCAACTCCCACCTAACACACATTTTACAATTTTTCCATTTTTACTACAAAAAATTTATTAGGTATGTTTCACGGTGGAGGGATAACACCTTGCGCTCTCGATGCCGATCTCTTTAAGGAATTTTTCGAGTAATGGGAACAGTATTAAATAAAAGTTAGTAAGAAATCGTACAAATAACTACGAATTTGTTCCTGTGGTAAATTCACCAAAGACCGAGGGTGTTGTTTACATATTAACCGGACATAACACAATTCTAGTCACCAGGTGTTATCCTGGATAGAAAACTCAACTGGAGATTGGATGTCAATGAACGAGTAAGTAAGGCAATTAAAGCTTTATAAGCATGCAACCGTGTCTCCTGAAGAAAGTAGGTAGAAAAAACCGAAATAGTTTTGTGGATGTACACTGCAATCGTGGCCGGCCTCAGGCCAATCAACTAATCTTAGGATATTTACGAAAATAGACTATGCTTGTATGAATCAGCTGTCAGGAGCTCTTTGAGAATTAGCCAAACAGTCTTCTGGAACTTAGGTCTCTTGTGTTTTCCAAGCTGTGGTTCTGGCAATCGCGGAAGCGGAACGTACAGTATTAATGTCGGGAATACCACGGAATGGTATTAGCCAAGATGCGGTAGTTAATTCTATTGAAACCAAATTCAAGTTGGTTCATCGCTGCGGCATAGAGCACAAAGCTCTTGGCTCACTGTACATGGTATACCTCTTCTGGGTTGTTCCTGGACACAGGGTCATAACCGGCATTGCGATAGCCGAAGAGCTTGCAAAAACAGGATCCGAAATGACCGGGCACTTCAGTCGATCAAACCGCCACTCTCTGCCACTCTGCAATCTTAGAGAACGAGTGGAATTTTAAATAAGGTCAGAAAGAAAGAAGGACCATGTAAACAGCTGGAAATCGTTAACCACTTGTGATGTATCACGGAAACTATTGCCAGAATATATTAGAAACTGAACCAATAAGCTTTTACGGAACGAAAGAGCATTGCTGTAGGTAGGTGCTTTAACTGGCCACAATTTTCTAGGAAACTAAAATGGTGAAACTAAATCTCAACGATGCTTCGTTGAGGAGTTACTTACAACGTACTATCTCTGTCACTGTCCGGGTCTCTATCACTTCTGAAACAGTTCTGGAACTTGTAAATTTCTTCTTTCAAGACATTGAAGAATTGTCAGATGTCTCACTCTCTATCTTTACAGGTTTCTGGAGACATCAGGATGGCTTGGCAGAATTGAGTATCCACGAGAATCCATAAGGGAGGCAGCAACCCCAGCGTATCCCCCACTGAAGCATATATCAATGGAGATTGGCCTAGTCAACCCAATTAACCTAACCTAACCTCGCATTCGTTGGGCAACTGTGCACAGTGAAACAAAGGTTATGTCTTTTTTCAATATATTTTTAATATATCACAAATGCCCACCTCTAGTACTATCAAAAACATTGCACAAAACAAACCAAAATAAACGAAAACCTAACACAAGATAATAATAAGTACACTTGACCCCATCTGAATTGTTACATCTCACGACTGCTGGACTTTCTCAAACTGTCTCTTCTCTGTTTGGCTGATTCAGATGATCTCCTTCGACGAATAATCGGGCCTGCCTGTTCCCGCGAGTAGTACGACCTCCGCAGAATGGCGCAAATAACTAAAAATGGCACAGCAATAATCACACAAACGCCGGCAAGAATAATCAACAGTACGTCGACCAGTTCCGTCTTAAGGAACCCCAAATGATTGGCGTGCGATTTGAGGTGGTCAGCTCCGGATGTCTTTAAAACCAGGTGAATGTAGTACAATGCCCGGGACATTGGATCGTGCAAGTGTTCGCGGAGGAGAGTGCCTGCTGTCGCGATGTTTTCGGTCAGAGTTGAATTCGATAGAACCCTATTAACGGCTTCCAAGAGATTTTCAAAATTTAGATCCTCATACGAAAGGTGGATGGCACAACCGCGTTGCTCTAAGCGTTTTGCATTTACCATTTGCTCGGGCAGTATTGGGATTGCTATCATCGGCGTGTGATAGTGAATTGTTTCGATTAGGCTCATTACTCCACCGGCCGAGATGAACAGTTTGACCTTTGGATGAGCTAGCGGTTGGAAACAGGCAAATTAATAAGGATTGATGCTATTTATGTGGACTACTCACCTAAGATAGCTTGTTGCGGAAACCATTCGCTTTGAAAGATGTTCTCCGCCGTCAGATAGTTCGACTGTTGCTGGTCCTCCCACTTGAGGAGGATTCCCATTGATTTGTTTATTGTCTGCAAGACGTGGAAAAGCACATCCAACTTGGATTCGGAGAAGTCCGAAGTTCGAATGTTGGCGCCGAAGCTCACATAAATGACGCCATCCGCGGATTCTTCGATGAATTTCAAAAGATGCTGGAAAAGATTGATTAAAAATAAAAACCTTTTGCATGTTAAGTCGATCAAACCTCCGGCAGCTGCTCATCGCTCAGATGTATGCCACCAACTTCGATCATATTGGGTAGAAACGAGCGCGGATACTGGACAACTGGATGGGAATTCATTAGAACCAAGCTGACATTGTGCGTCAGCTCTCTGTGATGTGGTAACACCTCGCCCTGTTCAGATGCAAGTTGCTCAAAATGCTTCTCGTAGACAGCTTGTTGGGAGATCATGTGAAAAAAGCTGAAAAACAACTGAAACCCTTGCCAGACGCGTATACGCAATCGACCTACTTGTACGTCAACTTCTCAAACAGTCCCATCAGCGTGTTAGTGATCCTCTGCCTCAGCGACATTCGCTCCGGATATGGCAGAAAGTTGCTCGAATCCAGTGCGGAATTATGCGGATTCCCTGTCATTTGATTGAGCCACGAATTTGGACCCGTCGGACTGACCACCACAATTGGAACTTTATAGAAATGGGCAAACCTGCGAAATTAAAAAAAATTAACTGAATATATTTTCTAGAAGATGAGCGAAAACAACTCACCCCAATAACGCATCACTTAGGAACATGTCGACAATCAACAAATCAAACGTTACATTGCTTCGCAGCAAATTCCTTACTGCCTTGCTGCCCAGAATCAAGTCGACGGTTGATGCTCCTGCATAAATCATTCGTGTAAATCGTTCCATTATTGACTTGTCGTACATTTCATCAATTTGCACACTCAGACCCATGTCGAGCCAATTTCTTTCGACTCCATCGATTTGAATCTCAGTAAGGCGACTGCTGATATTAGGATTGTCGTAGTCGTTATCGTCGTTGCTTGCGAAGGCACTTATCAGAGTTACATTGTGATGATGATTTGTGACAAGTTTTTGAATGATTGACCTGCCGTAGAGGTAGTGCGATTTCCATACACTTGGAAATACTGCTAGGATATTAGCTCCATGGGCAGGAGGAACAGAGATAATGCTGAGGAAAATTGGTAGAATCAGGGACAGGAATGCTTTGATGTTGCATTGAGAAAGTAGATGCATTTTAAGTGCGAATCATTGTTAAGAAAACTTAAACTTAGGGAATAGTTCAAACGTTTTTATAACTTATTATATTATTAGGAAAGATTATAAACTATGTAAAATGCTGATAAGAAAAGGAAAACATAAAAGTTTTTTTTTGTGAAATAATTTGCAAATATAAAGTTGACAGGAGTATTTGGAATGTTTTTGACATTTCCGTGTATTGCATGGGACATCGCATGAGAGAGGCGGATTGTTGCTGTAAGGCACTGGTTTCATTAGTGCAAAATAAATTCCTATTTTTTGCGATAGGCTTTAAATCTTTTTTTTATAATTTTTCACTTTTAAAGGAAGTTGAGTTATTACCTACAGCTACTGAGAACTCATTTAACTTAAAATCCACTGTGTTACAAGGATTGTTGTAGTCTTTAATTTGTGTATTTATTCTATGGAATGACAAATGCCCACGATAGAATATAGGTACATAGAGGGTATATATTTGGCACTTTACGTCGACGATTTTAACTCAATTTTAATTTCGTTCAAACATTCCATACCATCTGTGATATTTGCTGTTTTTACTGCTTTGTTATGGAGAAATTCCCAAAACGCATTAAGAGAACTCTTCCCGATGAAGTCAAACGCTCCTGGACGGAAAAAAGTGCGATCGAAGATAGACGTAGGTTTGCTATATTCGTCTATATCTTATTAATGACAAGTCATCAATGCACAGCCACAGACACTCGAATTACTCGAGTTTTTTGGGTGCATTCATTTCGTTCGATTCAAGAGACGCAAGCAGTAGACTGTCGTTTTTTCCTTTCTTCTTTTGCTTTATGCGCGACAAGACAACAATTAAAAACTCCGTTTTGTCATTCGAATCCATTCGAAACGCAACATCTTATGCCAACGTTTTCCCACTCATTTAATTCTTTTTCTTTGGTTTGAATGTTGTGCGTCCGAGTTCTACCTGACCGCACTCACTCACTCAAACATATTCGGATTCTATTTTATTCAACTCATTTTTGGCATTGTTCATTTGAACGTGTTTTTTTTTTGCCATTCATGCAGCTCTCTAGTCCACGCCAAAGAAACATTTCAAAAATACTATTTAAAGACGCTTTCTGAAATGCTGTCTATTTCTTCCCATTTATTTAAAATATATTCCATTAACATTTTAAAAATATTTTTCAATTAATAATGGTTGAACTTATTTTATATAAACACAATGACTTACGTTAATTGACTATCAACATTATTTTTATACCTACTACTAAGCCTATAAACATTGTTTTTCTCTTTTGGGTAAACGCGAGTTAAAATTTTTAATAACCATGTCCTAGGGAAAATAATTAGCAACAGTTAGATTTTCGCTTATGCGCATCCCCATTCAATGCCTGTGTATACACCTATGTACATATATGTACGGAACACAAATTTATACACACATTTTTGTGTACACAGAGAAATTCACACTTGTGGAATTGAGCATCTGGCTGATAAAATTAACCGAAAATATGAAAACGGTCGAATTAATTATGTTGTGCCACCTGGCTTAGATGTTTTGGTGAACGGAACCAACAAATATTTTGAATATAAGTCTGCTGGCACCATAAACAAAGAATTTTTAAAATAACTTGATTACAGCGCCACCTATCTTATCCTCTAAAAACTAAAACTATGAACTATTTCCGCGGGAAAACTAAATAATTTTTTATGAATAAATTTGTAAGTTGGAGCTTGATCGGATGGTTAGTTTTTGAGTTTTTATGCCGTTTTTTTATTTCGTAAGGGGGTGCAGTGGCTCATTGGTTGGCGTGTCGGGCGCCAAAAATAAATCAACTACACATTAAGAAATGAGTTCAATGCATTAAAATCAACTAGATTACAAAATATGAGTGATTTTGGAGGTAGCCGAAATACAGTCAATATGTTAACTTTGCGATCAAATTGATAGGCCAACGTTCATCGGCATTTGATGGACAAACTATTTCATACTTATTTAGCAGCTTCTTCACTATTTCTCTTCTCTTACCATTGTGACTAACATTTTAAACTTCATTGTGAATTCCTGCACCCTGTCAAATCAACTCAAATGTCATCTGTCAGCTGATATAGCAAAATGATTTGTTTATTGCACCTCACCTCATTGTCGTCGTTGGTCGATCCGGGCAGATTTTACACATAAATTTCTTCAAGTGGTTACGTCCGTGTTCGTTTCTCCGCCTTCGTCGTGCATTCGTCCTCCTCCTCCTCTTTTGCTGTTTATTGACACAGTTCTGCTGTTCAAATTAACAACTAGAATCGCTTTCACTTTCGTTTTGGCTGCCATCCAAGCAAACATAAAATTTGCAAATTGTTTCTAATTGCATTCGAACGAGCAGAACAAAAGTGTTGCGGTTCAAATAATAAACACCTGACGGTCGCATCGCGAGTGATATTCGATTTCCAGCAGCAAAGGAATTACGTAACTTGGATAACTCGAGTTACACAAAAATTCTGATATAATGGCTCAAATTGGTTATATAAATTGTATAAATTCTTGTAAAAATTATTAAATCCTTTCTTTGGTTTGTAGAACGCATCAATGTGGACAAGCCACTATTTGACCTCAACTCGTTCACTGGACGTTTTAAGCACTTTGCATGGATGACCGATCCAAGGACTGTGATGGTCTCAAGCGAGAAGCTTCTGCAGGCTAAAACTCTGGTAGAGGAATATCGATTAGGCCGAGAGCCAGCGGGCACATCGAAGGAGGACGTTAAGTACGCCATGAAATTGTATACATCAGCTTTCCACCCGGACACCGGTGAATTGCAGAACTTTTGCGGACGCATGAGTTTTCAGGTTGGTTTGTGAAGGGGTTAACAATTTGACCGCGGGAATTCCTTGTCGCAAGTGGAATGTGCAATGTGGGAAGTGTGCTCACAGAGAGACAGCCTTCTGCCTGCGGTTGCTATTTTTACAGATGCGATGCTTGTTTTGCAAGTTTGTTTGGCTACAATTTAGCAGGTGGTTGTGAACTTTTCAAGGTTTTTTTTATATAACATCGATTGAACGATAAGAGAAGTGCTAAGAAATTAACGCTTTCTAATCGATTGTCTGGGGTTGTTTATACGTTGTAAGGTATGCGCTATGAATTTTGAGATAACCTTATCTGAATTGCAAAAGGATTGTGGGGTGGTGGGTTGTGTGTAACTTCTTTTAAATTCATGGTCGGTAAGTTATTTAATCAATTTTCTTTCGAAATAACGCAATGTAAACACCCTTTTTTGCTTTTCGGCCAGCATTGCCTGGTTCCCTAATTGCCAGCACTTCCGCCTGAAAACGCTGGAGGAGTTCGGAAGCCTCTCATTCCGACCTGGACGGGAATTCTGTATAGAAAGTTTTCTGCAAGTTTAATTTGGGTGTAAAGTTGTCAGTAGATATTGGTCCTAAGCTCCTGGGTAGCGAATAAAGGATATTTTGCGACCAATTGCAGCCAGCTTTCAATTACAATCTTACTGCGCTACATGATACAAGTGGTTCGATATGCAGAAATCCAGGGATGCCTAGAGTTACATTGAGTGCCACGACCGTAGGGCTCCCGTGGTCCCGATGGCAGACGTTCTCTGGACCCGTTATAAGCTTTACTTAGGGCTAACCACAGCTATGTACATCCAAAGAACTATTTTACGTTTGAGTCCCCACTTTTCACAAAAAAAATTGCTACGTGCAGTGGGCCGAAAGTGACACCAAAGTATTTAGCATTGGGAGATCGAGGGAGAGACTGGTTGTTTAGATGGGGAAGTTGGAAGATTGGTATTTTGGTGTTGATGGTGAAGAGCACCACTTCGATTTTGCTTTGTTAAACGCCACGTCGTCGCCGGCATACGCAAGTACTTTGACACGTCGTTGTGTAGCTTCTGAAATGAACTAAGCAGGGATTTTTGTTTAGTTCTTGCATGACATAGGATCGCCATTCGCGTAGATGGGGCATATAAAGCTGGTAACATAGTCATCGCGCATAGTTTCTTCCACCGATATTTGTGTTTCCTCTTCTCTAAACTGGGAAATTAACTTTTTTCTACGTTGACTGGGCGCAGGGACTCTTCTTGCTCTACCACTCTCGACATGATGCGATTTAGCAGCTGCTGAAAATACAGCTTGAACATATTTACAGTTCCCTGCACTTCGGTGACTAGGTTTCCATCACTATTTCCTAATGGCAATCACAGTTGCTTCGCTTTCTTGTTAAGCTTCCGAATATTGTTGCGATCGCGGAACTCGTCGATTTACGTCTTCTTCTCACGCAATATTTTCTTCCCCTCTGGCTCGATGATCTTCGCTCGGTGCTCTGGTTTTAACCTGTAGCGGTAGACGCATTTAACATCGTAACGAACACTTTTTCTGGGGCGGCTTCCAGCTATTGGTCCCTCATGTGTGCACGTTTAAGATGTTAGTTGCATGAATACATCGAGTAGCACATCGATAATAACATTTTGATACCAGATTCACAAAGACTGTATCTAACTCCATGAAGTTTTTTTATTCATACAGCATTGAAACATTTCCAATAAGAGGAATGTAAGAGTCTTCAAAAATGGTTTTAATTATAAGAAACTTGTTCTATAATCTAATCAAGCTGTTTAATGGTGCTTTGGGTTTCATTCTGTCATTGTAGACAGAGTCCGTCCGTTTTTGCTCGCTGGTGGTCTGGGAGTATCGTGAATGTCCGCACATACCGTCTCGGAAAATAAACCGCTCATTTGATGGGAAATGTCTCTGGGGCATCTCCACCCGGGTAGTGTTGTGGTTGCTTCAGACAGTTGATGTGAACTTGAGTGTCCCACCACTTTTAAGGTCCTTTAAACGCATAACCTATAAAATGATGAATATAACATCGACTTGTCGCTGTCGATACAATAATTTCCACAACCGTTGATGACAGCATTCCTATGATGTATTTGTTTCAATGTTTTTACTCTTCTACTGGGGAAAAGTTCGTTGAGCCACTAAGCGAGGGGTCCCAGGTTCAAATATGGCCCTAAAAAAGTTGTTATACGCTGTCCCACCTCTTGTGAAAGTCTGACAAACATCCAAGAGTAATCACTGTAATGATAAATATTCTAAAAAAAAAGTGATGACGTTCGGAATCGGAATTTAAGTCTTCCATATAGGACAAAACAATATATCTTTGCCCACTGTAGATGCCGTTTACGCCAAATATTTTTTGTTCTATTTTTATCAAGCCGAAAAAGTGCAGGTTTACCACCACTAAAAATTAAAATACTTAATCGCATATTACCGTTTCAGGTTCCTGGTGGCATGCTAATCACTGGAGCGATGCTTCAGTTCTATCGCACCATACCAGCAGTAGTCTTCTGGCAGTTCGTCAATCAGTCGTTTAATGCCGTCGTGAATTACACCAATCGTAATGCCAACTCCCCGACAACTGTTACCCAATTGGGTGTAGCATACGTTTCGGCCACAACAGGTGCGTTGGTCGCTGCTCTTGGTTGCAAAAGCTACTGGACAAAGAGGGCGTCGCCAATTTTCCAGGTAAGATCGATCAACACATGATCCTTCCCTGTCACTGAAAAGTTTTCTTTTAGCGTTATGTTCCATTTGCTGCCGTCGCTGCTGCCAACTGCATCAATATACCATTTATGCGACAGAACGAATTCGTCAAGGGTGTTGACGTTGTCGACGACAATGGAAACGTTGTTGGTAAAAGTCGTGTTGCCGCGGCAAAGGGTATATCACAGGTAATATTTTCAAGAATTGTTATGGCCGCACCCGGAATGTTAGTTCTTCCGGTGATTATGGACAAATTGGAACGAATTCCTGCATTTAAAAAGATGACTTTTATACATGCGCCATTCCAGACGACCATGGTTGGATGCTTGTAAGTTGCGAGCTAGTATTTTTCTAACATTGTCTTAAAATGTGTATTCTCTCTTTCAGCTTAATTTTCATGGTTCCAGCAGCATGTGCTCTATTCCCACAAATGTGCAGCATTAAAACATCCACCGTTAAGCGTTTCGAACCGGAGTTGTACGAAGAAATGGTTAAAAACACTAAAGAAAACGTCCCAGAGAAGGTGTACTTTAACAAGGGACTCTAAGTCATTAGCAGCATCACCCACCCAGCAGAACCAGCAACTAACTCATAAATGACAATATCGAATATTTCTTAGGGTTTGCAGTCAAATTTGCATTTATCGTAGAACAGTCAGGGACAGTCAGTGTGTGTTATATGTTTACTCTTAAGCTTTCGTGTTTTATTTGTTTGTGTTCATGTGCATTGTATGAATTTATGTTTTTTATTGTTTATTTATTGTTTGTACAATTTATTCCGAAAATTATGTAATTTTCAATATTTTGCAAATTTTGTGAATGTTTATTCTTTTGTTAAAACCTACATATTATAATATGTGCTCAGTTGATATGCATTTTAATTTTACGTAACCACAGAATGAAATGTAAATTTCAATAACGAAAGCGACCGTAATAAAGAAATGTTTGTTTCAATGCGAAGAGTGATTTTGTTTTACTTGCTTTCAACAGAACCTGTGACGAAATTTGCATTCGGTATTTGTATGACATAGCATTTGTGGTTTCTCTATTTTTAACCAGGCGGCTAGCTATGCCCTTCGAAACGAAGCGCATTTTTTTCCTATTTCGCATATTGGTACTATCCAGTACGCCTGCGAAAGCTATCGCTCTTCGCTCTATAACATTCGCGCAACTATGCAGAACGCCATTTTATCGACTTTAAATGCAATTAATATTTTGATGGCGAATTAATTTTTCAGCTGTGGAAAACATAAAATTAAAATAAACGACAGCGAAAAATAGTGTGATTTTTTATATTTTTCTTGCATTTAGGGCAGCCAAACAAACCACAACAAATATTTAAAATAAAGTATTCCAACAAAATGTTTTCGACAGATTAATAGCAAAGTTTTTTTTTTAAATATTTAGAGAAATGTGGAAATGCCTTGGAATGTCGACATTCGAAGCATAGTTGCATAATTGGCCCCAGTGCGCTTTTTCTATTTAAAAAAATCTTTGCCCTAAAATGGTGATAGTCAATGCTTCAAAAACGTGTCCTAATATTTCTGTAATCATGTCAAATTCTCCTACGATTAAAAGTTGAGGCAAAGAATACTACAAAGTCCCACCGGTAGTAAAAACTTTTGGTCGTTTGTGAAAAACATCAAAAAATCGGCCTCTTCATCTGTTCCGACACTCAGTTACAATGACATTCCAGCTGTCAATCTGCTTGCTTCTCATTTTGCGGCTAGCTCAACGCTCTCAGATTGTGCTTTGACTCCCCATGTACTCTAGCGCGTAGAACACTCCATAAGACAAATCCACTTCCGCACTCGTACAGTGACAAGAGTACTTCAAGATCTTAATGTTCACAAATCCGCTAGTCCCGATGGTATTTCCCCCATCTTTTCTATCTGTCCTATTCTTCAGGGCTCTTTCCGAGAAGATGGCCCCAAACTGGAGTATAACGCTCATATCTGGTCCGATGCTCCAATTTCATATTTGACATCGCGAAATCACTTGACTCTCTTAGTCATCGTCGTAATGTCTCCTGGTTGTCATTTAGAAGAAATGGCCACTTGCATTCTACCCCTACAGCAATTCAACCGCAATACTCGCCATGCTAGGAATGCACATCAGTTTACCCTTAAGCCTGTATTCGGACGTACAGTGAAATACAAGGATTCGTTTCTTAACCGTAGAACGCGAATGTGGAATGATCTACCACGCTCTGTTCAGTTTACATTACATTACAGTTTACAGACAATAAAAGTTAGATCATAATTGAAAAGAACACAAAGTGGGAGTAACAAAATTTCATTATAAAAAAAAACATTTTAGTCAAAAGCTTTTGTCGTCGGACAAATAATGATAATTGATAATTTCGTAAAGTATCATATTGTCTCTTTTATAACAGAAACATGACTTAATATTTTGGAACAGTCGCTGTCGAAGCTTTCTCGGTAATCGACGTATTAATTACGTCAAGATTTTGAAAATATTACGTTCGACTGATGTTGAAGACTTATGCCTCCCATAATTAAAACTCGTAAAGTGACTAATAGAGGCAGAGACTTTAATTCCAATTACTGGAGACCTCTATAAAGCCTACCAGATAATGATAATAATGTGATACAGAAACATCACATCAGAAACGAATTCATAAACTCTTGAGTGAAAACGAAATTTCGTCTTATTGTAGCTATAAGGAAAATGTCAATAGGAATTAAATTAAACTGTGATAATATTGAAACGCATTAAAAAGTGTGTACTCTTATGAACACCATAATACGATAACGTAGGAGAAATTTCCTTTTTCCCACGAAAAAGTTTTTTACCATCAAAAATCCCGCAAACGTTAAATTTTCCATGACTTATAACACTGTTTTTAACACTTAAAGAAACCGTCTAGTGCTTGGCCTTATCGTATTAACATACGGGTTTTTTTTTAAGTTTGTCATTAACTTTGCGATTGGCGTATACAAGAAATTAAAGAATAATATAAAATTGTCTGACGAACCTGGAGGTGATAATATATTTTAAGCGAATTTGGGTTTTTGGGATGAGAAAACAAGTTTTGATAGTTTGCAAACTACCTAAATATATTCGGCCCTAGCGAGGTATCCGTCGGAACGGAAAATTCTCCGCAACGCATACTCTGTCGGAGACCCTAATTACATTCCAGGTATCCGATTTCGGAAAAGAATAATGAAAATGCGACGACGCATTGATCTGACATGCGACAAATGTAGAGATGTATAAAATGTACCGATATATGTTGACCCATATTTGTATTTGCAGAACTTTAAATCTGTATATGTTGACAGGGGGGAGGTATTTCATACTTAATACTTTTTTTTAATTTTTTTATTTAGACTTGCTTACATTTTTTAACTGCTTATCCGAAAATCGGAAAAAATTCCGCGACCACTTGCTGTCGGAGGAGATCGGACAAAAAATGGTGTGCAACTGTCACAAATGTCACTGCTAATGCATTTCATCGCACTGCAACGCAGATCATTAGTTGTGCGTTTTTTGCTGTCGGAACAATGTTCCGAACAGATGTTCCGAAGAATACCTCGAAGCAAAAATCCTCCGAATCGTAGGAAATCGGAGAATTTTCCGTTCCGACGGATACCTCGCTAGGGCCGATTATCACCTGTAGGTTTGACTTCAAACGCCCACTTACAAGCCACGTTCAATTTATTTTTCTTTGATCTCGACCAACCTTTCTTCATGTGTTGTCTGTCAAATGATACAAAATTTGTGCCAGAAGCTCTGTAGCTAAATATGATTGTATATATCATTGTTTAGTTTTAAAGAAATTTAATTAAAAAATGGTGGCGTATACGCAACATTTTCATAAAGTAATAAATTCGAGTGGAATTTCAAAATGAGCTTTTAAGTCCTCTGTCCGACGACGACGACATACGTCTGCCCTCTCTTAAGTACTCTCCTGACGATCATATACATAAAATCCTTGGTGCGTATGTGTGTCTCTCTCTACCGATTGACTTAATATTAATAAAATGTGCTGGTGAAGTTACGATGCGGATTTATACGTAAATTATTTTTTCGATTAAGCTTTGTAGATAGATCTATTTCTGCAGATAAATGAACTAAGAATATTGATAAAAGTTATTAACTAAAATTATATAAAAATAACAGGCAAATTTATATTTTACGAAATTACGCGTGAAACTCGTTGCCTGCTTATACGGAAAAGACATAATGCACGTATAGGGTATCAGCAAACAATTTATGACAGCAGAGCGAACAGAAAAAAATATTTTGGTAATTAATTCTGTTTTGAGACGAAATATAGCTTACAAATAGAAAATATAGCTTTTAACATAATTATTGCATCCCATTTTATAAAACATACAAAAAAAACACATACTCCATTTTTCGGTATTTTTTTGCTGATTTTAATGTTAAAATACATTTATAATTCATACATACAAATTTAATGTGCGTGTATGAATATATTTAATTCATTTGTTTACTTTTACAATATTTGTTTGCTTCTTTAAACTTTTCAACGATCACATTTTTATTTAATTTTTTGTTTGGTTTCTTCTCTGTAGTATTTGTTATAAACATTTCAAATTAAAAAAAAAATATTATTATATTTCAACAATACTGGTTTCAGCTTTACATTTTGCTTTAATTTTAAGTTCTATGTTTTCTTATACATATATTTAAGTTTTGGTTTAGACGTCATATTTGGTATAAAATTTGGACAAATTTTTATGTTTTTAATTTTTTGACATATAAAATTTAATCATTATTTCTTTTAGAAATGTAATGTGGATGCAAAAACATTACTATTACACAATTAATCTCTGAGGATTCTAAGTTGGTGACATTATTACCTCTATTTTGAAGATGCATTGGCCGTCGATCAATTGGAGCTTCTTGAAGTATCCTAGCATAGAAGCAACGGTACATTTAGCAATATTTAGAGGAAAATATTCCTATATAAATGAAAAAAATTCGTTGATGACATATGAATATAAATGCAAGAATCTCTACGACGAAGTGATGCGAAGTGGCTAGGTTTCGCAACATATATTTTTTGAGGCGAACCATTAGGAATGCAGTGAACTAGGAGGGTGATAATCCCTATAATTGTTATCAGAACTTCCTCGATAAAAGGAAAGACGGAAAATAAATATAATCTCACATACGCAATACATAAGCGAAAATTCTTTTCAATTAATTTTTTGTTTTTTTAAACTTTACATTCTTTTAGATCCTAAAAATCTAAGGTCAGACTAACCAACTTTGTCATGTCAGGTTGTCTGTAAGCCTAAAAGCATATAAGGTATTGTTGGGCAGAAAAAGCATTTTTCTATAGAAAGCGTAACCATTTCCATCACCACTTTCCTGTTCATCTATTTTGAAAAAGTCTTAAGAGTCAGGATATGGACAGACACAAACGCCTTAACTCGGATAATCTATGAAGCTACCAATTGTGAAGGAAGGTTTCACATAAATAAAATATCGCTTTTAAAATTCAATTAAGGTAAGCAGAACATAAACAGGTCTAAACGAAGACTTAAGATGGCATGGTGGAAACGATGCGACGATGAATAAGGGAGCCAACCATTTATCTGAATCTGTTATTGGTGCACCGGAATGGATATGAGCGCTGTACTTCATTTTCAGCGTAAATTTTGAATACTTTCCAGCTAGATCAGAAGGGCTATAATATTTCTGTCATCACTTAAGCAAACCTAAACATTTTGCAACGGTCTTGGATTATATAATATGTTTTAATTAAAACGAAGGATATCAGTATGGCACCTATCGACAAACATGCAAGTGCCATTCACGGGATAACGCCAGAGAGTAATAGGGTTACGCCTCAGTAACAGAAGACACCAGTATTCTAAGATCTCAAGTACAGGTGGAGACAAAGAACAAAAACCATCCAACAATGCGTTTGTACTCCGCTCCGGGCATCAAAAAAAAACCTGTCTGGAATTCTTTATGAAGGAAGACAACCTGTTCCCTATCTAAAACCATGCGGTCAGACTATACAGTAAGGGAACTTTTTCACTGGTCTAGTCGGCCTGGACATTAAATATTACATTTACTACGGCATCAGCAATATCTCGACAAATAGTATTAGAAAAAACATCGAAGAAGTTTGAGGGAAAAATTTAGTATAATTACCCCAGCTACTGGAGAATGCAAACGACATGCGAACCTCCGTTTCAAAGACGAAGCCACCGCAGATGCCAGAGCGTTTGGTCTGGATAACTGGAAGCAGCGTGTCCGGGACCGTAGAAGATAGAAGGCTGCTCTGTCTCAGGCAGAAACTCTTTTACGAGTCTTGAGCCCGTTCAGTCACCAGTAAGGACTTAAAGATATTAAAAACAACAAGCAATAATAGAAGTATTGCTATATGCAATATGCATACAAATGACAAAATACGAATAAGAAAACTAGGATATTCACAAAATTATGTTAACATGTGAACTTTTCAAATATCATTTTTTTTTTTTGCAATTCTAGTTCTTTAGAAAACAATCAAAATTAAATTTTATATTATTTGCAGGAAAACCTAACACACCACACATCATTTTTCTTGGCGTCGATCGTACAAATATCGATCAAAAAAATGTTGTTCAAAAGAAATTGATTTTGTTAAAAAAATTTTTTAATTAATTCTAAAATATGTATATGTATTCGTTCATTCATTTTTATTTAATATATAGGAAAAAAAAGTAGTTGTCCATTGAATTAACAATTATGTATTTTAAAAATTTGTATTATTAGTTTTCACAAAAAAATTTCCCATGCATACGAGCATTTATTTTTTATATAAAAGGTACAAATTGTGTTCATGGACTTACAAAATGTGAGTGTTTCCATTTGGTTTTTCTCTTTGAAAATACATTTATATAATTTATTTGTTTTTATTATAAATAAAATCCTCTAAAGCAGAGTTATAAAAAGTATTACTTTTGATATCTACTGGCGGCATTTCTGTAATCTACGAAATATACTTTTTATATATATAATTTTTATTATAAGATTAGAAATATATACTTTTTTTTGTGTTTCGTTTAATTTTTTTATTGCATGAAATTGCATTTTGTATTCAAATTAAGAAGAAGTTACAACCATTTCCTTCATACACAATTGTATGCAAATAGAGTTAATCAATATTTTCAAGTAGCAAATAATTTACATTTGTTTCATACACATTTTATGTATCTACCTATATAAATTATGTTAAATATCATAATTTTAATTATTAACGGTATAGATGTGTGTATACATATAGTTATTTATTTATTTAAGTAAAATTCGTACATCAATTCGATTTGTACTTTACAAATTGTAAAAGTACAGCTTTACTTCTTACAATTTGTCGTTACATATCGCGGGGGGGGGGTTTCCTAAAAGGATTTAAATACATTTTGTCCAAACGCTAAACAGTGTCATTTCAGTATTAATGCAATTTGTTTTGTTTTTTTTTATTATTATTATCTAAATGAATCTATCTACTTACCTTATTACACAGCCCTGATTGTAAAATCCTTTAAAATCATTCAATCTTGTTAAACGTTTTACCTATATTTGGTTTTTTTTGGGTCGATTATTTTCATTTCAATTAACTTTTATTTTTTGAACTTTTCGGTTTTCTTTCTTTGTGTTTAGTTTGTTTCCTGGGCTTTATTTTTGTTCTATGGATTTATAGTTCCTCGAATTCAACTCTTTGCTCAAGTATTTATATTCTATTTTGGCAAACATTGTTCGATTTCTCAAACAGATTTATACTTTATATTATTTTTTTTAATAAAAAATGCTTGAAATAAAATATTGTTTTTGGTTAAAATTAACGGATTGCAACACAAAAAATCTTATGATGTTTTGATTGATTGATGAGAATGGGTATCGCCTAAAAAGCTACTATATTGTGATTCATCGTCCAGCTTCTTGCGGTTCTTTATAAAAAGTCTAATAATTCAATTAACTTTGGACATTTTGTTACATCTACAGGCGCACCTGCACAATTTAGCTTGTTTAACTCTCATACCTATAGATCTTCACTTCATACCTTCTTATTCTTCACTGCTAGATGCGTTATCAAGTAGCTACTCGAATATTAGTTTAAACCATAAGACCATGTGCGTCACCTGAAAATGCTAAAATCAGTCCCTAGAATGGACATGTTTTATTACATCACCGATATTATGCTTAGGGAATACAATTTTATATACATCGATAGATTAAAAATGGAATCTGGAGTCTTTGGACCCAACATCAATGTTTCGATACCTATAGGAATGTGTACGGTATTTCAGGCGGAAATCCACGCCATGCAAATTTAACTTCGCAGAAGGAAATTAAAGGTGAAAGAATATATATAGTTTTAGATAAATCTACAGTAAATTCTAGACAATACAGAGCTACGATGCTTTGCAAAACCTAGCCAAGCAAGGTCCAACCTTGTCACAAAGGTATTGTTGGCAATGAATCCGCAGAAGAGTTGGCTAAAGATGGATCGGATCTGCGTTCTTAAGATCAGAGCCCTATTGCAGAGTCCATTGGGCTGCTGCCGTACTGCTAATTAACAATTAAGTGTTCCAGGTTTACGACAATCCAAGAGATAAGTTAGGAGAACATTAGGAAGCTGGTGGACTTTATCATAGGCCACTGCTGCTTGTGGTATCACCTTAATAAAATAAATATGTGCTCGGAAATGGATTGTATACAGAACATACATTTTTAGAGGATGAGGAAACCTCCGAACACATACTCCGTGAATGTCCGACCCCGACCCTTCATTAATTAAGACGACGGATCTATCAAAAAGAGTTTCGTGCATCAGCAGAGTTAGGAAACACTGCAACCAAGGACATAGAGAACAAAGTAATCACCCCTCTTTTAGGTTAATATCCCTTATTTGATACAATAAACCTTTCGCTGTGTCAGCGAGGGAAAATTAAAAAAAAAATCCAGAAGTGAGAAGTATTTTATAAGGAAAAAGGAGGAAAACTAAATAATAACTCTGAGACTGGGAATTTAAATTTTCTTAAATAATATTTAGAGTAATTTAGACCAGTTGTTTATACGTTCGTTCGATTGAGGTATTTTCATACTAAACAAACTCTGTCCAGAAGATATTTTTCAATTTTTTCCATAGCATCTCTTTTAAAGAGAACATGTCCCCTATTTTATCCGCGATCTTTATAACACTTTTATATTCGCGTAGGCATATTTTTATTCTCTATTTTGGAACCTTCTAATTATAAGATAAATTCCTCTGCTTTGCTATAAGTTTTGTTCCAGCGAATACCTCAACCAAAAAGGAAGGAATGGACAAATGAGTGTAATTAGACTTGGACGCTTATTATTTTTTTAACGCTAAAGTCACTAACACTTTTACTTTTCATCGCAATGAGAGAATGGCCTTTCGTTTAAGAATAGTTTCTTATCTGGCAATGCAACAACCTTAACCTCGGCCAGTTATTCAAGGCATTCACCACCAAAATATGCAAGGTATTGTTTGGTATTGTGTGCATGGTAACGAATGCATCTTAATTTTATAATGTGATGCTTGAAAGTACGAGCTACCATTCAATATACTTTAGTAGGTTTTTCAATGATTAACAATAATTTTGTTATAGAAATTTTTCCTGACCTCGAAAATCACATTTTTAATATAATTTATTAATCAAATAAATTAATAATATATTAATTTCATAATTTAAATGCAAAATAAATATTTATATGTACTTATTTTAGTAGAAAATAATACAATTTGCAAAAATTGTTCCCATATTTTCTCTCCCGGCTCGGCAACAAAACAAAAACACACGCCAAATTGACAGGATGCGCGACTGATCGATTTTGATCGAAACCTCACATAACAACCAGGTTTTGAAATCTGAAAAATCTGTGGGAAAATTCCTGATTTTGATGGAATGATTTTCAATTTGGAATGCTACTGATCCTACGTTTACGGTTTTTCGCAATTCTATTACCCAAATATACTTTACACGACATTTCTTTATATAATAGATTTACAAACTGGCTACGTTTAAATTTTATTTAAAGGAGCTCCTTCACGGAATTATTGCTTTCAGTATGACGTTGCAGTGTGTGTGTGGAACTCTACACGTTTTTGAAAGAAGCAAAATACCTCACGGTATTAACAGCTGTCTTAGTAACATTTAGGTACCCCTTAGGGTTTAGGTTCTCCATTTGCATGCATTTTGGCAAAACTGCAACTTTTCAAATGAGTTAAAAAAAAATATTAAAATGGTGGTAGAAAATGAATCTTTTAAAAACCTTCAACCTTCACCTACGTTGAATGCAAACCGTTATACAAACATAAATACAGCTAGGTTCCACATTTCGCTTTCACTTGAAAAGAAATCGAAAATGAATTTGCGTTCACTTTAGTCGATTTCGATTTCAAATTTTTCGAAATCGAACCAAAGTGAAATTGTGATTTTAAATCTATCTGTATCATTCGATATTAAATGGTGAAAACAGAGTAAAAAATTCAATTTTAAACAAGTCTGAGGAATCTGAAGATCTTCTAAGAGCTTTAAGGAGAAGAGATCGAGTGTCACAGAAGTTTTGTGGGAAAATTGGAGTAAAGATGTGAACAGTCACGGTCCACCACACATGGACGCGAGTGGATGAAAAAAACAAATTTGATTCTCCAAAATCGTTAGCACTTTTCCCAAAATTGTTCATACAGTGCATCGCCCCAAAGCGACGTCAGCATCTTTTCCGATTTACCTTTGGAAACTTTGTTCGCCAAGAAAATGCAAGACTGCGCCTAGGAACGTGACAGGAATTGAAGATTTTGTAGCATAAGATATTCTGTATATCTTGTACGCAGCCTCTCCAATTTCTAAGGGACTAGATATATCTCTCCGCCTTCGGCTTTTTATTTTTTATTGTGTGTATTTAAACCTTTCAGTCTGCAATCTCGAAGCAATTAAAAAGCAATTAAGTATACCTTAAAACGCGTGAACAACAAAATAATTTATTAAATAGACCTATTGTTATATTGTTAAACATTTTTTTTTCGATTTCTATGAACATTTTCGAAGCAAACAGCATTTTAGGGAAAACCGCCCACAAAAATTAGGTGTGGCAAAAAACTTTATATGAAAAATTTGTGAAGGTGAGCAGTACCTTGTGAAAGTTGTAAAACTTTATTTCTCTAACTTAAGCTTTAAAACGGTTTTTCTAAATTGTGGGCTTTGCAGTAAGCGTATTTCGAAAATTTTAAAACTATCATTTCGAAACCCTAGGGAATATCTGTTCCAAATTTCAGCTTTCTAGCATAAATTTAAAGGCCTTAAAAGTTGATACGGACGGACATTGACATCGAAATCTAAATAGTCTTAGATTTTAGTCCTGATCATAAATATACATATATACTTTTAGGGGTCTACGATGGATATTAAAGGGTGTTACAAGCTATGTGTCAAAATAAATATACCTCTAGGATAGGGTATAAAAATGTGTCAAATGACAGATATCAGCTGTTTTCAATTTCAAGCTAAAGGTGCGTTCAGACGGTCATCCAAACTTGTCACCCGGATGACATCTTCACGTCATTATGACGTAGATTTTCTTCTAAAGTGGTTTACCCGTCTGGAATGGAACAAGTTTTCTGACGTCAATATGTTATCCGGATGACAAGTTTGGGTGATCGTCTGATTGCACTTTAGGTGATTTCGAAAAAAATCGAAGTTACCAAATCGATCAGAATATAGAACAATAAAAATGATTTCACTCGATTTGCAATATCGATTTCGATTTGATTTCACTCGATTTCTGGAACCTATCTGATAAGAAAAATTGTTATTCCATTTGACACCCAAGTGTTTGACACCGGTTTTTTTAACTTCTGCATTAAGACAGCATCGATACGCCCTTTGTTGATGTTTCCAAATTCAACCTCCATCTTGACTTAAGCTTAACAACATTTTAAAAACCAAATACCAACCGAATTCGAAAAAAATAAATATTTGTGACGCAATATAAACGTGATCACCACTGTATATTATATTCCGTTAATTTTATGTGAGATTTCTCGCATAGCAGTTTAAACTCGATCTGTATACGGGAGAAACAAGAAAAAAAAGCTATATTTTACTGCACGAGCTCTGAACAACTTAAAAAAATGCTCACTTCCAGTTCTATTCGATTAGTTCACGTGTACGGCACAAAATCACAAACCATCGGTATCTACGAAACATTCACTGGAAAAACGCAATATGCATTATTAGGAACAAATTTCTTGGGCCTTAAACGGTTTAAATCAAATCCATCTTTTGGCTCTAGTTCAATCGGCTCAAAGCAAAGCATATAATATAACAAAAACAAACTCACCAAAGTTTAGAGAATGGCATGGCACCAGACGATTGACAGATCAGACTCAAAGTTTGGGTGCTAATTTGCTAAGGAGTATTCTTATTGTCTATAGATTTTTCAGAAAACATTTTAAAGTGGAAATATTAGCAAAATTAGAAGATGGCAATATAGACTGTGAACTAAGTTCGGGTATGACTGCCAGTATGATCCATATGAATATCTAGAAAGATATGCACAGTAACAATAACATAATAATAGCAGCGATTACCAGAAGCCACTGGCCTATAGCAGACTATAAAGTAGGTGAAAAATAATTTTCTCAGTTTAAGGAAAACCATTCAACTCCCTTGAGGAAGTCTCAAAAAATATTTTTAAAAACGAATTACGCTGTCCATTTTAGCATGTTGGATCTAGATTTCTCTCATTGGGGGTCTGCATGCAACTGGCAATCTGTAATGTAACTGAAAAGAACGTTTACCGTAGACTCCAATTTAAATATTTTTATCTATCGCAATGAAACTCTATTGTCTCTAAACTGTAAAAAAGTTAAAAAAAACCACACAAAATGATAATATAATAATTTCTTTTGCGGTTTGGTTTTAAAATCATTTTACAAAAGCAATTTAACGCAATCGTTAAGAAAGGCGCCATTAGGAAAATGTTTCTATCAAATTAATTCAGCGAACAAAGCTAAAAGAAATATATATGTAATTTAAAACAAACCCCCAACTAAAAGAAAAGAACAAAAAACTAAAACGTTTGTTTTATAGTCGCATTTAATTGCTCTTTTGTATTTTTATTATTTTTTCATTTGATTAATAGTTTTAAAAAATTGTTTTCGTCGTTCAATGTGAATTTTTCTTCTGTTTCATTTTATACAAATTAATAAAATTCTTAACAAAAAAATAAAGATATGTCGTGTTTTCTTTTAATTGTGTAAACATAAAGTATCAATTGAAAACAAAAAAAAAATAAATTTATTTATACATTTTATATTTATATGTTTATATTATTTAATAAACATAACTAAAAGTCAGTCTATTACATTGAAAAATAACATTTAATTTAGTTATAATTTTAATTAAATGTTAGATGTATAATAATAAAAAAATTCATGTGAATGTTTTTCTTCTCTTTAATTTTTAACAGAATAATGATGTAAAATAAATATAAAATATAATGTTATATACCTTTCTTGTTATTAAAAAAAAACAAGAAACATATTATTGTGTATTTGACAATATGTATTTAGTTTCGTTTGTTTTTCTTTTATATTTTAGGTACATTTAAACAAATGCGGATACACATACTTTTGTACATATTTGAATTTTGTTTTCTTTCCGCGGTTATTTTGTTATATAAAAAATACTTTGTAAGTGACTTTTCTTTAACTTTTATGTATCATTAATGAAGTTACAAATATTATATAAATTTTTTTTTTGATAAAAATTGGCTTTTCAGTTTCTTTTTTGTTTCTTTTTTTTTTGGAAAGAACAAACAGTTTTGTGACATTTGATGAATGCTTAAACATAGTAATATGGCTTTTTCCTTAAACATTATAAAATATTTTATTTATTAAAAAAAATCGTTTTCTATGCACGGAAAAAATGTTTTTAAAACATTTCTCGCGCCGATGTAACTACACTTTGACTGAGATGAGTTAACAATTGTATTTTTTGTTTTTAATGTAATAAATTTTTTTTATTAAATATATATATATACTTTTTTTTAACAATACTAATATATGTGGGGTTGTGTGTATATATATCAAATTTGTATGTTTTACTTCTTACTACCTCACAAAATTTAAACATTAAAAAATATATTGATTTTTTGTTTTTTTTTTGTAAACAATTTTTCGTTAAATATTTTTTGTTTTTTTTTTGTTTTGAATTATTTATTTCAAGCAACAACCAATCGAGTAGGAAAAAGTTTTGTTTACTGCTCCTTCTGCTCGTCGTCTTTATCCAATTCACGCGTCTCCTCCTCTTCGTCTTCGTCAGCAGCAGCATCATAACAACAAATTGAAGACGAATTTGACATCTCTACTGTAGTTTCAACACTTGCAATTTGTAGTGCCGATCTAGCTGTCACTGCTGCTGGTGATCGCAATGGTGGCGATCCAGTGGCAATATTTTCAACAACTGACACCGCTTCAGCGGTCGTTGTTGTCGACGATGATGTCGTGGACGCGGGTGACACATTATCGGAGGCCAAAGCCACCGGTTCTTCACTACCAGCAGTAGGTGGCAGAACAAAACTCTTTCCTACAAGTTGATCTCATTTGAGTCCCGTATCCGATGATGGTGTCCATCGGTCAAATTCTATGCCAGAGTCTGGCGAGACTCCTGTAGCTTTAACGTTCGCAATGAAACCGCTTGTTTGCATACATTTGCAATCACTGGCAATACAATTACATGTGAATTTATTGCTCCCACGTGCAGGATAGTGATCAGAACTGCCGGTTGCGTCCATGAGGGTGGTTTCGTTGGGACTGAGACGACGTTTCTGCTCGAATGAATGAAGTTGTTGCATAAAGTGGAAATTCGGAGAGACATCTGGCTTGCGAGCACGCACTAATGTGAAGGCTTCATTTAGGCAGAGCTTTTGCGTATGCATTAGATAGGCGAGTGTTACCGTGACAGATCGTGAAACACCAGCCAGGCAGTGGACCAGCACGGCTGCATTTTTAGAGCGGGCTTCATCTGTAAACAAAGGAAATCAAAATTAAATATATTAAAAACATAAGAAATTTGAGATCAATTTGAACACTAATTTAACGCTAAATTTGTTTCATAGTGTGTCGATATCCTGATCATAACCTCGTGCAATAAAACAAAAGAGACGAACAGAAAATAACGACATGACGCTTGTTCCAAATTAAATTAAAGCTTTCTAAAAAGTGTCGTATGCGAGTCATGCCGCTGGGCAATTTATCAAATCGACCGGAATTCAGTCACACTTTGCATTTGATTTGACTTATCAACATTTAGAAACCGTCCAGTACCCCAATATTTTCCGGGTCTATAGAAATACGAATTCTCTGAAACTGAAAAAATTAGCTTTATTTGGCGGGTTAAAAGGTCAATGCACTCCTCGGTATAGTACGATCAAACTAACTTTGCCGGGCAGAAGCGTCAGCTCTTTGGCAACCAGATTGAAGGAACATAGCTACATCTGACCTGCTGTCCAAGTACCGTACACATGCGGTGAGGAGCCTTTCTGTCCTTACTTTCAGCAAAGAAATGCAAGCCAAGTAAAAAGAGCTAAACTTCCATAGTATTGCTCGTATTGTACTATGCATATCTAGAAATACACGTATATATCTTGTGAACCAGTCTGGGGCTGAGCCTCCAGGTTCTTCTAAACATCATGCGGAACTGATGAACCAGATCTGCCTCTATGTGTTGCGCGAATAAAAGTTTTACTGCTACAGCCCAAATACCCCACTTTGAAAAATAATGTAAGTTGAGTAGCCGATAACTGATTCCACATGATTGTAATGAGCACAACCCCCTGAAAAAACCATACACAGCTTGCACTGTTCAAACGCAGCTGACAAATCTACAAAAAGTAAGATTGTTAAACGGACCCTCAATATCCAAAACGAATTTAACCTGCGAACAAATGCACTCTACCCGTATGCTTTACCACAGAGTAATCAACCAGATAGTCAAAGTTGAAAACCTCTGTCCCCTTAAACCAAAAAAAAAGAATAATAATGGCAGCCAAACCCTCTCTTATAGATCCAATCTGTAAATATGTGTAAGTCAGAGATTTGACGCTTGTTTGGTGGTATTTAAGAAAATAGATGAGATTGCTTTGAAAAATTACATTTCAAACATATTTATGATTTCTTATATATGTGCAAGCTTCCCTTTTGATTTGCACGTTAAGGCCCATTTAAGTGCAAATTATATGGGTAAAAAACATCAGAGTTTACGTTTGAGGGCGAATTAAAAGAGATGGATATCTGGTTAATTACTCATCTCTAATTAATCTGCACATCGATCACATCTTCAAAGCTCTTAAAGCTAAAATAAAGAAAGGCTAATGTGCTAAAGATTTTTGGAAGATCATAAGTGACCACACTTTAATTTTTAAAAACTATTGATACTTAATCACCACTACAATCAATCACCTCTCATTAAAACGAGGAGACTGTTTCGTCCGAAACTCCCGAGTAACAAGACTTTCTACACCATCGCCACGCATTCCACATTTAGGGGCTTACATGAAATTATTAAGTTGCTTTTTGGTTCAAAAGTTAAAAATGCTGTCAAATGCTGACACGTCTTAGAACTCACCCAAAGTTCTGAGTTGTCATATATCTTCACTACAACAAAAAACAAAAATGTGCACTTACCAATAAACTGTATAGCTCTTGGAAAGTGCATCGCCAAATCTTGTGAATAATGATCTGTTATTGGAATCTTTAAATACTGTATCCCACCGGAACCCTCAAAAACATTTGGAAGATCAGGAGTGACGTTTAAAACGTACTAGAAAGAAAAAAACAAAATTTTAAACAATTATTATACATATTTGAAGAAATATGTTACAATGTAATCATTACCTTAATATTATATTTTTGTAATGCCCCTGAATCGCCACTATGTGAAGCATTGCCCAAAAAAAGTCCCGGCACTATCTCTACTGGTGCTTCATTGAAATTATGATGTGTTGTACTCTCACAATCTGACGATTCAGCTGAACTGCTGCAAGCTGAATCTGAATGGGGTGTCGATATCCTCAAAGATCTGGAAATTAAATAAACAAGACGGATTTATTTATAAATATTCAATTTCATTAATCTTTAAGCTATAATACTAACCTTAGTCCCATTAGTTGATCGGCTTGTGTACCACGACTAGATTCCATTTCCTGATTTTGATTGCTATCATCTTCACACCATTCCGGAAATGCATCCCGGAAACTTGAGAAACCGTCTGGAAATAGCAAAGGGAAAATAAATTCATTATAAAAAAAATGGATAAAACGAAAAAACAACATCCACAAATAAAAGCATCATAACATAAAAAAATATAATCAAAAAAGAAAGGGAGAGAATGTTAAAAGGAAAAAAATAATAATAAAAAAAAAAAGAAATACCACTCGCTAGCGTACAAAAAAAATGCAAAACAACATCCGCCGTGTTTGGTAACGTTTCACTTTTGAAAATAAAACTTTAACCGACAACAAAATGAAGAGAATAGGAGAGTTAGTTTTTGTTTGTATTCTGTTGTTTTGCAAAATAATGCTTGCCAATTTAAATGGCAAACAACAAACGGATAAAGGAAGTTGGCTTTTCCTGTCAA
The DNA here is from genome assembly GCA_963576555.1 of Ferdinandea cuprea. Lineage (NCBI taxonomy): Eukaryota > Metazoa > Arthropoda > Insecta > Diptera > Syrphidae > Ferdinandea > Ferdinandea cuprea. The sequence goes on along the minus strand of OY754960.1, from coordinate 80,736,588 downwards.
TAGAAAATAATACGTGTGCGGACTGATTGTAGAGTTAACTACATGTTAATTTGAAGAATTTTTACTAGCAATGCCTAGATCAATTTTATGCGGACATTTAAGGGATATGGACAGTGAAAATATAGTTAAGTCATTTAACGGAAATGGCGCAAACTCTAGCTGATATAAATATTAATAAATACTGTCATATTTGGCATCACTTTTACATGATTCGGAAGCCGAAATTACTTACTAGATTACTTTTAACAAAAATTCCTATTCGTGTATGGAAAAACAATGGATTTAAGGAAAATAAATGCCAATAAATATAATTTCAAAATATCCGGTTGATATTCTCCTACAAATTTGATTTTCAGGTGTCAGAAGAAAATGTAGAAGTGGTATTAAAAATGAAGTATATGTAGCTATTGTAAAAAATCTATGAATATGACTGACAACTGATGATAATTTATCATATTTATGCGATTAATTGCCTTTTTCCTTATTAACTCGGTGAAACATTCGCTACTTATTTATTACAATACGTGAGTCGTAAATTGAGAACACCTGACAGCCTTTATATGTTACGAGAATCAAGAAACTTTTACCATTGTTTTGCCCTCTATTTTCATCAATCTTCCACTATTCTTTTTTTTAAAGAGTCGTTGAAAGAAAAAAAAAATACGTATTTTGGAATGCAAACTGACATGTCGTAAAAAAGCAATTTTATTTTTATATCTGGAAAATTCATAGGTACATAGTGGTATGTTGGACTGATTTGTTTGCATTATTTTATTGTTTTTTAAAAGAAAGGTGTGTACATATTTGACTTGTGAAAAAATACTGTCAAAATGTAAAAGTTTTTCGGCAAACAAAATTTAAAATAAAATTTGTAAGCATAGTGAAGAAGGAACGATAATAAAATGTCCTTCGTTAATTTTTCATTCTCGTAGAATTTCAGTAAAACAATAAAAACTGTCAAAATTGTATTTTCATATTTCAAAATTGTATTTTCCGATTCGTTGTCACAAATATATTTTTCTATTATTATGACAATATAATTTTAAGTGAAAATGTACGGGTACTTTTTATTGAAATGAGTTCATTAGAAACTTTTCGTGTTTCCTCGAGCAAAAGTGAGCTTCAATATTGGCAGCACTGTAAATCGTACAACTTTCAATTGACACCAGTTTCGAAATAGCACTTCGCGCGACTCCCTTCATCGCACTGGACGTCTGTTCGGCTATTCGTCTTAGAGCTACATAACAGCGGTCCAAGAAAAAATTACGTTTCCCCTTTGAATGAATTTGTGACCCTTACAAAAAGGATCGACACCATAACACATTTACAGTTTGATAAATCTTAAAATGTCACCATTCCCTCCAGTTTATTGCGGAAGAAGCGGGGCTTTAATGGAAGACACTTATCTAATTTTACATCGACTACATCGAATCAGCTCAAGTAATGGTAAGAATATTATGGTAGTTCAATAAGTCTTATATTGGCTAAAGAGAAACGTGATACATATATGCCAAGGATATCCTCATTTTTCGGGCATTCAAATTAGCCCTTCGAATCTGTCTCCATAAACAACATCGTGTGGCACCAATCGTCTCTTGGTGAGATGAAGAAGCAGTTGTTAGATGCCGGGGTATCGTAAGAACTTTGCTCTTCTTGCCGTTCTCTCAAGAAGAAGAGAGCTCCATTTGGATCCTTTTTACTTATCTATCTATCATAGACCATTTCTTAGGTGGTAAAAAGTCCGAAAACAAAACGTTTTCATATTAATCAACAACAATATTCCTAGTTCCGTCATATGTCGACCTTATAAAAGGCTAGAAGCTGAAAACTTCTTTATTTGGCATTTAATATTTTTTTTTGTGATTGCAAAACCGTGTCACTTTTTTTTTCGTTTAAACACATAAATATTTTATTGGTTTCTAATAAGAAACTACATAATTATAAGGTTTCTTTGTTTTCTACTTTAATGCTTTCTGATAGAAAACTATTTAACGCAATAAATACGGCATTGTTAATTTATGGGTTAATTATTTTCTTAAGAGGTTTATTATTACCCTTTATTATAAGATAAGTGAATAAAAGATTGTAAGCAATTGCTAAAACATGAGAAACATGATTGGTTGTAAAGAAAAATATATGATTCACTGAAAGATTCAATTCAAAGATATTTAAGTGATGACTAAAAAACACAAAATTAATTTCAATTTATATGAGTCAAAAGTTTTAAACCCCAACCACAATTTAAATTTGTAACGGATTTACACGAAATTTTGTATCACGTGGAGAAATATGAAAAAGAGGAATGAGAAAAACGAATGAGCACAAGATATGTAGGATTCCCTACAGCGGCCTTGCTTTGACAGAGTTAAATTTCTGCTCTGAGCGGCACAAAAAAACTTGGCGATGGACATAGGAAGCTAAGGTAGCGAACACTGTCATAACCATCTTAAAAACAGCCGCAAGGAGAAGTAGAAATGGTAAGAAAATACAGAAATTGTAAACTGACTCTTCTATTCGTGTTTATCACTTTCGTCAATTGTCAATTGATCAGTACAAATTAAATCCATCTCTGGTATGCATTCCAAATTTCGAACTGTCACATAATTTGTTATTTACCAAAGTATGGCGATGAAATTTAATAGTATGCTAATCAATAACTGATTAAACAGCAACCAGAGCTACAATCTATTTCTATTTGTTTACAATGCAACAATTTCGACCTTTTGTACTCGACTTTATAATGACTAAATGACAACTCTATAAATAATCTGTCTAGTTAAAAATAGATATTTGTAACTTGATGAATTGGAAACCGAAAAAAAATAAAAACAGACTGCGGGTGTGTCTTGAGAACATAAAATCTTTCTGCAACAATGTTTCGAAAATAAATCAAATTTATGATGACACTGACAGGTGTCATTTATCATCAAAATACCAAGTGAAGTATCGACTTGAATTTGAATATTCTAAAGGTGTAAATGCCAATGGCAAGTGTCAACTGTCAAACAAAAATGTATACGAAATGCATATTTCTTGTTAATTTCAATCGAATGAACTTATTTTGTTTTGCTTATTTCAATAAACCTCAATTAAAATGACCGATTTATTAGCAACAAGTTATTTTAGTCTTTTTTTTATTTTTATTTTTTCATTCTCCCTATGGTTTATTCTTCGCGCTATGAGCTTAATTGCTCGATCATGATAAATTGAGACGCGGATCGCAAATAAATTATTTATTTTGTTCATCTTTACAGTGCGAGGAGGAGATGGCGATGAGATGATTACTCACTTTCATCGAACGAAAAACATGAAATGAATGTATTTGTATAAAACGCTGCGTAAACGGAGACGCTTTTAAATTCCCTTTGCACAGTTGAATTAAAAATATTGAAATACACCAACTGAGTGGTATTTATGGATTTTAATTATTTTCATTAGCTTAAAAGTTTTCGTTAAAGAAAAACACTGCAACTTGTTTTTTTTTTTCACTTTTTAAAGTTGACTTGTTAGTGACGTAAAATTTATCGGCTTTATTTAATTTGTTCGAAATTATACCCATTCAATTCTGGAGCAGACGGTAGTTTTGTTTTTATAATTTATTTTTACGACTGTGACAGTTTTGAATGCAAAGGCGCTATTGGCATGTCCATATGTGTATGAAGTTTTATGTTCGGGCGGGCATTTTTTGTATCTGCTTATCACTTTGCGCCATTCGAGAAGAGTATGACTTACAAATTAAACTTGATAGGTTTTTTTATCAATTTAATTGCGACTTTCGCTATACATTTTGATTAAATGGGAAACAAAAAATAATTTTTTTCGTGTTTAAACTTGTCTTAGATTGCGGTTTTGTATTTTTTTTTCCTTATCGAAGTCAGTTTTGTTTGAATTTGTATGGGGTGAGTTGTTGGTACTTATCGCAATGGCGCCTTCAACCATATTGTATGTCTAAGCTTGTCTCAGAATTTGATTATTTTTTTCATCATAGTCTGGAAGTATTTTTAAAAAAATTGAGCTTATCGTTTTGGCGTGCGCATATTTGTCTATCTAACTTAAGAAGTCACCGAGTTTTGTGTTCCCGACGAATTTTGGTAAAAAAATGTTTGGGTGACTCACGTCTTGCGTGTATAACCTTTCGGAAAGTATATTTACAAACCGTGTTTGTCATAGCCGTCACTGTGGATGTACTTATAACAAATGTAATTGGTTTTGCAAATTTTATGCTGATTTTGATTACAAAGAAGAAATTAAGGACTTTATAGAACCCAACGTTTTCATTTTAACAGCCACTAAGAATTCGATCGCAGACATAGACTATCGACCACCATTTCGTAGGTAGATGATGAAGCACTTTGAATGCTATTCACAAACTTGTGCTTTTGTGTTCCACCTCATTTGTACATCTTGCTAGAACTAAAGAGGCCCGGTACCGAGGATAGAGTATGGTCCCGGGCAGAGATTCTTTACGAGAGTCCGTTAAATAAGTAAGTCAGTGTACTATTTTATTTTTCCCAACTACATGAACTAACATTCACCCAAACCAAAAATGCAAATCTTTTCGACAAAATCAAAAAAATTAAATTCGCATTTAAACTCAAATTCATCCTGGCTCCCAAGAAGATATACGTCTCGGTTATAAACCATTTAATTACATTCCTTCATCCAAATGCTATATTCACTGTCTCATCGCATCAAAACTCATGATTCATTTGAAGTCATATTTCAATTTATTTCGTAAACATACTATTCTTAAAGAAAATGTTTATGTTTATAAAAAAATGTTTACGTTTTTCAATAAAAAAAGAAACACAATCAGACAAAGTTACAGACTCTTCTAGCTTTTGATTTTCAACATTAAAATCGATTGTAAGGAAGAGAAACATCATCAGTAAAAAAAAGTCGAAGTCAACAAAATTAAAAACACGAAACAATCCTCTTTACTTGGAAGTCACCCAAAAAGTCATAAAAAATCTTTGACAAAAATAAAACAAGAAACATTATTTTTTTTTCCTGTTTTAATGGATTCTGATTCTGACCTCCATCACCACGACCGACGACAACAACAACGACGGCGGCGGCAAAGAATAAGTTTACCATTTCTCCGCGCTCTATTCCGTGTGTATGTCAGAAAAAATAAAAAAACGACTCATAATTTCATTCTTATTTCTTTCTTGATTTTAGCGGCTCCGTGAATGATTAAGGAAAACTTTTGTTTTATTAAATTTCCAAAAATATAAAAAAAAATTTCCACACACACGCACAAAATAGGAGGTAAATAAAAAAAGTAGCCCAGTTCGAAAAAAAATTCTTCGTTTTCGAACCAAGAAATTTTTACATCTCAAAAAATGATGAGTATGTCAATTTTTCGAACAAACGGGAAGAGTGATGTAGTATAATTACGGAACGGATAGTTAAAGGTGATTTAATTTCCCATTGCACGTTTAAAATAGGTGCGCCATTGGGATTAGTGTTTTTACTTTCCAATTACTCTCAGTGGTAATTAAGAAATTACACGTGTTCTTGTTGGGATTTATTTGTAAGAAAGAGTTTACTGCGCAACGATGACGTACGATGTAAGCTTTCGAGCTTAGAGTCTTAAATTTCTTGACATTTATTCAAAATAAACAGTAAAACCACTCTCTTTGTGTGGATAATATTTTAACTTATCAGGTGGGGGAGTTTATGGTATTTTCTTTGTGGACTTATGGACTTAAATTGCCTCTAAATATCTGGGATTTTGTGATAATCTTGAATTGAGTGGTGGATTTTGTTTTGTAGCTCAAAAAACTTTTTGACCTTTTTTTTAATGTTATAGAAACTTCAACTTGGAAATACTTTAGATCGAATAATTTTACCAGCTATATTGGCTAGGAGACACTTATAACAATAAAGAAGTAACCGATATTATAGTCGCAGTAAAAAAATATGGGAGACAACCGTCCCATACTATTCTTATCTCACATTTCACAGCGGAAAATAGGATGAGAGAATTCCTTAAAGGATTTGTATTTCGTGATGGTTGATTTTCGTTATTGCCGAGCAGTATTTTTTTTTGTTGAACTAACTCCTGAAGACACAATTTTGAAATTGAAAGTTCGGAGTTTTTGGAACCCGTCCAATTTTTTATAATGTACGCGCACTAAAGGGATTTTGAAAACCTATATAATAAAGTAACACAGTGCGGACATTAGGCAAGTGAAGATTAGGAGAAAGGAGATACCGATGCACATTGGTTTTAAATGTCAGTAAACTATAATGTGTAGGAAAAACAGAGCATGAACCAAATGGTATGTATGTGGTATACGTAGGTTTTAAAGTGTAAGGAAGGATTGGCCAAATAAGTAGACTTGATTTTGCTGACCAGCCTAGAACCTGGCAAATGTGACGATTTAGAAGTTCTTCTACTTCTACCTTCTTCAAATGAAGTTGGGTTGAGTTGAGAGTTGTAAGGTATCTAAATATTCTAAATAAAATAAATAGGGATATGTTTAGGTATTGCGACATTGGACGCGTTTAATGTGACATTTGTATTGCCACATTTGTATTTACAAAGTATTAATTTCAGACAGTAATATCTGCCAAACCAAATGTCAAATTGCCCACTTCCAGCGCCATTGCGCCAAACTTATAGATCACTTAAATATTACACCCAACATAATCGACCATCTGTTGAAGAAGATACAAATTTATCGATCGAAGTCGTTTTAAAATCGTGGATAATGTTACAAAAAGTTTTGGGTTGAAGATTCAGCTCCATAAGCAAATTTGTCGTATTTTGAACGAAGCAGTTTTAAAACGCAGTTACATCCCAAATAGGAACACTTTGGTGCGGTCTGTGAGCTGTTAAGTCGCCCTACCATCTTTTTCAAAAATGAGACCGGCTAATAACATCAATATTTTATACGGTTAACGGTATTCGCTCAAGAGCTATGATTAGCGAAATTTTCCTTTCGATTAAATGTCATACCTAAATGTGGAAGCAGTGCTGGAACCACCAGCAGGATTGAGCTACGAGCCATACAGCAGATGGAACAATTAACGTAATGAAGAAAATTATCGATAAACGCGTTATGGACCTGTAAATTAGCTTCCCAAATCTTGTGATCTTACGATTCTTGATTATTTTCTTTGGGGATACGTACGTCGCTAGTATACGCTAGCAGCATTGCACCACTTGATGCATTGGAAGCCAAAACTATTCCCGTTACTGAGAACATACGGCCACAAATGCTTAAAAAAAGTAGCTCCAAAATCCCTTTAGAATAATAAGTCTCAGTGTATATCTTTCCAGAAGTACATATATATGTATGTTTAAATGTTTCTATTAAAAAAAATCCAAATTAAATCTTCCCATATAAAATAATATGTAGGCCAAATTTTAACGTCACTTACGATTCGTAGTAGCCTTCAATGGTAGCCAATGAAATTGACATTCAAAATGCATTAACAGATATTAGAAGACAAAACAACAAACTGAATAACAACAAATCTTTGAATGTATCTGTCATTCATACAATACCAGATTGTCTTTCCCCAATGACAACTAATTTGTTGACATTCCATATAGGTAGGCCTTTAAACAAAATAAAAAAAAAACAAAACGAAATAAAAAAAACACAGTTCAACCTCCCACAGCCTTGATATGCCATCAAAATGATGTGTGCACATGCACATGTGAACTAAGCCAAACTCATTTGAAAACGATTTTCATTCACAAATTAATCGACCGGAAGTGACATATTTCTCAAGTGGTTGTGCTGTGCTGCTCTGCTGTTGCTTTATATTTCTTGCTCCCCTTTTCGTCATCTTTTCTCCTCGCCGCTTTTGCATGTGTCTGTGTGAGTATTTCGTTTTGTTTATTATTGTTGTAGGTAGGAAAGAACATTCGGTGGGTGGTGGTGGTGGTGGTGGATCACGGATCACCCCACTTAAGCATACACAATACGAAATATTCTACAAACAGCCATTCATCAATCAAGTCGGGGATATACACATCGTACACGCTGTATATGGCTGCGGCGGCGGCTTGGTGGCTGTTTCCTGTTTATGGTTGTTTGCCAAAAATCGACCATACCTTGTCTACACCACCTCCTATTTGTTTATCTATTTACAAGACACATCAATGTGGTAGTATACGAACAATATTATTCTTTGTATACAGTTTTTTTTTTGCGATAGACACCGCACAACCGATAATGATTCATTGATACGATGTCGCATTTATGTACATACAACATACATATTTCTATTTGGGTACCCAACCCAACCTATTGCCAACAAGGTAAAGTGTGAGGTTACACTAATTGAAAGGAAATTGTGTTGCAATTGAAAGAATAAAACTGTCACTTTGTGAATGTCTTTACCCTTCTCGTCTCGTACTCGTATTAGATGTCAGTTAACTGTTATTTTGATCTAGTATTAAGAATTTGATAAGCACGAAGTTTTTATCATAAATTTGTGTTGCATTTGCATTGCATTTTTTTTTGCAGTCAATGAACGTTGACGAATGACAGATGTTTCACCACATACCAGTGTGTAAGAGAGAGTTGCACACAGGAAGTAATTGTTGCATTGCATTACAATGCTAGACGTGCAATGACATTAGTATGATTGCGTGGCGGACTATTTTCGAACAGAACTTCCTGCTGGATACGATTTTGAAAACGATATGCAAAAAGGGGATAAATAAGTACATATTATCAAGATGGTTGTGTTATTATTTAACTATAGGAGGGGGTTATAGCTCATTTGTTCCTAGATATCTAGCAATTATCTCAATTCAATGATTACAGGGCGATAGTTCTTCTCCAATTATTTCGTTTACTCCAAATTTGAAAATTTTTCATGACAAGTAAGCACTCTTGAATGTTTGTCAGACTTTCGCAAGAGATGCAAAGGCCGCAAAAACTTTATATGATACTGGGAAGGATCATTCAGCAGTCCAACACACTAGCCACTGCACCCAATGTCAGTCTGAGTGACTTGGAATTAATGTTGAATGCTAAATTCTGCAAAACAATATAACATATCATATTTTCTTTTGCCGAGCATCATTTTTTTTTTGGTTGAACTAACTCCTGAAGTCTCAATTAAAGTTCATATTATGCACATTATTTATAAGATTAATTTATTTAATTATTTACATTTACATATACTTAACTAAGAAACTGAATCACTTTAAATCTGAAAAAGTGATTCAAAATAACATCAGTCAAATTTTTTCTTTGAAAGTTCGGAGTTTTTGGAACCTGCCCTTTTTTTTATAATGTACCCGCCAGCACTAAAGGGATTTTGAATACCCTTATAATAAAGTAACACAGTGCTAGGCAAGTGAAGAATAGGAGAAAGGAGATACCGATGCACATTGGTTTTAAATGTCAGTAATGTGTAGGAAAAACAGAGCAGAAAAACAGAGTATGGAATCTTTCAATCTGAACCAAATGGTATGGAAGCATATTCTGAGAGTAATACGTAGGTTTTAAAGTATAAGGAAGGATTGGCAAAATAAGTAGTCTTTATATTGCTGACAAGCCTAGAACCTGGCAATTGTTATTGTCCTGTCCAACAGAGGAATCCAACGAACAGCGTTAAGAGATAATGTCAATGTTTCTATTCAATCGAAAAAACCGGCCTAGAAATGGATTATTACAAATGAATCACACGAAGTCAAGTGAGACGGTTATGATCCCGAAAAGTCGGATAATAACCCCTTGTCAATGAAAGGAGTGAAGAAAAATTATATCACGAATGAGATCATGAAAATCAGATTGAAGATTTTCGGAGTAACAAATTGAATTAATTTGAGTGAATTGATTTGGTTGATCCAATAATTGAGAGAATTGTAAAAAAAATAAAGATGTTATTCATCTTCTGTTAGCCAGATAATATGTTAGCCAGATTATATTCCATTATAATATCCATTGAATTAATCTTAAATAAATTCCCAAAGCACTACTGTGGCCAAGACTATCAAAAATGATTTTAAGAATTCTGCCCTTGACGGACTCAAGCCAACGACACTTGAAAAGCAAAGTCATTTTAGTGGTAGTAGAATTTTCAGGTACAACCGTTTAGCTAATCATGTATACAAGAATACATCACTATGGTTGAAATTTTAAAATTCAGCAAAAATTTGGCCAAATTTTAAGAAATAAAAACCACTTTTCATCAAATTTGCGCACAAAACTTCCAAGATCTGGTTGTCAAATTGCTTAGAATTGCGCAATTCTCAGCAACCAACGTCAATTTTGACATATTGAGGTATGGCAAATTGGTATTGAGCGTGTTGACAAGCCGATTCTGACATGCAAACCCAGTTTCTTTCAAGACTATTTTTTAATCTTGTGTTTAGCAGATTAAAATTTGTATGACAAATCTTAAGATTTAAAGTAGATTAGGGGTAGATTAATCTTAATTTCGATCTATTGCTCGGTGGACACGTAGCATAAAACATTTCATTAATTAAATCTTTGTACAACATTTTTTTGTGAAACAGCCCTGCCCAGTACCTAAGACTGATTAGATATAAAGTAAACGGAAATGAAGCGCGTTCCAAAGTTAATATGTCTTTCCGTTGATAATTTATACATTGGGCTTTTGCTTTATCATTCAGAAAATAACCATAACCTGCCTAAAATGTAGGTAAGTACATACTTCTGAATTCTAATTGCCGGTGTTAATTTTTCTCAACTTTGTTTGCATTAATTTTGCAACTACAAAAAAAAACACACAAATATGATAGCATGACCAAAAGCAATGTTACTACCACCTAATATAACCCATCCGACTCGGTCATTCATTAAGCTGGCAATTAGAATGCATTCTCCGCCGGGGCGAGCACACATTGTTCTTTGATTCCCATGTGGTGTAATAACATAGGAGTATCATTTCCTTTCTCTCTTGCTCCTTTTCAAAGCAAATTAAAAAAAAACTAACTGCCGATGTGTGTATGCAGAGCAGTATAATTTAAAGCCACATGAAACCTCCTCATTAAACTAAGTAATGACGTAACATAGCAACATGAACAACAAAAAATAATTACCTACCAAGAAAATAAACAACTACTAGTTGCACTTAATATGAAAATTCTCACATAAAACGAACAATAAGTTTTTGACGTTAAAAAAAAAAAAACAATATAAATGTGTAGGTATATTGAAATGAATGAATGAGGCCCACTGGTATTTTAACTTTTCTTAAGGTGTGTTGTAGGTAGGTGGGTACGTACTGAACGCACTCATTCACTAAATATTTTTTTACGGTATGGCAGTAGTGCAGAACAATATGAAAAAGCAAACAACAAAATAATGAAAGTTTTTTTTATGAATGAAATTTCATACTATCTACCTTCGTTATTACAACCCATTCAACAGAGTTTCTACTTTCAAAAGAAAAAGACGACGAAAAAAATATTATATTCAAAGACAGCAATTTTCTACTTAAATCGACATGCTACAGTGCTCTAATTTGACAAACTTATTGAGGGCGAACAAAAAAAAATCTACTACCATAACTGCCCTGTTCAGTTGTTATGTCAAGTGGTGGAGGATTGGGGTGGTTAGTTGCTATATTTAAAATGAAACGAAAATTTCTATAAGTTTAGTGTTCATCTCTTTTTGCATACACTAACGATAAGTAGTGGAGGAGTATAGGACAAATGAATGTATAGAGGAAATTGAAATTTAGCAGGAAATCCTAATAAACATAAGTTGCGGAGTACAACAACTCAAATTGCGCACACAGTCACAAGAGTAATATCGCAATATCGCACAGTATTATCCGTAGCAGCATCATGATGATCATAAAGTGGGATTTGACAGTACAACGAGAGTAAACAAATTAACTTGACATGACAGCTGCAGTGTTGTCCGTCTTGTCAGTTTTCAAAACCTAACCACTTATGAGAGTGTTCTCTATAAGCAGCAAGTTACGAGTAATTTGTAATTCCTGTTTTTTTTTTTGCGCGTAATCAAAATGAATGGTTATAATGTTCTTCGAAACGCCTACGCGGCGTGTGTAGCGCATATTATGGTCTCAAAGTCCAATTTTGTATACACCTAGCGTGGAATGGAATTTCGTTTCAACTGTAATACCGTGCGTTTAGCTTTGGAAATGCTCGAGAGAAGACAGCCCACGCGGATTATTTCCTTTTCGCACTGCCAGGTGAGATGTAATATTTAAAAGAGGTTTCTTCTTGGCAATTTACGTTCTATTAAACTAAAGAAGCCTGTTTCGTGTTGGTTGATTGAGTGATTTGTTTAGCACTTAGTTAATCACTTTATATGACCGATTAGTTGTTTATTGTCACAAATGATGCGGTTTAATGCAGGAAATGCCAAATTTTCACAAGTATACGATAGAAGTTATCTTATCAGCTTTCCCACAAGTTCAAGGACAGATATTTTGTTTGCTTTTTAAAAAAAAATAATAAAAATTGTCGTTGGTGCACGTCATAAAAGATTATTTGTTTCTAATCATCAATGAGATTTAAAACGTATTTTTTGGGCCTTTGAAAGCAGATAAGATGCATTAATAACGATTTTAGATTTAAACCTGAAATATTTTTACAACATTTGAGCGACATTTATAGCAAAAAGATACCCCTAAAACTTCTCTTGAGGATTTTTTTATTTTAAACTGCCTGGGTTTCTGAAGACAACAAGGCACGTCTCGTACAAGTGACAATCAAGGCTAGCGACTCATGAACTACCCAAGCGGATAGTGCCAAAAAAGTTGGAAAAACGGAGGAACCGGGGAGAAGTCCGCAAGGCGTTAAAAAATAGAATCCGCTCAGCAAATAAGGTTTCGGTTAGTCTACACGAAGAAAGCAAAGACTAACTTCAAATGCAAGGCAGACCTCACTTTGGCAAGCAGACGACAGGCAATTGGGTTAAAGTTGACGGAAAGAAGTCTTTGAGGTTGCACGCGTTAATCGATTCGAAGCTGGAGACCCTTGGTTCATGTTTGAAACCTCCCATGGTTCTGGTAGAAAAATCACAGCTAGTGGGAATAAATTGTAGTGGAACGTCCTGGGCAGCTAAAAGAAAAATATAGGCTGCCTACTGTGCCAGTATGGAATAAACTACAGCGAATTCGTATGCTTCATCTTTTCATCCTCTCCTGTGGGTTATTTGCTTAAAGAAGACAACTGCGGACAGCAAACAAGCAGGAAATCTTGGATCTGCTTCTTGGAACAGACAGTCCCCAAACTGATATTCCCTCTTTACCTTCGGGCGAAAAACTGCCTATCATTGGAAAGTGTCTAGCAGTGACAGAATAGCAGGGGCACTAAAATCCATTTTACCGTACTTATTGGGACCGATTGACTGCGCCACGTTCATTGTCCCTGGGAGCACGGTTATTTGGATACTTAATAGAGACACCCATATCAGACCTCAATAGATTCATTCCATTGCGTTCTTCCTGGTTTTGTTACTTTATTAATTTCATTTTGCATATTCTGGATTAAGATAATATTATTTCTGTCTTTTCTGTTATTTATTCGAAAAAATAAATGCACGTGATAGTTAGGGAATCGAACGTACTAGCTGTAATTTAACGTTTTTTTTATTTTTTGTTATGATTTTCTGAATTGCCTACTACGATATCATGATAGCTAAAAATAAATCCCAACTGACTGCGTTTACACGCTATGGAATATTTTTTGCAGGAAATCTTGTACAAAAACAACCTACTTAGCATAATGGTATCAATAAACAATTCGCTTCCTTTCGCACAATGTTCTCACACAATTGCCATTCACTATTCGCGCGTGCATGTTATTCCCACAACATCCGACAACAACAAAAAAAAACCCTACACCTCACATCTACCTTATACTTAACGAAAAATCATTTATTTTGACAGATTGTGGTAATTTATTCTTTTTTTTTTAGCTACACAAATTATGTAATTCTGTTAGACAATATTAACCGGAAAATAGGCGGCATAAAACACCGGATGGATAAAGAGATAGAAAAAGCTTACATAACATTTTCACGTGCTATACAACGCCAGGCAACAAAAAAGAAGGAAAAGAATCATATCTCAATCATCAGCTGTCAGTCAAGTGTTACTATTTGATTATGACATTACATCATAGTCGAAGAGTCTCCCTTTTCCAAAATGCTGAAGCAGCATTCACTTGAAAGTGAATCACACTTTAAATTGAGTCAATACGAATACAGTAACAACACACTTTTATATTGCGGTGAAAATGAAGAAAGGAAAAGACAGTTTTGTTCGTCTATTTTTACGTTTCTATAATAATGACATTTATTGCGATAACCTTTGAGTTGAAATGCATTATGACACTTGCTAGGAATTAGACAAAGGAAATTCCTTACGCGTGAAATTATTAGTCATTAGTTTGCACTAATTGAAAACGTAAGCGCATTGTATTTTTTTACAGCAGTGCGCGATTCAAAATGGGCAAATGACATAGACAGTGACAGTGAAATTAAATTTATAATAGTCGTTAATCAACAGAATTCCTTGGTATAGATATTACATACTCGGATGAGAAGCCTTTTGTTTGAGGATTGTGTTCGGCGGGGAGTGTGTGCCGAGACAATAGATCTGCCAATGTCAGGTTGTGCTCGTCACGGGGTTATTTTAGGGTGTTGTATGCAACGAATGCGGTAGGTAGGTTTAATATAATTGGAGGTTAAATATATTGAAAGTTTAAGTAAAGTATAATTGTTTCACTAATTTTGAATTTGATGACATTGTGAATATGGAAAGTCATTCAACAAGTAAGGCGATGAGTTTACATTCGTAACAATTTACTAAGTGTAACTGTTTAACAAAAAACATAACACTATTCGAATTCGAAAGGTGAAATTGAACAAAATTGAATTAATTTCCAACTCACCTTAGAAATGTTATTCAATATTTGACAGTTAAATTGTTAAATGAGATCTGGAATGCGAGAATTCATCCAACATATGTGTTCCAAAAATTCTAACTAGAATAAGGAGAAATTGCAGAAAATTAGTTAAATTATCCCAACTCACCTCTCATCTGTCACCCACAAACGTCAAATTAAAATAGCACAACATACAATTACACTTCACAAATAAATTACAAGTGTCAATCTCCTACTCATTTCACAAATGTGAAATTAATTCCTCGAAAACATTCCAATTATACAATTTATTAACTAAAGGAAAAAATATCTATTTAATCATCAAACCACAAGAATGAAGAATTTCATGGTCAAACCACAATAGCACATTTTTATTTACGCTTGTTTTTTTGCTTTTTCTTTCTCTTTTTTTAGCATAAAAGTTCCTAATAAAGCAAATCAATAATCACTTAATTTCTCGGAACCGCACAAATGAGCAATGTAGGAATAATGTGTTTATACAATTTATTAAGCAACGCCCGCACTAATCAATTGAATATAAATCTGCCCACTTGGCCAGATGTCAAGCCATGTTAGCGTGGACTCATTCAACGAACATGATTTGCATTTCCAGAGAAAGAGCGCAATGTGCCTAACGATGCTATTGTGAGTGATCCTCCTACTCTATCTCTACAGCTAGTCGGTGTTGTGTGCATATACCAAAAACCACTGCTCTTACTATTATTATAAAATACTCCTCCGTACATTCGTATCTACATATAAGCCATGTTTGTTGTGTCGCCTTTGCTGTCATCCTATATTTTCCGAAAAAGGATGTTGCCAGTTTTATGGAATTTCCCATATTTGTGTAAGCCGGTCTGTCGGCTGGCAATCATCTAATGGTGGGTGTTGTTTTTTTTTCCTTCTGTTTCCGTTAATTTTTTTGTCTATTTTCTTTTCTTAAATATATTTTTTTTGTTGGTATGTTGTTCTTCTTTCTCCAGTTGATCGAGAAAAGCAGAAGAATATATATGTAAATCAATAAAAATGTGGGCTGACTATGATACTGCTGTGTAGTAGCTGAAGCAATAATTTTTTGTACGTTGGTGGGCGCACCGGAAATACGATACACATACATTGCTTTTGATACGTCAAACAGAATCTAATCTAATAATTAAAATAGATGTTAAGTAAAACATTAACACGGGATGATTACTTTTCTTATAGTAAGAGCAAGTGGGTGGTTGAATGTGAAAATAAAGTGCAGCTGTAGGTAGTTCGTTTTGACAGATATTCGACGACGACTGTTCTGTTCGTTGGAAATCATAGGTAAGGTTGAGAATATTAGACTTTTATTAGTACACAGGGTGTTACCGGCTTTATTTTCAATACTTTGGGATATGTTTTGTGGATATATTTAACCGTTCTATAATAAAAGTCCATCTTCAATTTTAACCCGAGTTACCAAAAATTTATGGAAATCCCTACTTTGGTGTATCCTGACTCTAATTAATGTAAATAGTTGCACCAGAAACTCCAAAAACGAATAATGTTGTATATTGTGTTGTTGTCTTTTGTCTGTGTGTTGTCATTTATCTCGAAAAGCAATGAACGGACATGGATGTGGTATTCACTGTTCCGATTTTGCATCCCTGGAAATGGATTTTGTATATAAAAATTGCTCCATCGCTTATAGGACAACAGCATTACAGGTCTAAGCGGAAGAAAGGGGGGTTTAAATTAGTTTAGGAATTGCTATAGTGTACATTTGCGTTGGAATTCATTTAGTTAGTGGATGGTAAATCAGGAAACCCAAAAACAAACACGAACGCAAAAAACAAGAACACGAAGGAAAAAGTTTTTCAAAAGTCTGAATGTTTATTAATATGTAGGTTCATACATTAGGATTGGATGCTCCATAATATTAGCTTTATTTCTCAAGTTTCTTTTGAATATTCATTTTAGAAGACTTTCCAAGAAGTCAACATTGCCTATTAACTTCGACATTTTCGAATTTCACTTTATTGAATTTGAATTTCTATATATAAAAAAGAGTTTCACTTTTGTATGTGACCTTATATCTAGAATCCGGCTTGGTGGATTTTTATAATTTTTTTATCAAATGGAAGGGGACCATTTGCAGAAAATCCGTCCAGCCGAAGTTTTTGTTACCCATTTTATAGAGCTGAATTATGAAGCATTGACAAATTAAAAAAAAAACCAACTTTCAAAAATTGGCATTATTTCACGTTTGGAAAGTGACCTCTGTCGAGAATAATCTTACAACATAGTTTTTCCAAAGCAATAAACTTTTTCATTTCACTGATTTTGACCAAACTACGATCGCAGGAAAATATTGCATTCGATATCGCATCATCAAGGTTCTCATCGCTTAAGGCGAAAACGATCGAACGACGTAGTCTTGGCGATACTTCTTCTTCGTGTAACTACCGATTTACAATGATCGTTTTGGCGATTCGAGAGATCGTCGTTTTTTTTGTGAAGTAAATTTTATGTCAATTCTCCAAGAAAATAAAATGTTTTGAAATTAAAATTTTAAAACTTACATATATTTTTTAAATAAAGCTCAATGTAGTCCTTAAATATGACGTACTTTTTGAAATGGTTTCAATGTCTGGTACCTCCAGATGCATTATGTCATGCGATCTGAAACGTTCTTTCCAAGAGCAAAAGATTTTGCGCATATCTTGGAGAGTTTTAAGTCCAACTGAGCGGATCGTCATTTGTTTCGGCTATTTGGTGGCACCCATTAAGTCTTAAGAATTACCTTAAGTATGGAGCTCATTTGAAACCCAAAAAAAAAAGAAAAGTCATAAGGACTCTTATCAAATCGTTTGTAGAACCACATCCGGCAATATCAAGTCTACCTTATAAAAAACGAAGTAAATAAATCCCGCATATGACATGTCAGACATATTAGACTGACAGAAATTTTTGATTTTGATATGTCACATTTTACAATAAGTTATTGTCAAACTGTTCAAATTTCGAAAATTTCAAATAATTCCGACAGATATTTTTCGTTTGCCGGGTCAGCTAGTTCGATTATAAAGGGTGATTTTTTAGCTGGTTTGGTTTTGGCAACACTGGTTTTGACAGCTGACGTGTGTTTAGTACCTTGTGTCACTGTCAAACAGCTTCAGTTTGGTTTGCAATTTAACCATGGATCGTCTTACAAATGAACAACGCTTGCAAATTATTGAATTTTACTATCAAAATTCGTGCTCGGTTCGAAATGTTCATCGCGCGCTGCTTCCATTTTATGATCGGCATTCTCGACCTTCTGAGCAGTCTATTCGGAAGATTGTGACCAAATTTCGCACCAAATTTACTTTGTTGGACATTAAACCACCAACACGTTTACGTACTGTGCGTATTGAAGAAAATATTGCGGCCGTATCAGCTAGTGTGACAGAAGACCGCGAAATGTCGATTCGGCGCCGTTCCCAGCAGTTAGGCCTTTGTTACAGCACTACGTGGAAAATTTTGCGGAAGGATTTGGGCGTAAAGCCTTTTAAGATACAGCTGGTGCAAGAACTAAAGCCAGCCGACCTACCACAACGCCGAATTTTTGGTGAATGGGCTCTTGGAAAGCTGGCCGAGGATCCGCTTTTTTATCGAAAAATTGTGTTCAGCGATAAGGCTCATTTTTGGTTGAATGGGTACGTAAATAAGCAAAATTGCCGCATTTGGAGTGAAGATCAGCCAGAAGCATTGCAACAGCTACCAATGCATCCCGAAAAAGCCACTGTTTGGTGCGGTTTATGGGCCGGCGGCATTATTGGGCCATATTTCTTCAAAGATGATGCGAATCGCAGCGTTACTGTAAATGGTGAACGCTGCCGAGCGATGATAACAAACTTTTTTTTGCCCGAAATGAAAGTTCTTGACTTGCATGATATGTGGTTTCAACAAGACGGTGCCACATGCCACACAGCACGCGAAACAATGGCGCAATTGCGAGGCGAGTTTGGTGAACAGTTAATTTCACGTTTCGGGCCGGTCAATTGGCCGCCTAGATCGTGCGATTTGACACCATTAGATTATTTTTTGTGGGGGTATGCCAAGGCTAATGTGTATAGGGACAAGCCCGCTTCGATTGACGCACTGGAAGCCAACATCCATGCATTCATTCGTGAGATACCGGCCGATATGTGTGAAAGAGTATGCCAAAATTGGACTCAGCGGATGGGCTACCTGAGACGCAGCCGCGGTCAACATTTGCATGAAATTATCTTTAAACATTAAATTGCAAGGTTCAAACTATCGATTCAAATAAATATTTCATTCATTTTTTCGAATTTTTTGTGTTTTTTTTTAAAAAAAGTTCTAAACCTCTTAAAAAATCACCCGGTATAACTATGTCGTCCGAGTAACATATCATTATGTCGAGTGGTTTAGGTTGTGTGTTGTTTTTCAGTTAGTTTGTTATTCGTCGAGAAGGGATTTATCCATCTTTCCTTGAATTTGTGTGAATTGAAACAAAACAATTTTAGTACGATAATAAATTTATCCAAATAAAATAAATGGGAATTCATTGTTTTGACAATCATTTGTGAATAGCGACATCTGTCAATGGGAAAAAAGCGTCAATTTATCGTTTATTCCAACTTTTGGCCTTGCGATGATTAAAAATGTAATTGTGAATGCACACAATCAATTTGTTAAACTGAATGCAACGATTTTACTCAAATTTCAACAGAGAATCATAATAATGATAGTCAATGTACATCCATTCACGTCTATAAACTTGAGGATGCATTCATGAAAATACGACACCTAATTGACTGCCACATGAGCAAAAATAATGATTTATTAAGCTAGACAAACTAACCTTAGATGATTCCACCCCAGGTAGCTAGCTAGTTTTTGAAAAATCATTCGGCAGTAACATTCGCATGAAGCCGGCCTAAAAATAACACATCTATACAAACCGTCATACCATCAACAAGTACATTATATCAATCGAACATGGTTTAGAAGATGCTTACCTGAAAATATAGAGAAAAACATAATTAGTTAGTTTCAAATAAGAATTTAAATAAAAAGTTATGTTTGTGTAAAGTAGAGTGAAGTGCATTTATTTGTTCTAAATTCCAAAAGTAATACTCTTCGGAGTATTTTAAGCTATCACTTATATTTTCTCTCATTGTGCCCCTGGGCACATCGTGTAATGCTTTGCTATGGGATATTAGTTGTGGTAAGTGAACAAGATACAAATCCAGCAGTCGTTTTATTAAAAAAAAAAATTGTGGGATCAAATGTTTTCCAAAAAAATTGTGGGACCACAAAATATAAGTCCATCCAAGCACGGTTGGAAGAAAAGCTTTGGAAAATGATTTGAAAAGCAACTTCGCACCGCTTAAAACAAAATATCAGCAACTTCGATGTAGTTAATGTGTTATTCTTCCTCTAATCTTCTAAATCTAAACAATAATTGAACAAATGACAACATAGAAAAGATACGGATATAAAGAATTTCAGTCAGAAACCGAAGCTACTTCGGTTTGGCGAAGCAAAACTCCTGAATCGAAGGACAAAACGTACCTATGCTCTACAGAACACATTCGAGAGCTGAAGACAAGTTAATATTGGAAGTTCAAAAAAACATTTTTCGACGGATATTTGGTCTTGTGTGCGAGAATGTAGAAGCAGATACAATCACGAGCTCCTTGAGCTTTACCAGGATTTAAATGTTGTCCAAAAAGTCAAAACATGTCTATTACATTGACTCGGCCATATCGAGCGAATGTACATGCAAAGCCATTGCACTTGGTACGGATAACTTGAAGTAGCTTTCTCTTAGTCAGGGACCCGTTAAGTGAAAGTATTTATACTGACCAATTAAGGGACAGATTTTCCAAAAAGTGCACCTTGAGTGTATTAATGTATTTTTCACTTTAAACATTGAGAATACAAACTTGTAGTTAATTTGTATGACTATTGTTTTCTTATCATATGTGTGTTTGGAAACAAATACGAAAAAACACAAGAACAATAAGACCCAGAGGCACTTTCCTCAAATTTAATACATTGAAATTGTTTTAAATATTATAAGTAGGTTTCAACGGAAACAATTCACCGAAAAAGTGCTGCGCCGGAAAAGCTTCTAGGAAACGCCCTTTGAAATTTGAAATTTCATCATAAAAATTCATATTATTCTTTCCACTCCCATCTATATTTCAGACCTTTCTCGCCCCCCTGTAAATGCAAACACATTAATTTAATATCCTAAAACACATTTTACCTATACCATAAGGATAACAAAACAATACCAAGGTTGTTTTCCCATTAATGGATTCACTTTAGCATAATATCGTTATCCTGGCAAATATGAATACATTTACAATTCATAACGAGACTCGAATATATATATATATAAAAAAAAGAGCTCTCTTTCATGGTCACACAGTATGCCATTTGCGAACACACTCCCACACACACACACACGAAGAAAACCTCTGGAAATCAAACCCATGAAATTCTTGTATTCTTGTGAATGAATGAAAAACAATATTGCCCACGTTTCACCCCTTAAATTGTATGAAAGGAAAACATGAATGTTCTTTTTTGCTGTTATCAGTGTGTTGCAAATCTCCGTTAGTGAACAGTGAATGGTGTATGTATTCACCTCTATTATATATAAAAGACTCCGAAATCCTGACAGTGAACTGAGAAATGTATAGTAGTTGTTTGGTTTCACGTTCAACAGTATCCACATTTCATATAGGTACGTGCATTTAAAACGCGCATAGATTCTCCTTCATTTCTGCGCTTCCCAGAGAGAGAGAGCATACTAGGAAGTTGGATTGCATATTGTCCATGGTAAAGGTGTGTTCAAAACTATATACCTATGTACACCACCACCTCCTCTAAGATCGCACGCTTAAGCCTGGCAAGGGGTAACCTAACAGAGCATATCCTAACACAAACAAAATGTTTTGGGCACAAGGCGAATTTGAGGTCAAGTTTAAATGTTATTACCTTCACCCAAGGATGAGATGAGTGAGAACAGCGAAAACATGATAAATGTTCAACATCAAATATACATATTACCAAAAATATATCATCCCCTTTATTTATTGGTTTTATTGATTTTTCATCCCGGAGCTGGAATACAGGTGGAACATTCTCTATGCATCATCCTATATCTCATCAATCATCTCTCAAAGAGCAAACGATTTTTAGGGTGGGAGAGATGAACCCTTTTCGGATCGATCAATGGGTTGGATAGAGCAAGCACCAAGAGGATGCAATCAATATTGCCGTGCGAATGTGTGGTTTCATTCATGAAGGATGCGATAAAGCAATTGAGGAAAAGCTGTTTTGTTCATCCTCTTTGGAAAGAGCTACATACTTTACACGAGGGTAGATTACATATGAAGGATGTTAAGCGTGACATAATGATTGAAAATAAAGCGACCAAAAATGGTTCGGGCGATACACTTCCCACTACTTCCAATGCTGATACACAAAAATATTTCGTTGTTGTTTGTTTCATCCAAGTTTTAATGTCGATTGGAAAAGGGAATAAGCTTTATGTTCGATTTAATACACAAAGCAATCTTGTGTTATGAAACTTTAATTAAAAATTAATATGATGCAATTGATGAGTTCAGTGATTCAATGAAAGGTAGGATAAATGTTCTTGTCATGCTCGTCGAAGAAGCTTGGTGTCGATGCGTACACGGCCTCAATGAAACATTGAGTTTTTAATTCTATTTTTGGATTCCAAAATATGTTTAAAATGCAAACGTTTTCATTTCTTGCAGACTGGCTCTGCAGCGCGGAAGCCAAAGAACCGTTTTTTCCCCAATTTTTAGTTATACTTCTGAAACATTTGTAAACTCAACCAGCCATATGATCAATGATTTATCCTGAGTAGACTATCTGACCCATTTCGGGGACTTCCCTATAATAGTATCGATACGTTTTAAAAACAAAAGTAACACGTACATAGTACGAAGACAAAAGTCATCTCTTATTTGTAACCTGTCATCTTTGCAAGCAAGCTTTTGTTTTAACTATCTATGTTTAAATTTCAAATTCTGAATATTGTTGGTAACTTCTGCTTTTAAGAAAACAGAATATATTTCGTTGTGTATGTATATATGAATAAAGTTGTTTATATTTTATCATATAAAATCTTGCATGTAGCTCAAATTCTGAAACGAACACATATCTGAATGTAACAACAAAATACTCGGTGAACATTTTCCTTTCTTAACTTTCTTGTATTGCATTGGGTTTATAAAAATAATATCAATTAAAAATTAAAAGTTCACGACTCTTTCAAAATTCCATTTTAAGCATTTCCAAATGATGTCTTCTCTAACAAAATCAATCCGCTTCGACGTAGAATACCACTGACAACTAATTCACCCACAATATCTCACCTCCAAAGCATTTAAGTCTACCTTTTTTCTCTTTTTCTTTTTAATTAGGAATCACTTCCAATTAAGTTTTATGTTCTTGCACACAAAAAAAAACAATTCAATAAAAAGTCCATCCGATGACTTCTTCAGAAATGGCCCACACCTGTCGCATTTGCACTCTAATGACATTTATGCAACATTTCTTTGCACCCACAAACTGTCATAAAAGATAAAAGGAAAATAAATCCTAGATCATTCAAAATGTCTACTTCATTCATAGGTGCTAAAAAGAATTAAATAAAAATTTATTGAATGAACAAAATAACAAAAAAAAAAACATTTTCCATCCACATCTGTCCCAGTTCCAACATCTGTCACCAATAACTGTCAGCGAGAATTTTAATGTCGAAAAACTTTAAAACCACTCCACTGTCATCCAATGAACAATGTGGGGTATGTGTGTATTTGCTTTTTTCTTGTCTCTGGATCACCCACGGAAATCAAAATTGAGATCGTGCCTACCATATGATTCGTTCTACTTTGTGGTTTATAACTTGAAATAAAAAAAAACAAAAACGAAAAAGAAACACACTTTTGGCGGGCTGTTGGTGGTCACATCCGATCCACTTAATTTCGCCGCTAGCTATGCCCACATTTTCGAATATGTAATTTTGTTTTTATTAATTCATATTAAGTGCCGAAATGTAGGCTTTTCATGTTCACAGTATCCGATAGCAGAAGGCCACACAAATGTCTTTAGTCTGACTACGGTACCCTAAATGGCTATGACTTAAACTGGACTTTTCATTCTACGAAGCACACATGGTTTAATAGTGCCTATGAATTTATTTGCAATTCAACGCCACCCGAACTGCCACCGGTGAGTGAAAGATTCTTAAATATGCCACGAAGGAGGAGATACACACTTATATCCTCCGATTCTGAGTGTCAGTTGGCGGCGTCGATGGCGGCCCCCCTTTTTCGATTCGATTTATGTGTAATTTGCATAATAAAATTTTAATAAACAATTCGCCATTGAGAAACGTGTTCGGAATTCTGGCCGAATGGTCTTAATGGACGGATGCGACGATGGACAAGCAGTAGAAAACAAAAAAAAAAAACATGGATGAACTGGCCTAACTGCTGACTACTACTGAGACTGTGCCTGGTTTGTTGGTTTGCCTTGCAAACGAATGAAGTGAATCGAATTCCAGGAAAATTTACGCGTCCGACCGGAAATCTCAGACATGAGCGCACACATTCCGACCGTTCGTTGTGCGCGGATGGTTTAATTTTTGAACTTATAGTGTCTGTTAAACTTCGAAGGAATTAATTAATCATCCAGAGTGCACAACAGAACGTTTAAGCTATGTATGTATGTAGCTTTTGTGGTTGTGGTGTGTGGTGTGTGGATTTTCCTCTTAGGAAGCGGGGGCTTGACTTCTTGGAAGTAAAGGGTTATCTTACTGCATGACGAGGAAGTTCTTTTGCTTTAATTTTGGTGGCTCGATGAATAATGCCGTATAATCCCATACAACAATTCCGTTCATTTTCTTGTTCTTTGGCCGTTACGCATTAACGTCAATCGCGCAGAATAAGCACGAAAGTGTTTGCGACCGTGCGGCTAGCTTTTAAAAAAGAAAGTGTCTGCCAAAATTTTGTAGACTCAATTTTCTTACAAAAGTTTGAATGTGATCGAAAACTTGAATCTGATAAAGAAACTAATATGGTCTCTAGCTGGAATTGCCTTCGAAGTTCCCTTCTAACCCGAACTTATTTGTCAATGTTGAAACAGAATTTTTGTTTGTCAACACGCGTACATTGGCGTTTAAAGAAGAATCGTGTTTTGGGGGCAAGCACAAATGGTTGTTTTGGCAGATCTAATTAAAACAGATTTAACTTAACAAAAACACCGTTAAATAAAAACCATCATCAGAATTTAACATTTTCTCGAAAATTTTCGCAGAATTTTAACAGTTCATTTAAAATTACGTTCTAAAGAAGGATCACCTGACCTACGTGAAGAGACTTGATTTTGACTTTAAACTTTCAGAATAAGTTTAATTCGAACGCTTGTGTGCCAACTTTTCCCAATAGGTGACGCTCAACAACGGCATTTAAAAAAGGTCAAACAGAAAGTTAAATATTAGGGTTAGACGAAATTATTTTAATATAAGTACATCGCAAACATATACTAAACAAACATATAACTAAACAAAGAAAAAAGTTAAAAAAAATACTTTTTATTTTTATCAAACTGTCAGAACCAAAGCTGACAGTTCTAGGTCCACGACATCTTTGACAAAAACTACGGACATACCTTTGAATTTCGTAAAAATTGATTTATTCGTTTACCATACGTTTTCTTAACTTATTAACATACCCTCTTTTTTTAAATTTAATTTAAACATTTTCCAAGTGCTTTTGCAAATGTATGTATATATTTCGCATTTAGTTCGGACATTCGCTTTGATTTGGATCCCGACATAAATTGGGACCTTAGCCTTTCAAAAATTTAGTTCTGTAAGTACAACTTGGTTATAACTTCAAAGGCAAAGATTATGTTATCTCTGTATTTAATATGTCGGCTCTTTTTCTTCGAGAAAACCTGTCAACCTGTTGATTGTACTGCATTTGTCAGTTTAGTGGGACCATTAAGTCGTACATTAAATTTGCACACACTTAAAATACTATATATCAATATATAATCAAGAAATTATGTCTGTTTTGTTCACGCTTTATATAACCGTCAACTAAACGCAAATAACAGTCACAATATTTATTTTAAAAATTTACAACTTTGTAAAATTTAACTCCCTTCACAAGTGTCACAAATCGTTCCGCATTCCAAAGTTGTTCTCTCCACTAACATTTAAAGCCATACATAATCACATTGAAAATTATTTTCCAACCCGTAATGCCATCTAATTGCGACATCTTCAGGTTTAGAAACTTCATACGGGGTATAAAATAAAATAAATAGAATTTCTCTAAGCCATATAAGACCGAATGGGAAACCATTTGTAAAATAAGAAATCTCGTCTTGGCCAAGTTCATCATCGCTAAATGAAACCTCGATTCACTGCACCACGCACGCACGACACCAGCAACAAACTATGAACGATACCAATACTGATCCGAAAAGGTGTGGCAGTCAGCTCAGTTCCAACATTAAATATCAACAAATCGTACAATCGTACCATCCAACTGGTAGCGACGCAAAAATCCCAAAACCGTAAAAGGGCAAAATATTTATTTCATGATCTTTTTAGATCGAGAAGTCTGACTTTTTTCCCATCTTCTTTATCCTAAAGTGTGCTTTGCTTTCTGTAGTATACTCCGTTGCCAAGGAAAAGAAAAATGCCCTCCATTTGCGATAACAAGACGCTGCACGTAGGGTCTGTTTTTATTTTTTCTTAGTTTATGTGTTCAAATTAACGATCAGTTAGCTGGACCAAGTGAGATCCGTCTATCTCACTCGCAGTGGATCCTGTCGGCTGTGTGACGTATATTCTTTTTCAAAGACCGATGAATGATGAATGATGAACTGAAAAATGTATAAACATTGGAAGGATCTCGACATAAGACAAAGATCATGTATTGTTGCAGTTTGTGTTATAAAGAAAAAGGAACATAAAAATAGAACTCCATTATTCCGCACATGGAAGGCAGCCGTAACCACATTGAAACATTTTGCAAAACCTAAAACACGCGCTTCTTCTTCTAAACACGTCTAAATAACACATAACGCGCGGCGAATGCAGAAGCATCACACAACTGCTTCACGTTTCGAGAGAACAAGTATGCATGTGGGCAAAGAAAAATAAACCGAACGCATCCGGTGGGTGAGTTCAGCGATAGAGGAGACCACAAAACAATAACGGGGGATCATAGTGTCTGGTTTTATTTTCAGTGGGATGTCTGCCCTTTTTTTGGATCGTAAAAGACCAAAAAACTAAATAAAAATAAACAGAACAAAATCAACAGAATACTCGCAACGTAAAGGAGATAGACGGTCTTTAAATTAGAAATTGCAATTTGTTGCTGTTTTGGAAGAACTGTATACCATCGGCCGACACCAAAGGTCGTGCGAAGAGACGTACAAATGATCGTCATAAATAAAATAAAAGAAATTTATACATCATTTTCATGAGAGTACGGTAGAAGCAAGATCTAAATTTTTTGCGTACAAACATACGAAAGGGAAGTATGGGGTTGGGGTGTTGCGAGCAGCACACACAGAGTTTTATTGCACAATTAGTGTTAATGATCATTAAGCAATACTTGTATGTACTTCATCGAGTTATATTTTCAGAACGAGTTTTGTGTTTTTTTTCGTTCGGTTGTTGTTTACATTTTCGTATTTTGAACACATTTTTCCGCAGAGTGGAAAATTGTGAAATTTGAAATAAAAAATTATTGCAATTTGAGTTCGCTGGCAGTAGCATATGTTGAAATGAAAAAGGAAGTACGTAGTTTCATGAGCTTTTGATATATGTTAAAAGATATATCAGTTGATAGCTGACAGCTCTAAATGTCGTAAGAGTGAAAAGGAGGAAGACGTCAAATAAAAAGAATTTCGAATTTAATAGCCAACACGTATTTTTTTAAAATGTTGTGAAACTGATTTTTCAATTCAACATATTAAGTTGTTTAGATTTTAGTTTAACATCGTTTTAATATTCCTTAGCAATTGCTAAGGCGATACTAGCTAACGAGATCGTCATAGATTTTCAAAACCTATATGACGCTGATACAACCTGCTTTGTCAATGCAGGTGATATTTTTTTCGGAACTCAAGCTGACTCCACAGAAAGACTGATTGTCTCGTTTTCACTTAATACCAATTTATTTCAATTTCTATTTCATCTGCACTCTTTTTCTAATTTGCAGTAATTTTGAAATGTCAGCTTCAAAAAAATCGTGGTGTACAATGGGACACCAACAAAATGTAGGTACCCCTAGTAATTTTCCTTTCGCCTGGTTCAGAAAAACGTACTGTGCAGATTGGTACGGTACCAAGTGGCTCTCTTCGATAAGTATGACTCAGGAGTAAAAGGATATCGGAAGGCTTCTGAAACTCAAGACCAATTAAGGGAACGACTGGAAAAATCACAACAAAAAGATTATAACACGCTAATTTGTAAAACTAAGAAAGAAGTAAGAATATCACGAAAACAAAAGCAGAGACTGTTCAATACCTATATCCCCTTCAACTATGTAAAGGGTAATCTATGTAGGGAACCTCGACCTTTTAAACCTTTTAAAGAAAAAAACACAGAAAATTCAAATTTAATGGAGAATGTTTATTATCATTTGAAAGAACATTCTTTGGCATTTATTTTTTGAAGATTATGTCTATCAAATGTCGGCCGTTGCTACGTCGCAGATGGTCCATCCGTTGAGTCCAATTTACGATCACTCGTTCGAGCATTTCGACTGGTAACTGGCGAATGACACGCGTGATGTTTTCCTCCAAGGCCTGAATCGAAGCGGGTTTGTCGGCATAAGCTTTTGACTTTACAAATCCCCACAGGAAAAAGTCTAACAGTGTGATATCACACGATCTTGGTGGCCAATCGACCGCCCCAAAACGTGAAATTATGTGCTCACCGAAATGTTCTCTCAATAAGTCCATTGATTGATGCGATGTGTGGGAAGTGGCGCCGTCTTGCTGAAACCAAATGTCGCCGAGATCACGAGCTTCAATTTCAGGCATCAAATATTCGGTTATCATGGTCGCCATTGACGGTTACGTTCGCACCGGCATAATTTTTAAAGTAATATGGACCGATGATTCCACCGGCCCACAAACCACACCAAACCGTTGTTTTTTCTGGATGAAGTGGCAGTTCTTCAATCTCTTCAGGTTGCTCTTCGTCCCAAATGCGGCAATTTTGTTTGTTTACATACCCATTGAGCCAGAAATGGGCCTCATCGCTTAACAAAATTTGTCTCGAAAACGTCGGATCTTCTTGGAACTTTTCAAGAGCCCATAGAGCGAAGCGATGACGCTTGGGAAGGTCGAGCGGCTTCAGTTGTTGCACAAGCTGTATTTTGTACGCTTTCAATTTAAGATCTTGACGTAAAATGCGCCAAGTCGTTCCATACGTCAGTCCGAGTTGCTGCGAACGGCGCCGAATCGACACTCTACGATCTTCGTGTACACTCTCAGCTACGGGCGCTATATTTTCTTCACAGCGTGCTGGACGTGATCTATTCGGTCGAATATTATCCAATAATGAATGCTGGGTCTCAAAATGGGTGATGGTGTTGCGAATAGTACGCTCAGTAGGCCGATTATGTTGACCATAAGTTGAGCGAAGTGCACGAAACACATTCCTCACAGAACGTGAATTTTCATAATAAAGTTGAACAATTTGTAAACGTTGTTCACGCGTTAGTCTTTCCATAATGAAATGCCAAACAATACTAAACAAAAATAACATGACAGCATGAAACTACTCACACGTGATCTGTCAAAAAAAGCTATTGAAAAAAGTATCTCTACTTGGATCACCCGTTATATTTCCACTTGCCTAGAAATGGGTTCACTAACTGAAGCAATAAAGTCATTGTTTGTTGTGTTTACAGCGATGAAACTTACACTACACCTAGGGTTAATCCGGCAAGCTCCATATCCAATTTTACAAAATTGGCTAATCTTAAATTATTAATAATAGTTATTTGTATTACCTAATTCATATTTTCACATCCTACCTATGAAAAAAAAGCATACTGAAGCACAAAACCTCAACACGAAGAACACAATAATGTCACAAAGAAAATTACAGACTCAAATTTTGTACGTATACTATAAATCTTACGTAAAAACCTGTACCACCCAATACACCACCGGAACTTGTCATACATCACACAAAAACTTCACATCTGTCAGTTATCCAAAAACAAAACAGGCAGTTAACCTTCAAAGGTCAGCGAGAAAACAACATGACCAAAAACAACAGAAAAAAAAGCGTTCGCCAATAAACCCACATGTTTAACAATGTTGTGTTGTTTTGTCATCAAATTTTTGTTATTCTTCGATGTCTTCTTTTCTTTTATCCTCAATCAACAACAACACAGCGATAGTAGTAAGAGAGTGAATAAGCACTAAAAACAAAAAAAAAAGATCAATACACAAAAACCTATCACAAACCAATATTGGATTTGTGAATGGAGCAGAAACAAAACGATGAAGCATGCTGCGATTGCGAGGGCGTTCGAATCTGACGTCAACCACAATTTATTGTAACAAACCGACGACAATCGTATACCATCGCAATGACAATATGTCGCCTCGCCGTCACCACAAACGGTCTACTGTTGTGTTCGATAAACAATAATTTCAATTCAAAATCAATTTCCAACATTTTTTACAAAAATATTTAAGTTGGTTTTTCTTGTCCACTTTAATGTAGTATTCAAACCGCCCCCACAACTCACCTGGCAATTACAGAAAAACTATTCCTTGAACACCCACAAACATAACCAACTTTGTACTTTACTCCTCTAGAATTGAGTGATGTGTTGTGGATGTTGGGTTGTTCACCGTGTGTGTAGCTCTTTGGAAACCCACGGATCTACTCACGCCTACGTGAAACAAAAGGTGCACAACACCACACCATACAGAGAAAATTACTTACACGAAATATCGAAATTATGTATAAAAAGCTTTTTGCGTATGCCTGTTGTGAGTTGAGTTTTGATGTTCAAACTTAATCAGATAATTTGTATTCATTCAGGATTTTTCTTTTATTTTTTTGGAATTTTGTTTTTGTCCGCACCAGCCAAATTCATATTAATTTATTGGCTCTTGAATTTAAGATTAAAAGTGCAGTGGGTCATAAAAAGGTTTATCATCCAAGGACAAAGTGGCTCCTGACAATGAAACTAATGCCTCACCTGTCAAAAGTGAGTATTTGTTTGAAACCTGCAAAGCCTTTCTGGTGTAACTGACATACATGTATATTGAAATTGGACTTTCTTCCAAGAATAATGATGTTGTTTTGTCACCTGTCATACATGGGTGTTGTTTATATTATTTGACAAAACAATTTTGTAAAAGAAAATCGAGATTTCAACTCCTGTGGTGAGCTTTAACAGTCCAGATATGTTGTCATGTTTCTTTGCAAATGCCTGGAATAATTTGTTTATTTGTCAGAAAGAACTTTTGAAAATTCCTTTGACACAAAGACATCTCGGAATTTGTGTCAAGTATTCTTTTAAAGCGTATACGGCTGAATAATTAATGTGTGGAATTTTGTATTTGCTGGTAAAAAGGACGAGTTCACCGGGAAATAGAACCTAACGGTCTATCCAATTTAAAACTTGTTAAGATCATTTTGGAGGAGTTCCTTAAGATGATTTTCTGAGATAGCAAAAGAAACGTCATCGACATAAGCAATCACTCTTTAACCTTCCTTTCTTAGCAAATCAGCAGCTCGTCCGTTCTCCACTAAATTCGAAATACTACAGGTGCCGCACCCTTTGCAACTAATTCAGTTCTTCTCCGCTTTCAGTGAAAATTTACTAACTTAATAGTGACTTTTGACTACAGTATGCAGCTGCCCTTATAAATCAATTTCAACCAAATAAGTTTAATGACTGACTCACGTGTATCAACAAAATCGTGCAGATGCTTACCTGAAAAGAAAAAGCAAATAAAGAAAAATTAGTACACATTTTTAGTTTCATATTTTTCGTTAGATATTTTTATGCGGAATTAAATAAATATTTATGTTATTTTAGAATTAGGTGACCACTATTTCATCACCCTTTAAATAATTTAGTATGTATTACATCCTTAAGACTATATTCGGATGGACAGTGAATTTACAGTCGTTTAAAACCTACGTGAATTGGTATCTCCCTTTCTCTAATCCTCCACTTCCCTACTGCCTACACTGTGTCACTTCACTTTAAGGGTATCCGAAATCCATTTCGTGCGCGTACATTACAAAAAAACAGGCTAGGGCTTCTTTAGAGATTCTGTAAAACGTTTAACAGAAGCAAACTTTTTACCAAAGTCTTAACCTACATTACTATTTCAATTCAGATGAAGCTGTTTAAAATATTATATTAATAGCTTCATAAGGTATAGTTAGGTCGTCAGTTTTTAATTGCAACAGATCAGAACAGAAAGAAAACATTGTTTGAACTCAGAAACTCAGAACTGAGAATATTGTTTTAATTCGAAATAGCCCAATTGGTATTATTGTTTTAAGTTTAATAAAATGTAATGACAAAAATACTAGGACTAGTATCTAAATATTTCAATTATCTATAACTCATTCCCGCAATAGAATGAACGACAAAGCTCCATTCATTCATTTTATTTACGCATAAATTAAATTAATTGCCACCATAAAATCATTTACGTCCAAGTTCAATTAAGCGAACTTATCTAAAATGCACGTGACAACGCATTAGACGAGATAAAAAAGAAAGGACTACACAAATGCCACTACATCTACAAATTAAAATCAGGTTTATTCTAATTAGATTAAACTAAACGAAAAATAAAACATACATACAAGTAAGCTTTAAAATAAAATATTTACTCGTTGATTAGAATCAGTTAGCGAAAAAAAACAGTGCAAGGCCCGACAGTATGAAACTTCTTTACCGCTTTGAAGTAGAATTCCATGAACGTACCCCGTGCCCATTGTTGAGCTTAGTAAGATAGTGGCACACATTTATTATTATTATTATTATCATTATACATAGGTAAATCGGAAGTTGTTGACTATTTATAGATATTGAAACTTAATTTAGCTATGTATTCATAAAAACAAAACAAAAAAAAAATATTCAAGTGGCATCGTAAAATAAATTAACAATTTCCTGTGCGTTGCATTGAATCCATTGGAGTGAGCGAGAGACTTAACCAAAAATATGTAACTAATCATAATTAAGATTGCCATAAGTAAACAATGAGTAGCAAAAATAAACAATTTGTTGGAAAATATAATGGAGGCTCAAAAACACAACGCGCACTGTAAATACATTCCAAAGACTTTTTTTTTTAAAAAAAACCGTAAATGAAATTTTTTTAATTCATTGGTTTTTGGCGGATGTGTTTCAAAAAATGAATCAGATGACAGGTGTAAGTACTGGAAAATGGAATTTCTTTGTGATATTAAATAGTAATATGTAGCATTGAAGTTGGTTATTTAAATATGTATGTACGTATACGATATAGTGTTTTCAATTGACTGCATTCATGTTGACAGCGTTGAAACCAAATAAATCTATGCAAGCCAAAGAATATGAATTCAATAAGCCTGGGAATTGGTCAAATTTTAGGTCGAAGTCGGGAATTTCCAATGCGGAACACCATTGAAGATTCCTGCTTGGTAATGTGTGAGGACTTTTTTCAGAGCCACCCCTTATACTTTTCAGAGGGGTTATATAAAAACCATGAATATTTTTTAACATAAACATAATACGTTGGATGGAAGAGCTCATGTTTCATTCAATTTTCATGATGTCAAAATTTCCCAAAATAATTAAATCTCAAAGGGTTTAATCTAATGGGGATGCACGGGGAAAAATATTTGTTTGTCGGATTTACTTGAAAATTAGAATTGTTATTAAACAGAACAATTGTCAGTCCTTTGGATAAAGAAAGACATCTCCAACAGCATATGAGTTTTCTGATATATTTTGACTAATCTAAATTTAATAATCTTAACGCCCAAATGATGCCGTTTTAAAATCTCAGTTTGAATTGTGGCCAAATGATGTATTTGAATAAATTCTCCCTTTGATTTCGAGGGTGCTCTTATCAACAGTGATGGTTAACAGGTTTAACTCAATCTTGCTCGGTTGAACCACACTTCAAAAAGAAATCGATCGCTAAGATCTCGGTAGAAGTATTCTCCTAGAATGTCCTTTCTCCCTTTTAGTCACGAGCTACTTTGGAGGCCACACGTGCTCTGAAGATATAAATTTGAGCTGGGGCCCCCTTTCTTGTGGTTTTGTAGCTGCAACTAGCCCTCTGTCTATAAAAAAGAGATGCCTTAAAGCCCCATATGTTCGGAAGGCCGACTATGTCAAGGCAGATACTATCTTAAGGATGGTTTGATGATTGGTAATGTTGTTTTTTTTGGTTTAACAATTTTTTCTTAACGAGTAAGCCGGTGAATAGTCGTCCAAAAATTACCGGTTCTATAGGCACCAAATAGGACGCTCTTCCTTACAAAGCTCCTACATAATCTGTATCCCGAACCGGTTTACCCTGTATATAGGACTACTGCATTATGACTGAACATTTCGACATATACAAAATGCATGTATTTACAGGTTCCTACTGAAAAACTTCGGAAACGTCGTCGAATTAAAGATACGTTCAAGCTATTCCATTAAGCGCTATACAGCTTCAGTTAAAATGTTCCTTAAGAAGGTTACTTAAAATTCAAACTTAACTATTAACTAATTAGAATGGTTCTTTTATAAAAATGCATAAAATGTTTTAAACTTCAAAAGCGTGGCGTGGAAAAAATGATATACTAATGAAAAACGTTATCGTAGTAGGACTGCAGTTGAAGTTTGATAGCGAATTTTTCCTGAAGTCAGATCTTAACAATCGTCACAATTGCCTGCCATTTAGCGTGCAAAAATTTAATTTGTTTGCATTTCCCCAAAAATTAGATACCCGGAGCCCATAGTATTAGAGAGAATAGGTCTCTCGAACTAAAAACACAAAAATGATAAATTTTTGGACTAGGTTAGCAGTTCGCAAGACTTGATCGATTAACCTAAAAGACTCGAGAAAAAATAACTACCAAGTTATAATTCTCAAGTTGAAATGTGCTCCATCAACCCAATTCCTTCATCGGTCAGCACCCAAAAGTCTTTGGCACGTGGTCAAATGAAAACGAAGTTAAACCAGAAAAATGGTCTAAAAGCTTCTTAGCGTTATGTACCACTCCAAAGGGGTCAGACTTGACAAAAGCAAAGGTAACGTAAAAAAAACCGACGAAACAAATCCCCTGGCATAATCTCAGCTTGAATTTTTCATGGGCCTTTATGCTTTTTTTTCTTGATGCTGTGTTGTGCCTCCTTCTTTCATTGCATGTATACATGATGATTTTCTACTCCGTACTCCTCTTCCGCACAACATAAGCGAGAACTTTTTGCTGTGGTTATTTGTTGGCTGGCGAGTGTTGTTTAGAAAGAGAAATATACAAACGTGGTAGAGGAATGAAGAGTTATCGGAGGAGGGCAAACAGATTGGATGTTTTTGTTGGCGCTGTCGGCACGGCAGCAGTAGCGGCGAGACAAGCTGCGCGCGGAGTCAACAACCGCGAGTTCAACTACTACACGCAAACACACGGATATTATTACGTCGCGTTCGCGTCTACGCTACGCTACGCAGGTCACTCCAAGCATTTCAATTTTGAAATGGCTCATGATCAGGGCGCGGGCGAACGGAAGACGCGCTTAAAATGGACATGGACATGGACACGGACACAGTAGATAGTTGTTGTTATTATTGTTGTTGGATTCCCCTTTAATCCGTGTTTCTTCATCTTTGTCTTGTGCTGTCGCCTTCGTACGTAACATTTATCCAATTCTCAAGAAAGACGAACATTTTTCTAGGGTCTCTTGAAAGTTATCAACATATGAATGCTGTGCATCCAGCGTAAACGTCTATACCTACAATGACGATGATGACTTTGGGGAATAGGGTGAAATGGATGGATGTTGTTAAATGCACATCCGCACTGAACACGTATTGTATATCGCTCGCTGCGCTAGAAAGATATTCCTTTCTATGTCATTGTAAGAGTGCGGGGGAGTGAAAAACAGATGCAATAGGAAATCCAAGACTATGAAGCGTAGGTACTGAAGCTGGACGTTGACGTTGACGTTCAACGATAGAATATCACAAAAGCGAACGCGAGTAGCAGTAATTGCACTGAGTATGGGGTAGCGACAAATAAATTAAATTACATAAGAGAGGAAGAGAAGAAACAACGAAAAAAAAATTGACATTAACAAAAGGGTTCTCCAGTTTCCTATAACATATGTGTTTTTTACACACACACACACACACGCAAACACATTTAGAATAAAAGAACACACTAAAATGATAGCAGCGTGCAAACGAGAAGAGATTTTGTACTTCTATTGCAACTGAAGCGCAATGAAGCGATCGAACGAACATGCTCCAACAAACACTCGCATCACATCGAAAACATTTCATTATTCCCAGGTTTTGTTACATTGAATCTGACAGGCGGAAGTAGAAGTTGTGGTTATGAATATAGGAACACATACATATCTGCCTATCCAAACCATTCCACTTGCGGTATTAAATTTAGATTTGATTTGATTTCATGGTGACAGATGAGCGATGTAGCATTCCTATTAATTTGATTAGCACAATGCTGACAGTGTTATGTTAATGTAACACCTAAACGATTGATCTCGTTTTGAAGTGATACACAATGACAGGTCGTGTTATTGATGATTCATCGGACAGGTGACACGTGACAGACAAGAAATTCAAAAGCCAAACGGAACTAGGAATTTGAGGAAACTCAGCATTAGTAAAAAGTAAACCTCAAATGGTTGAGTTCTCTTGAGAGAAATGTTGTGTAACAGTTTATTGAACAACATGATGATTAGGTATTTGAGAGGATTTTACATTTTATCATTCAATGGTGACAGGTTGACAGCTGTCTTTTGGAAAATCCGTTACCTCCAACACGGTATATTTGGAACAAATTACTCCACTATTTTGGTATAAATACGAATTAATACTGCCATATGTAGTTGCACTCAAATGATTCCTTTAAGACCCCAGTATAAACCAAAAGTTTCCAGAAATGGTAGTTAATGATTTGATTTACGCGTCAAAAGGATGTCATTATTTTTTAATATCTTCCGAAAACGCAATGTGGTACAAAACCCCTCTTGTGCAGAAAGCATAGTTTTTAAACGAAAAACATAGTTTAAATGTCCGAAAAAAAGTGTGTATGGATTTTAGTTAAATTGCACGTTCTCTTTAATAATAGTTATGCTTGCTCTACAATTTATATTATTGAATAGAATTAATGAAGTGTCTTTTTAGTTAACAGGTAACTTGCTTTGAGTGTATTACAGTCACATCGATACGATATCACATAGAAATCTGTTTTGTGGCGTAGAAAAAAACCGATGTGTGTATGAATATTGGTTTACTGAAAGAATATTTCTGCAGCAAACCATAGACAATAAATAATGATTTTATTTAGGGATGGATCCAAACTTTTTTCCTTATAAAATGTACACTCGAACTGCTTAAGATTGTACAATTACAGAAGAAAATCAAGTATTCCGTTTTTTTTTGTTGATAATTCATCTTTGACTTTGTTTGCTGTCAAAACATTAAAAAAACCCTTCAATAAAAAAATATAATCTAGTCCGCCGTGAAAGTCAGATAATCAAACGGGACATAAGAAAGTCACTACTTTTTGTCGTGTTTCTATTTAATCGTTTACCGTCAGTATGCCCTAAATCCTTAGGAAAATATTGTTATTCTGGAAGTTTCTTCTGGACAATCATTTTTAAGCTTGAAATCATATCTACCAATCAAATATCTCTACTTCGACGAGAACGGCAAAAAGAAATTTTCAATTAAACTCGAAAAGAGCAGCAAAAAGGTTTAATAAATTTTCTAAAATCTTGATATCAGGTAAGCTATGCAACCCGTCAACTTCAAATGCATCGACCTTGTCAAAAACACATAACCCAATTCCAACCATTATACCATGTTATCAATACAGCATTCGATACGCACAAGTGAATTTTCTTAAAAATCCCTGAACCTGCCCAATTTCTGTAGCACTGTAAATGAATGTTGCACTCAATAGGTACATATACATTTTCTTCTACGTTATGGTAGATATTTTCACGCAGAATAATCTTCCAATAACGTGCAGTACCAGGTATACTGATTGTTAGTTATCTCAGAGTTCGATTCCATTACAGCACCCGGCACTTACGACAGACAGTTGTGCAACTGGAAGTGACAAAAGTTAAAATTTTAATTAAAAAACTTGCCCCATCCCTTCCGACTGAAACGGCATACGAAATATACAACAACAAAATATATTACTTATGTACCTACAATCAATATATACCTACAGTTGCGGGCAAAAGAATTAGGCCAACACTTCTTTCAGTATGTAATGTTTCGAAATATAAGACCACCCGTACGTCAGTGCTTTCCAGTTACCAAAAAAAACGATCAGACGAGAAAAATTGTTACATCACCCAAACTTATATTTTACTTCAAATTTATAGAAATTTAGGAAAATTGTTGATCTTATAGTTTTGTTCGTAGCTGTATTTTAACTGCGTTTTAACTGCATAGAAATAAAAGCAGACAATTCGGTGCTGTGTTTAATTTTAGTTTACGCAAACTACTTTATTGTATTTTACATCAAAGGGAAACACAAATTTGGGTGAAGGTTCACATTAATTTAAACTGACAATTTTTCTAACAACCTCAAATTGATCACCTCCTTAGACCTTCTGAAAATCCGATGTCCTTTTCAAAGGACAATATCATTTAAGTTCTTCAGATCGAAACTGGAGATTAATTATTCTCTCGTTGTATTCTAAAGGGGGATAATGGTGCGCCAATGCCTGTTAAGCTACAAAAGATGAAGCATACACACCACGGTCTATTTTATTTTTATTTTAACTGATAGTTTTGTTGTGCTTAAATCTGCCTGTTTTACTTTTTTTATTCAACGCGTGGGGTTTACTTATTTTATCTAGGCTACAAATCGCATTTTCATGGATACTTGCAAAACCTGTCAGGGTTCAGGAGCTAGTACCTTCGTGAAATGCCTCAACATCACACTTTTCTCCTATGCTGTTTAGCTATGGAAGCCCAACGGTGACAACAAAAGAAGCTTTGTGTTTTCCCCATAATCCCTTCGAACTCGCTCGGAAAATTGAACTGTATCGTCATTGTTTTCTCAAGACATGGACGGGTGTTATGTCTCCCGGCGTCGCCTGTTACTGTTTAAATTGACGGCTAGGTCTCTTATAGGCGCAATATTCAATGGCACTATTATTCGGGCAGCAGACAGTTCAAACTAGCTCATTTAGGTTCTAACTGTTACATATGGAAATTAAAAAAATGTCTACTTTGTGAAGCTTAAACATCCTATGTGAAATACAAGTCATAAGAAATAACATTAAAATTGAGATAAATATTGATAACTAAGGCTGTGACTTATCATTTAAAACTAATACACTTAAGATTAAAAAAGGCAAGCAATTTGCCAGGCCCAATAAAAATAAAAAAACATTTCCAAAAATGTCAATCAAATACATCTTCACATATGTAACACTTCAAACAAAAGTACAAATTCTGAATAAGTATCTAGCGACTATAAAAATGAAACGAAAGACAAACATTTAAAACAACATCGATCATCGTAGAATGTCATAAAAATTGACACAATGCGTTACGGATCGAGTTGACAATAAAAGGATTGCACCTCCCGAGACAAATATTCAAGAAAAAAAAAACAAAGACCCCAACAAAAGAAACTTAACTAATCACTTTGGCACTAAATTCCTTTTTAGAGGATAGATCCTTTTTTCCTTTTTCTTTTTGAGGACCTGCTGCTGTTTCGATCACTTTTTTCGCAATGAAACACAAATAGCTATTGTGCGATCTGTCGGGGTGCTCATTGTATTCGTTTCAAGTGCCATATGACTGTGAAGGTTTCGAAAATCAATTGTTTGACGGCTAAAATGACATTTTCGGGTTGCTCGGGTCAGGTTTTTATTGTGTGTAGGTATTTTCTTTTTTTTTTTAGAGCATCTAATCGTTAAGGCATAACAATAAGAAGACGGAGTACTTGAAGAATGACCTTATCTGTGCATTTGTGTTTATGTTTCTTCTCCTTATTCACTATTCCGGGGTATTTTATTACCTTCTTATATTTGGTTTGTCTCATTTTTACAGCACCAAAAAGTGACAGTAAAAGAGACAGATAAAAAAAGTACTGCGCTTAATCTTATCATTTTGCCATTCAATACGGTAGGTGATATTTATTATTTGTTTATTTTGTTTTTTTTTTTTAGATTTCCTACAACATTCTACCATTCGTTGTCGTGTTATAATTAATTCATTCATTCATTAAACAAAATGAATCGATTTTATCTCTCTCTCTCTCCTTCGAAACCGTCTGATAATTCCTATCAGTTGGTTTTCTAATACTGTGACTGCCTGTGACAGTGAACTTTAGCAGGAACTCACCAAAGCGACATTCAAATTTAAAATTTTTTTTTTAAACGAATTTAGCAAATATTTGTACTACTTTGGCCGATAGGCAGAAGGCGCGACTCACCGGGAAGAATATGTAAATAATTTTAAATAAAAATAAAAAGACGAACAGCACAGAAGACAAAATATGATAATTTTTCGTTGTTGTCGTGTCTGCTTCCAAACACTGTGATTTTTTTTCTGTTTTTATGAAACAGGAAATCGAAAAGCGATAAAAATAAATATGAACTAAGTGGGGAATATGTTTTTTCACGTTTTTTTTTTCTTGCATGTAATAAAAGAGAACTAAAAGGGTTTTAAACAAATAGATTAAATTCTTCTTCTCCTGATTTGAAGTTTACGATTCTGAATTGCTAAGAGATATTATTTGTTAGGCAAAAATATAGATAAACACGTCATGAGTGCGATTTATTTGAGAATTAAAACGATCATGAATGATTATGCGAAAGTAGTTACGCATAATCAGCTGAATAAAGCATATACCTACCTACTTGACATTCTTGTTAATGGAAATGTTAGGTATTTTATAATCGATATTTTTAGTTCTTGTGACGAAACAATTTATCAAGCGTTATTGCTTGATAAGTCGTTATCGAACCGTTCCAATTCAACTGACAATATGATTTAGTTAGATCTTGCGACAATAGCAACATTGGTTGATCTAGATTTGTGTTTTTTATCTTAAGTCTTATTTTGGGTTCAAGATCATAAGGGTAAGTCACAATGATTT
Source organism: Ferdinandea cuprea (assembly GCA_963576555.1). NCBI lineage: Eukaryota > Metazoa > Arthropoda > Insecta > Diptera > Syrphidae > Ferdinandea > Ferdinandea cuprea. The sequence continues at coordinate 80,695,315 of OY754960.1, read as the reverse complement.
TACAGCCAGTTTTCTAATTGATAAATGCTTTTTTCGATAAGAGTCACGAACAAAACAAGAAGACTAACTATTCATTCAGTATGGAATAATCTTAATATGAGACCACACTGTACGTCAGTGATTTTCTTTAAACAAAAAAAAGGCTTAAGTTAGTAAATATTTGAAGTGAATATTTTCGATTATCGGGTATAACTTCAGAAATATTAGATATAGCGACAAAAACCAATGTAATAATTTGATGTGATTTTATTTAGCTAACAAAAAGATACTTGGTTCTAAACAAAAAAATTCTCATTTATTGAACCACCTCTTTCAACTACAGCAGTGTCTAATGGCGGCTCATGGACGGTAACAAATGCGGCCAAACGAATTCTTGGTCATTTTGAAAGTAAAATTGTTCATGTGATTTTCGGTTTTACTTCCGTTTGCGTTCTTTGGTGGCGGAAATTTAAATCAACCCCGACTAGCGTATTACCCGTCGAAGATGTTTGATGCCTACATGTATGAAGAGTGAATGTACGTTTGAATCTAAATGCATAATTGACACAATTTTTATTGACAACTTTTGACAAAAGACATTGACTAGATTCTATTGTACTCTTGAAGTTTTTGTATATTATAGGAGGTCGGCGCTTAAAGGAATGCTCAGAGATAAATATTATATTACGGTATACAAATTTTTCTATAGAAACAATGACACATTTAGATACCTACAATTATTAATTTTTTTTTTCAATTTTCAAAATTTAAACCATGAAGTGTTTCAATGGCATCTTAATTATTTAATGGAAATTTTCGAGATTTTAAAAAAAATTAGAGTGCAGTTATTAAAAGGGACAATAATTGATACTTATTGAAGAAAGAAATGGTAATTGAACCATATACAGCTATAGCCGAAATAAAATCAACAACTCTTTTTTAATTTCCAGTTACAAAAAAATACTTTAGTAAATATAATAAATAAATAGTTTTATGAAAAATTCAATTGAAATGAAAAGCAAACTAATTATGACAGACTTGTAACAAAATTTAAAGTTATTTGTAAAACAAAATTTCTAAAACTCAAGCAGATTTTCAAATAAAGAACTGTTTATTTCTTCTCTAAATTTAATCAAATATTGATAGCCCCATGCATATGGCGTTGTATGCGGTAGACTAACCGTCTAAGTCATAAGTTTTATAAAACCACACAACAATTTTTACATTTCTTGGGTTATTTAATTAGGTCTAAATGATGTATAAAGAAGTTTTTGTAGCTATATCTAATATTTGCGAAGTTATATCTTTATAGTAGTGAGACCTCAAAATTGTATATATTCAATTGGGGTGATGCTTCTGTACAAAATTTATTTTTTGTCTAAGCTTTAGGAATGACTATTTACTTATGTTATCTTAGTAACGGGTAAGCATTAAAGTGCAGGGTGTTCTAAAAAAAGATTTGGTGCTCTTTTTTAGGCAATGGCTTTACATTCGCTGTTTCATTTTAACCCTCCTACACCCATCATGCAACACTAAGATTTATTTTTTATATACGTATTTATATATTTTAATGTTTGTCATTTTTTTTTAATATTTCTTTAGTTTTATTTCTCTTCTGAACATACGAAACAATTGATTACACTAAATGCCAATAAAAATTGCAGATTTTGTAGCATGAGATTATAGTACAAGGGATTATGGAACACGGGATTTTGGGAAAGGTATTTTGGAAAAGGAGATTTCATCAGCAACCAAAATTAAAGTTTTACACAAAAAAAGGTATTATATAGGTATAGACTTTGATTCATAATACCTTTCATTTAACTTTAAATTTTATATGCTTTTTCAACCTCATAAATCCACAAATTTGTAGGCAAAAAAAGAAAAATCAACATATATATATATGTACCTACTTAAATTTTTTCAAAGAATGATTTTCAATGATTTGTTCGAATGATTTGTATTTAGAGCATTCATCTTTTATAGTTTTAAAATGTTTAGGTTAGGTGACCAATTCAATAGTGAAAAACTTAAATCTTTCCAAGATTGCCCTATATTTGTATGGTAGAAAAATAATATGTTATATAAATAGTTCCTAAAAAAATAAAATATCGATTAAATCAAATGAAAACTTAATTTCACATGTACTTTGATTTCGTTTTAATTTCAAAATGAAACATATAGGTAACTTGCAAATTTGGTTTAGATCTAGATAGGTAGGTACATACATTTAAAGCCAAAGCCTATCTAAATATGTAACAAAATCTTTTCCCAATTTCCAACGAATTTTTAACGTAGTTGAGCATGTAAAATAAATCTGTTTGCAATTTTCTACGAATTTTTAATCCAGTTTTTTTTCTCAGAATGAAATGAATCAAATTTCTATAAAAAAATTGTTGACGAAAGTCCATTGTCCCATCGTTAACCGGTGGAACATAGTTTTTGTTTTTTAATTAGAAGGGAGGTTTGATTTCAAAATTAGGTAGGTACCCAATGGTGTACCACTCCATAGTGGTATAAAATGTACTCTTTTAAATAGCAACTTATAAAAGATATAAAAAAATCCGTTCCCAATAATAAAAATGTTGTGGAAATAAAAAAGACCTGTCCGCTTTTGTTTTTCATTTTCTGCAAATTATATTTCAATTATTCTTATGCAATTGAAACGAGCAGTAAAAACATTTTCCGTAAAATAGAATTACAAAATTTTAATTAAATAACTACATGATTATGTGCAAATTGTTATTAAAATAAAATTTAATTTTCCTAGCCAGTCTTTATTATCTATGCATCAAAGTCCTTACAAAAATAAAAACAAAAAAAAACTTACCTTGCAATGTAACCACACGACAGCCATCTTGTTTCAATCGACGATGCAACACGTTGATTGTCGCATCACATCCATTTCCCGCTGCTGCTGCTGCACCACCAATTTCCATTGCAACTCCACCAACACCCGCGTTTTCAGGTGACGATGACACCACACCACTACTACCACCACTCAACAAATTACTGTCATTGTACAATATGAACAAACTAATTTTATATCCATTCTGTATGCGTTCCTTCAAGTCTGGCGACTTGATTGTTGATAACAAATCAATCTTTCCGGCTGCCAAACGTCGCAGCATAATGCTGGGTATTGAAAAATTCACAGCTGATCGAATGTGTGATTCACTAAACTCATTTGAGCTGCGACAGTCCAATAGGATGAGATCCTTGACATCCGAGCGCAGCTCGGCCTGCAACCACTCCTTGGAGACGAAATCATACTCCGTTTCAGGCATTTTGATATCGCCGCACAAAAAATGAAATTTTCCAAAATAGAAATTTTGTTGTTTAAAAAACACGAGCAACACTTGAAATTCGACAAACACCTCTAAACGTGTTCCGTGTTTTTTTTTTTTAATATATATATGTATAACTGTTTTGTTTTTTTCTTTACGTTTTTTTGTTTGTTTATTATTCACTTTTTACTGTACACTAGCTTCTTTTTATTTTGCAGGAAGCAAAACATTCAGTTGAATAAAATTTGCGACATGTTTGACACTTTTGACAGGAAGAAAATAAAATATTTAGAATCCAGAGAATTTTGTTACAATATACACTTTCTGTTTTGTTTATTTTTTTCTCGGTCGTCATTCACTATGTTCATTTTTTTTTGTTTTGAGGAAGTATGTATGTATAACATGGAACAGGTAAAAAAAAATCTCTTATTTTTAAGAGCGAGATAGGGACAGAAAAAGGAAATTTTCACTTTTTATTTGATGTATACAACAGCGCCCTCTTGTTTTTTTATGTGTATAATCCAAATTTAAGTTTATTTTTTATCAAATATGCTTCGCAATCGCCCCTAATTCAAATGGAAGTTTTACTTGCTGTTTCAGTTTAAACTATTCAAAGCAGTGGATACAAAAACAAAATAATTATTCTGCCAAAAATGCCTTTTCTGACAGATCCCCGCACAAATCCAAGAAAAATACAACACGACCAACGACTACGACCGACTGACAAAATCTAAATTCTGAATATTTATCTGAGATTTTCGATGAAAAAATTTTCAATTTCCCAGTAAGTTTGCTTTCATGTTCTTTTAATGTATTTGTGGGTGTGTGCGTGGTTTAGTTGAGCGAAGGTGGTGTTGGTGCATTGTGTTGTGAATAAAATTGTTGCTTTAAATTGAATAAAAGAATGAGAGCAAAGAAGAAATCACACTTGAGAAAAAAAGAATAAGGTAATAAATAAATAAAGGGAATACAAAATAGATTTGTTGCGCATGTGTTTTGGTTTTGTGCATGAGTTGAACGGGTGCATATGTGTGCGTTGTTGCAAGCGAATAAGCATAAGCAAAAAGAGTTATGTATTGAAGCGTAGGTATAGTTGGTTAAGTATTTGGATTTTGATTTTTTTTTGAGGGGAAGTTTAGTTGGATTTGGAATGAAATCTTCAGCTAAGGTATGCGCCAGAAAGAGCTAGCAGCAGGTAATTCATGGCGCTATGACGGCTTGTGTACTTGTGTTGTTGCATTCTGGTGACTCGAACTCGAATGAGCACCAAGCCAACAACACCAACACAGCACCAAATTGAGTGGGCGAAAGTGGAATTCTCGCATTAAACATCTTTTATAGTCTCTTTCGAAATACTATGTTTCTCTTCACAAAGCGCTGCTGCGGTGCGGCAGATTAATATGATTGTTCGGTTGAGTCGTTGAGTATGAGTAGAGCACAGTCATTTTTAACTCATCTGTGCTTTGAGTTTATTGCTGTTGTTGTGTATAAATGAATAACCAGTTGAGAAGCATTGCCATATTGCCATATTAATCCGGAAATAGAAGCGAATTTAATTTAGTTATTGTCCCAATAACTTTTTATTATAATTACATGCTACGTTTCCACTAAAATATAAACCTTGATTATAGGCAAAGCGTTTTCACGACCAGAAATATTAATATAGAAGTTTGAGCCAGTTTAATATAATCTCGGTTTAGTGCTCGGTGGAAACGTAGCATTAGGCAGAAGGCTGTCGTATCCCTGTGTATGAGTCGAACAGTTGCTCAGTTTTCTTAACGCCACCATGGTAATGGCGATACTGTGTGAATTGCCTCAGACCATGTGCTTTCACGTTCCTTAATGTAACGTATGCCTTAGTCCAAAAAGAGAACTGATTTCGTTTCACAATTTATTGGATTCCACCCACACACAAATTCTCTTAAGAATACTCTCGTCCTCGTCTCGAACTCTAACTCCAACTCAAACTCTAATTCCAACACTCTCAAGCCAACAGCCACAGACCATGGGTGTGTGCGTAGTGTTTTAATCATCTAGATCAGAGCCAATTTATTTTATTTCTCCATTCTCTACACCTACATATTATATATACACCATGATGAGCGCGAAACTTGCTTTTTTGAAGGACGCAGGCACACACGAACAGCTTTTATCAAATTAGGTAAGTATGCATGTGTATACTTCAAAAGGGTGCTAACAAAAAGAATGTTACCGATAACAGAATAGTTCCCCTTAATCAAGGCAACATTCCTCCACGTCTTTCAAAGGATTCAACCTGAGCAATGTGATATTCGTTGACGGAATTTCTAGGTACATACTAGTTTAACGGGCCGGGAGAATAATTTAGCTTTGTTTACCAAAATAAAATATCGATTTTGGGCAAATACTAACACCTAGTCTCGAATTTTATTTACACAGATTCACACACTATTGAGAATAGCGATATAATGAATTCAAGTATCGCGCCCATATACGCTCGCAAGCGTTAGTAGTGCGCATGAAAAGGCTTCATGAATGAAATTTTAACTAGCACTACCTCTCGTTCATTTGCATTAGGCAACACTCCAATAGTAATTTAACTAGTATAGCTTCCTAAATGATATCTACTACAAAAACAACTGACGAGGAGGGAATGGCCATTAGGTGATCCTTCCTGTGTTTATTGAATGTGGGTGTACTTTACTCCCCAAGAAACTGTTAACTGCCATCAGAATGGTAGAGTGTTAGGTTTGAAACTATTTCAACCCACACTTTGCACCACTAGCTTCACTAGACTTCCCGCAAAGCCAGATGGCATTTGGTCTAAATGTTGAATTTTGGTGCTGTTTTTTTTTTTTTAATCCCATTTGACACCCACGTGAGGCGCTGAGTGTAGTGTTAACGTCATTTAGTACATAAAGGCATGTGAGTAGCTGAAGAGTTAGCATGCGTGCTTGCTGACTTTAAGAATTAAGTTTATCTCATTGACGTGCAAAAGCCTGGTGTGTAGGTAGGTAATGTATTTCGTTTTGATTTGGATTTCAGATAGGTTGAGGAAAAGTGAAAAAACGCGTCATGAGTATTAAATTGACTAACTAATAATATTTACTTGTCAAATTTGAATAAATTTACTAAAAAGTTTAGCAACTCGAGACCTTGACATTTTAGGAATATAAGTAAAGCAAGTGATTTGTTAATCATTTTTCCCTCTCGAGGCGAACCGCCTGAAGAATCAGGATTTATAACATGTTATTTTGGCGCCAAGTCATTTTCTTTTTAAAAAAATGTTTGTATTTTGTCCTTCACTACGATTTTTGTTACAAGATTTTTAAGATTTTTTTTTTGTTTGGCGATGGTGATATAACTACAACTTTCTATGCCGAATGCAATTAATATAATATAACTGACCGTCCTAGCCTATGTTGATGGAAATAGGTCTTACTATCCAACTAAATATTAACTATTTTTAGGCAGAAAATATATATTCCTGTAAAGTGCCTGCATTGCTTAGAATATTGCGTGGGACACAATATTTAAAGTAAATACTCTACTATTTTAGTAGATACTCTATGATATAAGCTCAATCGAGACCTACGAACTTGGTCGTATAAACCAAACTTCGTTATAAGCGATTTTGACTGAATTACCAATTTGACTTAGCCGTGTTTCTCATCTTCTCTCTGGCATTACATGTTTTGTTTGGCATTGCTTGACCCATACTGAAAGAAATGGATCCTTTTTTATGTATAACTTGAATTTATGCCACATCTATCCTGGTTTTTGTGTTAAATTTATGGTTTGATATTGTAAGACTGAAAATCCTTTTTTGACATGAAAATCCTTTTTTCACAAGTTATTTAAAACTCTTCTTCTTAAGTACTGAATTCACCACAATTTCGATTCAGTATTATAATTACGGTCGTAGTACTGAACAGTTAAGATGGCGCTTTACTTTATGTGTAACTTGGTTTAAAGTCACAGATATTAGGATATCTAAATGGCGTTGTAAGCTTTAAGTGCTTATATTGATTGAGCAATAATCGAGCAAGATAATATTCAAATAATTACTGTTCGTGTGAAAAATAAACGTCAATATTATGATATTGCGTCTATACATGTACATCACTCCATTGGAAAAGCTAGAGAATATTGATTTCATTATTAATTTCAACTCGCTCAAACGGAACTTTGCTGTCGGTGGTGATTTTAATGCAAAACACCCACATGCGATAATTAACGTATCTATTCAAATGAAATCGAAGTCGATCAATTAATCGGAGTCATACAAAGCTCAAGCTACAAGAAAAGCCGAAATGATGGTCAAGAGCTAATCGAAGATATGGTGTAAGCCGGGATACCTGGCAATTTTAGAATTAGAACTGATGACTGGATGAACTGTGTTATGAAGTAAAAATATTGAAATTAATCATAGCAGTTACGATTTGATTACGGAGCAAGTTTTAAAAGAATTGCCTAGGAAAGCACTAATCATGTTCGTTTATCTCATAAAGGCTTCGTTTTGCTTATTATAGGTTCAACGACAATGGAAAGTAGCTGAGGTCATAATGATCCCAAAGACAGGAAAATCCCCGTCACAAGAAATCGTATAGACCAATATCTCTTTTACCAATTATGTCCACAATATTCGAAAATCTTTTATTCAACCAGTTACATTCGATTATCGAAAAGCGCCAAATAATTCCTGATCACTAATTCTGGTTCAGAATTAAACACTCTACAATCGACTAGGTTTATCGAATAACCAATGAAATAGAAAAATCCCTCGAGGAGAAATAGGTCTTTTGATAAAGTATGGCATACGGGATTGAAACATATGCTTAAATTAGCCTTTCCAAAGCAAATATATATGATATTAAGTTTTTATTTAGAGGACAGATTATTCCGTGTTAAGCACGGAAATGAATATTCCGAATTCAAAGAAATCGCGGAAGGGATTCAACAAGGGATCGTACTGGATCCGATTCAGTTTTTAATCTGTACTTGAGATATTCCGCAGGAAGAAGGCACAACTGGACCTACGTTTGCGGGTTATACCGCTATATTGGCCAGCTATTCAACCCAAAAAGAGCATGCGGTAAACTTCGCGAACTGAACCATTATTTTCGAAATAAATTTGCACGATTTGCAAGCGTTGTTCATTTGTCAACCTGTTCACGATGAAATGACAAACCAAACTGAACATAAATGACATTAGAGTTGCCATATTTGACCACAAAATGTCAGTTTTATCTCTATTCAAAAACCAATTTAATATTTAATAATTACAATACTTTTTGTGGCTGACTTGTAAGGCAAAGGCAATGTTTGTATAAGAGAACTTGGCTATTCTTTAACATTTATGTTTTTGTTTTGGTTTCAATACTTTTTGCAAAGATTTTTTGGGTTATCATGGGAGCAGCCATTGAAATGATATCAAATGTCATTTTTTATAGCAAGAAGTTGGGAACAGTTGATGAATTTGAGCAGTTTACACGTCACAATTTGAGTGTGCAAAATAAACTTGCAAAATATGCGGTGAATATGGATTTATACAAACATACTTACCACACAACTAATAATATAATAATGTTATAATATTGAGAATAAAGCTATGTTTTAACCAGTTTATTGTAATTTTTATGAAAAATAATCAAAATAATATTAATTAACGCGACTAATATATACTAAATAAATAAATAATAATTTTAAGTGTAACTATACAAACTAGGATTTCGTAGGTTATGGATGGTTGTATTGAAGCAGTTAAGTACTTTTACATAAATGGGCACTAGTTTAAGACGCTTTTTAATATAACGTGATCCAAAATCGTACAAATATTATTTTTGGTACGTGAAAAAACTTTTTAATAACGTTTGCAATCACTTACTAGTAGTAGTAGTAGTAAATTGTTTTGTTTATTTTCATAAAAAAAATTTTTTTTAAAAAATTACAAAACATTATTACTTGACAAATAAAGTCGTCTGTTAAATGGACTGGCTAATTAATTCAATATATATATGTAACACAATGTACATGCTTATTTGTGAGTTGTACCCAACTACCAAGCATTTTCGATAGAAAAATGCACCCATATGCAGTGCATTCCTTTTGTTCCCCTTCGTCTGTCTATCCACATACTATAAATTTTAAAACAAAGCATATTAATTTATATAAAAAATTTGAAATTTTGAAAATTTGAGTTGAATCACATAAACTCAACACTTCGCAGCACTTCCTTTTTCCCAACACATCCGAAAAATTTGCAAGACTCCCTACACTTATTTTTGGTGGGTAATTAAAAAAATTATATCTAACTTCATGTGTCTGGCTCACAGATAGAAAATTGAGAGAGGATTTTACGGTCATTATTAAATATTTTTTGGGGGTTGAAAGTGATAGTGGCTTGCAGAGTTGACTATCTGGTTAATTCATCATCTGTGATTAGTAGCTTGAGAGCATTTCATATGATCCGAATCTGCCCTAGTACAAAGCCAGTTTCACATAGTAGTCACATATACTAGCATTTAGGCGCAAAATCACTTCATATAAACAGTTTTTGTTAAACAGCTAATTTATAGATTTCGATTTGCTTGTCTGATAATTTCCATATATATATTAATTTTACCTTAGTCGGATATGGTAATTTTACACATTATTTTTCTCTGAGTGTTTTCTTTTATTTTGGAAAATTAAGTCCACCATTAATACGTAGTTACGTTGACTCTTATTGCTGGTAATGTAAATTATTGAAAAACCATTCGGTGCTAACTAAGATGAAAGAGATCAACAATAATTTAAGCGTTTAAAAATTGGCAAAGCCAGTTGAAACGAACTGTAGCAGATTCATGCAAACAAAAGTGGTTCCGATGCCGAAAAGGCACGAATTTAAAGTTTAGGAGCTCTGCATGATGATGGTATACCTGCAAACTCACCAACTGTGTCGCGCGACGCTAGAAAACACGCGATGCAATGTACATTTTGGCAGCAGCTCATTGGAACTGCTGCGAACATGTAGCAACTAGGGCAATATGTCATTATTAATACTTCAGTCTAAAAATCAACTACGAATGACAACTTGGTGGAGATCCGGAGAAGATTACCCTAGGAAAGCGCTGCTACTATGAAGGAAATGGCTTCAAAATGTCTGACTCGAAAGACAAAGCGCATGTTCTGCAACGCCCAGTGCTGGACGATAAGCAGAAGAGAGTAGTTAATACTGGGCTCTTTCAAAAAATTTCTTCGACGTTCCTGAGTGCGAGAATGGCAAATGTAAGAGGAAGATACAATAGATACTAGAGCACTTGAGCCTGCCGAATCTTATGGAGATACCCTACACGGATCGGGAGCCCATTAAGTAAGTAAGTAATTAATTATTATATTAATTACAAAAGTAATCATCACAACCCAACTCTGGCTGACCTTCAAACCATACAAAAAATCTACCGTGTCAAAGTCTTTAAGTCAAATCCACCTGTCATATAAGCCGGTATCTGTCAACATACCCACACTAAACGTCACAATGAGAATGCATACTTTGTCCTGAGGAGGTTATCGAATCCATCGCTAATTATTTAATTACTATTTTATGCGCATTCTCCTATACAAATCACCTTTGTGGGAATTTTATATTTATTCATTGTGGAATGCCCCACATTGCATGTAGTTCAACAATTTGTGCAATAATTTAAATTATGGAACATCCAAAGCCCAGGCGCATCGCATTCATTTATTCGCCTCCCCTTTATGTCTCATGCATAATTAACCACACGTAAGTAAAGGAACGAAGGTTCAAGCAACTACTAACTGCTGCTGCTGCTGATGATGACCGATCTGCTGCACGTCCGTATACCATCGAACCACAACAACATTCAATGGAATGTATCTTCTTCCGTTCGATTAACCCACTCGTAGGAGCAATGTATTTTCTCCCCATTTTTACCCCTTTTTTTCTTATCGTTTATTAATTTTGTTTATTAGTGAACAGAATAAACAACAAAAAAATATCATTACTACAACTTAGTTTCGAATTACAAAGAGTGCGGCCCGCCAAATGACAAATTTTCACGTGATGGTGTGCTGTGGTAGCTACGAACGACAGTGCCTGTGGTGTAGTATACATATTTCCCTATTTAGTGGTTGCCTTCATCACTAGTCACCACAATATGGTTAGGAGGACGGGGGGAATCTAAGTTCTTTACGATGGCATGCACTTTAATTAGCATAATAATTTTATTCCACTTCATAAATATATCAATTTCCTGTGGATGGTTCAAAGAACAAAAATGAAAAGAGTAAGAAGAAGAAAAGAAGTTAATGAACGTGAATGTACTTTCATTAATTAAACAGGGTGAGGATGAGACACCGTATAGGGGAAAAAAACAACAAGCAAGTGGAAAGAATTTGCTGAATTCAGCCCATGAATTCGATGTCGTGTCATCTTGTTGCGTGCGCAGTGCGATGAGCAAGGACGGGGAAAAAGAGGAATTCCATTTTTGCATTGTTGTTAAGCCGTTCATCGGAATTTTTAAAAAGGAAGTTAAACCCAACAGCAACACTCTGCCATGGTATAGTATAGGTTGTACGTAGTTTCCGTTTGTCGAATCGACCGGAAGAAGGACGGATGTTTTGCTTTGATGTGCGGGTGTAGTGTAGTTCTAGGAATTCGAATTTGAATTTTGAAAGTTTTTTATTTAAGGTGTGAATGGCGCGCGTGCATTTGCGTACAGTGCTTAAGTGAGGTATTGACCGCAATCGGAAGTATGAATTGAAATACAATATTTATTTTTAAATTTTCTTTAAAAAATTTACGAGTTTGATAAAAAAATTTTCAAAACGAAAGAACGAATTCCTATTTTTCAAAAATGCTATTGCACTTTTCTTGTAAGTATTGCCGTTTTTAAATTTCAAAACACTCAATTCATGATTTCAACTTTCGGACTATTCTGAAAGTGTTCGTTTGGTGACAAGCTCCTCTCCTGGAAAGAAGAGAAATTTGCTTCTGGCTTTGAATTCAGAATCATATTCAGAAGCACTAACTCATGTAAACAGCATAAATGTCATAATCGACAAATGTCAAATTTGTTGCGGATGCATTAAATAATTCTTCAATTTTGAAGGGATTAGATGAAAGTTGTTACCTAATTTAACTAAACAAAAATTTAAATATTATTATATATACAATGACTAATACTATTTATCTTCCATCCCCTTCATCATCATCAGATTGGTTGTAGGCGGTTGGAAATACATTATGCACATATGTATATGTATTTAAGTTCAAATTCAAATGAAATATATTTGCTTGTTCGATTGGCATCCCGGATCGGAGAGCTCTTCTGGATTACCAAACGAAAACGTCATTAGTACGTACTAGAGTTTTTTTTTAATACAATCCAAATGTGCTTATTTCATAGGTCAGTAAAATATGGTAGTTATTCTAGCTCACTGAAGTCATAATTCTTCCTCAGGTTGGAATTTAAAAGTGAAGTGTAAGCAAACAGGTACTTTTTTGTGAGTTCTCTTTTGTTTTACTTTCGTATGTTTCTAGAGAAATTCAATACGTATGTAATTTGTGTCGTTATTCGGTTAAATAAACATTTTTATTGAAAACCAAAGGTTAAATGCTAAATTAACCATAATATCAATTTTCGATAAATCCCATTGAAATCAGATGTAGTTTGAGTAACGTTGTAAACCCCCCAACATTGCACCGCACAATGTTTTTAGTTTCTACTCTATTTATAATGCCCATACGTCAATATTCACCAGAAAATTTCACTTCCAACTTGAAAAGTTCAAACGAAGTTCAATGGAAATCAATTTTTTTTTTTAATAATCTATTTTTTTGTTTAAATTAATTCTTCGAAACTGTTTGTTTGCAGTTCAATCGAAATTGAAATTCGTACGTTATTTTATGTATCGATTAGTACATTATATACTTAGTTAATGTTTATACCAAGAGATATATTGAGTGCTTTGCGTTGCGAAATGCAGACAGGTCATTACATCTTATAAAAATGGATGAAGAAGAACAATTTTCCTTGACACGTCATGTCACACGTATGACGACGCACATCACACACCCAACGAATTGGCGTCAACGGGATATTTATAAAATTAACATGCGAATTCACAAAACTGTTCATGTTTCCCCCCAATGACATCGCAGACGTAATAGTTCGCCTAACCCTTGCGCCGCAATTCAGCGTTAATGACAGACAGCTCATTCAGCGTAGCTCGTTGTATTCTTTAAAGATTTAATCTGACGCGGACGCCTCCTTGGTCATCCCGTCTAACGCTATAAACATATTAATCAATCCTGTGCTGTTAGTCATCACTTTGTTCGATTATTTCAAATATTCGTGGTGGTGTGCAATAAATTTGCTACAAAAGTTACTCATGTTGTGGTTGCTGCGCGGCATATAAGTGAGGCGAGAAGAAGTGAATTTCAGATTCATACAAACAAATAAGCTAATAGGTGGACGTGGGCGCAAAAAGGTTGAATAGATCTTGCGTATAATGAGTTTTCCGGAAGTTTAACTCGTAAATTTGCTATTCCGACGAATTTTTAATCACATCTCCTAAGAAACACACATTTTCGGAAGAAGTGTTAATTGATGTTTCCGGTTATGATGTGTTGCTTTTTTTATTGGTTATATGTTTATTTCATAGGGTGGAATTATTTTGAAACACTTTATTCGGTTTGGTGTTTGGGGAAGTCATCAAAATGGAATCCCCAGGAGTAAATCTCTACGATTGGGATCCACATCAGCATTTATATGATGTTTATATAACGTGGCCGGTGCTTTCTTTTTGTATAAAAAGTGCTTTTCACGCGCTCCGGCCGCATTTTTTTGAGAGGGAGACAGCTGGAGATACACCCACTCGTTGGTTGAATGCTGCGCTATCTTACCTCAGGAAGAAAGTGCGGAATTTATTTAAAGGACCAAGGAAGCCTGATCTTGAAAAGCAATTAACTTTTTTTAACTGAGCTGTAGTGAAGTCCCCGAAAGTGGCGTGTACACTAACAGTTAATAATATAGTGCTGCTAGCGAGCAGTGGTAATTGCCACCAAGGAAGGAACGAGAGCAATTATCTTGCCTCTATCTTTTTTAAATCACCTGAACCAGATGGGATTTGTTTATCTTTTTGCAAAAAGCTATAGACGTAGTGAAACTACTGTCTCCTAGGATCTTTCAAAGCCGTTGATAACCGCATTAGAACTGTGGTAGCAATCTGTTGGTCGAGTCCTTGAGAAGACTCGATATAGAGGGCTATCCTGCTTTCGGGTCACTAGTTCAAATCCGACCCGTACCACTTAAACGTTTTTATTGGCTGCCCCACCTCTAGTGGAATATAGACAGCCAAGCCAAGAGTAAGAACCTTTATGAGAAGCTTCTCAAAAATAAATTGACATACGAAATCGACATTAAACTGTAGGTCCCTTCCGACTATCTCTGTTTCAATTGAAAACCACAATTCCAAAATGACATCATTGCAGCGAATATACTAAAATAAACATTTTATTGTTTGCAATTAATTAACTTTCATCACTACAAGTGGCAAACACCCTTTTCGAGACGAAAGCCCGCATACCTTACCCATCTCTGTCCATCAAGAAATTAATCGCCCGCCAAGATATAGCTTCCTTTTTTTTATATTGCATAGCTAGCACAAGCCCCATCAATATCTTTGCCAAATGTGCCCTCCTTGACCGTCGCAGTCACAGTCACTCATCGCGCAAATTCACTTCAGTTTCAGTCACAAGTAAATGTTTAGCTTCGGCAACGTCGCTTGGTCGTCGTCGTCCCGGTTCCATCCTCTAATTGCTATCAATTAACCGAACGCCAAGATATTCAACCATTTTACTGCCGGTCTCGATTGCACGCCGATTGACCCATTCAGTCAATGAGTTTCACATTAACCTTAGTTAGCCCCTCGCGTGGTTGCAAGACATTAGAACCGGCCTTCATCATATCAAACACACACACTCGGTATCAGAACGAGCTCCTTCAGAGTGAAAAACAATATCATTAAATCCAATCAAGAACCATTGATAGGAATTCAGATTCGAAATGGTGTATTGCGAGTTACTTCTTTGCGCCGCGCCGGCCGTCGTGGTCGTCGTGCCACTTAGACGGGCGTCAGTCACAGTAAAAGGGGGAAATTACTATTTTAGTCGTGAGTTCAACCATTTCATTCATGAAAAGTAAAGCCACTGGAATTTCATTCATAAATTAAGCAAATGTGTAGCGAGCCAAAGGTCGATTGGTAATAATGCTGGGCGGAAGAGCTCCGTCTTGAAAATGCCGTGAATAATTGATATGTCTTTAATTAAAGGGAACGGCTAATGGCGACAATATACATACTTTATAGCAACGAACACTTGGGCGAGTGGTGAAGGATAAAGAAGATTCACAAAGTAATGATTCGTCGTATGACAGCTACAAGTGGGTGACATATTATTATGACATGCACCAGAATTTCATTTCGCACAATATTACTTTATTTATTTTTTCAAACAATTAGTCAATTAAACTGGATGTATACGGGTACAATTTAAATGCCATTGATTGTTGAGGACAATTTGATTTTTATTTAAAGTGTTAAATTTTATAGATAATGAACAATCTTATTCACTTTAGTTGAGCACTGACATAATAAAAAGTTCATGCTAGGTGCGTTGCTATAATTTAAGCTTTTGTAAGTGCAGCGGATTAGTGGTTAATTGCGCTGGACTAATAATTGAGGAGTTCCCGATTCAATTGATAAAACGTTTTTATTCACTGCTCAAACTCTTGCGAAAGTCTGACAACCATCCAAAAGTAAGAACTGTTATAAAAAGTTTCTCAAAAATAAATTACCGCTCGGATTCGGCATTAAACTGTAGGTACTTTCCATTCGTGTCAGAAAATACATCTTCGTATCCACAAAAGTTGGAAGCTAGACTTTAGGTCTTGTATGGATCATTACCATCCGTTCCGGGACTGTCGCGTATTTTAATAGCCTGTCCCGTGTTTTTTTTTTAAGAAACTCAAGACTTGTAAGTGTCCCGTATTACGGTATTTGTCCCGTATTGGCACACTTTCTTTTCTTCTTTCATTTTCATACTATATAAAACAAAATGTTTAATTCCTTCTCTATGAAAGTGTAATTTTTCTCCCAGAAATATGGTCACCGTATGTATGGGACTTATACATATTTATTTTACAAACAAATTTACTTCTTGAACAAAATTGATAGGTCATGTATCTAACAATCTAAGAAGGAACCATTGAAACGACGGTTCAAACGGTTGAAATAGGTGTTGAATAGGTCCGCCAAATAATTTTTTTTTTTTGAAACAGGGCGCAAAACATCGAGTGTAGACTTGGCTGGTTGGCACGTAGCGCCGTCCTGTTGAAACCAAATATTGCCAATATCCCCCTCTTCAATTTTGGTGAACAAAAATTCGTTCAACATGGCCCGATAACGATCGCCATTGACTGCAACGGCCATTTCTTGCTCATTTAAAAAAATATGACCCAATTATGCCGCAATATTTCCCAGCGTTGTTCAAGCTTATACACAACCATATTCGTTCAGCGGTATAGCGGTATATTATCTGTCAAATCAGACATGAGCTAAGTGTTACCATTCGCGAAACAAGCACTAGTTGAAAAAAAAACCGTTAGATGGCGGTCCCTATATATCTACTGTGAAACCTAACCTACATATTCACCCTTATTCTACTTGGCGTTTATAATAAACGACAGCTGGCGTTTTTTGAGTCGATTCATTTAAGTGTCGTTTTAGTGTCAGTATTCTATTCTTAAAACGCCTTCGCTGTTTATTTATTTTACGTTCCACATGAATTCCACATCAATAACTAATAAATTAAATAGGTTTTATAGTTCCACAAATTGTGGAAACTGTGTCTGGAGGTGATGACAATTTTCGATGACGTTTTCCTGCTGAATAGCGGTCAACACTCACTGTAACGTTCTTTAAATAAGTACGGACCAATTATTCCAAAAAACAGTCAGTTTTTGTGGATGTAACGATGTCTCAACCTATACTTCAGATTTGTTTATTGTATTATAAGTGATTTTCATCGCTAAACAAAATTTGCTTATGAAAATTGTTTTGTATGAGTTTCAAAATAAATTTGCACAATTTGGAAGCGTTGTTCAGACGTCAGTCTTTTCATGTTGAAACAAATGCCAAAACCAAACTAAAAAAATCACTTGACTGCTAACAAAATAGCCGCCAGCTAAAATAGTGGTACCAACTCAAAGTTCTATACCTCGAAAAAAAAACCTTTATATCCCAGTCAAAAAGGTAAGGGTGGCCCTTAAATTCTCAAAAAAATATAATTTTTTTTTCTATCATAGTGCAGCATTTTACATCAATTGTACTAACGGATTTCTTAGAATTACGTCAAAAGCCCTCCCAAAAGGACAGATAAAGTCATATTAAAAAAAATAGCTTTTGTATTGCGTCTACATATTGAGTCAGGGGAATAGACCCTTCAAATTTCATAACTCTACCATTGGCGGCATATATTTAACGAATCAGTTTTACAAAATTTCATGTAGTTCTGTAACGTTTGACATTTTATTAACGATTAGGACATCTACTGTTCCACCTGCCGCAGAGAAACAAAGGCAACAACATGTCGTCAACTAACTTAATGAAATCAATTTGCAATGAAATAAATAAGTTCCCCATACCGAGGTCGTTCGTCAGCTGCTGCCTAATACTCGTACCATTTTTTCCATGTAATATGTCGTCATACTCGACTTAATTTAATCCAGTGGGAGAAAGCAAAATCACGACTGTAATAAATTGCCCTTTATTAAACCAGATAAGACACATTTCGTCGTTTGATTAAATACTTAAGTATAGCTTCACGGCTTCACCCTCCACTTTACAAGGATACACCGACCGCAGTATTTTGTAGAGACTGAATACATATTCAGATCATATGTTGTTTCTGATACACGAGTTACATGTACAATACAATGTCCTAGCGAATAAGCAACCACACCCTCGTACATCTCCTTTATCGTCATCTTCACCGTCACCTCGTGTTTAATTACATTTTATATCAATTTGCTGGCTGCTCTCTATATCTCTCTCTCTCTATGGTGTTTCACAAGGTTAAAATAGAAAGAAATTTAACAGGATTAGGTGCATTCAAGGGACAGTCGCTATTATTTCGTTCCATCGGTATGCGAGGCTTATACCTTGTCAAAGTACCGAGTTAGCGATACTATTTTGAAAGGTCAATGGATGTTGTTTGACGAAATGACATCATTTGTTTTCAATCAAAGTGTCATAAAATCAGTGACATTTTGTTTGAGGTTCGAAGAGATGAATGACATTTTATCAATGATTCGAAGGTGAATTGGCAGATTGACATTTACTTTTCTTAACTTTCTCGTATACATTAGTATACTAAAGAGAAAGTTATTGCGATAGTGGGGAAATTTTGAACTCAAACTGAGTATGAGGGATGATACTAATACTTTTTATAATGTACGCGCTCTAAAGGGACTTTGGATACCCTTATATTAAGGTGACACAGTGCGGGCATTAGGGAAATGAAGGATAAGAGAAAGGGAGAAACCGATGCACGTTGGTTTTACATGTTTGTAAACTATAATGCAGAGGAAAAACAGAGCGTGGTAGAGCATTCCACATTCGTATTGTACGGTTGAGAAAGGAATCTTCATATTTCACAGTACGTCCGAAAACAGGCTTAAGGGTAAACTAATGTGCATTCCTAGCATAGCGAGTATTGCGGTTAAATTGCTGTAGGGGTGGAATGCAACTGGCTATTTCATTTGAGCACTTGTGGTGGAAATACCGATAAAACAATGACAGGCAGGAGACATTCCGACGATGACTAAGAGAGTCAAGTGATTTCGCAATGTCTCGATCGCCAATAAGTTTTACCGCACGTTTTTGAATCCTGTCAAGTAGCTCCAAATATGTTATTGGTGCACCAGACCAGATATGAGCGTTGTACTCAAGTTTTGGGCGAATAAACGCCTTGTAGATTCTGGCCAGATTAGAAGGGGTGAAATATTTCTTGCATCGCTTAAGGAAGCCTAGACATTTCGCAGCGTTCTTGGCGATAACAAATATATGGTCATTCCAACGAAGGTTGCCATTAACACACATACCGAGAATGGAAAGTCTTTCGGTTTCAGCGATGCAAGTGCCATTCATAGATAATGGCAGAGAATTAGGGGTTCGCTTCAATGACAGCAGACAGCATTGCGTTTTGGAAGCATTAAATTCCACTCTGTTGGTTTTACCCCATTTAAGAATGCTGTCAAGGTCAGAATTAAATGAGCTTAACATACGTTGCCGTTCCAGTTCAACGCCCGAAGATGAGGGGCGTTGCCCAGGAAACGAATATGTAAAGCTGAGGGTACTGTCATCAGCAAAGGAGTGGATTGGATTAGAAGTGACAGACAGGAGGTCATTGATAAAAATGAGAAAGAGAGTCGGAGACAAAACAGAGCCTTGAGGGACACCAGCATTTATTTGGTGAGTTGCAGACTTGAAACCGTCCGAAACAACTTGTATTGAACGGTCCGAAAGGTAATTTCTAATCCATTGAAGAAGGGTAACATCGATCCCAAATGCCCGCATTTTCGACAAGAGAGCTTGATGCCAAACTCTGTCAAATGCCTTTGAAAACGACCTTGCTTTCACCACCATGGTGAATAGATTGGTTCCACTTTTCGGTTAGATATGTCATCAAATCACCAGTGGACCTGTTGCTGCGAAAACCGTACTGCCGGTCATTAAGAAGTTTTCGGGATTCGAGATATTTCATAAGCTGACGGTTTATCAGCGTTTCCATGACCTTGGAAAGAAGGCACGTAAGTGCAATTGGTCGGTAAGAGGAGGAAGATTCGCCTTTTTTGGGGACGGGCTGGACAAATGCTGTTTTCCATCTTCTCGGAAAGAAGAACACCTCTTCAGAACTATAGGGGAAATACCATATGGGCCAGCGGATTTGTGAATGTTGAGATCCTGAAGTACTCTTGCCACAGTACGGGTGCGGAAGTGGATTTGTCCCATGGAGTGTTCTACGCGCTCGAGTACTGGGGGAGATAAGGCACAATCTGGGAGCGTTGAGCTAGCTGCAAAATGAGCAGCAAGCAGATTGGCCAAAGAGCTGACAGCTGAAGTGGCACTGCAAATGAGTGTCGGGATAGATGATGAGGCCGAATTTTTAATATTCTTAACAAACGACCAAAAGTTTTTACTACCGGAGGGACTTTGTAGTATTTTTTTCCTCAACTTTTGGTCGTAGGAGAATTTAACACGATTAATATGGGCATTGCAGTCATTTCTGGCTCGTTTGAACTTTTTTCGGTTTTCCTCAGTTGGGTTGGCCTTAAATTACCGAAAAGTTACCTCTTTAGCTTCTTTACAGCTCAAGTCACACCACGCGTTTTCCTTAGGTCTGATACACTTTATCCTGATAAGGTGAATTAAATTAGTAATCATATCGGCAGCGGCATCCACGTCGTTGTTGAGGAAGCACAACGACCAGTTAAAATTCCTAAAGAAACCGTTTAATGCTTCCCAATTGGCTTTCTCGTATTGCCATACGGTTCTTTTAGGAGCTTGTTCGTTAACTGTGTGGCTGGAGTACGAGAAATTCGCCGATATGATACAATCGTCTGACGAACCTAGAGGCGATAATACATTTAAAGTGTATTAATCAGGGTGAGAGGTAAGAAACAAGTCCAAAGTGTTGGCGTTTTGACCGCTAATGTCCGGTATCCGTGTCGGCTCATTTTCAATCTGGGTTAAATTATTAACCTCAGCAAAGATCTCAACATACCTTCCTTCGGGTGTTGTCTGTCCAGAATGTCGAAGCCAACTTGAATTGTGTATATTGAAATCGCCCGCAATGACGATTTCAGTACGAGGATAATGGGTAACAATTCTGGTGACGGAATCAGACAGTACATCAAACTCATTATAAGTTGAATGCCTGTCCGGATTCGAAAATCTTCACGGGCTCCAGAGTGACATGTAAGGCTGCGATTTAACGTGTTTTTTTTATGAAGGTTGCATTTTTGCTTTACTGTCGTCCTATGATAAGCACTTACTAAAAGAAGTAACGTAGGGGTCCTCATATTCTTTAGACCACCTATTAATAAAGCCCAGCATAGAGTTCGAGTAATGCGACCAATAAAGTTAAGTTTGGGGTCAAAAGCTATCAACATGAAAAAGCATATGATCGGATAAAAAATGAAAAATTGAGGGAATACATTTTCTGGAAAAATGTCGTATGCTGACATTTTGATGGGTTCAAAATTGACCCATTTTTATCAAACCAAGTGGCAAAACTATTGATGTCCACTAGGAGAAGATTTCCATCATCCTGATTATTGACAGATTTATAAATTTTCATATCAGCTGATTTCTACACATGCTTTAACATAGTTCAACATTAAATAGAATTAAAGATCTAAGCAGGCTTTTTAAATAGATTTTTCAAGCTCTGTTACGTCGATTTCGTAAAGACTCAGGCTCTTTCGGATACTAAGGGTGAGTCAAGTGTCCATTTCTAGATGACTTAACGGGTATAACTCTTTCCATGCAGTCATTTATTAGTGCATTGAATGACTCAACTGCAACATCAATATCACAGAAGTTGTTTAGAAAGCATCTGAAAATTTGCTTTCCGAAAGTCATTGGAATACGAACGGTCATAAAAATTACTGTTTTCGTAAAGATATCCGCCTAAGTCAATAAAAATATGCAATGGCGGATGTTTTTTGTCTATGTTAGTAATACTGTTGCGAGATTCATCAGCCAAAGTACTAACAGAGTCAGAAGAAATTTGATATATCTATCGAATGCTTTTTCAAAATCAATCAGCTTACAATATTAACATTTCCGGATTTCTAAAAGCGTTCAATTCGTCCAATAAACTAATTTTGTCCTATATCACAGATCGTCAGCAGACATCCATTAAAAGGCTATTAAACTTTTAAATTATAAGTCAATTTCATATTTAAATGCTGATTCATGTCTTTCTCTTCTTCGATATGGTTGTAAATATTACTCATGCAAAACTATGCCCCCTTGCATCTATGTACAATGTAATGAAATTCTTAAACGTCAAGGTATAGATAAGTAATGACGTGCCTTAGACGCGCATTAGGAAAAAAGAATTTTGACAAATTTGCACCACTCAAAAACCCTATACTCAAGTGATTCATTAACTTTATATTTAATTAAAAATTAATTTATAAATTCGAAGCGATTCTTGTCATCACATATATGTATGTTTATCAGCGACAATTCGGATGTGAGTCATTTCGGTTGTATGGTGATGCAGACAACCAGTCTCTAAAGTACGGAAATAGAAATATGTTTTATGTACCTATATAAAAACTTAAACGTCATTGTAGAGTTGAGTGATTACAATGATTTTACGATGCAGAAATATTGATACTAACTCGGTTGTACGGTATGGGGGATGTATTGGAGGAGAAATAGCTTTTACGTTGGTACAAAGACGATAAATTAAGTTAGTAATTATCTTAAATGGCCGATATTGCATTATTGAAATGAAGAGGTGCTCTTCTAGTGCAAACAAAATATAACGGGTGATCCAAGTAGAGATATTTTTTTCAATAGCCTTTTTTGACAGATCACGTGTGAGTCGTGTCTTGCTGTCATATTATTTTTGTTTAGTATTGTTTGGCATTTTATAATGGAAAGCCTTACGCGTGAATAACGGCCGTAGCTGAGAGTGTAGACGAAGACCGTAGAGAGGCGATTCGGCGCCGTTCGCAGCAACTCGGACTGACGTATGGAACGACTTGGCGCATTTTACGTCAAGATCTTAAATTGAAAGCGTACAAAATACAGCTTGTGCAACAACTGAAGCCGCTCGACCTTCCCAAGCGACATAGCTTCGCTCTATGGGCTCTTAAAAAGTTCCAAGAAGATCCGACGTTTTCGAGGCAAATTTTGTTTAGCGATGAGGCCCATTTCTGGCTCAATGGGTATGTAAACAAACAAAATTGCCGCATTTGGGACGAAGAGCAACCTGAAGAGATTGAAGAACTGCCACTTCATCAACAACGGTTTGTTGTGGTTTGTGGGCCGGTGGAATCATCGGTCCATATTTCTTTAAAAATTATGCCGGTGCGAACGTAACCGTCAATGGCGACCGTTATCGTGCCATGATAACCGACTATTTGATGCCTGAAATTGAAGCTCGTGATCTCGGCCACATTTGGTTTCAGCAAGACGGCGCCACTTCCCACGCATCGCATCAATCAATGGACTTATTGAGAGAACATTTCGGTGAGCACATAATTTCACGTTTTGGGCCGGTCGATTGGCCACCAAGATCGTGTGATATCACACCGTTAGACTTTTTCCTGTGGGGATATGTAAAATCAAAAGCTTATGCCGACAAACCCGCTTCGATTCAGGCCTTGGAGGAAAACATCACGCGTGTCATTCGCCAGTTACCAGTCGAAATGCTCGAACGAGTGATCGAAAATTGGACTCAACGGATGGACCATCTGCGACGTAGCAACGGCCAACATTTGATAGACATAATCTTCAAAAAATAAATGCCAAAGAATGTTCTTTCAAATGATAATAAACATTCTCCATTAAATTTGAATTTTCTGTGTTTTTTTCTTTAAAAAAGTAGGGAACCTCGAAATGGATCACCCTTTATTTAGTATATCTGATCCTTAGGTGACAATGAGTTACAGTTGATTTAGATGGCTACGCATGCACTTTATGCATGAGATTAGAGAGGGAGAAGGTCGGTTGCTCTACCGTCGAAGATTTTGAAGATATTAGAGGGAGATCACACACAAATGGTTGAAATCGGCTGCTACCACGCAAATTAATATTGCCGACCAAAACACGCGTCACACATGTTTTGCATGTTTGGTAGTGCTGTCTCGCACTGGCAGTAGACTTCTTAATATTGTGCATCTCACTTATTTTGCGTAATAGGCTTACGTGGCCATGTAAACCATTAAATCAATCATGGTACGTAGTTCGCTATTCTTTGCTGACGATGGCGCCATCAGACAGAGTATCTGTACTGCACATTCTCTGACCCAAGCCAACCCATTTAATGGAGTGGTGGTTCCCAAGTGTGAAAAGTTCAAATATCTGGGATCACGACATCAATCATCATGTAAGCGTAGGGTGAATGAAGTGGCAGGAAAACTCTGCCATCTTCTGTGACTGAAAAATGTCGCCTAAGCTGAAAGGAAGGCTCTATACGACAGTTGTGCGTCCGGCGCTCACATACGGTTCACAATGCTGGACAATGCCCAAAAAGTATGGGGGCAAGTTCACAGCAACTGAGATGAAGATGCTTCGCATGACAGCAGGAGTAACAAGGCTGGATCGAATTAGAAGTTCCAGAATTCGAGGAAGCCTTCACGTCAAGGAACCCATCTCGAAAAAATTGGAGCAGGAGGGATCCTACGAACTCCGTCAAAAAGGCAATGGCAATCAACGTTCCCTTACAATCGCGTAAGAGAGGCAGGCCTAAAAACTCCTGGATCACACAAATGCAGAAACACCAGCATTTGATTGGCCACAATTATGAAGTGATCCAAAATCGGGATGCCTGTGACCATTAGAAATGCAGTGTCGTAGGAGGGTTATGATCCATGTAATCCTGATCATAATCTCGTTGTTAAATGGAGAGAAGAAGAATGTATACTTGCTATACCCAGTAAGACCTTAATCACGGCTTCATTGAAGTTGAGGCCTACATTTATATGGTAGAAAAAGGAATATGTTTTAGAAGTACGTACATAAATACGTAAAAAA
Source organism: Ferdinandea cuprea (assembly GCA_963576555.1). NCBI lineage: Eukaryota > Metazoa > Arthropoda > Insecta > Diptera > Syrphidae > Ferdinandea > Ferdinandea cuprea. Next base: position 80,670,227 of record OY754960.1, on the reverse strand, counting down.
ACTCAAACCTTATAACTTGAATGAGTTGAATAATAAATATTCAACTTTATGCAATAAAACAATAAACACTATCAGAACACAATACTTAAGAAATAATGGATTAACCTTTGTTCTTTCTTTTGTTTTCAGCGAAACGTTTACCTAAATTTACGTATTTAATATTTAATATTGAATTAAATACCTAATACATGTTTTGACTAAACAAATAAAATTACTTAAATAAGATGAAAATGTTTAGTTCGAAATTGAAAATTCTGAAATGAAATATAAAAAAACCTATGCGAATTTGACATATTTAACAGCTTTTTTTCGTGATTTATGTGCGCAGGCAAAAAAGGGAAAGCTTTATTGACAGCAATTTTATTTTTAGAAACATTAAGATGAAAATATTTGATTATTTGGAAAAATCAATTTAATATTTTTTAACAAATAAATCCCTACATTATAAATATCTGGCCTTTATTTCCTCCGTGCTTAGTTTCAAATCGAAAATCCCTACCAGTAGGAATTTTTCCCTACATATACTATCACTGCGCATTCGTCAACCTTTTTCGGAAACCATTAACTGCGTTTAAGGTACAACTATCTTCTGTGAATCTTTATCTCAGCTGCTGTCAACTTGCCCTTGATTTCAGCTTGGGGGGCATTTTTCGGTCACAGAAGATGGCAGAGTTTTGCTGCAACTTCATCCACCCTACGCTTACACGATGATCGATGTCGTGATCCCAGATATTTGAACTTTTCACACATTGGAACCACCACTCCATTAAAATAAATGTCTGGAATGGGTTGGCTTGGGTCAGAGAATGTGCAGTACAGATACTCTGTCTTTTTTGGCTTATACGATACCCATTCCCCTCTAAAACATCTACCCAAACATCATGTTCTCGTTACAGGGAAGTCTGAATATCACTTATTATGGCTCCATCGTCAGCAAAGAATAACTGATGCACTTTAGGGGCCTTCACTTTTCCATAAAGCAGATAATCTAGGATTGTTATAAAGAGCCAAGGACTTAAGACACTTCCCTGGTGAACACCGACTTTTATTGGGAATTAATCGGTGACTCTTACGGGACATCTGACTTTTCTCTTCGTTCCTTCGTACATGTCCATGATCATCTGTACGTAGGTTTCAGGAATTCTTAGTTGTCTTTGCGCTTCCCATATCAAATCTCTTGGTTGTCTATCGAATGCTTTTTCAAAATCAACTAGTACTACTACTTTTATGAATCAAGATGCTTTTCCATTCTGATCATTATACTTTGGATTGCATATGTGGTTGATTTACTAGCGACAAAGCCGCACTGGTCATCAGACAGTCGTATTTTTTGCCTTTCCTTTGTGCAAAGGAAGAAGAAAACTTTCCCTCAACTGGTTGGACATTGGATCACCTCTCATGTTTTCGGAGACAAGAATCATGAGCCATCTGAGCCCGATTTTTCCCATAGTTTTTCAGAACTCACTGGGTACCACATCCGGCCCAACCCCTTTTCTCTTCTTAGAGTTCTTGTCGGACGGTCGGCCTGTGGGAGATATAGCCGGGGAAACTGTTTAAATACTCTCACCACCTGTGTAAACATTTTTCGACGTCAATTCACACGGCGAACGATTTTTCTGAGCTTTCTTCTTCTCTGTGCGGCAATCTTGAAAATTGTTGTTCCCTTGTTCGTGTCTTGTCAAAGCTCGTGGGTTACCTGGCTTGGAACCATATTCATTACTTAATGAACGAAAATTCATAAGTTTATGAAAAATATTATTTATAGTGTAGCAATTCCCAGTTTTTTTATCTTTGACTTGCTCTGAGGTCTATACACTTGGAACTCATTTCTTTACTTTGAAACTTCTGTAAAAACAAAGAGATTAGTGGTAATTTTGTTTTACAAAATACATACTCACATTTTTCCTTCGAAAACAAAACAGAAACTCGAGCCCAGTAATCCAGAGTCACATTGAATGTTATATTCGTCCTCGTGAGGACACTTTTACTCTATACTACCCCACGCAAGATTGTTGTCTACGCCACCGCATTTTCTGAATGAAACTTTTCATTCACCATCACCATTCACGCGCACACAAAAATGGCAACACGCACACCTTCTCACCTGCAATTCTACCATACGTGTAGAAGTCAGTCCATGCCAATCCTCCAAAAATATAAAAATGGGTGGCTACTGGTTATGGTATCGGCGGTGGTTGTGGTTTCAACGATTTTCTTCGTTGTTATTTTCGTAATTCCGGTGGGGGCCAGATAAAAAAAATGGGTAAACGTCGGAGTATAAATGGGATCGAGTAGGATTTTAGCTCGAATTGGAATTTTCATGTGGAGGCGGATGATTGTTAAGAGCACGTGGGAGATGTTTTACTTTCAAGGCCCAACCGATCACAAACACTTAGAAAGAGAATCCTACTCCTATGTGTTGTATATATTTTGGTATAAAACTTTGAGAAGAAGGTCTGATTTTGAAATCTGACATCCAGAATGAAGTGGATTTGTTGGTATTGGCTTGTGCATGAGCTACCATAATGTAAGGAATGTGTTTGGCTTTTTTGAGCATGGTATAGAGTATGTATGGCGTGGAAAAGCAATGTGAATGTGGCCAGGGATGAGCAAGTGCGGATGCTTTAAATATATCCTTCGGGCGAATGATGAACATTTTTTGTCGTTTTTTTTTCTATAGTTCTTTGTTGTTGTTGTTGTTGTTCATTTCGTTTGCTTTACAGAGAAGTTTTCTGCTATGTTGTTATACCTCGTGCCTGGTAGATCCAGCCTACGTCCTCCGCAGATTTCTGCGAATCTTATATGATATGAATGTATCCAGGACGTGCATTAAAGCAAAATAATTGAAAATTAATATTTCAAGACTTTGTTTTTTTTTTTATTTCATGATATATGTACATTGGTTCATACATGTTGATGGGTAATAATATTAAATCACGTTTGCAATTGAAAATTGAGCTTAGAATATATTAATACGATACTTTGTCAGTTGTTACCTCTTTTGATTTAATAGTATGAGTGTTATCCTAATGAAAAAAAGCTTTAAGAAACATTAAGTAAGAAAAATTAAATGCACGAGAAATGGCTTTGTGATAGTAAGGGTGATTTTTTAGCTGGTTTGGTTTTGGCAACACTGGTTTTGACAGCTGACGTGTGTTTAGTACCTTGTGTCACTGTCAAACAGCTTCAGTTTGGTTTGCAATTTAACCATGGATCGTCTTACAAATGAACAACGCTTGCAAATTATTGAATTTTACTATCAAAATTCGTGCTCGGTTCGAAATGTTCATCGCGCGCTACTTCCATTTTATGATCGGCATTCTCGACCTTCTGAGCAGTCTATTCGGAAGATTGTGACCAAATTTCGCACCAAATTTACTTTGTTGGACATTAAACCACCAACACGTTTACGTACTGTGCGTATTGAAGAAAATATTGCGGCCGTATCAGCTAGTGTGACAGAAGACCGCGAAATGTCGATTCGGCGCCGTTCCCAGCAGTTAGGCCTTTGTTACAGCACTACGTGGAAAATTTTGCGGAAGGATTTGGGCGTAAAGCCTTTTAAGATACAGCTGGTGCAAGAACTAAAGCCAGCCGACCTACCACAACGCCGAATTTTTGGTGAATGGGCTCTTGGAAAGCTGGCCGAGGATCCGCTTTTTTATCGAAAAATTGTGTTCAGTGATAAGGCTCATTTTTGGTTGAATGGGTACGTAAATAAGCAAAATTGCCGCATTTGGAGTGAAGATCAGCCAGAAGCATTGCAACAGCTACCAATGCATCCCGAAAAAGCCACTGTTTGGTGCGGTTTATGGGCCGGCGGCATTATTGGGCCATATTTCTTCAAAGATGATGCAAATCGCAGCGTTACTGTCAATGGTGAACGCTACCGAGCGATGATAACAAACTTTTTTTTGCCCGAAATGGAAGTTCTTGACTTGCATGATATGTGGTTTCAACAAGACGGTGCCACATGCCACACAGCACGCGAAACAATGGCGCAATTGCGAGGCGAGTTTGGTGAACAGTTAATTTCACGTTTCGGGCCGGTCAATTGGCCGCCTAGATCGTGCGATTTGACACCATTAGATTATTTTTTGTGGGGGTATGCCAAGGCTAATGTGTATAGGGACAAGCCCGCTTCGATTGACGCACTGGAAGCCAACATCCATGCATTCATTCGTGAGATACCGGCCGATATGTGTGAAAGAGTATGCCAAAATTGGACTCAGCGGATGGGCTACCTGAGACGCAGCCGCGGTCAACATTTGCATGAAATTATCTTTAAACATTAAATTGCAAGGTTCAAACTATCGATTCAAATAAATATTTCATTCATTTTTTCGAATTTTTTGTGTTTTTTTTTTAAAAAAAGTTCTAAACCTCTTAAAAAATCACCCTATATATAACTTCCGCCTCGAATAAAAGTTGTTAGAGTTTCAGACTATACAAAATTATATACATGTCTTTTTCAAGGAAAATTCAAAATCCTTCGTGCTGCAATAGCTTAAAATAAAAGAGCAAAAGTTATAGTTAAGAGTGGCGTGGACTTTCAATGTTCATGTTTCGCAAAATATTAAAAAAAACAAATATCATACGCGTACTGCCAAAACTAAGTGTGTAGCATTAAATGTGCTGATAACCAATAATCGAATTAATTTTCCAAGGTAAAAACCATCGAAGCAAATTATTGCTGCTGCAATGTTACTAAGGAACTTAAATACCGTCGTGATATACTCCGTACCGATTGCAAGACGAAAAAGGACCGACCTAAAAGGGGTGCACAAAAAGACAAAAAACACTGAGGATTACAGTCGAAAGAAAATTTATAATAAATATTATAAGACAAAGCTGGCTTGCCAACGAACCAGCGAAATTAAAGAAACACCTAATCCCATCGCTGAAGTTTTCTCTGCAAATCTTGCCAGATTGGAACAACAGAGAAGGTTACATTAACGCATGTTTTAACATTAAGACGTCGTCGAACATAAACACATACACATGGCACATGAATAAGAAGACGCAACCAAATTAAAAAAAAAAGGAAATCGAAATACAAACGACCTTGATTTCTGAAACCCATCAATGGAAAACCTTGGTGACCTAATTCTATTTTGAGTATCCCACTTATAAAAAAATTTTTATAGGTCGTGATTTTAATGCAAAACACACCTTTTGGGGTTCTAATTATATCAAAAGGCAGATACCTTCACGAAGCCGGTATGGAATTCTGGGTACACCTTTTTTCATGTGTTAAGTTAAGTAAAGTTAAGTAAAGTTTCGATTTCTCCTCTGACCACTCGCCAGTGGCTGCTTACGAAAAAATGAGGGCCCACCCAGAGTAACTTGTTCAATCAATAACTGGGACTCTTTTGGAAAAGATGCGAAACTATATTTTGGTAACAACGTCAACGAAGTTAAGGTAGGATGACTATATATGTGCATCTCCTACCCTACAGGGTAGGTGTACTTCGGCAGCGAATTCAAGCTAATTGTGCATATGGAGGGCCCGTATCGTGAACTGGAATAAATATATTGTTTGCCTGCCTATTATTTGTTATTAATGATATGAACCAGATGGCGCATGGACATAAGGTCGTGGGACGTAAGTCCAGGATTTTTTTTTTCAAAGATGAACCATTAATTCAAAGTTTTGTAGATAGAATAAACGCAATGCTATTGCAATGCAAAGTTTCACCATACTTCTTCAATGAGGGCAATGATTACTGAAAAAGTCGAAAAACTAAATTCATAAAAATGTTTTTAGTTCAACCTTGCTTACACGAATGATTTTAAAAATAGTTTTAATTTAAACTTAGAAATATAGTTATGAAAGCTGTTGTCATAGGCACCTGCCTGAGAAGGAGTCATACGCAACAAAGTACGATCCTACGATCTGCGGAAAGAGGGTTTAAATCCATTAATCACAGCCACCCAGAATAACTCATAACACCAAAATAACTCATACTCCAAAATAACTCCTTGTGGAGTCACTCTGACAAAGTAAACGACTTCGACATTTTAGTCTAAGAAGTTGAGAAAACAGTTAAACACCCCAAAAAGCGAAATGCCCCAAACTCGCGAGAGGCAATGCAATACCTAATCTTCTTCCTTTGCATAAAATTACCGTTCTATCATGACAAGTATACAAATGCAGATCATTTAACATTTATTAGACTGACGTTATTGCAAAAGGGCTATCCGATAGCATGCTTTGATTTTTATTTATTTGAGGAGCATGGATGATTTTTAAAAGCTATCAATAAACAATTACAAGATTTGATTTGAGTGGCGCTAAGATAAGTAGAAGCTCTGGAGTAGACGTTCAAAGATCCGATTAAGGTTTCACGTCAAAGAAGCCACCTCGAAAATATTGGAACACGATCGGCATAATTTGTTTTATAATGTTCAAAAGATGTAATTCCAATCAACGTAATTATACAAGGGCCGAAAAACTACTGGGTCCCGCAAATGCAACAACACTAGAATTTGATTAGCCCCAGTACCCGGAGGCTTACAGATTTTTTTTGAGACTAAACCGAAAGTGAGCTCGTTAAGGTCCCTATAATTCTCATCATCGATAAACAAAAAGAGAGAAGTAAAAATTACAAGTGGTATCAAGGCTTCTATTTTATGGCTTAAAGTGTGTTTAAGCAAACAATAAAGTTATTTAATGGGGTGTATATTTAAAAAGGAAAAATTTTAATACGGGACGAAGACCGCTAATGAAGAAGGATATATGAAAATGTAATCAGACGCGCGCATAATCACACGCTGATTGCAAATCTCAAGGACTCGTATATAATAATGAAACAAATAGGTCTTTTCTAAACACAATTCAGGGTTTATGGAACTATGAAATAAATTTAGCCCATCTCATGTTGTGTAAACTTCCAAACTAAACCTTAGTAAATTTTGAAATACCAACACGATTTTAAAGACTTTGATTCGCCCAACTACTCACGACCGTTGTAAATAAGGAATTCCAAAAAAAAATTTAAAATTTTATTTTTTTTTTTAGTTCAAGAATAAGAAACGACGTACAACGAAATTTAAGCGAAAGTATGACTTTCCTACGCCCAGCAGTAATTTCTGTTAAAGTTTCGTTGAAAGATTTTCCAAAAACAGCAACAATCATTTTTCCGCCTCAAGTGTACTTAAACAGACGGAGTACGTACTTATTGATACACCTACAACAGGTACCTACATTTGTTCCTTGCGGCCATACACAAAGCAATAGAACCTGTGAGATGAAAACCCCAACCCCCCAAAATAGGATATCCCCTGCAACACACCTCTCTATTCCCAAAGAGATGATGTTAAGAAAACTCAACATAATGTAAGGGCGGGCCCCACGTGCGTAGAGTAAAAATAACAAAAAGCTGGAATCCCAGGAATCAACCCCGTGAAGAACAAAGCACAACAAAAAAAAAGTTTCATTCCAAACTGGAAAAACAAACTAAAAATACACGATGGAAAAGTACCATTCCTCTTTGGGCTATGTTGCTTCATACTCTTCTGAAAATTGTGTCATAATTTTACGTTTTATTTAAAGCGAATCCACAAGCTCGACAATACAGCGTGCGGGCGGCCGTAGGTGGAAGGGCAGAGTCAGCTCGTTTTGGCAATTTGAGTAATGGGATTTCGGAGAAATATCCTCCCCAAAACTTTATGCGTGGAAGTTTAATTGTTGCTGATTGATTGAGTGTCTTTTTGTTTTGATTCATCGAGCCCTTCTGGCTGTGGGCAGTCTTAAAATTTTGCTCCGTTATCTTTGACGCAGTGATGAGAGAGTACTCGACATGGGAATTTGGCGTAGTTTGTACGAAAATAAATTGAGTGCAAAAACGTGGAATTTGGTTGGGGTTGGGGATTACGATTGAATTGGGTCCATCGACGTAGGTGACATGAATTTCATAGTACACAACACGTTTTGGGATAAATGGATAGCTATTAGCTTTATTTGTGTAAATGTATAGGTATGAGTATGAAGTATGGCATTTTTGTGCGTAATTCTACGAAGACAAATGTGGTTAATTTGTGTTCTATTTTAGTTTGTAGTAATTAATTTCCCTTTTTGAAATGTCGGCTAAATCCACATTAGAGGTAATATCGGTGATAAGATGAACCCTATACAAAAAGGTCCTTAAAAAATTGTTATGTCAAATTCCTAAAATTTTCAAAATAAATTGGTAAAAATTTGTATCAGAGTCGAATGGTTGTCAAATCTTTTCCTCCAAGTTACGACGAGCCGTTGTTTAACATTGACTTTAAATGTTTAGTAATAAGAGTGAATTTTCGATAACTGCCGAATAATCGGCTCAATTGCTATAATCATTAAGTTTAAGATATTAATTTGCTGAATTGGCCTGTGTAAGTCGGCTGAACTCGCCGGGAAGGAGAGATTCGTGTTCTTGTTATGACTAAATTTTGATGGGCATTTTAAGGAAAAGATATACAGATATTGTCGAAGTGTTTCAAGGAGCAATAACCATGTCTCAGGATAAGTATATTGAATTGTGTACCTATTTACGAAATGTATTAATAACTATTCCCCTATGAGATAAAATTTCCATTGGCAGTATGAATATAGGTAGGCCAACAATACCGATGCCATTGCCTACATGATTATTCACACAGTCTATTTATAATGTTTCCATGAAATTCTTATTGACGTAATGCTTTATCCATGCGTCAAAGTGTTATCCCTCCACAGCCAAAATTGCAAAAAGTAATCGCGGTTCAATACCCAAAGGTCGTATCCTCCCATTTCGGCTATTTGACAAAAGTTAATTTCTCAATCCCAGTCCTAGTGCTTTACTTCACCTTGAACTTCAATGACCATAACTATACAATGTATGACCATACGCAACAACAATGCGAATACAATTTTTCATTCATTCAACTCATTCATTCGCTGTTACTACAAGCCACTCGGGAGCGGAGATATATTCTTCGCAATTTGACATGTCTACTATCAAAGTAATTTGATACGTACACATAGACATTTGTTCGTTCAAGTCCGTATAGTAACGCTATATATGTACTCCTGTATTATCCTTGAGGGTGGTGAAGTATACATAGAAATGAATGTACATATTTCACAAACTACCCACTCAGTGTGTAAGAAAAAAACAAAAAGCATATCCTTTTTTGCGTGGGGCTTTTGAATCATTCATTCACCTCTAAAGTAATTCTCATCCCTTTTTGCCATTCCCAAGCCCACTAACCCACTTTTATGTACTCGGCAGATACTTTGCTTTTTGTATTATGCCCACGCTGAGGATTTCTTTTTATGTGTTTATTTGGGTGTGTATGTGTTTGTATTTATTATTTGAGTGTGTGAAGGCAAAATTTGCACAACAAATTCAGTTTACTTAATGAATGTTTTTCTGTGGGCGGTCGGTCGGCCTACAGGTTTCGAGAAAATCAATATTTTTAATACGCTTTCATCAGTCGTGTAGATTGGCGCTCAGTGAGTTGTTTTCTTTCTTTTAGATGTAGGTACAGTTATTAATGATTTTCTATTTACTTAATTGTCTCATATTGTAGTACTTCCCTGTACACTGTACCCAACCACTTACCCGAGGGCAAGCAAAGTACAACCGACCGTGAAAAAAACACACATTATCAAGATCCACACCCGCAATATTTAGTGTCTGTTACTGGTTCTTTTAAATTTTAACAGGGAACCGTAAGCTTTTGAAGTTAAAGAACTATGTTGCTTCTCCGATGGCTTACTCATGTTCGCTAAAAACTACAATTCGATGAAATACATACAATAGCCAACTGAATGACGGAAATCAGATCACAGATATAAGATGCGGTACAATGAGATAGAGACTATACGTCTAATACCGTTCGAAGTCCCCTGGCACTGAACTGACCCCTCAAACGCGCAAAAAAAATAATATTACATTAATTTTCCCTCTTAAATCATTACAATGAAGAACTAACTTTTGCACATAAAGTTGATTCAAGAAGTGAATTTTCAAAGTAAGGTCAATTCAGACTCAGCTTCAGAGTCATCTTAGTTTGACTATCTCATTACATCTCACCTCATCTGTACACGACGCACTAAGAGAAATAATTTGCTCTAGAGAACGACTTTTGCAAAGATGTTGTTAAAACTGCTAAGCTCTTAGAGCATGTAGAAATATAATGTAGGACTTGAAATATGCGTATTTCAAAGCCCTTAAGACTACAATTATTTTCATTAAGTAATTCGCAGGAGAAGTTTACATTTTTTTGTTCAAAGTCTAATTATTGATTGGTCTTTCAAACACAAATACACGACCCTGATCCGTCAAAAGAATTTCGACTTTGTATTATATTATTAGTAATATTTATTAATTAATTCGATAATTTCTTCAATTTCACTAGAGAACTGTTTTAAGAACCTATTGCTGCGATGTCTTGTTAAAGCCACAGTTCCTGCACATCATGTTTGTTCAATTGATGAACGAAAAAGTCAGTTATCTATATGGCTCTACTGCGGTCACCACTGTAACGTTCAACCCATAACGCACACCAAACAGTCAGTTTTTGTGGATGTAACGGTGTCTCAACATACACTTGCAGGTTATCATTACTCCAAATACGGCAGTTTTATTGACATATCCATTCAACCAAAAGTGAGCTACATCGCTTAACAAAATTAGCGCGATACGTCGTATTTAATTTAATTTTTGTCAAAAAAAAATAAACCGAATATAAATTTATTTTTTTTTTTCTAAAAAAATAACATAATACGTTTGTTAATACTTATAGTTACTTCATTGACCAAAACCAGTTTCATCTTTCTTTAACAACACACAATTCGTCTAGGTCAACATGGGGATAACAAAATAAAAAATCATCACCTACATACTACCCTTACTTCATCTTATTGATTATTTACCAATTTTATATCCAATTCTTTCTCCCTTGACACGCGTACCCATACCCAACAAACAAAAAAATAATATACCTTCGGGATAAAATAGAATTTCTTATGAATGAATTCGCCAGAACACACTTTTCGTATAGGATGAAGTGGCATTGAGTTACCCCCATTTTCTGCGTGGAAATATATGTATAACTTTCTACTCCTTATAGATAAACACACACAAACACTCAAATCTAACTGGATGAATTTCGATTAAAGCTCTTTTTGTGTTCATATAAATTTATGCATAACATAGAGCGGAATTTATGGAAGTTCTACTCTTCCACACTATCGATCTCGGCCCACATTCAGCAAAGCAAGCGCCTACACAACGAGTCCTTTGGACTGCAGGATGGCGCCTGCTGCTACTGATGGTGGCATGTAATGATAATGACATGCGAGCTGTACATGACCTTGAACCCAGCTGGGACAAAAAGCTTCTGCTTCTGGTTCATCATTTTGTATTCTGTTTTCTATGAGCAATTTGTGGGCGTGTGGCGTTCCTCTGCATGTTTTGAAGGTGCACAAGTGGGTGTCTTATCTGTGTTTTGTTGGTATAGCAATGTTGAAAATATTTGAAAACCTTACAGCAACGCAAAAATATATGTCTTGGTACGAAAGATGATACCAAAGAGCACTGATATAGGAATGCTGAATTAAGAAGCAAAATATAACTGGGTCAAGTTCAGGTTGGTGAAATGGAATTCTTTGATTAAAAAGGCATAACATTGTTGGACATCACCTATAAAGAAATTTATAATTGCATTAATTAAGCAGGAACTAACGTTTTCAAAGGAATTCCAATCAAATTACAGCGAAATTGCATTTAAACATAAATCAGATAATAGTTGAGTGGTTGTTGCCGTTTCATCCTTTCCTACTTTCTCGCCACCAATTTAATGCTTACTTATGTAACTTTCCATTGGACACGAAAATATGCTGCTGTTAGAGCAGTTGTGTCTTTCCATTTACCCAGAAAAATAGATGTATTATACATTCAGACCAGTTTCTGCGAATCTCAAACCCCAGCACTAACAACAAAACATTTGACATGTCTCTCGTGTCACTTTGGTGTTCGGTTTATTTCTGATGATATCTATTAAATAAAATTATTTAAAAGCAAATAAAGTACATTACTATTAGTGATTAATATATTTCAAAGATAGTGACCTCCTTCTTTGTCATTATTGAATGGAATTTCGATTCATTTTTGGAAGAAAAATGCCTACTTTTAGTCGAAAAAGTGTTTTCGGAAAAACGAAGTGAAATATTATTTGGAAAATAATGCCTGGAAATGTACAGACGACGAAGTGTGGAAAACCACATAATGCTACATCGAATACAAGAAGATTACTTCGCTAATAAATAGTTTATATTGCCATAAAGAATTTTATTTTGCAAATTTCATAAAAGCCTAAGAACAACACTTCGAAATGCAAGCTAAAAAGGACGAGAGAAATGTCAAACGCTTTGGAGGTAGTATGAATCATTTTATAAAACTTGCTGTCCATTGATGCTGAAAAATATGATTCTTCAGACTAGTTTCTCCAAAGCGACTTTGGTATATGGTTTATTTTATTTAGTTTTGCCAAAACAACAATTTTGATAGTTGTGTCTATTTTACCATACCGAGGGTATTGGTTCTGTTTAAGTGAACATAACTTGTCAAACTTATAAGCTTGAGTGATAAACAGAAGGAAAATAGCAACGCTATTAGGGGCTAGTTATAGCTATCATTGAAATGCATCATTGGAACAAATCAATGGAATAGTTGTTTCATATTTTTGACAAGTCGGTTATAGCAATCATTGAAAAAGTTCTGTCAGCGGAAGGCTACTGGTATAGGTTTTAAGGTTAGAGTTGATCATTGAAAGCAAAACCGACAGCTGATAATAGAAAGAGAATCGAACACATCAGCGAAACGAATGTGTTCCAAATTGTAGAAACGATTATCAGCTGTTTACTCAGAATTAAGTAAGTAATCTTGTTTGTAGAAAAATTCTGTAAGTAATTAGCTTTATTTTGATACCATTAAAAGAAAATATTGTTTGCTTCGTCTCCTTTAAATCGCAAAACAAAATTTTCAACGATGCATTTCAATGAAAGCTATAACTGGGGCCTTATAATCTCTTAGAGGCTGGCTACACGTGCATGGGAATGAAAGTCATTACCATGAACGTCGTGGCTACACACACAGAAAAGTCTCATAAGAACGGAAGCAATTTGAATCGCTGGGAACGCTGAAATCTGAAACCTAGTACCTGTATTCGGTCTCTTCAAACAAATCTCAAATGAGGATTTCTGTCAAAAGTAATATGGTTTGGAATCGAAACGTTGATGCCCACACCGAGAATTCCACTTGAAAGTGGATTTTCGGTGGATTCTTGGTGCAATCTACCCTTTTCCTTCTGACTCACATAAAATCTACCTGTCTCGTGCGATATGACGATCATTCCCATGAACGTGTAGCAATGATTTTACTAGAATGTATCTACAGTGTCGTCAATGGTCATGATGGTAGATGCCTTACTTGTACATTAAGGATGTTCAACGCAAGTCAGGTCGTTGAAAGAAGATGGTGGCGGTTAAGCCCATAATGCGCTCGCATTACTGGATTACTGACAACCTATACGAATATTATTTTCAATCTGACCCTCCACGTTGTGCCGTCGAGGTAAATTCTAAATCGATAACGTGCTAATCGCTGTGAAGCACGCATCCAACATGGACTTGCAAACTTGCATCGCTAAATATACGAAAAGAGAAGCAGAAAAGGGAATTTAAAAGGGAATTAGTTGGACGGGATGCCTCAGTACGATTAGAGTGACCAGAGTCCACAGAGAGTGCCAGATTAAGAAACTCTCCTCTGAACACTCACCATCCACAAATGCGAATACCATGTGGAACCCGCATCGCAACATGATGATGGAAGATGATGAGTGCGTCTTCCAGAAAAAGAATAAGTCTGTCCCCGACCTGCAAAAGAATTTAAAAAATGGTCAGGCAATCCTCTCTCATATTTCTTATCTATGGATACGTGTTTGTGAATTTGACTTTTGGTGGTATTTATAAAATTGGATAAGATCAGCTTTAAAAAATTATATTTTCTGGCGGCGAAAATTCCTTCGAATCTGATTTACACATAAACTCCTATACACATACATAAGTGCAAATTATATAGGTAAGAACCAAGCAACTGACAGCTGACATCAAGCCTGGAACGCAGGCTCTTCTAAATTGTGATGGAAACCTAGTCACCAGAGCGCAAGAATTGTAGAAGTTTCCAAGAAGAATTTCCAGCAGCTTGTATATCGATATCATGCCAAGAGGAGAACCCGCATCCAGTTAATGTAGAAGAAATTCCACCTCAGTTTAGAAAGTCGGTATAGTTATTAAAAAATTTAAAAAACAAATCTGATGGCCTGCTAGCAGAACTCTTCCAATATGGTGGTAATGTTTTGTTAGAGTACATGCACCAAATTAAAATTTTCACACTAAGACTGTGTCCCGTGACGCCAGAAAATGCGCGGTGCAATGTGCAGTTTGGCAGCAGCTCCTCTGAACCTGTACCTGTTCCTGTATATAAATGTACTATTACCTAATGTATCTGCATTATTTTCAAATCCTAACGGAGTAGTATAACATTTCCCCCTAATGCTCTAAAGAGGTGTTTTTCTACACTGGCTAAACCACTGGGTAAGCATTTCGTATAATCTTTCCTTTTCTTCAGTGAATATCTGAGAAGAATTTTCTCCTACAGGACAACTCATCGCTTTCTATGTCCATTTTCATTTGACATTCCATTTTCACCATCAACTTGTCCATTTTCATTTTGATCCACTTGAAATTTAAATTACAACAAGAGTATCTGTTTATTTTTATTACGTTTAGCAGAACGCTGTTGTTAATCGCAATTATCAAGATATATTCATTAATATATTTAGTATATCCAACTAAACCATTTTTTTTTACTAAAACTTTTATTGTCTTTCGAATTAAATACAACATAAACATAAATACAAACATAACGGACAATACTTTGGGTCTGTGATTTTACTCTCTAAAGACTAAATCTTTGTTTCTAACCTTTTCTATGCAGCTCAAGTTCACTAACCTATTAAGACAATATATGCTTTATTTAAACGTTTAAGGTTATAAAGCAATTATTTTATTGCACTCTCATTATTGTTTGAACAAAAAACGTTCATAATTATTCTATGGCCACCGGAAACACTCAAGGCAGAATAAATCCCAATTAGAAATTTCCCTCAACAATCGCGTTCGTCTAATCTCCACTAGACGTCTCCATAATCAAATTCCAATTGGTAATCAACCACATTTTGACAGTTATGTCAGCTGTACTCTTTGTTCTCAGCAGTTTTGTTTATAGTTTCTCGGTCGCGCTATAAATCCTCATCATTTAACAGTAAATCCTTGGATCCCTGCCTCGTTTTTCCAGTCAGACGAAAATGGACTCCAAAGATAAAATGGAACCTGAGGAAAAGCGCTCCAAACTAGAGCCAAAGCCACTACGCAAGTTCAAGAAAATCCCCATCTTCGTGGTGGACTATCACAACGATGTGCTCGAATTCATCTACCGGTGTTTCGGATCCCGCCACCTGCCTCTAACCAACAACACGCTAATCCATTTCGATTCCCATCCCGATATGGTGATCTCAAAGAACATCCCAGCTTCATGTGTTGAGAACAAGGACTTTTTGCTCAACGAACTGTCCATCGAGAATTGGATTATGCCCACACTGTATGCGGGACAGTTCACGCATTTAATTTGGCTTAAGAACTCGTGGTGCGAGCAGATTCCCGTTGGAAAGTATAAATTCAAAATTGGCGAACATCAAGATGTCATGTATGTGGATTTGCCAGTGGATTATTTCGCCTCGGAGGGCAATTACTGCGAAGAGAAGCATTTGGAGTCGCCGAAGGACATCCAGTTCGACGTGTATAATGTTGACGATGGCGTCGAACCGTTACAGTTGGATAGGTACGTGTTGGATATTGACTTGGACTTTTTCAGCACAAAAAATCCATTCCTTGATGTCTACAAAAAGGCCAATTGCTACGAACAACTCAAGACCATCTTCAAGTATGACAAAACCGAAATGTCGCTGGAGGCGTCGAAAAGACGTCGCCGCCAAATGGAAGATCTCAAAGCTGCCTTCGAGCACATCGATGAGCACAAGTCACTGGAAGCATTCGAGAACACTGCCATAGCAGAAGACACATACGCTTCACTGCAAGCGCTTGTTGTAAATATGGGACGGCATTACACCCCGGATGAGGTGGAATGGTCGCTAGTGTATGACGCAGGTTGTACGGCTGACACCGATGGTCTTCCGAATCATGTTTCTGACGATGATGAGTTGGAGACGCACTACAAGCGATTTAAGGAGTTTATCGAAAAACTACCATGTCCACCGGTGGTTGTGACCATTTCGCGTTCGTCTGAGGATGATTACTGCCCGGTCAGTCAAGTAACTACCATTCAGAAGAGAGTTGTTGATATTCTGATTGAGGTTTTCGGTGATAAGATTCACCCACAGGCCATAATGCATTACTTGAACGAAGAATGGGACGTCATGGATCTTTAGGCAGGACAGGTGG
Organism: Ferdinandea cuprea; assembly: GCA_963576555.1. Classification (NCBI taxonomy): domain Eukaryota; kingdom Metazoa; phylum Arthropoda; class Insecta; order Diptera; family Syrphidae; genus Ferdinandea; species Ferdinandea cuprea. The sequence continues at coordinate 80,653,678 of OY754960.1, read as the reverse complement.
AGACATTTCATTGCTATTTCTTATTTTGAATGGATTTATAAATGTGTCTTAATGGAAGAAGTAGAAATAAAATAAATTATTGCGCGAAGCTAACCTTTTCTATTTGATTTGGATTTTTACTCTATCAAGTTTGTTCTGGTCTGGCTTGATGTATTTTTCTTTGCTGTACCTAGTTGGTGTTGCTAGTTTTTTGGATGTGCTTATTATTATTATTGGTGTAGTATATAACGTTGATCTAGAGTGCATTGGGATCTCGCTAATCCTAAGCATTAAGTATAGTAAGGGAAAGTGAACTTGTTTTCAAGTGTTCCTGGGCTGCAGGTCGTTCTTTGTGGTCGACAAATTCTAACAATGAAATGATTGATAAAATCGGTAGGCATTTTGTCAATCATACGGTTTATGGACATGTTTTAAATTGATTATAGATATTAACAAAAAATTAATTTGACAGGAGAAAATATATCATTACAACAGAAACTTAACCAATCTTTTACATGGCTTTTAAAAGAAAATAAAAATTCTGAAGAGCAAAATGGGAATAATGACTCAAGTTCTCCATGTAATTGGGAATTCTATCATAAAACCTCTAGATTTTTGAACTCATTTAAAATTTTAATCTGGAAACACATTTCGGTGTAACTGCCAAAACTATAAATTGTCTCAGGATAAATAATATGTGGGACTTTAATGCTAATTCTTATTGGCAATGTTACATTTGTCAGAGCTGTTCTCACTAAATAGTCGGAGCTGCTGCTAACATTGTACCTGTGCCAATGAAAATCGACATACAACGATGGCAGTCGGCTTTATGGAATAGATCAATTCGCCTAAGATGTATGTATGCATGTTGGTTTATTTAGCATATAATACTATTAATTACATGTATTTAAATATAAAAAATTTAACTAAGTTAAATTTAAAGTTAATATGAATAATAAAATAGAACAAAAAATAATAATTCAAATATGAGATCTTACATAATTAGAAAGTAATTGTTTAAATCTTCTTAAGACTGACTCATTTTTAATTTCATTAGATAATTCATTGAATAGTTTGAGTCCTTTATACATATGCATATTTTGAGTTTTTTGATCTCTATAGAATTGCAATGTAAAATTTAAATTTGATCTTAAATTATATGGTTGAATATCTTGAATATATTGTAATAGGAACCATTTTAAACTTCATTTTAAATACAAATAATACTGCATTATTACTTAAGTACTTAACAACTGCAAGCATGATAGCATCCACTGTATCGGCGTATAAAAGCTGCATTTCAGTATTATCCTCATATTCTTGTTTTGTAGGAGCTGGTTCATATTTGTTATATTTCCCATATATAAAATTGTAGAGCAGAATTCAAAAAGGGTTTAATAATCGTGTTGTAAATCTTAATTGCACACATTGTTGAAATATTTCTTCGAATTCTATTTAGAAATCCAATTTTTTTGGTGGTGTCTGGGATATCCGCATACGTACCTTGGCTACGACAAGGTACTGATCCGAGTCTATGTTGGCCGCTCGGAAAGTTCGGACATCTAGGATACTGGAGGAGTGCCTTGCGTCGATCGCAACATGGTCACTTTGATTGACGGTTTGGTGATCTGGTGACCGCCATGTTCCTTTGTGGATATTTAGGTGAGGAAACCGTGTGCTAGCTATAGTAACATTACGTCCCGCAGCAAATTCAATTAGCCTAAGTCCGTTTCCAGACGTGGTGTCGTATCGGCTATGCTTTCCGATTGTGCTACCAAAGATGTCCTCCTTTCCTATTTTGGCGTTAAAATCTCCTAGGACGATTTTAACGTCGTATTTAGGACATTGCTCATATATTTTCTCGAGGAGCTCATAGAAACATTCACATTCACATTTAGTAGCATCATCTTTCTCTTCTGTGAGCGCATAAAAGGCTGATGTTGGCGAATTTAGCCTTGATGCGGATGGTTGTAAGGCGTTCACTAAAGTGTCGAAAGCTCAAGACTTCTTGCCTAAGTCTGCCGCTTACAACGAATCCACATCGAAATAGACGCTGCTTCTGTTTCCTATAGCAATCACCGTAGTAGATGTCACAGTTTCTTATCCTTCTTTTGCCCGGTCCATCCCATCGCACTTCCTGGATGGCGGTGATATCTGCATTGTAGCAGGTTAGGGCCTCCGCTAATTGTTCGGCTGCACGTGGTCTATTAAGGGTTCTAAAATTCCACGTGCAGATCCGAAAGTCATTGTCCTTTTTCTGTTTTACAGGCTTATGGTTGCTTCGTAACCATGTGGTTTTTCTGTGGTTGTTAACTACCCAACCTGGAGGATCAGGCCCTAAATTGACCCTAGGACAGCGGGTCGGGTAATCCGTTTTCAGTAACCCACTTCGGGGATATGAGCGCTGCCGTTGGCCCATAAAGGGTTCATCCGCCACCATCTCTATTTCAGCACCCTGACTAGTGCTGAAAAAAAAAAACCTTACCGACCTTTGCTCCAAATATGTCAGAGTAGCTCGCGTTAGGCATCTGCCATCCCGACTGTTGACAACACCGTTGATTCAATCTTGCGAATTCATCCCCTGTATGTCCTCTTTCTGAGGGGCTCATGTAAGACCTCTGAGACTCATCAGCCAGTCATTCCGACAGAGTGTTGCTACTTCTTTCGTGTTCAACACTCGCGCTTATAAGTTTAGGAAGTCAAGCCCGGGTGGGCGAGACCAGTATCCGGCGGTTAGCACGCGGAGGTAAATTAAGCACAATTGATGTGTACGAGCTAGTTGCAACGACTGGGCATCGCCAAGTTGATGCCAATCAGCGTCTACCCTATTCATACACACCCAACCACCAAATAAACCAATAAAACCACAAAAATATTAATAATTTATACTAGCACTTATTTACACGTTCGTTCGTTCGCTTATCTCCCTTAACAGATGCTTATGTTTTTATGATGTTTTAATTGTAAATTAAGATGTTTGGAAAAAAATCTCTTCCATACAAGAGAAAATTATCTGCAATGCTACATAGCTACATCCAAAATAAGAGCCTCAAGCAGTGGTGGAATCGGCTGAGGTGATCCTTTCCTTACTTATTTTTGGTATTTTCGTGATTGGTTAAAACAGTGATTTTGATGGTGGTTATGTTTATTCGTTTTGTTATTGAATACTCAATTATAATATTTTATTTCGTTAATTCCATCATGACTCAATAGATCAGTTTTTTAACTTACAAATTCGTTCTAATCCTAAATCTAAAGTACTTATGTATATACACAGAATTAATAAGAAGTATTACCGCCTTTGAAAATGAAATCGAACACTTTCCTAAAAAACAAACAAAGAGAAACAGTGTCGTCGATCCTCATCTTTCAGAAGAAACATGTTATACAGAATATTCCGTTGATGTATGTGGCTTTTCCTAATGAATTTGTTATAACTTGTTGGACTGTTTTATGAAATTCTCTGAGCAAACTATTTAAAAGTTGTTGATAAAAAAAAAATTATGGCAGAACCCGCCATACAACAATGTTCAGTACCGACATTCGTATGAAATGCGTTTTTTTGTTTTGTTATTCTATATTCTTTTTCTTAATCAATATGCCGCTCAAAGCGAAAGTTTTATTAATTTTGAAAATTTTAATAGATTTAAATATAACTACATATACAAATAATTTCGAATAAAAATGGCAAAGGCTCTTTGGAATATGAAATGGAAACGATACCGCATCGAATCGTCATGGTCCTATATGATGTTATATAAACTGAATTGATTGAGAATATTTTTTTCATTTATTAAAGATATAGGAATGATATTGGTAATAAATTCTTTTTTTTTAGTGAAAGTACTTGCTGCTAGTATCAAATCTAAATAATGAAATAAGCATACGACAATAGAAAAACAACATTAGGTTTAAAAAAAAAACATTTGCTTAAATAATTTAAATGCAAAAAAGCAATAAATAATTATTCCGAATAAGATGTTGATGCTTTATTAATATCCTTTTAAAAACCAATGAATTTAAAAATTCAAATAGTTAATGTTTGTAAATCTTCCAAAAAGTTTTCAAGCCACAAGAATAAGAACCAATTTTTTTTTAATTGCACACTTTTGATTACTTTTCGTTCAGTTGCTATTGCTATATTTATTTCATTAATTATTATTCAGCTCATCATCAGCATCTGGTCGCATTTTAAATTCGAAATTTGACAGCTAAACCGATGCTTCATGGGCACGAAATCTCACCACACAAAGAAAAAAAATAGTTGAAACAAAAAAAAAACGTAATTCATATTAAAATTCAAGTTTCGCAAGTTCGATATTAATAGGTATTAATAGAGAGCACACAAGTCATGTACATTAATGATGAGTTTTCTTTTTTGTTTTGCGACTGTGTTTTGCATGTTATGTTTTTGCTCTGCTAACCTATTGAAACATTTTTAAGAATGGCCACAAAATCTTTTTCCTTAAACGAGATCAGCTATTGAAAATGACATTTGCTTGAGGCGGCCATTAAAACACATATTATGTAATTCGCCATAAATTTGTTTTCGATTGGGAATCCGGAAGAGCTCTCCGATCCAGGATGACAATCGAACAAGGCATTTTTTTTATTTGAAGTTAACAAGTCATTGCATTTGTGTATATGTATTTCCAACTGCCTCACTGCCAATCTAAAGGCGATGACGCGATGGAAGAAAAATAATATCAGCCATTGTAATATGTTTTTTGTTATACCTTATATTATTTCTTTAATTGTTTAAATTTGGTACCTAATCATTTTTGCTATTTTGGTCAAATCAACACATTTATCGATTATGAAGTTTGTGGTGTTTGAATGCTTCTGTTTTTGATTCTCAATTCAAAGCCAGAAGCAAATTTATCTTCTTTCAAGGAGAGGAACTATCATTTAAGTACCAACTGAACGCTTTCAGAAGAGTTCGGGAGACCTTAGGATTACCACTCTAAAACGACATAACTTTTATTACTTATATATAAAATGGTGATAGGGTGTGTAAAGAACACTTGCGCACCTTTGAGTAGTAGCCACATCTTGTTGTTGTTTTTAATCTAGACACCAAACAGTTGCAAGACTACTTCGTAACTGTTATTTACTTACCCTTTTTCTCTCCTTAAATTCTTGCTTTGCCTGCGTTCTGGGTTTACAGACAGACAACTAGCGGACATTTTCCGAATATTATTTCAATTGCAAGACTATTAGTCTAGTTGATTCGAACGATTTGTTTTATATGTTTTTGATGAATTATTTGAAGTGACCTTTAGAATTTTAATATCATAGTTGCTTTGAGTGGGCTCCAGGTCAAAGAAAAAACACGTATTTTATTTCAGCGACGTTTCTCCTGATGAAGGATGTACCCGCGTCCGAAACGTTACTGAAATAAAATAAGAGTTTTTGCTATGACCTGGAGATGATGTTTCTATTTGTATGTATACAATCGTATAACATCTAACCAGCAGGTAAGGTAAAATAAACTAATCAGAAATCACCAAATAAAAAAAACATTACCTATTAAACTGAACATATGTATGTAACATGCGACGAACAGTAATGTATAATTAAACCGTCTGATCTCTTTAAAAAAATGCCACTCTATCTACCTCAAAAACACGACCCGAAGTCACAAGTAATAACAGATCCAGTTATTATTACCAAAAATCGTCCTTAACGCATCAATCAATATTAAAGATTCATCACGCAATGTGTCACATTCATGTAATTTAAAATTTAGTTAAATTCCGTTTGTAGTTATTTGAAAAAGTGGGTACCACTTTTGGAATTAGAATTCCTTACGTGTATATTGCACACGGGTGGGAAAATTGTTTCAAAAAAGGTGTACCACAAAGGTTGCCTTAATGAAATGAATTTATATACAAATAAAAAGGAGTAAACCACTTGAAAATGAAGTCAGTGTGTCGCAACGAAATCAATATATCGAATTATACTGCTGACCAGGAAAGAGGATACTTTTTTCGGTTTCTTTTTAGTTGTGAAACAATTCTTCCACCGTTAAGAGTGTAGTACAGCTGAAGCACTTATCAAGGAATAAATTGTGCGAAAAGTTAGTTGTGCGTAAAATCAAAAAATACTGTGGATTAAATGTGTGGAACTTATTCGGTAACGGTTTTTTTATACATACGTTTACTATGTATTAAGTTCAATAATTTATGAGAGTTCTAGCTAGTACACTGTTTTGTGGTTAAAAGAAGTAGAATTTTGGAATATGCCCATACATTTATTTATATAACATCACGTGTTGTTCCTCGATGGGAGGAGATTAATCATCCTTATTTAGTTTATTCAACTCGAGTCTGTGCGAAAATAACTAAATTCGTGTTTTTAAAACGAGTAATACATTTTTAAAACCTATATTTTCTTTCTAAAGTTCTATTCGTGTACCTTTTTGTGAAGAAAATTGAAAAGTGTCAAATTAACAAAAACAAGAGATTGTTCTATTATGTCGTTTTCGTTTCCTAATCCGGAAGAGCTGTCCGATCCGGGATGTCAATCGAACAAGCACACATTCTTTATTTAAATTTAAAGTGTATTTTCGTTGGATTTGTGTATATGTATTTCCAATCTGATGACGATCAAGAGGATGGAAGAACAATAATATTAGCCATCGTAATATTTTTATATTATACCAAATATTATTTCTTTATTTGTTTGGTAATAGTTTTCAGCAGATCTCGTCAAAATTGAAGGATTATCAAATGTATTAGTAACAAAATTGTCATTTATCGGTTATGTTATGACGTTTGTGGCATTGGAATGTATGCGTGCTTCTGGTGTTGATTCTGAATTAAAAGTCAGAAACAAATTTTCTTTTTTCCAGGAGAGGAACTGTCATTTTAGAACCAAACGAATACTTTCTGAAGAATCCGGAAGTCTTCCGGATTACCAAGGTATGGTTTGTTTAGTTGTGGGAAACGGCTTATGCGCATTCAACATGATACAGTCAAGCGCCCAAGAATTTTTTTACCGATCATAAGATTTATAGTCCACACACAAACATTCCGATATATGCATTTACCACAATAAATGTCTGTATAGTAGTAGTAAATTATTCATGTCGTTTTCGTTTGGTAACCGGGAAGAATTCCGGACTCTTCTGAAACTGTTCGTGTGGTACTAAAATGACAGTTCCTCTCCTGGAAAGAAGAGAAATTCGCTTCTGACTTTAAAAGAATCGAAACCAGAAGCACTAATATAACCAAACACAACAAACGTCAATATCGATATATGTAATTGTTGTTGCTGATGCATTTAACAGTTCTTAAATTAAGTGGAAATTATAACATATAACATAAATGAATTATAACATATTTCAATAGCTAATTTTGTTGTCCTTCCATGCTCTTCATCGTCATCACATTGGCAGTGAAGCGGTTGGAAATACATATGTATACACAAATATAACGACAAATATACTACAAATTCAAATTTAATGTGTTTACTTGTTCGTTTGGCATCCCGGATCGATGAACCCACACGGACTACTAAACGAAAAGGACACTAGTTTATTTTCCCAAAAAAAAATACAAAAACATTACAACTTGACATACACGTCGTCTGTTGAAAAGAGGGGCTAATTTTGTTGCTACAAATATACATATAATATTAATCAATGCACTTATACAAATAGTTATGAGTTACATATTTTTATCTACTAAGTTCTAAAGTACCCGCAATGTACTTATGCAGTGCCTGCCAGCTGCCATCTGATTCTGCATTAAATATAAAGGGTGATTTTTTAGCTGGTTTGGTTTTGGCAACACTGGTTTTGACAGCTGACGTGTGTTTAGTACCTTGTGTCACTGTCAAACAGCTTCAGTTTGGTTTGCAATTTAACCATGGATCGTCTTACAAATGAACAACGCTTGCAAATTATTGAATTTTACTATCAAAATTCGTGCTCGGTTCGAAATGTTCATCGCGCGCTGCTTCCATTTTATGATCGGCAATCTCGACCTTCTGAGCAGTCTATTCGGAAGATTGTGACCAATTTTCGCACCAAATTTACTTTGTTGGACATTAAACCACCAACACGTTTACGTACTGTGCGTATTGAAGAAAATATTGCGGCCGTATCAGCTAGTGTGACAGAAGACCGCGAAATGTCGATTCGGCGCCGTTCCCAGCAGTTAGGCCTTTGTTACAGCACTACGTGGAAAATTTTGCGGAAGGATTTGGGCGTAAAGCCTTTTAAGATACAGCTGGTGCAAGAACTAAAGCCATCCGACCTACCATAACGCCGAATTTTTGGTGAATGGGCTCTTGGAAAGCTGGCCGAGGATCCGCTTTTTTATCGAAAAATTGTGTTCAGCGATGAGGCTCATTTTTGGTTGAATGGGTACGTAAATAAGCAAAATTGCCGCATTTGGAGTGAAGATCAGCCAGAAGCACTGCAACAGCTACCAATGCATCCCGAAAAAGCCACTGTTTGGTTCGGTTTATGGGCCGGCGGTATTATTGGGCCATATTTCTTCAAAGATGATGCGAATCGCAGCGTTACTGTCAATGGTGAACGCTACCAAGCGATGATAACAAACTTTTTTTTGCCCGAAATGGAAGTTCTTGACTTGCATGATATGTGGTTTCAACAAGACGGTGCCACATGCCACACAGCACGCGAAACAATGGCGCAATTGCGAGACGAGTTTGGTGAACAGTTAATTTCACGTTTCGGGCTGGTCAATTGGCCGCCTAGATCGTGCGATTTGACACCATTAGATTATTTTTTGTGGGGGTATGCCAAGGCTAATGTGTATAGGGACAAGCCCGCTTCGATTGACGCACTGGAAGCCAACATCCATGCATTCATTCGTGAGATACCGGCCGATATGTGTGAAAGAGTATGCCAAAATTGGACTCAGCGGATGGGCTACCTGAGACGCAGCCGCGGTCAACATTTGCATGAAATTATCTTTAAACATTAAATTGCAAGGTTCAAACTATCGATTCAAATAAATATTTCATTAATTTTTTCGAATTTTTTGTGTTTTTTTTTTAAAAAAGTTCTAAACCTCTTAAAAAATCACCCTTTATAAGTGGCTTCATTCTCCTCCAAAAATCATTTTCCAAAAATATATCGTCGAAAAGGGGTGAGAATTGGGCATTTCCCAACAAAATGAACCAGTATTTATGTTTCCATTATCTGCTTTGAGAGTATGTGCGATAACCGTGGTCATATTTGTAGAGCTTCTTTTGTATATATTCCATCTGTAGTTTTAAAGTGTCGTGTTCAAATGCATGTCGGTAACTCCTGCTTCAAGGCTCACTATATAATTCGGGGTCAAATTAGGAACACTTAAGATTCTCTTAATACGGCTGAATTTTATCAACGGCGTCAAAATTTGAAAAGCCCCAAACTTGAATATCGCTGAATAGTTTCATTACGTGGTCCTACTGAAAACCACAATTTTTTATTTATCTAGGTTAATTGTGAAATTCCAGATCTTACAGTACTCTTACAGTTTTTTTAATTATAATTTGCAGTAGTATTTCATCTGCACATTAACAGTGGTACAAGCACACCTCCACCCAAACAATAGTGCAGATCAAATAACATTAGCGCAAAAGCAGCACTTGGCACTTGTTTAATGTTACTGTTACTTTTTGTAGGTATAAACTTTTAATCAGGGCCAAAAATTTTGATGACACTCCCATGTTGCTCAGTTTGTAAAATAGAGATCTTCTGTCCACAATTCCACCTGTTGCAATTTTCATGTCTAGATCTACATCTGAAAAACGGGGCTCAACCCATTGGGCCGAATCAGACAGCAATTCCGGATTTAACAATTTTTTGAAATAATGCTGAAATTTTTCTATACATATGTCCGACCCCATTCTAAATTTTGTTTGTCGTAGTTCGTTCGCGGATGAAAGTGTTTACATTTTCAATGTTTAAATAATACGCGTTTCGTCTTTTCGGACACATTTGTTTATATCTCGCATTCGATATTTGATATTCGTGCTTTGTCACTTCAATATCCACGTTTCCATGCTCGAAACGATTTCACTCTGGCGTTGTAGCACGAAAAGTCGTATTACCATTTTTGCATGAATTCAATTTTTGTTCCACGCTTTTGTGCTTTGCCAATAGCCTCCTGTAATAAGTTTATTAAATCCTTGACCTCCATAATCTCGTTAGATAACTCATAGTGATGTGTCATATGTTGTAATTTGTTTTGGTATATATTTCCATCCTGCCTATTATACATAATATAATTTTTGGAGGCATAGTCAAGTCAGGCTTTTTACTTCCGTTTTAAATTACTAACCCATAATCACTGCATAGATCAATACATTTTTTTCCCTTACGATTTTTTATTTCATCTTTTGGTAATTTTGCCATGTATGATATTATACTAATTAAATCCCTTTTTTACATTCGTTTTTCTTAGCACCAAATTTATTGTTTATAATATTCTTTTTCTTTTATGTAACTGTTTCTACAATGCCCCGAGCAGGGACGGGAAGTAAGAATATCCCTGTAGCTCCCGCCAGTGCTTGTCGTAAAAGGCGACTAAGGGGGAGGAGTCACTTCTAGGCAATTTAAGCATCCCGGTTTGCCCAGCAACATATTTAACACCTTAACTGCCCCACAAATGTGCATGCAAAACCATGGGTTGACACGACTGGAGATTACCAGTGTCATTAAAGTAAGATCAATCAAGAACTTATATCAGAAGCATGCACTTGTTGAACAAACACAAACTCGCTTAACGTAGCATTATAATAATTTACTTTCAAAGAAACACTGACCCGCCAGGAACTACATATATAGGACATATCGGGAAGTCTAACGAAGACTAAGGTCACCTTAGTCCCGTGGAGGGCTATGATAGCATGTAAATTGTACAATTCTTCGCCTGCTGACAGGAGCCAGGTAACCCACGAGCTTCGACAAAACACAAACAAGGGAACAACAATTTTCAAGATTGCCGCACAGAGAAGAAGAAATGCTCAGGAAAATCGTTCGCCAAGTTCATTGACAATTCGCAATGCCAACTACATACCTACTTGTGACTTGACGTCGAAAAAAATTTACACAGATGGCGAGAATATTGCCAGCAAATTTTAAACGAAAGTGTTCCCCGGCTATATTTTCCACAGGAGCCGCCCCAACGCATATGCAATCCAACGTATAAGGATCAGAATGGAAAACCATCGTGATTCCAAAAAGTAGCTGCATATCATTCTAGTTGATTTTGAAAAAGCATTCGATAGACAACCAAGAGATTTGAAAGACAACGAAGAATTCGTGAAACCTTCGTACAGATGATCATGGACATGTACGAGGGAACGAAGACAAAAGTCAGATGTTCCGTAGGAGTCACCGTTGAATTCCCAATAAAAGGCGGTGTTTACCAGGGAAGTGTCTTAAGTCCTTGGCTCTTTATAACAGTCCTAGATTTTCTACTTGAGGGAAAAGTGCAGGCCCCTAAAGTGCATCAGTTATTCATTGCTGACGATGGAGCCATTATAAGTGATGATAAGACTTCCCTATAACGAGCACTTGATGTTTGGGTAGATGTTTTAGAGGGGATCGTATAAGCCATAAAAGACAGAGTATCTGTACTGCACATTTTCTGACCCAAGCCAACAAATTGCAGTCATTTATTTAATGAAGTGGTGGCTCCTAACCTGTAATCAAAGCTCTACACAGTATTTGTGCGTCAGGCGGTAACATACTGTTCACAATGCTGGACAATGTACAAAAAGTATGAGCGCAAGTTGACAGCAGGAATAACAAAGCTTGATCGAACTAGAAGTTCCAAAATCCGAGGAATCCTTTACGTCAAAGAACCCATCACGAGGGGCACGACCGACTCAGTTGGTATTATCCTGTTCAATAAAGAGATCCTACGAACCCCGTCAAAAAGGCAATGGCAATCAACGTTCCCTTACAATCGCGTTAAAGAGGCAGTCCTTAAAATTCCTGGATCACAAAAATGCTAAAACACCAGCATTCATTTGATTGGCCTCACAATGAAGTGATTTGAAATCGGGAGGCATGCAGATATTTTTTGAGGTCGAAGCGGCGAACCCCACAGAGAGAACGGTTTCTACAGTAAATTCATTTATTTTCATTTCACTTACTTTACTCTTACCACAGACGACAAGTTCCTATTGTTTTTTAAATTTATCTACATGTACTTTGTTACAGATTACAAGAAGAGTTTTATAGCTAAAATTAACATTAACAAACGTGTTTTAACATAACTCCATTTTGCTGTCGCAAAACAAGTTGATCGTCCTTCTGCATAGTGTCGGCCTTATACTGGGTTAAGTATTTTTTCACATTAACCCAAGAAATTTTAATTTATTATATAAAAGCCATATTTATTTGTTTTACAAAAAAAGATTTATCCTATTATACCCGTAAAAACCTTCATGGATTGTAAATACATTCTTCTATTTACAAAATAGCCAAAGCTTCCACATACCTATACATATCAAACAGTACTTTACCAAACGACCTACTTTACATCCACACTTTGGCTATAATTAGCCGAACACTAGACAAGAGATAGTCGCAACACATGAACTAGTCACGTCAATTCCTTAGCAACACTCGTAAACACCAAGTTCCACCCTATCCCTAAACACGTGTTATAAGCCGGTAGCCCATTAATATGGTAACGTGACTTCATCGCAACGAAGGCAACCCCCAAAAGAACTCCATTTGTATATTACGCCATTTCAGTATTCCACAGTTACCTTGACCGTAATGGGTGCTGCTCTATAAGTATCCCAGAAAAACGCTCCATTTGAATTCATTCTATTTAAAACGACTTACAAGTGCGGTAGAATGAGGGTGGAAATGCAAAAACGTTTTTATGTGAAAATCGTTCTCCAGCTGCATGCTGTTGGTATTGGTTCATTTTTTATTGCAAACGTACTTTTATGTATTTTCCTTTATTTCTAGATAACATGCCCTGGCGTCTGGCTCTGTTCAAATGGCTTCTTGGAAGCAACATTAAAAACTTTGGGATACTTCTTTAAGACAGGTGCTATGGAGCCCAGATTTCCAGCACTCTGTCATGATCAGTTCGTAATGGAAGGCTACTTCAAATCCGTACAATGTATGTCGGAACTCGAACAGGTTTTGGGAGCTGAGAATGTGGAAATAACACTCTGGCAAAATGGACGACGATTGGCGTACTTTATGGGCAAGTTAGCCGATGTGATGCATCCACCAATGCCAAAACTAGCGTGCTTCCATAACGTCAACGTACAAATACTTATGAATCCAACACAGGCGTTTCCGGTGAGTTTTTTCACCATCAAGTGTTTAATTGTGAGTAAAATTAATATGAGTCAAGGAAAAGCAAAAGAGCCCGATATTGATTTTCCTTTGTTTTAAGATGTAAGCTTTTAGGCGAAGTATACTATTTATAAAATGTTAGTTTAATGGGCATTTGAAATGCACAGCAACAGCTTCTCCCAATGTTAACCTTTATCTTAAAACAAGAAACATTTTTTCAATTTCTCTCTTAATCTGTTCATAGGGAATTATTGCGCCAAAACTAGAAATAACCGCGCGAACTATTGTTCAAGATCGAAAGTGTTCAAGGGATTCTTGCAGCATGATGGAGGGTTCAAATCATTCGGTATTGATACCGAACTTTCAAAAATCACCTGGAAATACTTTACACGCTCATGATGAGAGCGGCAGGATCTTTGATCATAGAAAGCAAAAGCCTGTCTGCCATGCAAAGTCGTATGGGTAAGAGTTAAAATAAAATTTATAAAAGGTTATTGCAATTTGGCAATCCTTAGGTCACAAGATGCAAAACCAACAGCACTGAATATTTTTTCGCCGGGTATAAGCCAAACAATTGATCGTTGCTTGTCGAGCAAGGACTCGGTTTTGTCACGTAACGAATCGAGACTACAATCGAGGAGGATATCATCATGTTCGAGGTAAGAATTAGTTTGGGTTCGGAGAGAGAAATCATATAAAGACCTAGGCTTTGATAACATTTCTCTCCAACTTGCCTTCGCAAACAAATTAAACAAATCACTACATTACCCATTGCAGCTCCACCACCAGTAACTCCTACGGTCTCCACTCAAGCTCTGAATCTGGCCTGAGTAAATGTTCACACGCCTTCAGCAACCCATCAGACACAGAAGAGCATCAAAGAACCTGCACTATATGTATGTCGTACAGAAAGGCCTTCGACCCATTGAGAACCAATTTTTAGTTAAGAATCAAATAAAATATGTTTGTAAATACTTTATACTGTCCGTGTTTATTTTGTTATTATCTTACATCCTAAATAAATTCTGCCAAGTCCAGCTGATCGAATACCTTGCAGATGATCAAGATAAATAAATTATATGGAACAGCTTTTTCCACATCGTCCGGACCAAGTTTGTTTCGCAATCTAATGCATGTCCTTGCTATATCTCTCAGAATGCTGTGAACATCCGGTTCCAAAGGCAAACGAAGACAAGCCAAACTCGAATAGATCCACGAACCCAACCAGGCGTCCTTTCCACACAAATCGACAATTTGTTCATCGTCACACAGCCAAATAGATTCAAGCTCGACGAGTTTCTCCATTGAACGCTGATTAATTCGAAGGATTGTACTCAAAAGTGGTGTGTTCTTGCGACAGAATGCTTCCCATTCGTTCTCGTCATCAGTAGATGGAAAATCGTTATGCTCAGAGGATCCCTGAAGCTCTGCTTTGTTCCTCATGTTATCGATTTTGGCCATTATCCCGATGAAATCTTCTGCCTGCGCATCTTTCCATTGTATGGTTGGACGCAGTGAAGTGGGCGAGACATCGCTGACCGAATCCTAAAGATTGATACATTGTTAATCGTTTTGGTTAATAGTGGAAAACGGTAGAAAGCACATGTTTACCATTTCGCTGATCTCAGGAACTGTAACGGTGTTTGGCTGTAAGTTTTTACCCTGTGGTAGCTTCACAATAACAGCAGGACAACGCTTTCTTTCATATATTACTTTCATTAAAAATTCTTCACCATTTTGTGGCACATATGCCGGATCAAAATCTTTATCGGGCTCACGAACTTCTAGTGCTTGTTGTTGAAATGATTCCAAGTCCATGGCTACATAAAAATCTTAACCGAAAAAATAAGATTTTAGTTACAAAAGAAAAACAAATCCACAAGACACTAGAATAAACCGACAGCAGATTAAACTGTCAATTTTAATACAGAAGCCGATAATAACGTCGTTCAGAGAACTTAAGCGCTTGGGATAGGGGAGAATAGGGCTGTTCGCGGAGTATAACGCTTTCACTACACTACTCCACACGTCAAATCTATTTGTATGAAAACAGTTGTAAACAATTGTAAAAAATATTTAATAGTGACATTGAATAATTGTTCGTCACATATCATTTCAAACATCAATTTAAATAATATAATTTATGTTTATAATATTAAAGCGGCTTCAAACCTATAAGATTCTAAATAACATTTTAGACTTACGCCCTAGTTGAAAGCCCTAAAGTGTACGGGCTTATTATATTTAGTAAAATTATAATAATAATAATAATTTTAAAAAATAATAAGAATCTTGGTTTAAGTGGTTTATGGTTTGAATTTTTTACTTGACAAAATAAAGGAATTAATATTACATACTTTTTAATAGTTAATAAATCTCACTAGGAAATCATAAGCAAGGTTTTTTTCTTAATTTTTAAATTTACTTTAACATTTAAAATGTTGAGTTTTTTCATTAATAGCTTTGTTCAATGAGGCTGTCCAGCTCAGTCCAAAGCATATAAATTACAGATTTTTCGTGTTCAATGAGAAAAATGTTCGTCCAGCTCATGTTTACGTTTTGTTCAATGACTCTGTCTGGACTCTGCTCTTAAGCAGAATTTCTGCACTTGATTTTGAGGTAGAACAGATTTGTGAGAAACGTCAAAATCTGTTGTGGTTGAAAATTAATTGTTTGTCGAAGTGAAAAGTTGTTTGATTAATTAAATGGAAGAAAACAAAATATATTCCGACAAAGGGCAATCGGTTGTTGTAACAGTAAGTACATGGTTAATGTTCATTAATTAACGATTCATACAAAACTTGTAAACTCAAATAATTATCCAAAAATCGAAAATGAAGTTTTTATTTTTGACAGTCCTTTACCAGCTGTACTGTACGGCGCCAACAGCTTTAAAAGATGATGAGCAGGAAAGAGGAGTTAATATTGGGCTCGTTCATCAATCATCATTAATCATTTTTGTGTTTACATAGTGTTCACATAATTCGCTATAGTGTAGGCAAAAAACACTATTGTAATAGTCACTTTTAGCAATTAAAGTATTAATAGAACATACTACTAATTCGGCATGCCACCGATAAAAATATCGCCAACATACATATGCACGTAGTTTAACCCTTAAATGATGACAACTTAAATTAATTTAAATGTATTGATAGTTCTGCGATTTATTCATTCGCTTTAAGAGCAAATCTGTAGTTTTAATTCGAACATCCCATTTTGAATTAAATATTATATAAAAATAAAAAAGAATATAAATTTGCTTAATCAAGGTCTATTTATGATTTTATTTGCAAATTATAGTAAATTTGTATGTCACTTATTCAGACATTCGCAATGTAAGTAGGAATATTCACTACAAGTATCTAATTGATTGCATGATCACCATACAAAAACTAAACTTAAATGGCTTCAGCGTAAACTTTCAAATACTCATAATAAATTGTTTGACTACCGATCACCGTATAATTCGAATCACACACAGTTAGAACAATAAAAAAAAACAAAGTTCAATTACATCAGGAAGCCTTGCAAGTGCTTTAAATGTGGTCAAACACTGTAGGTAGTCACGCAATTATTGAAAAATTACTCTCCACAATCTTTTGTGTATTTTTTGATGATTATTTCAATCAGAAGCACTGATTTCGAATGGTGCTAGACCGCACTAATTTCATCTATCCACCAACCGATCTCAGTTCTTCATTTTGAATACGCTGCTGACGAGTCCTCTTTATATCCTTTCAACTTTGATCACTTCACAAATCACTTCGCACAGCTCGAGTGTTGTGTGACTGCTCTATGTGGTTATCCATCTTAGATTGACACACTGAATCCAACTGGTGATATAAAATGCCGGTGCAGAGCTTAAATGTGAAAAACCAGTTACAGCTGAGGAATCTTTTACAAAAGATTCTGTCCACTTTTCACCCCCATGACTAACATTTTATCTCGCATGCGAATGTAATAATAATTGTCACCTCGATCTCAATGACGATGATGAGTCTTTTTGGAGAAAGGTATTTTACATCTTCCACTCTGCCAATTGGCACTGGAAAATCCGATCTCTCGCAACATGGGCAATGACTGAAGCGCGACGCAATTTCTAAGCAAAGCATCTAGGGTTACATGCAACGCGTAAAATGAGGATGATATAAAATGTTCGTCACAGTTTCCTCAGAGGTTTCCTTACACAGGCAATATTATTTTTCATACTTTTAGCTCTATATACGCTTGCCCTGAATGACCAATGCGAAAAGTTGAATACGAAGACGACTCCTCGTCTCGAGGTATCCAATTTCTTAAGTTCCGTAACCATTGTTTTGCACTTGCTCCCTAATGGCGTTCTAAAATTTAACAGTTGTTTAATTTTTTCTTTAAAAAAATAAATATTTGAAATAATTCTTAACCTCTTCGTAGGTAACCGTTACCGGTAGCGATCTAAAACAATACTGAACGATGACTGCGAGAGTTTTTAAGAATGACCAAGAGAGACAAATTAAAATGAATCCAATAAGGGAAGTGATCGATTCCACATATTCAAATGTTAAGCCTGTATGGTGACAATCAGCAACTGATATTTGATACTTCTAGTTGTGGTCCACAACAGGAGGAGAAAAAGTTAAGAAAAAAGGGAAGTAGGTAGATATTAAAATCTCACAATCATCCAAGATATTTAGACCTCAATTTTGCATGTCGCGTCGATCGATGCTTTTACATGAGAGTCTGAATCCAATCCCAGGGCAAAGAGTGCGTATTTAAAAGCGTAGTGGTGGTGCAAATTAACTGAAAATGAGAAAAAAGGTTGTGTTAATGGAGAGTTATACGTTGAAATTTAGCTTTATGTGGTAAAAGGGCATTGACGTTTGTGTAGTGCTTAAAAGAATATGTAAGGCAGAAAATATTTTTAAAACGTTTTTCACTGAAAATCGAATGAAATTGTTCTTAAAATTTAGATCAGCTTCTTTTAGTGAAACATGGTTTTGTTTCCGGCATATTCATACACTGGTATTGGTGATTATGCAACTCCATCACAATCATAACATAACATATCAACATTTTATTTTATACACATTGATCCAGAGGATGTTACCGTCACAAGGTTGAATGTAAGGTTAGCTAAGTTTTCGAGATATAGCTCAGAGATAAATATGATTATCGAGTTATGGAAAGACAAACAGACTAACTGATGTTGCATTTCATATAAACTCATACCTGTCTGGTTTCTGCTTTATTGAGAAATAGCTTACTTTAACTTAACACTTATCGTACAAAACGACTCGAACAGCAGGCCTATAATGTCAAAATAAGTCATCGAACATGACATTTCATTAGGCATGTAGTACGAACTTTAGTGATCAATTTATGTATGTCTAGACTTCGAAGAAATATTTTAAATGATAGTAGAAGTTTTTCGATATTTTGTGCCCAAATGCCCGCTTCCTAACTGGAATAGAATGTAACATCAAGAAGTAGGTGCCTGAATTATTGTTATATGCAAGACATATGTCTATAGAAGTTTATAAAAATTAATCAGATGTCGACGAAATTCAATCATTTTACGTCTTTTGCGGTCTTTCCTACACCAAGTCATTTGAGACACCAATGATTAATATTATTTACAATCTATTTTTAATCCGTGAGTTGAATTTTATTTTAAGTATGTTAGAGCTATTAAGTAGGAAACTCATTTTCATTCATAAATTTATTATAAGGGGGCACAATTACGGATATCTTTGCCATAATGAGTTGAGATCATAAAAGTACCCAAACAATATTTAAGACTAAACTGTCTGGATAAGAGGAACGTCATTGCTTCCCACTCAACTACATCCCTACATATTCGCCAGTTTCTGTAGCACAGATGAGTCATTAACCAGAGAGTCAACTCCGAGAGAATCTCTTAATTCGCCCTCAAACGTAACTCAGCTGTTTCTACTCATATAATTTGCATTTATATAGGAGTTTACGTGCAAATCAAAGGGGAAGCTTGCAAACATGTAAGGAATTATATGGGTTTTACGCCATGAAATGTCATTTTTAATAGAAATTTCGTCTATTTTCGTAAATACCAAATAATGCTTACAAACAAGAGTTAAATCTATGACTTGCACATATTCACAAACAGGAAATATGAGAGAGTATTTGGCAGCCACTATTAAAAAATATGTGCGGTTTCAGGGATATGCAGAGTTAACTATCTGGTTTATTACTTATCTGTGATCTGTAGAAGTATGTTATAGAATATTTTTCGAACCGCATTAACGTTCTTAAAGGCTAAAGAGCCTAACGTTCGATTTAGGCTAAAGAGAAAAATGGTGTTTTTTTTTAAATCTCGGAATCTCATCTGAATTTCAAAAAATACAATCTTGCTTTTATTAAGATCTTCAAAGAAGCTATTTTGACAATAGTTTTCCCTGGGCAAACAAATTGTTTTTTTTTTATGCCAGATAAGCCTTGCAGAATGGTGATCATGGAATGTCATACCCCCCGACAAAAACCAAAAAATATTTTGATGAGTTTTAATTTTTAAATCCATAAGGTACATACAGTATTGTGCAAAACCTAAGCAAATTTCCTACTTTTTTTGCACAGCTGTTTTTTGAACTGATTTTGATTTATTTATTTTATTTATAGTTAATAAATGAAAATTAAAAACTTTGTTTGGGTGATTTTGAGGACACATGCAAATATGTAAATAAATTTATTTACAGTTTACCGGGAAGTATTTTTAAAAGTGGGAGACAACTTTTTACATGAGAGTAAGTTTACATGAGGAAAAGTTGCTTAGGTTTTGCACAATACTGTATGTATATGTTCCAGGGTTCTTCTTCAGTCTCCATAGTAATTTTCCGTCCGGTAAAGACAGTACAGCTGCTTTAACTGTAGGTTTCATTAAACAAACTACTGTAGGTAAGGGATCTTACGTTCCTACTTTTCTTATTTATTTATTACCTTACTCATTTCATACACCTTAATTTTATTACAATAAAAAATAAAATTAGCAATTTTAATAACTCAAATGTTTCCATTTTTATAAACATTTCTTTTTCAATTCAAAATAACTCTCTTTACAATAAAAAAAAACATATCTACTTTTGTGTTAAGAAAAGTGCCAAATAGCCGTACTCTTTCGCATAAAATAATTAATAACGACAAAGTTTAATACGTGTTTCACAATCAACAAATATTTAAAAAAAAAATTGCTTTGAGAGCATTGGATTTTCCCAGTGTTACAATTACTAGTCTGTTTCTGGATCAATTCGTATTTCTTAAGCCCCCAATAATTCGTAATCTTGCTATTTCGAAAGCCTCTGGAATTCATTATAAACTGAATTTCCTACAATTTAAAGGAATTTGTATAGCGTTCGATTTATCTTTAGTGCATGGGTAAGAAAGGAGATAAATAAAGAAGCCTTTTTACTTTTAATAAACAAGGTTAAGTTAATCTCAATTTTCGTTTCTTAAAAAAAGTAGGTGTCATGACAGTAATTTATTTCTCTATATGAAAATTTCCATCAAAACAGATTTTTAGCATGAAGTTGCCTCTAAACTGCATAATAATGCAAGATTAATACAAATAACTAGTTTGTTTTAAAGAACTTTCCGTAAAAACATTGAAAAAAAAAAAATAAAAACAACTCCGCAGTCGGTAGGATTCGAACCTACGCTCCCAGAGGGAATCTGATTTCTAGTCAGACGCCTTAACCGCTCGGCCACGACTGCTCTTGTAAGAACTTATGCTGAAAAAAGAATTGGTGGAAAGTGCTGCAAATGCGATTATTTTTTCCACTCTTTAAAAAAAAAAGAGTTATTATATATTATATATAATAAAAAATTTAATAATTACAAAATAAACCCAAAATTCCAAAAGCGTATCTCTATTTTTAGTGCCATACTATTGCTGTTTCTTTCGTATCACCTTGCCAACAGTCGGTAAGGATATTCGAAATAGGTGCAGGAATGTTCATAGCAATAATTCAGTCCCGACAGTACATAAAAATGTGTCTGAATGTCTCCGTACAATAAATCTAATAAATCGTTTGAAAGAGACCACAAATAAACATACAAATCAGACAGCCATAACCTTAATATACATCTATGTACATATGATAAATTTTTCTTCACAATGCGTGTAATATTCTAACAACTTCTTTAGCTTACAGTCAAGGATCGTCTGCGCGTTAGTTATATATTTTCAGCCTTTTGTATTACTGGAAATCCTGTATATAAGTTTTTTTTATACGTATGCCCTTTAAACAACCATCTAACCAAACTTCTTCTGTCAGCAACAGAAAGAAGAAACTTTTATTAACTTAGCTCCATCCAAAATTGTGTCTGTTATTGTACGCTTCCACCAAGTATTGAACCGAGATTAATACTAACCTTTCATAAATCTTCCTTAAATCCCGATATTAACGATATACGTTTTAATCTGTTAAGCATTATTTGGAATTTACATTTGGACGACACTAACGCAATTACTTCATTATTTATTTCAATTCAAATTCCATTTCGCATTTCTACATTTGTTTATGTGTACAGCAGTTCATGGTACAAGACTTATTTTAAAAGAATTTAACGACGAAAAGCAGTTAGTATTTAATAATCACCGTAAAGGAAACAAAATAAATTGTATGCAATAAATTCAGTAACGTACTATCTGCGAATTAGGAAAGCAAGCAAAAACATTGATTAGTTCGATGCGTCTTGTTTTTATAACTATGCAACCGATGGCTCTAGGAAATAAGGCCGCAAAATAAAAACGATATAATGCCCCAGATTTAGGGCTTCATTTCATTATGAAATACAATCCCAATATAAAAATGAAAAGTTTTATAATGAAATAAAGTTCCAACAAAATTTCAATATAAAGCAGAGCCCAAATATGATATTATTTCCACATCAACATGGAAATAAGGCTACTTTTTCCTATTGAAAATTATTTCAATTATTAAGAATCGTCGAACATGCTGCCCCCCTGCAACCTCCTCACTTGGTTTAAATGTTAGATATGGAGTAGGTGCAAGGTTGGGTATATGCCAGTTTTTAAACTTGTACATGCACTTGTACCATGTGTGGCTATAAATTCACCATAAAATTAACTTCAGTATTATTTTCTTAAAACGTATACTACACTTGGAACAATAATATTACCAAATTTCAAAATGTTGCAAATGGCAAAATGATCTAAAATGGCTTTATGGCTGGTTTACATGGCCACGCATGCATTTTTGCACGAAATTAGAAAGAGATCTCCGCCGTCAATGATTTTAAAGATGTAAGCAAAACTGAAAATGACTACTAAATGTAATTTATTCATTACATTTCTAATATCAAGTTCAGAAAACAATCAGTGATCAAACCAACAAAATAAAATATTATGTGTATTTAAAGACTTAAAAACTGCATTACCACATTTTCTTACCCATTACAGTCTCACTATCACTATATGACCACATTGCTTTCGGCTAGCGGCTGCCCAAGCTGTCATTAGCGTCAATCGTCAAGCGACATAAAATCGGCCATTTTAGTCAAAGACTTCAACGTATACGTTCGTGCTTTTGGTGAGTTATTTTTTGCGTTTTAATATTTTTCGGTTTATCTTTAAATTATTTTGACATCATTCATTTAACTTGTTTTAATTTGACTCCAATAATGGGTGTGTGCGAATTACTATTTTTTAAAATAAATATTTCTATTTTTCAGTTCTTAAATTCTTTACCGAGTCCCTAATTGCGTTCATTCAAGATGGTTAGGGAGAACAAAGCTGCTTGGAAAGCAAATTATTTCCTTAAAGTCGTGGTAAGTACCTGAAAACTCGGGTTTTTTTTATGAATTTATTTACCAATGATGAAAAACTATACCGTCTAAATACGAATCGTCTGGATGCTCAAGCTAGAAATAGCTGAACCCAAGTGTCCTGGTTCGTGGGATGTTTTATAAATCACCTCTTCAGGATGTCTGATCAATTATTACCAAAAATAAATACTTTTTCTTTCTTTGATAGTATCCGTCTGTAACTTGTCCTTCGTTTCTTTTAGCAATTGTTCGACGAATTCCCAAAGTGCTTCATCGTCGGAGCCGACAATGTGGGTTCACGTCAAATGCAGAGCATCCGTACCTCACTGCGTGGTAAGGGTGTTATTCTTATGGGTAAAAACACCATGATCCGCAAGGCTATCCGCGGACATTTGGAGAACAACGGTGAATTGGAGAAATTGTTGCCACACATCAAGAACAATGTTGGTTTCGTTTTCACCAAAGACGATCTCTGTGAAATCCGTGACAAACTTCTGGAGAGCAAAGTCCGTGCTCCAGCTCGTGCTGGTGCCATTGCCCCATTGTCTGTCATCATCCCAGCACAGAACACCGGTTTGGGTCCCGAGAAGACTTCTTTCTTCCAGGCTCTGTCCATTCCAACCAAGATTTCCAAGGGTACAATTGAAATCATCAACGATGTTCCAATCTTGAAGCCCGGAGACAAGGTCGGTGCCTCAGAAGCTACATTGCTAAACATGTTGAACATCTCTCCGTTCTCGTACGGTTTGATCATTAAGCAAGTGTACGATTCTGGTTCTATTTTCTCGCCCGAAATCTTGGACATCAAGCCCGAGGATTTGCGTGCCAAGTTCCAGATTGGTGTTGCCAACTTGGCTGCCGTTTGTTTGCAAGTTGGATACCCAACTATCGCTTCGGCTCCACACAGCATTGCCAATGGTTTCAAGAACCTTTTGGCTATCGCTGCCACCACCGAGGTTGAGTTCAAGGAAGCCACCACCATCAAGGAATACATTAAGGATCCAAGCAAATTCGCCGTCGCTGCAGCTCCAGTTGCTGCTGCCGCTGCTCCAGCAGCCGCCGCCGCCAAGGAAGCCGTTAAGGAGGAATCTGAAGAGGAAGAAGACGATGACATGGGTTTCGGTCTCTTCGATTAAACATTGCAACAATGTCAAGGAATGCTTTAGTATACTGTCTGTGATGGGGACGTGGCGAATTATCGTCGGATTGACAATCCAATGGCGAGTTGCTACTAACTTTTAACGAGTATAATAAAAGTTACTTCAAATAAAAATATGTACTGTTTTTTATTTCGGAAGAGTTTGAGGAAAATGTACGCTTTTACAGTAGGTAATAATTCTTAGGTAAGCGAAAAATTTGTGGAAATAAAGTTTCTGACGAAGTCGTAGGAGGGAAACTGTATGAACAAAATGTACAATGCTGAAAATTTTGGCACGTACATATGTTCCCCAGGCGGCAAGGTTATTGGTCGGCTGCGTGTGAACTCATCTGAAATTACAACTATGTCGAGCAAATGTATATGTTAGCTTATTAAAACGAGCATATTCCAGCTGATGCTTCTTTTATGGTGAAGAAGTGGATCCGATCAAGAATCACCAAACAAAAATAAATTGGCTTAGAAAAGGACAACAGAAAAGACCATTGTCTTTGAAAGTCCTGCCAATGTTGAAGTCGAGATTAGCATGACCGATGCTTTAACAGCTATGGAAGATTAAGTCAATTAACAAATAGACGCTGAAAGGTTGCTTTATCCCATGCAATTTTCTGTTTCTAAGGTTTGCAGCTCAAAGTCAGAAACGGGCAATTAGTACTTAGCGCCGTTTTGAAACCACAACTCATGTGGCGACTTAATAGGAAAAAAAAAGTTGAAGTAGGAGCTCAAAACCAACCTATGATATTGAGGAAATCAATGAGCATTATTGTCCATTTGCTCGTTGAAGTCGACAAGTTTCAGCTTTTTTGGACTACATCCACATCTTGGTACAGCTCATACATTTCGAGGATGTATATTCTCATCCATTCGTCCTCCTCGAACACAGGACCAAGGAAGGAATTAAGTATTAACTCTTCTTCTCTGCTTATCGTCTAGTACTCGGGGCAGTATAATAGAATCGGAAGGATTAGAGTTTTATAGAAAATATATACCTTCGAGTTATGACTTTGAAACCATTTGTTTCGCCAAACCGAAATTGCAGCGGTTTCTAGGGTAGTCCGATATCCACTAAGATGTCATTCGTTGATAGGGTTAGGGGTATTTTCGTCCGAAGACTCCGGGATTTCGCTCCAATCTCCGGGCTCCGGGTCATGCTGAAATTTCTCCGGGCCGCAGTTTAACATTTTTATTTTTAAAGAATTCGGTATACTTAATTTTAATTTTCTATATAGGATTTTCAAATATAGTCAACAAATATTTATATTCGGCGTTAAATGAAAGCACGGTAAATGTCGTAGATTAAGGACTTGTTCCGGCCATGGAGTGGGAATGCGGTAAAGGTAAGACTAGACTTTGGGTGAAAGTGCATATTTGAAAGCGAATGGTCCTGTTCGTTGAGTCGATGTTTACACCCTACTAGATGAACTCTTTAATTACCTCAAAGTTGCTGTTGTCAATAATAACATTTTGTACTAATCGGTGGACAGTCTTGTCCTCATTTCCTTCCAGACCAACTAACTTAGCCTTACTTAATATCCTTAAAGGCCACATTAACGGCACGCTGGAAGCGCCCGAAGATGTCAATAGCATCATGTGGTGCCTTCCGTGTTAACACCTGCTCTGCTCAAGAACAAGATTTAAGAACTGCGCATTGAAGCGTGTGTTCTCTAGCGTCACGCGACATATTTGGATACATTTTGCTGGGATCCCAAACTAGGCCATCGCCATATAGGGGGCTCAGGTGGTATGTGTCGACTTGAAATTCCTTGGTCTTTTCCAGTATTCACTGAAGTGTGGAACTTTGGTATATCTACGTCCATATTTGAAAAACTCTGAAAGAAGACTATCGGAGACGGCAGCCTTGTTGTTCTTAAACTTTTCTTCATTGACTGAACGTTCTTGCTCATACTCTCTGCTGATGCCCGTTTAGCACCTGCTGGTGTTAGACAGTCAAGCTCTTAATCTATGCATGTTCAAGTGAAAAGCAAGTGCTACTTATCACCGTACAATGTCAATTGTCAGCACAGCTGGAGTCTGTGCTTACCAACTGACTAACATCGTACACCGGACAGCTTCTGTCCAGGATACCTTAATAACAAAGAATATCTGCGGCTTGCAAACAGCTGATGATCTAAGTAGACCCATGAAAAAAGCTGACCTAAAACATACAACTTATCTAGTATGTTACCAAGTTTCGAAAATTTGTTTTTCTCAGTCAAAATCACTTTGTTTTCAGTAAACGAAAATCCGATAAGTGATTACTGTTACACATCTGCTGTTGCTGCATTGCTGTATGTATACAGAAATATATTAGCAAAAAAATATGTTAATGCATATAATAGTTGCAAAATCGTTTCACAAGGGGGTGCTAAACCGCACCCTACGATTAAATCATCACATAACACTTCTTTTAAATAACAGTTTTGTTTTTAATGCATACTCAAACAATTTTTCTTCTTAGACAAAAATATATATTTGTAAACTGTAAATATGATTGTATAACATACTAAAAAGGCATTTTAACATTTTTTACGTACATACTTTGATTAGTTATTGGCGTTCGTATGTCGTATTTTAGAAAAAAGGCACAACATGAATACATTTTAACTTTGGACCAACATTTTACAAAACAAACATATATTATTGAAAGCTAGTGTGGTTTTCGATTAAAAGAGAAAAAAAATTAAACAGTACATAACAGTTTGTGTTTTTTAAATGGTATCCTTGATCTCATTGCCCCATTCTCGGGCCACAATTAAAATTGAATTTCGCGACAGATTGGGTCCAATGAGTGGATTCATTTGAGTCATGTAGCAACACAACCAGCTGAAAATAGTAGAATTCGCATTATTTTTTTTTCTTCATTTTCTATCACATGATACTTACAACAACCAGCAGCATGCTGCTGTTAGCATGAGACAACACTGGATAATTCTGTAAAAAGCAAAAGAAATTAATTTTTAATAGTGATTATTTTTCACTTTCATTGGATTTATTGAAACTGACCCACGATTTGGCCCCTTAGCGAATATTGGGCCGAAAATTCCAACAATAGCCCAAATTGCTGTAATGATGGTGGGTGCAATAAAAGCAGCAACCATTTTCACGGAAAATAAATAACACTGTACAAAATTTGGGAAGAAGCAAGTTAAAAAAAATGTATTTGTGCGAAGATAAAGTTGGAATTTCGTTTTGCAGTGAAAAGTTGTCACATGACTGACGTTAGTGTTAGGGTCAGACATATGACTTTAACGAATGTGTCAAGTTGCTGTTCAATCAACAGGTTTTGACGAAACAAGTGGTTGAATAAAGGTAGCTGTGGAATGGTTTTTTTTTATCGTTTTTTGGTTCTTGCTAGAGATCTGAATTTGTCTATTCTATTTCATACTGTTTTTCAAAGAATTTTATATTGTAGTGGAAGCACAAAAAATCTCATTTAATTAAACGCTTTAGGTGAGCGGGAAAAATTAGTACGATTATTGTCAAAGCGTTCCCGAACTCTTATCACGTAACTTAAAATAGTGGCAAAAGGGTTCACTTCACCAATGCAATTGGATGAAACGGCACATAGTTGCCATAAAGTTTTTAATCAGTTCACCAGAAACTCCGCTGATTTGAAATCCTTCTATGGTGGACGTAAGCACATATAGCATAAATAAAGCATGTACTTTATTTAAGCAATTGTTTAGTCCGCGTTGATTTAAATACAAAAGGAACACCTAATTTTAATGAAAATAAATTTATCTTAGACCGTGCGTAGAAGTTGCAATGTGTTTTTCTAAAAAGTAAAACTCACAAATGCCAAACAGATTCAGATTGGTAACCGCTTCCATTTTTTCGAGGGAGGAATGCATTTTTCTTCATTATCTCACTTTTATTTCGATCGCATACCATCAAACATTTGAGGAACTACAAAAACCCGAACGAACATTTTAAATAATCTTGTTAATTATTTTTTTGGCAGGTTTCTGCAGCAGGTAAAGTCAGCCAAAAGTACGAGAACAGACTTTTAATTTCGTTAAGTTTAGTTATTGTGAATGGGCATGTCAGCTAACCCGCTGAATATGGTTTTGTTTACAATTTTCACAACAAATTCTTTCCGATTAGCTATGTCTTAGGAAGTAAACCATGAATAAATCTTTTGGTAAAGAATATGTTTGTATTAATTGCGGACATCCGTCAAAAGAACTATTTAAGAAATTTAGTTCTTCAGTTAAAGTTGTTCGATGTGTATGTTTTGGAATATAAAATAAACTGTCATCACACATCTTTTTGAATCCAATTTTAATACTTTTACAGATTAAATGCAATGCAATAGCAGATAAATACATTGAATATGAACCTGTTATCATATTAATTGATTCAATTCTGTTGTCGGAAAGTGCCTTTCGTCATATTTTATACAATCAAGATTTTAAGGTAACCTTTAAAAATAGACGTAGAAAATCGTGTTGAAGTTGTGTATTTCGTTGCAGCTCCATTGGAAAATATCAGTTGTTCTTTTACTTCTTGAATCTTTCGCATTGTGGCGACAAAAACGACAAGATGTAGATTTACATATCCCCGTTGATATGGTACATGAGAAGGGATTCTATGTTTGTTTATTCCAAAATATTATTGGTATGTGCTTCAAACCATTTATTAAAATTATAATAAAAGAGTGTTATTCTTCACTTCCAGATAATTTGATCTTTTTTGTTTTACTCTACGCATGCACTTTAATAGTACAACGAAAATCGATTGCAATTAAATCGGCGTTAAATATGTGCAAGGGCATTGCGATAGCGAACTTTTCTAAGTTTTTCTTGCTCCCCATAATGATTTGGAGAGATAATACGACTGAATTCGGAGCAAATGTACACCATTTCTTAGTGATGGGACACTATTTGTTGTCTTCAATATTTGTTTATTCTGGTAGGTCACTTTTTTGGCATCTAACACATTTTTCATTAATTTTTTTTAAAATTGCAGTTGTCAGTCGGTTATCAAAGACGCTTAGTGCCTTTATAGTTCTGTCATTATTTGCATTTAAAGAATACCTTAAATTTGAATTATCATCCAGTATAATTGACTATTTACTAAAATAAATGTTGATCATTTCATTTGATGGGCTTTTGTAATTCCTCGGGGGGTATTCTAAAAGCAATGCTCTTTTTATTTTGAACTTAAAACTTTATGGGTCATGCCTTTGTACGCAATGCTGTAGATAAAAGTTAAACGGATGTAAGAGCAGGAATGATAAGCAAAAGGCATATTAATTCGGAATTATAAAAAGAAAATACAGAGAACTTAAATCTAATAAATAGCTTGCTTTAAGGAGACTGTGGAATGTTTAAGGGCTCCATGCTGATGTTCAGTCTTTGAGGAACCCGTCCAAGTAACACACTAGAAAAAGTCATCTACAGTAAAGGCATCATGCACAAAGTCCATTGGATATAATCGGGAAAAAAAAATTCTCTGGTTCGTATGAAATCGGACAATTTTTCTTTCCGACGGATACGGAGTGTATGCATTGTCATCCCTAACATACTAAGGCACTGTCTTAGAATAAGCCTCTACGTGTTCCGCAAAAGAACTGTCTTAAGTCAATGAATCAGATTAATGTTTTTTTTTTCGGTTTATAATTGGGAAGGGCTCTCCGATTCGGAATGCCAATCGAACAAGAAAACACAATACTTTTGAATTCGAATTGTATTTATCTGTATTTCCAACCGCCTCACTGGCAAACTGATGGGATGAATGAAAAAAAAATAAAATTACATATATGTATGTTTGTTTTAAATTCAGAAATAATGTTCAGCTAAAGAAGAGTTCGAATCCACGACGTCTTAACTTTCAACTTAGAACCTGAGTGGGGGCGAAAATAGACCCCAAAACAATACCATTTTGTTTTGGTGAGAACCAATTTAAAACTGATTATTTATCTAACTTAGAAGTGACAAGAAAAGTCATGGAATCTATCGAGTGAATGTTCTCATTTTATGATGAAATTAAATAAATACATAAACACAGAATGCTAAAATCGCGTAAAAGGAAAACAATCGGACGCCATCGTGTCGAAATTTTTCAATTTTAGATTAACCTTTGGTAGTTCTTTGTTATTCCAAAACCTATATGCGTGTACGTGTACGTGTATTACCTGTAGGCATTTCTTCTCATATTAAACGTAGATGGTCAACTACCTCCGAATTGTAGTTGTTGATGAGTTGGCTTTCTTAGTATTCATATTGAATGCATTTTTACATGGTCGGTTACCACCGAATGGTAGTTGTTGGAGACGTGTACATGTCGTTTACCTGCGATGGATGGAGAAGGATGGAGAATCTTATGGGCATAATATGAAATATGTCGCATAATTATTTAAGACATGTGTGCAAAGTAAGCGTAATATTTTACAATGCTTCAGAAACTTAACTATCTATTTCTATCAGAACAATTACATTCAAACGCAGAACAACTACAGTTGAGTTGAGTTGAGGCTACAGTTGAGTTATAATACAAAATGTGGTATTCCCAAACAAATCTTAAGTAATAGGTTGGCTGTTAACGCAACGGACAACCAAGATGATAGTGGTTGTCTCTGTCTCTGCTAATTGTGTTTAGTATGGTTTGCGTTTGTAGTAAAATGGACTAAAAAAAATAAGTAAATTAACACAATAATAATATTTATCAGCCCAATTACCATTGTGGTTACTCAACTACATATGCTCGTCGTTTTCAGCCGACGCAGGTCGGATAAAAATCCAGTCGTCTCCCGGTCCTGACTTTTGCTTTATTATCCATGCTTATCCGACACTATAAGCGACTTAAGAAACTATTTTTTTGGCCTTAACTATTCTAGTCCCGACTTCTAGTCCCGGCTGGTAAAACTATGCGATGTCGTCCCTCTCATTTGTTGAGTATTCTTTGCTAATACAAGATCAAAAAATCGAACAATTGCAGTACCGCACCGATGAATCTATTTTGGAGAAAATATGATAGATGTATCATTAATGTAAAACTGGGCTTTAAACACCTTATTTTTGACAACCAACAGTACCACAGATGAGGAATTAACTGTGAACAGTACCCTCTGTGGTTCACATATGTAACAGATAGGAAATTTAATGTGGTTATCATTTGGTAATCCGGCAGACTCCCGGACTCTTCTGAAACTGTTCGTTTAGTACTAAAATGTCAGTTCCTCTCCTGGAAAGAAGAGAAATTAGCTTCTGACTTTGAATTCAGAATCAAAACCAGATGCACTAACACAATTTAAACACCATAAACATCATAATCGATAATTGTCATATTTTTTGCGATGCATTTAGTAATTCTTCAATTTTAACGAGATTAGCTAAAAGTTATTAAAAAAATACACTTCAAATGCAAATGAAATTTCTGTTTTGCATCCCGTATCGGAGAGCTCTACCGGATTACCAAACTAAAACGACATTAATATCAAATTCTGTTCTTCCTGAAACTTCAACATTTCAAATTAAGTGCTGACATTATTAATAGGAGCTTAAACGCAACATTTCAAAATATTGAGCAGTTGGCCTGATATGACCCATTTAAGCTCTATGCTAACTTACTATTAAATGTATTCATACAACACAGTATAATTTATATAGTTCTTTAACATTGCATTTGTTCTCGTCCCTAGTTGAACAAAAAAAAAACATTTTTATTAATGCGAGAATTACTCATACCAACAATTTTATATTTAATTCTCCTTATTTTTGAAGACAGAACGCTTATCGTCGAAAAAAAAAACATGGGGACCTATTATTACTACTAATTGACTTGTATTTGAAATGATAAAAAATAATTCTCCTTGGCTTAATTTTAATCTCGAATTTGGTAACTATTTACTTGTAAAGTAACAAAATCTCTTCGTCATGCAAAATACTTCACAAGTAATTTGAGAAACTCATTTCCCACTAATTTCAGTAGTAGTAGTAGTAGTAGTATTTATTTATTTCCAACCATTTTCAAATATTTATAATAGTCCACGGAAGCGGACCCTATTAAAGATGGTTACCATAATACGTTGTGGCATATCCTTAGACTGAGGTGTTGCTAATTTTTTTACTTTGTGAATTTGACTGCAATAAAAATAAAACACAAAGAACAGTTGGTTTATTAAAATCTCCTTTTTATTAGACGATTTGTTGATTTTTGCTTTTCTTGTCGCAGTTGATTTTTACTATTTTTTGTTGGTTGCTTATTTATTTATACCTATTTTATATGTATATATAATGTCCTTAATATATCATGTGTATGCAGACGGGTGTTGCGACCCCATGAAAGGACAAATAAAAAAAAAAAAATAGTAATAAAAAGAAACGTTAATTTTTTTTAAATATAATTATTAATATTAAACGTAGATGGTCAACTACCTCCGAATTGTAGTTGTTGATGGGTTGGCTTTCTTAGTATTCATATTGAATGCATCTTTACATGGTCGGTTACCACCGAATGGTAGTCGTTGGAGACGTGTACATGTCGTTTACCTGCGATGGATGGAGAAGGATGGAGAATCTTATGGGCATAATATGAAATATGTCGCATAATTATTTAAGACATGTGTGCAAAGTAAGCGTAATATTTTACAATGCTTCAGAAA
Organism: Ferdinandea cuprea; assembly: GCA_963576555.1. NCBI lineage: Eukaryota > Metazoa > Arthropoda > Insecta > Diptera > Syrphidae > Ferdinandea > Ferdinandea cuprea. Next base: position 80,620,849 of record OY754960.1, on the reverse strand, counting down.
CTTAACTATCTAATTCTATCAGAACAATTACATTCAAACGCAGAACAACTTTGGCTACAGTTGAGTTATAATACAAAATGTGGTGTCCCCAAACAAATCTTAGTAATAGGTTGGCTTTTAACGCAACGGACAACCAAGATGATAGTGGTTGTTTCTGTCTCTGCTAATTGTGTTTGGTATGGTTTGCGTTTGTAGTAAAATGGACTAAAAAAAATAAGTAAATTAACACAATAATAATATTTATCAGCCCAATTACCATTGTGGTTACTCAACTACATATGCTCGTCGTTTTCAGCCGACGCAGGTCGGATAAAAATCCAGTCGTCTCCCGGTCCTGACTTTTGCTTTATTATCCATGCTTATCCGACACTATAAGCGACTTAAGAAACTATTTTTTTGGCCTTAACTATTCTAGTCCCGACTTCTAGTCCCGGCTGGTAAAACTATGCGATGTCGTCCCTCTCATTTGTTGAGTATGCTTTGCTAATACAAGATCAAAAAATCGAACAATTGCAGTACCGCACCGATGAATCTATTTTGGAGAAAATATGATAGATATATCATTAATGTAAAACTGGGCTTTAAACACCTTATTTTTGACAACCAACAGTACCACAGATGAGGAATTAACTGTGAACAGTACCCTCTGTGGTTCACATATGTAACAGATAGGAAATTTAATGTGGTTATCATTTGGTAATCCGGCAGACTCCCGGACTCTTCTGAAACTGTTCGTTTAGTACTAAAATGTCAGTTCCTCTCCTGGAAAGAAGAGAAATTAGCTTCCGACTTTGAATTCAGAATCAAAACCAGATGCACTAACACAATTTAAACACCATAAACGTCATAATCGATAATTGTCATATTTTTTGCGATGCATTTAGTAATTCTTCAATTTTAACGAGATTAGCTAAAAGTTATTAAAAAAATACACTTCAAATGCAAATGAAATTTCTGCTTTGCATCCCGTATCGGAGAGCTCTACCGGATTACCAAACTAAAACGACATTAATATCAAATTCTGTTCTTCCTGAAACTTCAACATTTCAAATTAAGTGCTGACATTATTAATAGGAGCTTAAACGCAACATTTCAAAATATTGAGCAGTTGGCCTGATATGACCCATTTAAGCTCTATGCTAACTTACTATTAAATGTATTCATACAACACAGTATAATTTATATAGTTCTTTAACATTGCATTTGTTCTCGTCCCTAGTTGAACAAAAAAAAAACATTTTTATTAATGCGAGAATTACTCATACCAACAATTTTATATTTAATTCTCCTTATTTTTGAAGACAGAACGCTTATCGTCGAAAAAAAAAACATGGGGACCTATTATTACTACTAATTGACTTGTATTTAAAATGATAAAAAATAATTCTCCTTGGCTTAATTTTAATCTCGAATTTGGTAACTATTTACTTGTAAAGTAACAAAATCTCTTCGTCATGCAAAATACTTCACAAGTAATTTGAGAAACTCATTTCCCACTAATTTCAGTAGTAGTAGTAGTAGTAGTATTTATTTATTTCCAACCATTTTCAAATATTTATAATAGTCCACGGAAGCGGACCCTATTAAAGATGGTTACCATAATACGTTGTGGCATATCCTTAGACTGAGGTGTTGCTAATTTTTTTACTTTGTGAATTTGACTGCAATAAAAATAAAACACAAAGAACAGTTGGTTTATTAAAATCTCCTTTTTATTAGACGATTTGTTGATTTTTGCTTTTCTTGTCGCAGTTGATTTTTACTATTTTTTGTTGGTTGCTTATTTATTTATACCTATTTTATATGTATATATAATGTCCTTAATATATCATGTGTATGCAGACGGGTGTTGCGACCCCATGAAAGGACAAATAAAAAAAAAATAGTAATGAAAAGAAACGTTAATTTTTTTTAAATTTAATTATTAATATGCTGCAAACCTACACGTATATGTTAGAATCTTGTTTTTTATTTTATTTTATTAATTATCATACTATTATTAATATTTCCTTAATTATTCGTAACTGCATGATTTGTTTATTTCCTTTTTTTTGCATTTAGTCCATTTAAAATCAAATCATTTTTTTATCTTATATGCACTTTAAAATTTAGATTTAATTATATATTTTGTTTAGGAGAAAAAAGAAATTTTTTTTTATTGATTTTCTGTTTTTATTTTCTGACAACACAATTGCGTATATAAATAATTGTTTTGTTTTTGTTTGAATTCTGTGATATATATATATATATATATTCTGTTTTGTTTATATATATATACTTTATTATATCTATTGTTTAACTAGTTTTATTTCTATAACATTTTTGTTTTTGCCTTTTGAAATGTAAATAAAAATGTTAAGTTAATGCTGTGTGTAATGTTAGTTTTATTAATTTGTTGTTCTTGTAGTAAATATATACTTTTTGCCTATATATTCGCACAGAGTTGTTAAATAAAAGGGAAAAACTCCTCACGCTAAAGTGTAAACTAAAAAAAAATATTTAATATATATTATAATAAATTGAAAAAGGGTTTTCATGTTATTACTTTAAGCTTAAAAATCTCTCACACACGTAATAAGAATAATATTTTTTTGTTTTGTTTTAGAATTGAACACTGGTGGCAGACACCATGTTTTTTTTTTTAAGAAACTAATTTTTAAATGGATATTTTTTGTTAAGATCTCCCCCCATGATTACTGCTGGTCGCTTGCGTTTTAGAAATAATTGTAAATATAAGAAAACGATAAGAAAAGTAAATTTGTAAATATAATAACGCAATAATGATCAACGCAGAAGAGGAAGGCCAGAGAATTTTTAGATTTATTATGAGGTTACATTCCACGAAGATGACGATGAACATGATGAACAGTCATCACTTTCGGGTGAGTTATTCAGCGTTTGTGGCTTCGGACCCCAGATCCGTATGGTTGCATCATCGGACGCCGATGCCAACAGGGACGGAAAGGCTGGATTCCATGTGACACAATTGACGGTTTTCGTATGGCCAGATAATTTTGCTAACGGCTCCTCACGCTTGATATGCCAGATGCAGACTTTATTGTCCTCGCTGCCGCTGGCGACGAAACTCTCGTTGATGCCACCAAAGCACGAGTGTATGGCAAAGTTGCTCTGGCGTATGCCCTGGAAACGACGTACTAAAGTCTTGTCTTCCAAGTCCCAGAGATGAAGGCCTTGCGTGGCGATGTTCAGCAGTGCATAACGCTCTGATGAGTTTACTGCGAATGTCATTATAGGATGAGGTTCCTTTATGATGTCGTAATCGCTACGTGGATTGTCGAATACATAGCTAACAAGGAGAAAGTGAGAAATGTTGGTTGTGTTGCGTTTCATATTTAGGGTACTTACCCCCTAATGCGGTAATGATTATCTGAAGCTAGAACCGTCTTGTTGTCCGAAAGAAATGCTAAACAATTTACACGAACTCCCTCCCAGTGCTCCAAAATGGTACCCTTAAGATCGCACAAATAAAACTGACCCTTAAGTCCGCCAGTGACAAAACGAGTCCCATCCGGATTGAATGCACCACAAGACAAACTATCATCCATGGCATGTGACATCTTTAGGATTAGATTGCATTCGTCTACGCTCCATATGAAAATCTCTGGCGAATCATCTGGCCCACCGACCAGCAGTAACTTCGAGTCCGGACTCCAGCATACAAACGAAACACTCACCTGTACATCTAGCGTACGGCGATGTTTCAGTGTCAATTTGTACGGATCCACATCCCAGATGATGACGCTGGCATCCTTGCTGCCAGAGGCTAATTTCAAGCCATTCGGTGAGAATTTTACAAACCACACTTCGTCACAATGCTCGGTGAGGATCTGTAGCGTCTGCATGGGGAAACCTTCTGTGGAACAACAATGATCCGAGAGCAGCGATACATTCTCTAGATTGGTCTCCCATGCCATATCGTGACACGGGCAACGTTGGGTCTGCAGCTCGACGGCTTGTGTGAGCAGTGAACGTAGGCGACGTGGTGGCAGCATGACAGAAGGCGGCAGGAATGCCTGGAGACGTTCCATGACATGGGAGCGCGACACAATTCCCTTGCCCTCCCATTTAGCACGCTCGTAGAGATCGTGATTGTTCGAACACATCATGTATGAAGAAAGCTGATGTACACGTGTTATATTGTGCTGAAGTGGTGTTAATTCGTTGCGTAGAACATGCAAGGCATCCAGCGGACTACCATCTTCCAGATACTCGAGGTATTTTTGCTCGAGTATGATAAATTTCATTTCTGTGATGTTGACATGTTTGACTTCGATTAGAGGTTCAAGTTCCTGCAATCAAAAAAAATTAATACGAAAAGGAATGAGATTGGGCGCTAGAATAACAAATATTGTATTGTATTTTTTATATGTTTTTAGCAGCAAGCACTTGCACTGCAACAAGCGCTTTCCGTACATGGTGTGACTGCACACTGAAAGCACTGGCACGAACATTTTAAAAAATTGAATTCCTCAAACGCTTGCTGCAAGCATTTTCCTTGTGTATATTAACATAAATCTACAGGAAAAATAATTGACATTTTTATTATTTTCGTTCATTTACGCCTTTTTGCATCAGTTAACAGGTTTAAATTGTGCTGTATGAAATGTATGATACATTTAAGTTGCTTACTTATAAGGATTCATATATTTCTAAGTAATTGAATCACATATATTTCCAATAATTCCAATCGTGTATTCCAATCGTACATTGTGTATGACAGCACATGTTACATTATATCTGAGTAATTTTTTTACAGTTTTATGTAAATGTACGACATGTGGGCGATGCCGCGGCTGTCACATGCCCGAAGTCATTCTCATACATTTATGCCATAAAATTATCTGTCAAATAAAGCAAATTTCATGGATATTTAGTTAAAACGTTGAAATCGGCAGAGGTTCTGGACCCCACCGATGGGTCTGAAATGAAGTGTGTCCATTTGGGAGTAAAACGGCTCTCAAGTCTCAGCACGTTTTCGAGATTAATTTCGAAAGTATACACAGTGTTGAGATCAGGCGTTTTACTCTCGAGAGTCGAACAATCAGAGCTCTCCCATATAGTTACTTTCGAGGAGATTCTGGCAGTGTTCGTATAATGAGTAGCTGTCGAGAATGAATTAACTGAAAATTGCGAAGTCGGTGAAATGCAAGGCAACTGGTAAGAGAGGTTGAATTCATTTTCGGGTGTATATGAAGATGAATTATTTTTGCAACTATGTTCTGGTAGTATAATTCTACCGATAAATGGTCCGAAATTGCCTGGACAACTTTGCACTCAACGTAACTGTATATGCATAGGTAGATAGGTATATGATTGCAATTTCTAATTAAAAGGGAAAAAGTGCCTGATATTGTTTCCCATGAAAAAGAAATATGTACCACATTTACATTTACATTTACACATTCATTGATGAGATAAGAATGCAGCAAAATGTTTCCAGGTACAAAAAACAATAGTAAGAACAAAAGGAAAAAAGCATTAAAAGGTATGTGTGGGTGCAGTGGCTAAGTGGTTTACACTTTCCGGGGCACTACTAGAAAACAAACCTAAACTGTTTTGTCATTTTAAAAAATAAATAATTATATTTTATATTTTAAAAATATAAGCTTTAGTTTGTATAGAAATGTAAAATGTTTTTCATACCATCGGCCCTGAAAGAGTTAAGTGCGTTAAACTACTTAGCGAAGGGGTCCCTGTTTCAAATTCCGCCCTGTATCACCTAAAAGTTTGTATTCGCTGCCCCACCTCTTGAGAACATATTAAAAACATCCAAGAGTAAAAACAAGAACTGTCATGAGAAGCTTCTCAAAAATATATGGCCGTTCGAAATTGGAAATTTATTCATTCATTCACTAAATATAACAAAAAATGTAAATTTTAGTTTATTATCTTTTAGTTCCCCAACTTAATGACTTTTCAAAATTCAAAATTTTTTTTTTTTACATAATGGGCCCAATGGATTTTTTAATATATTCCACTTAATTTTTCTTAACCCGAAAGAGTTTTTGAATTGCTTAACATCTTCAATTAGAAGCTGGCTTATTAGTGTATACCCTGCATCGAATCTTTGTTTTCTTAATTTGCTTCATTTTCCTTAGAGCAATTATCACCACAACAGCCGATGCAATATTTCGTGTGTATGAAAAACTTTCAAATAAAGCCTGCAACAAGAAATAAATGAATTGATGAAGGGGTCTGAGAGGTATATATATTCCTATGGATGGTTGTGGACCAAAAAGGTTGACAATGAGCATTGGCTAACAAGAACGTCATTTTTCATTACCCTAAATGCCAGTATCACACAGACTTGAATAGCAGCTTGGCTATCCATATAAAATGGTATCTCTTGAACTAAAGACGATCAACCCGTCGCTGTTCCATTCCAAGCTATCATGAAGGAGTCTGTAAGGGATGATAAGTTTTATGAATCATATAGTTAGGTACACATATATAAGATTTCTAAATGTACACTTTGGCGACGAGGACTACTTAAAATTTAGCCTGCTTTTTTCACAAATTCAAATCTTATAAAGGAACATTACTGTCAACCAAATTATGTATGTATAGGTGATGAATAGAATTCAAAGTCTAGACATATCCCAGCGGGAAATTTGAGAAGACATTCTCTGTGAAGTATTAACGATGCATTCAGAAGAAATCGCTGACTTACCATTTAAGTTACATTAAAAGAATTCCATGTAAGGAGTTTTTGATGTCTACGGAATTTTTTGGACATGTAGAATTTTTGCTAAGGCATATTATTATCTGTCGCGTACTTGGTGTAACCGGTTTGTGCTTGTATTCTATTATGACTTTCGGGTATTGCGATTCACTTCAGTATTATTTGTAAAGGGCAGTTGCTTGGCTGTTCATTGTGTTATAAACATTTAAATATAAATAATCTCAAAGTTTTAAAAAATATTGGATAGTAAATATTTCCTGGTAAGTACTACTTATTACATACAGCTTTTTCTGAAAAACTGCCGAATAAATGGATTTTATTTATTTTCAGAAAAAATGTACTGGAAAATAATGAAAGTGATCAAACTCGCCAAGTATGTTTTGCCATCTTATTACTTAATAGCAATTATAAATTATTACAACTTATTTTAGCTTTAATGCAGACACCAAGTTACTGTGCCCTATTCCCCAGATGCCTCGCCACTTTTAGGTACGTACCATTTTATAAAACTAAGTGCCATAAGTTGATTTCAAAATATGTTTTAATTTTTCTATAGATTCTGCCAAGGGAGAAGCATCTGACAATTTAGATACTATTTTCAATATTGTAAGTTTATAAATCATATGAATTAAAAAAATATTATTGAATAAAATGCACTTATTAGTCACTGTATTTCGCTGTTTTATTTCTCTTGAATTTTATTCTAAGTTCATCCTCACATGCATTCATGCATTATAAATTTGCATTATAACTCCTTGCATTCAAGAAACATTCCGAGTCAGGTGTTCTAGATATTTTGAAAACCATTTTTGTATTGCTTCCGTCCGCGGACATGCCTTAATAAAAAGGAAATTATAGGCGCAACCTAGGGGAATGCATTCTCTGCTTCCTAGGATTGCTTCAGAATGCATATCGGGCAAATCTTTTTCCCGCTGGGATTGGAATCGAAATATAAGACTTTATTTAAATATTGAAATGTTAGGCTTAAATAAAATTCTTAAGAATTGCAATTAATATTTGTTGTCATTATTTTTCATTGGTATAATTTTTGTTGTTTATAAAGGGAAATTAAATATTCTTCGAAACAGAAAATTCTCTGCAATGTGTAATGCCGAACGAGGCTCAAATTACATTCAAGGTGTCAGACATCGGAAAAAAATAATTAAAATGCGACGAGACGTTTTTTGAAATGCGGGGTTTTCAGCATCAGCAAGGAGTTGATATCAAGCTGTTACAACTTTGCGTTTATTCTTAATATCCTATAATTCTCCCTTCACAGTACTCTTAAATTAATGGGACAAAGTTAGTTAAAGCCTGATGCATACCATTAGGCCCCCGTTTTGATGACCAAACCAATACCATAAGGCCACAAAGAAAGAGATAATCTTATGTTTTTGAAGATTGTGCAATAAGCAGACATCTTTCGAAACAGAAATTTTGTTTTTGTTATTGTTACCCGTTTTGTTTTACAAAATTTTACAAACTTACAACATTACAAAATAAAAACTACATACTGGTAGATCCAAATGACATTTTAAAATGTAAAAAAACCCTCCAAAAAAGATTTATTGTGCAAAAAACTTGAATTATTATATTTAGTTTAATAAAAATGTTATCGCGCTACAAACTATCTGGATTTATTCTCTCGAGTGTTTTGGTTTGTTTTATTTTTATTTTCTAATTGCGATCATTTTGATCGCAGCTTTTCAGTTCTCATGCGGGTATGTTTAATGGCATTCTTATCAATTACACAACTAAATGAGCATGAGACATCCGATTGACAAATGGCTGTATGGTATAAACTCGAATTTAATTACTTTTCACAGTGGAAACGTTAGCAGCTACATAACAATAATACCTGGCACAAAGATTCAATCTTATTCGAGATTGTTTACAAAAATTTTAATGAGTAATGTTTACAAATACTAAGAAGCTGTTAAATTGTTTTTGTTCCATCTTGAACTCCCGCATTCAAATACGCTTCCACCATTTCGTGAATGATGTAAGTGCAAGGGGCGAAGTTCCCCTCAATGTTCAGTCAACGAAAGCAAGAAAACAACTCCACGGGCTGTGTGTTGTGTGCCACACTCTAGTCAAAGCTGATAACCAAAAGTGATACGAAATTAATCTTTTTCGTGACCGTGCGCGTATGTTTGTATGTATCCATCATCAATTGTTGTTTACTACGCTTCGGTTCTAGATGACACGACTGTTGCGTACTTCGTACAAAAGCAGCATATATGTATAGCTACAGCACAAAAGGCAAATGAACTCTTCTTTCTTTGTCTTGCTCATGTTCGTCGAGAAGTTTTCCAAATAAATGAGGGGAGGGTTCGGACTGGGTTTCAGGTTCAGCAGGAAACAAACAAACATTACAAACGCACATACACACCTAAAATGAATGCGAGATATCCACACCCACACCCACATTTAAGAAATAATACGCATCGCTCGCCCAACAAAGAAAGCGAGATAGAGAAAGAAACGCACAGACTAAAAACAATAACAAACAAACAGAACAGACTCACCTTCAAATCGCTATCAGCCTTTGTCCAGTCTCCGGAGAGAACATGTTCCCGAAATTTGGTCGCGGCTGGGTGCTCCAGGTAGCAGCCGGACTCCTGCATTAGGAGATCGGCAGTCTTGTCCAGGCCGACATTTTGCAAGTACTGCCCAATCAAACGTACGAGCTCCTGATTGGTCTTATCGAGATGTAGACGAGTCTGCGAAGAATTATACGGTGGGCCACTAAGCGTGCCATTAGTCGTCGTGCTATGGGATAGCGGTAGCGCCGAAGAGACCGTTGTGCCATTTTGAGCTAGTTCGGTCGAAATGTGTCCGTTTGTTGATTCTCCGTTGCCGCTTACTGATGCACTGTTGTTGCCACCGCCTGGTCCTGATCCACCGCTTGCTACTGAAGAAGAGTTGTTAGCGTGTTGCATGGCAGTGCCACTGGCGCTGCTGCTATTATGTCGCTCTATGCTGCGTTCTGCACTATTCTCAGCTGTTGTAGAAGAACTGGACCGATCTGATAAATTTCTAAAAGATGTGTGAGGCGAGTCTGCCTCTGTGCTGCTGCTGCTCTTCGACTGTCGTCGATTGTGGTGATGACGTTGCTCTTTGTAGTTATCTGTTGTCGTCTCTTCTCTACTTAAACTGCCCTGGGCTGCGGTTGCTACAACACTGCTCGACGGCTGTTCGCTGTCTGTATTACCAACACCTGAAGTCGACACAAAAGCGGATGACGATGACGAAGCTGCTGAGTTGGATCGTCGTCCTTTCTTGCGCGGCGGCTGGTCCTCAGATGAGGCACCAGTTGCAGCAGCTTTTTTGTTATTTCTATCAATTTTGAGTCTCTTTGTCTAAACGAGGAGGACTAAGGGGAATATTGGATAGGAATTGTGATTGGGGGGGGTGGTGGGTCTGCTGGTTCGTTATACGCGTTGGGCTTGGTTGTCGTGGTCGTTGCGTTTTCGTCGCCGTGCTTGTGTATTGGAGAACAGCTGAATAATATTTTCTTTTTTTCTGTTCGCTCTTCTCTCTCACAGTTGACACACAAAAATTGTTGTGAACCAAATTATTTATTTTCGTTTCCCCTCAGTATCTGAGTTTTTCGATTTCCAAAAATACAGTCGCTATAAAAGAAAAAAACAAAATGACTCCTCCACTGATACACACAGCGCTGGTTTTGGTATCTCTGCTGTTTCAACTATTTGACGTTTTGTGCAGGCAGCAGCAGAACAAAAAGGTAAAAAATAAAATAAAAGAGAACCCAAGAGAAAGAAAAAAACTTGATTGTAGGAGTGTGGAATATGATTTTTTTTCTTCACTTCACTTTTTATTTACCAATTATTTCGATTTCCAATATATTCGACGGACTGCGAACGCAATAAATGCTCAAGCGATGAAGTAATTGGACTTTGTTTGGATTTTTGCCATTTTTTCTCGGCGATTTGGTGACGAGAAAAGTTTAATCACTCGCAGTCGCAACACAACTATAATTATTACCGAAATTTTCTTCACTCCACTCTACTTTGTGATGACGATGAAGAAAGTGATGCGATGCGATTGATGAGGGAATTTTCCTTTCCTTTCTAATTTTTCTATTTTCTTTTCCTACACAAAAAAAACTGGTGTGTTATGAAGAAACAAAGAAATTTCGTGGATATGGATGCGTTAACACTTGTCATTGCACGGAAGCGCGAGAGAGAGCAACGAATAGTTTATGTATATGCAGTTGTAGGTTTATAAAATTTACGTATGGGTCTGTCTCTTTTGTTCTTAACTAGTTTAGTTGCTGTTTATGTGGTTTTCTTTCTCGTTTTATGCTTATGCATTCAGCCAGCTGGTTTAGTGAAGTTGTTTTATGTTTTCAAGATGGAGTTAATTTTTCTTTGAGAGGAAAGAGAGAGGGTAATCTTATCTGGCCATGATAACACATATGATGGCTAAGGTGTGGATACAATGATAATAATTAAGCGACAGGGATGACACTTCGTTCAATTTCTACTGGGAATCCGAAAGACTTTTCGGATCCCCCATATCAATAACACAAGAAAACATATCTTAGCTAGGATTTATATGTCGATTGATTTCTTTTAAAATCATTAAAGCTGCACTTAAATTGTATACCCCGATTCTGCCGTTGTGGTAATGTAAGCCCGTCAGCAATAAACAAATTTTTGAATAATGTCTGACAGCAGTTGGAATAAAATCCAAGATGGTGGATGGGTGAATGAAAATCGACATAAGTCACGTAAATACATTTTGTTTATGCCCCCACTCCCAAAATGTTCTCACTGTTTAAAACACGAACTCACAGTCCCGTGTATCCGGGACATGTTCGAATATTAAGAAGGTAATCTTCATTAATCTTCATGTTTATTAATTCGGATAGCTCAATTGTTATAGATTTCGTCTATTTGGTATCATATCTGGCACAAGCCCTGTATAGATAATATGGATGGGTAAAGTTTTTATGAATAGGGATTTATGTGAGGTAGTGTAAAGGCTGATTAAATACTTCGATCATGTGTATCTTGCAACCGTTTAGATGTATTTGAGTGAATTCTGCATTGTGCTGGCATTCTTTATCTTTATTGCCTCTTGATATAATTTAGCTGTCAAAAATAGATCGTTTTAGACAATTCTTCTCTTGCAAATGTCAAAAAATATAAGTTGCTATTTAATGTGTGACAAAATTTAATTACGAGCTAAAAAAGATTTTTGTAGCGTTTCCTTACAAATCTAAAAGTTTTAGGGTGAGAACAGGTTGCTATTATACTCAACTCTGCATACCAAAGAATTGTTAAGGATGGAATATTCTCTTAAATTTCGTATACGTCAATACCTTTGATACCTAGACGATGCAATTGAATGCCAAAAATATAGTGTTTGAAGCTCAGTTCGGCATTAATGATACCTTAATGATTTTTGGCGTGATAGTTTTCCCAAAATGGTTGCGATTATGTGCATGAGCTGGCCCAATTTGATTTTATGAATAGGGATTTATGTGAGGTAGTGTAAAGGCTGATTAAATACTTCGATCATGTGTATCTTGCAACCGTTTAGATGTATTTGAGTGAATTCTGCATTGTGCTGACATTCTTTATCTTTATTGCCTCTTGATATAATTTAGCTGTCAAAAATAGATCGTTTTAGACAATTCTTCTCTTGCAAATGTAAAAAAATATAAGTTGCTATTTAATGTGTGACAAAATTTAATTACGAGCTAAAAAAGATTTTTGTAGCGTTTCCTTACAAATCTAAAAGTTTTAGGGTGAGAACAGGGTGCTATTATACTCAACTCTGCATACCAAAGAATTGTTAAGGATGGAATATTCTCTTAAATTTCGTATACGTCAATACCTTTGATACCTAGACGATGCAATTGAATGCCAAAAATATAGTGTTTGAAGCTCAGTTCGGCATTAATGATACCTTAATGATTTTTGGCGTGATAGTTTTCCCAAAATGGTTGCGATTATGTGCATGAGCTGGCCCAATTTGATTTGCGTGCAAAAACTTATACATACGGATACAACGCTTTTTTCAAGCATATAAAAAAGGAAAGGCGAGAGAGTAAAAATCCCTTTCGGTCGAATCTGAATAGACACATGTTTAGTAAATAGCTTTAATTTCATTTAAATCCCCTGCAACTTCAAACACGCACTCTCTCACATGGGTGGATAGTAAAAGGAAAATTAATTTCAAAAGCAATAATTTAAATAATATCAAAACTTGCTTTCGCAAATATACATCTTAAAACATATTAGTTTCAATAAATTCAGCTCCATTTGATAACAGCGTGTAATGTGTTACCTAGTTGGTTTTCGCAGCAAAATATTGAAAACAGCGCCACTGTTTCAGCTTATTTTCGAATTCAATTCCATATAAATGAATTTATACATATGTGGGATTGTTTTTGAATGCTAGTTGGCGCAGAGAAATAAAGACAACTTCCGTTGGACTAAGTGAAGATTTAGAGTACTGGCTCCGCCAATTTTCTTAAGTCCAATATAAAGGGTGATTTTTTAAGAGGTTTAGAACTTTTTTTAAAAAAAAAAACACAAAAAATTCGAAAAAATTAATGAAATATTTATTTGAATCGATAGTTTGAACCTTGCAATTTAATGTTTAAAGATAATTTCATGCAAATGTTGACCGCGGCTGCGTCTCAGGTAGCCCATCCGCTGAGTCCAATTTTGGCATACTCTTTCACACATATCGGCCGGTATCTCACGAATGAATGCATGGATGTTGGCTTCCAGTGCGTCAATCGAAGCGGGCTTGTCCCTATACACATTAGCCTTGGCATACCCCCACAAAAAATAATCTAATGGTGTCAAATCGCACGATCTAGGCGGCCAATTGACCGGCCCGAAACGTGAAATTAACTGTTCACCAAACTCGCCTCGCAATTGCGCCATTGTTTCGCGTGCTGTGTGGCATGTGGCACCGTCTTGTTGAAACCACATATCATGCAAGTCAAGAACTTCCATTTCGGGCAAAAAAAGTTTGTTATCATCGCTCGGTAGCGTTCACCATTGACAGTAACGCTGCGATTCGCATCATCTTTGAAGAAATATGGCCCAATAATGCCGCCGGCCCATAAACCGCACCAAACAGTGGCTTTTTCGGGATGCATTGGTAGCTGTTGCAATGCTTCTGGCTGATCTTCACTCTAAATGCGGCAATTTTGCTTATTTACGTACCCATTCAACCAAAAATGAGCCTCATCGCTGAACACAATTTTTCGATAAAAAAGCGGATCCTCGGCCAGCTTTCCAAGAGCCCATTCACCAAAAATTCGGCGTTGTGGTAGGTCGGCTGGCTTTAGTTCTTGCACCAGCTGTATCTTAAAAGGCTTTACGCCCAAATCCTTCCACAAAGTTTTCCACGTAGTGCTGTAACAAAGGCCTAACTGCTGGGAACGGCGCCGAATCGACATTTCGCGGTCTTCTGTCACACTAGCTGATACGGCCGTAATATTTTCTTCAATACGCACAGTACGTAAACGTGTTGGTGGTTTAATGTCCAACAAAGTAAATTTGCTGCGAAATTTGGTCACAATCTTCCGAATAGACTGCTCAGAAGGTCGAGAATGCCGATCATAAAATGGAAGCAGCGCGCGATGAACATTTCGAACCGAGCACGAATTTTGATAGTAAAATTCAATAATTTGCAAGCGTTGTTCATTTGTAAGACGATCCATGGTTAAATTGCAAACCAAACTGAAGCTGTATGACAGTGACACAAGGTACTAAACACACGTCAGCTGTCAAAACCAGTGTTGCCAAAACCAAACCAGCTAAAAAATCACCCTTTATTGCGGTAAGATGCTAAGTAGTTCCTTCAGATGAACAGAAATGCATGGCTCTTGTGATGCCAATGCATTCAATTCTTTGTATCCTAAAGTCATTTTTGAGTTGAGGTCAAGAATTTGGTGAGAATTGGCGTGAGTCAGGAGCCAAATAATCTGGAGCAGGCCAGTAGGACCGTGCCTTTTCACGATCATCTTCATCATCAACCAGCATTCTTGGCAAAAGAAAATAAAAAAGGCTTTGGATATTTGCCAGACTTTTGCAAGAGAACGCCAAAAAATAAGCCTTTTTAAGAAAGTGCTACGGGGATTTGAAGTCAGTTCGATCATCGTACATATCACGGCCACAATCAACAAAATTAACATTTACTTCTTTTCGACTCTTTTAATCAATCAATCAACAGAAAGCACCAAACATTTTCAATAAAAAAAAAATTGTAATACTTCAAAACATCAATGCAGATTTGGCATCACTTGAAAAAAATTGATTTGCGAAACATATGTTTATGCCATTAGTGCGAAAAGGCGAACATATGTTTGAAAGTTTAGTAGAACGAGACCAACGCATATAGCTTTCGAAATCAAACATCGAAATATCCGGATGATCGTGTTTAAAAATTTTGTATAAACGGTTTTGTGTCCTTCTAACAGCAACTTGTCCACGAATTTTATTTTCGCTGGACGTGCATTATTTAAATATTTTATTCTTTGTGCAACCGTTTTTTCTTTACAAAATACATAAATCGCCTTACTATTTTCTAAATATATTTTTTGTTAAGAAATTGGATTCGTTGTGTTATAATTGACTTCTGGAAAAGTTGCAATTGAAAATTTAATTTATTGTTTGCCAAATTTGTTGAAAAAATGGCTTCGTCCCGAATCGATGATAAAGCGAATGATATTCCGGAGCGGCTCTATGATTCCACAACTGGTACCAGCTACAAACGGATGAGATTCTTTGGAAAGGTAATATAAATTTTCTTGCAACATGTACCAATTTTTTTTTGTGTGAATTTCTTAATTTGCCGCCTATGCTAAGGCATGAACTCTGATGACTTTGTGAGAGAGATGATTTTCACGTGTGGTTGTTTGTTGGACCACTGTTGCTGGATGAGTACGGAATGTCATCCATCTGCAAATGTTTTTAGGATTTCGCATTTTCGAATAGCACACAGGATAATCATGCAATTTGTTTGGAAGAAAAGGTTGCAGAAATTATTGGTTTTATTTTTTGCGAAGGAAAATATAGCTATGTGCTTAAACAAAAAAAAAATGTAGCTAGGTATACGAATAACTTGAAAATAATAGAAAAGGCCATTATGAGCGCGAAATATTCGCAATTCCTTCAGATGAAGTGAACATTTTGTGCTAAGGAATGCAAGTTGATGGGCGTAGGCTGGCGGTTTTTTCAAATGTAAGAAAGATTATAAATTTTATTAAATAAATAGGAGTTATCAATGAAAATATTCATTATTGGCAATCAACAAAGTAGAATAAAATAATTTTCATAGGAACGAAGATAAGATGATGTTGAAGTCGATAAACGTCGATATTAGCGTTAATACTTTATTCATGTCATGTCTCCAGTGCACTTGTACTATTGTGATTTTCGAATTTTTATTCGATTAAGATTCGTTACTCCTACTATCAAAACGAAGCATTTTCATCTCATCTGGAGTCAATTTTTACTCATCGTCAGGAACTAGCTCCCGGAATAATTTTATTGCCATGAAAAGTGCTATAAAAGTAGTTTGCTTTATTTAAAATAGTGCGCTATACGTCACCTAACTTTGTTTTCATCGACATATCTATGCGAGCAAGATTTTTCGGTGCTTATGATAATTAAAAAGAAGCACCTAAATCGGTTGGATCCCAGTGCGTTTGACCTTAAGTAATAGTTAGTAAAGATTATGCTGTCACAAAAATCTCATTAAAAAAATAGATTTTACTCTATAAAGTAAAATTGTCATAAAAAACTACATACAAAATACGATTTTCTACGTGGTGGTGATACAATTTGCTTTCAAATCATCTATACTTCTCTGCCAATAAGGTTAATTTTCTTTCGAAATACGGTTCCTCTTCCGTTTCTTTAGTTCTTAAAATATGCCTCAGAACAATTATTATTGTTATTGTCACTCCTACTTAAAATATTGTTCACAATCTTCCTTAACTTCAATTACTATACTATCTGAAAGTTTTCAAGACAAAATTAAGAATCTAAAGGAATCCATAAAAAAGGTCCGAAGAAGCAAATCTCTAATCTCATGCTTTTCGAAAGTATTGTCTTCGATTCAATATCCTTTAATTGAAAACAAATTGTAACACCAAATCACCAATGGTTTCCTTACGGGGAGAGCACAACTACTTATCTATTAAAATTTGTTTTGAGAACAAATAATATTTAGATACCTCTGTTATCCCACAGATAGATTTTTATTCGCACAATTTATGAAGTCGGCTACATCATTAAGGACTCCTCTATATCAGTCTAACCCGATGAATAGAAAATCGAAATTAAGATATCCTCCTCCTCCGTCTAATTTCTAATTCAAAATGACCTTAATAGATTTCCAAACTGGTGCCACAAAAACTTCATTTAACTAAATGGTAATAAGTGTCAACCTATTCCCGTTAACGATTCGCGCTCCTTCATACATCAAAAATGAATGTCTTTCCCAAGATTATTCACTGCGTGTTCTCGGAGTGATCTGTTATACAAAATTGAACTTTCGATCTCACATATCCATCAAATAGCCCAACTTGCTCGCGGTTTTGTTAAACGTTAGTCTAAAGAATTTTCTGATCCTTATGTCACTCTATCGGAGATGTCCAGCTTAGATTCTCCATCTTGAGCTTACTGCTCTGCAAACTCTTGATATTCTCTTTATATATCAGCTTCTAACCAGGAATATCGATTGCCCTTTGCTTTTCCAAAAATGTTCCCTTTACACCAACCCCAACAATCGATCTATGATCTATACCTCTTTTTCTAAATCAACCTTTATCGAACTTGGCCCTTTCCCAAATTCTCTAAAAACAATTTTTTCAGAAAAAATTGATACGATGTATTGTTTATTATGCTCGTAGCTTTTAAATTACCGTTCATAGGCTTACAAGGTATTTTCCATTAGTTTAATTTAGTAATTTGTTTACAATATAATTGCATTTTTCTTGGTTAATACATCGTAATCTACAGCGACGATATGTTTGATCTACAATGTAAGCCTATTAAATATCAATGCAGCAAAATTTTCCATTAGTTTAATTTAGTAATTTGTTTACAATATAATTGCATTTTTCTTGGTTAATACATCGTAATCTACAGCGACGATATGTTTGATCTACAATGTAAGCCTATTAAATATCAATGCAGCAAAAAGTTTGTCCGAAATATTATGAAATTAAATTCCTCATTAGTTAGCTGGATCATTGAGATCTGTATCTTAAATACTCGATTGAACTCTTTGGTGGTGCTGCTTTTGAAGAACTCAAGAACTCACGGTCAGTGCTATTGGTTTTGTTTAGAATTGTTGATGACATCCTATACTCTTTCAGATTGGCAAAGCACAAAAGGGATTTTGAGGAAGTGGAGATATCGATGCACATTGGTTTTAAATGTCTGTAAACTTACAAGGTTTTAAATGTCTGTAAACTGTAATGTGCAGGAAATACAGAGCGTGGTAGAGCATTTCACATTCGTATTGTATGGTATTTAACTGTGCGTCCGAATATAGACCTAAGGGTGAATTGATGTGCATTTATAGCATGGCGAGTATTGCGGTTGAACCGTTGTAAAGGTGGAATCCAACTGGCTAATAATTTTGGTGCTAAGCTGAAAAATAATACAATTATAAGGGACTCTCTCCCTAGCTAAGGGATTCAGGAATTGCTTTAGTGTGCACGCTGTTAGAAGCCATTTTTCTGTTTAGAAAAAAAGCCTGCGGTGTGTGGAAATTTCTAGAGTTAGCATTGGAGCTTCCACGGCCTGATTTATGTGTGCTCCGATATGGAGAAGAATGAAACTTCTATTATACCAAGAGTCGTTAGAGATTCTTCAGTACAATTGATTATTGATCTGGCAGACAAACGCGTATCCTTAGTCTCCTCGGAATTCCTCTGGCTAGGACCAGCTTGAGTCTCGAGCCATCCCACTTGTCACGTTTCTAGTGAACTAGGGAATTTATTTGAGAAGGCATCCTCGCAATTGATCAGGCACGCTCTTTATGACTTACTCAATCAAAGCCTTTTTCAACGCTTTCTTCAAACCTTTTGTTTTTGTTTGTTGGTTTAAAAGATATCGAATACAAGAAACAATTCTCTCATATCTCCGAGGATTTCAAAATGCTGAGATGATGAATACATCAGCGTTATTCACAAGGGGCTGAAAAACACTTCCGACTATCAGAGCAGAATCAGACTGTTTCGAAGTTCTTATGCAATATGTAAAAAACTTATTTCATCTCCCGCTTGCAAGTCTTCTACTGCTTTCGTGTATTCTGCTCGTGACGGGTCGACTTTGGACTTGGTTAAAAAAAAAAAACAAACAATTTATTGCCCTCTTCATATTCTTTCTTATAGGGTGGGTTTGCAAAATGTTACGAAATACTCGATGTGACGACAAATAATGTATACGCCGGTAAAATCGTGTCCAAGAAGCTGATGATGAAGCACAATCAAAAGGAGAAGATGACCCAAGAGATTTCTATTCACAAAAGTCTGGATCATAAGAATATCGTCAAGTTTCATGGATTCTTCGATGACCCCCTTAATGTGTACATCGTCCTAGAGCTCTGTAAAAAGAGGGTAAGTTTATACAAATAGCCAATAAGTTAAAAATCTCATTCAACATAATGTTCCTACGCCAGTCTATGATGGAACTGCACAAACGGCGAAAAGTCATCACGGACTACGAGTGTCGGTACTACATCTTCCAGATCATCGAGGGAGTGAATTATCTTCACGAAAATCGCATTATTCATCGTGATTTAAAATTGGGAAATCTCTTTCTGAACGATCATCTTCATGTGAAAATCGGTGACTTTGGTCTGGCTACCCGCATCGAGTACGAAGGCGAACGCAAGAAGACACTGTGCGGTACACCGAACTATATTGCGCCGGAGATTCTCACCAAGAAAGGCCACTCCTTTGAGGTCGATATTTGGTCGATTGGTTGCGTGATGTATACCCTACTGGTGGGACAGCCTCCGTTCGAGACGAAAACACTGAAGGACACATACACCAAGATAAAGAAATGTGAATATAGGTAAGGAATATATAGAAAAGAGTTTATGTGTGTGATTCCAAATTATATTTCTTGTTGTAGGGTGCCCCATTTTATGAGGAAGAGTGCTGCTGAAATGGTAATTGCAATGTTGCAATCGAATCCCGACAAACGTCCTACAATTCGTCAGTTGCTGGATTTTGAATTTATCAATGCCAGTCCGGTGCCAACAAGTTTGCCCAGTTCGTGTTTGACAATGGCGCCACGATTGGGATTGAACGAAACAATGGAAGCAGAAGCGGAAGCCAGGCGCAAACCGCTTATCGAAACAAATGGAATGAGTAAGTCGAAAAACGGCGGCTTTGGTAAGGAAAAAAAAAACAAAGTTAATCATGTCTTTGCTCTGTAGGAGACGATACGAGATTAGAGTCAACGTTCCTTAAGAATCATTTGCACGATGCCATCACAGCGTCAGCACAAATTTGCCGGGTAAACGAGGACTACCGCACAGATATCGAAAATCTTCACGAACAGTTAACAACGTTAATCAATTCGAAGCCGAGAGTAACACCAAACAACTTGGGCGACGAAAATACCGATCCAGCTGCCCAGCCACTGTTTTGGATATCCAAATGGGTGGACTACAGCGACAAGTACGGCTTTGGCTATCAGTTGTGTGATGAGGGTATGGGTGTGATGTTCAACGACACAACAAAACTAATAATGCTGCCCAATGGACTGTTAGTTGCTTGAATTTGTATTGAAAATCTGTTATTCGAGTAATTTGCTTTTTTTTCAGGAATGTGCACTTCATCGACAAAGATGGCCAAGAAACCTACATGACCACCGCCGACTATCCCAAACTATTAGATAAAAAGATGAAGCTTTTGTCGTATTTCAAGCGCTACATGACCGAACATCTAGTGAAGGCGGGTGCCAACAATGTGGTCTTCGAAAACGATCAAATTTCGAGATTGCCACATTTGCACTCGTGGTTCAGAACAACCTGTGCTGTCGTCATGCACCTCACAAATGGATCGTTGCAGGTATTTTTTCCCATTCTGTAAAATTTTTTAACGAAAAACTAACTTGAATTCTTTGGTTTAGTTGAACTTCTCTGATCATATGAAACTTATCCTCTGCCCCCGTATGAGTGCTGTCACCTACATGGATAGCGAAAAGAACTTCCGAACCTATCGATTCCCAACCATCACGACACACGGTTGCTCCAAGGATCTCTACCAAAAGCTGCGCTACGCCCACGAGAAACTACGGAAAATGATAGAGAAAATGTATTAAAAAAAATTTAACAACGAAGTGAATTTGGAGATCGATTATTTATTATCTATTGAGTTTTAATGTGTAAGGAAGGGCATTTTACCAAACGAAAACCTAGCGCACAACAGAACATTCCCACCCCGCCCTGGCGGTGCAAATCATCAGAATCACATTAATCCCTTTGTTGTTGTGGCTGTTTTATTTTATTTTGTTTTTTTTTTATTCATTATGTATTATTTTTCTTTTATCATTGAACATAATCAAAAGAGAGAAAGGAATAATTATTTCCATATACAATTTCGATACACGAACACACCGAAACCATTATAAACACGCACATTAAAAATAAATAAGCATTGTTAAAAAATTCTCATAATAAACATTTAACTGAGTCTTTAAAGAGAAAGGGGCTTCAATACAAGGAACACAGCTTATAATTGAGTTACAAGCAAATTAGATATGGAAAGAAGGAGATAGAGAATTTTCTCAGTTAAACATTTTATTATATAATTTTGTTTTTTTTTTTAAGGTATTCAGTGTTGCGTTTTTATGTTTTATTTTTGTATTCATTATTCTTTTACTCTAGTTATTCTTAATTTTTTTAAAATTCCTTGTACTGTGTCCGTTAGTTCCGCTTAAATATAATTTTAAATTTAATTTGAGTGTGTTTTTGTTTGATCCATTCCGACATATTTTTATTTATAAATTTAAGCACTTTTAGCATTGTACATTATGTACTTCCTATTTTTAATCCGGAACAACTCTCAGTTTCGGAATGCCAACAGCATTCACCTTTAACTTGAATTTTACAATATCCAACAGTAAGTTTTCAGAAATGTTAGAATTACCAATACAAAACGACATAAGAGGTATTAGAAGCAATCGGTATGGAAGCACCAGATGCTAGGTTGCAACCGACCATGCGAACGTCTGGGCACTTCTCATTCTTTTGTGTCGAACGAAATTTTTTTGTTCGTCTTCGATTATATAATCAGCCCGATTCTAAATATTCCCGGAGAAATGAACTCGCCGGGAGAGGCTTTCTCCCAAGAGTAAAATGCTCCCATTCCGAATTCCCCGGAAAACAATTCTTCCCTTCGAACTCGGGAGTGTGAAATATGCATGTTCGAGAAAGTTGTTTAGCAGTATTTGACATTTTGAACAAAATTTCAAAATTCAAAATTACAATCAACACGAATAAAATGTATGCATTAAGAATACTCGCCGAAGAAGAAAATGCTGAAGAGACTTTTCAAATGCAGCCAAGGTTTATTAGGAGGTGCTTGCGAGGGGAAACCTATGTTTGCTCGCGGATTAATTGCCCGAGTTACATTTGCCCGCATTACATTTGCCCGCATGGAAATTTTTCCCGCATGGACGCGGGCAAAATTTGTTGTTGTTGTTTTAGGGGCGGGACTTAAAAATATTCATGTGGCATTCGTTCCGCATGATTGTCTTCGGTGGGAGAGGCCTATTTTCGAATATTCTTTGTGAAAATAATAATTGGATGCAATAAAAAGCACAACAACGCTTACAATAAATAAATAAAATAAATTTAAAGAGAATAAAATAACAGAAGGCTGTTGGTATGTATTTTTTTTGAACAAAAAGCATTTCATTTTCGGATATAAAGTTGAAATTACTTATTTCCTTGATGTTGCGTGCATGGAATTTTACATATTAAAGCGTTTACAAACGAGTATTGCTTATGCATTGGAGTAATATATAAATAAGGAGGAAAGGCAAAGGCTGTTTCAAATTGGTCTTATGTCACTTCTTTAACGTGATAAATTGTATTGCTTATTTAAAACGCATACAGGAATATTTTCTTCTTGTTAATACCGATATTATGTTAAGAATATTACATATTATTAAAGCGTTTACAATCGAGAGTTGCTTATTTTTTATGGACTTACATATATAAATTGGAGGAGTGGAAAAGGACAACTTTTAAAAATTGGTCTTATTTTATTTCTCAAAGATGATATTTAAAGCGCTTACAGGAATGCTCTACAGTAATGTATCTGCAGCAAAAAGCTTGATATAATAGAATTAAGTGGGTGCAAGGTTGGTTGTATGCAAAGATTGTTTGGATATCAGGAACTCAAAATTCATTATAAAAGCTGTTGTCAAAGACGCCTTCCTGACGAAAAGCACATACCCCGAGCGGAGCAACGAAGTTGCCTGAGTGGTACCTGTCGAAAGAGGGTTGAAATCCTCCACCAGGTACTGTTATCATAATAAATATAATACAATTTTAAAGGTTTTCCAAGCGGGCCACTAATGTACCGTTATTTTTTACATATAAATAATTCCGAAAGGGAAATTGTATCCATCTTAAAAAACGCTTTTAGACTTATTTAAGCGAGTGTACCCAATCCTGAACCTGACAATTTACCGTTATGTTTTACATGTAAATCATTCCTAAAGGAATATTTTATGCACCTTAACAAACGATTATTGACCGATTTAAGCGAGTGAACCAATTCGATTTAAAAAAAAAACCTTTCTCCATGATATCAAATTAAAATCTCCTATGGAATAGTTTATCGCTCTTAAAAGAACGCTTACAAATTCATATAAGCGAGTGAACCAATCCTATTAAATATATATCTCTTCGCTTTGAAAAAAACGCTTAAATATTTTCCCTAGCTAATACTTAAAACCAAAGAAATACCAAAAATATTTAACTTACTTAGCAAACTGCTGATACCACCACCAGATACTGCGGGATTCAGGAAATTCTACACCCTTTATATACAATTTTATGGCAACCTATTCATAACAAAGTCGTTCCGGTTCATGGGTTAGTTACATTCAATTAAAAATTTAAATTCCCCTGCCAAATCAATGGGTGAACTTATTTATGTTCTCTGTGAATCTCAAGATTGGATGGAACTAAAAGCAAAATACGCTTAAAATAAATATATGGCTGTGGATATGTGTTTTTTTTTTGACAAAAAGCAGTTCATTTTCGGATATAAAGATAAAATTCCTATTCCTCGACCGATATTATGTGTGAAATATTACACAATATTTTGATATATTATATTATATATTTGAAACGCTTGCAATTATACTGCTACGCTGAAAAATGTACCGTTATAAAATTGTCAATTAATCTCCTATAGTTCTATATTAACCGTACATGCAACAATAGAATTAAGCACGTCCGGGGGTTTGCAAAGATTGTATGGATATAAAAATTGTTTGCATGCGAAAAATATGATACCTATTCGAAATCTATTATAAAAGCTGTTGTCATAACCTGCCTGACGAAAAGCACATACCCCGAGCGGAGCAACGAAGTTGCGTGAGCGGTACCTGCCGCCTGCGGAAAGAGGGTTGAAATCCCATTTTCCCGCGAGGCGGGCCACCCAGGTACTGTTATCATAATAAATATCATACAATTTTAAAGGATTTTCAGCGGGCCACTAATGTAGCGTTATTTTTTACTCATTTGCACTTTCAAACCTTCAAACAAAATTTTATCACTTAAGTGAGTGAACCATTGTCATCATTCCCATAGTTTCCAAAAATTTGATTCAAATCATTTTATGAAATCTCTTAAAGAATTATTCATCGCTCTTATAAGAACGGTTACTAGCCATTGCAGCTAGTAAACAAAAGCATTTCACGATAATTTTTTTTTAGGGTTTAGAGGAGGGTTTTCATTTAATCAAATATATACAAATTGACTTATTACTAAAATAGGTAATGTCGGCTTAACAACAAATCAATTCTATATCTATCTATTTGTTTAAAAAAAAAGAAGCTTTAAACCCTTCCAAATATCACCAAAAGGATAAAAAAAATAAAAGCAATATCAACACACTTACCAAAACCAACCATATTCGCTTGCAAGCAGCCCAAACACTACTGCGAGAAATAAACATTACATTATAAATAAGAAATGAGAAAATTTCCATAGTTTATATACAAATGGTCGCTTCCCCGTGATTCTCATGATTTCATGTATCTTAAGGTAAGAAAAAAGGAAACGCCCCTTTTTTACTTAAGGGATGGTTTTAAAATCAAGGTCAAATCCATTAATTTCCCCATGACATGCGGGCAAATGTACATGCGGGGAAATGTAATGCGTGCAAATGTAATTCAGGCAAACGTGATACTGGCAAATGGAATGCGGGCAAACGTGTGCGGGCAAACGTACCCAACCCGCTTGCGAGAAATAAATATTTATTCACTATTAAACAAAATACTGTATTAATTTCTTGATATTTTTTTGTCTACACTTCATTGATTCTGTCGAGGGAACGATATATTTTGACTGTGTTTTGATTGTTCTCTTTTTTATGACTAATTATTTCCATTAAAGCATGACACATCTGCTTTTGAATAACGAAGTCCCCTTGTGAGTCTCCGGCTGCCTCACACAAATGCTCTTGAATTAAGGTGTTTACTTTAAGGTCTCCCACTACGTCCTTCACAGCCTCACAAACATGGCGGTTTTGTTTTTGGAGTCACTTGTCAATAGTGACTTTAAATTTTAAGTTAAGGGTGGTATAGGGTGGTCAACCTTCGGTTCCATTTCTATTTTTTAGATTTAATGCCGCCCTTGGGCTTACATATTTCTTTTGATCTTTCGAAACCTATGCAAATATTTATATTCAATTTGAAAACCTAGTATTCTAAGAAAATTTAATAAATTTTTTCCTATCAGTAATAGATTTGCGTGGTGGACCCGCTGAGTTTTGTTCTGCTTCAGTTCTTGTCATACTGGAAATGAGATAGCCGACGAAGGATGGTTCGGGGGAAGTTATCTCAGGACCACCACGGTTTTGGAAAGCATTTAAATGTTCAGGTCTTATTTCATAGAACTTTTTTAGATATTGTAAATATGGTGAAGAAAACGCTATAAATTAACCAGATAGTCAACTGTTATGTTGTTTACGTTTGGTAATCTGGAAGACTTCCGGACTCTTCTGAAAGTGTTCTTTTGGTTTTTAAATGACCGCTCTTCTCCTGAGAAAGAAGAGAAAAAGAAAGAGAAATCGCTTCTGACTTTGAATTAAGAATCAAAACCAGAAGCACTGATACAACCAAACACCACAAACGTCGAAATCGGTTGGATATACATATTCACAAATGCAACGACAAATACACTTCAAATTGAAATGTAATGTGTTTACTTGTTCGATTGGCATCCCGGATCGGAGAGCTCTTCCGGATTACCAAACGAAAACGAGATTAGAGAGTTTCTCAAATAGAAGTTGCGAAAAAGTTACTTTTTAAAGGGGCTCCGTGAAGTAAGGCCGCGTTAATTTAGACCGCACGGTAAAATAAAATTTGAATGAATTTTGAACAAGGCTTAATTTAACGTGGTCATAATTTCATGTCCCGATGGACAACACGTCACTTCTACCTCCAGAAAATTTGCAAAACAAATTTATGAGGATCTCGTAGCTAAAAATGAATTCGTAACCGCGTTTGTTTCCCAATTCACTCTATATCTGCAAAATAAAGAAAAATTAAGTAGATAATTTAGGCTAAAAATAACAACAATATTCATTACAATTCGGTTTAATTTATTTTTAAATATTTTTTTCTTTATTTATTAAAAAGAAAAAAAATCTTTTAATTACATTTTTTTGGGTTTCGTACACTATTTTTTTTTTCTGTCTAATTGAAAACAAAATTGTATTTTTTTAATGCGTTATGGTTTTGTTTGTTCTTTTTTTCGTTTTTTAGTGAAAGAATGAAAGAAACATGTGGTAAAAATAAAGAACTACATAATTTGATTTAGTGGGATGTAACAAAAGGAAATAAAACGTATGAAACCCGACGCAAAACAAGTATTTCTATTTATAACTTCACTTTTATAATATAATAATAATAATTTTTTTTTGTTTAATAATAATAATTAAAATCAACACACGTTATTCCTTCGCTAGCCATAATTCATATTTGTACTATGCGATGTTTGAAAGCTACTAGATATGTTTTTCTGTTGTTGGTTTTGTGGCTGCTGTTTGGTGAAATTGTTCTCGTGACACCATTCGACAAAATCATCAATAAGTACTGGCCAAGCTCCTTCTGAATCGTAATTTGTCATGTTGTCATCAATGTGGGTGGCAAAGTCGAGCAATAGATTCCATGTGTCTTTCGGTATAGACCGTTTGTGTTTTTCCTAAAAGTAAAAAGGAAAATAGAATGATTTTAATATGGATTACGCCTAAATTAGAAACAAAGTTTAGAAAAACAACATTGTGTAGACTTTTTCTAAATTAAATTAATAATAATGAATGAATGAAATGAGAGATATGTTCGATACCTACCACATCTAAACGCCTCAGAGTTATTGTTACTTTTTTTCAAAGTTTTTTTTTAGCAAAATATTCCGTTTAAAAATTACCCCAAAATGTGGGAGAATTACCCAAGTTGTGGGGAATTGTTAAACATAACTCTGTCTTTTTTCGTCTCAGTATTAAGTATTAAGGATTTTTTGATCCTCAGTATTAATCATTTACATAGGTTAATCCACCGGGTAGTCGTCCATTTCTTGCGCTTTTTGCCTCCGAATAATTGTATATGCAAAAATTTTAACCACAATTAAAATAAAGTAATTCTATCAACATTCAGTTCTAACATGAACGTGTGCAGATGTGAACAACCATCTAGTTTTTTTTCTAAGTATACTGCTCCAAATGCATGTATGTCTTTGTTGATTTTGTGATAACTTACAGCTAGGTTCTACATTTAATTTTTATCGATATCGATTTAAAAATTTTCGAAGTGAAATTGCCGTGTAATTCGATTTTATCGATTTGGAAGTGATTTTAAGACGATCATGTACTACCAATGTCAAATGGTGTTAACAAACCGAAAACGGTTAGAAATGTTAGTGAATAATAAATAAATACTTAAGTTGTTTGTAAGTTTAATTGAAATTATATATATATATAAATAGAAGCAGGCACACAAATTAGGCAGAGGAGGAAAAATTTCTGCATATCATTGAAAAGCACAAAGGTCGCACTGGACAATTTTTTGAAGGAGATGGAGTTGTTTTGGAAGCACTTCTCAATCCCTAAAGGGCATCAAACAGAATTACTAATCCATAGCCTACATTCCCACTACTTATTAACTAACACTATTCTTTAAACACAGCTTAGTACAACAGTTTATATAACAATTTTTAATACAAATCCCTGTTTTTAATCTCTTTAGAATATTTTTTATATCTACTACAATCATTGCGTATAAGGCGAAGTTTTTGTAACCATCGATACTTATCTTTTGTATCCATCAAAACAAATTCTTATGGGTCAACAAATTTATCCAACATTTTTAGATTTTAATTAAAATACGTTTAAAATCTTATCTTAAGGATTCGAAGATTGAATTAAAACGCGGCTAACAGTTCGGAAGACCATATTAAGTCGATAATTCGCACCTTTATTTTCCAAGTTCTGTTTGCGCATGCCCATATCCTTTTCTCTATCTTGTATAAACAAAGTTATTAAAACAGTGCTCATTTTGTTTCAATAGCGAAAACAATATTAAGTATAAAAAACCAAATTTTCGATATTGGTAAATCGATCGAAATGTGGAACACTCAAAACGAATTCACTCGGTTTGCAATTTCGATTTCTGGAACCTATCTGTTAGAAAACGTTTTCTTTGATTGTGTAAAAATAAAACAACAATTTTATTAATCAATTCGACAAAAATTAGACGGCTGACTAATGGGATACGTTTTTAAGTATTTGGTCCGGTAATTAGCCACAACTCCTTTTGTTCGGAAAAATACTTACTTTAAAATCTGTTTAGATACATCATAACAAATTTTCTATAGATTTTAAGTAAGAAAATCATTTGAAGAGATTTTAAATTAGAAGCTAAAAAAACACTGTTTTTTTTAGAGCAATGTAACTTTTTGTTGGGGAAATAATATCACATGAAATCATTCATCATTTTCTGTGCAATTTCGTCTAAAAAATGTTATAAAGTGTTTTTGTAGCTATGTCCAATAGTTCCGAAGTTATTTTAATTAGAGTAGTTATACCTCAAAATAGAAAATTTTCCCTATAACTTCCATTGGGGTAATAGTAGACCCCAATATCATACCAGTTTCTTTTCGTCAGATTTTCATACATATCGCCTAGGGGGACTTAGAAAATGTTTATACTGATTTGTTGAAAAAATGTATGAGGAAGTCCAAAACCTTCAGTTTTTATGTTTTCTCTGCAATCCATAATAGCATTTTCTATTGAAAATAAATGTACGGGCTGATTTCTGGATTTTTGGGACTGAGCACTGTACTAAAGTGAATAACTTTAAAATTTTAATTATTATAGCTAAAAGAGTGATGTTTTTGTTTTTGTTATTTGTTTACATTAAAATGTTTAATAAAGACAGTTTATTATAATAATAATTTAAACTTCGTGTTCCTTTTATTTATATTAAATACAGGACTTAAAGTCAGCATTTGCACTAAAAGGCTGACTACTGGGTAGGTTCCCCATTTGTAAAAAAATTAGATTAGTTGTAAGCTGTACAGAATATAAAGGTAAACAACATAGGAAATATATTGTAAATTAGGATTATATTTCTATATGACCGGCAGTGTTTAAAACCTCTAAAATGTCTTAGCTTTTTTGAGTGCAAACGTTATACAGGGTGTTACCAAATTGATATTCAAAACGTTGGTATATCATTTGTGGATACATTGTAAGAAAAAAATCGTTCCAGAGTAAGCGTCTACCTTACATTTTTCTTTAGTTACGTAGGATTTAAGAAAAGCTATACTTTGGTGTACCTAAACCCAAATAGGTCCGTTATTATTTCGACTTCATATAATCAAAAAATATTAAAAAAATGCTTTTCGTTCCACTTCCTAAAATTTAATTTTGGTAGTTGCTACAATTTCAATCCCGTATTCTCCCGTAACTCCTCATGTTATGTATATTTTACGAAATTGCTGCAAACGATAGCGCTCGATCTAAATGGTAGCCTTATGAAATAAAAAAAATTTAAAACGAACAAAGCTCTTGGATACGATTTGATTACGGGGCAGGTCCTTAAAGAGTTGCCTAGGAAAGCACTAATCATGTTCGTTTATCTAATAAATGCTGCGTTTAGGTTATTGTACAGACAATGGAAAGCATAATGGTTCCAAAGCCGGGACAACATCCATGTGACAAAATGTCATATAGACCAATATAAAAAAAAACTTTTTTAAAACGATTACATCCGATTATCGAAGAGCGACGCTTAATACCTGACCACCAATTTGGGTTCAGATTTAAACACTCTACAACCGACCAGGTTTATCGAATAACCAATTAAATAGAAAATGCCCTAAAGGAGAAAAAAATATGTTCCTGTGTTTTTTTTTGACGTCTCGAAAGCCTTTGATGCATTGCATATGGGATTAAAACATAAACGGAGTGATTGCAATAACGCTATGCTACAACGCTATGCTAGTGCACGGACTACAACGGATAAAACCATTTGAACTAGCGCAATTAGATGTAACCGCGAGCAATTGGCAAGGATTTTTCCCAAAAATATCAGCGACCAGAGGATGACGCGCATTACACAACTACACAAGGTGCCCACAAGACACTTGGGTAACAACTTTACCGTTCTTTACGTTCAACCCTGGCTGCATCTTGGGCATCCACTGCTCAAGAGGTGCAATCTGGTTGAAGGAAACATCTCAGATGGATGGATAACTGCGGGCATTAACGTATTTAAAAAGATTAGACAGTTTATAGACGACGACAAAGTGACCTGTTAATATGTTTGGACTTCTCCGTACGTCACCAATTTCAAGGCCTAAACATTTAAGTTAGGAAATAGGAAATATCCTACGCCACCACTAGTGGTGTGCATTTTCTGATGAACAAGTGTCATAACTTAACAACAGAATCTTAGAGAAAATTCCTGATTCAATTTCCTACCTGTCCTAAAATACAGTTTGTAACCGAGATGATGCAGTAAATTAGCCTGTTTTTAAACAATGTTACATGAAATAAATTTATTTAAATAACGGAAATACGGTTTTAATACCAAGAACACCAATAATTCCCAGCGATTATCCTTTCCAAATTAAAAGGGTTTAATTTCTTATTATTGTCCGTTTTGCAATGACAATAAATAAATCGCAGGTTTAAACAAAAAGGAAAAGTTGGGGTTGATTTGAGCAAGAACTCATTCACTCAGCGACAGTTGTAACGGGTGATCCAAGTAGAGATACTTTTTTCAATAGCCTTTTTTGACAGATCACGTGTGAGTCGTTCCATGCTGTCATGTTATTTTTGTTTAGTATTGTTTGGCATTTCATTATGGAAAGACTAACGCGTGAACAACGTTTACAAATTGTTCAACTTTATTATGAAAATTCACGTTCTGTGAGGAATGTGTTTCGTGCACTTCGCTCAACTTATGGTCAACATAATCGGCCTACTGAGCGTACTATTCGAGACCCAACATTCATTATTGGATAATATTCGACCGAATAGACCACGTCCAGCACGCTGTGAAGAAAATATAGCGCTCGTAGCTGAGAGTGTACACGAAGATCGTAGAGTGTCGATTCGGCGCCGTTCGCAGCAACTCGGACTGACGTATGGAACGACTTGGCGCATTTTACGTCAAGATCTTAAATCGAACGCGTACAAAATACAGCTTGTGCAACAACTGAAGCCACTCGACCTTCCCAAGCGACATCGCTTCGCTCTATGGGCTCTTGAAAAGTTCCAAGAAGATCCGACGTATTCGAGGCAAATTTTGTTTAGCGATGAGGCCCATTTCTGACTCAATGGGTATGTAAACAAATAAAATTGCCGCATTTGGGACGAAGAGCAACCTGAAGAGATTGAAGAACTGCCACTTCATCCAGAAAAAAACAACGGTTTGGTGTGGTTTGTGGGCCGGTGGAATCATCGGTCCATATTTCTTTAAAAATTCGGCCCTAGCGAGGTATCCGTCGGAACGAAGAATTCTCCGATTTCCTACGATTCGGAGGATTTTTGCTTCGAGGTATTCTTCGGAACCTCTGTTCAGAACATTGTTCCGACAGCAAAAAACGCACAACAATGATCTGCGTTGCAGCGCGATGAAATGCATTAGCAGTGACATTTGTGACAGTT
This sequence comes from Ferdinandea cuprea, assembly GCA_963576555.1. Lineage (NCBI taxonomy): Eukaryota > Metazoa > Arthropoda > Insecta > Diptera > Syrphidae > Ferdinandea > Ferdinandea cuprea. Next base: position 80,588,705 of record OY754960.1, on the reverse strand, counting down.
ACACACCATTTTTTGTCCGATCTCCTCCGACAGCAAGTGGTCGCGGAATTTATATGGAAATACAAATATGGGTCGACATATATCGGTACATTTTATACATCTCTACATTTGTCGCATGTCGGATCAATGCGTTGTCGCATTTTAATTATTCTTTCCCGAAATCGGATACCTCGAATGTAATTAGGGTCTCCGACAGAGTATGCGTTGCGGAGAATTTTCCGTTCCGACGGATACCTCGCTAGGGCCGATTATGCCGGTGCGAACGTAACCGTCAATGGCGACCGTTATCGTGCCATGATAACCGACTATTTGATGCCTGAAATCGAAGCTCGTGATCTCGGCGACATTTGGTTTCAGCAAGACGGCGCCACTTCCCACACATCGCATCAATCAATGGACTTTTTGAGAGAACATTTCGGTGAGCACATAATTTCACGTTTTGGGCCGGTCGATTGGCCACCAAGATCGTGTGATATCACACCGTTAGACTTTTTCCTGTGGGGATATGTAAAGTCAAAAGCTTATGCCGACAAACCCGCTTCGATTCAGGCCTTGGAGGAAAACATCACGCGTGTCATTCGCCAGTTACCAGTCGAAATGCTCGAACGAGTGATCGAAAATTGGACTCAACGGATGGACCATCTGCGACGTAGCAACGGCCAACATTTAATAGACATAATCTTCAAAAAATAAATGCCAAAGAATGTTCTTTCCAATGATAATAAACATTCTCCATTAAATTTGAATTTTTTGTGTTTTTTTCTTTAAAAAAGTAGGGAACCTCGAAATGGATCACCCTTTATGTAGCGTGCTCCAGTCAGTGTTGCAACAAATATTGCAAATTTAACAGATGGAAATAAAACAGTAAGACTGTTTATAAAAAAGGTTCCGGTTCAACGAATTTTTCTTTTAAGAGGAAAATTGATTACATTTTAGTCCAGCGACTAGGTGCGAAAACATGAAGGCAGACTTAAGTCAGTCTTCGGGAGGTTGTTAAAATCAGTTTAAAGTTCCTCACTATTGCAGAAGGTTCCTTTGCGTTATCCCTTTGCATTGCATTTCAAAGATTTTCCAGTGACACTTAAAAACAAGAAAACAAATCTTCAAGAAATCCAGAAGCAATTTTCCCTTCGTTAAAGGATAGAGGAACTGTAATTAATGTAGCAATATAAAAAATACTTTCAGATGAGTTCGAAAATATACTGGATTACCAATGGAAAACACATTATTAAAATTCATTAACAATACACATTAAAGTAGGAATAATTAAAACATAGAAAGAATCCACATTTCTTCTTCTTTTAAATAAAGCGTGAACAGTGAAACTTAGATGTCTTAAGGTAATTTGCAATTAGATTTAAGCCTAAAAAGTTACGCAACCAAAGGAGGTTAAATCAACCCGCTAAAGTGTCCATGATTCTTAGATGTCCAACTAAGTATCAGCCGTACTCAGCTAAAGGTATCAAAGTAACTAGTAAAACCACCGAGTAGTTAGATAAACCCACGACAACATAAAATAAATTCGAATCCTTATAAATTATACAATACCAAATAAAATAGAAATACAATAGAAATTGAATAAGCTTTTTTCCAAAATAGTTTAGCTAAAACTATATGTTTAAAACTTAAAACTGTAGAAAAATTACATTTAAAGTATGTGTTCATCGCTTCTACGTCTGACTCATCGCAATTTCATGATAAATATGTTGTTTGTAAACAACACTTGTTTACATTTCTTTGAAGCGACTCATTCTATCACTTTTGTCCAAGAATTAATGCAAGTTAAAATGTAGATTAGCATTACATTTAAATGGTGCTAGAATCACCAACAATTGAAGGCCTATTAATTTCATTCATTGAAAGAACCCATATAAATCTGCATTACAATCAAATTTTACCGTAAAATTGTGCTTACCGTTAAAAATTTGCACCAAATATCTAAAAACTCGAATCTTCCCTGCAGTACGATTCGCCAATATGCGATGGCCATATCCAAATCGATTCCTTTCTGTCCCGGATCCTTTGCATAGTTAAATGTAAACTGATAAAAGTCTTTGAATTTGCCCGCATCGCTAAGCTCCCCCTCAAGCACTGGCAATTTCGTTTTCAGTTTATCTACACTGTCCACACCCAGATCAGTCATGCCGTTGCAGAATTCCATGTGGGAAAACTCACATTGGGTCTCAGCTCGAAATTTCCATGCAATAATGAGTACCAATTTTGAGTCTGGACTCAGCTCCAAATCGTCTAGGAAACGAATCACCCCTTCCGATGTTATCTTTTGTGGATCACACGGATCTCGATACCGATTGAACAGTGATTCGATACGCTTTCGATCTAGTTCCCGATAGTAAAAGTCTGGATTTTGGAAATAATTATCACTGGCCTGATCCAGTTTCCAGTCATTGTTTGTTAGGCAAAAAATTGCGGTTTGTTCGCCCGTATGCGTTAGCAGTATGAATTTTCGCACTTTATCCTTTTGTGTTGATTTCAATTTATTCTGCAAACGAAAAAAATGCAAATTTACTTTATTTGATTAAATCATCGGCAATGAAAGGCAAATAAAAAAACAACGTAATATTATTTTTGTGGTTGCAAAACGGAGAGAAATTTCTGAGCGAAATGTTCACAACAAATGGAAAGTTAAGCATTTCTTTAAAAAATTAAGTAGTTGTTCTGTGAAACTATCGCAAAATTAATTCCAATTAACTTACCATAATTGAATATTTCTATAATGAAAAAAAATTTTCCTAAAAATATTTTTCTTCTTCGAAAAGAGAATTTTGACAGAGAGTGTTTGACATTTGAAAGTTGTGCCCGAGTGAGAAGGCAGTAAACTTGCAAAAAAATGACAGACAGCTGAGTTAAGGAGAGGTTTGGAAAATGGCAAAAGTTTGTTAACCGGAAGTTGGAAAACTATGCAATAGACGTTATTTTGTTTTTATATGTATGAATGTGTTTTATGAGGAATATAAAAATGCACAGGGTTTGTGAATATTGAAGCTATTCGCAGGAAATATGGAAGGGCAATGAGTTTTTTTCAAATATAGATTTATTATATATATAGATATTTTAATTTATGAAATCCTAAAAATGCCGACATAATGTTGGTTGTAAAGGGTGTGTTTTTAGAGGATGGTTTTTCGAATAGAGATAAAACTGACATTTTGTGGTCAATTCTGGTAACTCTAATGTCATTTATGTGCAGTTTGGTTCGCCATTTCATCATGAAGAGAATACACAAGAGACCCTTGAAACGCCATTACATCCACAAAAACTGACTGTTTGGTGTACTCTATGGGCTGGTGGAGTCATTGGGCCATACGACTTCCGAAATGATGCTGGAGAGTCAGTTACCGTTAATGGAGACCGGTATAGAGCCATGATAGCCGACAATTTTGTTTCTGAATTGGATGGCATGAATGAGGATGAGATGTGGTTCCAACAAGACGGCGCTACATGCCACACAGCGCACGTCACAATCGATTTATTGAAGAAAACATTCGATGAGCGCATAATTTCACGGAATGGACCTGTCAATTGGCCACCAAGATCGTGTGATTTGACACTATTGGATTATTTTCTTTGAGGATATGTGAAGCCGCTCGCCTACGCCAACAAACAACGTTAGGGGACTTGGAAGCCAGCATTCGTGGCGTTATTGCCGACAAAAGTGCCAAAAGTTGCCAAAAGTGGTTGAAAATTGGACCTCTAGACTTGTCTTTATTCGAACCAGCCGCGGCGGCGACGTGCCCGAAATCATATTTAAACATTAATGGCATAAAATTATCCTTCCAATAAAGCCAAATTGATGGATGGACATTAAAACGATTTTCTTGTATTTTATATCAATTCGTTCTATACTGCTAAAAAAACACCCTGGACTTAAGCATCAACTTAAAAATATTATTTAGCTCTAACGTTAAACTTGATCAATTTCGATTGCACCGTTTTGATCTATTTTTACCATAAGCTTTTGGAGTACATAAGATTTTATCCGAAATATTTCACCTTAGGTTCTAAAGTGTTTCATAGAATTTTTTAAAAGTCACCAAATGAAAATTAAAATCAACAAACTCAAAATTTTTAATAAAAAATGCCTTCATCCAAAAGTAGTAAAAAGTGGAAGGATATAGTGCTTGAAGACTTACTCAAAAGTGGTCAAATTACCGAAGGTATGAAACTGCATATTGGGTACATAATAAAGCCAACGCTAAACTAGCTCAGTAATATTAGGTTCAATTTGCAAATTTCAAGAAAAAATATCACGTCCGAGCAATCCCGACGATGTGCCTTTGCGGCGAGAACGCATATTCGAAAGGACGGTATACAAAACATCAAACATTGGTAGGAGAAAATATCATAAATTTCACATCGTTCATTTGATTTTTTTCTTAAAATTTCCAATTTAAAGGTAAGAAGGCGAAGAAGGCACCGTCTGAGAAAGAAGTCAAAATAGAAAATTCAAATATACTGCCTGTTAAATCCGAACTAATAGCTGAAATTGACAAGTATTTGACACATCTACAATGCCAGAGAAAGCACCTTCAACTGGCGGCGAACTCTCAGCAAAATCAATTGTGGAGTCAACAGTTAGCAGCCCAAGAATCGGAGAGCAGGAAGAAAGATTCGAGTGAAAAGCAGTTCAAACTAAAATCACCAAAAAAGTGTGAAACGAATAGTGAACCTATTTTTGATGCTCTAAAAATGTTGTTACAGAAAAACTGTGTAAAGGTATCGGATTCTGCAACGCAAATTGGTTCTCCAACTGAAAAGAAGACGAAGAGAAAAGAAAAGGATTTCGTTCAATTGTCAAGTGATACTTCGTCGATAAATATACTCTGGATTAAAGGCAAAAATTCTCGAAGGTCATCGATTAAAATGGTACATTCAAGCACACAAGTTGAAAGGTCTATTCGAAAACCAAGCAAGGTTAAAATGGTCAACTCATGCACTCAGGTTGGACCATCGCTTCGAGGCAATAAAAAGGATTTCGGTAAGAAGAAAAAATATGCTTCACCGGACACAAGTACGTCAAATACCACAAGACAAAGAATGACAGCTTGCGATGCTTTGGAATTTGTTAAACGACTACCCGCTTTAGAATCTGAAAGAAATAGCAGAATTACTTGCAAACAATGTTCCGATAAACTACCGACATTTTTTTCAGGCGACGAGGCTAAAAGGAAGGATTTGAAGGTAAAGAATAATGATCCTTCACCAAGATCAAAAACCCTTGCTCGAACACATAAAAAAGATTTTGTAGAGACCAGACTAAGTAAAATAACAAATAGAACCGTTCACCGCCCCAAAGAAAGGGATTCTTCTACTATAATACAGCGAAGCCCTCATCGAAATCAATTATCGATGAATAAGAATGTGCAATCAGTAGCGGTTGCGAAACATTTTGATTCATCTTTATGCAGCGAAAGTCCCCTTCAAATCATAAGGATTTCTAAAGGAAAAACTAAAATAAAAGAATCTCATTCTGATCGTAACAGTCATGTAGTTTTATCTTCCACCACGGAATTTGTAGAATCTCATAGAACAAGTCAAGGAACTCACAGTCAAAGTCCCAAGCCCAAGAAATGGAAGAGTTCGAAGAACGGAAGAACTAAAAGGAAGTCTCTAGTGTTAAGCCCTAATGCAATCGATAACAGGACATACACTATTCCCGATGATGATGAGAATGGAAAGTATATAGTTCTGCCTTACGTGCATGTCTCCAATGACACTGAACTTTCAAGTCCTGTATTCAGCCGTAAGCATGTTTATAAAATACATCAAACAAGCAACTACTCGGGCAGTCAAGGCGAGCTGTCATCAAGTGTGATAGAAAAGTCAGCTATAATTTTGGAAGACGCTTCAAGTCAGGAATCCAAGATGAACTCTTCGATAAGATTTCGATCGCGTCAACTTAAAAGGCAAGAGCCAGTTCAGTCCAATCTCGCAAAACTAAAATCGTTGCGCAATTCTGTAGTAAATCCTCCAAAATTACCGCGATCTTTTAAGAACAGCACCCTAAGCCAAATAAGTCAAAAAAGCAAATATTCGACATCGATAGCACAACATTCAAAGCAAAATCATTTAAGAGAACGAATTAACGACTATTTCGAGGGAAGCCAGCAATCCGAAACCAATTTTAGCAATACGCCTCAAAAAAGCCTAGAAAAATCCACTCACCAATCACAGCGAACCAAACAGGATTCGGTAACATTGAAATCTGAAGCTGAAGAGCCCAGCTACAAAAAAAGAGCTACGCGAATATCTGCAAAATCAACTTCTATGTTAACTCAACCACGCTTGTCCGAAACAGAATGCTCACCAAGTCAAATAGGCAAAAATAAGGCTTCGATAACGCCTCGTTCTTTAAAACATGATTTTGAAGATAAATCTAATTTCAAAATCAAGAACGATAGAGACGTGCCTTCCTCATCATCAACTCAATCAAATCTGGCCGAAATGAAGCAAAGGCATTTAGGCCCCAACATAGCTTCTGTAACTTCACGATCCATGAAACCTTCTAAAAACGAACGTAATTATGTAAAAACTAGAAACGACAGAAGCATATCCATACCTTCCTTTATATTAATTCAATCACATTTGACCGAATTCGAGGATCGTCAACTAGGCAAAAGTAAAACTTCGATATCACCGCTCCCGGATAAATCTGAGAAAAGTGCTCCACTGAAACATGATCTGAAGGATATGTCTTCGGGAAAGAAGTTAAGTCAATCGGATCAGGAGTATAAGGTAAATTCAAATCAAATCAACAAGTTAACGTCAAGCAAAGCAAAGAATCAACAAAATTTAAACGGTACGATATTAACACATTCAGATGAGACAGATGATTCGAGTCAATTGAATCAAATTAAATTGAAATTAGTTAATGATCAATCCATAGACAAGGCAAACAAATCTGGGTTAAATCAATCCAAAACCGCGGTTTTAAATTTAGAACTCGAAGATTGCACAACAAAGTCAGAAACAGAAATCTTTAAGACCGTAAATATCAACAACAGGGAGCATTTGTTAATGTCAGAAACTGATAATGAGACCAAGCAGCATTCTAGACAGGTTTCAAATATAAAAGAGGAGCGAAATTCAATAAAATATGGAACTAAAAGTAGATCAAAGCAAGTTGATGCAAAAAAATACCGAAACTCGTTAGAATCTAATACCGAGAGTAAAGGACAAAATGATGAGCGAAATTCTATAAAAACACCTTGTAGTAGTACATTTAGGCAACAAGACTTCAAGAAAGAGAGTAATTCAATAAAATTCCTCGAGGGTTCAGCAAAAGAACTCCCTCGAACGACAGCTTCAGATTTTAAACACACATTTCATCATATAGAACCAAAAGCAACTTATTCGGAAATAAAAGTATCCACTTCTTATAATGAACCTGATCAAACTTGCAAGCATGAAATCGATGTAAAAATGTCAAAAAATGACATTCATTTGTCAAAACCGAATGAATTTCCTAAAATTGATTTTGATGATAGTTTTTCACTGGAACTGAAACCATCAGAGCCAGCATTCGACAAATCCAACAGGCCTAAAGAATCATCTAGTCAAAACAGAGGAGACCTTTCTGAATCTAAACACTTAAACGATCCTATTGAAGGCATCGACTTAGAACTTCAAAATCGGTTGAGGGATGCTGACAATATGGTACAAACGCAAATGGAACAGAAAAGTACTTCTCGATGCAGTGAATTTTGCAATCTCGAAACTCTTGATATCGGTAGAGAGGAAATAAATAAAAGTTTCATTGTAAAAATGGAATCGGAAGTAGACGAATTTAAAGTACCGTTAGTTGATAAAAAAATTACAAGTGAAAGTGAATTGGAACTTGAAGTAAGCTGTAAGTGAATTGAATGCACATAAGCCCCCCTTTTCGCGGTTGTCAATTTAATATTTGTATTTTATTAATTTAAGTTTTTGTTATTAGCAACGGACGATTTTTATTGAATGTTTTATTTCTGATTGAGAATCGCCCGTTACAACAATTCAAATACCAATCTTTGACACTTGACGCTTACTGAACTTAAGTTGCCTTAAGATTAAGTCCACATTTTTTTTTCCTTAGGCTGTTGCTGTCGCTATGGAGAAGAGCAGTCGACGTCATATTATTCAGATGTTCCACCATATTACGGATGTGAATGCATGAAGGGAGATTATTATAAAATAATGGAATTAGCTTATAATATATAAGACGCATGTGCTTTTAAATTTGACGATTTGTATTTTGTTGTACTTATAAGAAAAGATAACATAAAATCAACATTTTATGGGCGATAGTAATTTAATTGTGGGATTCGTTTATCTTCTGTCATGGTTGATATCTGACGAAATTGGCGCCCAAACTGAGGTCACATAGCGCTACACAATCAAACACGTCCAAAGTATTTAGGAGAATGCCATTTTATTTTTCTCTGAAATATTATCTATACGAACATGGCCGGCGTCGTGTGGAATAAAAAAACATTCTTATAAATAAAACAATATTTTTATTGAACACACACAGTGAAGTAAAACTTTTAAACGTACATACATGTGATAATAATTAAACCCTAAACTTAATAATTACATAGTTGGAAACTTGGGACTTTCTTGTCTGCTTCTGGCTTGTCGGAATCTATCATCTGTGATATTGTGCCGAAGTTCCTGATTTTGAACACCATACTCGCGTGCTAAATTCTCATGTTGGCGTCTTTTGTCACGTTCTTCTTTTAGTTGTTGCTGTAAAAAGATTATATGTAAATACTTTTCGTTTCGCTTTAAACATTCGAACCAAGGATTCTTGTCCGCTTACCAACAAATCCTCATTGCTTTGCTTCAATCGCACTAGTTCCTGGCTAAGTTTGCTGTCAACTTGAATCTGTTCCTCGAGTTCTCTGCGAGTTTTACTAAGTAGTTCTTCAAAAGTATCTGCGGTTACCCTTGATCCAGTCATATTGCGATCATTATCTGTGCGTAACTTTTCATTGTCACGTTCAAGCTATACAAAATATTAAAAAAAACATAACCCACATAAAACAAAAATTTAGGCTTAGTATTTAAAAGTTTCAACGTCAGTTGCGTCCCAATTTTTAAGTCGTGTGTCATATGCGTGGTGAATAAGTTTTGATACTAGTGTGATGATGTATTCATCATCAAAAAAGCTTCGATGTGAAATAGAGTTCGGGATAATAATTTGGTTGATATTGTTTTCCATTGTAAATCAAATGTCTTTATAAATCAAAATACAACCGATTATTGTTTAGAAAGCTTGCATACTCCCTGTCCCCATCTTCATAAATTTGTATGTTTTCTTCTCTCTTCAGATATCTTCTAGGAATTAGAAGGGACGGAATGAAGTGAGAGGATTTTGATCCCTCAATCCTAATAATATCTATTATCGTCGACAGAGTGAAAAAGGATTAATATGCCAACAAAGTTCGTCATTAAATCTCCCGGTTGAAATCAACACAAATGCTACCAAATATTCCGAGAATATATATTTTAACTGGATTGTACGAATTGGAATATTTTTGAATGGGAATACTTTAGTAGGCACTGCGTTACGCTGATAACATATCTAGACAAGAGGTATTCGACACACAAATGGTGGAACCCTGAGGTAGCGGTCGTGGGAAATTGCCTTCAAACTTAGTAACATTTATAACAAAAAACATAATTTAGACAATGGTATTTCCAAGGGCTGCCCTTCTATCTGTGATATTGTTTATAATTGCATATGCCGAAATCATTGTTTTTAACATACAAATAATTATTGATAAGAAGTTCACTTTTAAGAAACATTGTCTAAGATAAAATGTAGCCACCGGGCTTAGCATAGTTAAGTTTTATCTCACTCAAATAGCGCTGTTCATTTCAACTCGCTTCAATTGACTATCGCCTGGTAATCAATGCTACAGTTACTTAACTCCACATATCACGTAGCTCTCAGCAGCAGCTTTCAATTTACACCAATCAGAAACGGCTCTAGGAAATAAAGCCCCAAAATAAAATTAAACAAAGGACCAAAAGTTGGGCTTTACACATAAATTTACTTATATTATTTCAATTATTGAGAATCGTAACCATTAAATAAACCACGAAATCATTAAGAATTTTGAAAACGAAATAAAGCCCGGTGGCCCTTATTTCGCAGTAGTCATTGAATTGACAGATACTTTGTGGCAGTATTACACAGAAATGAACTCAAATAAAAATATATTCAAATACAAAAATGAAATAAGACTCTTTATTTTGGGGCCTTATTTCCTAGAGCCATTAGACACATGCTTGCTGAGGCCGGCGCCATCATCATCGAAGAATGAAGAAACATGCTTGTATCCCATCACATTTTAAAAAACTGCGAGTCATATAGTTTGTGGCTGCAGTTGGACTTCTAAGCGAGGGATCGTGGATTAAAATCCGACCCGTACCACTTAAACATTTCCATTCGCTGTCCCATCTCTTGCGAAAATCTGCCAACCATATTAGAGTAAGAACTGTCATGAGAAGTTTTTGAATATAAATTACCTTTCCGAATCGGCATTAAACTATGTTCCTTCAGGAATGAAATCATAACCAACACCACTACTCCTATCTCAACCGGAAAGCTGATCCAGTTATTTACTTAATGATATGATCACATCACAAAATATGAAGAAGCTCTAGCACACACACAAGCTATACATATTTATTTCAAGAATAATTTCATGTCCAAAATGGCCACTTAACCAAAACGAATTTACTTTATATATTCTTTGCCCACCTTTTTTCGAATTTTATTCAACTCAAACACCTCAGCATTTAATTTATCCCGCTGATTATCCAATTTGTCACACAGCTCCTTCCTAGCTCCTAGGTCAACTTTAAGAAGCTTTTGTTCGTCATAGGCTTCCTCCAATTGATTCTCCAAAAATGTGTTTTGCGATTTAAGTGTATTGATCTGTAAAAATAAATGATTAATACGTTCATAGACTAGTCCATTTTAAAGTACTAACCTGTGCTTCAAGCCTCTCAACAACTTCTTTGCGACTGGCAAGCTCATTTTTAAGCTCGGCTATTTCATCTTCTGCTTCGCATAGTTGTCGCCTTTTTTTTTAATAAAAATTAATATAAATAAACACAAAAAATAGAAGACAAAGTAAAAATAAAATAAACAAAACAAACTACTGTCGACATTGACAACAGCATCTAAGGAAGATGGCACATATTTTTGTTTTTATTTATCCTCAAAATTTGACTCCACTCACTTGCATTCAGCCGCTTCAGCTTCTAGGCTATGATTGTTGCCTTCCAACAGTACAGCGTCATGCGAGAGACTACGATAATGATCCAACATCTCTTCGCGCTCCTTCTCCTTCAAAACAAAAACATTGACACAACACAACAATAATGATTGATGAATGTTCTACAATATTTTGTGTAATATTTTGAGCTTACCTTATGCAAGAGCAAATCTTCGGCTTTCTTAACTTCCTGCACGTATTGCTTCAGCTGTTGTTTGAGTCGCTCAATTTCAACTTCAGAGTCTTTGAGACGGCGTTTGAGTGTCGCGATTTCCGCTTGACTCTCGGCCAAATCATTTGACAAGCGGCTATGATAAAACAAAGAAATAAAATGCGTTACAGTTCAATTAAACAAAGCTGGACCTGCATGCAAATGTAAAGCAGGCGGGCGGCTGATCATTATATCTAGAGAAAGCTACACACACACGCGCCTTGCTTTGACATCTGACACATGACGCAATATGGCGAGCACCGAGATTTTATTGATTGATCTGCTTCCAAATTCGGTAGAAGATAAGAAATTTGATCGCTGGTATGGCAACTCACCCATTTTCTTCGATTGCTTGCTCACGACTCGTTTTCAATGCAGCAATTTGCTGTCGTAAAGATTTACTTTCCGTTGAGGTATCATGAAGTTCCGAATCACGTTGAAGGCTTTGGGTTGATAGGTATCTGAAAACAAAGGAAACAAATTTCAATACGAATGAAAATATAGTACATATATATGTAGATTGCGGATAATTGCAACAAGAAAAGTATGTTGCCAAAGGTTTGGGTGTGTAATTTGATACGTTTCCGATGGAGAGTGATGATCTGTCATTATGGGTGATTTACAGTTTGACTTAAATTAGGTAATTTGTGTATGCATATGGAATAGGAATTGTCGAAATTAAATGTTGAAGATTACATTGATAATTATTGCTATAATTTAAAACCGATATATTTCTAAATATTTGGATAGAAAATTGGAGTTAGAAGAAAGGTGCATAATAATGCGGTAAATATAGCACATAAAATGCTCAGTAAGACAGAACATTGTTTTTTTCGATCTTCCGAAAATCCGATTTGCAAACATTCTGGGTGGAACCGGGGTCCATTGGTGCTCATCTCCAACCAGGAAAAGTCTTTTTGAATTTAACTCTATGTTTATTCCAAAAGATAAAATGTCTACGCAGCTATCTATCCACTAGTATCCCGTTCATGCAGCTTTAAATTATTCAAACCAATCGCTTTGGTTAACATGATGAATGGAATCTTTAAAAACGAAGGTTAGGTCTTCCTTGTCGTTTCCAGATGAAGAGAATCGAGCTCAGCAGTGCTGACGCCAAAAAATTTCAAAAAGGGGCCCGAGCAAAAAAAAGGGACGTCCTCATAAAATATAAATAAAGCAAAAACAAAAACAGCAGCAAACACGTACTTACGTATTACAAGTTGAATAAAACAACTTCGCGCAACAAAAAAAGCATACCATACATGATAATCACGATAGTAGCTGCCGTTCTATATTTGAATTTGCTTCACTTAACGCTATCGTCTCATCTACCCTACGGAATCAGTACCCTTCTGTTGCGTTTATCAAACTTAAATAAAACGGCAGCGCTCAGTACATTTTATTTTTTGTAGATATTTATTTTTGTGTCGTAATTTTTCATTTTTAATTTTTCGTTCAATAAAGAATAAAAATCTTACTTAAACTGAAAAAGGCCCATATAGCACCGTAAAGCAGAACAGGCAGGATAAGAGTTCAGTAGAGTATGCTAATCGTCTTTGGGGTCAGAAGTTTTGAACCCGTCGATTGAATGCTCTACTATAGTTATCTCGTTCTGTGACGCCACAGAAATGTGGTCACAAAACTAATTTTTAATGAAAAACAAAAATACTATTGTGCAACAAGATCAATGACTTAATCCCGTTTTAAAAGTAAATTTCCTTCCTGCTTCTTTTTCGTACTCTAACCATATGCCTCACATTTTGTTAATCCCTTATGTTGCACATACGAACCAAACTCTCGATTTATTGTGCAATGCACGACTGCAACCGTACGTACCAACTGAGCTGATGGCCAAACAGATGCAAATTCAAATTTAACCTAATCAGGAAGGAACATGCAAAACAAAAAAACAAAAACAATATACGCCGACTTTGGATTTACATCGTGATGCCTACTAGACTGCCGCTATAATGTCATCTCTTTCACGTTTTCATAGTCTGACATTTTCAATAAAGCTGCTGCACATAAGAGAATGTAATTGTTGTAAAATACGATTATACATCCCAACCGAAGACACATCGCGCGCCGATGGTAAGAAATCGAAAGTCCACAATTTAATTTTAAAGTTCAAAATCGGGCTTTTGATTTTTTTGTTCGTTTGTAATTGTGGCACCGTGACACCGTCCTAGAGGAAGACATACAAAACACTGTTGCATTGAGCCTAAGCGGCACGTAAAGGTTGCAATTAATTTACAATAATTGTGGTGTTTTGTGTTCGCTTTTGGCATGCGGCGCAACCTGATTGGGAATCTTTGAATATGTTTGGCCATCAAAGTTTGGTCGATAGTTTAACGACTGTTTAGTGTAGTTGCCGTATATGTACACTCGTTATTTTATTTTACTGTGGAATATATTTATTCGTAGAACTTTTATTTCTAAAAAAAACCTTTGCAAATTGCGGCACGTACAAGGTAAAATGTAGTTGGCGGTTTCTAGAGCAAGGTAAGCTTCACACTATGATGATGTGGGTTGTTATCTGTCGTATATTTTAACGGTTCGTATGGAAGTTTACAGGAGATAGTATAGTGAGAAGTCGTAAAAATGAGCGGGACATTGTATGCTTAGCATAAGAATTAAAGTAGAGTCTTAAAACGAGCTCTTAGGAATACAATGTACATATGTGTCCATGTCCGTGAACTGATTTGGCGAATTTATCACAAATTAGTTTGTTCCTATAGATTTGTCAGTACAATACCAAAAAAGGATTGGCTCGGCTACATCTGCCGAATAGACAATGGTGCTTCAGACGAGAGGATGTTTAAATCACAGCTTACAGGTCTCAGATGAATAGGGCACTTGGTATGAATAAGTGGAAGCAGCGTACACTGGGGCTTCGAGGGTTTCCTGCTGTCGGTTTGTTTGATATCAATGGATACGTGTAAAGGGGTGGTACGTTTTGTAGCATAGTTGATCATGACTGATGAAATTTTTTGGAAGAGCATGAGAGCCGCACGATCGAGGAAATAAAAAGGTGCTACTTTAGGAATAATGTTCGGAAGTTTCACCCAAAGGTAAATGATGTAAGGATAGCAATATCTAAGCTGAAAACCAATAAGGCAGCAGGAGATGACTTGCAAAGGAGCATACACCAACTCGTTTCCAAGATTTGGTCGGAAGAATGAATACAAACGAATTGAACCTCAGACTAGCCCAAATATAGCGGCATTTAAATCCTTAATATCGCCTATAAGATCTTGTCTGCCGTATCGGATAGGACCATATTAGTGTGGTTTTAGGCCACAAAGGAAAATCTACAAAACAGCTTGATAATTCCAGGTCTCTGGAGGTCGCTCTGAAGGCGTTTAGTACCTGGGCAAAAAGCAGCTGTGGTCTCAGTGCAAACCCTTCAACAACGGAGCTAGTTTTTTTTAACAGTGGGAATTATCTAGGTGTAGTTCTATACAAAAGACAAATAGTTCTAAGATTCTATCTAACAGGCTAATTCATCCATCAAATTTTCATACATATAACAGCATTCATCGTCAAGAGCTCTTCATGGCGATGGCCGAATTTGGAATCCCGTCAAAACTGATCCAGATGTGTCGCGAGACTCTAGAAAACACGCGGTGCAATATGCAGTTTGACAGCAACTCATCTGAACTCTTTCAAACATGCACCGGATTTCAGCAAGGAGATGCGCTGTCGGGTTATTTCTTCAATCTTGTTCTCGAGCAGATAGTGCGCAGGGCAGGTGTCAACACGGAAGGCATCTGCAGATCAGTTCAGCTGCTGGGATATGCGGACGATATAGACATCATCGGACGTTCCCAACGTGCCGTGGTAGAGCCTTCACGGCTTTAAAGAACAGGCGAAACTAGTTGGCCGTGAAGTGAATGCTACCAGACAAAATAAATGCTATCAACAAACAAATAATCATCTGTCCACCGACTGACAAAATGAGTGACAAATGTAAATGCGGTGTAAACATCAACTCCACGAATGACATCTGGTGGATATCCGACGAAGAATTACCGTAGGAAACCGCTGCTACTTCAGTTTGGCGAAACAAATGAGATCACTACTCCTAACTCCTTTATTCTGGCAGGTCTGCTGTACGGCACCGAGTGCTGGATGATAAGCTGGAAAGTAGAGCTAATACGAGGCTCGTTCGAAGAAAAAAGAAGAAGAAGAAGTTATAGAAGAAAACTGAATTGGAATCTTATAATGTAGCGAAAAGAAAAAACTGTTTTTTATTGCTCTTTCTATCTTTTTATCCGGTTCAGAGAACGGCCAGTGTAGCAATTAAGGATGGGCTTCGAACCACCCCAACGTCAGCTCTGGACACCCTGCTGCAGCTAAGCTAAGATTCGCACACGGTATAGTCTTAGCTACTCTCAGCCAATCCAATTATAAGCTTAAAATAAAACATAAGAGCAATTCTTCATTAAAAAAACGTTCTATAGTCATGTCAAAGAGAATGAAGCATTCAAAGCCTTCGGCAGAAGACATTAGTTAATTGAATGATGTCCTAAAGGTTAAGCGGTCTCCATTCTATTTGTTCCAACCATCAAATTAGTATACCTCACAATGTAATTTTTCTTCAAGTTACTTTCAATTAGCAATTTCCTAATAAGTAATCTTTTCATTGATTTGCCTCAAGCGGTGCACGTCAACGTTTCCAAATTGAGTTTCTATCTTTTATAGACAAAATCATTGCCTTCAGGGCCTTTCTCCTTAATCCACACGGAAAGCGAGAGTTATCGACACATTGTTATAAGTAGTTCTCCATTAGGCCATTTTCCAGGGCGCCACAAATATTTATGGCAAACACAATAAAAAGATTACCTCACGTGGAAGTGCATTTTAAAGACGGCTTCATCACAATTCCATTCCAACTCTTTGTCTCTGCGTTATCTGTATCTAAACTAATCCCACATTTCACTTAATTGGGAAATGACTTATGCACTTCGTTTGCTCGATCATGATTTGAAGATTATGAATGCCAGCATTGGCATTTGGAAATCAACTACCGCCTCCCATGAACGATGGAGTAATTCATCAATTCATCGTTTCGTCAATCGAAATCGACGACGCATTGTTAGCATTGGAGAACTCTGTAGCGCTAAGTGTGGGCCATCGATTGTGTAATAATATTGAACTGCATTCCCAGCCGTCCGCATATACAATCAAATAGACTTCCTTCATTACTCTTAGGTCGAGATTGAAGTACCTCGTTGACCAAATGCCAAGGTGTTATATGAACTATCGCTGCACGCACACTAGTGTGCGGATGAGGCTTAGCTGGAGTGATTATGAAGAATTGGTATGTACGTGCAATTGGACAAGGCGGGCTTAGCTGAGGGCAACCAAATGCCAATTAAGTGCATCCGAACAATAGGCGTGTTTGACATTAAAAATGCTCACAGCATACAAAAACGATAAACAATAAAGGTTATTGGCGTTGAATTTGAGCTGGTACATAGATAAAATGTAAGGTTGATTAGAGTGTACGTGATGTTAATTGGGGATATACTTCATTCAAAATTCAAAAGACAAGCTACGTTTTGCTTCCTAGTTTTGATATAGGTCGTGTGAGTTTGTTTGAAGAAAAATATTCGTAACTATCAGGAACAAACAACAGTTCATACTTGATCTTCATGTATGTTGATGTGAATGTGGCTATCACATTGGCCAAAGAACAAAGAGTACATTTTCAGCTTATTCTATAATCTATTCCGAAGTTTTTACAAAAATTTATTCGAATGAAAAAATTCTTCATAGACAGTAAAGATTTGCCAAGAAAATCGAAAAAATCAAAACGAAGGAATAGATAAAATGAACCAGCAATATGTGTGGTAAAGGGTAAGTTATGGCGACTGGTCAGCTAACTCGATTGGTCAACAGAGTATCCAAGCCCTTAGCTTAAATAAAAAGCGATTAAATAGATTTAAATCTAAATCCACCACGACTTAGGATGGCAAATCCTTTCTAGACACTGATTTCTCTAGAAACATTACAGGGGTTATGAATGCTTAGAACCTGACGCCTGAACGCAGAAATAAGCACTTTGCATAACCTTACCTAACCTATGTTATTTTTAAGTGCAAAAATCTGGGTATTAGCAATAGTACAGCAACTTCTGATGGAATTAATCATCGCTTTAGCGTAGGAAATATTAAGTGAATGTTCCTATACCACAGAGAGACAGACCTAAAAAATCATGGAACACACAAATCGTCGTTTTTTGTTTTTAATTTTTTTCTTCTCCTGTAAAATTGTCAATTGTGGACTTAGCAGGTTTACACTCTTAAAATAAATATTAGCCGTAAACGGTTGATACAGGATCCAAATACTAGGTTTTCCAACCACTGTGTGTGCGGAGATATATTTTTTGACACGAATCGAAGGGACCTACAGTTGAATGTCGATTCCGAATGAAGTTCTGATAGTGACAGTTCTTAGTCTTAGTTCTTCAGAAGTTCGCAAGAGGTGGGGCAGCGAATAAAAACGTTCAGATGGTACAGGGCGGCATTTTACCCAGCGGCCTATCGCTTAGTGGTCTAACGCACTTAACCACTAAGCCACCGCCTGAACCCACAGGTTTACACTCTAAGCCGATGAAATACGACAACGCTATCTTTTAGGATCAATCTTCACTAAATCATCTATCTTTTACTAAATTAATATCAACTTATTTGACCGTCTTACAATAAGCTACCAATTCTATAATCAATCCACACCACAAATTCTTACAGACTTCTAAAGAAAACACAACCATTCTGTCATTTCCTTTCTCTTTATGACAGTAAACGAACCCCCATAAAGCATTCTTTATCCGCAAATATCCGGCATTAGTACATAAGCCGACCGTCACCAGACGTCATCGGTTAGCATAATACCCGTCATTCCAAGAACAAATAAAGTCGCATTACAAACGATTTCATTTTCACCATCATTCTCAACTGAAGGTGAATAAACTTTGACAGGCAATTAGCATGTGTGTTGTGTGTAATTCTTTGCGTATTTCTTTCATCCTTTTGTTGTTTCCATGTTCCGACGGATATACGCGTGTTTTGCATATCATTTGGCGCATTTTATTTTAAACAGTCATTGTATTTTTATTTTGCTTTAAATTATTTCTTGTTTAAATATTGATGAGCAGATTTAAGTGGATAAATAAAGAGAAAAGAAAAAAACTGTTTTTAATCTAATTAATGTCTACAAGCGAAACACATCTTCAGTATGTTATGTTAATTTACCTTTCAAATTAAATGAAATAAAAAAAAAAATATATATACAAATTTAAAAAATTTCAGTCATTGACACATGATTGTGGAGGTAAGTGAAATGGCACAATTGCCCAGCATTTGGTTGATTGTTAAACGCTCATTGACGTTTTGTTTTTTTTTCCTTTTCTCGCGAAGATTACAAAATCCAATTTACTTCAAAACGATATAGATGAAGCCTTTTTCCAAATGTGTCAAATCTGAAGTATGAGCGCAAGTAAATTATTTAAATTAATTGAAATGGATTTTTGTTTTAGCTAAATATCGGCGCTGGTAATTAGTAATGGGTGTGATGCAAAGTAAAAAATGATTTATTATGAATTTTTGCCATCTTGCCGATGTGGATAAGGTTGGCGTGAAGATTGTAATTTAATTTTATAATTGCCCGGTGTGCGAGATAACTCAATATAGGGGTATAGGATCACATTTGAATACTGCTTCGTGATTAGCATATGGTCCGGTTAGAGTGCGGCAACAAACAACTTGGTCATTTAATACATACATTCTTAAAATTGACATTCGGTTCTTTTAAATCAAGAATTTAAAAGATTTGGCAGGACTGCATGCAGTCAACACAACACGTCCTACACGCAGTCTTTTTGAACTAGCAATTGTAGTCTTCCGTTATTTTCTACGATCATTTATCGCTCGACCATGTTTCCGATCATGACTTATTTTTTTTAACACCTACAATATTAAAATTCCCATTATGTTGTCTCTTTGTCTTTCACTTGTATTTACTTTTGTTCTGCAGATCTAAATGCCATCCAAATTGCTACACTCTCTATCAGATTGTAAGTTATCGGCTAATTTTTCAAGTATGATTTTAAAGAATTCACCTGACAGCGCTTCACTGACTAAAAACTTTTTTGACATCAAAAGTCTCCCAAACAAACTTTTCTCGTATAGCCCGTCTCTATGGATGTTATCGATCTAAACCCATTTTCGCTTTCTACAGGATCTGCCATAGTGTGAATATTTGGGATAATTGTGGACTCAATGGGCATTAAACCAATCTGATGGCAGACAAATGATTTCAGACGTTTAGACAGTACGGTGATGTTTAGAAGACTGATCATTTATAGTTGGGTAGTTTAGAGGGTCTCCTTTCTTGGGAACCCGCCAAACAAAACTGAAGTTCCCTTCATCCCACCAAATCTTGAAAATAAGTTGGCGTACGCTCTCTACCAAGTTATCTCCCGCTGACTTAAATAGTTCCGCTGGTAGACCGTAAGCCCCGGCAGCCTTGTTGTGCTTCGGTTTAGATATTTCTATCCTCACTTAATTTTGGTCGGTTGTCAATATTAAATGGTTCGCTTTGCCTGACAGCGGAATTTGTGTCGTCTTCGGCGTTAAGCAGTCTGCAGAAGGGGTTTTTCCATATCGTCAACCGTATCCATATTTTCATATCCTCGACTGTGACTCCACTACAAAGTTCTCTTGTTCATCTCTATAGGTTTCTGTTCGGGTCTTGTTACCATGACACATTCATTTTACCTGTTAGTACCTCCGAACATTATTTCTGGAGTAGCACCCTATTTCCTCGATCGCCCACTTCTCATGCTCTTTCTTTTTTCGCCGGAGAAGCCGATGTTCTTCTCTCTTTTTTGCTCGTAGAGCTCTTGAGTCGCTCTCGTTTTTTTGTGCAGCGCCGCCCTGTATGCATGTGGTTGCTGTAACTCTTCATCAATCCAGGGGGTTTCATGGTGGTGGGCGGGTGAAACACAGCACTTTAGTTGCGACATTTTGGTGGCTTCTCGGCATTTAAGCCGCTGGTCTTTAGCACGTTTCCTTGTGAATATTGAGGTAAGAAAACCTTGTTCTAGCTTAAGTAACGTTACGACTCCGTATAAGCTATGTCTTTGTTCACACTAGAAACCTAATATTTATCTCTAACCCCTTGAATGCCCAGTGGCAGGTCACTTTGTTAGCTTTTTCCTGAGTTTTCAAAGTTTATTAGGTGGACTTCAAATCCGCAATGAATTCCCTGTAAACGATCGTATTTCGGTGATCTTTTCTCCAGCGATTGGACTTTCCTTGATAATGAACAAAATAAACCTTTAAAAAATTTCAGCTACCATAAATTATCTCCAGCAGTCATTGTGTATCAATACTTTCCCTGGAACAACTTAAAAGTGTGCAAGGACACCTCACACTAAAATTAGCCAAAAGAGTATCGCACTGAATGCTAACATTGAAACGAGTCAACGATCTGCCTACCTAAAACTGCCAGGTAAATGGCCTTTAAAAAATTGAGTTCGTGTACAATACCCACAGAGTTCGAAAATCTTTTTCAATGCACTTTACCCCACGTGATTTATATGCTCAATTACTTTGTTGCTATTGTAAAGGAAATAACAAAAAATACCAATCAAGTTGTTTTGTTTTTCAGTTATACTCGAATGACCACAACGAAGGACACAAATAATAATCCCACCCAAAATTCGATTCAAACCCTAGTGCGGATGTATGATAACACGTCTACTTAACCTACTCCATGTCGTGTGGTAGCTACAACAAACTTTACAGCAGGGTCAACTCACGACATAACTTCTTATTAAAATAATAATTACTACAAAGAAGACCTTGAAATGTGTCAAAGTCATCCAAAAACAAAACAAAGGAAAACCAACAATCGACCCGCCTATTTCTTAATTTTACACCACTGAAAGTCTTTTAATATATGCTAAGTTCAACGCACTGCGTTTGAATTGTGATTTAGTGGGTGCTTTTATAATGACACAAATGCCTGTCAATCTACCAATCGAATGGCAGTGATTTTTGACAGTTGAGTCATTGCACTGACGTGACCTGACATATGTACATGCAAATAATTCGGCATTTGCAAAAATAAGAATAAGAAAATTGAAGGTGATCTTTAAAGACTCAAAGACTGCAAGATGTAGACCGCATTTGAAGCTATAGATATAGCTACACCCCCGTGTGGCATAACACACAAAGACTACAAACAATGGTCAAATGGCGATGCTTGACTCAAGCATTATTATGTATGCAGAAAGGTAACACACAAAGCCGCTGCTGCTGCAGGGATAGGTTATGCTTAAGTCCGTCAGGTAGGTGACGGCTGTAGGGGTTTACCTACACTTCTGTTTTGTTTTTGTATTTTTTCTGTGCTTCTTTCATCCAGCGTTCGTTGCTATGTTGTGTATGCTTCGCGCTACCAAAATAAACCAGATAAACCAAAAATAAAAGGAAAAACAAAAGTGGAAGCAACAGAAGCTATCTGTCTCTGCGGGGTCTGAGCAACTCCATGACGGTGCAGGTACTCCAGATGAATACATTCGCTGGTGACGATCGGCGGCTGGTGTGCCTTGACGGAGTTAATAAAACGCTGAATATTTTCTTTTAGATACATTCGCGCTGTGTGATATATGACAGACGTTTGAATAGTGTGGCTGGTGTCTGTGCAGTTGGAGAAATATTATTTGCAGGATTCTTCAGAGTGTTTACCCTCAAAGAAGTTTGTTGTATTTTGTTCTTGATGTTAATTACCCCAGTGATGAATGTTATTGTGAGGTAAACAGAATGCGGGTTGTTTAATCGATGAGTTGACCAACCTTGGAATTGAATCACGTTGTCGCGCCGCAGTTATTCATTGTCGGTCGTCGGTATTGTGTCTGGTGGGTCTCTTCGAGTCAAGGCCACCAATGGGATGGTAATTTCAAAGTGAGGCTGTATTCGTGATTTATGAAAAAAATATTTTTTAATATTTAAAGAACTTACCTGGAAGTGAAGTGGTAATATAGTGAAAGTGAAAGGAAAAAAAATTCAACTAAGAGAAATTTAAAACAAAAAGCAGTTACCAAGGAGTTCTACGAATCCCTTGAGGATTTATATGGGATAATTTTTCAAAGAAGGTATGTGAATGACAAAAGTGAATGAAAAGTTTGAAAAGCTTCTCATGGCAAATTATATTCTTGGTTGTCATGAAGACGTGAATCAGCGAAGAATTGGAAATGTTACTGGGGAGGATTTGCACCACAGACCCCTCGTTTAGTTTATTTTATTTATTGGCAGCAAATAAAATTGATTTATTCTTTTGTTAAAAATAGGCTGTGTTAGATAATGTGGTTGTTTGAACATTTACTTCCTTGGAAATATTTAAAAGAATATTTAATACTTAACCAAACGACTTAAAGTCAATAAAGAATTCATGATACCTAGAAGTAGAATGCAATCCACGCTTTAGTCACTGAAGTTATAAAATCATTGCGATCTTAAGTTAATTCATTTAGAGGCATTTATAGTTTAATGTATAGGTTACTTAGTTAGTTGTTAAGTCAGTTGTTAGAAGAAGTGCATTGATTATTTGCGTATAGAATTCATTTTTCCATAGGTCCTAAAGAGCTTATAAATTTTAATTCGAGAAAAAACATAAGATAAAACTTACTTCCTTGTTCTGTTTCTTGATTCGGCAGAAAATATATAGACATCTTAAATGGTGAAACGTTCTACATTTTTCTTCACCAGCCTCTAGGAGGGTAAATACGTTTCCATTGGATTTATTTTTTACAAACAGGCCGAATTTACTATCGTCAATAACCCTATCGTCAGCTATACGCTAAGTTCAGATCATCTTGTTAAGTGCAATGGCTAATTCAGATGTGCTTCGATACCATCTTACCTGTAATAGTAGTAGATTGATAACTGCATTAAGACATTTAATAATAAAATGTCTCAAATCAATCGTATTTCACGTCAAATACTGAACTCAATTAAAATTAAAGACTCCTTTGGGCAAAGGAATAGACTGGGTATTGATTTTAAAGAATAAAATATTTGAATTCACGTAAATTTCTCTTAAAATAAAAAAAATAAGCTTACTCAATTCAATTGTAGACCTTTTTCATATTCCTTGCTTTGATGGGAATAGGTTATTTATAACGTCCAAAGACAAATAAACTAAAGATCTCTTTTTTAAATTATAATGATAGTCAAATTTTAGCACATGAATTCGTTTCCACAAATTTCGGATCTGAAGAGTAGAAAATCACCAAGATTGGACAAATTGATAATCAAGTCATCAGCTAATTTTTATCATTTCCAGTCTAACAGACCCATATGCATTAATTCTATGTAAACTTAGCAAAAATTCTATGGGGTGAAGTTAAAACTTTGGTAAATTTATAGAAAGCAACAATGGCTGGTGAAAAATAGTTTTTCCAATGTTTTAGCTGGTGTGCCAACGTGATGTACTTATCACAAGCCATGAAACATTAAATCTTATGATGCGCAGCTCCTGCTTAGTTACTTTGGCCCAAAAAGTACCACATCTACCTAAATCATGCTAAATCGACTGTTCATCGGAAAAACTCTGATGTTTAGATTAACCATTGAGTATTGTTCAATTCGTACGATTTTCTGCAACTTACGAGGAGTGGTCGAAAGGGTGTTTTTTAAAAGGTCTAGAACTTTGAAATGGAATCAAATGAAATGGATATTGACTTTATTCGAAAGATAATTTTATTGCATTATAATTTATATGATTTCTGGCATAAGACCGACAGAGCTGGCTCGGATATAGTCTAAACTGGAGGTGCATTTTTCGATGACTTTTTTCAACATTTGGCGGTATATCGTCAATAACGCGACGAATGTTGTCCTCCAAGTACTCAATCGTTTGGGGCTTATCGTCATAGACTAGCGACTTCACATATCCCCACAGAAATAATCAATCGGCGTTAAATCTCAAACTAATGCGGCTACCAAACGTTTCCTTAAATAAATCAATTGTGGCACGAGCTGTGTGACATGTTGCGATGTCTTGTTGAAGCCACAGCTCCTGCACATCATGGTTGTTTAATTGATGAACGAAAAAGCCAGTAATCTTAGCTCTATAGCAGTCACCATTGACTGTAATGTTCTGGCCAGCATCGTTTTTAAAAAAGTACGGATCAATTATTCCACCAACCCAGTGTCAGTTTTTGTGCATGTAACGGTGTCTCAAAATACACTTGAGGATTATCATCATTTCAAAAACCTCAGTTTTGTTTATTTAGAAATCCGTTCCAACAAAAGTGAGATTCATCTCCAAACAAAATTCGAGCGATACATATTTCGAACAGAACAATGATTTTCAAAATAATTTTGCACAAATTGGAAGCGTTGTTCAGGCGTCAGTCTATTCGTGTTGTAATGCAAACCAAATTAATAATAAGTCACTTGACAGCTGACAAAATGGCCGACATTTAAAATAGTTTTGCCGACTTAAATTTCTATACATCTAAAAAATACCTTTATATATACTCTTCTCTTCTCAAAACAATTAAAGGAACATTCAATATTTTTCAGTTTTTTATGTGATTTTTAAAGAGTTTTACATCTGTCAAAATTAGGCTCATCGAGAAAAAACAAATAATTGCTCCAATTTTCTTATGAAATATTTTGGCGGAATATTTTTGTGAGCAATAAATATTGCGCAATTATAAGTAATTACTATTAAAATACAATTTTTCTTAAAGGTCCACGGGAAAGGGTGAAGCTAAGTGAATAAATTGTTGATAACTCTACATCATAATAAAATTTCGATCACTGAACTATCTAAATGAAGAAGTTCAAACAGCAACATATACTTCAGCTAAAATGTGAATTCTAATAGGACGATATGCCTGTGGTTCCATTGAACTAAAGATGGTATGATAGAGCGGTCTACTAAATGTAGACCCAACCCAACCTAAGTTATAGATATTTCCAGTGAAAATTTATGATTTTGAGGTATAACCGGCTTAAATTTCGACCTCGGAAGTGGAAAAAAAACAAAATACATAGTATAATTTTATATTTTCAAAATTGTATTACCATGAATGCTAAAATTTTCTATTATCTATTTGTTGTTGCTTACAACGAACAAAGCCAAATGTCTACGCTTTGGTAAACGATGAACGAAATACTTCACCCCTTCTAAACTGGCTACAACATTGAAAGCAATTTTCGACCCAAACTTGAGTTCAACACTCATATCTAGAGCGGTACACCAATAACACATTTAAAATTACTTGGCAGAATTCAAAAACGTGCGATAAAACTTAAAAGACATCGCGAAATCGATTGACTTTCGTAGTCTTTACTATAAACTCCAAATATTATTTTCTTTAATACTAATCGGGAAGACGTTATTGTGTTCTGATTTTCCTTTAAATTATAATTTGCAGACATAAAAAACCAATGTGCATACCGATCCCTATCTTATCCTTTTTCTCTCTCTCTCCCCCTCTATCTACCTTATCCCGATTTCCCAAATACTCGTGATACATATCTTTTATATTCCAGCATCAAATTCCATGATATCTTTATCCGGTTGTGAGACTTGAGAAAAATATGTCCATTTTTACTGCAAACTTAAATGAAATTTCTTAATTCTTCTCAAACACTATATATATATATATATATACTTATAATGACCTCGACTCGGCCTTGTTGTAAATTCAAGACTTTTCATAATCAATTTTTCTTAAGTAAGTATTTGTTGTCATACCTATTTAGCTAGCTTACCCTAATTGATATTTTTTTGGGCATACATTTTTGTAGGTATTCTATTAAATTACGCTAACACGATAACTAAACCGTTACTGAATCGTTTTTTCATTAATTAAAAAGTTGAAAATTTTAATCCTAAACGAAGGTCAAAGAAAAACTTTGATTGAAATTCATCGATTTTATAGAAGCAATTCATCACAATATGACAGTGGAAAACTTTTGCTAATTTATTTAAACTTGAATATTTAAATATAAACAATTTTACCCCGATTGCACCATGTGTTGTCACTTGTATCGATCACTAGCCTTTATTTCGATTCGAATATCGAATAACATTATTTTTGGCACTGCAACTGACCGCAAAAAACGTGTCTCGATAACCCTGACCTAAAAATAAAAACATCGTCACACCGAGTGGACAAAAAAGAGCAATGAATAATAAAATGTAAAGCTCAACGAGGGGGACGGCGAAATGTGAAAACAAAGATAAAACGAAACCAAATTCGAACATTAATTTGCAATTCATGGATCGTAAGTTTTTTATTGGAATCGCGCCATTGTGAACCACGCCAAAGGATATGAACCAAATTGTTGTAGCATTCTTTAAAAGTTGACAAGGAAGAGTACCTTTAAAAAGAATCACTCCATGGTGTGTGTGTGTGTGTGTTAGTTACGTTACAAGGTTACACAAGTGAAGTTCGCTGGAATCGGTAGCAGTGTCATGAGCATGACGCGTGGAAATACCAATTGAATGATGATCTTGCATTATAAGCACTCACGATCGTGATTTTTCACGGCACATTAGCACGATATCACGATAGCTGAAGATGAGGCTGAGGCAGAATTATATAGAGCACAGCATTGAAAGTGAAGAAATCTATAAACAGCCGCTGCGGGGCCTTAAGTGAAATATGACATGCGAAATACGGTTTATGTTAACATAGAAACTTAATCTTCTGGCGGAATGTAATGATGCATCGATTGAACGCTAGACTAGCTCTTGTTGTTTATGATGAAATGAGATGGGTTGCATTTCTATCACTATCACTTGGGAAAGTGAATGACGCCTTTCGCTTTCGACGGATCGTGCTTCGTTGCATCGCTTGGAAGAAATAATTTCTTTGCTAACGCGATAAAATTCAAAGAACATGATCTGTTCTAAAGTTTCAGTTTTAATTCAACTGTTTGCATTGGAGTTTTTTTTACAACTGTCACTCAACAGTCGAAAAATGAATATTCACTTCTCAAAATGTGTTTTTAGGATTTTATTTTCTGCAATTTCAAAATTGTTTGTAACAAATCATATGGGAGGGAATTTATCATCAACACCCTATAGGTTTTTTCACAAGAAGTTATAACTAAAAAAATAAAGGTTTTTTTTGGTCTCTAAAAAAAAATTTAACACCCAGGGCTGCAGCAGGGTGGTCCATAAAGGGGATATTTATTTGACCGCAAACCATCTGATAGACGGAGCTGAACACCAAAACTTCGTAACGAGTTGATCGATTTTTGTTGATGCAATTGTTTGTAGCTTTAACACGATCCGATAGCTGGCGCTGTAGTTAGGTTAATAATATACGTTGGCTTAATGCCAATGAAAAAAGTAAAGTAAGATCCGATCATATTTTTTTTTAATCTAAACCAAAACACTTATCGTATTAAAGAGATTGAACTCATCACGACATATATCGGCAAGGGGAAAGCAGCGGTTGCTAGACTAGCAACCAATCAATTGTTTTTTAAACCACTGATTGGCCACTTTTCGTTCAATTGTGATATATATATCGTTTGCATCCCACAATAAGTGTCCAGTCTTAAAACTTGAAAGCATTCAAAACATAATATGTTAAAAAAAAAACAAATAATTCTCCACTTTCCGCGTTTTAATTTGGAAAATTGACAGTTACACATACACGACATTTCGCCACTACCAAGTTAAAAATAAAAAAAAATTTGAAGTAACTTGTTGGACACGAGAAAAATTAAAATTTAGATCGAAATCTGAAATTATCAAACGAAAACACCATTAGAATCAAGCATTAGAAACAGCATCAAGCTTGTAGTTGTTGGCACATATATATATACATAACTGATTGATCTGATGAACCTCAACAGGCTTCATTTCTTAAGGTGGTGGATCATGCCGTACCAAAAACCAATAAGAATGTCGTTAGTTAGTTTCTTTTAGAACGCAACGTCTAGACATCCAGACTTTGGTGTCTATGATGGCCCAGTCTCTTAAACTGATGGGACTTAGTGTTTTTTGTCGGTATGAACCTGGTTAAGCTTGTAATATATCTTCATTTCCATGCGTGGGAGTATATCGGGATGTTAATATTATATGTGCTCTGACCCGTTATAATTGAAAACCGCCAAAAAGCGGCGCACGCATTGTGTCCTTCTAGTGAGAAGTCAAATACCAAGCTATTATTAAAAAAAAAAGTGCAGGGGCGTTCCCTGAAATAACGCCATTTTAGAAAATTAAAAAAAAAATATTTTGTGTTTTTTTTTTTAATTGAAAAGGAAAAAACGGCAAAAAGTTTAATAGAAATGAAAAAAGCTTTATAAAGTTGCATTTTATGACTCATTATTTACGGCACACTGAAATAACGCCAAAAATTGATATGGAAAAAACTCCCAAAAACCTCTAAACAAAGTTTTGGCATTTTTTCCTATAAAATAAACGACTAACAAAATTTCCTTTTAATTTGGAAAAAAAACACAAAAAAATTGTTCCCTATCGGTGCAGGGAATTTATTCTACAACGAGTTTTGAGCTCAATTTTTTTTAAGAAATTATGCTAAAAAAGAGAGCCTTTTCTGGGGTTATTTTCGTTTTACTTTTTGGCTCTTTTTCCTAAAATTTTGGGATAATTTCCTAACTTTCTGGCGTATTTTTAACTTTTTAACTTTTTGACGTTTTTTCCAAAAATATTACGCCGAAATTATTTTGGCTTTTTTTCCAAAACACTTTTTTGGCGTAATTTGAGGGAGCCTGCAGGAGCAGTTTCCTATATGGAAATCTTTCCGAAACTTTACAAAGTTGTTTGTCTATTGGCGCTAGTTTCAGTCCAGCAATCAATTTGCGACTTCTTTTGCCGCACATTTGCGTTTTTTTTTGTGACGCCAGTATCGTCTGTTTATAGTTTTAGCAGTTATAAGGGTGGTATCCCAAAATAGCGTACAAGTATTAAGGGCCCTGCATGTATTTTTACATAATTATATCATCGACATCTTTGTAACGTGTGCTGCGGAGCATATTCTTTATGGCATCTAGTCATACCTTCCAAACAAATTTTGTTAGCGACTGGCGTGTATATTTATGCTTCAAATGACAGCTAATGTTAATGGTGTTGTTTTTATTATAGCAAATCATCTTGTTATCTAACAAAAGTTCCAGTTGTGTGGCTTGATCAAAAGAGAAACGTGAAGAGCGTGACCTCAGAAATAGAATACAAATTAAAAACGATTACCTGCGCAACCAATGTAAATGGCTACTGTATCTTGATAAACGTATCGCCATAAGGCAGCTGATCGTGACCTAAATATCTTAAATTGTCTTGTCCGTAAATATATTTTCTTTTACCCAAACTTTCTGGGTCAGTATCAAAGGAAGACACGCTTACGACCAGATACATAACAAAGTTGCGTATTTTAGAAGATCGCGGTCCTTTAATGTTAGATATGCAATGCTTCAATATAACTTTAATATAAAAAGGGGGCATATTGCCTTATATTCCGGCGGAACGGAAAATGATCCGATTTAATTCGAATCGAAGGATTTTTGATTCGAGGTTTTCTTCCGAACAGAAAAGCTGGGCTGATTCTGAAATGAAATTTGGAAAAGCTTCTCATGATACCATTTTTATCTTGAAAGTTTGTCAGACTTAAGACAGTGGCGGCACAGTGAAAAGCCATTTTGGTGGAAATTTAAGCATCGGTCAGTAGTGCACGTGCTAAATACTCAGTCTATTTTTATATTCTTTTTCATCAGAAAACGAAAAGTTTTGCAGACTCGTATTTAGACAAAATACGTTCCTTATTCAGGTAAAAATGTCGTATACTCAATTAACTCTTTTCTTCTTTTTATAAATTATCCGTCCGTCCGCCTTAAGGTAAATTGTTATTTTCTAATATTTGCTTGCGACACATACTCAATCACTACTCCGAAAAATTTTGCATAAATTTAGCCACTTTTCAGAGCTTAGTTGACCACTCGAAGGCCCCCATTGAAATTCATCTCAATCGAAGAGAAAAAGTCCAAAATCAATAAAATGAAACAAATTCTCACGCATCCGTTTGAAAGAAATAAATAACAAAAAAAAATTTAAGTGTCATCATTTATTGTACTTAGTTAACGTATTTATTCAGACGCTTGTAACACTCTTCAAATCTAATTGAAGTTTCATTGTTGGCGAAAAAAAAACGCTTTATCTTGGCAACTTCTTTTCTCTCCCTCTGTCTCTATATATTTCTTCTTCTTCTTGTGTTTATTGTTACCAATTTGACCTAAAAAATCTAAGATTTCAAAAATAAAATAAAATAAAAAACTAATAACTTTTGTTTCCATTATCCGATTTCAATTGCTTGTTGCGGTTTGTTATATTTTGCTGAATTATGCCACTTACTCTTTCTGGCATGGCATGGACAAATCCACTCCGTTCGGTCGGATAGATCAACAGGAAGAAAATAGCTGATCGTTTGACAATAAAATATAAAATTGCATAATCAAAACCAACCGACGACAACGAAGTCGTCTGGTTTCTTAAGCCGGTCTTGCGTCTTGCTGGTCCTCTGATGTTGACAATCCATGCGCATGTGCAAAGCTGTTTTTATTTTGCTTGGTTTGTAACCTAAGATCGTGGAAACTGTGTGTTGTTGAGTCGACTTAACTGGTCGAGATTAACTAGGGTAGTGTGTAATGAATCATGGTCTGGTCTGGCCCGGCCACAGAGGCGTGGATTGTAGGAAGTTGCATTTGGATATATATTTTTGTTTTTCAATTTTTATGCGGGTTTTGGTCTGGGCAAATGGTTTTGAGATAAAGTTGCAGCTGGATAGAGAAATAATTTACTGAATAGTAAGTACTTGGCGAGGGCGTTTGATTTATTTGTCAAAGGATTGAGTTTTGGAGAATTGGTTGTGACTCAAAATGTAGGTTAGTTGAATGGTAAGTATTTTATTCCCGGGTTGAGTTCAGGACGGAGAGGAAGTCTGCTAATTTGTTAGTGTTTTACTATGAAATGAAGTTTTGCTGAATGTAGTCTTGAAATCGCGGTGTAGGAATGGAATGGAATGATTGTGATTGTTACGCGATGTTAATATTTAGGCTCACTGGGGTTTTTGTTTGTTTGTCATCAATTGTTGAAACTAGAGGTTCAAAAGATGCAACTTCGCATGGAAACTTGAAGACCATTTATTTTAAATATAATGAGTTTTAGGAACTGTAGTGGCAAGCTTACATTCGTTGGCAGTAGTGGACCTTCAGTGATCCACTTGCTTAGTGGATGTTCCTTCCACTAAGCAAGTTAATAATTACATTAGTGAGGGATTGATCAAGATTTAAGTTCTGTAGTGCTCTTTCTACTGCACATGTTTTGACGTTATTGAAGGCTCCTTCAATGTCCAGAAACGCAGCTAGAGTATATTCTTTTACTTCCAATGACCTCTCTATAGTTCTAACGATATCTTGCAATGCGGTTTCCATGTCTTTCCCTTTAATATAGGTATGTTGGGCTGCGGAAATCGCATTGTCATCCAGACAACTGCGTATAAAGACGTTCATTACTTTCTCAAAGATTTTCAAGATGATAGCTGTCAGACTTATTGGCCTGAAGTCTTCTGGCTAGATTTACCTGCCTTCGGAATAAAAATAACCTTGACCTCACGCCAGGCTTTAGAAATGTAAGAACATTCCAGACTGCGAATAAAGAGCTTTTTAGGACCGGCGTGATAACGGTCTTAACCTTCTAGAGCCCCCCGATAGAGTTAATTTCCCAGTATAATTTATCTATGGTGACCAAATCTTCTGGGACCGTCGCTATTTCGATGCTTAGTCTAGACTGGTCAGTCTGATTCGTAGTACATTCCGGGAAGTGGGTCTGTAGTAAGAAAACCGAGATTTCTTCACAGGATTTTGTCCATGTTCCATGTCTTTGAGGTATTCAAGAAATGCGGGTTCTTTGCACAGACTTTTCCTAAGCTTGGCAAAGCCGGGTTCAGAGGTATCATTTCCAAATGGTTTAAATCATCGTTGTTGTTTTTTTCGCCTTAGTAAGTATTGCTTTTATTACACAATGAAAATGTTTTATTGTGGCATATTCCATTCGAGATTGCAAATTTCCGTTCTGGAGACGAGATTGTAGTAGTCAACTGTCACTCAAAAATCTGCGAAACGAAAAGTTTGTCACTGTTTAGCTCACACTATGGACATGTGTACATCCTTGAAAATTCTTTCTTTGAGACATTTATTTTAAGTTACGAAGGCATTTTTTATGAGAGGCGGGTAGTCCGATTTCTGACATTCGCAGCTTACGGAGCTATTAAAACATTATTGTAAACATTGCTGTCTTTCGCACTACAAGTTACAGAAACTGTTACTTTATTGTATCACGCAAACGTTATAACTCTCTGGCCTTAGAAATTGACCATCATCTTATCGACAAAACAAAAAGAATTATTTTTTATCTGAACTTTTTTTTTATTAATCGTTCTTTCTTCTTTTCCATTCTTTTTACACCGCAAACAAAGTTAAAAAATTCATATGAGGCATCACCTCATTTTTTTTAAATAAAGATGTTTAATTTAAACAATAGTAGTTCTCATTTGTTCATATTTGAATAAAGAAAATTAAAATAAATAGAATTTGGTCATAAAGTAAGTAAAATCTTAAATATCCGAGGAATCATTCAATCTCATTTGATAAGCTTCAGTGATACCAGACCGGGAAGCATGCAGATATTTTTTGAGGTCAATCCAACGAACCTTACTTGTGTACAAGCACTAAACTAGTATAACTAGTGTGGTTATGATCCATATAAAGTTGTCACCTGTAATTGAAGGCTCCAAGGCTCCCTTAAACCAATTAAAAAGTAGCTACTGCAACCGCACGTTCTTCATAACGTATAGCTAAAAAGTAATTTCTGACACTTCTCGATTCTAAAGAATAATAAAAAAAATAATGACTTCTATACAAAATAGGTAACGTCCCGGTTTTTTTGTTTCTATTTTCGACTGCATTACCAACACCATAAAAATTTGCCTGAACTCAATTTTTCCAACTGCACACCCTACTAACCAAATAAACTCAATACCATGCTCAATACCTTACTTCATCGATTTCCCCTTTTGGCGCTTTGCACACCAGTTACTATATCTACTCACCACCTGAAGCAATGACATCAAATTTACTCGAGTTGAATACACATCAAACGTTATGTTTCATGTCTCGCAATAAAAAAAAATGAACAACAAATAAGCCTCCTCCAACCAAAAATGCTAATAAAACAAAACCAATTTATATGCCTCCCATGTACGGGAAAACACCCAGCCATAAAAAGCCGTATCGCAGTGCTATCGCTGCAGAAGATAACAAATCAATAAAAAAAAAAAACTTCAAACTTCTTCGAAATGGTTTATTTGTTACTTACAACTTTACAACTTTGCAACTGCAGTGTTGCGTGATGTTTTCGAATCGTTCAATACCTATTTCAATTTCAGTGTTCCATTTGGGTTTTTTTTATGCAATGATTGTGTAGCTTACAGCTAAGCTAGACGCTAATATAAAATAAATGAGATCCATTAGCACCTACGGGGTTGATGAAACTATAAATTGAAAACTCGTTTGTAACTATATTTGAACTAATTACCGTATTAGTTTATTTATGT
The DNA here is from genome assembly GCA_963576555.1 of Ferdinandea cuprea. Taxonomy (NCBI): domain Eukaryota; kingdom Metazoa; phylum Arthropoda; class Insecta; order Diptera; family Syrphidae; genus Ferdinandea; species Ferdinandea cuprea. The sequence goes on along the minus strand of OY754960.1, from coordinate 80,554,537 downwards.
TTAGTCTTTGGCAATATTGCATACAAAAAAAAGAAGATGGATTTCCAGGGTATTGTTTGGTTAAGAAATGCAACAATTTGACAGATGAGACAGTCAGTCAACAGAAGTTGGACAAGGTTGGATTTATCAAATGAGACCATATTAAAGTGAATGTTTAAATTTGCGCAGAATTGGAAAAAATGTAACGAGACTTATTTAAACATCTCAAGGTGCTTTAAGTGATCGAACTTGGACGATAAGACAAGGTTTCTTTACACAATTGCGTTGAAATCACTTATTAATTGAAGGTTATTCTACTTCAGACACTCATATCTCATACATGTTCTAAATATTATTGGATAACATGTACGATTAGCTAAACGCAAGAACATTTACCAGTGATATGGAGTGGTCTTCTATCTCCTGAGAAGGCAATAGTATTGTTTTGAATCGGTTTAAAAGGAAAATGACGATTTACTTTGCAACAATAATTTTAAGCAGAATATTTCACCTACGTTTGGTTTCATGACAGAAAAATTATGGGCAAATCCATCAAAGCAGTAAGTAGTAACTTACAGCCAGAGTGCTTAAAGCGCTTGGCCGCAGGTTTCATTCACTTAATGTCTTTATGGATATTGGAGGTGCGTTTGACAATCCCACCATTTGCAGAATTTAGGTTGCCTTGAGATCAAGCGGAATTTGATTAATACCGGTGAATGTCCTGTAGATGCTAAAAGAGCAGGTCTCTCCACTATCTGGTGGATTATGTTGGTCGACAGCTTGTTAAGAAGACTCGATATGAAGGGGAAAACATGCTTTTGAATACGCAGATGATGCTCATAGCGTATGGAAAAAGATTTGAACATCCATAGTTGGGCTTTGATGGTGTGGCCTGTTTCCTTGGAAACTCAACTGGAAAAATGAAGTATTTTACCATTACCGTTAACTTGTGCAGCTATCATTTGCGTAACACATAGATGTCGAACCTCAAGGCTACAAATTTTCGTTGGCAATGCACAATATTCAGCAGAGCCGGGGATCTTAGCCTCAGCATAGTTCACTGAATATATATGTGTACTGTTTAACATTACCTTACGTAGGGTGTGGTTATTTGGTGGCAAGGAGCTAACACTCTCAGGAGGGGGCGAACTAACATATAACAGCTTGCGTGTTTGTGCATTAGAGGTGCAAAAAGAGAAGCTCCCACCGCTACTATTGAAGTTTTGCTCTGTGCATCTCCATTGCAGTTCTTTATTACACTAAAGCGAAGCCAACTTTAAGACTTAACTACATTCGGCAAAAAGTTAATTACACCAGATAATGGCAAGCGATCATATTTTTGGGACTTAAAAAAGCTAAAAAAAGGACTAAAAAAAGCATTGCATTGAAAATCTTCAAAAGGGGTTCAAAAATGAAGTCCCTGGTCTAAGGAAGGAAAGGGTCCTACTTTACTATCTTATTTTCATAGTACTAACATTGTCAATAATAATAATTGTTTAGCAATGACAGGCAGAGTGTTACCATCATGGAAACATGCGTTTATGGTTGTTGTGTCGTTTTACGAAAATAAAAAAAATTAAGGAAACTCAGATAAAGTCCTCCCGAACCTATTACTTTCAATAATCGTCTTCTGAACACTCAAACAACCCCTCACAACCTCATTCCGCATGCACAAATACGTGTTCCCCATAGACATATTAAATCTTTATTTGAAACCAAAGCTCTTGCACATCATGGTTGTTCAATTGATGAACGAAAAATTCAGTTAGAATAGCTCTATAGTGATCACCCTTGACTGTAACGTTCTGGCCAGCATCGTTTTTAAAGCAGTACGGACCAATTACCCATAAAGCACACCAAACAGTCAGTTTTGTGGACGGCATAGGGATCCATTCAACCAAAAGTGAGCTTTGTCGCTAAACAAAATAAAGTTCTTTTATGGGAATTTCACTGAGTATGTACACTTTTGTACAAAAAAGGAAGGTTTTTTTGGGTAAAGTAAAGAACGATTATATTAGATATCTCTAAGTGAAAAAGTTAAAAAAAACTAATAAATTTCAAAAAAAGCTTGCTCTAGTTAGTGATCTTACACTTGATCTCATCTGTTGCAAATTTGTCTTTCTCTCGTTGTCATCGTCGGGCAAAGTCACATGTTTACATGTTAACATGCCATATATAATCTTTAATTGGTTCTATAGCTGGTTTCAGTTCTTTGATCGAGCCTCTTAAAATCATCATTGTTAAAAGCTCAGGCCTTTGTAAGTACTGTTTTGAAAGCTAACCCAACTAAATCATTCCGGCTTTTGCCAGAACCATACTGCCTATTCTTGGAAAACACTTCTTCAGTAAAGCCGGTGCGTATTTACCTGCACCGGCAGGTTCAGAAAAATTTAAGCAGTCTTGCTGGAGAATAATGACCCAAATATGCTTAGAAAGCGCATTCCATTCATGATTTCAGCAATAGCCGCTTTATTTTGAAATAAAAACCGTTAAAAGCTAAATAGTAACACTTGTGTATTTTTCATACGGAAAGAAAAAGTTTGCTTCTTGCAGAGCAACAGCTGTTGACTCTCATTACAGAAAACAATGTCTTAAATACCTTCCTTTGTATTAGTATGTCAGAAATCTTAGTATTAAGTTTTTACGTAAGAGATGATTCAAAAATTTGAAATTAAAAAAAAAAGTAATAAACAGAAAAGAATAGGAATAAAATGAACTTAAATTAGAACTTACAATGTTGTCTGGAATTGCTGTTATCTGCAAGTCAGTTGGAAGCTTATTCTATAGCTGAATTGCTGAGACAATGAATTACCATTCAGCAATGGTCTGCACGACATCCAAATGTCAAATATGAGCACGTCGCTTAAATAGATAGGGTAATGGCTATAAACAATGACATGCAATCTTAACAATTAAGCAAAACCGACTTGATAAAAAACACCCTTTCCCCTGTTTCTAATTTCAGCTCCCAGATGAAACGAAGAAAACTCTTATCCCCTGGATGGGCTTTGCACTCCTCGCTCGGTCTCATCACATTTACATTTCTCATCCTAGTCACAATCAACACCGAGCGGATAGAAAGTGCCATAGTGCCTCCACCATGGAGCGACCCACAAAAGAATCCCTGCGCCACAATGCCCGGCGGTTGGCAGCTTCTCTACTGGCCACCGCTAAAAAAGTGTTTTAAAATATTTCAAGTTGGCTATCCCTGTCCCGAGACCATGGAACTTAGCCCAGTCGCCAATTCGAAGTACACTTCCAAAAACGGTGCAGCTGCTGAGTGCCGTTGTCCTCCGGGGACGGCTTTGAGCGGTGAAACTAATAAATGTCACCCCGTATTCGAAAAAGGACCATGTCCAGATGGACACTTTTTCAGTCCAATGCCAGATGTACTCGAACAGAAGAGGTAAAGTCCAAGACATATAAATAACATTTGTTTATTGGATTTTTTTTTCAGAACAGGAAATCGTTGGGGAATGTGTAAGCAGCCGAATCAATGTCCTGCGGGAATGTTATTCTGGGCTAAAGATGGAAAATGTTATTCCATGTACACGAAAGGACCGTGTTCGAAGGGCAAGCTGTTGATTGTCGATGAGTATGGTCTGGCGCAGTGTAAGGTGAGTTAAAGACAACTTTTCAATACACCCCAAAAATTACATATTTTCTCTACATTGCAATTAGTGCGAAAGTTTGGGCGAATTGGGAGAATACTACTACGACACCGAGGAGACGTGCCATGAACATTTTACGAAAGGACCGTGTCCTACTCCAGGACACCTATTTCTCCCTGGTGGACGATGTGATTGTATGCCAAATCTACCTCATTACTACGAAGACAATGGAATGTGTTTCGAACTTGGTAAGTCTCATTTTGAGAAGCCTAAGCAAGAATTTTAAGAAAATTGTATTTGTTTAATTTTTTAAGGTTCACCAGGCCCTTGTCCTCCAGGACACATCTTTATTGTTCCCGACAACAGAACAGGAGAAGTTCAACGCGCTAAATGTCAATGCAAAGAGGGTTACGTTCTATGGAACGACGGCATTTGCTATCGACTCTACACTCGCGGCCCATGCGGTCCAAATGAATTTCTTTTCAATGCAACATCGTGTGTTCGAAATTTCTGCGGTAAAAACCGTCTCTACTTCCCCGATGAGAAGTCATGCTATCGCATTGGGTCTCAGGGACCCTGTCAGCTGCATCAGGTGGTTGTTTTCGACTTCACTGCAAGACCCTCAATAGATGGCGTCTCATACAATGGAATGTGCGGTTGTTCGGGCGTGATCATGAACTTGGACCAACAGTGCACTCACTCCAACACCGATCCGGAGGCGAATACCTGCGAATCATCACCCGGTATGGTAGAGATCGATGGAAATTGCTACAAGCTGTACAGTCGAGGTCCGTGCGGACCGGGACAATGGTTGGAACCGATAAAAAGCTCATCGTCGTCCATTTACTCAGAGGAGTATTTCGTTGTACCAATGACGAGCAAAGCAAAATGTGTCTGTCGGCCGGGCTATACGAATTTTGAGACGCCAGAGACGGGTGTCATAGGTTGCAATGCGCCGACAGTTGGATTGGCGAGGTATTTAAATCGACAAAAGTATCAATTTCGACCGATAGCGATTATGACTGCGCCTGAAGCGTATTTGTAATCATTAGTTGGGGAATTTTTTGATGGTTTTTTTCTTTGTAAAGAATATCAGAAACGGATACCTCCTCTTCCAAAGACTGATTATTATTTTTTTTTAGTGTGTAGTTTTTAGAAAACAGTCTTTCCTTGAGTGTAAAAAATGTGTAGTTTTAAGCATGATGATTGAAGTAAGTAACTGGACAGTGGGACTAACTAAAAAGATGTACTGTCCTGTGGAAAGTTTGTTTTATGTAATTATTATTATTTTTTTTGTTAAAATTTGGAAATTTTTTTAACTGCACTTGATTTGGAGATACATAATTTATTTTTTTTAGATTAGCGTTCAGTTTTTGAGTGTTTATCTTGCCATTTCTAGGTTAGGACTTTGAAAATTGTATTCGTATTATTTGAATTTATTTTTAGTAAGAATTGCTTGGAAATTTGTTTGTCTGAGTCTGAGGTAGTGCTTGCTTGCGACTAGCTTGCTTATTATGGCTTATTATACATTTATGATACAAATTTCTAGCAGAAAATGTTAAGCCTACTAACACTCTCCAGTACATGTGTACGTTCTTTAGTGGCACTTAACAAAACTTTGGGGAATTGATATCTCTTTTGACTTCATTTATTTATTTTTCATTGGCGAGACGGCTACAATACAGGGTGAGGTTTATTTATTAAAAGAAACCTAAATCTAACTTCCGTTAGTTGTGCGCATAATAAAACTTTTACCATAACTTTAAGCAGTCCACGAAAATAGGCGATGTGTGAGTGGTTACAGCTTAGTGACACAAAATTAAAATCGATCGCTCGTTTTGTTCACAACGTAAGATCTTTGGTAAAACCCAATTAAGCCAATTAATTTTGCAGGCTTCCAAGTTGCACATAAAAATATCAAACTTCCGCACTCACGCGTTGGCAAAGCACTCCAGAAAACAAACACCCACATATCTGATGGTCCTGATGGTATTTCCCCAATTATTCTGGGCTCTCTCTGATTAATTGGAAAATATAATTTGTCCAGCCTATTACTAAAAAAAGCGTTTTTTTGTCCCTCTCCAATTACTGCCTCTTTTGCACTTATGTTCCTTCTTTCGAAGTTCTGCTAATTACGAAAGCTCTTAAATGACATTGACATTGGTGGTTTGATGGTCTATCTCAAAGAAAATTGTATCAACGTCTCTTTTAATTAATGGATCCAATGCTCCGTTTTGTCCCCGACTCTCTTTATAATTTTTGTAAATGACCTCCTGTCTGTCATCCCAATTCCAATTCACTTCTTCGCTGATGATAGTACCTTTAGTTGTGAACATGATAAGTTAAAACGTTTACACACATAGTTATACACAAATAGCATATAGCTTCATATGACTTAAACAAATTATAATCGTTGCATGTGCTCAATAGTACATTTGTATTAATTTCTACCCTTTTAGGAATGGGTAAAGATGCAATTATTTAGACAAATAGCGAATCAGGACAATTACGCATATAAAGACTTCTTAAAAGCTTGATAATTTCGATCACACAAATTTGCGTTCTCTGACAAGTAAGAGGGGAGTCACTAGCAATTTTTGTCATTTAGTTTTAAGCTTTAAAAAATTGGCAGATTACAATTTGTCTGTCCATTTAAAAAAACCAGACTTAAAATGGAAGAACGTGTATTAAATTAATCATAAAATTAAGAAGCAATTCCTGCCTACTTAAGGACGTGCACACATCTTACAAGATGTGCCTACACCTCATGACAGTGCACGGGCGTATAGTCGATAGAAATACACTTTGTGCCGCAAACGTACAAACCCTTATGCCTAAGGTTTTGAGCAGGTGTGAGAAAATTAGGTAAATTCGAAAACGCATAACGGAGCATTGTAATTGTGCATTAATGCCACATATATGCCAATTTTGATGACGTTTGCTAATTCATTAATTCATTCAAATACATTAAGCTTGTCTTTTTTGCTTGAATGTTTTATGTTCGTCGTATTATCACCTTCTTCGCAAGTTTTAAAAAAAAAAAGTGGGAAATTCATGATCTTTCGTTCTTGATCATAACTTTCCAACGTGTACAGCATCGCTACTGACACACCATAGAGATCAAATAGGAGCATTCAAATTCGCCATCAAATTCGATTCGCCACGCTTTCTGCAATAGAAAGCGATTTCCGACCGTATCAACTTTTGAGACCTTTAAATTTAAGTTATAAATCAAATTTAAAACTGCCTAGAGTCCTGAGGTGGTTAAGTGTTAAATTTTGTTTAATATGCCCACTGCCACGCCCACAAAAAAACGTGTTTAATCTGTAGTTGAAAACATTAGGGGTTAGAACCTTTACAATATATGTCGACACTGAACTCCTTCACAAGTTTTTGCCACGCCTGTTTATTTCATCGAAAATTTTTATAGAAAACAAAAAAAAAATATGTATAACAAGATATTTAGCCAATATTTTTTCTAGTATATCACCCATACAAAGTTGAATCAGATAAAATGCCATCCATCATGTTGTTAAAGAATTTTTTTTTTTGGTAAATAAGGATAAGAATGATACCCTATACTATTTGCCTTTCCTTATATTTTTTCTTTATGTTTAATTAAAAATGGAGTAAACAACCGATCGGTTTGTTTATTATGATTATTTTTAAAAATGTTTACCGCCACAAATGAAAGCACTTAATGGACACCAAATCCTAACACCGAATGCGTTATTCGTTTCCTCTAGCGTTACCCTCTTGCAACAATCAGACAACACTTATCTTCAGGACTAAATACCTGTGACATGCTTAGCTGTAGCAAGCTAGTCTTGTGTAGTGGGTTTAATACGATCCTTCGACAATAGCTCAGTCATATAGGCGAATAGATACACGAATGCATCCCAGCCTAATAGCATGATATAATTTTAGTTAACAATTTATAACAACCGAAAGAGACCGGTCCTTCAAAGATATTTTCCTATCAATGTGGACCGGACTTCCAAGCATATTATCATTAATTTTAGAACACAAGTTATTAACTTATTAAAATATTGCATGCATACATTTTTTTCTTTCCTAGTAAACACCATCAATATTCTTTCCTCACGATTTTTCTATTATAAATACTTACCTCCACTGAATGTGTACTAAACTATTTTATAGTTTCTCTTCTGTTAAAAAAAATTAAATTTGTATGTATGTAAACAAAAAACAAACAAACGCACTTCTTATAGGTGGATCTTGCAATTTTTCGGATAAGCATAATCACATTTCTCTCACTCAATCCAAGGAAAGATCTCCAGAAATCCAAAACTATAAACTCTCCGCTTGTTACCAGTTAAGTAACTAGTCTTAAGCTATATTAATATGTATTTAATGTCTACCTAAGTTTATTGTATGTTTGTGTGTGCCATTTGAGGAAATTAATAAATAAACTAAATAAAGTATATAAAAAGAGTACTTACTCGAGTTTTCTTTCCAACTCTTTCACCTGACGCTCCAAGTCGTTGCGTTTGTCTTTTGTGGCTTTTAAATCGAATTCGAGCTGATAAACTTTTTCCGTTTTAGCATCCAGTTCAGCCTGAAATTGAATAAATAATTAAATTGAATGTGGGCTTCTATGTGGATAAGTGTAAATCTGATGAACTTACAACAATCTTGTCTTTTTCATTCTCCATCTTCACATAGGTTGACTTAAGAGAAGCTATTTCATTTTGAAGGGCTGAAATTTCATTTCTTGATGAGTCCCGATGGGTTCCATAGCTGTTTAGTTGGCTTTCTGCCGATTGCAGTTGCCTTTCAGCTGCCGCCAATTTATTTTGGTACTCGGAAAGTGCGCGTTCTGTTTGATCTTGGAGCATTCTACAAAGAGAACCAAATAAAAAAAAAATGTTGTCCCATTTGTTGAGGACTTACTTTAATTGACTTTGATTTGTTCGTAATTTGCAGTTCTCTTCTTGAAGCTCAAACAATTTTCGTTTTAGTCCATCGATTTCTTCTTTCAGGAGAACAATCTGGGTCTGTGATGGAAGCCTTGCTGAGTTTAGTTCTCGGTTATCGCTTTCCAAGGTTGTTAATCGAATGGTAAGCTCACTGATCTTTTCTTGGTATTTTTGACTGCTCTCCAACTGTAGAAGGGTGGCACTTTGAAGTTTCTCACGCAGGGTATCACGTTCATTGCGCATACGTTCTAATTCGACTTTAACTACGTCCCTTTCACGTTCAGCACGAATGACTATCGCTTGTACACATTCACTGTTGGAAGATTTGTCAGAGCGTGCACTAGGTGCTTGTGGACGAGCGCATAGCTCGGAACGAAGTAATCGGAGTTCATCGTCTTTGGATCGTATTTGGAACTGAAGGAATTCGATTTCCTGAAAAAAAAATAATCAATAGAAAAGGCAAAGACAATTAAAGCTGCCTGAAATACTTATTAAACTGTCGGAATTTAAGAGATCAAGACTGAAATTGACGGAAAATAGCTGATAGGTATAAACATGGATGAAAACACTACCAAAATGCTAAATCACAATGCAGATCTTATTATCTGGGTTGTCTCGGATTCGTTGGGGTGAGATGCTGAATTTATAAAATTTAGAATTGTCGTCGGAGAGAGACAGTGGTAAGTATTGTATATATATGGTCTTTTCTACGTTGTTAATAGAAAGGTAAAAGAGAAAGGGACGAGGGCGGGCAGAAAATTAATTAATAAAAATTGCTATCAAAGGCCTTTCCCATTCTGAGAGAACGAATAAACGAATACAAAAGTGGTTAACGTAAATGGTTTCAGAAAGCCATGTAGACAAAGTGGATTAAGAGAAGTACACTGAAAGCTTAGAGCTTCGTAAAATATACTCTCGGAGAATTGGATCCATTTTCTTTTTGTTTATGTATAGGGGTTTTTCAAATCTGGGAAAATTCACCGTGAGAGAGGGAAAAACGAAAGAAGAAAACCATTTTGTAATTTTTTACATGAGATAAGAATGGATAAGAAAGTGTATAACCTAGAAGTCAAACAGATAATCAAAGTACGAAAAAGAGAAGCTATAAAGTTTGTGGGAAGTGGGTCGGAAGATGATGTAGACGATTTTCTAGAGAAGTGCAAAATTGATTTTTTTTTATAATATACGCGCACTAAAGGGATTTTGGATACCCTTATAATGAAGTAACACAGTGCGGGCATTAGGAAAAGGGATAAACCGATGCACGATGGTTTTAAATGTCTGTAAACTGTAATGTGAGGGAAAAACAGAGCGAGGTAGAGCATGCCACATTCGCGTTGTACGGTTAAGAAACGAATCCTTGTATTTCACTGTACGTCCGAATACAGGCTTAAGGGTGAACTGATGTGCATTTCTAGCATGGCGAGTATTGCGGTTGAAGTGCTGTAGGGGTGGAATGCAACTGGCAATTTCATTTGTGCACTTGTGGTGGAAGTACCGATAAAACAATGACAAGCAGGAGACATTACGACGATGACTAAGAGAGTCAAGTGATTTCGCGATGTCTCGATCGCCAATAAGTTTTACCGCAGGTTTTTGAATCCTGTCAAGTAGCTCCAAATATGTAATTGGAGCACCGGACCAGATATGAGCGTTATACTTCATGTTTGGGGCGAATAAACGCCTTATAAATTTTTCCCAGATCAGAAGTGGTGGAATATTTCTTGCATCGCTTAAGGAAGCCTAGACATTTCGCAGCGTTCTTGGCGACAATGAATATGTGGTCATTCCAACGAAGGTTGTCATTAACACACCGAGAATTGAAAGTCGTTCGGTTTTAGCGATGCAAGTGCCATCCATGGATAATGGTAGAGAATTAGGGTTTCGCTTCAATAACAGCAGACAGCATTGCGTTTTGGAAGCATTAAATTCCACTCAAATTTCTACAAAAAAAAAAAACTGTCGCCAGCTTATCAACTGCGTGCAGATGTAAAAAATATTTTCGATGTGCAGGCATAAAGCGGTCGTGCGTTTTATGAATTCCGCGCTAACTGTGGTTTTATCTCCATAGCAAAGCTGGTCAAATTTGTAATGAAGGAAACCGTTTTTTGTCGGCCTAGAAAAAGCATAATGTGATTCTCTATAGAGAGAGGTTTGCTGTGTTTTAACTGTAGAACACAAAAGAGAATCAAAAATAGGGGCGAAGAGGTTGTGTTGCAAAAGCTATTAAATGGTGTTCGATTGGAAGGTTTAAATGTGAGGTTTAGAGTATGAGCATTTTTAGAAAATTACATTGTGCTTTAATGTAGCACAACAATATGCACTTACTTTTTCCGAACCAGCTTTGTTTATCATCCTCAAGTACTCCTTTTGGAAAAAATCCCTTTCAGATTTTAAACGTATTCGCTCCTCATCAATACACTTATCATCTTTGTTGAATTTATTTACATTTTCTAAGAAGAATAAAAACCATTATACTAAAGTTTAACCACCACATCTTCTTCATGCAATACTTACCCTTTTGACATGAATTCAACTTTGACTTGAGTTTCTGATTCTTTTTCATAAGTTTCTCATTTTCAGCTGCCAACTCAGATTCTAGTAACAAAAAATTAAATAACAGAAAGCTTTTGGTTAATTCTGTGCAAACTCACCCCTCTGAGTGAGTTCATTTAACCGCTCGTTGATCTTCCTCTTGTCCTCAGCAGATGATTTGGAAGTTCCTGCCGAATTTTCTTTGCTCTCAACCTTGCTTTTTAATCTTCTCAAATCAGCCTTCAATTCCTCGATTTCTTTTTCTCGTTCAGCAATTTCTATATTCGCCTGACTTTCGACAGCTAAAGCTGCTTCTTTCAGCTCATCCAACTCTCTATGTAGTTTTTTATTTTTGCTTTCCAAATCCATTGCTCTCTGCATCGCCTCGTGCATTTTATCTTGATACTCTCGGATTTTACATAAGCTTTCCGACTTTTCTCTTTGCAAAAGTTCAATATCTTCAGAAAGAGAGCCCATGTCTTTGTAGCAACAGTCCTTGGTTAGTGCAGCTGGAGGACGACCACCAGTAAGGAGGTCATTTAAGCGACGAATTTCTCTGTCTCGCGATTCAACCTTCAAATTAGAATATAAAAATGAGAGAAGTATGGAGAATACCAAAAAATCATACCTTTCGCTTATAGAAGACAACCTGATCATTGAGATCTTTTATGCTGTTTTCAAGTTTTTCAATTTCAGCTCCGGCTGCTGGCGAATTGCCCGAACCATTTGTGGCTTGCCTGTAGTAGCCCGTATTACATTTTGTGCATTTAATTGGAATACTTTCGCAAAGCGAATTCGGGATAAATTCCCCCGATCGGACTGTGCTAACGAAGGGTTTTTTGCCTAAAAATGAAAACGAATAATTACCTTTGATTTTTTAATGAAGAAAGTAATAATAGTCTTACTCATGTTTACACCGTCCTTTTTCGTTTTCAACGTTTTAGAATCGACCCCTTTCAGAATGAAAGCTTTAATCTGTGCTTGCAGCTGTTGGCAGTGTTCATCAAGGTAGTTCTTATCGCATTCAAGGTTTCTAATTCGCTGACTATACTCTGTAAAGAGAACCAATTTAATATCAAGAAACTACCACTTATTGCACTTTTATTACCACAAAACCTTTCTTCATAATCTTCCTTCTGTTTTATCATCTCCAAATTTAATTGATTACATTCTGCCAGCAATCTGGAATTATCACATTTGTACGGTTCAACTCCTAGTTCCCAGCACGATTTCTCCTAAAAATCGAAAAACTTTAAATATTGATTGAGACACAAATAGATTCGTTTTGTTATGGTATCGTTTGGTGTCTAGGGACACTACAATAATATACCTCACCTCAAGCAGAGTGCTAATTTTTAGTTTGGAATCGCGCAGACTCTCAGTGGTCTTCACAAGGTCTTCAAATAGGACTCCAACAAGTGATATCGCTGCAAGCGGAAGCGGTTGTGAATACCCAAGAACGTCGAGTTTTTGTCGAAGATTATTGTATATGCAATCGGCATTCATTATGAAATGGTTTTCATTGAATTTTTTGTAGACAAGAATATGAAAGAAAACGATGCAAATAAAATCAAACTGGATCTGGATGTTTGAATTTTTAACCAACCACTTGTCTATTTTTTGAAGACGACAAATGTCAAAAATTTCCAGCTGCGAGAGTCGATTTGTTTTGTATGCCGGATAATTTTCAGTGGTGCCAGGTCAATTTGGTAAAAAAATTTAGTTGAAGATTAATTGTTCAAACGTTTATAAGCTTTATGCCATTTTTATTTTTTTTTTTGTCATGTAATATGAAAACTTTTCAATCACACGACCTATATTTAAATTTAATTTTCATTATTTTCATTTAGAGCATACTCGGTGCTTTTTGTCCCAAAAATGAATTAGATTTTGACTCGAAGAATGATTACATATTTTGAACGTCTGAAAACTTCAATTATATTAGATGCGATGAGTTACTCAATAACTTCCATATGGATACAGTCTTCTAATGTTAAATGCTAATTTCTGGAATGGTGTTGCAATTCCGATATATGTTAAAACCAAAAAAAACACACCATCGAACTACTATTTTCAGATTTTAAAACGTCATTGCTGTGTTAGGTTTTCATGAAACCACCTAAGAATCTGGTTGCAATGGTGAGGTTATCGAAGCAAACACACTTGTTAAAACATTATACAGGTTCCACAAGGTAGTTGACAGATTTTCAATTGTGTTACAAATAACCTGCAAGTCACTTTAGAGCCAGTTCGGTCAGATTACTTGAACGATTATCAGGCGAATTATTCGAACATATAGGCATTATTAGCTTAAAGTAGACTTGCAGTGTACTTGCAACTTGAAAACAGTTATTGTTTATTCGCTTTTATTTTTCGATGGCTGACTGATACGTCAAATGAAACCCAGTATGAATGCTTTAACGAGTTTTCGAAATCTTTTTGTTGAAACCTTGGATTTCATTGCGTTGTGAATAGGGTATAACAAAGATGCCTTTTTCTTCAAACTTTCCGCCACAATCTTACAAATTTCGACTTCCTTTGAAAATTCGCTGATCGGGGATACTTCCAAGGCTACAAGATGTGAATATGCAGTTATGTATATCTGAACGAAATAATAACAAAATAATATATATAAGCAGTCTCGTTTTATCCTAGGTTAGGAAAATAATTCCTTCGATGAGGCACTATTTTATTATTTTCTAAAAAATCTGTATAAATAATTCAAATCCACCGAAAAGTTTTGAATAACTGTGGTCACCAACCTTAAAAACATAGTTTTAAGAAAAATGCGTTCAAAGTTTTACCTTAACATCGGATTCGTTCTATATTTTGAGAAAATTAATGAAATTTTTTAAATTCTGACTGTCACTAACCACTTAATTTGAAATGAATTTTTGATGTAAATTCTTCGAAATACATATTAAAATACTTAATCATCTTCACAATATAGATTGAGTCCTCCACAACACTAAAAAAACAATTTTTCTTGGTTTTTCAATTAGTGATCTTTTATATTTTAGTCTTTTTTGCTAAATTTAAATTAATTTTCAATTGAAAAAATACTTTGGCCATATATTTACAATTCAATACAGCATATACCTCTACCAATTACCTTCACATTACTTACTTTTACATATTATTCGTTTTTGTGATCAACTCTGTTCTTATAAAAAAAAAGTAAGGGAACAGAGCTTTTATTGTACATAAATAGTTTAAATTTTAAATTACAGAACACATGTTTTACACCCAAGGGTTAGACTACCGATGATCACCTAGAAGTCAATTAAATCCTTAATTTCATTTAATTAATTGAAATGCTTAGTCATCTTCACAATATAGATTGAGGCCATGTGGTGCAAAGATCTCTCTAGTTTTCTTGTTAATTTTGCTTATGCACTTCTGTGGAAGTTCATCTCGATACCCTCCAACTTGCCCCTTCCGCATGAACACAAATTTTGTCCCCTTTTGGGAAATAGATTTTGTTGAATCATGTAAAACATTCACAAGGTTGTGATTATTGCTCATTGGATTAGCTGAAAAAAAAAACAAAACTGGTTAGCACTCATGCCTTAATTCTGCTTTTACTAGTACCTTTCATATTTTCGAAAGACAAATGATCGATCAGTTGATCAATTTGTTTCTCTTTATAGCTTCTTTCAAGAAATTTACATGTTCTTCTTATAATATCCTTCAAATTTGCGGTCATATCTTCATAAGTAAAAAAAAGCACGTTCTCTACTTCTCGAATCATCCAAAATTCCAAAACATGGTTCCAATAGGAACTATACGAAATTTGATCAGTGAGAAAGGCTTCAGTGAATTCCTCTATACTTCCACTAAATTCATGTATACCTCGGAAGTGATGGAAAAATGAAACAACAGCATCCTTTGGGTTTCTAGTCACGTAAATTACCTAAACCAAGTAAAATCACGCATTTAATCAGAGGAACAGGAAGGCAATAGTATCACTAACCTTACACTTCTTTCGCCAAATATCTCGTGGCAATAAACCAATTGGTAGATGAGACTTAATAACTCTGGGTGAGCTCTGTTCCTCTATTGCTTTGAACGAATCCGACGACTCTACATCTGCCATCCCATTAAATCTACATAACGAAAAGAAAAAATTCTATAACTTGAGAAATTCATTAAAAATAGGTACTCACTCAAAGAATATGCTCCTTTTGGTTATGTCCAATGAATTGGCTTTGTGAAAATCCATGTTATTCATTAGCAGCCAGGTCATTTCCTGTGTCCATGTAGTTCCACATTTTGGATAAGTTACAATCCAAACATCATCTTCGCGAACTTTAAAGTTGGCAAATAACTCTGCACAACTTATATAAAGTTCTGGCATACATGTTGGTTTGAATTGCCAACCTATGGGAAGTTTCACAGAAATACAATCCAACGGAAGGATGCTTGTGAATGCGGTTATTTGTTTGAATTTGTTAAGAAGGGGAGTATGGAGTGCTTTAAAATGAAACATTTTGCCGAGCGTTGAAGAGCAGTCGATCGTCAATTATGTAAAGAGAAGTTATATAATCATGAAATAGTGGTCAAGCCTAGTTGAAAATAAACCAGTTTTTTTTTATTTTCTTAGGGTGTTGTACCGTATGTTTGGCAAGGCCCATTTTTACACCATGACGTACTAGTAAATTCCTTGCCTATTTCGCCATATAATGTATATTGAATACATTCAAACGTTTGAAATTATAAATTGAATTGAAAATTTGATGTTTAAGGCGAATGAAATTTCACAAATTCGCAAACCGTATTAAGGCTACTTAACAGTTCAGACAAATGGAAGTTATTGAATTCAAATAAGTCCATTCACCATAATCACAGATAAGTAATTGCACAGAGAGTCAACTCTGCATATCCCTGAGCTGTTCCCTTGAACTCACAAAAACTTTTATATAATGGCCGCCAAACCCTCTTTTTTTGGTATTATAAACGAAAATAGAAAAGATTGCTATTGAAAATTTAATGTCAGGGAGCGGCCTTTAAAACCCATATAATTCCTTATATGTGTGTAAGCTTCCAATTTGATTAGCATACAAAAGTCTAGTTAATTGCAAATTATATGGTTAAAAACAGCTTAGCTTACGATTGAGGACGAATTGAGTTAAAGTTGTTTATAGATATAAATTCAAATCTGTGATGTAACTAATCTGATTAAAAAGAGATAATGGTTTCCAACTAATCAAGCAAATCCACAAACAACTTAAGCTGTTACCAGTTCATAGATGAATAATTATATAGAGATAGAAAATAAATCACAATTAATTACCTAAGGGGCATTAAAAAAAAATTTCCGCTGATTTTTAAACGCATTTTGCCTCCAAAAACAACGTAAAATGGACAACTACTGGTAACACTACCCTACAATTCTCACTTGTTTAAACTTAATACTAATTTATTGGTACAGAGATACTTCATAGAAATAAAAAAAGAATACTTGTTACACATGGTAGTGAAATATATTAAAACGTAACAGTATGTCATCAGCATGTGTAAATATACCAATCGAATGTTAATTGTAGCGAAGATTTTAATTTTTTTTTTGTAAATATGGGAATGTTTGTTACAAAAAAGTAATTTAATGTCATTTATTATATATGTAGGTGTAAATGTCTTAATTGGTATTGCTGAACATAAAATTTCAAACAATCATTTTGCGTTTCAAATCAATTTATTAATATTAATTTGAATGTCTTCCGACCTTCAACGTCATTAAACAATTATAAAATATTTAGGTCAACCTTTGAAGTGTTTGATTTTTTCGACCGCCTTGTTCTATTTAAATTAAACACACTTTTCCGTCTTTTAATAGTAGGTACAGAACATTTTCTCTTAACTTTAGTTATATCTTCATAGAACTGAAAGTCATCAGAAATGTACCTGGATAAAACAATTGATTTATTGCTGTACAAGACAAAATAATGCACAAAACACCTTGTACCATAAAATACCGATCAAAAATTTTACTGATCCTCAAAAAAAAAAAATCAAACAAAATATATAATTGCTCTCATATTTTTATTATTAATTCTTACATCGACAGTAATCAGTATAAAAAAAAAGCAAAAAAAAAAACGATAAAACAAGTTTTTGTTTTGAACAAACATAAAAAACAATTTAAATAAAACCGGGAAAATACCCACAAATAGTCGAACTAATGCTTAACTTCTAAAACTCGTTCACACACACATTTCAATACATAATCGGCCGCTGTGGCATGCACAAGTTGTAGTACGATTTCTTGTCCCAAAAGTCGCCGCCTTTCCAGCCGCACCATCCTTTCGCCTGAATTGTTTGCAAGTCGTCAGCGCCCGTGTAGTGGGGATCCAAAATTAGAAATCTAATCTGACCAGTTTGACTGCTATAATCGATTCCAATGATGGTGTGCGCCAGTACGCCACCACCAATCATTATTGGTGTTCCTTGCGACTGAAAATGCATCGCCAAGTCAGTGCCCATTGTGTTCAGATCAGCGCCCGATGAGCAGTGTATAATCTTTGAGTCGACATTCAGAAATCCCTGCAAGCACATTGAAACTTCGGTGGAACCAATCCATTGCGATGAGCCGGCGAACGATTGTGGCTTGTCTCCAATATGAACCAAGTACTTCTGTATTTCCAAGTGAGTGGGTGTCTTGCGTTCGGTATATCCCTGCCAGCGGAACCAGGAACACAGCGTTTGCAGCGAGCGATAGGCGCAGCCCCAGCCTTTGTCCTGCATGCCCTGCTGCAGGTAGTGATAGTAACTGTAGTTTCCTTGGACGAGGTACTGCCGAGAATTGGCCAGCCCACTGGGACGCACGCCAATGTGTGTATTTAGAAGCGGTTCCTCAGAGGTTAGTTCATCGCGGAAAATAAAAGAATTTGCCCGTCGAAAGTATGGACGAGAACTTGGCAGGCCAAAGTGAAAGTGCAGCTTCTTTCTTTTTTGCTGCATCGAAGTTTCGTCTTCCGATATTCCCTCGGGGTAAACGCACGTTAGAAAGTGTCCAAACTCTGGCGGGAAGAAGTGATGGCTACGAGGAACCACTTGCGATTGCTCTTCGTCCAGTCTTTCTGTGATAGCGTATTCGAATAGGCGCAGTGATCTACATATGCTCTCAATGAGTATGTCATAAAATCGCGTTAGTTTTGTCTGTTTGTACAAAATTGCCATCGCCTCTACATTGAGGGGAATCGCAATCTTCTTCTCATCCCGATTTAATCGCATGGACATAGCCGCGGGCAGTGGGGCAGTCTTTTCGGAGCGTTCTCTGGTGCTATTTTTAAGTACATCAATGGTGATGATACTGAATTCTGTCGGCGGTGCTTCTTTTGATGGCTTCTTACCCTTTTCCTCGTACCCCATTGAATTTTGTGAAATCATCTGGACAATCTCCGATATACTCGACTCTGTGGTGATGTTCTGTGCTGCGGGAGCATCACCTCCTCCAGTGAGATAAACGTTTGTATTTTTGACATGGAACGCTGTTCTTCCACCGGCTACATTCTTCCTTACGGCATGCATATCTTTTTTCACCGCGTCTACGGTTGTGTCGGTGTACAGCATCAGATTGCACTTGATGCGACTGAAACAAAAATCTCTATACAGCTCCTCGGCTTCCATTACTTCGTAGGGGATTTGTTCAAGTTTCTCATGCATGAAAATAGAAGCTTTCATACCCACAAGGGTTCCCAACTCCAACTGCAACAGAATTGGATTGTCTGTGATGTCAACATCCTTAAGAATCTCACTGATGTGAGCCTCAGCATCAGTGCAGTCGCCAAATTTTACCAGTCCGCAAAGATCTAGTTCTGCGGGAAATTTATACTGAATTTGCTTGTAGTTGAGCTGACCAATTGTAGATTCCACATTGAAACCGAGGAGAATGAGTGTACCCTCACCGTAGAGAACCCCAAATAAACAACCACTGCATTGTTGCTTAATACGTTCGAGTCGCTATGGATGGGCAAATTGTTTTATTATACCCTTGGATGGAAGAAGTGTAAGTTATGTACTTACTTTGAGTAGGAAACAGGATATCTTTAGTTTGGGATGCATTTCTGAGACGAGAATATTGTTAAAACGTTAACGCGTTGGCAAAACGACAAATGGTAAGAGGAACCTAGTTTTGGTCCTCCTCTTTTTGAAGATGACGTTCTGATTTGACAGTTGGTGACGTTTTTGTAAAAAGGTGCAGCCGCAAGTGTTTTAAAGTGCTTCCAGACGATGGCGACTTAAAAGTGGGAAATATTCATGGGATTTTTTTTTTTAAATAAGGGGACAGGGAGACCCGCTGCAATTGATTTTTATACTTTATAAATGAGCTATAATAAATAAACAATAACATATTTGTGCTTACATTATATCTGTAGGTACAGTATTAGAGTTTGTTAAACTTTAAAAACCGAAGAAAACTGTCTGACCTGAAGGTTGTGTTTTTTTGTTTTGATAAATGGAAAAAGCAATTGTAATAAAAATGTTCTAGTTTTTTTAAGAAAGCAAGCCCAGAACAAAACGTGATTGAAAATCCCAAAGACCATTAGTAAACCTATAGTATTATTTTCCAATAGACAAATTATTTCTAGAGCAAAGCACGTTGTCTGTATATATGTGGTTTGGACTTTAAGTGTTAATTTAATTAATGTTTGATTCATTTTTTAACCTTTTAAATAAACCAATTAGAGAAAAGCAGATACAGATTGACAACCATGCCTATTATAAATATAAAAGATCAGCGTTTTACAAGGTTTATTTCAGCTACAGATTGAAGCTTCAGATCGCTTTCCTCATATCGGTTTTGTTCGTTGTTAGCTGGCTGGGTGTTTTAACAGATAGATCTGAGAGAATTTTGGGCTCTCTTGCCCCATTTTTATGTGCTCGAAACTGTATTTGTGTAAGTTTTTGCATGTAAATCAGATTGAATCAAGGAATCCATTTTAAAATCATTAATGTCAAACTGGTCTTCAACCACCATATTTTTCATCAACCAACTCTCTATGGATCAAACCTATTTACAGATAGGAAATTTAGGAGAGGATTTTGCGGGTTTAAGGGGACAGGGATATATGCTGAGTTAACTATCTGGGATGAGTATCACATTTAATTTGACACATCTTATTCAGTTTCTCATGCATGAAAATAGAAGCTTTCATACCCACAAGGGTTCCCAACTCCAACTGCAACAGAATTGGATTGTCTGTGATGTCAACATCCTTTATGAATTTTTAATATGTAATTTTCATCGTCTTTTAAAAAATTATTATTTATTTCCCTTCCATACTTCGGATATCCATTCCACGACATTATTGCTTTACCCCAAGTGCTGACTGTCTATTTTTTTCAGCCGACCTTAATCGTTCGCGCTCAATAATAGGTTCCGTAAATATTTAGTGCATTTGATCTACTTTCTATGTAATACAGAAATCAGTGCGCAAAGTTCTATAAAATTGCAATGTCTTGCGGAAAATACCAACTGCCAAACAGTTGATGACAATGATAACTATGCTACTTGCAAGGGCATCTGCGGAAAAACATTCAATGCAATTTGTGTAGTTTTAAGTACAATAAATACGGTATTAATAAAAGACTTTTTTGACAACCTCTTTTTCTTTTATGATGAGTGCAGTTTACTGTTCAATTTAAGATTTGGATATTTATTTCCTGCTCTTTCTCAACTTTTTTACACTTAAAAGGATTAACCGATAACCAGCCGGATACCACAAGACTATCTCGCGTTGGGCCAGATATCAAAAATTGCGCCGGATAGGCTGGATAGCGGATACCAACCGGATATCCGTTACATCTCCAATTATCATCTTCGAAATATAAAAAAAAGAACAAAAATCCCATAAGCCCATGTTGTTTCATGTACAGATCAAATCAATTAGCTACTTTTAAATCAATTGAAATGTTCTTTGGGCAAATTAAGACTTTACCGACTTTCTAAAACTATTTTTTTCTGTTTAATCAATTATAAAATAGTTGAAATTAAACTACACACAGATAACCGGATTCGATGTTAAACAAAAATATTTATTAATATGAATTTAATATAACACAATGGAAAATGTTTTTGAAACTTGTTTAAAATAAGGTTCTACGGTATGGGTTTATTTAATAAATTTTACTTTTTTAGAAAAAGAAAAAGAAATCGTTAACATATTTTTTATGTTTTGCCAAATAGTCCCATAGCATGGTGGCAGGTGGTGTTGTCATGTTCAGAGGGATCCTACGAACCTTTTCAAAAAGGCAATGGTAATCAACGTTCCCTTACAATCGCGTAAAATAGGCAGGGCTAAAAACTCCTGGATCGCACAGATGCCGAAACACTAGCATTTGATTGGCCTCAATGATGAAGTAATTCATAATCGGGAGGCCTGCAGATATTTTTTGAGGTCGAACCGGCGAAACCCACAGGCAGACTAGTTGGAATGCAGTGATGTCCCTATAATCCTGATCATATCATAAATTTCTCTTAAACGAGTTGAGCTTCTGCTCTCCTTTCCTGTTTATCATCCAGCACTCAGCAAAAAGAACGAAGTAACCAACTACCGTCCCATTGCTAAACTTTCCCACATACCCAAACTCTTAGAGAGTAATTTATACGAAGCCATAAGCTTCCAATTTAAATCCATCATCTCCCCTTGCCAACATGGCTTCCTGAAAGGCAGATCAACTACTACAAACCTCGTCGAGTTCGTCTCCTTTTCCCACTCTACATGTAAACGAAGTCGATGTAATTGCAACCGATTTCAGTAAGGCTTTTGATAGGATATCTCATCAAGTAATCATTTAATAATTTATTTATTTAAAGTTTCGAACCTATATTGTTAAAATGGATTTCCTCTTACATAGAAAGCCGTGTTCGCTTCAGATCCTTCCTCTCGGCTCCTTTCATGGCAACCTCTGGTGTCCCTCAAGGTAGCCATCTAGGTCCGCTTCTCTTTATCCTTACAATAAATGATCTGGAGCGGGTCATTTAACATTCCTCTCTCTCCCTCGACGCTGACGATACCAAATTTTTCAAAACCATTTCTTCCCCCAAGACTCTAGTCTCCTTCAACAAGACCTTGATAATTTTTCGATTTGATGCCTCAAATTGCTTAGAGCTTAACATCGCCAAATGTCAATCTATTACCTTTTCTCGTAAGCGCAACACATTAATGCTGCTTTAAACAGATGTTTTCCTTACCGATTTTAGCGTTAAAGTCCCCGAGTACGATTTTGACTTCGTACTCCGGACCGGCTCCGTAGGCACTATCCAGGTCACAAAACTCATCCTTGATTGGGACTTCAGCTTCATCGGTATGGGCGTGGGCACATATTAGGCTCATGTTGTAAAATGTGCCTTGGATACAGATTACAGCAGGGGGATCGCTTATTGTTTCAAAATCAATGACTTTTGATCTTAGTCGTTTCCCACGACGAATCCGCATCCTAATTTTCTGGTGAATTCGTTGCGCAAAATATCGGTATATTTGTTGACGCCCATTTTAAATGAGACCAAGCCTTGTGCGTACTTTTGATTATGTTTGGCGATATTATGATTGTTCTCCATGAAGATCTTCATGCGGAACTTTTCTTCGGTTTCGCTTTTGTATTGTTTGGAATGGGAGAGCTTAAAAGTATGCCATTCTTCTTTTACAATATCGACAAATGAAATTGCAACGGCAATTACACATAACAAACTTACTTACGTAACGGGCTCCCGACCCGTGAAGAGTCCCTGCCTGAGATACGGCAGCCTTCCACCCTCTGCGATCCCGAGCACGCTGCTTCCAGTTGTCCAGACCAAGCTCTCTGGCATTCGCGATGGCTTGGTCTTTAAAACGGAGGTTCGGTCTTCCTTGTTTTCTCGAACTTGGGGGCTGGGATTCGAAGATCCTCTTGGCTGGAGCGTTGTTGTCCATTCGCTCGATGTGACCGAGCCAATGTAGTCGACGAGTTTTGGCTTTTTGGACTACATCCACATCTTGGTACAGCTCATAGAGTTCGCGGTTGTATCTTCTCCTCCATTCGCTCTCCTCGCACACAGGACCAAATATCCGTCGAAGGATTTTTCTTTCAAAGGATCCAGTATTACCTCTCCTTTCCTGCTTATCGTCCAGCACTCGGCGCCGTATTGCAGAACTGGCAGGATAAGGGTTCTTGAGAGGATGCACTTTGTCCTTCGAGTTAAGAGTTTTGAACTCATTTGTTTTGCCAAACCGAAGTAGCAGCGGTTTCCTAGGGTAATTCTTCGACGGATCTCCACTAAGATGTTATTTGTGGAGTTGATGTTTACCCCGATGTAGATTAACTCCTTAACTACCTCGAAGTTGCTGCTATCAACAGTGACATTTTCCTAGTCGGTGGACAGATGATTGTTTGTTTGTTGATAGCATATATTTAGTCTTGTCCTCATTCACTTCAAGGCCAACTAGCTTCGCCTGTTCTTCAATACCCGCGAAGCCTCTATCACGGCACGCTGGTATCGACCGATGATATTTATATCGTCCGCATACCTCAGCAGTTGGACTGATCTATTGAAGATAGTGCCTTCCGTGTTGACACCTGCCCTGCGCACTATCTGCTCAAGAACAAGATTGAAGAAATCACACGACAGCGCATCTCCTTGCCGAAATCAGGTGCATGTTTGAAAGAGTTCAGATGAGCTGCGTGTTATCTAGTGTCATGCGACACATCTGGATCAGTTTTGACGCGATCCCGAATTCGGCCATCGCCACAAAAAGCTCCTGACGATGAATGATGTCATGTGCGGCTTTAAAGTCGATGAAGAGATAGTGTGTCTCGACTTGAAACTCGTTGGTCTTTTCCGGGATTTGCCTTAGTGTGAAGTTTTGGTCTACAGTTGATCTGCCGGGCCGGAAGCCACACTGGTACGTGCCGATTAGTGTGTTGCAGAAAGGTTTGACACGTTCACACAGTATGTTGGATAGGAAAACAAAAGTACTACTAAAGTGCGCATGGCTTTAGCTTGAGATCAATTCTTGTGTTAACTATAAATCAACTAAACTATAATTATATCGGGAAAAAATATTTTAATAAGAAACTTTCACTAAACAAAACACTACCGACTATCACAAATTGCAAACGGGACAAAAATACCCCAACCTTTTGTTGTTTCTTATATTATCATAATGATGTTTCTTATATTATATATTCATTTCGAAATAAATATCTTGCAAAATATCGATTTGCAAATCATCGCAAATATTTAAAAGTAAAACCACATAAATTGTCTTTGTTTGTTTTATACAATGTTTTAATTCAAATTTACATTACTTCTGGAGAAGAAAACAAACTAAAAATATAAGAGTAATCTACGTACAATAAAATCAATAATATAATGGATAATTATGTTTTGTTGTTGTTTCAGAATGAAACACAGATGTATTGCAGGCTCTGTTTTGTAGCCATTTAAAACATGATATCGATCGATGGGAAATGATACTTGATATTAGAGAATATTTTAAACAGTTAATCCAATTTTTGAAAAGAAAATCAAGCTGCTTGTTCTCTTGACTGATTTTTCTTGTTTCGTTTAAAAATAAATAAATAAAAGCTTTTGCATGAGTTTTTTTTGTTTTCTTATTATTATGATTTTTTTTTTGCTTTTTTCCATTGAAATATATATTTATAGAGAGAATGAAATTCAACGATTGAGAGATCAACGACAAGCGAGAGAAAAGACCTTCAAGAGAGAACGAGAGTTTACTTGACTTCTGTCTTAACGATGCGTACACGTATGTTTATATATATATAACTAGAATATGTCTACCAACAGTTGTTTTATTAATTCTGCTCCCTCCTGAGTGTTCTTGTCGTCATCACCTCTGCATGACAGTTGGATGCGGGGTAGAAATAATTATGTCTCACCTTTGCCACTATCATCGCCATCGGCGTAATCAGACTCTTCACCGTCATCATCATCGTCGTCGTCATCATCTGTTGGCTGATCATCTTCGGTTTCTAGATCAAAGTCATCATCGTAGAAATTTGTCATATCCAACATCGGCTCTTGGGGATTCTTTCGTGTTGGCTTAATGCAGTAATCTTCAAGTGTTGTGGGCACTGTAATACCTTCCTTTCTGGCCTCCGCATTGGCGGCAAGGGCTTGCTGTCTGATGATATTTGGATACTCGTTGTCTTTGCCCTAGAAATAAAGTATACAATTTTACAATATTGGCAATGACTTTTGATCTTAGTCGTTTCCCACGACGAATCCGCATCCTAATTTTCTGGTGAATTCGTTGCGCAAAATATCGGTATATTTGTTGACGCCCATTTTAAATGAGACCAAGCCTTGTGCGTACTTTTGATTATGTTTGGCGATATTATGATTGTTCTCCATGAAGATCTTCATGCGGAACTTTTCTTCGGTTTCGCTTTTGTATTGTTTGGAATGGGAGAGCTTAAAAGTATGCCATTCTTCTTTTACAATATCGACAAATGAAATTGCAACGGCAATTACACATAACAAACTTACTTACGTAACGGGCTCCCGACCCGTGAAGAGTCCCTGCCTGAGATACGGCAGCCTTCCACCCTCTGCGATCCCGAGCACGCTGCTTCCAGTTGTCCAGACCAAGCTCTCTGGCATTCGCGATGGCTTGGTCTTTAAAACGGAGGTTCGTTCTTCCTTGTTTTCTCGAACTTGGGGGCTGGGATTCGAAGATCCTCTTGGCTGGAGCGTTGTTGTCCATTCGCTCGATGTGACCGAGCCAATGTAGTCGACGAGTTTTGGCTTTTTGGACTACATCAACATCTTGGTACAGCTCATAGAGTTCGCGGTTGTATCTTCTCCTCCATTCGCTCTCCTCGCACACAGGACCAAATATCCGTCGAAGGATTTTTCTTTCAAAGGATCCAGTATTAACTCTCCTTTCCTGCTTATCGTCCAGCACTCGGCGCCGTATTGCAGAACTGGCAGGATAAGGGTTCTTGAGAGGATGCACTTTGTCCTTCGAGTTAAGAGTTTTGAACTCATTTGTTTTGCCAAACCGAAGTAGCAGCGGTTTCCTAGGGTAATTCTTCGACGGATCTCCACTAAGATGTTATTTGTGGAGTTGATGTTTACCCCGATGTAGATTAACTCCTTAACTACCTCGAAGTTGCTGCTATCAACAGTGACATTTTCCTAGTCGGTGGACAGATGATTGTTTGTTTGTTGATAGCATATATTTAGTCTTGTCCTCATTCACTTCAAGGCCAACTAGCTTCGCCTGTTCTTCAATACCCGTGAAGCCTCTATCACGGCACGCTGGTATCGACCGATGATATCTATATCGTCCGCATACCTCAGCAGTTGGACTGATCTATTGAAGATAGTGCCTTCCGTGTTGACACCTGCCCTGCGCACTATCTGCTCAAGAACAAGATTGAAGAAATCACACGACAGCGCATCTCCTTGCCGAAATCAGGTGCATGTTTGAAAGAGTTCAGATGAGCTGCGTGTTATCTAGTGTCATGCGACACATCTGGATCAGTTTTGACGCGATCCCGAATTCGGCCATCGCCACAAAAAGCTCCTGACGATGAATGCTGTCATGTGCGGCTTTAAAGTCGATGAAGAGATAGTGTGTCTCGACTTGAAACTCGTTGGTCTTTTCCGGGATTTGCCTTAGTGTGAAGTTTTGGTCTACAGTTGATCTGCCGGGCCGGAAGCCACACTGGTACGTGCCGATTAGTGTGTTGCAGAAAGGTTTGACACGTTCACACAGTATGTTGGATAGGAAAACAAAAGTACTACTAAAGTGCGCATGGCTTTAGCTTGAGATCAATTCTTGTGTTAACTATAAATCAACTAAACTATAATTATATCGGGAAAAAATATTTTAATAAGAAACTTTCACTAAACAAAACACTACCGACTATCACAAATTGCAAACGGGACAAAAATACCCCAACCTTTTGTTGTTTCTTATATTATCATAATGATGTTTCTTATATTATATATTCATTTCGAAATAAATATCTTGCAAAATATCGATTTGCAAATCATCGCAAATATTTAAAAGTAAAACCACATAAATTGTCTTTGTTTGTTTTATACAATGTTTTAATTCAAATTTACATTACTTCTGGAGAAGAAAACAAACTAAAAATATAAGAGTAATCTACGTACAATAAAATCAATAATATAATGGATAATTATGTTTTGTTGTTGTTTCAGAATGAAACACAGATGTATTGCAGGCTCTGTTTTGTAGCCATTTAAAACATGATATCGATCGATGGGAAATGATACTTGATATTAGAGAATATTTTAAACAGTTAATCCAATTTTTGAAAAGAAAATCAAGTTGCTTGTTCTCTTGACTGATTTTTCTTGTTTCGTTTAAAAATAAATAAATAAAAGCTTTTGCATGAGTTTTTTTTGTTTTCTTATTATTATGATTTTTTTTTTGCTTTTTTCCATTGAAATATATATTTATAGAGAGAATGAAATTCAACGATTGAGAGATCAACGACAAGCGAGAGAAAAGACCTTCAAGAGAGAACGAGAGTTTACTTGACTTCTGTCTTAACGATGCGTACACGTATGTTTATATATATATAACTAGAATATGTCTACCAACAGTTGTTTTATTAATTCTGCTCCCTCCTGAGTGTTCTTGTCGTCATCACCTCTGCATGACAGTTGGATGCGGGGTAGAAATAATTATGTCTCACCTTTGCCACTATCATCGCCATCGGCGTAATCAGACTCTTCACCGTCATCATCATCGTCGTCGTCATCATCTGTTGGCTGATCATCTTCGGTTTCTAGATCAAAGTCATCATCGTAGAAATTTGTCATATCCAACATCGGCTCTTGGGGATTCTTTCGTGTTGGCTTAATGCAGTAATCTTCAAGTGTTGTGGGCACTGTAATACCTTCCTTTCTGGCCTCCGCATTGGCGGCAAGGGCTTGCTTTCTGATGATATTTGGATACTCGTTGTCTTTGCCCTAGAAATAAAGTATACAATTTTACAATATTGGCAGGGATATAAAAATGTATCATAATCATATATATTATTTTCGTATTATACCTAGTTCCCTTTTAAGAAGTCATGAGTAATAAGACAAATTAGAGAAAATTTGAATTTTGCACTCTTACCAGTTTTATAATTACAATTTAAAAAAAACACACACACACACTTCCAAGGAGAGATGAACCACAAAGTAAATGTTCTTCGAATAACTTAATAATGGATAAAGAGATTACTAACTTACTTAATGGAATTCCGACTCATAAATAAAAAAAGGCATGCCGTCATCTGCGATCCGTGGAGGCTTGATCTCTTAAATGGAGGTTCGGTCTTCCTTTATGTCTCGAAACTGCAAACTGGGCAGCACTATAATGTGAAGCAAATGTAGTCGACCTATTTTTGGTACATCCACATATTGGTTCAACACATCGAGTGGCCGTTGCATTTTCTATTCCATTTGTTCTCCTTGCACATCGTCTTAGCTGTCCTTTTTTTGTATTTGTCTACCACTCGGCGTCTTATAGCAAAACTACAGGTTACGGGTTCTGTAGACTGTAGAGCATGCATTTTGTCTTTAAGTTTTGAAATAATTTTTTTTTACCAAACTGAAGCAGTAGTAGTTTAGCAGGGTAATTCCTGATGCCAGCTAAGTAAATTTCCCGAATGGACTGTCATACGTGTTAAAGAAGTACATCTTACTGCTTCTGCACTTCTTTCAAAGGAAAATCGAGATTAACTCCATATAAACCCCGTAAAAGCCATTTGTTAAACGACATTGCCTATGGGATTTACATATGTTATGATGCCTTCTAACTCCAATTTATTCTTCTCTCCTGAATACTGGAGATGAGTACAGAACGACTCTTCCCCCTTACTCGTGGGTCCGAACAAACAAATATATAGTATATAAGCCCCAAGCAGCAGCACAAGAACTTAGAACAAACCGATTCTCAAACGATGACGAAGGAGAAGGAGAAGAACTTTTAACTCCACGATCAATCACCCAGAGAAAATGTTTTGTATGTCCAAAGCGAGGGAAAGGTTGATATCAACCTCTAAAAATTAAGACGAAAGACTGGTTAAATAGAAAATGCTTTCAAAATAGAGTGCTAAGAAAAATTGTGAATGCTTCGTGGTACTTTTTTTTGTCTGAAGGTTTGTTCCCCTTCTGACGCACTTATACTCGGTAACTGGTCCATTGTACTTTCAGAAAGCCGATAAGGCCATTTAATAATAACGAGCTTAACAAAGTTTACCACATTTAGCCGTATTTCCAAAGCTTGGTGCCAGAATCTCTGCTAGGCGCGTACATATTTTTTTGTCGCTATTAGCAGGTTTAGTCTGTCTGCCTGAAGAAACGTGCCAACGAATATTATGTCTCTAGGAGACCCAGTCATCAATTGAGACCCTTTCTATGGAATCCGGCAGACTCAATATATGTCAAGGCCCTGAAAAACTTCTTTCGAACCTTGACGAACAAGTTCGTCGGTTAAAGCCACTTAGAAGTGGTTAAAGGATAAACTAATGACTTAAGTGCTTGGCTGTCACTACAAACACATAATTCTTCGAAACATTCACCTGTTCTTCCGAATATAATGCATAGCCATTAGAATATATCATAATCTATGATGCATATATTAGTCGAGGTAGGCTGTTCGTAAATTAAATAAGTTTCATACACTGAACAATATATTGGTGAACTGGAAAGAGGAACGCTGCAGGAAGCTGTGTGATTGCTATATTTATGGATATTAAAAGATCATTCGAGACCAAATGATTCCAGAGGAATAAACGAGAAACTTATATACCATTTGAGAAGCTGACAATGCTGAGATATAATGAATATAAAATTGAATATCAAATTAAGAAAACAAACACGGAACATAATAGTACGCTGTAATACATAGAAGCATGCCGTAGCTGCACGAATTCAATGCAAATCAACTCTTTCGGTTGCAGCACGGCTGTGTTCAATGTTTGGCAGCTCGTATGTCTATAACTATAGGTCCGTTCCTTTACTTAAAAAATCGTTATAATTTGTACGAATTCTTACGAATTTTTACACAATGCCGTTTCTTAACAAGAAAAATTCCAAAAAGAGAGTAGCATGACGAGAGCAAGATGTTATTGAGATATCTACAAATTATTACACAACAAATTTGTTGTAAGTAAGAATGGTAAACCATTCACCACAAGACGGCCAAACCACCAACCAAATTAACCATTTGCTCATCGATGCGAGGCACGCATCTAACATCATAAACGTGCACACTTACCGAGGGACAAACGTGGACTCTGATCATTTTCTTGTTGCAGGTAGATTCAGAGCTCGACTGTCCAACGAGAAGAAGCTGCGAACTGACCAGAAGAAAAAATTCAACGGTGAGTGAGAGACTCTTCAGTGTGCATTCACCTACCACAGACGCCTACCCCAGTGGCCCCAGTATCGCGACGTCATCCAAGAGATAGCCGAAACCACCCTAGCCCCAGAGAAAAAGCTTGTGGTATGAAGATGTGTGCGTATATCGGAAAGAGCTGACAGAAGATGCACACAAGGAAGAGAATAGAGGAGAAAAAGATCCTGCATAGAACGAAAAGAGGCGAGAAGGACATAGAAGAGTCCCGCGATCGAAACAACTTTCGGATATTTTCTAAAAAAGCCAAAAAACTGGCTGCTCGCTTCGAGACCGGAAAAATCTTATATCAAGTTTGGGTGCAGGATAGCATGCAGGATAGGACTGTACCATCAGGTCGATATGCCCCATCTACAAGAAAGGCGATCATATGTCTTGCAAGAACTATCGAGCTAAATGTTGAATATAAGATCCTATCCAACGTCCTGTGTGAACGTCTCAAACCCTTCTGCAACACACTAATCGGCACGTACCAATGTAGCTTCCGGCCCGGCAGATCGAACATATCTAACCCAAAATTTCACACTAAAGCAAATCCTGGAAGAGACCAACGAATTTCAAGTCGAGACTCACCACCTCTTTATCGACTTTGAAGCCTTATATGCGGCTCTAAATGGCGATGGCAGAATTCGGGATCCCGACCAAACTTATCCAACTGTGTCGCAGTTTGGCAGCAGCTCATCTGAACTCTTCCAAACATGCACCGGATTTTGGCGGTGATGCGCTGTTATGTGACTTCTTTAATCTTATTCTTGAGCAGATATTGCGCAGGGCAGGTGTCAGCACGAAATGCACTATCTTCAACAGATCCGTCGAGCTATTGGGATATGCGGACGATATTGACATTATCATCATCGGACGGTCCCAGCTTTCCGTGGTAGAGGCTTTCATGTCTATTGAAGAACAGGCGAAGTTAGTTGGTCTTGAAGTAAATGAGGACATGACTAAATACATGCTATCAACAAACAAACAAACATCTGTCCACCGACTAGGACAAAATGTCACTGTTGATAGCAGCAAGTTCGAGGCAGTTGAGGAGTTTATCTACCTCGATGTGAATATCAAATACCCTAGGAAGCCTCTGCTATTTCGGTTTGGCGAAACTAATGGGTTCAAAACTCCTAACTCGAAGGACAAAGTGCATGCTCTATAGAACCTTTATTCTGCCAGTTCTGCTGTACGGCGCCGAGTGCTGGACGGTAAGTAGCATACTGGGCTCCTTGGAAAGAACATTTTTTCGCGGGATGTTTGGTCCTGTGTGCAAGGAGGGCGAATGGAGAAGAAGATACAACCGCAAACTCTATGAACTGTACCAAGACGTGGATGCAATCCAAAAAGCCAAACCCGTAGACTACCTTGGCTCGGCCACATCGTGCGAATGGACAATAAAGCTCCAGCGATAAGGAAGACCCAGCGTGCCCGGGATCACAGAGAATGGAAGACTGCCGTGTCTCAGGTCAGGAGCCCGTTAAGGAAGTAAGTAAGAATGTAGTAAGAATGGTAAAATTGACAAAACGTCCCCGTTGGCAGTTGATTTGATATTTAAATTTTAAATTAAACGTTGCGGTGTTAGTTTTTTTTATTGTCGCATGCTTGTTTCCCGGTCAATGTGGGTGCAGTGTGAGAGGTTTGCTTGTTCCAATCCCTGCACGTTCCACCTTAAAGTTTTTATTCGCTGCCCCACCTCTTGCGAATGTCTGACAAACATCGAAGATTAAGAAATGTCATGAGCTTCTCAAAAATAAAATATCCGTGCGCAATCGGTATTAAACTGTAGGTCCCTCCATTCGTATCAATAATATATCTTCGCACATACAATGGTTAAAGAAGCTAGGCCTTAGGTCCTTTATGGGCCGTTTGCGCCAAATAATTTTCTTTTTTTTTCTCGGTCAATACAAAGTTTTCCATATTATATCAACTTTGGTAAAATGCTATTTATTTAATAAAACAACATTTAATGGATCTGTTGTAGATAGTCCGAATGGGCGAAACGTAAGCTAGCTTTTTAAGAACTGTGCATGATTGCGTTACCTTTTCCGATTTTTTGTCAATTTGATAGGATCAAGGGTTCCGCTTCCTAATGCTTCTACACAGCGCTAAACAATCACATTATAAGCGTTGCGTAAATTTAGTCGATGTACAGGTCAAAGGACATTATGTAAAAAACCACGGACCGAGTTCATTCTTCATCATATCTCTTCAAGCGGCAAAACAAGATAAGACTTCTAAGTTAAGTGCATTTAGCTAATTAGCCAATAAATTCTTATCTATTGACCAAAACTAGGTTGTTGGAATGTATATCAATATCACGCCACAAACCAAAACAAAACACTTCACTTACCTGAGAATCCCTCCATCGCCTGTACATGACTGATGCATCGACATTCGCCGGTGAATAAGTATTCGGTTCGTTGAGCAACGAAATCACCGACAACAAAATCGTTCGGACATTCTGTGTTGGATTCCATCGCTCGCACGGCAATTCACCACTCTGTGGATCATCCACCGGTGGATGCAGAATTGAAATACACAAATCTCCGTTCTCGTAGACATTTGGATGCCAGACTTTTGTTAGAAATCGAATCGATGGCGGCGAATACGGATAGTCTGGTGGGAATTTCATGTGTGCCTTGAAATAGCCACCCTGATAAAGGGTATCGGGCGGACCGAAAATTGCCACTTCCCATTCGAAGAGATTGTCCTCGTTGAGGAGCTTTACACGGAATCCCTCCACCGGTTCCTCCTGCAGTGATTTGTATTCGAGTGCAAGGGCACGAACAGCTGAGCTGTTTGGTGTCGACATTTGATGGTGTGTCTTGTAGTTTGATTTCCTTTGTGTTAATTGGCCACACACTTTAGCTGCAAGTCGATGATTGCGATGACGAGTCTCCTCCGCTGCTTGTTGTTTCTCCTAAAAAAGGCATGGAAACGGCGAGTAAGTAAAAATAAATAACTCTTTTGTCAATGGCAATTGTGGAGTATGGCTTACCTGAGCGACTCTTTATTAATTTAATGAATGTATACAAAAAAAATTAAATTTCAATAATCATACGGGAACGGGGTGCACCGAGAAATGTAGAAACCGAGCAAGCGAGAAAAGACACACACAAAGAAAAACACACAGAGAAGAAGTGAAAAATATGAATAGGTAGAGATGGGTTTTTGTTTTTTATTTCTGTTTTTTTTTCGCGTTGTGAATTGGAAGCAGCAGCTGGATGATATACTAATTGGAATTAATTTCAAGTAGATTCAAGAATTTGGAATTCTTTTTCGAGTAATTTGTGAGTTAATTTCTGATATGAAACTTTCTTAAATTTTAGGCAATTAAAATAAATTCCTTTTTAGCAGTAGCAGCAAAGAACTGCGAACACAAAATGTCAATGTCAAATAATTGACATGAAGTTGGATGTGGTTATAATATAGTGTGGACTTGAACCATTATTTTTGTTTTGAGTTGGCCAAGATGGAATTTAGATGAGGTTTAATACTGTCTTTTTCGAAAAGTTCTTTTTTAGACTGGCATATAGTTGTTCGGTTCATATATTTCGTGTTATGGTATACACTTACCGTATTTATTAGAATTCACAAAAATGCCTCAAAGCAGTTGCATAGTTATACAGGGTCGTTGCATTTAGGCGGCCTATATACAATGTTAAATAAATTCTTATTTATAAAACATTTTGCTTATCATATTAGTTATACAGTGCTTGTGTCAGATAAAGGCGAAATTTATTACAATTAGTTGCCCGAATTGGTAAACACTACTCAGCTGTTTGTAGAAAAACAAATTGAATGTATGTAGTTGAGATTCGGAAATTTCGTATTAAGCACAACATGCAAACGAAGTAAATATTTTGTACATACAATTTAAATTTAAGTGGCTGCGAATTTTTCGTAACAACACATAATTGAATCCGTCACCAAATCCCTACCGCAATTTTAACACACTAATGATTCCTACACTGTCGTATCCCTGCCACACAAATTATTTTTATTATATTATTCATTATCGGTTGCACATACACTTTAAAATCCTAATTGATAATTGAATGGAACCTTTATTTGTACCAAAAATATAACTTTCAACATACAGCGGTTAAAGAAGCTAAGCTTTTGTTTATTTTGTGCAACTTTTCGCATTTTTTGTATTAAGGCGTAGTACGCTGTATGCATAAGTTGATACCTAACTTTTTGGCATGGTTTACTTTGACTGCCTTTCCTCTACGGATCCGGATGCGCTTGCTTTTAGTTATCTATACCAAGAGCTCTGGTGCCCGCGATGGCTTAGTCATTAACACGAGTGTTCGGTTTTCTTCGGTTCACCAGGGCCATATACTTTTAGAAATTTTCTTGCAAGAGTTTAGTATCTGCTTTCATTGCCTTACCTCGTTTAGCACTCTCCACTCCATATTCGTTGACCTCTTCCAGAACTTGTCTAGGTCTGAAAATTTAAGCCATACTGATACGATCTGATAAGTGTGTTGTAAAAACGACTTGAGTCATTCACACAGTATATTCAAGAGGATGCAACATTTAACATATTCAATTTTATATTGTTGATTTGGAGAAAGGTAATATCAGTTTAATCTCAGTTGGAAACGGAGACATAAACTCAGCTTTCTCTTCGAATTTCTTGTGATTAAAGAAGTTTATTATGCAGAGTAGTGGTGACTCCAGGCAGGGAGAGATAAAAATACCTTTTAAATTTTATTTTTTTTATCGAGATGTTCCAAAATAGAGGACAATTAACTCTCCCTGCGACGTTCCAAGATTCAAGTTTTTTATAATTAATACAACTTGCTTCAATCCACTTTGTCAGGCAGTGCTTAGTTGCTGTTTGTTTTCATATTTACTAATAGTTGACACATATCGTTCCCCGATTTCTCGTTTTTACGATAACTGTATAATTTATAATAAAGCATTCATTGTTGGGCGCCAGTTTAGGTATGTAAATACATAATATATTATGGACTTGTTTTGTGTGTAATCTTTATAAAGATTCTTTTAGGTAAAGATAAGACGAGTTTACAACTATGAAGCAACCGTGATTATGTGAAAAGTAAACCATTTACCTTTAAATGTGAAGCACAACCTATCCTTGTTTATATGCTGCGCATTTTGTTGATTGTACTATTTTGGGGGCCGTTTACTATTGTCCTTTGCAAAATCAAACCTCTCCACTATAATCATTTTGTTGTTTTGTGTGTAATCTTTATAAAGATTCTTTTAGGTAAAGATAATGATGCGCCTAGCATGGAACACGAGTTTACAACTATGAAGCAACCGTGATTATGCGAAAAGTAAACCACTTACCTCTAAATGTGAAGCACAACCTATCCTTGTTTATATGCTGCGCATTTTGTTGATTGTACTATTTTGGGGGCCGTTTACTATTGTCCTTTGCAAAATCAAACCTCACCACTATAATCATTTAATTTATTGTGATAGTTCCATTAGAAAATGTGTGTATTCTACATCCATAAATTTAAACACAAAACAAAAACAGTATTTATGACTTTCTCTATGTGTCCGCGCGCAAAAAATACTGAGAATTAAGAATACTACATAAGGTTTGATATACATACATATATATGTATATACGATGCGCTTTACAAGCTTAATTACAGTCGCTAGATTTAGGAATAAACATTTGTGAATTGTTTGTAAATCGATCGCATCCTTTTAACTTCCCGTTGCTTGGGTGTCGACGCGCTCTAGTTTTAGAATCAATGCTGTAAGCACACATGCACCAGTCTCCTTAGTAAACCACGACATATCTTTTAAGGAAGTCTGTGGCGTCGATGAAGGACCTGGCTGTGATTGCTGCGATGGTTGTGATTGTTGCGGCTGATCATCTGCTTCACGATCAGTCTGTTCCTCGGAAATCTTCTGCTGCGTTGCGCACAATGACTGACGTCGGACGTATACCTCGAATGCAGTGCCAATTGTGTAGCTCTGCATGGCAGCCGTATACTTGTGATGGGAATTGGTCAGCTGTATTGTGGGCGAGTTCGGTGAGAAGTGCAATTCTAGATGTGTCCCCGGCTCATCCTTCTGATTGGGACCGGAATGCGTTTCGTGCATTTGTTCGATAGGCAGAGGCTGACCATAGTCGAGAATAGCTCGAATCTTGTCCACGCGAGTCATATAATACAGCGGCACCCAGTCGCCAGAATCGAAACTCTGCACTGTTCCGGAAGTGTTAACCGCCTGCTGGTTCAGCTTAAAGTACACCCAACCGCTTAGCTTCTCCGAGTTAGTGGCATGACATTGTTGACAGAAGCAAATAGGCTGACAGCTAGACTGAAAAAACGTATGCGGCAACACTAGCGAACTTTTGAAACCACGAACAAGCTTTAGATATTCACAGTCCTTGGTCGAGTCAAGACTAGGTAGCGATTGGATGGAATCAAATTGAGTATCAGCTGGAATGGGGTCTCTTGCGGGCGGCACCGGCGGTTCATCATCGTCGTCTGGGTCGTCATTGGTTGGCGTCTCGTCGGGCACTTGATTGGTGTCTAGATATTGCTGTTGAAGATTTTGCTGAATGGCAACGTTACTTTCATCATTATATTCTAGGAGATTTTCTTTGGAGTTTGTCATTACCGGTTGGACGACATCGTCACAGGGTGGCTCTACCTGTTCCCGATTTGTGTCGGTGTTGCCGCTCGACGTGGAGGGATTGTTCGTAAAGCGTTGAGTGCTTTGGCTGCGCTGGATGTTGAGATTTGTGTTGTGCTGCAGTTGAAGAGACTCACGTAGGCAGCTGAAAAAGAAAAAACTGACATGGAAGTCAGTTTAGAAATTCTAGATCCTTACCATGACGATGATGAAGGACTAGTGTCGTTTCGGCCCTCTTTCGAACGATATTTAATAGACAGATTAATGAGCAGGTTGCCCGTAAAATTTTGCATAACTGTTCGAGCACTTTGATAGAGAAAGAGAAATGGATTAGCTTTGCAAATAAGTTCAACGAGCTCATTACTTACGTGTTTGAAGTGCTGGCACCTTCGGTCTCCTTTTCATGGACCTCTAAGTCAGCTTTCTCACACTGTGGTACACTTCCATCTGCCTCAGTTAATTGATCATGTTCGAGCAGGACTTCTTCGACAATTGGCGTTCCATTTCGCAGTTCTCCGTTAATGATCGAAATTTTTTCGCACTTTCCATATAAATCGAACACGGGATACACGTGGTTGGGCAGACCAGCTGCCAAATCTTCTAAACTATTCTGACCAACCATAATTGCTAGAAAAAGAAATGCAAAACCCACAATGTCATTGAGAAATTTAATAAACAAAGAATCAACTTACTTAATGCTCCAGCATGTGATAACGACATCGTGATCACAGTTCCCGGTTGAATCTGTTCCAGTGCTTCTCCGTATTTCGAAGCTATCCGGCTGCCGTTTATATTGATGTAATCATGAGTGGCCACCCAGCAGGGTCGTTTACAGAGTACAATAGATGTTGGTAGCTGAACGTTTGCCAATTGTGGACAAACGCCAAGAGCTCCAACGCCAATTGTACCCTTCCACTTTGTGTTGATCGCATCAATTTTAATCTACCAAAATTATGTTATTGGTGCGAAATATAATTGGAAATAGTTGGCTCAACTTACACTGATACTATGCCCCTTGCATAGAGGCTTCGTTATGTAAACCAAAGCTTGGTTGAATGACTGCGTTCGAATTGCACAACGATGCTCGTCAGTCAGGCGTATATTTTTTCCATGGAATTCGCTGAATTCGAATGCTTGCGATTCGGAATCAATCGATTCGAGCATCGAGTCCTGTTTATTGAGCGGATCTATGGCAAATTCTAGAGAGTCTTGAAGGCGCAGGCTGCATGGTCGCAGAGGCGAAGTGGGTCCCTGCGATGAGATCACTTGGACGGCCATGGTTGAACCTTGCAGTTCGACAACAACATAAACATCCTGATAATGGAAAGAGAACGTTCGGTTAGAGGAATAGTGTCTGAAGGGATATAAGCAAGTAGGTTCTTTGCTGGCCTTGACTTTGGCTTATAGTGAAACCACGTCAAAGGCGGATGGAAATGAAAGTGACTCCTGAAAGAAACATGCATCTGAATTGA
Organism: Ferdinandea cuprea; assembly: GCA_963576555.1. Classification (NCBI taxonomy): domain Eukaryota; kingdom Metazoa; phylum Arthropoda; class Insecta; order Diptera; family Syrphidae; genus Ferdinandea; species Ferdinandea cuprea. Next base: position 80,515,985 of record OY754960.1, on the reverse strand, counting down.
ATGAAAGCTTTTTCAATTTGCTAAAAGATCGGCTAAGAAAGACAATATTTTGCATTCCGCAAAAATTTGGCCAATCGCTATTTTAGTTTGAGATTTGGTCCTGAGCAAGAGAACAACTAAAGAGTTGTTCATGCAAATCAACTACGTTTTTGAGTTGTTACATGAAGAAGTCAATTTTTTACTGTATTTACTTCGATGCGTAGTCGTTCTCTACAATCTTGTTGAAAAGGCAACAATGAGGGGTCTGCGATCCAGCACCAAAAGTTCTTCATTTGGTAGTGAAACTGAGCATTAGATCAAATGTGTACATGATTAGCTTCGATTGTTATGAATGTTGTGAGTGATTACGAATCTTTATAAAGTACTTATCTGTTATTAGTGCGCCAGATCCAGAGCCAATAGTTTAAAAGAACACAATTAAACGGAAAAGAACATATGCAATAAAAATAAAGAGAGAGAGTGGAGGACAAAAATATGCGCATTTTTTTTTATAACCGTGCAATATTAAGTATTGTGTACCTATCGTCTACTATAGGGTAGGTTCCGAGCAGCGGAGTCATACATATAAATAGAAAGCTTGGTGTATTCTTTTTTAATATGGACTTGACGTTGTGGATATGTATTCAGTCTAACCAGCCTTGACACATGCAAAATAAACACAAACAAAACAGAACGTTCATGCTTTCTGCAGTAAATTCTGTTTCTGTCAACGTTGTTCGTTTCAATCTCTTTTTATACAATTTTGTTTAGTTTAGGGAAAACGTAAACGTAGCTTTCTTTTAGGAGTTTCTTTTTAGGAGTTTCATTTGCTCTCCTAGAATAACTTTGAAAATCTGAGCTTCCGTTTTATTAATCAATGTCCCTTTGGACATCTATACTGGGAGTCACGGTTAAACTGCATAGCCGTCAGCATATGCCTGGGAAGCGATTTTGTTGATTTTGGTTAGTTTTCTAACAAAAAAATTGTTGAAGATAATTATTTTTTTTATTCTGAAGAGAAGAGTACCAAGAAATAGATTTTGCATAGAAAGAAGTGAGCGTTAATATTCTCCTAGTCTAAGAAAGCTAAGCGCTTAAGCAGCATTTGAAGCCAGAATTATGTAGAGATGACCAAGAAGTACAGTCAATGAAGAAGCAGTATTGCCATCCAATATAGATGGGACTTGCGTATCTAAAAAAAAAGCTTAAGATAGCGCTGGCTCTGAAAGCATAACATACACAAGAAGGTCCCAATTGGGAAATTGGGAAGAATGGCCGTCGTTTGTCTTACAAAAGATATGTCTTGTATAGAAACCCTATCCAACTACTACTTCGTGGATATATCAAACCGTTCATTAACATACTAATCGGCATGTACAACATACCAGTTTGCATTTCTGCCGGACCATTAGAGTCCACACAATACATGACGATGGACAAATAAGGACAACAATGACTCCATACCATTATAACGAAGCATCTTTCCAGCGGGTGTTACAAAACGTATATTTAGATAGTAGCACCTTTAAAGAAGCCTAGGAGTACATTTACATCGAAGTAAATATTAATTCCTAGAAAGATAACTTACTGGACAGCCACCGAAGGAGACTTTAGTTAGTGATAGGGTTTACGCCTGCACTGCGCACTTTTGTAAAGCGCATCTCCTTGTCGGTCGATCAAACTCTACATACTTCTCTGTCCACATGATTCCCCTTCAACAGTTTCTGTAAATGCTGCTACAATCCCTCGGACACTGGGTATATCCTTTTCTTTCGACGCAGGATTTTCTTCTCCTCAGTTTTCAAGGTTCGATTTCCTGGCGGTGTAGCGCTTGTTAGTATGCACGTTCTGTTACAGTTTTTCGTTCGATCATTATATCATGGACACCTTTTTTTGGTGGTTGGTAACCTACGGAATTTTCGGTTTGTAGTCGGCGATTCGACCATCTGGTTGCTTGTAGATTCGTATTACGAAGTGCTGTATTAGCCGGCAGCCTGTTGCCGTGTTGCGGAGAATGTGCTGTATTAACTAGTTTCTAAACAACGGAGACTACAAACAATTTGAATCACTCACAGATGCGTAAACAATACCGCATACCGCATCACTTAAAAGCTAAGCTTTCTAATACATTTTACACTGCAAATTATTTAACCTGAAATAAATATTTTGAAAGACAGCATGTGCAGAGTGCAATTTAAAACTTAAAAACAAAAACACTATTTTCAGTGCATTATGGTGAATGCTATTGACTAGAATTCCATTGATTAGTTACTTTTGAGGGCCTGAAGGATTCTCCGGTCCAATGGGTCTTGAAATACACACACAAAAAGGAATAGAAGGTGAAAAAATGTATCGCTTGGATGAGTACACTAAAACAAATGCGACTTACTCAACATATTTGTGAAATATATATAAAAGAGGTTGGAGAAGGCACACAAACACAACTATAACTTACACTGGAAACATTTTGGAAATTAATGTTCATATCCTCCGAGTTAAGCAAGATTCTCAACGTCCTTGTTTGGGTCATTTCGAGAGCAATGCGATCACCAACACGTAACCACTCCAACGATGCCATAGATCTTTGCATCAGCATGGAATTGTGACGAACTTCATTGCCTGACACGTACCATACGTTCGCTGGAATGCGTTTCATGCTGCTGGGAATGTTCTTGCGGACATATTCATCGGAGAGATTCAGATCCGTGATGCCAATGTTGAGACAACCTTTAGAAAAAGAAATTTGTTGAAACCTTTAGCAATATCGAAGATGCTTATTTGAATTTACCTGCAAACAGGGGATTATGGGATACAATTTTCACTTCAAAGGGCGAACCAACAGACAAGGGATGCTCAGAGAAAACTAAACAGCGTGATAGTGCCGCGGACGCTCCAGTTACTCTGGAGGCTACCGTCCAGTTCTGTGAGAGTGTCACATTACCAGAAATGCATGTCCATCTGTGCTTTGTCTCCAGTGGTGGTTGAATCACAGATGTTGCTTGGAAACTCTGCGAGTTCTCACTCGTAGCGTATGGCGCCCGCATGTCGGGCTGCGACAAAGTCAAACTCACCTGTGCGCACTGCCCATAGAGATCGATTACGGCCCAAACATTTTGCAGGCGGCATTCACATGCCGGACCCTGATCCACCCCATCGATAAAGAAGTGAATATAGTCGCCATTTCTCATAACACCGACGCGTGTTCCCGCAGTTAGTGTGTCCAAATCGAAGAGTATGTTGCTTCGGATGGTTTTACGATTTTGGAAGACCATCGACCCGCACAAGATGATAGTGTCCCCCTCTAGGTCGGTGGCATTGGCTGTGAGAATTACTTCATCCGGCCGGCTACCAGTTATTCCGATTTCGATATTTCCCGACCAATGGCGTACCATTGTCTCAAGGACCACTTCAAAGAGCTCTCGCTGACGCAGCGGCCGATTGCTGAACACGATTGCGTCATTGAATTCGGCTGGCGAATTAGGACGACTGGCAGTTAAGCCACCATTTGAAATGCCAGCGTTCTTGCCGTGAATCGAATGAAAACGCAATGGCGGCTCGGAGTACAGAGTTGTGTTTGAAATGGTCGAGTTGCCGGTGTCGGGGCTGCCGCATTCGGAAGTGTCGACAATGCTAGCCTGTGCAGCTTGCCCATAGAGGTCAATGACACCGTAAACTTTCTCAGGAACATTTACAGCAGCGGCTCCCTGATCGACGCCATTTACCCAAAAGTGCAAGGTTCCATCGTCTTTGCGCACAACACCGACGCGGTCACCCACTTGAAGGCGATCGAGATTCTGGCCGTATTGTTCAATAACTGTGATCCCATTATGCATCACCCCATTACCAGTCATCATCCAAGTGCCAGAGCTGCAAGAGAAATAAAGTAAGAAATTATGAAAAAATACAGTACATTTGCACCTACCGGACATTTGTCATCGTAAAGGGAAAATCCAGTTCTTCGGCGCTATGCGTAGTGACGCCCATCTCAACGGATCCTGCCCACTTTGTTACAACACGCTCCAAACGAACTTGAAACAATTCATTCGGGCGTAAAGGTCGCCTTGTCAATACGACGCCATTGTTGAAGTCATCGGAAGCACTGAAATAAATTGCCAATTAGCCAATTCCAGCGAATAGAGTAAACAACTAACTTTGGCCTAAGAGCAGTTCGTCCACTATGAGTAACGGTAGCCTGAGATCCACACACCGGATGGAATGTCAGCCTATCGTCGTTCTTTCCAACCCCACTGACAGATTCTATTTCTGGGCTTAGCGCGGTCGACAACTCCTGGTTGCCAACATGGCCACCACCACAACTTGAACTCGAGCTGGTTTGAATCGACATTAGATTATTGCGCCTCGTTACCAGGTTCTGCTGCTCCCGCTCATCACGATCGACAATGGTCACCTTAATAGTCATTCCATAAAGATCAATAACTCCCCAGAGTGTCTGGGCGACCCTGTTAGCTGCGACTCCTTGGTCCTGCCCGTTGATGAAATAGTGCAGATTTCCATTAGTCTTTCGCATCATTCCGACTCGATCGCCCTCACGCAGCTCGTCCAGATTAAACTCCCCATACTGTCGGCGAGTGCCCTTTCCGTTGGTTAAAATACCGCATCCCGACATCATGATCGTTCCGCTGCGCATGTTGGTCATGGTTGCGGGAAAATGCAGGGCAGCAGGGTTGTGGGTTGTCACTCCAACTTCGATGGACCCGGACCACTTGTCAACGAGCTTATCGATGCGAATTTCAAAAAGTTCATTGTCCTTCAGCGGTCTATGAGTCATAACGACTCCGTTGTTGAACTCATCCAGCGGGCGACGTCGCTCAGCCGACCGACAATTGGGCGAAAGCTTCACCAACGACCCACAACGAGTGTGGAAACGCAAATGGTCATTCATGTCAAAGTAGTCACCGAGGTTTGTCGCCGGCTGAATGGACGTCACGCATCCTCCGCCATTAGAGCTCACAGTGACGTCGACACACATCGGAACATCTATATTTTGCACGATTTGCGTGGCATCTGATGTAAAGTCCTAAAAAAAAGAACCGCTTGAAATCTTTAACAAATATATTATTTACCAGGCTTACAGTCGATTCCGTTGGGCAGATGGACACCTGGACACAACGTCCGTACAAGTCTACCAGAGCGTAAAGGGTTTTCGGTAAATTTGTGGCAGCAACACCCTGTGGTTCGCCGTTTATATAGAACACTAGTTCGTCCTGAGACGTCCTAAGCACTCCAACTCGATCGCCTTCATTCAGAGTTTCCAAATCCGTGCCATAAAACTCCACCAAACAGAAGCCATTGCGACGTATATCTATGCCGGACATGATCCAAGTACCATTCCGCATTGCTGCCGCACAGGAAGGCAACTCCAATTTGTCCGGGCTCTCCGAAGTAACGCCAATCTCTATACTTCCTCCCCACGAGTGATTCTAAACCGATTCGTTAAGCAGTTTATTAACAAGATCTACTGACACTAACCTTTTCCTCGATGACCACTTCAAAGAGAACATCATCTTGAAGGGGTTCTGCACTGAAAACCAGCGCGTGACTAAAGTCCCGAACGCTCCGCATTGCTGTTCGATTGTTGTTGGTCAGAGTTATTCGTCGGCCACATCGTTGATGAAAGGAAGCCATTGTGTACGCGGAAAGACTATTTTCCAAGATTAACCTTTGTTCCGCTAGCGACTTCTGATGTGGTAAAAAACAAAAAAATATTTTCGTCCTTTTTTTCTGCGCTGAACGTAGATACGATGTGGAAACTATTAGATGAATGTCATAACGAGGATGAGAAAATAAATTGTGTACATGCGTATTGGGGGAGTTGAAATTTGTTCACAGTTCCATAGTTCAGAACAGTAAATTTGCTAGTACATTCTTTAAACAATTTTACGTATGTTATGTTTTTTATGACTACGCGCTGTTTTTTCGTTTTCGGAAAATTAATTAACCATACCGATCAAAAACGAAACACACCCTATGCAAATGAAATAAACAAAACCACAAGTGACAGTTTCACAATTGTTGACAGATGTCAAATTTGTCAAACAGCTGTTGAGTAAGGGTGTGTTAATTAAGAGTGCGTTACAATTGCATTCCACAAAAAGTAATAAGCTAGATTTGAAACAATTTTACACTTCGTTGCCAACAAAAGATAAACCGAGTTTCCATGAAAAAAATTAAGCTCGGGCAATCACTCTACTCTGACGCTAACTTTTTCTTCGATGACCACTTCAAAGAGAACATCATCTCGAAGGTGTTATGCACTGAAAAGCACACATCAGTGTAACGATTATGTTCCAAATTTTAAAAACGAATATCAGCTGTTCATTGAAATCGATTTCAATCACTGAAATAATAAAAATAGATTTAAAGAAAAGTTTAAATCAGAATTATGTAATTTCGTTTGTAGAGAAATTCTATAATATGATTAGCTTTATTTTGAAACCATTAAGCCAATATTTGTTTGCTTAGTCGTCTTAAAATCGGAAAACAAAATTTTCAATGATGCATTACAATGATAGCTATAACTATTCCGAACGTTGAACAAAGGAATATTCGTAAATTCTGACATTTCATTCACGTGACAATTAAAAATGTGTTAAAATTTAATTAATTTTTGTTGGAAAAAGCCAAGGAAAAGACTGTTTTATTTATACATATAAACTCGAGTCGTTTGTTTGTATTTTCAGCTGATATACTACCACTAAAATATATGTAATATGTTTTACTATTGACATACCTAATCCAAATTTTACAATCTTTGAATTCATAAATCGCCGCAATACTTTGCTTAAAAAAATGTTTTAGCCATGACCCTTTGGACTTCAAACGCACTCATTTCCAAATCTGTCATAAGCGGCTAATCATAGAAATGTCAGTAGAAAATTCAACAAAAATGTATTAAAAGAAAAAGCATCTTCTGAAATCAATCGTGTTTGTGTGTTTCTTATAAGCAAAAGCAATATAATCAAACAAATGCAAGAAGAATAATAAAAACGCAAAAAAATGTCTGAACTCAAGTCGGGTAAAATAAACATACTTCTTCCAAAACCAGAGAATCTCGAGTGCAAAAATTTGCAGGACTACTTGAAGACCCGCTCGCATGATGTCCTGGAAAAGCTATACAACTATCCGACCATTTGTTTAGCTGTTTATAGGTGAGATAACTTAATTTCGAATTTCGACTACTCCAGTATTCTGATTGTGTTTTATATTTTATAATTTTAGAGAGCTACCCGAAATAGCCCGGCAGTTTGTCATTCGCATTTTGTTCGTTGAACAGCCTGTGCCACAGGCGGTTGTCGCCTCATGGGGGTCACAGCACTATGCCAAGTAAACAAAAAACCATTATCGGTGACATCAACAACTTAATGCTTTGTAAAATTCCAGAGAACAAGCAGCATCCACGTCATGTCTAACAGAGTTGAATGTTTGGCGAGTAACAGCAATACCTGGAGGGCTGTCAGCATGGGAACTATGTCCCACATTCAAAAAAAATCTTAAGATTGCACTTCTTGGCGGAGGAAAACCATGGTCGCTGTCTCATCTCTTGGATCGCGACGCAAAGCCGAGGGATGTGGCTTTTCTGGATAACTACGCAATGGCACGCTGGCGATGTGTGCTCCACTACATGGTTGGTGGTGGAACAACAAGCAAAGGCCAGGATAGTGAGGGCATTAGTCCCGATGCAGTACGGATTCTTTTGCATGCAAACTTAATGAAACGAGACGAACGAGATGGAACTCCTAGCATTACGCGGCAAGGATTTCAATTTCTCCTCCTCGACACGAGGTCACAGGTGAAGTTGATTAAAATTCATATCAGGTTATTTTCTTCTACTTGTTTTTTGCTCAGGTATGGCATTTTATGCTTCAGTACTTGGACACCTGTCAAGAGCGCGGCCTCAATCTCCCCGAGTGCCTCTCAATGCTTTTCCAACTAAGTTTCTCCACTCTGGGACGCGATTACAGCTCCGAGGGTCTTAACTCTAAGATGCTAACCTTCCTGCAGCACCTGCGTGAATTCGGCTTGGTATATCAGCGTAAACGGAAGGAGGGACGCTTCTATCCCACCCGCTTGGCGCTGAATGTTACAAACAAACACGGGCAAGTACCAACTATATCTACGGAAGCTGACAAGAGCCAAGATCCTGGCTATATTGTAGTAGAAACAAATTATCGGGTGTATGCCTACACAGACTCCAACCTTCAGGTCGCCTTGCTGGGCCTATTCACTGAGCTGCTTTATCGATTTCCCAACCTGGTAGTTGGTGTATTAACACGGGATTCTGTGCGGCAAGCTCTGCGTGGGGGCATCACTGCCGAGCAAATTGTGAGCTATCTGGAACAGTACGCCCATTATAATATGAGAACAACAGAGTCTGCGATTAATTCCAAGTCTCCGTTGCCACCGACTGTCGTCGATCAAATAAAGCTGTGGGAGAACGAACGGAATCGATTTGTGTACACCGAGGGCGTGGTGTACAACCAGTTCCTGTCGCAGGCAGATTTTATTACTTTGCGTGACTACGCTCAGTCGATTAATGTTCTTGTCTGGCAGAGCGAACGGACTCGAACGATGGTGGTTACCAAGAACGGGCATGATGATGTTAAAAAGTTTTGGAAAAGGTATTCGAAGAGCGGTGGTTAGGGTAACAATTTGAAATAAACAGAGAACTGCTTTAAGGATTTTATTGGTTGCTTATTTAGCCTGACATGGGAATCGTTTAAACGTTGGAAAGTTGCTTAAATTATCAGAAAGGCAAATGGCGTCCTAATAATTATTAAAAACTATTGCGTATTCAAGAGGACAGAAGAATGCAATTTACTCTGTATAATAACTCTGTTGTGTTTATAACGCAATTTGTTGATGTACTCGTTTTTACGTGTTTACTTCAGAAGATAAATAATTCTCTCTTTCTCTGAGGATAAAACGTTATTCAGTATTCTGTTCAAATAAACTTAATATTCACATAAGTTTCGTTCTATATTATTCTTCCAGAATACTTATTATTGTACACGAATCTCTTGTTATTCTCTAAATAATTCGCAAATAACTCCAGTTTCTTATTTATCAGAAACTAATTTGTCCACCTATTTACAATTCAATATTTATCCTAATTTATTTCCAAACGTTTACAATTTTGTGTCGCACTTCCTTATCACTATTTAAAAATAAACTGAAATAACACTTCACGTGCGCCTCTGCATACTCAATAATGTAATTGAAGAAACTACAGCTTTTCGAGCAGTGAATGTAGATGGTTCGAGAACTGGGAAGGAAAGGTCTACAACGCTTTTCAATAATTGGAATTAAGCAAAGACTCTGAACTGAGGTAAAGGCAAGAACCAAAACGGTTTAAGAGCAAGTGACGAACTTCTCATAGATGAGGCCACACGACAACACTATATTATAACCCACAGTATTCCAATCGCAACACTAATTCTGGTGACGATGAAGGATATGGAAGACATTTAGTATACTGATATAGACGGAGAGGCGAACGGCAGATGACTTTGCTTAACTGATAAAGCTCGCATTTAGAAATCTAGCATTCTATATGACTACTTAAACAATTCAATAGCGCTTGTTCCATACGAGAATTTACATTTTCTTACAAACGTTTTTTTATAAGTTAAGGCACAACTCTTTAAGATTTGAATAATTAATAAGGGCTACCCTTATTACTTTTATAGTAATTTAAAAACTCTTCTAATTTTATTGCCTTATAATAATAAGTATGTGACATTTGTTATTAGAGTTTTGAAGAGCTTTTTGTAATTTCTTGAGCATAGCTGTCAATATATATTGTATGATTTGACAAAAATCAGAAGGGTTTTTACATATATTTACAATAACCTGCCTACTGCATTTTATTTGTTATAAAATCAGCAATAATACTAGCTTATAACCAGCATATTTTATTTTAACTATTTAAAATTTCAAAAGTGATTTCGTAGCACTATTATTAGTAAAGTTACCTGCAAACAAATACCAATTATTTAAAGCTAATAAATTGTAAAAAATCTTTTGTATAGACCTAGCTGTAAGTAAAATAAAAGGGCGTAAATAACATTTTATTTTTTAAACACTAAAATTGAAAATTTTTTTCAGAATATTTATACAAAACTTTTTGTTCCAATGCAAACTATTTCTATATTCGATACTCGTCTTTACTATCCGCATCCAACTTTGCTTGACTATTGCAATAACATTTGACAGATAGAAAAAATCAACCCAAAACAACTGTCAAAGTGTCAATTCCGAATACAATTTTTTCTTCCCTATCTCTCTGAGTCATTTTCGATAAATTTCTTTCTTTTTTAGTGGAAAAACGAATAGAATTCTTTCCATTTCGAAATAATAAGTTTTTCTTCAACAATATTTAAGTTGTACATATACAATAAATATATTGAGGCTCCAATCGTTTTTAGAAAGTTATTGATTTAACGACACAAACAATTGACAATGAACGGTTATTTGTTTACGACAAAGTGAAAAGTTTTCCAAATAAATCGCAAACAATAACATTTTTTTTTCACAAAATGTTTTTAAATCAAATACTAATTCTCTTGTCCGTGGGAGTAGTTAATCTCTGCCTAACCAACGATATTACCACCAAAGTCTTTGGCAATGTGCGGGATGGAGTAGTAGCAGCATTTGGTGATTTCAATTCCGATGAATTGACTGATGTTTTCGTAATACGCAATGACTTTACAACACTCCAGATATTATTGGGTAATTTATTTTTTTATTTTTAAGTGCTAAGAATTTTATGGACACGGATTTTAAAGCATTGCGTGCGTCTTAAGAACTTAGTAGGTTACATGTATACGGTTGGTATAGTTTGCCTACTAAATATGGTATATAAAGTATCTTTCAGAGCAACGAAAAAAACTAAAGACTTGTCAAAGCCTCTCTTCAAATACTTTCTTACAACACTTTAACAGCGCCAATTTTAAGAGAATGGAAGGGGCAGTGACCATTGCAACAGAAAACAGAGTTCTTATTTAAAATATTACCCCCTCTAAAATACATTTCTCTCAATTTTAGGAGCCGAAACAGAGCCTTTGCTACGTCCGGGTCCTTTCTGCGTATTTAGCAACAAAGTAATCACCAGCGTCGTACCAGGGGACTTTGATGGCGATGCTCTTATGGATGTCTTGATTACTGCTCGCGGGAAAAGAGATAACGGAGACATTTTAGATGTTTACATCAACTGGGGAGGATCCGATTTCATCACATGTGCCAACGAATCAATTATATCAACCAAAGGTGAACCGCTGGCAATTGACTACAATCGAGACATGATTATCGATCTCTTTGGCGTCGATGAGACAGGACAACGGATGTTTTGGATATTCCAGAAGAATCGTTTACCACCTCAGACCGAGAAACAATACCCGGCTCCAGATAACCAGAATGTTGGTGCTGCCATTCAGATACCACATGCCAATGCGTACTTAGACCTTAACCACGATTATACCGCTGATCTATTCGTACAAACGGAAAGGTTCTATGAAGTGTGGTACGGCAAGACTGAGGAGCAAGGGACCGGCTTTCTGTTTGGGCACAAAGTCGATCTGAGTATTGTTGGCTCGCCAAAAACACACATCGGCCAGAGTATATTCCTTGATGTTGAGTTAGAAGGGGTTCAGAATCAAATCCTGCCGATGTGCTTCCGCGATGAGTGTGCAAATTCCACAATACTCGTCCATGATGGCCGTAACTTTCGCGATATTCATGTGAATTTCAAGGATCCACAGGGTGTCCAGTGGGGATTTATCGAACCAGTTGAGGATGATGTGTATTTGAAGACCATCACTGCGCGAGGTGGCGACTACAACATGGATGGGTATCCTGATTTGTTGGTCACTCTAAGGACGATAACCGGGCCGAAGAGAATGCAGACATTCTTACTTGAGAATGTTCCTTGCACCATGTGCAATCGTCCGTTGAAGCGGACGTTCGAAGTAAAATGGAATGCACTGTCACCGATGGGCAATAACACTGTTGCCGGAACATTCTATGATTTCTACCAAGATGGTAAACCAACGCTCCATAGTGTTGCTAAAAATATTTCAAATTTGTTTCTTACTTTCAGGTGTCCTTGATGTCATTCTTATTGAGAAGGTAAACGGCAAATATCGTCCGCTTGCATTCCGCAATACACTGGACTATGATGCTAATTTTGTCAAAGTGATTGTCCTCACCGGTCTAATCAACAAGAAGAATCCAACCGAAAAGACGCCGCTCGGCCGGAAGAAGCGCACGTATGGCACCAACCTTCCAGGACCTCGAATTGAGTACTTCACCACCACTCAAGAGGGCGACATTCAACGTGGTTCCAGTGTACAGCTACCACAGTCTGCATATTTCTCGCTCCAGTTGCCCTATACCATCTTTGGTTTGGGTCGGACGCCGAATTTCGTAGATTCACTTACTGTTGGACTGGCAAACAAGTCACGTACATGGACACAGCTCATTCCAAACTCTCAGATCATTGTTGTGCCCAAACCAATTGAAGAGCCTCAGCGCTGGAAGGCGCAACTCTTCGTCACACCCAGCAAGTTGATTTTGATGAGTGTGGTTGCCCTTGGTGGCACCTGCTTGGTCATTGTTCTCATCATTCTTGTGCTCTACATTAAGGAGAAGAAGGAAGACAAGCAAGAAAAACTTCAGGAGGCGCATCGATTCCATTTCGATGCCATGTAAACCATTGAGAAGGATCGGCGGCACATTGTTTGCGTGTGTGTGTATCGTTGTAGTTCGTGATAATACAGAATAATGGTTATTTTCTCTTTAACTGTTATTAACTGTTTCTTCTTATTATTTTTTATTTAAATTTTACTCTAAGAACCGATAATGAAGTCTTCAAAACTCATTTATCAAAATTTTTGTTTGAAAAAAACCAGACAACTACGGATAGGAAAATTAATTAATAAATTTTTAAAAATTATCTAATTCAATAATTTGCGTTGTTTTATTTATTGCAGTTTATACCCTACCCTAAAGGCATATTAATGTTGGCACATAGTTTGTAACACTGCTAATTATCCGTTGTAGACACCTAAGTGTACAAATTTATTTGATATTAAGTATTAAGACAGTCATGAAATAAGAACACACTGACCTCAACAAGTTTACCATATTCTGAAGTTTTTTGCGTGTAACGTTTGTTTTTTCATTAACAGCAGTGGTGCTTAGTTTACCTTCAAGGTTACCACCAGGTCCTGGAGAGAAAAAACATTATAATGCTTTATCTTAGATATCGTCAGCAAGTGTGGGCAGAATTCGTCCGTGCGCAATTTGGAGGTCTTTCAATTTAAGCTAGGAAGCTGAAATTTGGACCACTACCTCACCCACTGCCACTCCCACAATTTAGAAAAAAACGTTTTAAAGGTAAAGTTAAAAAGATAGATTTTTACAATTTTTATAAGATACATATATAGGCACTGTCCTCCTTCATAAGTTTTGCCATGCTTACTTGTGTGCATTTTGCACTAAAATTATAGTTTCTTTGAAAATTTGTATAGAAACCGAAAAGAAATGTTTAACAAGATATTTAGCAAATATTTTTTCCAATATATCAACCGACCAAATTTTTGGTCACGCTCACTTTTTGGGCAGGTTTTTTTTTATATATTGAAGATTTTCTTATAAATTTCATATAAACGCCTTTTCATTGGAGGCATATAGGGATATGGATGGATATCATACTGTTCGCTCGAAGCGGGCTGTAGACGTTCCTTATATTTTACCTTAACCTTATACATATTTATATTCGTTTTTTGATTTGTGGCTAAATCGTGTGATTCCTGTTCAAATCAAACATCATTAAGAACTAGAGTAATGTCGATTTTCATTCACCCATTCGCCATGTTGGAACTGTTCCAACTGTCGACATAAATAGACTCTAAACTCAGCTCATTACAGCTGCAGTATGTTTTGGTACTACCTCATCAGCACGTAACATATTTCGATGCAGTGGCAATCAGATAGAGGTCCGACACACTTAGTCCCTTCCTTCTCCTCATCAATGCAGCTACGAAAAAACATTTAAATAAGCGCCCAGGCTGCTTGCATGCCTGCCTATTAGACAGAGTCCAGTGATGACATTAATTGTAGCACTAATGTGCGACCTAAGGCCAAATCTGCTTCGTTGCCAGACAAGTTGTGCCACCTGTTAGTTTTTTCTATTGCATCTGGTTTTAACACGAGCCTGCAAGTAGAAACTGGTATGCCTAAAAAGCCTTGTTTTAGGCAAGATTTAGAGTATGGTTCTAAGTTTGGGGAGTTCGTCAGCCTTGCATTTCCATGGAATGTCACTATGTTCCTTATTGACCGCGATTCAATCCACCAGTCATATGCGGCATCCAGACATCGGCGGCATCGAAGCCGTGAAGAGTGTGCAATTTGAAATGGGGAATTTCTTCCCCATTTGTTCTTTTTATGTATTATATATGTACTTATTAGCAGATAAGTACATGGATTTTAAAAAAGGGTAAAAGAGTTGACACTGGTCAAGTATTGGTTATAATTTCAATTGCTTTTATGTTAATACACGTGGCTGAGCTGCTTACTCATAGTATTGACTGGTTGTATGAAACTACTTACTCAAGAACAGGTGGATAAAATGCTTATGTGACAAAAAACAAAAGTAGTTGAGGGTTTTTTTTGGCACTGGCATGATTTTCGCCTTTTTCTAGCTATTAATTAGCTGAGACATAATATAAATATATTCTCGTAGCCCTTTTGGTTACAAATGAAGAGTAAATATATCATTTACTACCCTATTTACTACCCTATTCTACAAATTTCTGCCAGCGTAACTCTTTTAACTTATAAGCGTGAATGCATCAAAGCATAAACGAAGTATGGGTCAAGATCTCAAAAAAGGCGATTTTACGTCCTGCAAGAACTATCAAGGTATATCCCTGGTAAATTGCACATATAAGATCATATCCAACGTGCTGTGTTAACGAATCAAACTTTTTGGCAACATACTAATCTTCACGTATTTGTGTGGCTTAGAAAATATATACATTTTTTCCACTAAGACAAATCATGAAAAATTTCAAGTGTAGTCATACCATCGTTTTATTGACTTCAAAACCGCATATGATAGCATTCACCGTCAGGGGCTATACACGGAGTTGGCCGAATTTAGGATCCCGCCAAAACTGATCAATACTGTGTCGCGTGACGCTGGAGAATACGCAATGCTTATATGCAGTTTGGCAGCAGCTCGTCTGAACTGTTCCAAAAATGTACTGGATTTCGGCAAGAGGACGCGCTATCATGTGACTTCTTTACTACTATTTTGAAACAGTAGGAAGCAAGTCTTGTTTAAATAAGTATACCATATCCTTAGCAGTTAATTACAATATTTAAAACAAAATTGGTTCTCTACACGCTACCAAAACAAAAATGTCCCAAAATGTCTTCGATTTTTTAACCTTCACCGATTGCCCTCTTTCTTTTCGTTATTCCCAATAAGGCAGTATTCACGACAAGGTCATGCTATTCCCTGCAATGGGACCAACAAAATTCATTACCAAAATAATCACATCTTACTTTTGACATGTTTATCGCGAGACAAGGACAAGTAACCATAATGTGTATGATTCCGAAAAACAGTCACAAAGCAGAATAACAACAAAAATAAATAAATAATGTTATTTGTGAATAAACAATCTTATTGAATGGCTCAGCCAGAACTACAGTAATTATTTACACTTATCCCATGTGGGTGGTTTCGTACCCACTATCAAGCTGTCAGTCGTCAATTGTTGAAGGTGGTAATTATCTTTGGGTTGTTAGTAAGTCTAAAAAAAGGCGTAAGGATGGTTAATAGGCGGGGGGTCCGCTTTGATTGTTATTACTTACAAAAACCATTTGTTAGCGGTTAGGGTTTTTTTTTGATAACTTGCTGTGATTACATGCAAATAAGTATATAAATTGTTTTGTATTTATAGTGGTTGCAAGTAAGTGTGAACTAAAAGCCATGCAATTGGATTTGATTGTAGCTTATGATATTCACTTTCCTAGTTTTACTGCAGATAGCAGTATCACTTAAAACTATTGCAATTAGGTGCTTGGCAAAATAATATCGACTAACCGCAGTTTTGTCTCGCTAGAGATAGCAAAAATGCCGCAGACTTTTCACTTAGATACATTCGGTCAAACTAGTGTGGTCTGCCTTCAGCCCGAAGAATCGTGCCATCGAATATTGTGTCTATTCTTAAAGTTGGGAAAAGTCAACTCGAAATTTGTACCCAGCCGAAGTTCTGGACCATTGAATAAGATCACCTTTACATTAGACTGGAGTCTTAGGTTAATTATCGCACAGGCTCACCGTCATGGCCTTCAGTATTGTTCCCGTGAAATAAATATCATAGAGAACCTAATGGCTGTAAACCAGCACTCAATGTGCGAAAACCGCGGGAATTCACACTAACTCATTCGGGAAGGGCATGGATAACTCACAATATACCAAAACCATATGTTGTCCAAATTAAAGCCTATCACCTTCTGCAATACGAATGCAATAACTTTCTCTTTAGTATAAAAGTAAAAGTGTCCTTAAAGAATTAACACACAACGTGATATAGAAAACTTTGATTTCTTATATTTGAAGTGGCAGTTGGAATAAATTCTGTTTAGTCTACCTATGTACGCTTTCCAAATAAATGATATTGTCTAAATATTTTATGACTAAGAAATTATTATATATAATTAGGTGATTAGGAAAATTTCCTTATTAGGTATTTTTGATTAACATCAGTCTATACGCAGATCAAATTATATAAGATTGTTGAATTCACCCACACGCCAAAGTTGTTTAATTTTTTAACATGTCATTGGGTTAATATTTTATATACAAAATATCCACTTAAATAGTTGTGATTCTAATTTTATATGCATTTTGCTGTACAAACACGTAATTGTCCTTCATTATTCAACCTTGAAAAGTAATAGCATTAACAAAATTGCTGTTTAATTTTGTGAAGAAGCAAACAAATAAAACGTTGAATTTGCAATTTTATTATCTAAATAGTGGAGTGTTGTTTTACTTTAGTACTGGCAATTTGTAAAAGCGTTCAAACATGCAAACGGTTATGGTCTACTTGTGGAACTTTGCTTATTTGCTTATTAAATCTTTAATGGGATTTAGTAGGAAAAGAGTTTTTAAATATTAGAAGATAAAATGGCTAAATATCTTGATATCATTTCTTAATCGTTTCATGGGGTAATTGCCTCTCAAAGAGGATGTTGAAGTAGTTCTCCCAACCACAGAGATATTCCAGGAAACTTGACGGTCGACGAACTCGCAAAACAGCATCAAATACTGCCTGATAGTTCACCTGATGAAGGTTCCTTAGGCATTCCAATCGCTACATGCAACCTAATGCTAAACTTGGAAAACTAAATTTAAGTGTACAAGTAGCACAAGTTGTCTAGCAACGAAGCGGATTGGCTTAAGCTAGATCTGAAGCGCTCTTAGTGTTTGATCTCTCGTAAAAGATTGCCCGTCAATTCTACAAAATGGGGCCAGCAGACATCATGCCTTGGTGTCGGTGTGTAGTCAAATCACGAAGCTGCATGGACGAGAAGGAAACCATCCTGCACCTTCTTTGCACCTGCCCTGCTCTGTTCCAAAAAGGTTAGGCATTCTTTCATGGCGATCTTCAAGGTCTGTCTACTGTTGATATCAAAATTCTCTTTCCATAAGTGATATCACAGCGTACCTCTTTCTAGTCTAAGTAAGACGGCCTCGCCGACTACCCACCTAACCGAACCTAACCCTATGATAATTTTCGAAAACAACATTTTGGTAAAAAAATAAAGTGCACGACTGCGTCATACGAAACTTTCTCGCTGCATGATGTGCATTTTTAAATCGCCTCAAAAAAATGGTAACATTTGATCACATACCAATATTTATTTTAATCACTTTTTAGGTTTTAAAAAATTTGATTTTCTCAAAAACGGCACATACGATTTTGATGTAATTTTGAACATTGGATACTTTTAATATAATTGTTCGAAATACAAAAAATTAAAATCAAAATCATTAGAGCCGTTTTTGAGAAAACGAATTTAATTTAAATTTTAGGAAATCGTTATATGAAAAAATTATTTAAAAAATCTAAGTATGCAGATTTGTTTGAGTTTATAGTATAAAAAAGCTGTTAATTTTTTTGAAGTTCCCTTTATTAGTTTTCGAGATATTGCCCGTTTTATAAATTACCGTTAATCGATTTTTTTCCAAAAGCTGAGAATGCAGAATTTTTGACCCCATCCTAAACATCCTTAGCACAAAAAAAAAAGAAATCCTTCGAACCAATTTTGAGAAAAAAAGTGATAAGTGATTTTCACAAAAAAATTTGTATGGCAGGTACCGTTATTTCAAAAGATAAAGCAAAAAATAAGAAGATGCCCCGAGATGTAACCCCAAGAACCTTATATTCGAACTTTGAAGCAAATCCGTCGAACCGTTTCGCCATACGGTCACCGAACAGACAGACATGCAGACAGACAGACCGATCTATAGTCGTAATATCATCCCTCATACTCAGTTTGAGTTCGAAATTTCCACACGATCGCAATAACTTTCTCTTTAGTATACTATGGTATACGAGAAAGTTAAAAATCCTATAAAAAGTTAAAAATCATGGAAAAAAAAATCAAGTTCAATCAAATGTTATATGTACATAAAGGGTCCGCCATCTAACGTTTTTTTTTCAACTAGTGCTTATTTCGCGAATGGTAACCTTTAGCTCATGTCTGATTTGACAGATAATTAGTTTTGTCCTTCCGCTGAACGAATATGGTTGTGTATACGCTTGAACAACGCTGGGAAATATTGCGACATAATTGGGCCATTTTTCTTCGGCAAACTAAACGTTTTAACGTTTTTTTTTCGCGAATGGTAACACTTAGCTCATGTCTGATTTGACAGATAATTAGTTTTATCGTTCCGCTGAATGAATATGGTTGTGTATACGCTTGAACAACGAACAACAACAAGAAGTGGCCGTTACAGTCAATGGCGATCGTTATCGGGCCATGTTGAACGAATTTTTGTTCACAAAAAAAAGTTATTTGGCGGACCCTATATATACTTTTAGGGGCTGCGTGTAATTAAAAGGGTTATTACAAACTATTTGTCAAAATGCTATCTGTCTACATGTAAATTTCCTGAGGCTTGGAAGATGTCTTTTATGATTACATTTTTTAAGATACAAAAGATGATAAAAAATTACCGTCCAATCGCAAGACTTTCGAGAATTCCAAAATTATTTAAAATAAAAATGTCAATCCTTACATGTTTACATACATTCAATTTGCGCTCCAAATTCACCTATTGCTTGTGCTTACACAATCATGTGTTTAATCATTCTGGCTTAAGCAACAAACAAACTGCGTTCTAACAGACTCCGGCAAAGCGTTTGATAAACCTTCCCATCGCGTCTAACTTTCAAAGTTGAAAAAGGGGTATAATTTAAGTTTCTTACTTTGGCTTCAGTCATAATTATTAAACAGATCTTATGTAATCGTATTTAATGGTTGTTCATCAAATTATTTCACAGTTAATTCTGGAGTTCCACAGGGCAGTCATTTGTGACCGATTTTATGGAGTTTATTTATAAACGATTTAGTATCTATCGTAAAACATTGGAATTTTTAATCTGCGCTGTCGACTTTAATATGTTTAAGACTGTTGCCAACTATGATGATTGTTAGAATTTGCAGTGTGTTAAGTTCCATTTGTGGTGTGTCAATAATTGTTTTTACTTAAAAAGTTACAATGTAATGTAAACAATTATATAAACGCTAGTTATTTAGTATTGTTAATAAATAAAGAAATAAAATTAATATACCCTTAAGATAGGGATTACAAAAAACCAAATATACATAAAAACCATGAAAACTTAAAAAATTATAGGCCTTTTATTATGTAAACAATTACAAAAACAATCACATTTGTTGTTCTTCGTTATTTTCCTTAAATTCATTTCTTCGGCGGCTTGATTCCGCTCTCCATCTTCTAGCCATATCCCTCAGACTGGTACTATTGCTGTCAGAACTACTTTCTACATCGGCGCTGTGCTGAGATTCAAATGTTGTTCTAGGAAGCGGTGGCAAATTAATTTGTGGCAAACGTGTTGGAAACTCCCTACTCAAATCCATACTGCTCGATGACGATGAGGTGTTACTTGAGGATCCCCAGGCTGAGTTTTGGTTTCTTTTGCGCATTCTTGCGATGCCCAAAACCGTGCCAACCACAGGATTACCCTGAAGGGAAGACCGTGGCACTGCTGCCGAACCTAAAAAATTAAACACTTTTAATTAATCTATTTAGCATGAAAACAAATAACCCTACTTGATGCTGGACGTTGGTTAGAATTGACGATGGAAATGTTGCAATGCCCTCCACTAGTTGACGGGCGTTCGTCAACTGTCGCCGATGCAATACTTACTAGGCTACTATCCGCTTCCGAGTATATTTCATCTGACAATGATGATTCAGCGTCGGTTGTGTCATCTTCACATGTCACTGGTCGTGCATCCGTTGAATTCTCCTCCCTAAATGGAACACCGTCCAGAAGCTCTAAACTTGTCAAATTCCTTTGCATTGTCCTCCGATACAGAATATAGTTTGTCACTGGATTCCCCTGTAGGTCAACATCAATCAAATTTGGACACATTCCAAGAAACGTCAACATTCCCAAGTCACTAATCCGATTATTTTTTGCACTTAGCTTTTTCAGTAGGGGGAGGTTAGTCAGTGGACCAACGAGTTGGACCATATTTCCATCAGCTATTAGAACTTCAATAGTTGGAATGCCACCGGTACCATCAAACGAACCTAATCCACAATTGCTGATATTCAAATGTGTTAAATGCATCAAACCACATCCGAGATCTCTTAGCGAGTTTAAGACACTTCCACTGAGATCCAAATGAGCCAGTCGAGGCATGAATAGAGACAGTCTGCACAAGCTTACCATGTAGGAGATGACGCGAATTTTTACCGAGTCGACATTGTGGATATCCTGACGTCCAGTGACGCGTCTCTAGAAATATAAGTAAATTGTTAAAAACATTGACTTTTAAGAATATCAAATGAATTTATTTCGAACCAAAAGCTCGTCTAACGTTGGTTCTGTAGTGTCTGGTAGCACCACTGGGAGAAGATATGCTCGAGCTGGGTAGTGGTCGTCCTCTTCAATTTCGGCAATATCCAGGGAAATATTACTCAACGAACGGCGAAGGAAAATTCGTTCGACATTCGGATTTTGATTGGGGATCAAATGTGGTGCTGCAATTTCTGGATAATCTGGAGCTTCACCTGCGTGAGAGGACTCGGGTGAGCTTCCGAGACTGTCCAAAGGTGCCTCATCGTGCGGCATTGTTTTTTTTGTGTTAGTTTTTCATTGGAACTTGTAAAACACCTGAACCCAGTTTTGTAATTGAAAAGTTTGCTATCGATTTAATAGTGCGAACGTTGTTGTGGTGATGAAACATGGAAGTGTTCTTCTTGGAAAGTATAATAGTGAATGTAGCCAGACTTAAATTTTAATTAAATACTGAAATGCCATTGTGCAGAATAATTAAAGACACCAAGGAAATAGATTATAAGCCTGAAGAAGGGAAGTAAATCTATTCAACATATGTAAATATTTGGAAGAAGGAAAATACAAATTTTAACTTTCTCGTATAAATTAGTAAACTAAAGAGAAAGATATTGAAAGTACGGAGGAGGATATTACAATAATAGAGAATTTCAAAAAAAGTGGGTCTGCCAATGCCGTCCGTTTGGCAAAAAAATCCGAATAAATTTATAAAACCGTTATAATCTCAAAAAATAATAAAGGGAATTCCGGAAAATTTTAATTTTTTTTTATGATGTTATTAAGTTGAACGAATCTGCGTACTTAGATTTTTGAAATAAATTTACTTTAATTTATCGATTTTCTTAAATTTAAACTAATTTTTTTTCAAAAACGGCTCCAACTATTTTGATCAATTTTCTGTATTTTGAACAATTATGTCAAAAGTGTTCAAGTCGCAAAATTGCATCAAAATCGTAGGTGCCGCTTTTGAAATCCATTGTTAATAGATACTGTCTTTATACCCTATCCTAAGGGTATATAATTTTGACACATAGTTTGTAACACCCCTTAATATTCGTCGCAGACCCCTAAAAGTATATATATTTATGATCAGGACCAAAATCTAAGACTATTTAGCAATGTCCGTCCGTCCGTATCAACTTTTGAGGCCTTTAAAGTTATGCTAGGAAGCTGAAATTTGAAATGTATACTCCCTAGGGCTCCGAAATGGTAAAGTGTTAAAATTTTCTAAATACGCCTACTCCCACGCCCACAGTTTAGGATAGGGTATCATACTGTTCGCCCTAAGCGGACTGTAGCTTTTCTTTATGTTTTTTGTTAGATTTCAAATGTGTTTCAAATGTGTTACAACACATAGTTTGTAACACCCCTTAATATTTGTCGCAGACCTCTAAAAGTATATATATTTATGATCAGGACCAAAATCTAAGACTATTTAGCAATGTCCGTCCGTCCGTCCGTCCGTCCGTATCAACTTTTGAGGCCTTTAAAGTTATGCTAGGAAGCTGAAATTTTAAATATATACTAACTAGGGCTCCGAAATGGTAAAGTGTTAAAATTTTCTAAATACGCAAACTGACACGCCCTGTAGCTTTTCTTTATGTTTTTTGTTAGATTTCATATTTTCATTGAAACACAATCATGGACATTTTTTTAACTCAGTTCCATTTAAAACTAATGATTGAATTGTAAAGGAGAAAACTCAAGCGTTGGAAAATCGTGAATCTACTGACTGATTAACTAGATAGCGGTTGTCTGTTCTCTCGATAAAGAAAGTAGTCTCCAACCTGATGTTCAAAGATACCCTTGACTAGAGTGCTATGTCCATTCGTACGATGTTTTCAAATCAATGTAGTTGACGTATTTTGCCATATTTCCACATTTTCGTTGGAGCTTATAGAGTTCGCGATTGTATCGTCTACTCCAAGTAAACAGGACCAAATATCTGTCAAAGAATTAAATTTTCGTTTCTATGGACCCTTCTTTATTCTCCTTCTTTCAGACTCCTAGGGTTATTATTCGTCGAATTTGGACCAATAAGTTAATGTTAAGGTAGGTAAATTCCTTAATCTCTTCGAAGTTCAATTAGGAGGAGGACAATTGTGAATTGTAAATCACGATGTTTTCTCATTATAACTTAACGTATGGTGTTTATATACCCGCACTTGTCGTCTAATAATTAGTAGCAATTCAGCGATCTTCATAGATCACTTTCACTAAAATGTGCATTCAATCCCCCTTATCGAGGTCACTGTTAGATCTAGAGTAGGCGCGAGGTTGGGTGCATCCAAAGAATCTATGGAAGACCTGACATTTTTATTTTTTGGGCAATATCTGATAGGCATTTTTTTAATTTTGGCTATTTGATGTTGGATATAACACCGGCTTGCTTTAAAAAGCCGAAACACATAATCGGCCAAAAAAAATTGTTTGGTCTTTTGACATTTTCCCAAATTGTTCCGTTTTGGATTTGTTTTTAGGCGATTTGCCACGGTACCACAATTCCTACAACATAATGTTATTTAAATACATACCTATGTGATAATCTTAAAAAAATAAAACATTGTTTGCAATTGCATTTAAAATTCATAGTGAACTTTTTAGAGCAATTTTCTATAAGTATTCCCATAGTGCCCGGCTGGTATTCATACACATCTTGATGGCTATTTGCACTTTAAGTGAAAGCTTAAATTAAAGGTTTTTATGTCGTCGCGTGTTGTCAACTAAATTTAAAGTCTGCAATTTTCATTAAATTACTTGTGATTAAATTTGATTTTTTTTTATAGTTTGCTAAAAGGTGAACTTCTTTTGCTAAGGTGGATAGCATTTTGTTTGTTAATTTATGCGTGATAATTATTTTGTTAATAGCACGTAAATAATTGTAACCTATTGGGTGCATTTAATTACCAAACTATAATGATGTATTTGGTTTTTAATTTGCTTAGCATATTGTGAGCGATTGTAAACACGTTACTCCTGCAATTATAGTGCATAGTTGCCCCTGGACTGGAAAGTCAAGGAATGAAAATAAGTCAGTGAATGTCAGGGAAAGCCTGGGAATTTCGAAAGTGGTCAGGGAAAACTTTGATTTTTGATTTTGAAGCATTGACTTTTATCACAGTGAAATAAATTTCCCGCGGAGCAGTCCACCTAGGTACCGTTACTAAGTTTGAACCTATACCACACAACCTATTTATTTATGCATTGTGCAAGATATACTTTCTGGCATGAAAGGGACCATGACTGTAGTCATAGCGGATAAACAATATTTTTACGCAAAGTTTGTAGGTACCGCTCACGTGACGTGATTAGTGTCGAACATTTAAGCTCTTTATCATTGAAACTCCTTCTTCTCTTTCTTAGAAAGATGGGAAAACATTAATGTACTTAATGTTAGCTGTCTGCATGGTAGTACAATGGACCAGTCGTTGTGTCTGAGCGCTCCATCGGGTTGCTGTAGCGAAAGTGATTGAGAAAGAGACAGCTTTTACGCAGAATTGTTCTGACTCGATAAAGGACCTCACTTGAAGGAGAGAACTGATCAAGGAAGGTTGTTAGTAGTGAAGTAAAAGATAAAGTTGAAATTAAATAAAGTTTGCCTAAAAGTCAAAAATATCAATAATTATTTTCTTATTTAAACATTAAATAAAAGTTAAATATATGATATAAAACACTTCCGAAAAAATATTATTCTTTTTCCTTCAGCATTTGGCAACTTCAAGGAAATGCCATTTCTTAAAGATGATATACGAAATAATTAGAAGAACTTCCCTATACGGAACTAGAACTCAATGAAATTAAGTGGAAGTAATTCTCCACGAAGCTTAAGTACAATCGATAATAAGTCTACACTTATTTCGTCCCGAAAGTTATTTTGACGATTGTTGTATACTTAACTATATGTGGTCGCAGATGTTCCTGTTAGTAAAGGTGCGATCAGACGGCCATCCAAACTTGTCATCCGGATGACATCCTAACGTCACTTTTACGAAGAATTTATCCTAATGTGGTCATCCAGTCTGAGTAAAACTAGGTTTCTGACATTAGCATGTCATCCGGATGACAAGTTTGGATGACCGTCTGATCTCACCTTAAGCCTTTCCTAAGGAAGACATTCCCATGCCAAACTGCATGTTCAGCCAAGCATTTCGATCTACTGTATCTAAGGTGGCTTTAGGGGCTTTTAAGAAGTCATATTACAAGTTTTCCGTAATAATTCTGTTCCTTACGCAGACGAATGAGAGACTCGAAATTAATTTATCGCTCCAAAGATTGATTTTATATTATAATTATATAAAATATTACATAAATTATTAAATACAAGTACCTTCTACAAATATTCTTACCACAGTTTATGACTCGCTCTTACTTCGAATGAACTTCAGGTTGAAAATTCATTTAAAATGTGAAAAAGTAAATTTGGTGGTTGGCAGATGACAAAGCGAGAGTAGATGCTCTTCGGTTTGACAGAGATGACTATATAATGAACGATTGATGTTTCAGAAGTACTATTTTAATATCGTGTTACAACTTCTGAAGTCGAATAGCCTTGCGTTTTTGTATAAACTTTTCGAAAATTTAAAAAAAACAAACAATTTTCTTGGTTGCATTAGGATATGAAACTCCTCCTTTATTGTAAAAAAAACCATAACTCCGATTTCTAAAGGAAAACGACTGATCCTTTTGTACAACCTAGGCTGCAAATACTTGGCACGATGTCGTAGTTCAGCAACCGAAATATAGTTTGGGAAATCGGATGCAGCATAATGGAACTCAAGTCGTAGAGCCACTGTTATTTTATTTGAGTTAAAAAGTCCCGAAGTGGAGCGGACGGGTAACCAAAATTACAAATAGGAAATTCATTTAGCTGGTAGGTCTAGTAAATAGACTCTAAAACAGGTACTCAATAGCAACCTCTACAGGTACTCATATGACATTTCAACTACAAAAGTAATTATGGAAACAAACATTCAGTAATCCTGTATTTGTTGCAATTGGCGCCCAGCAAACGCCATATTCCTTTTGCAAACGCAGCTATTAATTTGGAAAAATAAATGCAGTTAACCAATCAACAAGCCAATAGCAGTAACACAAACAAAAAAGGAATTCTTTTCCTTAAAGTCATTAATTTCGTACCGGAATCAACGATTTAATTACTGAGAAGTTTTCCTATCCCGCATTAGGCAAACAAAGATTAACTACTCTGTCGCATGCAAGCCGCCAGGGATACACCCATCGGCTGAATGCAACCTAATTAGAGTATTTAAATATTCTCCCTTCCCCACTCCCCTCCGCTGATAATTAACAATAATTTCAAGAAAATAAATAATTTACAAGCCATCCCTTATCGGTGAGTGTAATGCTATTGCAATCATTACCACCGCATTATAATCCTTTCAATTACCACAGTACACATATGGTAATGGCAAGCAGTGTGCAACTGCTGGCTGCACATAATATCGTGTCCCTATTCTGAGCGCATTGGATCCGATCTGTCCATTTGCCCATATTCAGTACATAATCTGAAAAATCAACTCTAAGCTAATTACAAAGTAAACATTAAGCACACCACGCGAGTTGACCACAAATCATAAGTCATGAAGCAACCCAATGCATTGTCCTACTCCTACCCCAACCATATAGACAGGAGTTCCTATGTATTATAATTTTTTTTTGTCTCCTGCCTGACCATAGGTAATCATTTCATAATAATTCGTATTCAGTTTTTCCTTAGCCAACGGTTGGTGCGGTTCGAAAAGTCGGGTGACATTTGATCCGGTTTGTGGGACAGAAACAAAAACCCTCCCTCTCGTTCATTTTTTTGGATTATGAAACGCTTCAAATTGAAATTGGATTTAAAGTTTCAAAGTGAATTTAAAAAACGACGTTAAAAATGGCAGCGGGCTTTGATTTAATACTATCCGCTGTTATTTGCTTCGCATGCAATGCTACGAATGAAACCTCAGTCTTAATGTCGGCGTCGGAGTCGCCGCTGGACGTTGTTGACTCGAATTTGGCTGCGGATGTTAGTTTCAAGATTTTTCAAACAAAACGAGAACGTATGCTAAAACTACGGCAGTATGTTAGTGGAAATCATTTTCGCATTGTAACGCTGGAAGACTATCCGCTTAGTTATACGGAAACGCTACCGAATGGCACGGTTTTGGGCAAGGGCGTCTCATTCGAATTGATTGACTTCTTAAGCGAAAAATATAATTTCACTTACGATGTGATTGTGCCAGAAAAAAATATCATCGGCTCGACGGACGACTATGAGAAAAGTTTGATTGAGATTCTAAACAGTTCGGTAGGAATGAACTTTTTTGAAATTTAAATTAATTTCGTACCAACTTGCATTTTTTTAGCAAGTTCCGACGGAAGTTTTTTTTTATATAACGATGGTAATTGATAAATAAGAGTTTTTTTGCTGTGTGACGCCTGTTAACCGGTTTAAGCTGTACATGAGTTAACTATGGAATTTATGATTAGACTTAAAAAAAAAAAAAACAAGCGATGTTTCTAAGCTCAGCTTTTTGCTGCTTGCTGCTCTGCCGCTTGCCGCTTGCCGCTTAGGACATGGCCTTAGCCTTGAAAAAAATATATGCCGTCGGCATTTAAGTTTTATATTATTGAGCAGATATCCATTTTAACCCAATTAACGCCCGAAACTTATCGATGGTCTTTTATTAATTTTGAAGCCCCTGAAAAGATTTCTATAAGAACTTTATTAGCGCAATTATGGAAATAGATTCCACTTCTATTATACTCAAAAAAAGTTTTTATAAGTGCTCTTAGGCGATGCAGGAGGCCCAAGTTCCTGTTATAAATACGTCTAGATGCTACGGAATATTTTGCAATCACGATTTCATACTGTTTTTATCATGCAACATATCGTGATGCCCTCTTTATAACACATAAAGACAATTTGTAATTTCCTGGTGCCAGTGTCACTAAGCGCTTTAATATTTACTGAGTTTTACCGCAAAGGCATTTTTTTTATACGAGCGGAGGTTTCAAAAATGAACCTTGGAATTTGGATAGACACTTGAAAAACAATAGTGCCTTTTTTACTCCAGGAAATAATTGAAGGAGCTTAACAGCTTTTCGACCAATAAAATAATAATCCAGATGGATTGGTTCCATAACTGGAAATTGGAAACTCACTTTTAAATTTCTAACGCTCAGCTCAATTTTGAATACGCATTTACCATTCCTGGGGTATACAAATCATAACATGGAAAAAATGCATCTGTTGATCGCTTCTTAAAAATAGCGCTCAAGCACTGAAAGATTGGAGACTTTCTTCTATATGAAATTATCTGATATAACTGCGGACATGTCATAAGGTTTATTGTATATAGGATTTTAAATTAAGTTGCAGATCATTATTCGTATTAGTTTCAATTTTTCCATGTAATAACTGCTTGTCTACTTCAATTTTTTTAGTAAAATTTTATAAAATTGCTCTTAAAGTAGGAAGGCGATCATTTAGAGTCAACCATAATAGACTTAAGTTGGATGAACCTTATGTCACAAATAAACGAAAAGCTACCCCTCATAAACTTAAGCAAAAGTACGGAAATCAAGTAAACTCTCAAAAATTTTATATTCGAGCAAAGGGAAAAATGTGGAAAATTAAATTTAAAACTGCCATAATTGTTTTTTTTTAAATCTATTCGAAAAATTTAGTGACAATATACAGTGATGAAAAGTAGAAATATTGTCAAATTTTCTTACTTCAGTAAGCTCACTCAAGTTAACGAAAATTTTACGAAACTGAGCATAATCCTGTTATGGTCATGCTGTACTGTTTACGAGTATTTAGATATTTAATTAAGCTAGCTTAATCTCATAAAGGGATATCAAGAGATTTCGAAGTAACTATATTCTTCCATTACATTCCATTGTAATAATTGTATTTTCCGAAATCAAGCAAAAGCGCACAAATTTCTCTTGGTAAATTCCTTCTTTAGAGTAAGGGAAAATATACCGCTACAGTTAGCGGTTTGCGGTTTGTTTATGTACAACAACAACTGAATAACAGACTCAGCAGCTTTCCATTAATGAAAATTAATATTTTTCAATACCAATGGATAGCGACAGCAAGATTTAAAAAAGAGTCACACTACAACCAAAACATTTGACATTTCACGTGCCACTTCCAATTTCCAATTGGTAGTATTGTTGTTTGGCTTTTATGAAACTTGCAAGATACAATATATATGGAAATTTAAAATATTTATGAGCGAATTTGTAGTCGATGTAATAATATGTGGTTTACCATTGCGCAAAAGATGAGTCAACTCAATTCATCGTCTGCATTATTCCAGAAATTGTTTTCCAAATAATATTTCACAGCTTTTCCGACTAAAAGTAGATATTTTTCTTATTAAAATGCCTTGAAATTGCGTCGTTATTTTTGTTATTTTATTTGTGTTTTTTTTTTTGTTATTTTACGCAACTTTACGCAACTGTTGTTTGTTGCGCGACTGAGCTTCATCTACCGATCTTTATCTTATAGACTATTTCAAGTAATTACAAATATAATTAATTTAAGGTTAATGAATAAATGTTTTTTTTTTAATCTGCTCGCGACAAGCAAAGATCAATTTCGTGTGCTAAATTCATTAAATGTGCTTATGCACCTCGTAATAGGCTCCTTATTACCATGATTGGTTCTATGCCCATCTGTATAAAATAAGCTTCTAACTCGCAGTGACCTTTGTGGAACATATATATTTAAAGGAAAGATCAATTCTGGTGAATTAATATGAATATAAGAATAAACAGGACGGAAGTTGCATCGCGTCTGAAACATAAGGTTTGCAGACCAACTAAGTTGCACCTTCTACCATAATTAGGAAGCTCATCAAACATATTAAACTTCAGGTAATTACTAAACCATTTTAGCACCGAAGAATGAAAACCCAAAGACTTTAGCTTAGGCAAAAGAAGTATGTGAGGCACCCTGTCAAATGCTTTTGTAAAGTCAGTGTAAAGTACATCAACTTGTAATCGTTCATCAAAAATATTTATAAATAAAAAAACTAAATTAGTAACACATGATCTACCACGAACAAAGCCATACTGACTATTTGTAATAATATATTTTACCGCGAAAAAGAATATGTCCTTAAGAATACTTTCAAACAATTTTGGTATTGCAATATTTTTAATATCCATCCGAGAATTGCAACACACCGATGTCCAAAACTTCATGAATTATAATGTTATGATTTCCCGTTAACTGCACATGCGACTTATTGTGCACTGACTCAAAGAAATTAGCCAACAAATTATACGTACTTTTCAAATCTGTTGAACTTACATCTTCGAATTCTAATTCCTTAGAAAAGCCTGTGGTATTTCTTTTCGATTTAATGTAATTCCAAGACGATTTGCTGTTACGCTTTACCGACGACTCTACAGACAAGATATATTGCCTGTATAAAAACTGATTTAAAAATTCATATTCTTTCCTGAATCTCAAAAAAAAAATGCACCGTTAGAATTAGTCGTATAATGACAAAGAAGGCGGTTACTATCTAAGAAGGATATTATTTCAGTTTTTATTTGTATTTCTGTAACAACATCGACGAATTTGAGGATTTATTTTGAAGAAGTTCTAAATCACTGACCGGAGCTTTGAAAAGGACAATACCAACGTGGGATAAAGCATGGAGGTGGAAACAGGAAGCTAAAGTAACGATATGTTTAAAGAAAGTTGAATACAAAACTTCTTAAATGTGTTAACCCATTAGCTGCCATGGTCCAAATTGTATTCTTCTTTTAAATGCCACCATACAAAAAATCCACCTCGAGAATTCTGTTGAAAGCATTTATATTTTGTGAATTTAAAATTGTTTTCTTAAAACCAATTTCCATACTGTTTTATTTCAAATGCCAGGCTGTAATAAGGAATTCTGTTATCCACGCCAACCCTTAAATACTCAGGCTTGGCAGTTAAAGTGTTAGACAGGCGTTGCAATTGAAGAAGAAGTGCGGCAAAGACTATGGAGCGGCTTAATAGAGATGTGTAGGAAATATGTGATGATTCGAGCTAACAAATCGATCAAATGCACAACCATATTCGATGTAGCCGAACAGAGAAGGAAATTCGCGGACAACTATTCGCGGATCATGAATGATATACATAGGCAGCCGAAGGTAGCGGCCAGGGTGGGCCTCACTGCCGGACTGACATTTTACTGTGTGAAATTGCCTGCCAATGCAAAATGCTTAGAACCATCTATCCACAAATGGCTTAGTACTAGGCTGAATACTGATTGCATAAGTGCTCGCAAAATATGTAACCTTAGATATAAAAAAGATCTTTAAGATAGAATGTTGGTTAACCGTCTAGAATTCCTTAGTACTAAGGTAAATACTGATTATATGAAGTGCTCGTAGACTGTGTAAAATTACCTCAGTTCTAAGGTATATGTTAAAAAAATATGAGATAACTCTATCATGTTCGTAAATTGAAACATAAATGCGCATGCGGCTCACAACGCATAACTTTGCAGCCCAGCTCCCGCTATTTATAATTTTTAGATTAAGTTCATAATTTTCATTTTGAGTTTTCAAGTTCATTCAACCATTCCATTCCAACCCCATGCACACAAACAAATTTCGAGAGATCTACAAGAAAAATATCACATTATTACGAACACGTGTGAGAAAGTTAAAGCCACAGATAAGGAATTAACCAGATAGTCAACTCTGCAATCCCCAATCAGTTTCAACCCCCCAAAAAAAATGGATAACGGCAGAAAAATCTTCTCTCAATTTTCCTATCTGTGAATACGTGTGAGCCACACACATGAAGTTAGATCTAATTTACTCGATTACGCGCCAAAAATAAGTGTGCGGAGTTTTACAACATATCCAAATCGCAACAACAAAACAGCTGGTCACGGCGGATGTGTTGGGAAATAGGCAGTGCTGCGAAGTGTTGAGTTTATGTGACTCAAATTTTTAAAGCTATTTTAATGTAAATGTTTATGAAGAAACAACAAATTAGTTACCCAATAAAGATGTTGCAATTTAATTGGAATATTTTTTGCGGTAATAGTTCTCTATTTTTTATCTTAAAATAAACATTCTTGGGTTGTTATACCTTTCCATTTTGGTTAATAAAATGAGATAAAATGTATATTTTATTGTATTATTGCATAAATATTACTAAATTAGTAATGTTTGGGTGTAAAATATTTGTAGTAAATAGTTTGCATGGTTTTTTGTGTATATATTAAATTCTTTGATTGTTTTATTATTTATTTATTATTTGATTGTTTTTAATCAATATATGAAAGTTCCGACCTGTACCACTTTAAAGTTTTTATTCGCTGCCCCACCTCTTGCGAACGTCTGACAAACATCCAAGAAGTAAGAAATGTCATGAGGAGCTTCTCAAAAATAATTGCCGTTCGGAATCGGAATTAAACTGTAGGTCCATCCATTCGTGTCAAAAATATAACTTCGCACACACAATGGTTGGAATGGAATGGCTTTAGGTCCTGTATGGGCCGTTTACGCCTAATATTTTTTTTATTTTTTATATGAAAGTTTAATGAATATACATATTCGGGTTCCGCGCATCGATAAAAAAATGTGGAAAATAAGTGGTTTTAATCCTTTTTAAATTATTTTGTGTTACAAAATTTGTATGTTTAGTCAATCAATTTTCTTAGCTGTTTCTTTTCTTAGGCGGCTTTATGCTTTATTTTAAAATTTATAGTAAGCGATAGACAGAAGAAGGAGAATAGAAGGTAGCTGGAATGCACTGCATAAATATATTATGGGTGCTTTTTTCTATCAAAAACGCTTGGTAGTTGAGTACAACTCACAAATAAGCATGTACATTGTGTTACATATATATATATTGAATTAATTTGCCACTCTTTTTAACAGACGACTTTATTTGTCAAGTTATAATGTTTTGTAATTTTAAAATTTTTTTTATTAAAATAAACAAAACAATTTAGTACTACTCTTTACTACTTACTACTACTTTATTCTTAATATTAGAATATTTTATTATGTTATTAGTTATGTGGTTAAGTATGTTTTAATAAATCCATATTCCCCGTATATTTTCCATGTTTATTTTACACACCCAAATTGTGAGGTGTAATCTGCTCAAAATCATCAACTGTTCCCAACTTCTTGCTATATTCTTGCGGCCATTAGCCCAATATAATTCGATTATGTGTGCGTGATTCCCATTTGAAATTGCACGTAAAAGCCCATATAAGTGCAAATTATGTGGGGCTTATCAGTTCGACTTAGCTTGTAGGCAAGGTGAGAGATTCTCTCTCGAGTTGACTATCTGGTTAATTCCATATCTGTGAGGAAAATAATCAGTTGATCAATTTAGAAAAATCAGTTGAGAAACGAGGACTTTCCTAAATACAATAGGTATAACTTGAAAACACTTGAAAACTGGCGTATGCAATCATTTGCGTGTTTGGAAGTACATATATCGGTGGGCGCAGTGATTTTTCATTCATGAAAGGAAATAAGTCACCTATAAGTTCCAGAATAATTGTTATACATCTTGCTTCTGTTTTGAAAGTAATCACTGTCAACAAGATTTTCTCATAAGTAGAAAAGATGGTATGTGTCAGAAACAAAACAGTAATGTTACCATTGTTGTTGTTAGATACTATTGCCCGTGCTAGCCATTGAGTTTGACATACTTGCTCTTGCCATTAAAAAATTAGATTATGTAAAGTAAAAAGAAAACCAACCAACATAACTTTAATTATCAGTAAATATAATGTAATTTTTCCGAAAACTATGTAAAATTGCCTTAGTTTTTAAGGTAATATAAAGTCTAATTTTACACAGTGTTTTCTCTGGCTGCAATTATGAAATGTTTTTATCCAACTTTATTTTTTGTTACGTATCGTCTACTACTAAAATATATGATGCACCTACAAATTTAAAAGTTTTTGTTTTTTTTTGGTTAATTTTGAGAAAGCATTCAAGGGAACAGAGACATGAGTTATATGCCGTACTGGAGTCACTGAAGAATTCCCAAACAAAGTCGGTATGTGCTAAGAAGCAGAAATTATAAAGCGCTGCAATCAACAACAATGCTATTGACCTTCCGATTGAAGCAAAAGTGACAGATTGTTAATTGCATAAGTATTGCTTTGCTAACTATGGTCATCGTTATCTAGGATTAGATTTCCCTGCAATGAGCACTTGATGTTTGGATGAAGCTTCTGGAGAAGAATTGCTACTGTATAAGTTAAAAAAAAAGATTCTCTGTACTTCCTCACTCTGATCTGATGGAAAAATGAAACACAAGTGCGAAAAATTTAGGAGCACTATCAACGTTCCAAATTTAAGACCGGAAGAGAGGTAGGCCTAAAGCTGCCGGCTAACACGAATGCAACAATACTAGCGTTTGATTGTCTTCAGTATAAAGTTTTACAAAATCGAAGGCCTGCAGATATTTTTGTAGGTCATATCGGGCCGATCCCCAAATATCCTAAATACTTCTACTGTTTGCATAACAAAAACAAAATTACTAAAAAATTATTTTCTGTATCAATTTCTCGTTATGCTTGTTTCAGACTTTATTACTGGGCAACAGGTGTTCAGCAGTCTTTAATTTATTGAATCTTTCCTTTCAGCAAGCCGACCTAGCTGCCGCTTTTATTCCCCTATTAGCAGACCCCCGCAAATTTATTTACTATTCCACAACAACTCTGGACGAAGGCGAATGGATTATGGTAATGCTACGTCCCAATGAATCTGCAACTGGGTCTGGTCTTCTGGCTCCTTTCGAATTCTGGGTATGGATCCTCATATTTGTCTCGCTCCTTGCTGTTGGACCAATAATTTATCTCCTCATTATACTTCGAAACAAAATAACTGGCGACGATTCACAAGCACCCTATTCCCTTAGCCATTGCGCCTGGTTTGTCTATGGTGCGCTAATGAAACAGGGTAGCACGCTTTCGCCTATTGCAGGTAAATGGCATATATATTCATTTCAATAAAAATTTACGCCAGAAATTTAATTTTTTTTTGTTTTTGCCACTATGGTATCGTGTTGATTTCAGATTCCACGCGTCTACTCTTCGCCACTTGGTGGATTTTTATTACCATCCTAACATCATTCTATACGGCGAATTTAACGGCTTTCCTCACGCTATCCAAGTTTACGCTTCCCTTCAATACGGTCGAGGATATACTTTATAGACAAAAAAATTTTGTTACTCCACGTGGCGGGGGCGTTGAGTACGCCATAAAAAATGTGAGTATTATCTGAATTATTAGTATAGCCCATGTGTACACAATATATTAATTTAATGCGGTTTTATTTTTCCGCTTAACGAAAATGAATTAAGGAGATGCTGCTTCTTTTTTTTTATTGAAAGCAATTAAATCCTCTTTCTGTGCCAATTACCAACAAATTCCATTAAGTGGAACCACTTTAGTGTAATTTAAAGTTACCCTCAAAGTTTACCGAATAATGCAATTGATAATATATACTTTTGATGATTTTTTGTTTGGTTATGATGACATAAGCTTCCGATTGTTGCCGACAATTATTTCTTAGCTTTATTTCTGTCTATTTTACTAATCTGACTTACATTTGACAATTATTTCAGATCAATGAAAGCCTGTCGATGTTAAGTAAAATGGCTGAAATTAACCGTGCAACGTTCACCCCAAACAGCAATGATACCATCACGCTGACCACGTTCGTTGAGAAATTTGGCTATGTATTTGTGCGTGATCGTCCCGCCATTAACCATCTGCTATATACAGACTACCGCAGCCGTAAGATGAAAAGTTTTGACAGTGAAAAGATCCATTGTCCGTTTGCAATGGCCAAGCAACCATTCCTAAAGAAGACACGATCATTCGCCTACCCAAAGGGGTCCAACTTAAGTGAGATCTTTGACCCCGAGTAAGAAATTAAAATAATAAATATATAAATAAATATTAAATCACTCCCTTTTCTTTGATAGACTTCTTAACTTGGTCGAATCGGGAATTATTAAATATCTCGCAGCAAAGGATTTGCCAAACGCAGAGATTTGCCCACAAGATTTGGGTGGCACCGAACGCCAATTACAAAATGGTGATCTTATGATGACCTACTACATCATGTTGGCCGGCTTCGCCACATCTATTGTCGTCTTTACAACAGAACTGTTATTTAGATACATAAATCATCGTCAAGCGAAAAACAACAACTTGATCATCGATTCGACTGGGCTAATTCGATCGACAAACTTGCACGGATGGGCTGCGGTTAAGAATCGTGGAACCTTTGGTCGACGCATTAACGAAGGTATCAGCAGTAGCAATGTTACACCACCGCCGGCGTATGGAAGCATATACCATCACAACAAGAGCACAGTACTGGACATGAATAAATGGAAGCATGTAGTAGCGAGTCAGCCAGATGATTCGAAAGGTGTCAGAAGGCTTATAAACGGTCGCGATTACATGGTTTACAAGAATACGAACGGATTAAATCAACTGATACCTGTGCGAGCACCGTCAGCAGCTCTTTTCCAATATTCATATACTGAATGAATTGATTTGAGAATTTTTGTTTTTAAACTTTTATTCCTTAGCCTAAGAAGATATAGTTGTGTTGTCTGTTAAGTAAAATTTCTATTTTTGTGTATGTGCCTTTAAAATGAGTTTGTTTTATTTGATTCTATTTGAAGAGAAGAGGCAGAGTGAGCCGGTAAAAAGAACTATAGAAGAGAACTGATCCTTGGGCAAGATCTTTGAAAGTTGCACCTTAATAGAAAGAGAAGCCGTAACGATGTCCACAACCGTTGCAATTGGTAATAATGAGAATACCCTCTAGACATTGCACAAAAACTGAGATTTCTATAAAAATATTTTAAACCCTCGTTAAAGCATTTACAGGAACACCACCTGGGTTTGGTTTGACGTTTAAAGCCAGCCATCAAAAAAAATTGTGAATGCACAATCAGCGCTTCTACAATCTTCTGTTTTCACATTCCATGTGGTTTTGCCTATCGTAACTTAAAAGTCATTAAATTCAAATTGAATTTTTACTGATATAGTTTATCTGGCAGAATTTACAGAAGGACAATGTACGGACAATTTATAGGAAGCATGAACTTTCCGCGTTAAGGACGTGGGTGCCTACTTATTTTGTAAAGGTCTTAACTTTTATTCCTCAAACTTATGCTTTAAAAGGGGTTTTGCTTAATTGTGATCATTCCGGGACTTTATGGAGTACCTATAATAAATTTCAGCTTACTAGCTGAACATTTAAGGCCTCGTATCGTTCAGAACGTCAAACAAAATTAAGTTCTACCTTTAAATTTTGATGCTTTAAAATTGTATCAAAAAGATTGACGTAAGCTAATGCAGCATTTTACAAGACCAAAATTCCAATATATGCCAAATATTAATGCACGGCATTAAAACATTCCCACGCAAATAGTCCCAACAGAAAATCCTCCGTGGAATCCTATCAAATAAATAAAAAAAACACATTTTACAGCCTTCCATAAAATATACCTTCATAATGCTACTCGGTCCTTTTCAAGAATCTCTTGAAACCTTGCAGTTGATGTCATACTATGTGGCACCACCACCACCTTTAAAGTTACCCTTCAAAATTAAACTTGTCTCTTTTTACTAACAAAAATAAAAAATAAAAAAAAGCATCAGCGTCGCCGAAATGCCAAGACTCATTCTCATTCTTTCCACCTCACATCTTTATCGCATTCGCTACCGAATGACGTCATCTTCTGTATCACCGTATCTCCATCCTGTATTCTAAAGAAATTTTCAAATTCACTCGAAAAGCAATAACAACCCTTCCCTCTTGGTAAAACCTACACGATGGAGGCGGAGGATACAAATCACTTTGAAGTATTTTCACCCCCTGCCCTCTACTATACTGCAACATTCCATTCGCCAAAGTTTACCATTCGAGTCCAAAGACTTCGAGTCTCATCACGTACCTAATGCCAAACAGTGTGTGCGCCCTCGTTCGATATATTCTGAAAAACTTGAACTTTAAAAATAACCTTTCTCACGATAATTATGCTCCAGCACATAAAAACAGTGTTGCCTCGTCCTCAGTCGCCCGCATGATGCTGCCTGCTGGAGCAATTTCCATGGCCAATGTTCTCAGTTCCCATTACACATTTTCATATATATTCTATATTTACTGAATCCGTTTGGCTACGCCACTGGCATACGAATCGCATGGAGATGACACTCTCTCCACATAGCCCTTGTGAACGAGCTTACGAACTAATATGCATGTAGATTTAGTCCACCCCGTTGAACCACCGCTTACCCACACTTCAAGCAAGGTCCGTGTTTTGTCAGCGGGTGGAAAAGGAAATCTATAAAGAAAATTCGTATTGGTTGAGTTTGATTTGTTCGTGAAAGTATTCGAAATTTATTAGATATACAGGAACAGTGTGATTGACAAGAAATCATACATAGTCAAATTGAAATAAAAAAACTATTTTTAGAAAATACACTGAAACTGAAATAATAATCGAAGTTTCGATATTAAAAAGGGCAAAGTTACGAAGGGGACTCTTCGCGAAAAATATGTAGGTGTTCTATGACCTTCTGGACGGAGTCTATGAGAAGTATGATGCCAACTGTAAAATGGGTTTGACATATACTTTCTACATATTCGCTGAAGCACTGAGACTCAGAGTCCAGTCCAGTCATATAATACGTTTTACTGTAGTAATTTACCCGAATTTATTTTATGAAAGCCGAGAAGGTACTTTGGCTTTCCTCGTCAGCACGTAGAGCCTTAATGCTGGGTCGAGTAAAATGAGTACATGCACAGAGGAAAAGCAAAGGCTTGGTCGCACGTCTGTAGTTTTCCCTAGTGATAGCAAAAATGACTCAGTCTTCTCACAGATATTCGTTCAAAATCGGTTGGTCTGTCTTCAGCGCGAAAAATTGTGAATATTGAGATACAGTCATCAAATCCTTGCTGTGTTGGTCTTGTATGACCTATTCAGAAGACTTTGTCATCTGATGGGTGGGTTAAAAACCTGACATGATAGTTCAAACAGCTGATGACAGTTCAAAAAAGCAAATAACGGCTTCCTAAACCTTTTGCCTGGACCTGGATATTAGCAAGGGTCTGGACAGATTTGACTGGCTCGTACTCAAACAGCGTCTGGGTTATTGTTTCGCATTGCATTTGAAATTCAATGAACCTATGGTCTGATATCGAAATCTTCGGGATGTTTTTCTGGCTGGTAATCGATTTAAAGTATATATTCGATAAAGTAAGATCGATCACCTCCTTGATGCGAAGGAAGATGCGGGCATTGTTAACGGTAAGTTCAGACAATAGTTTTAAGTCCAAGTCACATCGCATCGCAAGAGTATTCTATGAGTTTCGATACTACCTTTCGAGAGGTGGAATAACAGATTCATAAAGGAAATAAACAGATGCAACAACGAAAGTAAGCCACTTACTGCTTATGTCATTGCTTATGAATTTAGAAACCAGATCCTGACAGCAAAATTATATAAACTTAACTACTTTAGCTGGGGGACTGCATTACTGATTGACTGAAAGAATTCGAAGAGTTCTGCAATCGGAACAATATCCAAATATTTTACAAGAAAACCAAACAACAACATCATCGCAGGCTCTTTGAAATAATGATCCCCCAAAAAGGACCAACAATTGAATTATGATAGTTCGACCTACCTACAAATATTTGACATAATTGAAATTCGTATTTTTTAGCTAAACAACTGTTGGAGATTGAATAAAAGTATTCCGCCGTGTAACGTTCAATATACAGTGCGACCTTAATAAAAGCAACCTTCGATAAAAGCAATACCTTAAATCTTACCATTATTGACTTACTAACTCCTTAAAAGAAGGTGACTTGATAAAAGTAACTATTGTTTCAACTTAAAAATATAAGGAAAGGCTATAGTCCGCTTGGGGCGAACAGTATGATACCCTATCCATATCCCTATATGTCAAAAAGAAACAAGCATTAGGAAGATGATGGATAGCATTTTATTTCATTCTATTAAATTTAAAAATAAATAAATATTTTTTGAAAAAACGCCCCCAAAAGGTGGGCGTGGCTAAAAACTTTGTATGGGCGATATGTTGGCAAAAATATTGGCTAAATATCTTGTTAAACATTTTTTATCGCTTTCCATGAACATTTTTGAAGAAAACATCATTTTAGTGAAAAACGCCCACAAAATGTAGGCGTGGCAAAAAAATTTATGTGACAGACTTATAAAGGAGGGCAGAGCCTACACATCTTGTGAAGGTTCTAACACTCTATCTCTCTAACTTTAGCCCTAAAACGGTTTTTTCTAAGTTGTGGGCGTGGCAGTGGGCGGATTCAAGAACTTTTAACACTTTACCATTTCGGGACCCTAGGGAGTATATTCTCTAAATTTCAGCTTCCTAGCATACATTTGAAGGCCTCAAAAGTTGATACGGACGGACGGACGGACGGACATTGCTAGATAGTCTTAGGATTTGGTCCTGATCATAAATATATATACTTTTATGGTCTACGACGAATATTAAGGGATGTTACAAACAATGTGTCAAAATTAATATACCCTTAGGATAGGGTATACAAATTCATTTATGACCTGAAAACCTACACCAGTGGACGGTTTTCAGGTTAGAGTTGATCATTGAAAGCAAATCTGACAGCTGAGAATCGAACACATCAGTGGAATGATTGTGTTCCAAATTGTAGAAACGAATATCAGCTGTTCATTGAAATCGATTTCTATCAGTAAAATAATAAAAATCGAATAAAAGGAAAGTTTAAATCAGAATTAATTAATGTAGAAAAATTCTATAAGTGATAAGCTTTATTTTGTTACTGCTTAAAGCCAATATGTTTTGTTTAATCGTCTTAAATTACGAAAACAAAATGTTCAATCATGGATTTCAATGATAGCTATAACTGGCCCCTAATATAAATCAAATTATCAGTATTCTTCTGTTTAGCTGTGGATGACACGTTTTTATACCCTATCCTAAGGGTATATTAATTTTGACACATAGTTTGTAACACCCCTTAATATTCGCCGTAGACCCATAAAAGTATATAAATTTATGATCAGGACCAAATCCTAAGACTATCTAGCAATGTCCGTCCGTCCGTCCGTCCGTCCGTACGCAATTTTTAGGCCTTTAAAATTAAGCTAGGAAGCTGAAATTTGGACCACATATTCCCTAGGGCTCCGAAATGGTTAAGTGTAAAAATTTTTTGAATACGCCCACTGCCACGCCCACTGCCACGCCCACAATTTAGAAAAAAAAACCGTTTTAAAGCTAAAGTTAGAGAGATAGAGTGTTACAACCTTCACAAGATATGTAGGCACTGCCCTCCTTTATAAGTTTTTCATATAAAGTTTTTTGCCACGCCTACTTTTTGTGGGCGTTTTTGACTAAAATGCTGTTTTCTTCGAAAATTTTCACAGAAAGCGAAAAAAACTGTTTAACAAAATATTTACCCAATATTTTTTCCAACATATCGCCCATTCAAAGTTTTTGGCCACGCCCACTTTTTGGGGGCGTTTTTTCTAAAAAAACTTTTTTTTTTTAATTAATAGAACTAAATAAAATGCTATCCATCATCTTCTTAATGCTTTTTTCTTTGCGACATATAGGGATATGGATAGGGTATCATACTGTTCGCCTCAAGCGAACTGTAGCCTTTCCTTATGTTTTTTACTATTCCGATTATTATAAGTATTGCAAAATGATTATTGGAACAAACTCAATAAAAGAATCGGCTCTAATTTCTATTAGTTGCTTTTACTACACCCATTCTTAGTTTTTTTTTACGTCTTTATGTCAGCAAAAGTTCTTAGGAGCATCCGAATGCAATCGCCAAACGCCATCGGAAAACGTCATCTCAATTGCCTAGCACACTGTTTGTCCCTTCGAGAGAAATAATAAATTACTATTTCCCCACTAGCCTTTCGAATACATCCACATAGCTAAACAAAATAGCAACAGAAGTGGAATGAAAACATTCTTAGTGCACACAAAAACAAAACTATATCATCCTGATGATGGCGCGGCTCCTCATATCACCCGCTATCGCCCCAACGGCCAACCACAAAGCCAACAAACTGTATTTAACGCGAACAGTCTACTGCTACTCCACACGAATCCGTTTGGCATTTGGATAATTTTCCATGTGCTGAGAAAGTTTTTTCATCATCAGTGTTCACGTTATCGCAACGTGGGATGCCAAATATCGCACCCAGATCTCACTCCATTGCAATCCACTAACAACCATCCGCAGCGAAAGGGACATTTTTATTCGAATGCGTATTGAAATAACGCCCCAAAAATAAAGTACAAAAAAGGTATGCAAACATGTACATACATACTTACTGCCATAGGCCAGTGACGCGAGGGAAGGTTAAAAGGGATCAAGACCTATAAACACAAACTCGTAAAGGCAACAAACAAAATTGGCAAAATTTCAGTTGACGTCAGCAACTGGAATAGCATTGACGTCACACCGGAGCAACTCCTATAGCTTCTTATATATCTATAAACGTTCACTTACAGCATAGTTCACAGATGACATTTACAACAGAACATGCTGCCATCAACCTCCTGCTACCTCTTCTTCCGGCATCCCAGTTTGGGTGTTTGGGTTCGAACGACGCCCACGTATGCATACGTACAACAAAGATGCTGGGCATTGCTGCTCGCCCATTCTTCAGTGCTGCGGCGTGCTCTGTTCCCACGCAAATTTTCATGAATGGCGCGCTTTTTCTCCCAGCATTTTGTAGCTAGCTGGCGAGAGACTGTGTGCGCTGTGGCTGCAAGGATTCGAAGAGATGCGAGTGCTGAATATTGTTAGTAGTTGCGCGTACTACGTACGGACACCGGTTTGCTAGTGTACGCGAGTAGCCATGGTGGATTCGGATGGATGGATGGACGGAGCCTTGTTGTTGCGACTGATGCAGGTGCGGACGGAACGACGCTATGAGGAAGGCAATTGACGTCATCGAAGGACATGCGCTTCACAGGAGAAATTTGGACAGGAGTAGCTGCGTACCTATACAATGCCAGAAAAGCTTTCTTTTTGTTGCTGTGGAGGTGGAACAATAAAGAAATATCAACTATTTAATCTAGTACAATAGTATTATGGACATAACAAAGAGTGGGGAAATTGCACTTAAGCTTGACATTATAGTGAGTGCAGCGTGATTAG
This sequence comes from Ferdinandea cuprea, assembly GCA_963576555.1. Lineage (NCBI taxonomy): Eukaryota > Metazoa > Arthropoda > Insecta > Diptera > Syrphidae > Ferdinandea > Ferdinandea cuprea. Next base: position 80,472,610 of record OY754960.1, on the reverse strand, counting down.
GAAGGGGCACGGCTGCTGCTTCAAATCGAATAACGAAGATGTGCAGCTACAAAGCATCTGACCTATGGTCTTTGGAAGGATAATAAACAAAGTTTTTGTTTAAGTAATAGCCGGAAAAGGTAGAAAGTAGTATGTATGTACAATAGGGAAAAAGTTGTTTTGCCGTAATCTTTGTATTATGGGAAGACATACCTTTTGTTCTCAGCAAAATGTGGAAGGGTATTTCTATGATACATACTTAGTTCTGCTCTCCTCTTATAAAAAACTTTTATTGAATAATTATGTAAACTAAAATGGAAACAAAAATTTGAAATGAATGGCAATTGCTTGGCGAATGTTATCACTTCTGCATAGTTAGGTGTCACAATTTATCAGATAGCTCTTCTCTCGATTCCAAAAAGTTTTTGCCGTTTTGACCTTTTGCATCAAATGTCAGCAGATTGATATTTTTAGAAGCATACTATATGCACAAAATGCCATTCTACTGAAGGTGGATGTCATCTGAAAAGGTCATAATCAAGCTAGTCACAGATCACAGTTTTGAGTAAAGAAACAAAATTGAATTTAATTACAACGTCAAATGCAGGCAATTAATTACGGTTGAATAAAGAATGGTATAGGTTACATTACATTCCCGGAAACATTTGTAAAAATCGAAAAGTAATATTTAATGTTGGTTTGGAGCTGGAGATATATATGTAGGTATGAATGGTTTTAGTAGCCTGTTGCAAGTTGGCTAGTTTCTAATGATGGTAGGTATCTATTACAAAAAAATAATGCTTGTGCTACAGGTAAGCGTACGTTTATGTTGGAGTTGTTACAAACAAGAAGAGGTTTTTTATGTAGGATAATATTTTGGATCCAACAATGCGGGTCTACTACCATTTTTACAAATACAAGAAATCGTGCTGCTTAAAGAAAGTCAATAAGCTATACAAATGCAACGACCGAAAAAAGAAAACTTATCCCAACAACGGACTTCAGCTTGTTACACAACTTTCATAAGAATATATTAAAGTTCACATTTACTACAAGATATTTTGAAAACAATGTTTAAAAAATCAATGTTAGCAATCCCGACACCTATCGTGAGTATATCCAATAGCACTTTTGGACTTTCTGAAATTACGCCAAAAAAATGTATGTGGAAAAAGTACCCAGAAACCACCATCCAAAGTTTTGTCATATATTCCTGGGAAAATATGACAAAATATTTTAATATGAAAATATTTCCAACGCCTAAAAATCTTTTCGGTATATTTTTAAAAGAAAAATCGCCAAAAAGTTTTACCCAATCGGTGTAGGTAATTTATTCTAAAACAAGTTTTGGGCTTTGTTTCCATATTAATTTTAAAATTATGCCGAAAAGAAGAGCTTTTTCTGGGGTAATTTCCATTCCATTCAAACTAGGCTCTTTTTCCTTACATTTTGGCGTAATTTCCTTTTTTCTGGAGTATTTTCCTATTTAATTTTTTGCATTTTTTTCATGTGTACCTATGACGTCCAAATTATTTTGGCCTTTTTCCAAAACACTTTTTGGCATCTACGGCATAATAATTTATGGATGCTTTATGTTAGACTTCGAAAAATCAAAAGATAATGGTCAATATCGGTGCTCTATAGATGCTATAAAAAAAAAATAAAAAACAATTTCAAAAATTGAAATACCCAGATTTGTTCAACTTAATTACAAATATAGCAAATATTTTTTGGAATTCCCTTAATCAGCTTAGCGATTTTATATATTACTGTTTTTCGAAGAAACTGAGTATGCAGTATCGGCCCCACCCCAAGCTTCCAAAGTTCAAAAACAGAGCAAAATCCATGGAAACAGTTTTAAAGTAATTAGATATAAGAGATTTTTTTTAAAAAAAGTGTATATAGTAGGTACCGTTATTTAATACGATAAGGCAAACAAAACAGCGAGATGTTACCGCAAAAGCTTTAGTGCCTGGCTACTCGTGGCTACTCACATAAAAAAGCGTCATTCGAATGAAAGCTATTTAAGCAGATGGGGAACGAAATATGAAATATAAGACAAAAAAATATTTCTCTACGGAAGTCGAATATGTTTGTGCACTCTGGTACCTGTTTTTGGTCTTCACTGTTCCGACTCAAATACTAAATGAAAATTTTTGTCGAAAGTGATAATGTTTGAAATCGAAACGTTCATGCCTACGCCGAGAATTCAACTTGAAAGTAAATTTTTGGTGCAATCTATCCTTCTCTTTCTGACTCACATAAAATCCACCTGTCCCGTGCGATATGACGATCATTCCAATGAACGTGTAGCCAGGCACCTATATACGAACTTTGAAGCAAATTTTTAGTTACCAGTGGCGGATCCCTCTATCAGCTTGGTCGCCACAATACCATCAATGAAGTAATTATTTAACCGGAGACTGCGGTCTAAATAGGCAAGATTTACCAACTTGGGTAAACTGCAAGGAGAATTATACGGCGAACTATCGCGAATGCAAAATAACTAAAGAGCTTCAAAGCAGGCGTGATATAGTAGAGAAGATGCCGGTACCCATCGCAATAAAAACGGAGCTCGCCGAGAACACGTGCGCTGAGAGGACAGTAAGAAAAAGACATTCAGGACAGTGAAATATTTTAAGGGGCTTCAAAGTTGAAGAGTTCGATGTTCGCGTACAGGCAAAAATTATAAATTCCGGCACCAGCCACTTACTTCGAGGATCTGAGAGCTGGATCATCCACCACCATATCTTATCCGAACTGGTTCTGAAGTCTCTTTACTTACGTCAGTCTCAAAAATGTAGTAATAACTCACGTGCCGTAAAATAACGTAGGTGGAAGTAATTTCGATCGACCAGTTATATTTTATGGCGCCGACTGCTGGACGATAAGCAGGAAGATATTTTTAAATCTGGAAGCTTTCCAAACGAACTGCGAACTGTATGAGTTGTACCAAGATGTGGACGTAGTCCAAAAAGTCTAAGCTCGTCGACTACAATGGCTGGGATAACAGACGATGGAAGGCTGCCGTGTCGTAAGCAGGTACTCTTTACGGGTTGGGAGCCCGTTGACGCTGACGATACCATTGATCCATTGACTATTTTGATGTGTCATAATTTAATCATTCCCCAAAGCGAGCCCTTTGGAAGCTGAGCACCCTTTATTCTCTCGATAAAGCAGATTTTGAAAATTAGAATTTTAATCCTTCTTTGTAAGAAAAACCATTCCATTCAAATCTGAAAAAAGTAGGCTAAGTTTAGAGTTAAGTACTTATTGTGTCGTTTTGCTTTTGCTTAGTTAAACGGGAAATCCACCCAGCGATGTCTTGGAACCAAACAAAGGTTGGTAAGAACCTTATCAGTTGATGCCTAACGATTTGCAACCTTTCTTTATTAATTATAAACCAAAGGAAGGTTCCAAATTATCCGCTATGAACTGTTAATATTATTGACAATAATAGACATTTAAACTCTGAGAAATTAATCCCACGTGTTAAAACGTTAAACGATAGAGCCTAACACCATAATAATCTACTACAATAAGTGATTGAAATATATCTTGCAACGTCCAAAGAGCTTTACGACATTCAAACATTCTTAAGAAACTCACATTAATGTCATTAGCATTTGAATTTGCAAAATGACCGGAAATCCTCGCAGATAAACTGTTAATACGAAGAAAGTATAAAATAAATAAAACATTATATGACAAAAAAAAACAAAACAGAACAAAACAATTTAAAAACCTTTAACCTTTCTATCCCCGCTGATTCAGGGGTAGCAGCAAGCTGTAGCTGTTAATCCATCCTACACTTATCAAATAAAATAGAAAAAGCACAAAATCGTTCCCCACCATAGTATGAGGACATTCAATGTGGGCGCATTCGCCAGGACACACTCTTTGTACCCATGTCATAAGTAGTGTATTCCAGAGACCCATTTGCAACGACGTAATAGTTTGGTCGTTTTGTTGCTTTGTTTTCCTGTGTGGTTTTTTTAAGTATAAAACCAAAGGACGTTGCAAAGCCCACACACTTACACATGAGAAAATATCGATCAACAAATTTCGTGTATCTGTACACCATGGCGGAATGCAAGGGTGTGCGTGCATTTTGAAATACACATGCGCCTTGAATATTACCCAGCAGAGTGTTGAAGCTTTTTAACACACACATTGATACATTTTCTGCCCAAAACAACAAACAGAAAAGAAAAAATCTTCTTACGTCATCAACGCTCAATTGGTGTCTGTTTTATTCCTTTTGTTATTTTTGTGTGGAATGTTTAGGCAAACCAGCCATCCAGTCGAAGCCAACCACCACAGTTTGGAATAACAGCTCCAACATATCCCACGGTCTAAGCTAATTTTTTTAAAACGAGCAAAATATATAAAAATTAAATATTTTATTTATTTGACAATTTATTTGCAATTTTTTACTATGTAAAAGTTTCGTGGCCAAAATATCGACGACGAAAAACTACTTAATTCTGTGATCAATTTTCATTCCCCAAATCTGTGTGCGAAACTGTTCTGTTTTTTTGTTTGTTGTCCAGCTTAACAGCCTAAAAGGTTTTAATCGAAAATATTATGAAAAGTGTAATCCTAACATTAAAAGAATTCCAACAGTAATTTTTTTGTGTACCTTTTGCGGTGGTTAAAAATAGTCGCTTACCATTTATTTTTAATGGAGTTCGATTTATTTTCGATATCTTAACGTCAGTTGTGTGTTGGAAAAACGCAAAAATATACAAAAATAAAAATAAATAAATTGTGCAGGGATCCAGCGGATTCGTGGTTCAGGGTGGTTCTGCTGCTGGTTTTGGTGGCAGATATATTTTTAGGTCACATCACTTATGAGGAAAGCGCAATACACCAATACCAGCGCAATCGATAAAGTGTAGTGTGAGCTATTTTGTTGTTATTCTCGTGCGAAAAATATAGGACTGGAAAGTAGTTGTGTGTAAGATTTAGCTCTTTGGAAACATACAAAATGGAAGCTACTCCAAAGGTCCATCGTCATCATCATAGGCGCGACAGGCGGTCCAGCTCCCGACGAAATGAACAACGCACCAGCAATCAGGATGACACATCGACGGAACGACGTCGTCGAAGTGAACCTGCCACTACAACAGCAACAACAACAACGACAGACTTGACGACACACGCAATACCAGCTCCACCTCTAACAGCAGCAATAAGAGATGCAATTACAACTGAACCAATGGCCAGTGGGAGCGTGGTATCAGCCCTGACAGCAGCTGCAGTGGCGTTTGTCGCAACTCCAGTAAATAACACAGCAGTAGATGCTGACGAAGCGACAGCAACGGCTAAAAACCCGGAGGTTCTCGTCAACGGACATGTTGTTGACGAAGGCGGCGAGGAAGATAAGCCGGAACCCACAAACACACCGACGACAAATAATCCCGAAACATCTTCGATTCGAGACACAGCTAGAAGTTCTATAGATTCGATGAGTTTACGTAGCGCGATTTTGCAACACTCCCGTCGACCGTCCCCACATGCTGGTCAAACGCAGTCTCAACCACAACCCCATTCGCATTTGCATCGCGGTATTCTTGGATTTATGGACCGTGAACTGAAAACGGGTGTTCAAAAGAAAACGCAATCGTTGTCCGATCCGCAGGCTAGTCCGGCACAAAGGTCAACTCGAAGTCGCAGTAGTCTGGAGAAGAGCCCACGTCGAAAGCGAAGCAAATCCGAATCGCGGCGCAGACGGGAGCGCAAGCTAATCGCTGCTGGTGAAATGGAGGTACGGCAGGCAAATGAAACGTTGATGCGTTACTTGAAGCAGTGTTCAGAAATGAATGATGCCTCCCTATCGGGCGAGCTGGAAATCGATCATAACTTCGACGAACGACGAGTGCACCGAAAGACGAAATCCCAGAGGGACAAACGGGGCCATCTAATAAGTAAGCACAGTGGTCAGTGGTCAATGGAAAGACCTAGTTATTTTTAAATTTGATTGGCTAATGATGGACGGCTATGATTGTCTATCGTTTCTCGATAATTAAGTGTGGTGTATCGATTGGTTTTGCATGTCGTGTTTGTCATAAAAAAAGCGCAAGGATTAGGGGGAGGAAGATGTAGGATTTGTACATATATTTTTAGAATCGACGAAGTTTCCTAGACAAGAAGTAGATTATGAATGAATGGACAAATTGTCTTTCGAAAATGTATTAGATTAACGTCATTTGTCGCATGACAGCCAATTAATGGCCGCAATCAGTCTATTCATCATTTTATAGTTAAAAAAAAATAACGTAGTACATTTCAAAACATGAACATTGTCTCTGTTTTCAAAAGGTAAAGGCCAGTTTTATAGTTTGATAAACGAATTTTAAAAAATGTGGTTAACTGTCATGTAAGCATTACTTTACTTACGGATATTCGTTGTATTTATAACCTTCTATGAAGGTAAAGCTATGAAAATTAGTCGTGGGTAATGCGTGAGTGTTTTTCTTATATGTACCTTCTCCTTCACAATTATGGCTTCTAAATTGAGAATTAATTCGCATACGATTTTCGTGAGCTGTTTTGTATGGCTTTTGCGTTTGTTTGTTGATAAATTAACTTTACTGCATTTTGTCTATAAATGAACAACTTTTCAGCCCTGGGAAGACTTTTTAATGACAGTTGATATATATGAATTTTATTTTTACCGTTTAAATTTTATTTTAATAATTAATTATTTTATTTTTCAGGTTAATCGAAGATTTCCGTAATTTTTTAAAGCATTTAAAATACAAAAAATTATTATAAATGTTAAATGTTTGACATAAGCGCACATCTATTTGAAGAACATTTAAATGTCAATATGTCTATATAACTAGGGAGGGGTACCTTATTTAAACCGTCTTTAGACCTAGTGGTCCATTCTACTGTCAATTTAGCCACTGAACTATTAGTTCACATCGTTACTTAAATTTCAGACTCCGAGAGTTCCTTTAACAAAGATATTAAGTTTGGCCGGACATCCACAGATATAGTGCGGATGTCAAAAGTTAATAAATGCGTGCCAACTAACACTAATTTGATGTGTTTTTATCCTTTAATAGTATTTATTTTCTTACCAGTGAAAATTCTGTGAGAATACAAATGAATAAAAGTTTATTTTATATTCGTTAGTTTTTTTTAACACTTTCTCAGTATCTGAACGAGTTTGCTTAAATTACGAACGGAAAATCTAATGACTAAAAATAAATACCTGCCTTAACTTAATTAAATGTTTTACTGCCGACGAATAGGAACACACACTTCACATTCTATCTGCTACATATTCACATTTACTTTAATATCTCTGCCTTATTCCAATTTGAGTGATTACGTGACTGAAGAAGGGTTTTGCATACACACCATCAAAAAATACATTTATCCACTTTAGTGGCTTTTACAAACAAAATTCGTACATCAACGCCTTAAGGGGATTTCCTTTTTAGAGATAAGATTTTTATTCGACTGTTGCGATTTTAATTTGACATATAAATGTGATGGTGGTAGGAAACAGAATTCCTTCCGGTTCATCGTTAGTGTTTAACTTAAGGCTACTTCTCACACAGAAACAGATCATTTAAGACAGTTATTATTGTGCTTTATATTGAACTTTATTTGTTTTATGGACAAAATGGCGCTTGTAGGTATTTGGAATGTTTAGGGATTCCAAACCTAAATTATGTTATGGTAGGACCTTTCCTAGTAATCCGTATGCAACCAGGCAATTTCGCGCCAGAAGCTGTTTTTTCTACCATATTGTCAATTATGTATTGCCATTGTAGTCGATTTGTTGCGTTAAACATTTTTCGACATTGAAATTACCGTAAAAGCGAGTTCGTTGCTTGCTGGTAATATTTCTTATTTCAGTAGCCATACCTATATATTTGTGGATTACCCTGTTTCTGATATACCACGGCGCAGTAACAATTATTCTATACATTTTATCTTAAGAAGTATTATAATATATTTATAATATATAACATATTTTTGGTGTTCTAAAGTTATATATCTTTAAAAAGGTGTGTAAAAAGCAGCTTATTCTGCAAGCAGAGTTAGAATCCACCCCGCATCGAATGTATTCGAGTACATCTAATAACACCAAAAAAAATCATAACAAAGAAGCAAATTCTCTTATGCAAAAATCGCAATTGTCTTTGAATTCAGCCACAGAAAGTGCTGAAAAGAACCCATGTTTATAGTTTCCGTAGATATAAGGCCTCGTCAAGTAGAGCGCATTTCAACACCTTTTCCACATAGATGGCGCGCTCAAAAGGCGGCGTTTTAATAAATTAAAAATTATTTTTTTGACGCGGTTAAGAAAAAAATATTGTGTAGTATTTCGTGTAATTGAAGCTTTAACGTCTTTTTTATTTGTTTGTGGATATATTAAAGCTAATAATGTTAGAAAGTGATTTTTTTTGAGAAAATGAAAATCAACAATCAAATATTTAACGCGCTGCTTATAGCTCTTTATATTACAATCTCTAAAGCTGCATTTAGAACGCCGCTTCAAAATAATCACCGCATACCATACCTTATTAGATGCTTTGGAAATGGGAATTGAAATATTGATAAACGATGTTTCGTCCTATAGAAGTTTTTGCGGCTTTTATACTATTATGACTTTAGTATTTTCCATTTTCGTGACATTAAAGAAACGTAGGATTCAAGAAACTCTGTTAAAATCAGCCCTGTCATTTCTTGAGCCTTGTTGGATCTAAGACATTTTTTTTCAAATTAACTTAAATTATATCTTAAAAGGGCGTGGCAGCTTTTTCCTTGTCTCCCTTCGGCCATTCGGCAATATCATTTCTGATGGAAGGCGCTTACCAATTTTTGTTGCTTTTTAAGTTTTTTAGCTTTCTACTTTTATTCACAGTGAGACCTTTAATATATGATGATTTTGAAAGTTGTCATTTGATTGACTTTTTTTCGACATGTAATTATCGATATTCTATATAGAAGAAAAACAGAAGAAACTTATATTCAAGAAAACAATATTTTTCTCCGTATTTTCCCGTAAACGCATTTTAAACATTTTTATGTTTAGTTGAAAGTCAAAATTTGGATGGGTAAGAAAATCGTAACTGACCTTAAAATTTTGTATTATTAAACTCAAATATTATTTTCTCATAATATAGTCGTAATTTACAAGAACGTTATTTCTCATAAAAATAATGCCCTACCCGAAGATTCTGCTGCATATAATTACAGAGTTATTTGTATTAATGGCGGTCAGAATTCCTTGATAAATGGCGTACATCTTGGAGTTACACCCTAACTTACTAAATTTTAAATCGGTAACGCCCTAAGGAACAATTTGTAAAAATTTGATTTAAATCAATTTTCGCAGACAACGGCTCTAACGAACTTTTGTCTTAATTTGTATTTCGCTTTTTTGACTTTAAGTTTGTCAAATTTGCCTTTCGAAAGCATACACATATTGGTTAGAAAGGCTAGGTTTCCACCTAACATACATATAATTATCCATCTCTAAAACGTTTCTGAAGATATATTTGCTGGCACATTGATTTTAAGGTTTTACCTGATTTGTACCTTTTTTTTCTTATTAATAGCTTAAATAGGATTTGTTTTCAGTAAACTATGGTAAACTAGGTTATGACCAGGATTGAGAGCGATAGATAAAATTGGGTAACAAAAAGAAAGCCAAATAACGGCAGTAGATATGTCGACTGTCAAACTTTTTTACCAATCTTCTCCACCTATGTTATCTTCACAACAAATAAAATGCTGACATAGAATTAGGTCGAATAAAACGTTAAGCACAATCAGCGCATTTGTCAAAAAGGTCAATAAGTCAATGAAATCATGACGTTAAACGCACCCTACAAAACAAAATCTATTCATAGAAACCTCAGCCTCATCATCATTATCGTCATCGTCAAAGCCCGTTCGTTATTAGCTTATCTTCATGACCTCCCGCACTTCCTTCTGTGCAATGGAAGAAAATTACTAAAATCCTATTCTTCTGCTTTCTTTTCTTCTCTCAAAATTTTATTCGTCTACCTTTAGGGAAACTCTACACGGCTGGCGGACTATCATCGATACTAAAAGAGCTCTCCGATGATATTGTGCCCGCTGATGGGGAAGAAATTTACAACCCATTTACACCGGTTGTATCACCAACGGAGGAACCATCGGCACGAATTGACAAAATGTTCATCCAGACTGCGTCCGGATATCGACCGGTGGATCATTGTTACTACAAACATACAATTGGATCGGATCCAGAGAGTAATAGGTGAGTACTTAGCTGATGAAATGAATAAGTGCTGATTGATTTGGCTTGGGTTGGGTTAGATGGATGTTTAAATTTAAATTGTCTAAAATAGTAGATTATTTGGTGAGGGATGGTTGCAGATTAAATTATGAGAGGTATTTCATTTAACTTTTCACAGAGTTTGTCAGAAATCTTTGAGTGCCGCTAAGCTTTCTACGGAGGGAAATTTTTACGAGGGAATGTTAACTGCAGCGTGCGACATTTTGAATTTTTAATGCCATGTGGCATTTTCCTCTTGAGAAGCTTTTAGTTGAATTGACGTAGGTGTCATTTTGAAAGCACTGACAGGAGCTAAGTTGATTTAAAAATACATCAATGATTGAACATGAATCGGAGTGTGCAAGCTGCAGCATTGTACACTTCATTGTTGGGACTTGATTTTGGCCACTTCTTTCGTGTTTTTGAAAGAAAAAGTTTGTACTTTAAGTAAATGCTGTTAACGAGCCTTTTTGAGGCTAAAGTTTATTGCTAACATATAACCTATACAATTTACAAATATAGGCTGACGCGAAACAACGTGACACAGCTAGATCAATTTTTCTAAAGTCTCGAATTCGGTCATAGCGATGAATGCTTTCATATAAGTGGATAAAAAGATGGTGTATCTGGACTTCAAATTTGTTGCTCTTTTGTAGAAGTAGCCTTAGTGTGAAAATTTGGGCTACACTTGATCTGCTGGGCCGGAAGCCACACTGATACGTGCCAATAAGTGTGCTGTAAAAAGGTTCGGTTGAAATTTTTCAGTGGTTAGAGTTTCTTACTCAAGCTCTCTCTGTAAACTCTGGCTACTTAAGGTGAGCTAAGGCGACCAACGTCGAATTTCATCTTATGTACAGTTCGGCTTCATGGAACTCCTCTTTGAAAGAGTCTCCAGCCTCTTGAGTAGAGGCGTGTACACCAGGCTAATGTTTAGAAATGTTGAGTAGCTCTGATGCGGATCATAGCTAGAACTTAAAGTCAATAACTTTTAACCTAAGCGAATTTGACTAATGATTTATTTTAAGTGGGCTGGAATATATACCAAAATTGTGTATTTCCATCATACTTGATACTAACTATGTTTCTCTTGGGTTCTTATGTAAAAGCATTACTAACCTCCATAATTTATATGAGCATTTCAGTCTTACTGTATATGATTTACGAACCCGTATGCCTCTTCCAGAGTCACTGCCATTTGAAGCATTGTGAAAAAACAAGAGCAATATAAACATTTCAATAATCATCGCTAATGTATATTAATTCTGAGCAAGCAAATAGAAGTAATCATATTTGTTTGTAATTATCTCGACTCTTAGCGGGTCAAAAAAGTTATATATATTTATATACATATGTATATATATATTTTATGAATTTGACGAAAATCGTAAATGCGAAATTTTGCGATTATTAATTTCGAGACTATAGAGCCTCCTATCAAGACGAAACTTAAAGAGAAAGCTTCCTGAAGAAAAATTTCTAAATGTCAATAATATTACCAAATAAAAATCAACTATTACCCCTTCTATTGTAAAAGTACATTTTAAATGTACAATATTCGAAATTTTGAACATTTAGACTGAAAGGATGAATTTTATATCTATGTTATACCTATCATATTCGTATAACGCAGTATAATTTGTATAGTTTTTTGTTTGTTCCTCTCTCAAGTTTGAAAAAAAAATCGATTTATGGGAGAATTACTGATACCTTTTAACACTTTTATAATGAATACTCTTTATTTTTGCAATGAGAACTCTAATCTTCGATAAAAAGATAGGAACATATTGTTACCGTTTGACTTATATTTAAAAAGATAAAAAGTTATTCTCTTTAAATAATCTTTATTCATTAATTTGACTTAATTTTCCTTCAAATATTGTAACTATTTATTTACTATTAACGTAACACTAATCTCTTCGGTATTAATTAACCAAAATAATTCACAAGTAAACTTTTAGTTATTACAATCTGATGTCACACTAATTTACAATTTTAATCTATAATTTATCCCCAACCTATTTAAAAATGTCGCACTTCCTTTATATAGGTATGCAAATCAATGCAGTTTCAAGCCACAACTATTATGATATGTAGATGGCACTGTAAATTTAAAGTGCTTATAAGTTGCCTCGGCCTTGAAACTTAGAGAAAAATATATATTCTTACACCTTTTTAGACCGTAATCTACCTATATTCCAAATTCAGCCTTATAGTAGTCAGTAGTAGGCCTTATAGTTTCCAAGTGGTTTTAGGTCGGACAGAGAAATTCCATTTCTATAATAACACAGACAATTCTGCGCTTAATTATACGAAATGCTGGCCTAAAGAGTTTTAAAACATTTATGTCACGTTCAGGAGTAACATTCAGGAATTTGCTTCCAAATTTTAACCTCCCTATTATCCATCCCCTTCGTATTGAAAAACTATCAATAACGAATAACGAGATGAATTAAAAGTGCACCACTTTGATTCTGTATCTAAAACAGTGAGGTCTCCACAAATTATTGCTTTTAATATTCAAATATCCTGAAAATTTGAATTTTAAAAGCTAAAAACGAAACCTTTAATTTTGTCAGGGTTGAGTTTAGCATATACGATTTATAAATTTAGGCCTAAAAGCACATTTTATACAAAAATAGGTTAGAGTTGAGGCAAAAATATATATATTTTAACTTTCAAGTTTGTTCAATGCAGATTTAAGTTTCGTTGATTAACTTTTATCACATCTTATTTATGTCGATTTATGTTTAAGCCCTAATTACATTTCTTTAAAAATTATTCATTTCCGTATTCGCATGAATGTGCTGGTATATGTCCCCTGCAAATTGTTGAATTATTTAGAACACTTTGATAGTGAAACAAAAGGAATTACCTGTGGCTTAATATTCCTTTCTATTGCCTGCTACTCTGCTCAATAAATAATCACACCACTTAAACACGGGTATATGTGTGTTAGTACACTTGCGTCAGACCAACTAATACATATTTCCAGGACAATTCGTGTCCCAAATGGCTTCATACAAATTGCAAAAAGCAACAACCTACTAGCAATTTGAACAAACACATTCTCATTTGCCTCCTACAAGATCTTAATTCAACATAAAATCTCCTGATAGACAAAAAATAATGTTCTGACGTAGGAGCTAAAGCCTATAGTATAGACTTACTCTTTGCCATTCCTTAAGATCTCAAATGGCACACACAAAAAGGGCAATCTTCCATCTAAGGAGTCCTATTTATACACATTTCATTGCAGCTCAACCCACGCACAAAAGTAAATCCAAGGCAAGCAAAAACTTTTTCCCACATCCTCCACACCCCGATGTGGGTGCGAAATAATTTCCTTTTGTGTAATCAACAACCACCCAATTTCCTCACCACAAGTGTAGTACTGGTCCTTTCTGTGTAAAGGCAAGTCTCTTTCACACCCACCGGCCGGCGCTGTCATTACGCTAGGAACAAAGTCTATTTTTGGAACAGGTTTATTTTTTGTTCTCTGTTTCTTTTTCGAGAGTATTATGGACTATGAAAAAATCCCCACCTGTCACATCAGAGATTAATCGATCAAGTTATGTCTTTTGCCTTTTTTGTAGCCTTCAACCCTTCAACTCACTACCCATAGGTTAGTGGTTTGGTGTGCGAGTAATTGTATTTTCCTATTAAAGTTTAGATTATTATATTTTTGGGTAATTTTATTTATTTGCAGACATGACATCTCCACCAGCGTCCATTTAGCCTGTGCACTCCAACGAATCTGGATAATGGTTTCCAACATCTGTCATGGGCTATTAGCCGGCTTGGCACTGGCACATCTACTGTTTGTGGCCACGAGTAGACCATTGGATTGGCCTGATGGTGCGATACGTCACTATTCTTCGTTTGCCGAGGCGTACGCGAATACGTTCTACTGCCTGGCTATAATATGTATGGTGTCTGTGTTTGATCGGTAAGTAAGAATATACTTATAGTCGACGTAATTACATATTTTTTTTGTGTTTTCGGTCTGAGTGATCTTTTATTTCAATTGTTAAGATAAAATGGAAATGGAATAGAATGGGACTGACGTGCGGTTACGTGAGGCGTATGTGGGATATTTTTTTCCAATTTAATTGTGACAATGTGGATAATTGTAGAATATGTGGATGATAAATTTAAACTCACAGAAAACGTGACATTTAAAGTTAGCCACACAAATTGAAGAGGTGAAATAAATGCGACCTTTCGGAGTAGGTAGTGGTTCATCTTTTTATTGTTGGAGCAATTGCGGGTGGACATCATGCAGATCACAATTATGTAGATGTATTGTTTTTGGAGACACAAATCGATGTTTTAAACGAATAATTTCGAAAATGACGAAGCGTCGAATATAAAGGGTTACATGGGTTTCACAGCTTCAAAAAATCAAAGTCGGTTGTCAAAAGTTCGCGAAAACCACTCAACCGATCTTGATGAAATTTTACACAGGTCTTCGAGATACAATTGACGTGAACTGGGAAGAAGGATTTTTTTTTCAATCACAACTATTTAAAAAACAAAAATGCTTAGCAAATTTTACCAAAATTAGCATTTTTCTGTAAAAAGGTCTGCCAATACTCCAATTTTCTTTAAAATTTTTTTTTTCCTTCGTCCAAATTCTAGTTATGAAAATTTTAGAAAGTTTTTTTTAAGTGTGTATCTTTAAGACAGTAAAAAGTTTTAATAAAATATATTATTTTTTATAGAAAAAAAATTGTGAAAATATAACTTATTTTCCCCGAATAAACCCAGTAACCCCTTAAGGCATTTGCGGACAACCAAAATTGAATGTTATATTCAATGGAGATGTTTTCTATTGTAGTAAGGCCGTATCAATAATCAAATTAAGTCTGGCAGATAACGTTAAGTCTATGAACTTTCTTAAATTCCTGCACCAATAAACAAATTTAGTTGTCGTTAACTGTAGGGTTGTAGGGTAGCTATGTTTATGTCTAACATTAACTCTAATTTTCATTATTTCATAATTCATTCTGCAAAGGAATGTTGAATTTTCACAACGTATTTAAATAGTTTCCTATGTACAAGTTAGTATTTAAATGGGAATATATCGAAGTAACTCGAAGTGTGTTCACTTTCTTTAGAATAGGTACATTTTCCATTCCGAATGGGTTCCAAAATTTATAAGATATTTCCAAACATACTTAATGCGATCAGAACTTCTGGTAGGCCTTCCGCTTATGTTGCAACATTTGTTTTCTACACAAAACCAAGCACCAAGGAGCAAAACCAGTATCACATAAATTTGAAAAAAAGTAAAAGTACTAAAAGGTATGAATCAAATTAATTTGCTTAAAGCACAATGCCAACACAAGTCATATTGACAGTGTCATATTTTAAGAATTGGTGTTTTAGAATGTTTCATTCTTCGAGAGGTTGCGAATTCGTCAACCAGCAACAAATCCATAAGAATATCTTCGTCCCGACTTGAATTCATTTTTAATTACTTAATATGTTAAATTTTATTCAAAGTACCTGCTGTGAAAAAACAATATCAGATACATTGAGAGCAAAAGTAATAGATTCAAAAACTAGTAAAGGTGGAGGTAAAATTATTTATTGGTACCATTTCAAATATGCTGTATATTTTAATTTAAACTGGCAGTCAACTAACAGTCAAAATTAGTGCTGGATTAT
Organism: Ferdinandea cuprea; assembly: GCA_963576555.1. Taxonomy (NCBI): domain Eukaryota; kingdom Metazoa; phylum Arthropoda; class Insecta; order Diptera; family Syrphidae; genus Ferdinandea; species Ferdinandea cuprea. Next base: position 80,456,670 of record OY754960.1, on the reverse strand, counting down.
TAGTAAGGCCGTATTTGTTTTAAATAGGCCTATAAAATTCTTTAAGATAGGGCAGACAAATGCCGCTCGAGACTTTCTCTTAGTTTATTTTTTGAACGAACTTAATTTATGTAAAGAATTATGAATTTATTTAAAGAACATCAAACTGAAACTAGAAACAGCCTTTAAAATAAATGTTAGCGTAAACGGACCATAAAGGACCTAAAGCCTATCTATTTCCAATCATTGTGGTGTGAAGATATATTTTTCACACGAATGGAATGTGGGACCCACAGTGTATTGCCGATTCCAAACGGCAAATTATTTATGAAGCTGCTCACCATCTTTTAGATGTTTGTTGGTCTAATGCTTCAGGCATTCATTTTTCCTAATATCCGTAATACCTTTCCCTTAGATAGAATAAAATAGAATTCCACTTTTCTTTGTTGAAAGCTTTGTACATCTGCCTTTTTCTGCAGTCATGTTCTTTTTTTACCATAATTACTTACCATGCAGTGATGTTCTGAATTTAACCCATTAGCATCCAGGACATTGTGTCCCGTTCAATGATGACTTTATCGACCATGTCGATGTCGCTGTATAGCTAGTAACGTTTGTCGTCGTTGAAGCAAATCCTTCAGAATCTGTATTCAGGACCAAATATCATGAAGAAACGACCATTACCCCATTTAGAAAGAGTCTTTGCTTTAGATACAGGAATAAATCGTATATAGAGTTTCCTCAGTTGCTCCGGAGAGGATCTAACTATACTACATAGTTGCCTTCTTAGTCTAAAAAAACAGCGATTGGCAAGCGTTAATTTTTCGTTTGATTTCTGAAGAGGTTCCGCATTCAGATTTGATAACTAAGCTGAGGTGAACAAAGTCACTTAAGAGGGATACCAGAGCTTGACATGGCACGTTTTTGTTTACTTTTTGGTAATACTACCGAATAATTTTCCTGCAGTACCTAGTGTTTCGCTATTCCTCAATCGCACCCTTCTCATGTTCCTTCTATTGCCTCCGAAGTATCAAATGTTCGTCTCTCCTCTTTTGCTCGCAGAGCTCAATAGAACACTAGATATGATCAATTTGGTAAATGGTTTATAGATCTGGTGACCGAAACGCGTTAATTTATCAGTATAAGGAGAGGAAGCTTTGTGCTTGTTATAACAAAGTTACCAAAGTCCACACAAGATGTCCTTCATTTAGCAAGTAACCCACCCGCATGGGGGATAAACGTTCTACCATTGACCCTATAAGAATTCATCTGCCACCAACTCTTTATCAATAACTTGGATGCTATCTAGATCATACTTATTCCTCTTCTCTTCGTTATATTTCATTTAAAACTAACGAATTGTTTTTCTTCCTTTTTTTTAAATTTATTCCACAGCATGGACATTTGCCATTTAGAATTCTCAAATGCATCCGAAGTAATATCCTTTCGATGGATAATTATAGCAATGATCTACATAGCGACAATAATCCTCACCCTGTGTGCGGAATCCATGGATGAGAAACTCTATTTGACCAAAAACTCAAATGTGACAATGTTCAGAGAAGAACTGGTAAATTCGCAACAAATCCCTTACCTCAAACATCATTTATTTGAACTTTTTTTTCCAAATCTTCTTCACAGGAAAGCAATCAAGTTATCAGCGTATGGAATAGTCTCTCAATGGCACGCAGTATTGGTGCCATATTCGGATGGCTCATGATCGGTCTGTCACCCAATGATGATCTACTTTACGATCATCTATTGGAAATGGAAAAATATCAATTGACAAATAATTAAAAATAAAAACAGAAAAACAAACACACACAACAGTTATAATAACAACAACAAATATATAATAACCTAGAATAAAATGTATTTATCAATAAATAAAAATATAAACAACAACTGAACAAGTGATATATTTACCCACATATTTAATATTGTAAAAAATAAAAATAAAAACATATATATATATATATAGAGAGAGACTATTATTCATGTTTATTAAATTCTATTTATTTGCCTTTATGTATTTATAAATTGAAATAATATGTAAATACGATATAACTACAAACAACAAATAAAAAAATTAGAAAATCAATTTAAAATTAAAACAAAAAGCAAAACTATATTGTTATTGTACAAATAAATTGTTTATGTTTTTTCCATACAAAAAATAAAAACTAAATTAATATTTAACATTAAGAAATGGTATAAATTATATAATTAATGGATGGTAAGCAATTTTTTTTTTGAGCTAAATCGAATAATAAATTATTGTTCTCATCTCTAGGAAACAAATGTTTTTTTTTGTTTTAGAAAATTTGTTACTGGTTGTTGTTTTAGGTTTTATTTCATATATTTTTATTGTAACAATTTAATTGGCTTCTGATAAGAAAAAAAAAACAAGGAAATAAAAAAATATTGAACGCGAAATTTAAAGCGACTTGAAACTTGAGAATACTAAGCAAAAGTAAAAAAAAATCAATGAAACTAGCAATGAATGTCTATTAAATCAGCAAGAATAATAAAAGACGAAAGGAAGTAAAGCAAAAGAAACAAATGTATAAATATAAAACTACATTTAAAAATAAGAAAATATATACATATATATATATGAGACTCGAAGAAGTGATCGCAATAAAAATGAAAGAAAAATATATTATATTGATTATTATATAAAAATTAAGTTAATGTGGTTTTTGTTAGTCATGTTTTCTTTGCGATGTTTTTATTGTGTTATATGAAATCAGGTCGGGTAAAGTAGAGAAGTCAAAGGCGCAATTAGTTTCCTATACTTTTTAGACAAAATAATTTCCATCGACTTTTTATCAGTGCCGATTCCTTTCCGTAATAAAAGAGCCAACCAAGGATATTTTGTAGCCAACCTAGAACTCAGGACCAGAAATCGCCGCTGTTGTCTATATAGTTTCACAGAGATAATGGTATCGTGATTAAAACTGGTCGGCCTTATGGTAAATACAAAATTCGGATTTCAAATTTAATTATTTTCAAATGTAATTTTATTTATCTGGAGACATAAAACCCGATCATGTTCTTATATCGATTTTCATTCACCCATTCGCCATGTTGGAACTGTTCCAACTGCTGTCAAGTACTGTTCCAATTGCTGTCAGTGCTGTGATAATTTGCGAGTACTGTCATTGAAAGTAAAACTGACTGACAAATCGAACACATCAGGGGAACGATTGTGTTCCAAATTGTAAAAACGAATATCAGCTTTTGGGGTTCCACTGATTTGTTCCAATGATGCATTTCAATAATAGCTATAACTAGCACCTTTCATAGAAATTGATTTCAATCAGTGAAATAATAAAACTAGTATTAAAGAAAAGTTTAAATCAGAATTAATTAATGTAGAAAAATTCAATAAGAGATTAGCTTTATTTTGATACCATTAAAAGCCAATATTGTTTGCTTAGTCGTCTTTAAATCGCAAAACAAATTTTCAATGATGCATTTCAATGATAGCTATAACTACGGCCTAAAAAATTAATTCCGAATCGGCATTAAACTGTAGGTCCCTTTGATTCGTGTCACAAAATATATCTTCGCACACACAGTTGTTGGAGAAGCTAGGCTTTGGGTTCTGTATGGGCCGTGTACGCCTAGTATTTATTTTTTTAAATAAAATCACATGAAATTATTAACATTTTCTGCACAATTAAATTCTTTCTACAAAATGTATTAATCGGTAGCTATATCTTTTACAGTAGTTATACCTCAAAATCAAAAATTTTAAATTTAACTGGATATAACTTGATTTGGGGTGTAAGTACTAATAGATCACTATATGTTCAAATAACATAAATTCATTAGGATGATATTTAACCAAAACAAAATTATTTTTTTATCTCAGATCCATACAGCAGTACTAGGGTCATCAAGGCCCTAAGTTGCTTTGGAGAGGTTTATGCTACACAGTTAACTTCTCAAGTAAAGTATATATGTATTTAGATCTGTAATATTAAATCAGTAGAAAGACAAAATAATTTTCTATACAAACGGCGAGATGACAGACTCAGAACGAAAATGGCTGTATAGATCACGTGCCTATAATGGAATGCGATTGCCTGTTCACTGGGGTGGTCACAGCAGCAGCTGCAGATAACACGAATTAACAGGCCCACCTACCTCCCAGATTGGTAAAAAACATTTGAGTAAACGGCTGGGCGAATTTATTGACTCCCCAAAGAAGTCTATCCGAGAAGCATTGAAGCCCTCAATCAGGCATTGCATAGAGCCACTTGCCCGTTAGTTGTTAGTGAATGTTAGTGCGAAGTTAGTTGAAGTGAATGAGGACAAAACTAAATACGTATGTGCTATCAAGAAACAAACAAGCATCTGTCCACCAACTAGGACAAAATATCACTATTGATACCAGCAACTACAACCTCGGTGTTAACATCAACTCCACCAATGACAACTAAGTGGAGATTTGGCGAAGAACTGCCCTAGGAAACCGATGGTTCGAGACGGCAAGGAAGACCGAACGTCCGTTTCAAAAACCAAAACCATCGCCGATGCCAGAGCCCTAACTAAAAGCAGCGTGCTCGGGCTCGTTGAGGATGAAAGACTGCCGTGTCTCAGGCAGGGACTCATGATCTCACATATAGGCAATTTTAACATCCAGGTGTGCCTAGCAAAACATTTTGACTAGAGTTCCACCGAAGGTAAAGGGTGATCCATTTCGAGGTTCCCTACTTTTTTAAAGAAAAAAAACACAGAAAATTCAAATTTAATGGAGAATGTATTATCATTTGAAAGAACATTCTTTGGCATTTATTTTTTGAGGATTATGTCTATCAAATGTTGGCCGTTGCTACGTCGCAGATGGTCCATCCGTTGAGTCCAATTTTCGATCAATCGTTCGAGCATTTCGACTGGTAACTGGCGAATGACACGCGTGATGTTTTCCTCCAAGGCCTGAATCGAAGCGGGTTTGTCGGCATAAGCTTTTGACTTTACATATCCCCACAGGAAAAAGTCTAACGGTGTGATATCACACGATCTTGGTGGCCAATCGACCGGCCCAAATCGTGAAATTATGTGCTCACCGAAATGTTCTCTCAATAAGTCCATTGATTGATGCGATGTGTGGGAAGTGGCGCCGTCTTGCTGAAACCAAATGTCGCCGAGATCACGAGCTTCAAATTCAGGCATCAAATAGTCGGTTATCATGGCACGATAACGGTCGCCATTGACGGTTACGTTCGCACCGGCATCATTTTTAAAGAAATATGGACCGATGATTCCACCGGCCCACAAACCACATCAAACCGCTGTTTTTTCTGGATGAAGTGGCAGTTCTTCAATCTCTTCAGGTTGCTCTTCGTCCCAAATGCGGCAATTTTGTTTGTTTACATACCCATTGAGCCAGAAATGGGCCTCATCGCTAAACAAAATCTTCTTGGAACTTTTCAAGAGCCCATAGAGCGAAGCGATGTCGCTTGGGAAGGTCGAGCGGCTTCAGTTGTTGCACAAGCTGTATTTTGTACGCTTTCAATTTAAGATCTTGACGTAAAATGCGCCAAGTCGTTCCATACGTCAGTCCGAGTTGCTGCGAACGGCGCCGAATCGACTCTCTACGGTCTTCGTGTACACTCTCAGCTACGGCCGCTATATTTTCTTCACAGCGTGCTGGACGTGGTCTATTGGGTCGAATGTTATCCAATAATGAATGCTGGGTCTCAAAATGGGTGATGGTATTGCGAATAGTACGCTCATTAGGCCGATTATGTTGACCATAAGTTGAGCGAAGTGCACGAAACCCATTCCTCACAGAACGTGAATTTTCATATTAAAGTTGAACAATTTGTAAACGTTGTTCACGCGTAAGTCTTTCCATTATGAAATGCCAAACAATACTAAACAAAAATAACATGACAGCATGACACGACTCACACGTGATCTGTCAAAAAAGGCTATTGAAAAAAGTATCTCTACTTGGATCACCCGTTATCTATTTAGCTAAAGACGAAGCCGAACTTCGGTGATTTTAACACCTTCGGGAAAAAGCCAATGTGGTGGACCCTAAAAAGCCAAACAACCTAAAATGATAATATTATTTCTGTACGTTTGACTGGCTGCGTAGAACTGCAAATGCAAACTTACTGACATACATTTAGATGCAACTTCTACTAGAGAAATGAAGTAAATATAAAATGACTAACTCAAAAAAAACCTCGGTTGGTCAATTCAATATTCGGCTTCTGCTAAATCTTCAGCCTTTTTTCGCCAAAGTCAATGCGCCGAAGGTGGAACATTTGGCCGAATGTGACAGAAGCCGAATTTTCAGTAGAACTCTAATTTTAACATGTTAATGCTATCATTGCTATCCCGAAAGTGTGTACGCGAGTCCGTTGACATGACTGGATATCACCGGTTTTGTAGAGGAAATAATAAAGAGTGTCTGGTCTTAAAACCCCAGGATCACACAAATGTAACAACACCAGCCAGGCACTTATCTTAATAAATAAAACAGTCTTTTTCGATATCGACTAGACATGTAGATGTATTGCGTATCTCTTGGCGTTCGGTTTCCAGCTAGTATTCGGAACTCTTAAAAACAAATAAACAAATTGTTTTGTCTCCATAAACAAGTGCTTAAGCAAAGTCGTTTAGTTCTGGCAATCTCCATTAAATTATTTTCCACCACAGAAACCTTCTCGAGTTGCAATGGAAATTCCCAAATCATCACATTACACACTCAAGCCAAAGACATGACACCAAACCGACTCAATATTACCAACATCGTATAAGGTCAGTTTTCATTGTGATTTCCATGACGTTGCAATGTTTATAAACATATTACTGTGGGCTCAAGAGCATTTGTCGCTTCGGGTCAGGCCGCTGCCCTTAGTGATTCATTCAACGCCACGGAATGATCAGTGCATTTGTTTTGTTCGCGACATTTACTTCACTCGTCCACTCGTGGAACTTAGCTCCTTTGGGTTTGAATGAAACATACAGGCTGCAGCATGTGTCCACCTACTACATACGGGCATTTCTATGTATTGAGACGCATTCCAGCAGCCAGCCAACTTTGGTGGAATCCTTTTGGCCAGAAAATTTCTTCGCACTGGCACCGAGAGTATTCCCGCACCCGTTTGCCCATGCAAGGCGAGGGCGATTAAACGACTGTATGCTGATTCACCAAGCAATGCTGACTCAGGTGGATAGCTTAAATCGACTTTGGCTGCTGGACAAGGGGAACGAGGTGTGCCGGCCAAAGATTATTGTTTACGATTTGATACGAAACAATCTTGAGGTGAGGCGGTTTTTTGTTCACTTTCAAACTAGCTACTAAGCAGTTTTTATTTAAAGGTCTTTCGAAGTGAAATTCAACAGTTTGAGGCGAATGAATTCATCACGATGAAACTTGGCCCTATTCCCACTTGCTGTCAGGTGGAGGAGAAGGCTTTCTTTGTACTGAAAAATAAACCATATCTGGTTGCATATGATGTGTTGAAGCATACATGGCAGAGGATTCCCGTTTCCAGCCGGCAGTATGATAACATTCAGCAAGACTTCCCAGTACACCCGCAGGATATCGCCTTTGGGTATGGTAGTCAGTTGTTTATCGCTGAGGCATCTGGAAAGCTGTTTCTTTCGAATTCAATACATAATGAAACAGAAATACATGCGGAATTTCTTGGAGATCTTATTGGATCCCCCAGCGCTATGGTGGTAGATGCTTCAGGAACAATGTACTATTTGGTGCCGAAGTTTGGAGCTGTGGTAAGGTGCCTGCCAAAGAGTGGGCTGTCGGCCGAAGGCAACGAAATTATATCGTTGAGTTCGTTGCCAATAAATCAAATATTCTTGGGAATACAAGGATCTGTGTGGCTGGCCAGTGAAACACCAATATTCGCATTCGATCATTGTCATCGGCTGGTGGATAGTGTGCGCGTGACAACTGAGGATTGATTTATGAAAGTAAATGTTGGTTTTTATTTTTAAATCTTTTTTAATTGTTTTTGTGTATTAGATATTCTGTGTAAGTAAAGTTTTGATTTATTGATTAAATGGATTTTAAAAACAAACAATTAAGATGATAATATCACTGTTTAAAAATTAGCTGTGTTAATAGTTCTTTTTATGTTAAAAAGCGGTTGAAAATTTTGGAAACAAAATAGAAATACACAGCAATTTATTTTCATGAGACATTATAAGGACCGGCCGCACGTGATCATAATAGTGTGAGATTTGTACTCACTAAAAACACTTCCCTTCAAAATCCTTCTTACTACAAATAGGTTATATTCTATCTAGTTGTTTTAATTTACGTTTTTGTACGCGTTCGGCAGGCAGCTTCCCAGCTGAAGTACCTGCTAATACCGCCAATTGCACGCGGTTACATCTTATTGCGCTAGTTCAAATGGTTTTATCCGTTTTAGACGGCGCACTAGATTCGTTTCGTTTAGAATTTGTAGTAAAGTATTATTGCAATGACCCTGAAGCCGAGTCCGTTGTTTTAATCTCATCTTCTTCGGGTAGCCATACCTTAGTCTCGGTGGATATCACCGTTTCTGATATACCACGGGACGTTTACAATTCTTCTCAGTACTTAATTTTGAAAAGTTTGTAAAATTTGTATGTTACTTGTTTTGGTACAACCCCAAAGTTGTATACCATACGTCCAAACTGGCTTTAGAACTTGCTTATATAAAATCAGCTTGTTCTGCATGCTGAGTTTGGCAAATCGACCAAGCAGCCAATGCATTTGATAATGTTTGATAACGAGCTCTTCCCGTTTCTACTTTACGTGCGATTTCCATTTAAGTTTCGCATCTAATGTCATTCCCAAACATTTAGCTTCATTTGCGTACGGAATTTGTACAGAGTCTATAAAAATGTAAAAAAACGTATTTACATTTCTGTAAGTAAAATTAACGTGCGTAAATTTTGTTTCATTAAGGACAATACGCCAAGTCTTCGCCACTCAAAAGCGCTGTTGATAGCCCGTTGAAGCTTAATTGTTACTTATTCAACCGTATTAGTCACGGCCAATGTAGCGGTATCATCCGCAAACGTAACTACAGTTGTGCCCTCTTCTTGTGGAATATCTCGAGTATAAATTAAAAAGAGAATCGTACCCAGAACGCTTTCTTGGGGAACTCTTGCCTCGATTTCTTTGAATTCAGAGTTGAAATTTTCTTCAGGAAGCTTTATAACTTTTTATAATTTGTGACTCCGTTTAACGTTAATTGGAGGCGGAAGGGTGTGGCCTACCACGAGGCGATTTCTCGTGCATTTCATTTTGTTTGCTTATAGTTTTTTTAAGCTTAACATCTTCAACGATCTCGATTACGGATGAGGAACCGACTTTCCTTTTTTTTGTTTGTATTTCGCATTTGGATCTATTTCGTGCGATAGTTGTTCTTCGTCTGTAAAGTAATCGCGACGAACTGGAGTAATTGTTTTTTGAGCTGAGTTTCCTTTAGCGCTTTGTTCTCGACTTTGATCTGGGGCCTATTTCACAGATCATACATCACATAAAATGTATGATTTTCACTGTTTTGATACATCAATTCTGCTTCACAGATTTGTTGTATGATGGTAGTCATACCGTCAACTACCCTAACATTGACCGCGTCCGTAACATTGACCGAAATCAGGAAAGTTACCTTCACATCCTCCAGTAAGCAAATGAATCGAACAAACAAATTTTTCTCTTCCGAAAATTGTTTCCCTATTAATCTCTAGATGGCATTTTAAGCACTAAGCTGATTTTCGGGCAGAAATATATCTTTTGGCGGCAAATAGTAAACGTGGTTAAAAAGTTGCGAATTCGAGTGCGGGAAACTTTTAATCGTAAAATATTATTAGGATAGTTGTTGTAGCAAAAAAACTTATCAGGTATGTTATTTAAAATGTTTTCTCTTAGAAATATGTAAATTCCATGCAATAAAAGAAGTTAATTAATCTTAAAAGTGAAAATTAAAAATTACACCTTAATTTTTATTTGTTATTCCTAATATTGACCGCCGGTCAATTTTAGGGCACATACATATTGTAGACGGTTCCAATCATTGACCAGTTCTTTTTTCAAATATTTTTGATTCAGGATGCCAAAAAAAACCGAAAAGCGACGTTACAACAGCACTTCAGCTAGAGATATGGAGCTAGCATTGAAATAAATAAAAAATGGAACATCCAGCATCAATGCATGTGCTAAAAAGTATAAAATAGCAAAGGGAACATTAATGAACCGAATTAAGGGAATTAAAGAAAAAAAAAATCGGGTGCCCAACGGTACTCTCAGATTTAGAAGAAAAGGAGATAGTTACATCATTAATAAGAGTAAGCGAGTGGGGCTTTCCTTTTACTGGGGATAATATGAGGTGCCTCACAAAAAACTATCTCGATTCCTGCAATCGTGAGGTTCCTTTGTTTAAAAAAAATAATATGCCGGGCAGAAAATGGTTAAAAGGGTTCCTTACAAGACACAAGCATGATCTTTGTGTACGAGCTTCGCAAAATTTAAAGCCATCCAAAGCCAAGGTCAGTCGTCAGCATGTAAGCGACTTTTTCAATAATTTGAAAACTACACTGACCCTGGAAAATGAGTTCATAGGCCCTCAAAATATTTTCAATTATGATGAGACAAACCTTTCGGATGATCCTGTCTCAAAAAAATGTGGCTCAAATGATACGGTTATGAAATGAAGTGAAATAAAGTGCTGCCGTCTGTATTTATTATTTAATTTAACTGAATTAATTTGTTTCTATAGTAACGATACTAAATTAAAAAAAATAAACAGATAAACTACTGTGTTTCTATTATATAGCCGGTGGTCAATGTTAGAAACATTAGGCGGTCAATGTTAGGCACAAATGGGATCTAACACTGACCACTATAGTTTTCTTAATAACTTTAAAAAAAAAATAACATCTTCGTAAATTTTTCAGAAATGGTAAAGAACGACTGTCCCCCTAGCCTGCAATTGTATTTACGCCGATAATACTTCACAAGGGGGTTATATCTGCATTTAAAGTTCAAAATCGGTCAATGTTAATTTAGTTGACGGTACAACGATATAATTGACTGGAATTTTTCAGTACGACTCTGTTTCACAGAATTTTATGATACATTGCATGTGTATGTGTACAGAAAAGAACACCAATCTGAAGACAAAGGACACTGATGATGTTACATGACCCTGGTCCTTATTCCTCAAACTTGTTATTCATTTTGTTCTGTTGAGGTTTCAGAAGACTAGCAAATAAATTGTGCAAAATGTATGGATCTGTTCAATATTAAGTTAAGAATTAAGTTGAATTGAGGTAAGGGGTTGCATTAAATGAAGTAGATAAACATGCGAATGGGAGGTGAGGTGGTCAGACATGATCTGGTTTCATTCGTCGAGGGTATGGTTGAATTGAAAGAGAGACAGCTATTTTAAAATAATTGTTCCGAATTACCATCATCTTTTCTTTTTCACATCATCCCTCTTTATCTGAAACAGGAAATGGCATGAAAATAAAGTAGTAGTCGCAAGTCGCAAATATTCATTCTTTCGCGGTCATTTCCAGCCACAAGGTCCATAAGCTTGCTCATGAAATCGCTTTGCAAAGTACACTTAACTGAAATTACGCTAGCAACCGTATTTTGCGTAGGGGAATATGAATTTTTGACATTAATAATAATTGACCAATAATAAATTTCCAATTGATGTATGAGTTATGCTTTCTGACAAATTTTTAAAATTTCTAATTATACATTTCATACAACATACACTGGAATCATACAATGTTTCCAATGAAATCTGTGAAACAGAAATTTCAATGTAATATATGATAATTGAGTCTCGGGATACGCGCGCAAGGTCCTGCGGCGCCGTTGGACTTCTTTTGGTGTTTGTTTTTGTCACAGATCCCCTTTTACTAGTTCTAAAAGGGTCAAATAATTACAATAAAAGGCTCTTCCCAGAATCCGTAGAGCATGCCTCCGAAGAGTGTGGATTTTCTAGTAAAACTGGGCTGCCACCTGGGTTTAATGGTTTAGTTTTGTTCATTGCATATTTTGTTCACGCTAAAACTCGGTATGCGGAGGGTGTATTTTAGTCGTCTCTTACGACAGGCATGCCTACCTTCTGTATATTCTAACCCATACCCGAACGGGTTATATCGTTGTCACCGATGACTACTTTTTTGTTTATTGAAAATCTTAAAGAAAGAATAAAACAATTTAACAAACGAAAATTGTATTTAATTCAATATATGTAACTTAGTTAACAATCAAGCAATGTTCCCGAATTTTTGTAGTAAAAATAATTTAAAAGTGTCAAATATCCAAAAACGAGAAATTATTATCGCGTTTCAATAATATGTACTCGTACGTACAATTTTGCATAAAAAATGAAATACGTCTAAGTTTATGTGATGTTTTATGACACCTTCATTTAATTTTCTTTTATATGTTTATCGATTTCCTAGTACGGGAACGAGTTTGTGTTATTACTCGTTTAAAGTTTATTCAAATTTGCATAAGTTTGTGAACGGACATAATATTTTAAAACTGTGCCATGTCTTGGTTTATCACATTATGGTAAAGTGACAACAATGGTCTACTTCAAAAATTACCAACCAAAGAACCAATGACCAATTTCAAAGAACAAAAAAACATACGTTTGAGGTGAAATCTTGCCGCGCGTGTTTTTCGTTTCAAACGTGTCGAAAGTATAGCTTCACACGTGCAAATCATTCTAGAAGCTAGGTCTGATCCGCAAACGTATGAGTGGCCTAAAATTGAACTTTTCTAACCAAGCCTTATGCTAAAATTTGAAAAGCCCTTTTAGCTCTATGATGTTTGTCGGATTTGAAATTGGAACCAGTGGTAGTGCTTCCCTTTTTTCCCCTCCCATTCGTCCGAAATTCCCACAATGACATATTTTAATAATTGTTAATTAAAACCGATTTTTTATTGGCTTTCATCGCAGCGGCATTAACACCAACCAAACCGAATACATCTGCAGAAAGAAGGTTGAAATCCCTTAATCCCGCGTAGCGGGTTGCCAAAGCCGCCTTATTTAAAATTTGACATTATTTCGTTTGGCGTTATTTCAGGTCACCGAATTAAACAACGAATCGGTACTACAACCCACAGCGTGAGTTCCACCATAAGCAGTAATTTCGTTATTGGCTCGAAATTTGAATTAACGTATTTGACCATGATGCAGACATTCTTAGAAGCACGTACTTTAATCTGTTAATCAGGAAAATTTGTTTTCTGTTAAATCGTTTACTAACTTCAAACTTGTCTTTCAACTTTTGCTATGACATTCGAAATTATTTTAGAATCCGGAACAAGTTTTTTTAATAGAGGAATCCACTGCCTTGCATTATATATACTAGATAATGCAAGGCAGTGGGCGACTTTAGTGGCCATATGGCTACTTTTTTTTTCTCAGGCCCCGTAGCTACGACTTTTCATAAAATCTCTATTGTTGCCACTTTTTAAAACATTGGCGACTTTCGGGTCACTATTTCCATAAAAATACACATATACATATCTATTTATCCACTTATATCTTTTCAATATATATAATAGTTCCATTGTCGAATTAAGTATGGTTTTCCCTAACCTTGTCTACATAAATACCACTGACTGAACGACAATATTGCAGCGGGTATTCTGAAATGGAACTCTACCATTTTCCACGTATTAACAAAATTGAAGTAGTTATTTAAAATGCACAATATTCCGTTCCCTCCATAATCGATCAAGGACCAAGACATTTCTGTTTGAAAATAAATAGAAAATTGGGTATTATTTGTCATTTGTCCCTTTTTAAACTCGTTTATTATGCTCGGCCACTTATTTATTATGCTCATCTGTAACGCTGATGCAGGTTTATGTTCAGTCATACTCATAAATGCTGCCAGTTTTATTTCGGCATATTTCACTTTTTAGGAATTTCCCACAAAATTGCGTTTCCGAGCTACATGTTCCCTTTTTCCTCACGAGACGGTTTTCTTACCTTCAAGCTTCCTACAAAATAGAACCCTATTAGTCTAAGTCATAAGTAATTTCTGGTTCCTTGTTATTGTTAAGTCTCTCGAATGATGATGAAGATCGCGTCAGATGTTTGACTAATCAGAGGTAACTTGCAGAAAAGTGGCGGTATACTTGCACCCAACGTGGATGATAGTTTCTCCTATCCGATCCCCTTCATCGTCATTAGATTGGCAGTGATATGGAATTGTCTAAACACAAATTCAAATGTTATGTGTTTGCTTGTTCGAATGGGGGTGCAGTGGCTTAGTGCGTTGGACCACTAAGCGAGAGATCGCTGGTTCAAATCCCGACCTGTACCACCTGAAAGTTTTTATTCGCTGTCCCACCTCCTGCGAACGTCTGACTAACATCCAAGAGTAAGAAATTTCATGAGAAGCTTCTCAAAAATAAATTGCCGTTCGGAACCGCCATTAAACCTGTAGGTCCCTCCATCCGAGTCAAAGATATAACTTCACACACACAATGGTAGTAAAAGCTAGGCTTTTGGGTCTATATGGGCCATTTACGCCTAATATTTATTTATTTCTTTGTTCAAATGATATTCCGGACGTTTTCCAACTTACCATTTTTAAGTTATCCTGACGAAATTGCAGAATGAGTTGATATACCAAGGTCCTCCCGAAAAAAAATTGGGGAATACATCACTTATCGCCTCAACCAATGACCAATGCAGTGTCAAATGCATCACTTAACAAGCCAATATTACAGTTTAAACTTTAAAATACTAAATCCACTCCCCGGTAAATTAAAACACATTTAACTTATTTCTTAGACATAAAGTGGAGCTCTTCACAAATATATTTCTACAAAATAACCAAATAACATCGCCTAAGCTTGTATTCACTTCCTCTTTTTCTCTCGTTTCGCCTTTACTTTCACTGCCCGCTTGTCCTTCTTCTCTCGTTTATCGACGACACGGTAACGTCCCTTCACTCCGGCCGGTCGACGTGCCCGCTTCGACGCCATTGACTTGCGTGCCACAACGTATGTGACTTCCTTCTTCTTTTCCTCGGCTTTCTTGTAGATCTTCTTCAGCTGTCGCATCTTCTCTTGCGCACTGGCGTCAGCATTATCCATTATCTTCTCGGCGTTCTTCTTTGCCTTCTCCAGACGCTTGACAGCGCGACGCTTCTTGCGTGCCTTCGCTTCCATCACCTTTTTGATTGGGCGTGCATTTAAGTCCTGCACCTTTCGCTCGTACTCCTCCTGCAGATGCTTCGGCACAGGGATGGGCTTCCTCATGTGCGAGTCTTCGTCTTTGGCGAACCAATGTGGAAGGTTTTCGTCGTTGAATGCGTAGCGGTTCCAGGCGCCGTCTATGAGATCACGTCTGGTCTTTTTTCCTTTAATCATCATTGCGCCGAGGGCTAGTTCCTCCTCGTTTAGGCGAATCTTCTTGAGTTTTGGTTCTGAAAATAGGAGGATTAATTATTGAAGGACACCAGGGGCAATCACCACTTACCCTTGCTCATATCTCCGTTAACCTTGTCATCGTTGCCTTGTGTTTCGTCCTCATCTTCTGTGTCGGAACTATCACTGGACGAAGATTCCTTATCAGCTGCGTACTTGGCCTTCCGCTTTGCCTTCTTTCCCAACGGCATTGTGGCGCTTTCAATTGGCTCGGCATTATTGCCCAGCACTGAAACACCCTTGGCTTTAAATTCACTAGCTAGACGATCCAAATCGTAATCCTCATCATCGTCGGAATTGACCTTCTGTAAGTTCTCCTTCTCGAACCACAGCTGCACGCGCTGCTGCCGCTTAGTGTCCTTGTCGCGGAAGTCTCCAGATTTAATAAGTGGATGCTCGTCACGCTTCTTCTTCTTTGACTTCTTGGACCTGCCGCCTCCCGCACCGTCTTCGTCACCACTCAGACCGAGTCCGTCCTTGTCATAGTCACTTTCCGCGTCCGACTTTGAAACGTCAGATTCGTCATCATTTTCATACTGCGCGTCGTCGTTCAGCCGCTGATCATCTTTCTCGTAACGCCTGTACTTTGGCAGTTTCTCACGCTCGACGTCTGGGCCTTCGGCATCAACGTCGGGTATGACGTCCACCATGGCGTCTAGTTCCTCTGCTGTCTTGATCTGTTTCAAATCAAAGACATCCTCCTCGAACTCTTCGCGCGGACCTACGTCCCCCTTTATGACCATGTTGAGGTTCATTTTCTCGTTTAACTTAGTCTTGGCCTTAAGGGTCTTTTTCTTCTTTCGCTTCAGATCCTTCTTCTCCTCTTCAGCGAGGGTTGAGACCAGCTTGTCCAACTGTTCGATGTCCAGTTCATTGATCTCATCCTCTGTGAGCGGTTTCGCCGGTACCTCTTCCTCAATTGCAGTGGTTTCTTCCATTTCTGGTGTCTTGAAAAGATCCTCCCGCACTGCCTTCCACCAGGCGAGTATTCCCTTGATATCTTTTCTGCCCAGCACCTTGATATCCTTGCAGCACTCAATGATTTCCGTGGTCGTTCGAGGATGCTTTAACACTGCCTCATCGTCAATGGTAATACTCCCGATTCCTTGAAGGGCTGCCAGACCACTCGTGTTCTCCATGAAGTCCTTCACAGAGATATCATTTCTCAGAGCGACTTCCTGCTCTGTATAGCCCTCTGCCTTGATGCGTTTCTGCTTGTCTGGGTGCAACAAACTGCTCTTCTTCTTGCCCTCCAAATCTAGCTCTTCAAACACAAACTTAGGGTCAAGTAGACGTCCGTCAATCTTGTCTGGTGCCAGGTACCCCTGACAGACAATGAATATTTCTGCTGACTCTTTACGCGAAGCACTTGGCTTCGTAGCATGCACTTTTTTGAACAACTGTTTCAGCACCCAAAGGAGGGCATTGTAGTCCTTGGATCTGAAAACCTTTGTCACAAACCATCCACCGCTTCGCAGGAAGTGTGTAGACAGCTTCAGTGCGTTTAGAGTCAAGCAAATCTGTTGGTAGGCATCGTGTAGCCAGTTTTTACCGACATTTGGTGCACCATCGTGCAAAACCACATCTGCTTTCCAGGTTTGCAGCTCTTTGGTCAGCGAAGTCTTACATTTATCGGTCGTGATGTCCTCCACCAAACCAATGCATCCAGGAATAGATCGAATCGGATACAAATCCACACCGACTACGATCGACGAGACCGGCATATTCTGTTTGGCAACTTGCATCCAGCCACCAGGAGCGGCACACAAATCGATGCATACCTGCGATTGCTGAAGGAAGCCGAATTTCCGATTCAACTGGATCAATTTGAAAGCGGCACGTGAACGAAAACCTGGCAGAGCAGTAAATACATGAGGGATGACGAACTTTGATTTTGAGTTTTAGTCGAACTTACCGGTTTCCTTGGCTAATTTGTAGAACTTATCTTTACGGGCCTTTCCAACTTTGGTCTTTTTACCCATTTTTAATTAATTTACTGGGGGAATTATGTGAAAAAAGTATTAAAAACGAGTTCACCTAAAATTTAAACTCTATCAACAACTACGCACGTGTAAATTTTAGGTGCTAGTGATAGATGTCAGTTCAACATAGAAGTCATTGGTGGGGAAGTGTTCGAAAATACATTCACTTTTGAAAAACCTTGAGGTGCGATTACAACGATTTATTTTCTCAAATGTTAAAATTAGCTTGAAATTGAACGAAAAATGAATCATATTTTGTAATTGAAAATTTGACATTTTTCGTAGTAAATAATATTTGATTTAAAATTGTTTTTCTTTCGTTATATTGGCGGATATAAGTTCCTTACATATTTAAGTTAGGTTTTGCGTTTATATATTTTAAATGATTTAAAAAACGGGAGATTTTTTTTCCTAAACGTTTTTTTTTGGATCTAATGAAAAATAAACACCTTTTACACCATACAAAATATGTTCCAAACTAAAAATAATGCAAATGCGAAGTGAAAGCAAATTCAGTTGTTTGAAGTGAAAATGATTTGAAAAGTATAATCCAAGCACTTTCCTCGAAAAAATACTTATTAAAATATTTCACATGTGAATAACTGGGCAGATAAATTTGAACTGATTTGTTTCTTCGCCTTTTTATTGTGCTGAATTAATTACTTAAAACGTCTTGTCACAAACAACAAGATGGTAAAGAGAAATAAACAAGATTTTGTCTGTCCTACGATAAATTCTCTTTCTTATGCCTGAAACAGATTTTATATGGACAATGGCACACAGCTGGCTGCAAGTCAATTCGTGCTGCAACAATTCTCTTTTTTCAAATTGTCTGCGCGGTATCAATGCAGCCAACACAAAAAAAAAACACTTAAATAATTATAGTCGGGCATTAATTCAATGATTTTGACAGAATCCATCGTTATTTTGTATCGATGTAAGCAAAAACAATTTACGAAAATGGAAGACGAATTAATTGAGTTCTTAAAGAAAAATAGGTTTTTATATGATAAAACCTGCTCTTCGTATAACAATTTATACATAACGGATACAAAATTTAATGAAAAATAAAATAAAAAAATTAAATAAAATTTAATATTTGTAAATTGAGTTTTGACAGAACTAGGCAATATTTTTCGAAAAACATGCGCGTGTGTCTCGGGTGCAGCGATGCATGCATCCCTTCTGCAAATCTATTTCAGGCATTAGTCTGTTGCTAATAGAGTTACACAAGACAATATGTCTGCAATAAGAGAACCAGCATTTATAATTACTTCCCGTTGAACACTATACATTTAATATTTTAAGCAACGGATAACTAAATAAAATAAACGCAATAATTCTTATTAGCGTTAATTAATAATGACTAAGCTAAAATTGGTATTTATATGCTTACATTTTTATAGCAACAAACTGTCGAGAATTTGACATATCGAAATTATAATAGTTATTAATGTTCATTCACAATGACTAATTGAATTTTATCGTTAATTTTATTTTAAATAAGTGAAAACGCTTTATTTTAATTGAAATAGAATTGTATTCAGAACAATTATTATTAGATATTATCAATGCTTTTGAGTTTTCTTATAATTTTTTAAAAATAGAAAGAATCAGTTCAATGATTGTGAAACTAATGGCAACTTTTTTTTTGATAAATGCCCGTCATCTTTGTATATGACGGAAGCTGGCATTAAACAAAATGTGGCAAAAAGTGTAAACAGGTAATTTTTCCTTATGTCATTTAGAATCTGTCATTTTGGATACTAGTTAAAAGATGTATAATAATTGAATCTTTCGGGAACAGACGAGTATTATTTGGAAAACACTGGCATACATTGCAATATAGCTAGAGTAGCTCTGACAACAATGAATGACCCAATAAATTTCGACATTAGTTTGAAGATACACACGCAAAAAAGCGTCATTAGAATTCAAGCAATTTGAATGATGGGGAACGCTGAAATCTGAACATATTTTATCTTGGGGGTTTTTTGGACTTCACTTCTTCAACGCGAATACCAAATGAAAAAGCCCACACCCCATTTTCCAATCCGGACTGTGGATTTTCTTCTTGAATGACATTCCACAATCTGACATTCGAGACTCGGTCCAATTGGCTGCGCACAATTCCGAATACCAACTATAAAAACAAAAAATTCAATTCTTTCTGCTTAATCTTTCAAGTGACGACAGAAAACACCAAGAAAACCGAAGTAAACCACGAAAAAAAAATACCCGAACCTTCTGGTCGAATCAGGTAAATTCTATTTGTTAACCTTGTGTATGCTAGATTCACAGGAATCCTCTAAAAAAGTGTTTAATAATAGATTTGAATCGGATGGAAAGTTGATTTGTGCTCAAATTCGTGCAGAAAAACTGCAAAAACTCGGGAAAAATCGAAAAGTTCCCCTTTCGTGTGTTTAAAAACACGATAATCAACTTTTTTCTTTCTCTCGCATTGCTTTTGTTGGTGGTTTCCTCCCTGTGGATGATTAATTAAAACTCGGTATTAAAATAAGAAGTGTTTTAATTCTGCGCAGTTACTAAACAAACAATTGATAAACAAAACGAAACGAAAAAAAAAAACAAAATTATAAAACCACAAAACGAAAACCACAACAAAATGTTTGAGAGCTTCCTCGGTATGCTTAGAAAACGACGTCGGGTCGATGGGGAGCCGGAGACCACTCGATCGCAGCAGACACCGTCGTCACCGTCTCCTCATCCGCCTCAACCCAGCGCGAGGACGATGACGCTAAGTGACGAAGAGTACATGCAAATGCTTGATTCCGAAACCGATTCAGATCTACTTCTGCTCAGTCGTCGTCAATTGACGACAATCGATAGGTAATTGCCAGTTGTGTGTCCATTGCTGAAGAGGCACTTTTGTGCTTGTTTCTTTTTTTCTCCTTTCCATTTCAGCGTAAATCTAGCCTAGCCACTTTTGTTTCTGTCGGAATAATAGTAATAAAACAAAAAAAACCTGGCCTCGAACGATTACAATCAACGACGCTCAGTTAACAACTCTCGTCAAGCAAACGATAACGATAACCACAGCGACAACAACAATCAAACGCAATTTGCATTACACGACGACGAAGAAGAAATGGAAATTGACTCCGCCCCAGTACCACCGCCACAAGAGTATTCTGACAGTCCATTCCAGCAGCAACATTCTGAGTCATCCATGAACTTTGACTACTTGTCGAGCTTGCACTCTAGTCCCGCCTACAGTGGTGGCATGGATCATTCGTCGTCGGCGGCCGCATCCTCATTCCGGAAGGGATCCGACTCTAGCAGCTATGCGTATGTCGACGACCGTGCTGTGGACAGGTCAATATTTATGTTTAAATCAAAAAAAAAAAAAAATACTGTCGTAACCTTATAATTTCCGAATACTTACGTTCGTTTTATCCGATTTGTATTACATTTCCGTAGGCGTAAGCGATTGAATTTTGATTTTCATTTATGTTTTTCTTTTTTCTTTTTCCGTTTCATTTGCGTTGTTGTGTACTTCTTCTTCCAATTTTGCCCTACTCCCTCTGCGTTTGCACATGTGCTGCAGACCTTTTAATTTGAATGAGAGGTAAATCGTTGCACTAGATGTGTGTTTGTATTTGCTGGCGCGCGGCGACAGAGTTTAAGTAACTGTTTTTGTTTTGTGTTGCAGATTTGTTGGCGTGCTGGATCAGTTGGACGCTCGAGTGGAGAAGTTTCGCAAAGATGCTCTCGGTCTGCAGGAGAAGCGCGACTTTCTGCTGATGTCGATCGATCTCATCAAGACCAATGACTTGCTGCATGGAATGAGCGAATGTAAGTTGTTATTAGTTTGTGAATTGTTTTTTTTTGTAGATTAATTAGGCGGAGGGTTGAAATTTTGAAGGTGCTGCATTTTTAATCACTGATTTTTGACTCTCTTAATGTACAAACAGATTGGAGCGAAGAGTGAGCAAGAGTAAGGAGCAAAGCGATGAAAACACGTGCTCTGAAAGGGTTACAGCGATTTCAAGAATGTTGAATCATGATTTTCAATGTCGCTGTCGATTCGATCGAAGTGTTTTACTTCGTTTTCAAGTCAACATCTTGGTTACTTCCTCCTCCTTCCTTCTAAAATTAATCACATTTTTTTTTTTCAAACCTACACTAGTGTGGGAATATCGAAAACCCAAGGAGGAAAATCTGTTGCAATTCTGTCTTTGGGGATAGCTTTTCCCATAGTAGTGCAACAACCGAAATGGCCATTTCGCTAAACTTTTAGTTAACTTATGTTGAATTTTGTCAAGTAAATAGTCAAACGTGCCTGTGTTCTTTCGAAATTATTGTTGAAACATGATTATTATATAGCGCTCGAAGTAAATGGTGAAATGTGGTCACCTCGCGACCAATTAATGATATTTACATTTGTTTCGTGAGGCTGCTCTACGCTCCACTCGGTTTCGTGAGTCCATTTTCTTGAACTTACATCCCTGGGAGGGTCTTCAAGAGTGTTGATTTGTAAATCTCTAATTACATATTCCGACAATTCGGGGGTAGGAGATAGCCCTTCTCCAAATGAACGAACGCCTGTTATGCTCTCAACAGATTCGTTCTATTGGATCAACTCAACACTTCTTCTTCGTAGGCAGTAAAACACAACATTTTATTGGGTCCTGCAATTTGATTTTTTTTAATTTTCTTGTATACATTAGTATACTAAAGAGAAAGTAATTGCGATCGTCCGGAAATTTCGCACTCAAACTGAGTATGAGGGATGATATTACGATTAAAGAGAAGTTGAAAAAAGTAGGTCCGCCAATGCCGTTCGTCGGTCTGTCTTTCCGGACGAGAAACGGCGGATTTGCTTTAAAGTACGTACAGGGTGTTTTTTTTTAGAGGTATAGAACTTCGAATTGAAATAAAACACAAGAAAATCGTTTCAATCTGCTTTATTGGAAGGATAATTTTATGCCATTAATGTTTAAATATGATTTCAGGCATGTGGCCGCTGCGGCTAGTTTTAATAAAGACAAGTCTAGAAATAAAAAATAAACCAATGGTGTCAAATCACACGATCTTGGTGGCCAATTGACAGGTCCATTCCGCGAAATTATGCGCTCATCGAATGTTTCCTTCAATAAATCGATTGTGACGTGCGCTGTGTGGCATGTAGCGCCGTCTTGTTGGAACCACATCTTATCCACATTGATGCCATCCAATTCGGGAACAAAATAGTCGGTTATCATAGCTCTATTCCGATCTCAATTAACGGTAATTGACTCTCCAGCATCATTTCGGAAGAAGTATGGCCCAATGACTCCATGACCAGCCCATGGAGCACAACAGTCAGTTTTTGTGGATGTAATGGCGTTTCAAGGGTCTCATGTGGATTCTCTTCACTCCAAATGCGGCAATTTTGCTTGATGACGTGGCCATTCAACCCAAAATGAGCCTCATCACTGAACAAAATTTGGCGGTAAACTTCGCGAACTGAACCATTATTTTCGAAATAAATTTGCACGATTTGCAAGCGTTGTTCATTTGTCAACCTGTTCATGATGAAATGGCAAACCAAACTGAACATAAATGACATTAGAGTTACCAGAATTGACCACAAAATGTCAGTTTTATCTATATTCGAAAAACCAATCTCTAAAAAAACACCCTTTATATAAGGTTTATGGGGCTACATTACATTAGAAATCTTCGCAGGTTTCTGGAGACATCGTAATGGCTTGATGAAATTGAGTAACCACGAGTGGAGGGTATGAACCTCAAGGAAAGCCAGAGTACCGGCGTATCCCCCATTTAAGGGCAACACAATGGGTCCACAAGGACCTGAGTGTGGCAGTAAGGGAACTGTTCCTTCATGCCAACCCATCTACCCTAACCTAATCGGGGGCTACATCTCGGGGCATCTTTTTGTTTTTAGCTTTATCGTTTTAAATAACTGTATCTCCCATACAATATTTTTTTTTTAACGTTCTCGTATACATTAGTATACTAAAGAGAAAGTTATTGCGATCGTGCGGAAATTTCGAACTCAAACTGAGTATGGGGGATGATATTACGATTAAAGAGAAGTTGAATAAAGTAGGTCCGCTAATGCCGTCCATCGGTCTGTCTGTCCGGGCGAGAAACGGATCGACGGATTTGCTTTAAAGAACGTATATAAGGTTTTTTGGGGCTACATCTCGGGGCATCTTTTTATTTTTTGCTTTATCGTTTTAAATAACGCCATACAAATAATAAATATACCATACAATATTGTTTTTTCAAAGATGGTTCCAAGGATTTCGGTCTTTTTTTGT
This sequence comes from Ferdinandea cuprea, assembly GCA_963576555.1. Lineage (NCBI taxonomy): Eukaryota > Metazoa > Arthropoda > Insecta > Diptera > Syrphidae > Ferdinandea > Ferdinandea cuprea. The sequence continues at coordinate 80,432,965 of OY754960.1, read as the reverse complement.
ACTATAATACTTCGGATGGGGCCAAAAATACTGCAAACCCAATTTTTTGCAAAAAAAAAAACGAATAACAGTGATTTATGTAACCAGTAATATCTCAAAAAATAATAAAGGGAGTTCCGAAAAATTTTACTATTTTTTTATGATGTTAAGTTCAACAAATCTGCATACTTAAATTGCTTAAATTTCTCAAAAACGACTTCAACGATTTTATTAATTTTTTTATTTTGAACAATTATGTTAAAAGTTTTCAATGTGCGAAATTGCATCAGTCGTGTACTTCAGTCGTGTACTTTATTATAAAATAGCATACGGATAATGTACACCGTTTTTTCTACTCTATACTCTCCTCCTACTGGTGGACCAAGGCTATTTAGACTTATTTTAACATATTCCCTATTAACATTAACTTATTGATGTTCGAATTTCGAATATATGCTCTTCTCGCAGGGTTAAAGATAGGGGTGACTGATCCCACCATGTCTAAGACTTGTTTTCCTTCCGGTAAGCTTGAAATTGTTACTTTATTTCCCTTTTACTTCAGATATTTTTTTTTAATGATTTTTGTAAAATATTTTTGTAAAAAGGCTGGAAATCGTCCATACTGAACAATTAAAGCAAAAAATGTATACACTTTCCATTTCGGGATCCAAAATTGACGGACGGTGCTTAATAGTCTTAGGTTTTGGTCATGAACATAAATATATATGTTTATACTCTTAGGGATCTACGACGAATATTAAGAGGTGTTACAAACTATGTGTTAAAATTAATATACCCTTAGAATAGGGTATAAAAATGTTAATTTGCATTTTGTGAAGAATCGACATTCTTGCATTTACGTCGTTGTACCACCGGAGGTGATAAAATTATAAAATTTAAAAAAAAATATATGTGCCACCTCAAAATTTGTCACACACAACGTGTGTGCGGAATCTGATCCAGAGTTGTAATAAAAATGTATGAAGGTAATAAATACACGACTTCATACACAGTTCAACATCATAAACTTCATCGCAGACAAAGTTGGCCTTCATACTCAACTCAGTCAACAATAAATATTAGGAGTATTAGGCCCATACAAGACCTTAAGCCTAGCTTCTCCAACTATTGTGTATGCGAAGATATATTTTTTTGACACGAATGGAAGGCAACGTTATTGAGGGGCTTTTCATGACAGTGTTTGTGAGACTTTCGCAAGAGATGGGTCAGCAAATAAAAACCTTAAAAAGGTACTGGGTCGTACAACTTATGGTGTTTTCGTTTGGTAAAGAAATCATTTTTATTTGGTTTAAATCTTTCAACACAGAGGATGTTTAGTTGGCTTAAAAATCTTTTTTTTCTTGATTTTTTGAAATATTTACCTCACTGACACCAATCCAATAGCTCGAATTTCTTATTGGTATCATTATTGCGTTGGGCAAAAGCAAACTTTTTGTTAAATAATTAAATAGGTAATCTATTATAAATAATTTAATTCATCCAGCCATGACTTAATTATTTTTATGTAATTATTGAGCCGTCACGTTGTAAAAGCAATGAATTCTATGCTTCCCAAAGGTTGATGGTTGCAGTCTTTCAATTAATTTTCAAGCCACTGATTGCAGGAGGAGACTGGATAGTTCTTTCTCTTATTTCACACTTTTTGCCACTTTTCACATGAAGGCCATTCTTTGTAAGAATATACACTTTTTGTGTCTAACAAGTTTGTTGAGTTACAAATTTGTTCGCATGTAAATGTGAAGTGTATTTATGTATAGGAAAGACGCCACTAGTTATAAGAAAGTCCCTAATACCATACAACAACTCGCACTGCATGAATGACATAAAAATGAGAAATTGTTGAAGAGGTTTGTACCATGCGCTGTTGTTAAAAGCCTTTAAGGAGTGTGGGTTAAAATAATGGCGACTGTGGTGGTGTTAACAAGACTCTTTTTTAATGAAATCTGGAAAAAGTGAAACAAAGATGTGGTGTTCCTACTGTTGGCTGTTATAGAGGACCTTCAATTTTTAGTAGTAAAACACCAATATTTATGGTTTTAACCCAGCAAAAGCCATTTCAGTTTACGAGATTCATCTTAAATTTATATGTTGTCATCTGTCAAATGGAAAAGTTTTCAGTATACTCTGCCATTTAATAATGGAAAGACTTACAAACGAGCAACGATTGCAAATTATTGAAGTTCAGCGATAAGGCTCATTTCTGGCTCAACTGATACGTAAATAAGCAAAACTGTCGCATCTGGAGTGATGAACAGCTACATGCCATACAAGAAATACCGATGCAACCCGAAAAAACGACAGTTTGGTGTGGTTAATGGGCTGGTGGCATCACCGGTCCATTTTTGTTCAAAGACGACCTTCGAAGAAACGTTACCGTCAACGGCGAACGATATCGAGCCTTGATACGCGATTTTTTATTGCCCCAGTTGGCTGAGTTGAACTTGGTTGACATGTGGTTTCATCAAGACGGTGCAATTTGGTGCACAGCTTATCTCGAAATGGCCCTGTGAGTTGGCCGCCACGGCATTTAAACATGCGATTTAATGTCGTTAGTCTATGTGGACAAGCCGAACACGATTGAAGTCTTACAGGATAACATAACACGCGTAATTCGTGGAATACAGACCAAAATGCTCGAAAAAGTGACGCAAAATTGGACCTTCCGAATGGACCATTTGAAACGGAGCGCGGACAACATTTGCATAAAGTTAACTTTAAAACATAAATGACAAAGGCCTTCTAATCGATTACAATACAAATTTTGAATATTTGATGCAAATTTAAGTGTTTTATTCAATTTTTGAAAAAACTACGCTTAAAAAATTACCCTTTAGCTTTAAACCTTGCAAATATGCTGAACCAGATGGCAATATAGCAGCCGAGCTCCAAAAGACCTCGGATATCACCTTCCCAGTGCTGGAGATAATCCTAAAGAGCTGCATTGATCTGGTCCATATTCCGCAGCTGTGGAGAGGATTTGGGGTAATTTGTATACTCGTACTACTGTTAAATGCTCCCATATGGGTCCGAAAGATCTGAGACCCATAAGTCTATCGTCATTCCTTGTTAAAACCTTAGAAAGATTGATTGATATTCCTTTACGAATAAGCATCGATACAACACTTGTTTACCGCACATAATGCATACTGCAAATATAAATCGGTGGAAACGGCTTTGATTACGCTGGTACGGCAAACATCTCAGTACTATTACAGATCTGTTCCAAAATGCTGTTAACAAGCTAGTGAGTTGGTCAGTTCGGTGTGGCTTGGGTGTCAACCAAAACACAACTGAACTAGTCCTCTTCTCAAGGAAATATAAAATTCCTCATATTGACCCTCCCTCCATAAACTGAAAGTGTGATGAACTCGCCAAACTAGGAACCACGTCACTTCTCTCCCCTGATAAAGGAGAGATTGATATGCCATTCGCAACTTGTGGATTATTACTAAGGCTGACTCCTATGGAGAAATCAAACTTTAGGTGGATAAGTGGTAACACATGCGACAAAAAGGATCTGGCCTACCCTGGATCTGAAACTCTCTAAAAATTTTATTTCTCTAAGCACACGGAACAATAGCACTACTATAGGTGTCATCACTGGACACTTTCTGATAGGTAAACATGCAACAAGACATGGTGCATTCTCAAACGTCTTTTGCAGAAGTTGTATGGACTTTAAAATCAAAGCAGTTATGATTTTTCATAAGATCATTTGAATGTAAAATTCAATCAATAACTATTCCTTACTTTTCCTCACTATTCCTATATAATACCCAAGTTCTCTTTTATAAAAATGGCTTTTCAAGCGGCTACAAATTTTCCCGTATTTGTAAAAACTTAGCCTAACGTAAGAATTCATAGTTATAGGTTTTTTGGGAGCTGAGTTAAGAGAAATGGGCGGCTACCACGCCCCCTGGATGGAAATTTACAAATGTTAGATTTGTTCCTTCGCAAATGTTATTACTGAGCAAAATTTCAAGGTTCATGGTTTTGTTCATTTAAAAATAGCCTGAATTGGTTCCTGTTAATAATTGTGTAGTTCTAAAAAATTTAGAAAACTTGCCTTGGCACTACCAAGCCCCTTAATAAGGCATAATGTACCTAAGTTGAACTAAGGAATTTTCCAAATTTGATTTTGAATGTCAATTTAGCTAGCCAAAGATGAACATAGCTTTGACATTAATTTATGTGTAGTATTAGCAAAAGAGGTCTTTTTGTTGTTCAAGGTTTATAAGTAAGGTAAAAGCATGACAAATTCATCGCGAAATAGTCCGTCAGCAAACTTTTTTTTTTAAATTTTAAAATACCTTTTTCCAAGGACGTCAACAATTAAATATATTTTTTTACTCATATCCTTCCAGCTGAACGTGAAGAGATCTCATGCTACATTCAGCGCGTCAATTCCCGTCTATCCACAGTTGAGCTTAATGTTCGCACAGTCCGAGACACTTCGCAGGAGGATTCGCTCAGCCAAATTAATATGCTAATCGATATGATGATCACCATGGGTGACCCAGTACTGTCGCGACAACGATGTCAGCAATACCTGAACGCGTGCAGTTCATCCGATGGCAGCAGTATGGGCTCATTCGCCGAGCACGGTCTCGGTCAGGATGTTATAGTTGATAAGAAATTTGAGTGTGCACTGCTCGGCTGCACACTGGACGATCAAAAGAATATCAAGAAACGACTGCAAGCCCTAATGGGATACCTCAACAAGCAAACCATACGCGGCTGAGCTAGTTTCACGCCCCATTTCAATTCAATACAAATAAAACAAAACAAACTTAACATTCAACACAAACGAAATTAATTTTTAATAACAAACCAAAACACTGAATTCACTACATTATGGACAAACTAATTGGTAATGGTCTTGGTAACAAACGCAGGCGCTGTCGCTGAAGTATAAAAAAATTGTAACACTTTAAAAAAAAAACACAAATGGAAACTGCAGGAGAAGCTTTAAAATTGCGCAAAGAAAAATCAGGTCAAATGAAATCATGCCAATTAAACAAAAACAAACAAAATATTGTGAAATGAATTATCTTTATCTGTGTGTGTAATTGTATTAATTTGTTTCTTAAACTCTGTCTTATGTGAATGCCACTTGCCATTTTTCTCTTTTTCTATACTTTTTTTTTGATATAAAAAAAATCAAACTATACAAACATACATATTTTGTTCGGTTGACAAAAACGAATTAGTATACAGCGATTATTCAGCAGAAAATAAGAGATATAAAACAAATGAGTAAACGAGGAGCAGGCTTTCGGATTGATCTTAATTTTCTGTAAGAAAAATTGTAATAGCGAAAAAATTCAAAAAAAAGAAGAGAAACTTTTTCTTTATTTAATTAAGTATGATTAAAATTTCATTAAATTTATTCTTTGTTAACATTATTCATTAATTAAATTAAAAACATAAAAAAATAAAAAAAAATCATTATAGAATAATTAATAAATAAATAATATATCCAAATAAAACGATTTTACATTTTCATTTTAATTAAAAACTAAAACTTGAAACGAGGTAATTTTTTCGCCAGTCTATAGACTGCAAGCTACTCTCGGGGTTTATAGCGAAAATAAAAAAACAAAGTATCAAAAACGATACAATGTTCAGTATTTCTTTATTGAAATAATAGAAACTTATGTTAAAACAAAAATAATTCAATTTGACGACTCTTGAACAAAGCCGCGGTTATATAGTATGCCTATATATGTGTCACTTTGCCGAGGACGTCATTCTACTTACTAACTTTACTTAACGCCATCCCGAACAGTGAAGAGCCCCTGCCTTCCATCCTCTGCGATCCTGGGCACGCTGTTTCCAGTTATCTAGACCAAGCGCTCTTGCATCCGCGATCGCTTGGTCTTTAAAATGGAGGTTTGGTCTTGCTGGGAGGCTGGGATTCGAGCATCCTCTTAGCTGGAGCAATATTGTCGTTTCGCTCTATGTGGCTGAGCCAATGTAGTTGACAAGTTCTACATCTTGGTACAGGGCATATACTTCGCGGTTGCATCTTCTCCTCCATTCGCCATCCTCGCACACAGGACCAAATATCCGTCGAAGAAATTTTCTTTCGAAGGAGCCTAGTATTAACTTTATTTTTCTGCTTATCGTAATATCGTAGCCGTGAAAGCCTGTACCACGGCACTTTGGGAGACCTAGTAGCTGGGCGGAGCTGTTGAAGATAGTGTTTATATATTCAGTCGCGAGAAAGCTTTTCAATAGTTCTCAATATTACGACACCCTAAATAATATATAAATAATTAGTGGTCAAAAGGATGGTGAATGCGATTATATGAGAACACAAGCGTTCCCACTTCAGCATAACACCATCAACTCCTACTTCTCATCTAGGGTGTTGGCAAAGAGTTGGTGGCGGATGAGCCCTTGATGGGCCAACGGCAGCACTCACATCCCCGATGTGGGTTACTGGCACCGGAAATACCGGCCTGCTGTCCTAGGGTCAAAACCAGGGCCTTGCCGTCCAGGTAGGGGTTATGCCGTCGGGATAACTTCCCGAACATGTGAAAAAATATAGTTATGAGAGAGACAGGGATGGCCTCGGATAAAAATTCTCTCAAACGGCAACCAGACCAGGAACGTTAACGGACATGCGAGTGTGTACCTGGAATTTGCGGACACTACACTCCAGGTGCTACTCAAAAACTTGAGTCTGTCCTCTCGCGGTACAATGCCGACATTATTGCGATCCAGGAGATACGATGGATAGGATCAGGAATTATGAAAAGAAAAAATTACGATATTTATTACAGCTGTAACAAATGATTGCATGTGTTAGGATGCGTATTCGTCGTGGGAAATCGGCTTGGGTCCAAAGTGATGGACTTCAAGCCGATAAGTGATCGCCAGGCTGTGATCCGCATCAGAGCTACATTCCAAAACATTAGCCTAATATGTGCACACGCCCCTAACGACAAGGGTGAGGACTTTTCAAGAAGAAATTCTATTACCTCTTGGACGGAGCCTACGGAGCCTGTCCGGAGTACGATGTCAAAATTGTACTCGGGGACTTCAATGCTAAGGTCGGCAAGGAAAACATCTTCGGCGGATTAGTTGGTAAGCACAGCCTCCACGAAACGACAACAGATAAAGGCTACCGACTAATTGACTGTGCAGCAGCTTGTAATACGGTGATAAGTAGCACTAGGTTTCCGCGACTAAGGGTCCACACAGCAACCTGACGCTCTCCAGACGGTCGAACCGCCAACCAAATCGACCATGTCGATGCACGCATCCAACATCTTGAACGTGCACACTTACCGAGGGGCAAACGTCGACTCTGACCACGTTTCTTGTTGCAGTTAGATTCAGAGCTCAACTGTCCAACGAGAAGAAGCTGCGAACTGCCCAAAAGGAGAAATTCGACGTTGGACGCCTTAGCACATCTGGAGTCGCCAGAGCCTACAAAGAGCGCCTGAGTGAGAAACTCCCCACCGTGCATTCACCTACCACAGACGCTAACAACCAGTGCTCTCAGTATCGCGACATCATCAATGAGGTAGCCGAAACCACCTTAGGATACTAGCCACCCCAGAGAAAAAGCCAGTGGTATGATGATGTATGCGTATACGGGATGGGAACCTTATCACCGACGCGCAGGGAATAGTAGATGTATTTAAGCAGCATTTCCAGCAGCTGCTAAACGGACAAAATATAGAGATAGTGATGGGGCAAAAAGAGAACCCACGTCCAGTCAATGAAGAACCAGTCCCTTCGCCCAGTATAGAAGAGGTTGGCTTAGCTATTAAAAAGCTAAAGAACAACAAGGCCGCCGGCTCCGATTGTCTACCTGCAGAGCTTTTCAAATACGGAGGTGATGTTATGGTAGGGCGCATGCACAAAATCATCAACCAAGATTGGGTGGAGGAAAACATGCCCGATGACTGGACCATCAGCTCCATATGTCCCATATACAAGAAAAGCGACCCTATGTCTTGCAAGAACTATTGAAGCATATCCCTGCTTAATGTCGCACATATAAGAACGTCTCCTAAAGTGTAGAAGTATGGCAATCTGAACAGGTTGAGTTGATGTACATCTTTAACTCTAACTTGGATCATCGGACAAAAGTTTATTCAACTAAATGAAAGAGCTGACGCTCTTGTCAGAAAAGGTTTCACTCATTGCAATCCACAATATGCTGATTTGTGCACAAAAGTGAACTGCTCAGTCAGTCTACCGCATTTCGAAAACTGGCTAAGTTTTGCTTCAAGCAGACATTCAAAAATTTGAAACTTTTTGCATAAATGCCATTTTTTTTTGAAGCGAGGGAATTGTTTTTTTTTAATTCTTGGTTGCTCTTGTCTGCAGTAAGGCTGCAGGTTGGTTTTTCGAATAGAGATAAAACTGATATTTTGTGGTCAATTCTGGTAACTCTAATGTCATTTATGTTCAGTTTGGTTTGCCATTTCATCATGAACAGGTTGACAAATGAACAACGCTTGCAAATCGTGCAAATTTATTTCGAAAATAATGGTTCAGTTCGCGAAGTTTACCGCCAAATTTTGTTCAGTGATGAGGCTCATTTTGGGTTGAATGGCTACGTAAACAAGCAAAACTGTCGCATTTGAAGTGAAGAGAATCCACATGAGACCCTTGAAACGCCATTACATCCACAAAAACTGACTGTTGTGCTCCATGGGCTGGTCATGGAGTCATTGGGCCATACTTCTTCCGAAATGATGCTGGAGAGTCAGTTACCGTTAATGGAGACCGATATAGAACCATGATAACCGATTATTTTGTTCCCGAATTGGACGGCATGAATGTGGATGAGATGTGGTTTCAACACGACGGCGCTACATGCCACACAGCGCACGTCACAATCGATTTATTGAAGGAAACATTCGATGAGCGCATAATTTCGCGGAATAGACCAAGATCTTGTGATTCGACACCATTGGATAATTTTCGTTGGAGATATGTGAAGTCGCTCGCCTACTTGGAAGCCAACATTCGTGGTGGTATTGCCGACAAACAGCCCCAAATGCTTGAAAAAGTGGTTGAAAATTGAACCTCTAGACTTGTCTTTATTCGAACCAGCCGCGGCGGCCACATGCCCGAAATCATATTTAAACATTAATGGCATCAAATAAAGCGTTTTATTTAAAGTGTTTTATTTCAATTCGAAGTTCTATGCCTCTAAAAAAAACACTCTTATATACAACCAGTGCGAATGTAGTTAATGGAAATTAATAACGGTATGTAAAAAAACATACACACATCATAATAATCGACCTAAAATAATATTGCATTTTGGGAATTTTCACAAATGCTGCTATTCTATTGCTTGTCAAGATCACATCACATTCAGGTGAATTTAGCAATACATTTGACATGTGTGGGTTTGCAGGACTGGAGATCACCCGCATTGTAAAAGGATTATAAAACAAAACAACAGGAGCATACACGTGTTGAATGTGGCATTGAAGATCTATCAACCCCCGGAATAATCCAAATGTAATAATACTAGCATTTCATGAGCCTCAGTTTGAACCGGCGAACTTCAAACGCGGCCCAGTGTGGATGTAGTGAAAGCGGGCAAATAAAAAGGAATGATGATCTGTGCAATGGAAATAAGAAGTTGCTGCTGATTTTTTCTAAACTGTGCAAAATTATTTAAAATCCATTATCACATTTTATTTACCTCTTAGAGCAAGTTCGGGTCATGTGGAGCACATCTGTATATGGCATATTTCCAATAATAAAGCATTTTTTAAAGGGGTTAAAAGTTTTTATGGTCCATTGGAATGTTGGCAACAATATTAACTTACCCTTAGTTTTTCACTAATGAATTAAATATTTGCAATAGTTAAAAACTGATCTTTTACAAAAGTGTCGGATAATGTGGGCCCATAGTGCGGTTAATGTGGAGTAGAGTAATAGTAATTGAGCCCTTAATTTTAAAAACATAAACTTTTTAATAAGGACCGAAATTAACAACGACTTCACACCGAAACAAGAATCATCGAACTGCGCAAAATCTATAACTCGTGAACATGTAGAGATGATAGATTTGCCTCTCCTCTTCTATGAAGCAAGGTAAAGTAATGGTAACAAATCTCTTATTCTCGTAGGAAAACAAGAAATGCAGGGGTCCATATTACCCGAACTTACTCTTTACTGTACTTAAAAAGATAAGCGTACATGGTATTTGCCCAATACATTTGTATACCCTATCCCAAGGATATATTCATTTTGACACATAGTTTGTATATGTGGTACACCCATAAAAGTATATATTATATATTATTATTATTATTATTATTATTATTATTATTATAACATTATTAACAGGTAATAATTTACACGATTAATATAATTTAGCGCCACTAGCTACTAGGGCTTTCTGCCAAGAAGGATAATTATAAAAAATAAAATAAGGTTTTGGTAACTTAAATATAGTTATACTTAATGTAATTATATAAGTTAAATTTGCTTTTCAATTTTGATTACAGTTAGAATCTTAAAAACATCGAATATGTTTTGTTCAGAGGGAACCGTTAGGAGTTCGAAAAGACTGGTTTTTGAATTAATTTTTTGGGATGTGAGTTTGACATGCTGGCAATCGTTGATTAAGTGATTTATAGTAAATGGGACATTGTTATTACAGAGGTGACAGAGTGGTTGTTGATCTTTCGTAATTAAGTAACTGTGAGTGATGCTGGAGTGATGCTGGAGTGGCCGAGTCGAAGTAATGTAATATTATGTAATATTTTAGGATATTTGGAGCTATTTTTATCGGGTAAATAGTTCTTTCGGGTTGTGGGTTAATTTTGGAGTAATGATGAACATATTGCTTCCAATTATTTGTTTTAAAGTTCCGATATGTATGCGAAAGCATCTTCCTCGCGTCTCTTTTATTGAAGACGTGGAATTGGATAAGTGGTTCTGAAAGAGCTTCTTTTGCGGTCTTATCTGTAAAATAATGAGATCATCGGCGTATAAAGAATAGCTGTATTTATAACGAAGAGTATAACGGAAAGGGGAGATCCTTGGGGGATATTGGCCGATAACTGGACAGCTTTGTGATTTCTTTTTTAGGTTTGGGTATTGGCATTACTGTAGCAATCTTCCATATTGTGGTATAACAGAAAGAGTGGACTGTTTTGATCATGGCGTCTGATATACGATCAAAGCCAGGCGTATTACCTTTGCATGATTTGACGCAGCTTTCAAGCTCCATAAGGTTAATGCTTTCTTCACTATGTTTTGTTGTCTCATTAATGGGTTGTAATTGAATTTCTTGATTCAATATGTTATTTTTATGTTTGCAAAATTCAGAATGAAAGTTTGCGTCTTAGGAAGCAGTTGCCCATATGCTGGCAAAACTTTTTGCAATTTCTATGGGGGATGTTTTTAATTTATTGGATTGGTCTTAATTTAATTTAATGAAAGTTGGTTCATAATTTCCTGTGAGTGATTTCTTATCAGACCATAGTTTTTTGGAAGAAGAGTTTGGATTTTTGCCTCTTTTGCTGCCTATCTGAACACGGCATTGGCTTTTTAAATTTTATCATGTTGGTTTTATTTGGGAATTATTTAAATGTTTTCCAAGCCGTTTGTTTGCTCTGACGAAGATAGCTCAGCTCTTTATTCCACCAGGGTACTATGTGGGTGTATGGTGCATTTTTAGTTTGGGTAATGGCTAAGTTGACTGCGAAACGGATCGATCTTTCTATAAGAGCAGCCTCTTTATTGATATTGTAAGATATGTCCTTGTTCAAAAGAAATTCTGTAATTTTGGATTGAAATAATGACCAATTTGCTTTGTCTAATTGAAATTTATATATTTTATAGTCATGGTTTATGTGATTGTTAATCTTATTTCGGTGGTGGAAGGAAAATGGTCGCTTCCGTGAAGGTGAGTTAGAGCTTTAAATGTGGTATTTGGGATAAGTGAACGAGAAATGAATGTGAGATCAATATGGGTGGAAAAATGAGTAGGAAAAATGAGTCATTTAAAATGGCAAGGTTAGAGTTAATAAAAAATTGTTTAACGGTTTTGCCACGGCTAATCAGACTATGAGAACACCAAATAGGGTTCCAAGCGTTGAAGTCACCTGTTAACAATACCGCTGTATTAAACATGTTAACAATGTTTTCCAAGTCAGTATTTGTAAAAGGTTGTTTTGGATGAATGCATATGGAGATAATTGTCAATTTGACATTAAGCTCAATTTAAACTGCTACTGCCGAAGTGTTTGATGTTATTTTTATGAATTTGTGCGGAATAGGTTTGTGGACAAGAAGTCCAATTCCTTGCCTGGAGGTGGTGTTATGGTTGTGGAGATAAGCTGCGAACTGTTTTGGAAGATGAAAAATAGTATTTATAGGTATGTATGTTTCCTGAAGATGCCATAATGGAAGGTTTTAGTTCGTTAATTAACAGTTGAAGTTCATGGTTATTATTGAAATTACCGTTTTTGTTCCATTGGAGAATTTTTGCCATTGCTGGTTTTGAAAGAGGAGTATGTGGGTTTCGTTCATAGATGAGGAATTAACCAGATAGTCAACTCTGCAATCCCCTATCACTTTCAACCCGCAAAAAATATTTAATAACGGCCGCAAAATCCTCTCTCAATTTTCCCATCTGTGAATACGTGTAAGCCAGACACATGAAGTTAGATCTAATTTACTAGATTACCCGCCAAAAATAATTGTGGGGAGTTTTGCAATATATCCAAATCGCAACAACAAAACAGCTGGTCACGCCGGATGTGTTGGAAAATAGGAAATTCTGCGAAGTGTTGAGTTTATGTGATTCAACTTAATATAAATGTTTATAAAGAAACAAAAAATTAGTTACCCAATAAAGTTGTTACAATTTAGTTGGAATATTTTTTGAGGTTATAAGAAATAGTTCTCTATTTTTTATCTGCCTTAAAATAAACATTCTTGGGTTGTTGTACTTTTCCATTTTGGTTAATAAAATGAGATAAAATGCATATTTTATTGTATTATTGCATAAATATTACTAAATTAGTAATGTTTGGGTGTAAAATATTTGTAGTAAATAGTTTGCATGGTTTTTTATATATACATTAAATTCTTTGATTGTTTTATTACTTATTTATTATTTAATTGTTTTTATTCAACATATGAAAGTTTAATGAATATATGTACATATTCGGGTTCCGTGCATGGATAAAAAAAAGTAAAAAAGAAGTATTTGTAGTCCTTTTTAAATTGTGTTGCGTTACAAGTTTTGTACGTTTAGTCAATCAATTTTCTTAGCTGTTTCTTTTCTAAGGCGGTTTTGAAATTTTTTATATAAGTTAATATGCTTTATTTTAAAATTTAAAGTAAGCGATAGACGGAAGAACGAGAAAAAAAGGTAGCTGGAATGCACTGCATAAATATATTGGGGGTGAATTTTTTTATCGAAAATGCTTGGTAGTTGAGTACATTACGAAAATGCTTGGTATTTGAGTACATATCATAAATAAGCATGCACATTATGTAACATATATATTGAATTAATTAGCCACTTTTTTAACAGCCGACTTTATTTGTCAAGTTTTAATGTTTTGTAATTTTATTTTATATGAAAATAAACAAAACAATTTACTACTACTACTACTACTACTAATACTAGGAAGTAATTGCAAATTTTGTTAAAAAAGTGTTTTGATGTACCAAAAATAATATTTGTAAGAATTTGGATTACGTTTTATTAAAAAGCGTTTTAAACCAGTGTTCAATTGTGTAGAGTTACTTAACTGCTTCAATATAACCATCCATAATCTACGAAATCCTTGCTAGTATAGTTATACTTAAATTTATTGTCAACCGTCACGTCACGTTAATCAATATTATTTTGATTATTTTTCATTAAAAATTAGAATAAATTAGTAAAAACACAGCTTTATTCTTAATATTATAATATTTTATTATGTTATTAGTTGTGTGGTAAGTATGTTTTTATCAATCCATATTCACCGCATATTGACAATGTTTATTTTACACACCCAAATTGTGAGTTGTAATCTGCTGAAATTCATCAACTGTTCCCAACTTCTTGCTATAAAAAATTACATTTCATGGGCGCGGCCATTAGCCCCATATAATTCGATTTATGTGTGCGTGATTCCCATTTGATTTGCACGTAAAAGTCCATATAAGTGCAAATTATGTGGGGCTTATCAGTTCGACTTAGCTTGTAGGCAAAGTGAGAGATTCGCTCTCGAGTTGACTATCTGGTTAATTCCTCATCTGTGGTTTCGTTGCTGCGTTTTTCTGTAACTCCGCTGCACGGATGTTGAAGACTCCAAGTTCCCAAGTGAACTTGAAGGATGCAATCCCCGAGCAGCAGACTTATTGATTTCAATAGCTATATTGATGTTATTGGTTGCCATCATGAGTATCCATTTCGTTAACATAGTAGTTGTTTTCTGAAAGAAGTACTTGTGTAACATTTGATAATGGGGATAGAGTTGATGAGTTTATTTTTGAGGATAAACTGGGTATTTGGGGTTTGATTTTTGCTTGGTTCGTCGGGGACATATCGATTGTGGTTTGGGTGGTAGTATTTGGATTCGGTATCCCCCGGCATTTTTATTGTTTGTTTAACCAGACAACTGTTTTGTTTTTTTCGTAAATTTGTAAAAGAATAAATTTTAACGCCTCGTGGCGGGGAATTTGACAGTTTAAAATAAACTCTATATAACGTTGCACTCTTCTCACACGTCTATACACGGCGTGCGTTTGCCAGATAGCAACTGATATATTATATATGTGATCAGTATCAAACAAAAATTGCACAATTTGGAAGCGTTGTTCAGGCACTTTTCATGTTAAAATGCCAAACCAAACTAAGACATAAATCACTTGACAGTTGACAAAATGGTTGATTACACATTAATGGTTAATTTGATCTTATGCTTACCTGACGAACAGCACCTACACCTGCAAATGTATCAACAAAAAAAATCTATTTTTTCAGATCGTATTTCCAGGACAAATTTGAAAATTATGCCACAAAAATTATAATTTATCTTGAGTAATTTCCATTTTACTTTTGACGAATTTTCCTTTTGCGTTGTTTCCAAAAACATTACGCCGCAATTAAACATTACGCCCTTTTTTTAAAACCTTTTCAGCGTAATTTCAGCTAGCCACTTTCACATTCACTCAATACACTTCAGCAACTTCGAAATTCAATAAATTTACTTATAAACTAAAATAGTGTTCATTATTAACTGACGGTCAAACTGGATATTATTGCCATATTCCATAGTTATACACCGTGGGACTAGTAAAGTGTTCGTTACCTTTTGAATGGTGACTTTCGTGCCAGGGGAAAAATATCATTTAGAACAAAAAAAAACAGATTATTTTCATATATTTATTCAAAATAAATAGATTGCAGTAAATACAAAAATAAATATTATATAAATAAATATATTGTTTTTTTTTTCATTTTTGTTGGTTTAATTATTTATTAAAAAAAAAAAGAAGAAATGTTTAACATTCATATGTAACTTCCATTATAATCAAATGTACTTTGTTGAGGTACCTCAAGCCTTAAAAATTAAATAAATAAATAAATTATTAAAATGTTTTCAAAACATATATATTATTTTACGTAAAATGTTTACATTTTCATTTTCTTTGCTTTGCAATCAACTAGATAATTATTTCAGAAAAAGGCACTTAAATCACATTTATATTTTGCATAATATTATGTTTTATTCTTTCGTTTTTGTTTTTTTTTTACAAATAAATCTTTAAAATAATGTTCATAATATATGAAAATAAAATAAAACTTGATGATTTTCTCTCTAATTCTTTTCGTTTGTTATAAAGTACCCGACACAAAAAATAATTATATAATCGAATAAATTACCAACACCCATCGTATAAATATATAAATATTTTTTTCGTAATTAAATAAATTAAGGAAGAGGAAAGGAATCAACAAAAAAAAAATATATCGTAAATATTTTTTCGGATTAAAAATAAAAAATAAAATATATATATCGCAGCTTTTCCAATAGGGTTTATTGGAAAAAATCATAGTTTTGAGCTCACAATAAATACAAAAAATAAATAGTTATTCGTTTTGTTTCTCTTTCAGTTTTAGTTAGGTATTTTTTTTTTTAAATAAATAAATAAATATTTTTTAGTTTTAGTTTCAGTTTTTGTTTGTTTCTTTTCTTTCCTGAATTCTTCCAATGAAGCCCATTGGGCTTACGTAATTTCAATTATAAAAAAATTGAATTAAAAAAAAACATATAGAGTATGCATAATGTAAAAATAAAGTTTTTTTTTTAAATGTTATTCACTTAAAGCTAACATACCGTATATGATTAAATATCGATATGAAATATATTTTCTTCCGTAAAAAATTGAAGATTATAACTTAATTGACTAATAATGTGTGTTCATAGAACGTACTTCTATATATCATAGATATATGGGTTCGAGATATAAAAAAAATACGCCACCGGCAGACCTTGAAGGTGTACGGAGTTGTACATTGTACATAATTAGCTCCTCCGACAAGATCCGAGCGGTATGTCATATTTTTTTCGTTGTTTTCTTTTTAAATAGAGTGCTTGAATAAATAATTCTGAGCTAAAAGACTGTGTAAAGACAGCTTTCTCATGCCCTGCAACAATAAAAGCATATAAAATAAATATATAATATTAAGTAATGATTTCATGCATTTGGCAGGTGGACGCTGTTCGATTTGGAAATTTTTTCTTCGCATGAAAAAATTACCAAAAGGAAAACAAAGCGCTTCTGTCAATGCGTCTTAGGTGGATTGTATGTGTTTTTAATTTTTTTCTCCTTCTTCTTATGTTCACTTTGTGATGAATTCCTCTATACTTCTTGTGATATTTTTCATTGAAAATGTGAGAAAAATATCAAAGAGTACCCAATATTTAAGTTACAAATAAAAAACCCTCAGTTTTAGATTAAAGTCTTAGGTCTAAAATGCGCGCGCATTCATTCAACACATTCACACTAGAATTATTGTAAGAACTGTTTTGTTTCTTTTGTTTAAATAAAGTGTTTGAATATCAAATATTGTATAGTTTATAAATAAATAAATTATATAAATTATTTTGTTCTTATTTTGTTTTCTTTTCTTTTTCATTTGAATAAATAAATAAATATTTAAATGTCAATTGTTTCCTTTTTTGTTCTTTTCTTTTTGGCTGACATTTTGTTACCATCTACAAACTGTACGGATGACAGAATTGATAGACCAGACGTTGTGAACGTTCTGTTTTCTTCATGATACCTTTTTTGTAGTATTGCCTGATTGAGCGCGAGAGTTTATCGTAATTCATTGCGGGTCGATTCTTGCGACGACCCCAAAGTTTGGCTACGCGAACAGAGTCTTCGATTTTGAAGACCCCCTTGCTTCGATCGATCCAACGGATAGCGGTACCGTTGATGTGAGGAGTTGCCAGGAGTTCCTTTAGGAATTGCCACAGATGAATGTGTGAACCGCCAGTGCGACCAGTTGGGGTTTTAGTGGGTGTTACTGTTGGGTTATTTACACTGGCGATGGGGGCGGAGGCCATTGCTTGGGAGCTATTTACTGTGCCGGGTGGAATGACATCTTCGTCTTCATCTGGAAATTGGAAAAACACATTAATTTAGAATGATTGTTATAATGGGTTTTATTTAAACTTTTGTTAACTTGTGTGTGCGAAAAAAACGAAACAAATTATTACTTTTCGATGAACCCTGAGCAGCAAAAAGGACAGAAAATATCAGAAGAATGAACTCTACGCGAAGTGTTTCCCCAGTAAAATCTTTATGCTCCCGCTTTCTGTTCCATCAAGTTTTTTTGCTCAGTTAAAAAGTGTGGAATTTTAGTTCAAAACATAAAGAAATGCCCATTGCAGTCACGCCACCGAAACTTGTGTTCATAAGAAACCCACATAGCAATGGGAGGCATGACTACAGATGCAGGCAGATCCAACGGAGATCTTATTTCCCTGCATTTCAAATGATATATTAGAAAAAATATTGCCTAAATAACTCGTTAAAAAATCCCCACGAAAACTTGTGAAAGAGGCCAGTGTCTCCATATTTTCTTAAGGTTTTAACCATCTATCTTCTCAACTTTAGTTTTAAACGGGTATTTCTACATTTCGCGCGTGGCAGTGGGCTTATTAAATAAAATGTTTAATTAAATGGTTAAGAGCATTTCGAAACTGGAGGAAATATAATTTTCCGCTTATTTCAGCTTTGTAGCTTAAATTTTAAAGCCTAAAAATTGTGTACGGACGGACATTGTTAAACCGGCTTAGCTTTTTATGCTGACCATAAATACATATATTTTAGGGTTCTACGGAGAATTTAAATAGGTGTTACAAACTATGCGTCAAAATTAATATACGGAATACGAGACATTTTAGAAGCTTGTTAATTGAGTTTTGTTTGGGTCTATTCGATTTAATTTATTTTTATTAGCTCCCTAATTAAATTATTTTTTTTGAAATGCGTAAAGTAAAGTAATATTAAAATAATATAAGCTAATAAGCTCTCATAAAATCATGGTAAAGTTGAACAAGCTTTGAGAGTGAGTTCGAAACGGTTTCGAAATCGGTAAATTAATACCAGGTAAATTAATCACAATGAAAGTCAATACTTGAAATACATTTTTCGTCACGGAAAGTCTGCACGCTCAATTTATCCAAAAGATACTTAAATTTATCAAAGCAATATTTTTTCACAGCACTCCTCTATTTTCTCATCAGACGAAATAATTATTTTTCGTCCTATCAAAATAAACAAAATAGATTTAGCCAAAATATAATTCTATAAACAAAAAGCACTATAAATTCAATAAGATTTCCATGAACAAATATCGATTTATTTTTATCGACTTGCATCAGAAAATAGACCATTATTTATTAAAAGGGGACATTCCACCTTTAGGTTGAGTGCCCAATTACTTGGGAAGGTTTTCATTTATGAATGAATCTGACACATACGTCAGTGCCATTATTCAAAGATGATTATATATCGTTATGTATTTGTTTTTCTTTATTGGCACGCATCATTTTTAATTTAATTTTAGTTACGCTGTCTTGTGACTCAATATTTACTAATAGGACCAATAACTTACCATCACTGACGTCCATGTCGATATTTTGAATACACTCAGAGCTCCATAAGCCTGAGGCAACAGATGGCGTTGCTGTTGTTGGTGCTGATGACGTGCTCATTACGCCAATATTATTTGTCAGATTGGCATTGAAATCATTTGGGAAATTATCACTGCAGGCTAATTTCCAAATTTCCAACTGCGCGTGAATTGTACAACCAGCCTAAAATTATTAAAATTATTAAAATTGATTGGTGAAAAATAAGTAAAAAATAAATAGAGAATATATTTTTAATTTCGACACCTGTCACAATGAAAAAGTTTCACAATTGGTTTGAGCTGATTTATACAATGATTTATGCAGTAACAAAAGGTGAAGGAGAAGAAAAAACAACGAATGCGAGATATTCATCATCAAATTAATTGTCTAGAGTTCTCACGATTTTTGCAAAAGTAACAAGAATTTTCCACTCAGAAGTATGTGAATAGGGAAACCTCTAGAAAAATCAAGTTGTAAGAACAGCGTCACGACGACGTTTCTTGTGTTGTACGTTACACTACCGCACTGGCATGGAATGGCATGACATGCATGACTAGGTTGTCCTTAATAAATTGTTTAGATTGCTTAAGAATATTATTTATTCATTTTTAATGTTTTTTTTTATGTGCATAATTTTGCAACAACTGACGTTAATGAATTGTCATCTCACCATAGCCAGTGGCGGTAGTGTTGGAGTGGAGTGCTTGGATTAAGGTTTACATTGCGATCGTAAATTGCAATTAAGCAGCTTTTGCTGCAAGTCAGACTTATTGCGTAAAAGTTTTTTTTGTGTAGTAACATTTGCAAAGTCGTGCTTCAGATATACATAGAGCATAATTGGATGTTTATGTTTATGCATTTTTGTTAAGATTCTGAGTAATATTAAAGTTTATATACTTTATGACAACAAAATGGTAGTAAAAGTATTTTATGTCTAGTGGAAGGCACTTTACACCGTATCTGCGGTATGTTAAGAACCATAAAGCAATATAAAACATTTCAATTGCATAAAAGTAATGTGCTCATAAAGGGGGTAATTATGAGCCATTGGAAAGGTAGATGATGTTAGTTATGAGTTGTTAAATTTAATGAATTTTCTTAAAATGGGGTTTTGTTGGTCAAAGTCAGTTTTTTTATTTAAATTATTCATGTTTCTCTCTTATATAAGAGAGTTGTCATTGACGCGTAAGTTTTTACAACCGTCAGAACGGTCCTGGAATGCAGGGATATCAACGAGTAGGTATTTAAAAGGAAATTCTTAGAAAAATTGCCCATCATACGAAAGAAATAGTCTAAACAAATCAATTCCATCATCAGGTGCTGAAATAGCTGTATGGTTTGTATGAACTGATTTGCGTCGCATTTGTTATCCAGTGAGAAAGAACCCGTTTTTTATTGTTTGCGCCATTTATTAAATTCATACCGAATAAATAAAATAATAATGAAAAATATAACTGCGAACTCAGAGGTAATGATTGCCGCTTAGCCTTTGAAGAACTAAGTGTTTTGCCTACGGGGGCGTATACTTACTAAATTTGTAAATTATTGTTGGAGTTTTTTTTCTTGTTTGTTAAATTGTTGAGTTAATGCGTAATCTTCTATATAGTAGACAGAGACAGACTCTTTATAACTGCTCGTCATATACGAACGAGGGCAGTAGAGAGAATTTTACATTATTTTACATAATTGAAGTATGTACACAATTTAGCATTTCAACGTACATGTTACCAAACCAAAAACATAGGCACCATTTTAAATATGCTATTATTTACCTAAGGCTTTGTTTTGACACTGACGTTGACGTTATAACAAATTAATTAATTTTAACTTTTCTATTAGTTTGCCAAAGAGAAGTTCGATAATATTAAATTTTACTTTGAACATTATTACAAGTCTTATAAAAATCAGCCCAAGTTAATAGGGAGCCGGTCTTAAATCTCTAACTGACTTCGTATCCAACACGCAGTTGAATGTCGAGAGCATAACCACCCATTTCAATTCAAATGACATACGTCATCAGCTTCAGCTCTTTTGCTGTCAAATTATGCTCAAGGAAGTACTTCTGTTGGCGTTTTTAAAAGATCAATTCAAGCACTTTGTTATGTTAACTGTCGTGCATGTTGTTTTGTCACGGGGAATATAACAAATCGCAACTTTTAAACCGACTAAACGCGCATGGACCTAATTATAAATCAAGTAGACACTGTATAGGCTTCCACAATTGCCAATAATGAAATTCCATATTTTAACACCAGCTAATTTGTCACCGCAAAAAAAAGAAAAAATTCAAATCAAAACAGATTATCGATTACGAAGCGGTTATCCTAACTAATTGAGAGTGGATACGTACTATTAGTATGACAACATCATTATTTCGACTTCCTATATATTTATTGTACCTAAAATAAAGTCTATTACCTAACGTACGAAATTGAATTCAAAATCAATTGCATCATAGCCTCGTCAAGTGCCAAATTCTACACCTAAATGTGCTCTAGTTAATGTTTTTGTTACTAACAAAAAAAACGTACACAAATAGATGTAATTGAACAACTACGCATTATGCAACCAATTAAATGGGGTCTGTCAATATCGCATCATCATCAATAAACTGTATCCATATCTAATAACAAAACATCAACTTAATTACCCGGTCAAGACGTGTTAAATCGTCCAAAAGATACACTTCTTTTGTCCGCATCTTCTTTTTTCTTGCTTCTTACAGACAAACAAATAAAGATCGATGATTGTCAATTCAATTTCATCATTATTACGAGAATTCCGACAGAAAAAAAGAAAACAAAAATTTGATAATGACTACCGATATTAGCCATGGCCATAGCCAATGTAACCAAACGTGAGCGTCGTCGTAGACGTCGTCACCGTCAAACGCAACGTCTTTCATATTTTGCCTTCTTTCCGTATAAGCTAAGCGTGCGCGCGCGCCGGTATAGTTTGATAAAGTTTGTTGGAAGTTAAAGGAATGTTGCCGAAGGTTGGGAGGGAAAATATCTACCTACCGACATACATACATACTCATACATATATATCTGGTATATGTAATGTAATATAAACCGAAAAAAGCAACATGGAAGCCATTAAAGAAAAGAAACGGCATTGCAAGGTGAAAGTGACTTTAAAGCCACAACAAAAACATCACCACTACTAACACCACCACTGAGAGGAGCCACCGACCGCACCGATCGACCGACCGGGCAATGGAGCACACCAACAAAAACAACAACAATAACAACAAAAATGAAACCTACTTTCTTTCATAAGAGTGCACAAGTAAAGGGGTACCATAGAGTCAACCGCAACCAACTAAACTGGTGGTAGTAGTACACTCAACACTGTTGAGCACCAATCGTTGGCATTCTGAATCCAAAAAAAAATGCGACTTTTCTTTTAAGCTAATAACAACCAAAGAAGGCAAAAACAAAATTTGGTTTTTCTTTCTCCTTTTCATAATCATCAGCATACGAGGGGCTCTACTCAATGTGACGTCAGTTAAGCTTTCTTTAAATGTCTCTCTGTTTATGTATGTGTGTGTGTGTGTGTGTGTATGTCTGTGGTTTGTGTATATTTTTAACTCACCTCAGGTGCTCTGCGTACGAATTCCTCTTCAGTGAGTAATGACAAGGTCGTACCGTCTTCAGGAAACTTTAATTCCAACTCATTGATTGGCGGCAATTTGAATTGATCCACGGTGGATCGTAGCCATGCATGTACCTGAGCTGGACTCCATTTTTGTGGATCTAATAAAAAAAAAAACAAAATATATATGTAAAAATATATCTCGACAAAAGATATAAATAATTAGCAAATATTAGAAATGGAATAATGATAATAATTGTTTCGATTGAAGATTTGAAATAAAAAAGAGCTGCCAACTGTGACGAATCTTCGTGGTACCAGTTGGTTCCAGGTGCTAATATTAATTATAAATTCCAAAAGATGTATGGATATACATATGTATATATTTTTAAATTCATATGCTAAGAAATTTTCATGATGTTGCGAAAATTAAATTTGTTTTGTAACAATTGGGCCTTGTGGTGGTGAAATATATTGACCTTCTGAATATCTTCAAATTTTAAAATTTTTTATTGATGACGGCGCAAGTGATAGGTGTTTTGAGAAAAACGTTGAGTCATTGTCATTGTTACTTAGAATTTTTGTAAATTAAAAGCGTTAATGGCGCCCAGCTGGATTTATTTAATACCAAAGCGTCTGATCAAAGTCACGTTGCCACAACTTACCCACAATAATGTGGCAATTTAATTCTAGGAAGAGGTTGCGCATCCTCAGCCAAAAAGTGTTGAAGACCCGTGCATTGATTCTTGTACTTATTCTATACTGAGGTAAGATAATAAGACAATACTTAATGGTTTACGCAGTGCTTCAATCTCATAGCGAAATAAGAATATAGAAAATGAATTGCATAAAGCAATACTTTTGTAGCTTTCGAATTGTTCGAATCCCCTCAGCAGACTCCGAGCTAACCCCCTACAAATACATTTAACCTCTTTCAAAAGTTTGATAAAGTTTCCTCTTAATCTCCCAAACGATGCAAATCAAACGGGAAACAGAATATGGTATAAATTATAAATTACAGCAGAACATAATAAACTGCAGCTGAACCTGTGTTCAAGATAGACCTCTAGAGATGAATTAGTCCATGTTTATGAACTAACAAACCGGACCACCCTTCATATTTCAATATTTTGCGTCCTTTTAAATCGAATTATACTTGAACAGCAAAAAAGACTTCGCTAAAGCTAAATGCATACATTTTGTTGTTTTATTTAAAGAATGTAAGAAGGCTTGAAAATAAATTAAAAAGACTATAAAATCTAGCACAACACCATTCAACCACATAAATATGTATAAAGGAAAACAATAAAATTCCACTTCAACACCCAACAAACATTGCTCGCTCCAATTAAACTACTAAAACCATGTTAAATTACACTGGTCGAGTTAATTTTGCACGCATTTAAATTTGTGTGTTTTTTGTAACTGACTTCTAATGCCCAATTAGTAAAGAGCAATGCGCATAACAAAAGCTTCGCACTATACGCTGTAGAGCTGCCGTCGTCGTCGCTTTGAATCAGTTCAGCTGGACCGGTTTGTGGTTACATAGTTTTTGCTTTCAATATAATTGCATGTAAACAACATTTTATTATTCAACACTACACATAGCGCAGATATTTCAAGGTCCACAAGAAAATGTTAAGAACACTTTTTAAGGCACCTGCGTATATGACTGTATTATGCATCAAAACCAGCAGCAACAATACAATACAAAGAAACCAATCTACATCTACGCGACAAAAAAAAAGCCCAGTTAATACTTTTAGTTTTGGTTTCTCATTATTACCTAAGGCTAAAAAATGTCTATTGCAATTCTAAATGCTGCAATCGAAAATTAATCTTTTTTTTATCTCATTTGCTATAAAGTTATTGTGTTTTTATTTCTTTATATTCGAAAGCGTGAAACTGGAAATCAGATTGTGTCATTTTTTTTGCTTAGTCATGTTATTAACTTGTCTTGTGTTCTTTATTTTTAACATCGGAGAATATGTATTTATGCAGAGTAGTGTTATGTGTTTGCAAATTTTACAATAGATTTGTTGTAAAAAAATATATATGTGATTTTCGTTTGTAAAGCATTTGGAGTGGTTTATGGAGGTATTTTTGTTGAAACTCAGTTTGCACAGCAACTCTTTTGTTTAAGTTTGAGGAACTGATTTGTGGCGTGGATTATATAATCTTTGCTATAAAATTCAGTCACGGTCTTTTCGAGTTTGAGAACATTTCGTGAAGACTTTAAAAGTTAACGTGTGGACAATTTTTACATGTTAATGTTGAAGCCCCTACAGAAATTTGAATTAGTACTGAATTACTAGTAAATCTTTTGGGTGCTGGCAGGCTAATTAACTGATTACTTTGAGTACGCTAAGTTCTTTCATTCATTAAGCTTTTTGAGAAGTGATTTTTTGGTCTCCGAGCATGCTTGGAAAGACATTCGATCAGCGTTCATACAGCTAAAAAGGCAATGACTCTAGGGTCAGTTAGCTGGAGTCTCTTCTTCACAGAGTTAAGACAAAACGCTTTTAGTTAATAAGTAAGCTTGCAAAGATATACATGCATACCTCATGCGCGGTAACTGAAAGTACCTGTTAGTAACGGATTTATTTGCATAAATTTGAATCAAAGTACACCAAAGTAGGGCTTTCCTAAAATCCTCGGTAACTGGGGTAAAAAATGGAAATAGAATCTTACTCTGAAACGAAATTTTTCTTAGAATATGTCCACAAATAATATCCCAGAGTATTGACCATTAAGTCGGTACCACACTGTCTAGACTTCGTAGAAAATTAAATGAAATACAATTTTTTAATTTTCGTAATGGAAATTATTGGTGACTATTTCGATGACCACGAAATGCCATTGCCTTAGCTTGGAGGATATTAACATTTTTCATAAGCATCAATGTGCTTCATATAGATAAAGTAATTGGGCAAAAAGAGAACCCATTTACAGTCAACTCCCAGTGCAAAAGTATTTATAAAAAAAACATAAAAAAATTAGCTTTTCAATTTAGCATTACATTTTACCGTCGCATTGTATTACAACCAGTTACACGAAGAGCGTTTTCATCATGTCGGTAAAACGCGGCTTTATAAAATATTCAAAATTCATTCAAATTACGCCTTAAAAAGCGTAAAATTATCTCACCAATATTGCCTTCTGTGCAGAGAAGCTTTAAGTATATATCGATTCAATCTGCCGGCCTGTTCATACATAACTCAAAAATTATTCAACGGATTTTCGTAATTCCTTTTTTCTCTCGAACAACTCGCACGTATTAAATTTTTTTTTTAATGTTCAATGCTTAAATTTTCATATTAATATTTCCGTTTTCGTTTCTATAGCGGAAGGTGCCTCTGAAGCTCATCGGCGGATTTAAAAAATATTTGGTGGCACCTTACGGGCTAGTACAGGTACCTTAAAGATATTGTTAGACGCCAGCGGAGCTGCGACAAGGGCCTATCGTGAGCCTGCAAATTTCATGATTATAACCCAGATTATCCCTGAACCTATCTGACCCTCTCAGATGTTTTGGCAAATTTTCCAAGTCTCCAAGATAATTTACTGAGATCTTTCTTTGCATTATCACTTCATATTAACACCTTAATTTAATTAATTTCAACTAAACTAATTACCATTGACAATAGGTGGAGTGTTCTTTAAAGTCCAAATAAATTGTATCAAAAACCAGATGGATGGCCAAAGAACCAGCAACGCCTTGGTTCATTAATACCCGGAGTCTGTCTTGCCAACGAAAAAAAATAAATCTAATAATAAAATTAGTCCACCGGACCTGACATGTAGCAAGATGAACTAATTAACACATTGAACCTTTTGCAGATTTTGACGGATTCAATTTGTATATAGTTTTAATTTTTTTAAAAAAAAAAATGTTTGTGTTAACATAAAATAGGTTACAACTGGTTACACACTTGACATTTCAATGAATGTCAGGCTGGAGAAACAGTTTCCGTCGAGATCTGGTAGCACAGGCTATGAGACAATTATCAACTGTCTAGATCCCGTCACTTAAACATATACGTAAGAGTTCCCATTGAGAACTTGCAAAACTTACAATTGCGACCAGTAATAAGGAGGCTTTATTTAAAACTACAGAGGGGTTTCGATATATGAAAACATTTCTGTTTTTGAGAAAAGGTTTCGGTGATTACGCAAAAATTAATTTTTTATGCAGTAAGTGCGGAACTTGTCTTCTTCTCTCCATTTAACGACGAGATTATGATCAGGATTATAGGGATCAAAACCCTCCCATTTCACTGCATTCCTACTGGTCTGCCTGTGAGGTTTGCCAAAAAATATCTGTAGGCCTCCCGATTTTGAATCACTTCATCATTGAGGCCAATCAAATGCTGATGTTTCTGCATTTGTGTGATCCAGGAGTTTTTAAGCCTCCCTCTTTTACACGATTGTAAGGGAACGTTGATTGCCATTGCTTGATTTTGACGGGGTTTGTAGGATCCCTCCTTTGAACATGACAATACCAATACCGCAGTAGGTGTGGAACTTTATCACTTTCAAAAATGTCTAATAGTTAAACCGATTTTTAGGTCTGTTTGAAGTATGAATAGTTAATCTTGCAGTTTTTTTTAATCAAGTAAGAAAAAGTGCAGAAAATAAGGCTATACCGTCCCCCTTTCTGCGTCAAACTCATAACTACCATATTTAGGTCGGGAATGAGCATTGCACACTTAAAACGATTAGTCGTTTTTTTTTAGAAAAAGCTGTTTTCTTTTGTCACAACACTTGTTAAAATTTGTTAAGTGTAAGACCTGAAAGAGGGATATGTACTAAAAAACGGAAATGCAATTAAGTAGTCAACGCTGAAAGGGGATGATATGTATGTATGTAGTAGCTTATGAATAGGAGGAAGAAAAACTAAAATAAACATTTAATATTTTTGACAAAAACTGCTCAAAAATTTTACCAAAATTATTGCCACCTTTTGAATTGAACAAAAACCCAAAAAAAACAATCAAAAGTCAAACATAACTCAAACTCATCTTTTCCAACCCAACAAACGGAATGAATATTTTATTTTTTTTTTCTGATTTTACGCAAACTTAGATTAGCTACATCATCGACCGTTATAAAGAACAATAACCACACACGTAGGAGACCACTTTGCGCGTAGAATGAGTACTCTTCGGGAGCGAAGACGAAGTGGGCGATTGTTACATCATCGTATCTCCAATCTCCACCCATGCCAATCTCGTAGAGTACCTTACGAGAACAAAACAACTACAACACAAAATAAATTACATTTACACGACTTGTATCACAACAAAACAAACTGTGACCATAATTGGAAAAATAATATATGGAACAATAACATACTTATAACCAAGGCTCAGTAAAAAATCGTTGGTCTTTAAGTTGTTTACATTTTTGTTTATATTTTTGATATTTGCGGAACAAAATAAAATTGTGAAAACGTGTTTCCATGTTTTGAATGCTTTCCTGTTTTGGCCCTTGTAGAACTTAATTTCTTTCCCTCTGTGAATTGACTGAGGTGTGGAACAGAAAATGGTGAACATATATCAAATTAGATAAATTTGCGGGGCAAAAAGAAAAAAAATCGCTTTGGATTTTAGGAGCTTTCAATATCTTTTTGTAAATAGGTTACGAACTCGGAGTGACTTTAAATTCTTAAAAAGAGATTGTTATTTTTTCATTTTTTTTACATTTTATGCAAAAAATTACTGATTTATGCTTTTAAACCATTCCTTTAACAGCTAATTTAATTGGCGATGAGCAGTCGAAAAACATAGCGGCTTGAATATTTGATAAATGCTTTCTGTAGAATTCAGTTAAACTGTCAACATATTTAAAAGTAACATATCTGTATTTTTAGTATTCATGCTCTGCATTACAGGGATGTCTTAATCTACTTCGACAACGACTATTTTTGACAGTTTTGTGTTTTATTCTCTTTAGTAATATTTTTTTTGTGTATTTAACTACGTTTTTGCTATTGATTTGAGTCGTGATTTTCGTATAAATCTCTTTCTGTGTTTGACAATTACAACTCACCTTTAAGAACCTGACAACCTGATAATTTCGGTAATTTGACCAAGTAATCTGATTATTTAATTGTGGTCATTCATATGCACAATTGGCATGCTACTTTTAGCTTGTTTGTGCCAGTGAAAGATGAAGTTATGAAATTGAAAAATTTGTCATCAAATCATCTTTTGCTTTGGAACATTTTATTAACATGATGTCGAAAATTTGAAAAAAATTACTAATCTTCATTTGCATAGCTTAACCGCATTTGACGTCAAACAGAGACTCATTTTAGAATCTCTTCAATGTTATCCCCGACTGATTTGATGAAAGGTAAATAACATATTTCGCAAAAAGTATTTAATCAGTGGGTAAATGGAAATTCCTCGCAATTGAATAATTATTGACTATTTACTCCCATACGAGCAACCTATGCCCCCAATGTGTTTACACCCTAGGGTTCTTCCCCCGAATCAAAAATAGATGGGTATACCAAATTAACACTACCCCCTAAACAAACGGTAAACATACACGCGTAGCGTATTATTCATTCAGTTCTATACAGCGCTAAAAAGGTGCTGATCACATTAGCAAAGCCTATCTAACTTATATATGCCGACACTCAGTTTTATGTTTGATATTTAATTAGGCAAAATTAAATTGTGTAACAGAAAATAAAGACAGAAAGCCAACAATTTTCCCGCTGAAAACAATAGGCTAAGCCAAGCTTCACACTCCATTGACCTACCAATTAAAATTTTAAAACCAAATCACGTCTCTGTATCCATCTCAGCCATTTTGTGTGGCAAACTGAATGAATTTATATTCCATGCAAAGATTTTGTACGCAATTTTAAGAAAATATATAAATTTCATTTTGCTAATTGGCGGGCTTTGAGGGGTAGGTAGGTTGGAAAATCACCTAGTTTTCCCCACTTAGTCATGATAGCTTTGTTTTTTTTGTTGGTTTTGACATCAACTTGGCAGCACTTGAAATTGGGTAAACAGGTATGTGTGTTTACTGACTCACCTGCAGATATTTGCAATTTGGTGCACGTCGCTTCGGCTTCACGCTTGGCATGCTCCAATGCTAATGAGATGACTGGCTCAATATCACCGCGCACACCCAAGCCACCGATCAGAGATTCCAGTGCCAGGGGCTTCAGGTTGTGTTTCTTCTGAAAAGTGGTGTCTTCCAGGTACTCTCTCAGTAGCTGATGGTCTTGAGAGTGCTGAGACTGCTGTTGGTGGGCAATGTTTATCGGTGGCTTGGAATCGGCCGTGGTGGAATCTTGTCGCAGACCGCTCAGTGACTTCTCCAGTAGGGAGTTTATGTCAATGAGCGCTTCATCGGGTTCCTGTTTGATGTCGACAAACGAATGCGGCGATGGTACGCCGCAGCTGGACTCTGGTGGCGATGGTGGCAGGATATGGAACTCCTGTTTGATTTGGTGGTGCTGGTGGTGGTGGCTGGTGTAAGGCGAATTGGCATCGATCGAGGGGCAAGGTGATGGTGGGTGGTATATGGAATTTGATTGGAAGTGATCTTGTATCGGCGGAGATGGTTGCGGCGACGGATAGATTTTGTAGTGATGTTGGAGTTGTTCGAGTAGAATCGAGTTGGTGTGATTGAGAGTGGTGGAAGAATGTTGGGCGGCTGTTGTTGGGGTATCATCGGCCCAGGGTTTTTCAATTTTAATCTGCGTCACCGTTTGGTCATGGTAAATCGTTGTGGGAATATACTCCAGAGAGACGTGGGGTGAATGGTTAGCAGACGAGAGGGGAGAGTGTGATTGTGATGGCGACGACGACGAGGACGACGTTGACGACAATGGCGATGCTGCTGCTGATGATGATAGTGATATAGAGGAAGATGAGGAGAAATCCGATTGAGGACTCAATGGAAATTCTGTTTCATTTGGCAGCAATGAGAGATCAAAATTATCAGCATAAGCAGAGTATGTGTCGTCTGCGGAGATTAACGAATTCAGCGGAGGTGTAAGTTGCGACATCTGCAATGAGAAAAAATTAAAGGAATTTATTAAGCAGTTATACACAAAAATGAAGTTTAAGGTAAACAATTTAAAAATAAAACAAATTTCGAAGTCACGTGTGCAAATTTATGGTACGACATAGGCAACATTTTCGCTTAAAAGAGTGGTTAAAGGAGCAACCAACGCAATTAAGAACAAGAGGTTGTATTTTAACTCAAGAGATAAATTCGTTTTAAATTTTTTTATTCATTCATATATTGCAAAGTTTTGTTATTCTGAGACTTGGAAGCAAATAGTGTATACCTCTGCACAGCGTTGTTTCCACTTTATGCTCCTATAAGTGGCTACCGAAACTAAGTTGTTTCGGTTGAAATTTTAATTTTTTTTGTGGAATATCTTGGACCAACTTAAGACTTTTTCGGGCTTTCGCTGAATGGTAGCAACACTTAAAATAAATTATATTCAACCTTTATTGAATTTTCTAACTTTGGTGCTGGCCTAGATTGTTTTATTGAACATAAGCATTATGTGAAGCTAATGGAGAATATGGCTTTTATTAAACCATGAATTTCATTAGAAATTGAATTCATTACTGTAGAAATGGCCTACATCCTGAGGGTTCCAAAAGCAACCAACCTGTGCCCACACACACACCAGCCACTTCACCCATTGCCCTATTATCCGCTCTTTCGCCTACATTCTCAAAAGACGTGTTACATAACAACTGTAAAACTCTGACTCTGTATGTATCATGTAGTGATAATTGACTCTATTTTAAACAGACAATAACTCTGGCACAAAACAGGGAAAGGTGCCTGTGAATTGGCCACACACTGACGAGGCTTTGTCGCAATAAAGTATTGCAACTTTGGCAGTTGAAGTTCTTTAGCAATAATGAAATAGAAGAATTTTTTCTGAGAAAGTGAATTTAGTTGCAATGTCTACGTTAAATAACAGCTTCTTTAGAAATATTAATGCAAAGCCATATTTTTATGTCACGAAAAAGAGAAAAGCCGTTGAGGGTGTAAGGGTGGGTGGCTCACCGCTTCATCAAAAGGGTATCACAATCTAAGCAATTCATTTGTGCGACCAAATAGAGTTTTCTCTGCTACCAATAGTGCATGAGAGAATTTCATGAGAGTTCAATTAAATATGATATTTGACATCAGATTATATTGACATCAGTCTATTTTTCAGTGATCAGTTTCCAACTGCAGATAAGTCAGTAATGACTTTTCCATTGAACTCTCGACATGACTTAATGAAAAGCTGTAATATATTTGCAAAGAATCCGCGTAGATACGAAAGTTATACATTTATGAATATGAAAAAAAGGAACACCATGAACAGATCAGTGAGCTACACCAATGTCAATAGAAAGACGACAGCTAACGATTATGAGAGACGATTAGTGAATTGGACGAATTGGACATATTGATCGAAGTAGAAAATTTATGACATGGAACAGTGGGGATGTAAGAGTCAAAAGATTTTGAGGCAACCATTGTTGACTTCCCATCAGATCCTTCAAGACCGGCCTAATATAACTCTGAGTTTATTGGAAACCAGACTGAAGAGGACACAAAAATAAGTTAAAGCTTTTTTATTTGACTAGAATATCTATTGGCTGATCTTAATTGCGATTAATAAACTCTGTAGTTAAAGTTAAATAAAAATGGGCTCAAATATTGCAGATATCTTATTTATTTACACCAATTATGAACAATGTCAGCCGACTTCTTAAGCCTTATTCATAAACATGAGACGAAGCAAGAAAACTTTAATTCATGGAATTGCTGTTAATCTCTTTTTAATTTTTTCGCCTTTTTTTTAAGAACTGAATATTTTTCTGTTAAAAATCAATCAAGCGCAGGAAAAAACCATCTGCCTCCCACACACTTAAATATTTACAAAAGAAATGAATGGATAGGAGCCATAAAACAAGAAGATTTGTTCAAAGCAAGCCACTGATTGGTTTTCTGTGCCTTTTGCAGTTTGTTTGGGTTTTATTTCATTTCGTATTAACCGTAATAATAGTTTGAAAACTCAAACAGTGGGTCTAAAATTATGAATACAAAGTGATTTGCAGTAATATAGTGAACTAGAGACAAACATAAAAAAATATATGGAAAAGATCAGTCAATCTAGAGGATTTAAATACTAAAACTCTTTACGTTTACATCAAATATGTCTATTTTTCCTTCACTGGCAGTGTTCGAAGAATAATTCAAGTTTAAATCAGTTTTAAACAAGAAATGATATTAAAATCAAAGTCCTCCATTGTTTGTTTATTATTTTAAAATCACTGTGAATCCATTTTTTTTTTCGTAATAATTCGTGCACACAAAATCGCAAAAAACAAATCCAATCTTTTGTGGTAGCACTGATAAAAGTAGGCTTAAAATCCATCCCGTTTATTATGTGCAGCACTTCACCATAAACCAGTGTTCATTTCATTGTTAAAAAAAACAAAAAAAATTATAAAAAGTTCTTAAACCACAAAATTCCCGCCGCCGTTTCAACCGGTAAAATAACTTTGCTACCTACCCACTAAAATCACAATCAAATTAAAAACAGAATTTAATCAACGAGATCCTTCGAAACTACTCCAGTACCGAGATCGACTTAAACTTTAACAACAACTTGTATATTTTTTAGAGGTTTTAGAAGTGCCACCTTTCCAGCACGGTTAGTGGTGAAATTATGATCTCAACTTACTATTTCTTTTAGTAGTTTTTTTTTTAGAATTCAACACAATCAGCTTAGCATAGTTCTATCCCCACCAAAACTCGTATCAAATCCAACGGAAAAAAACCTTAATTTGCACGTATGTTTTTTTTTGTTTTCTTATTTATTTATATATCTAATTTTTTTTTCTTCTATAATTTCGTATTCTATATTTGTCACTCCGCGCGAAAAACACCACACTATCGCGCGACGCTAAGTGTACGATTACTCTGAACGTTTCAAACTCTCGCGGGACATTAAAAAATAAAGCTTTAAGTTACACCTAATATCTGCAATAATATCTCTCTATTTCCATCTATCTCTCAGTTTCATACTCATTTTGCTTTTGGGAATTTCCCAACAGCACCGGTTGGGCATGTTAGGTGTTTTTTGTTTTTTTTTGCCTCAACTTATTCTCAACTGTCTGGCTGGATATTATTGCTGTTTGCTGATGGTAGTGGTGGTTTGTTTCGACATTTTGCATGCGATACCCTAGCAATAATAAAACTTTGATTTTTTTCTTGTTGCTATTTAATCGAACAAAAAGTATAGAGGAAAAATAAAAAGAATGTAATAAAGTCTGCAAATGATAGGTAGGTAGGTAGGTAGGTAGGTGTGTACGATGTGGTGTTGGTGTATATTTATTAACTAGTAGCATGTCACGATTATTGAAAATTGTACGTATTGATGACTTAGAAGCTTTTATAACAACGTTTTTCCTTGTTGTTGTTGTTTTTAAAGAAGGATCGCTACATCAGCAAATTACGTCGCGATAATTAAAAGAGGTTCTCTTGATATCCATGACGTTATTGCTATGATTTGAGTTGAGTTTGAAGTGGCGTTGTTTTGTTTTTTTTTTTTTTTACTTTTTTTTGCTTCTTCAAATACACAATTGACGTTCGAACAATGTTCATATAGGTATGAAGTGAGTTTATATTTGTTTTTTTTTTTTGTTTTGTAATTTATTTGATATTAAATTGAGTTTAATGAATAATTCATGATGGTGTTTTGCACTTTTTAAATTAACTGTTAGCAGAGCTTATAGGTGTTTTGTTTAGTTATTCTTTTCCATGCTTGCTTTGGTTTTATTATTTTGCATTTTTTTCACAAGAAAATCAATTCAAATTGTCTTAAGGTTGAATTATTTTTGGAAATATCTCAAAAATAAAATATTTTTCTAAGAAAACATAATTATTCAATAAATCGATTTCAGTTCGCAGTCGGACTCTTTTGTTCTTGCACTCTGCCAGTAGAACTTTGATAAATATAGATAAAATCATATTCAACGGTTAAACTTTATGCTGATTGATTGTATTTATGTACGTTAGAGACAAGTGAATGAGTTCAGTCGGTCTTAATTTCCGTGTTCTTTTATTGTGCCAGAACGCATAAAGATGGAGATGGAGAATGGAAATTCCAAGAACATTTCCTTGAGTCTTGACAAACAAAATAACATATAAAAATATTTTAGCAATGATGAATGCAGTTGAATTAGAGACTGTTTAGTAAAGAATTCACTCACCATTTCATGCGTTTGAAGGTTGCACTGAAGTGAGGATTACAAACACTCTAATTAACCCCATTTTAGAGCCGATGAATCAGTAAACATAAACTGATTCATAAATAGGAAGTAGGCGCTAACTAACTGTCTTGAATTGGAATTCAATTAATATTCTTGTTATACCCAATTAGTGGCTGAGGAAAATCTACTTCCTTGACACTAAGCCAGTGACTAAATGATTTGTTAGTTTCAAGTTCAAGGGAATCGAGAGTTCACATATTTCCATTCGTGAGAAATTTAAATGTAAAAGAAAAGAAATTTTTAAAGGGAATTCATATTCTGCTGCCTTAAATACAAAGTCAAGCAAATACTTCAAATGTCGGCAGCGCATTAAGTAAGATAGTATTTTGGACAGTTGCAGTGTTTCTGTTTGCATATTGGCATCTATGCCACTGGTCTTTAGCACCAGGGACGTTCAGGGATACCCGATTGGCAAAGTTTTAATCGCAATTGCAAACTTTTTTTTACACTTGTTGGGGCGTATACAAATATTGATAGATGCACCGTACTCGGAATATTCAGACATCTAAAATACCGGACGAGTAATTTGCTAATCCCACTATATTGCGAAACATCTTACGTTTATCTGATATGCTCATACTTTTAGTGCATTTTCCAACATTTCTTGCCTCTTATGAGCGTCAGACGAATAACTGTCGAGAAGATCCCACATAATTGAAATTCAGAAAATTGGATATTAATTTGTCATAGCTAGCATCTCATGCGATACCCATACCTCTCCAACAACATACACTAAACAAGTGCCCGTTGCAGGGAATGGCTACAAGCAAAGCGTAACTAATGCACTTTTGGGTCCGACATTTTTCATTCAAGCAGCTAATCGAGGACTGCATTGAAAAGTAAAGGACTACTTTCTTCCGTAGCTGCAGTTGGGGATCTAACACTTGTCTAATCTCCGTCGTCGTACATTCCCTTTTTTCGTAGTTCTTTGTATTTGTACTTCTTAAGGGTGAATTCAAATATTTAAAAAATATAACCAATCCAAGACAAATGGAACATTTTATTTATATTATCTATAAACTTGTGAAGAAATTTAACTAGAAACAATTTATTAATAGTTTCAACTGCTTAGTCTTGAGCTCTGTTTCGTTAAAAATATATATAAGTGCGCTAAATACTCTTCCGGCTATATTGTTCAAAGCTTGGCAACGTTTATAGATATATTACTTCAAACTTAAAATTACGTATAATATTTTATGTCTCTTTAATTTTCCGAGTAAGTTATTCTCTATAGATATTCGACAAGTTACCATTTAAAATAAGGAAGTAAACAGATTTAAACTAGGAAGAGAAATTAGTTTCACATAAATTTACTTTAGGTTAGATGGAATCTTACGCATACGTGTATTGTTTTTATTCTATTCTAATTTCTGGCGAAAAGTGCTATTCGGACGTTTGCACCTTTTATCAGGTGACGTGAGAAAATGTTTATATTTGATATGTTTTTATTTCTACGAAACAATATAAGTTGCATCTGCTTGGCATTTTTTCTACGCGATCTTGCCTCTGCAAGGGGATACACTTTCGAGGGCTGGGGGTTACAGAATAGGATATTCACTGACCGGTATCAAGCTGGCGATTCTCAGTGAAAATATACCTACAATTCACATGTGCTTTGTTTACCTTTCCATATGATAATCATCGGATACAGGTCCGGTCCCTCTGGACTTGTATTGCTAAGCTTTTGAGCCGGTGTGTTTAAAAGAAAAAAGCATCACTTGACTGGCTGAATAAGTCTCCAATGTGAGTTTGAGCACCGCAGAAAGGGATGAATAGATTGAATCAACGGTGGCGTCTAAGGTTATGATGGCACATACCTAACGCTAATGTGAGCAACTTCGACATACAATTTGGTCTAAATTTAATTTTGGTTCTGGCCCTCCAGGTTGTACTGTGAAGATGACTTCTGTACTATGACACAAGTCCCGAATATGCGCCCGATCTTTAAAGATTATAACGTCTACAGAAAATGGAGTTAAGGAGGGACATATGGAGCTGAAAGTCAATCGGACATTGTTTCTCCACTAATACTTGGTTTGATGATTTGGTACATGCGCCCTATCGAAACATCAGTTCCTTGCTTTAAGTTGTTCTTTGAATCATCAGAGCACTATTGTTCTAAGGGTCAACATCTGCGTGCTAAATGACGATACTCGTTTTTCATTGCTCCGATTTGACAGTAAAGCGAGAAAAATTTAGAAATACACCACATACCATGCACATTGAGGGAACTTACAAAATCACGTCATATAGTACCACCCAACACAAAGGTACATCCGTCAATGTTTCGTTACTAAGAAAATAAACAAATCTTTTTAATTAAGGAGCCAACGTTTTTCACGTTTTTAGACTTTGAATTTGTCCTATAAACACCTTTAGCTTTAAAAAAAACAAATTTCCACTACATGTAGTGTCAATACAAGTAAAATTCCAATGAAAAAGCAAATTCCTGAACAATAACAAAGCGCCTTATACCAACCACAAAACATAACAAAACACACCCCGAAAACAGAGTTCGCACCTCAACTCTTTTGTCTCTATGACATTGCCCAGCATACGTACCTTATACCATCGAACTTTGATCATAATTCTCATTAAAACAAATGACTGTAATATGTTAAAGAAATAACTATTTTTCTATTTATAATTTCAAAAATCCAATAACAAAATGCAAACCGAAGACGACGCAAAATTAATATGCAAAAAAAAAAAATTAAACACAGAAACAATTCCATTAGAATCTTTTTGCATAC
Source organism: Ferdinandea cuprea (assembly GCA_963576555.1). Classification (NCBI taxonomy): domain Eukaryota; kingdom Metazoa; phylum Arthropoda; class Insecta; order Diptera; family Syrphidae; genus Ferdinandea; species Ferdinandea cuprea. Next base: position 80,395,141 of record OY754960.1, on the reverse strand, counting down.
AAGCGACGTAATCACTAATTTTACCTGGTTAGTATTCAATACATCTTACTATTTATCTGCTCATCAAGTTATATTGCTTTTTTCGCCTTTATTATTATGTGTGATTTCCACAATTGAAGTTTAGCTTAATTGTACATGTACCAGACGTGTTCTTATGCGCGATGGCAATGGATGAAACAAAATTAGATCACCTTGGGATTTCCTATGAACTATTGTTAAAAATAACAAGAAAAGTAATGTATTTTTAATTCGATTTCATATGATTGACATTGAGAAACTAAGTAAGTAAAGGAGGGTGGTTATTCTTTTTCTCATGACGACACTAATCGACTGGTACGGATTTAGATACAAATTCAGAGTCATGCAACGAGTGAGAAATCAATTAATTAAACTAATAGTTTTGTGTGACAAGAGTGCTACTAAGTGCGGTGAACGTGAACGATTGAAATGGCACAGGAAATATTTGCAAAACTGGAATATTATTTTCTTCGTTTATTGTTGCCTATTAGGAATTGGAAGGAATTTTTTTTCGTTGGTGGATTATCTTGGGAATCCCGAGTGATCGTAACAAAAGATTGGTTGTTAATTTTTTTTTCTTTTTGTTTGTATATTTTAAGCGCCAAGGCGGATTTTGTTTTTATTTTGGTTATTAACTTTTCTAGTAGAATGTCATGTGATTTATGGAAAACAATGTTGGTAGCTTACATAATATTTTTGTTTTATTTTTTTTCTGTGTGCTGGAATATTTTGCCTAACAAGTTGGAGATTATTCATTTGTTAATATACTGAAAACGGTTGTAATGAAAAGTTACAAAGGTTTAAGTTTGCCAAATGAATGGATGTTGTTTGTTTTTTTTTGTTCTACTAAGGAAGTTTTGTTTGTTTTCATATGAAGTTCAAAGTTTCAGTAAAAAAAAAGAATTAAGTTCCTAGTAGCAAATAGAGCTTCTTTTTTTGCATAACTGGGCTTAACGTAATCTGTTTTGCTGACAAATAGCTTTTTTTTAAGTCAAAAACTACCTTAAGTGAGAGAAGTAATCATTGTATCGTCAAGCGACTATAAAATTAAGTTCAAAGTTTACCACATAACATATTTCTTGAGGCAAGTTGTGGCAAAAGAAGACCATTGTAGATTCCAGCTGTGGGTGAAACCTTTTTTACACGTATGAAAAAATACTTTCTCTAATTGGCAAAATAATTGTGGCGTGCTCTATTTGGTTTATTTGAAACAAAATCTTCGGTTCTTAATGCGCCTTGGGAGATCCTTATTCGGGCTCATAAGTGTTAGTAATTGACATAAGCTTGGCTTAGTTACGTGTCTTTAAACAAAAACAATTTAAATTTGTTGCTCAATCAATGTTGTTTATAGGACTATGTTGGGTTAAAATGGCTGTCGGCATAAGACCGACGCACTTAGACCAGATCTGGAATATTGTGATACCACAGGGTTCCAGGATAAAAAAGCTCCTTCTTTGAGCTAGCGACGAAGCGAAGAGATTATTTGATGTCAGTGTTTATAAGATAATTTGTAGGCTCCGAGATGAAGCTTTCTTCTTCTGGAGGGAGCAGGCCAAATACAGAAAAGGTGGGGGATCGTTGCCTCCTCCTCTTCGTCCATACAGCTTCCGCAAAAGTCTTGTATGGGTACCTATAAGACAGTGTCCGGTGATGATACCTATAGTAGTACTAAATGTTCGTCTTTAGAGGGTTTCAAATTTTGCTTAGGCCAGATCTGTTTCGTCGCTAGACATGTGAATTCACTAGTCCACCTGAGTTTTGTTTCTACTAAAGCAGCCACCCTAAGTCCTTTTTCGGCGCCCAGCAAATCTAACTTTAAACTTTTCCACCATCTCCTGAAGAGACGATTGACAGCCTAGGGCTACTGCGAAGTTTACAACATGATTACAGCTTGGTTGATTGAGAAAATGCCGATGTTGACAGAGGATATCACTTTCCTCTTTAGCCAAGTTAACACACGTTACAATGATCCGAAAAACGGAAGGGTAAATTAAGATTAAGACACAACATTTTGGATCGGTTCCTCATGGCCAAAAGTGTTTTTAGTCCAGTGTGATATAGCTTTAGGATGAATAGCCGTATTTACTGCGGCTTGTCTACTAAATATGCCGAGGGGTTTCAACTGAAACAGAATGTTCAAATCAGCGTGGAGTCGTGAGTAATGCTCCTCCAATGTAGAACCATCTGAACTTTGCTTAGTTTAAACATATTGAGAGACCCTATCAAGGATGAGTTCTTTGACTACTTTACGAAGCCTGTCCGGAGGACGATGTCGAATTTGTGCTGGGAAGTTCCAATACTAAAGTCGGAAAGGAAAACAACTTTGGCGGTTTAGTTCGTAAATACAGTCTCTACATGACAAAAGATAACGAATACTGACGAATTAATTTTGCAGAAGCTTGTTGTATGGTGATAAGTAGCACTAGGTTTTCAAGGCAAAAAAATCCAATTTTCGACCTGGCGATCTCCAGACCGTTTCACAACTAACACGATGAATGTGCACATTTTCCAAGTAGCAAACGTCGCATCGACTCTGATCACTTTCTTGTAGCATCTAGATTCAGAGCTCAAATATAGCTCGAATATCATATATGTTCATGCCGAGCATAAACCAGATATTCTCCCTGAGGAAAATACTAAATTATTCAAAACACACTATCTTCTTATCGACTACAAAGTCGAATATGGTAGCATTCATCGTCATGGCAAGGTCCACATTTCGGAATCCTGCCAAAATTGATCGCATGATGCTAGAGAACACGTGTTAAAATTCACAGTTTTTCAGAAGCCCACCTGAACTCTTTCAAATATTCACGATTTCGGCACGGCAATGCGCTATCGTGTGACTTTTTCAATCTAGTTCTTGAAAAGGTGCTGCGCTATCTTTTACAGATCACTCCTGCTACTCAAGTATGCGGTTCGCAACTACTAAAGAACAGGTGAAATAAGTTGGCCTTAAAGAAAATTGTTGAAAGAGGAAATATATGCTATCTAAACAACCAAAGACGTCCGCTGCATTGTACAAAACGTAGCTGTTGATAACAGGAATTTCGATGTGGTTAGGGAGTTCATCTACATCGTGGTATAAATTAACTTTACAAATTACATCTTAATTGAGATCGGATGATGAATTACTCTGGGAAATGCTTTGTAAAGGGTGATTTTTTAGCTGGTTTGGTTTTGGCAACACTGGTTTTGACAGCTGACGTGTGTTTAGTACCTTGTGTCACTGTCAAACAGCTTCAGTTTGGTTTGCAATTTAACCATGGATCGTCTTACAAATGAACAACGCTTGCAAATTATTGAATTTTACTATCAAAATTCGTGCTCGGTTCGAAATGTTCATCGCGCGCTGCTTCCATTTTATGATCGGCATTCTCGACCTTCTGAGCAGTCTATTCGGAAGATTGTGACCAAATTTCGCACCAAATTTACTTTGTTGGACATTAAACCACCAACACGTTTACGTACTGTGCGTATTGAAGAAAATATTGCGGCCGTATCAGCTAGTGTGACAGAAGACCGCGAAATGTCGATTCGGCGCCGTTCCCAGCAGTTAGGCCTTTGTTACAGCACTACGTGGAAAATTTTGTGGAAGGATTTGGGCGTAAAGCCTTTTAAGATACAGCTGGTGCAAGAACTAAAGCCAGCCGACCTACCACAACGCCAAATTTTTGGTGAATGGGCTCTTGGAAAGCTGGCCGAGGATCCGCTTTTTTATCGAAAAATTGTGTTCAGCGATGAGGCTCATTTTTGGTTGAATGGGTACGTAAATAAGCAAAATTGCCGCATTTGGAGTGAAGATCAGCCAGAAGCATTGCAACAGCTACCAATGCATCCCGAAAAAGCCACTGTTTGGTGCGGTTTATGGGCCGGCGGCATTATTGGGCCATATTTCTTCAAAGATGATGCGAATCGCAGCGTTACTGTCAATGGTGAACGCTACCGAGCGATGATAACAAACTTTTTTTTGCCCGAAATGGAAGTTCTTGACTTGCATGATATGTGGTTTCAACAAGACGGTGCCACATGCCACACAGCACGCGAAACAATGGCGCAATTGCGAGGCGAGTTTGGTGAACAGTTAATTTCACGTTTCGGGCCGGTCAATTGGCCGCCTAGATCGTGCGATTTGACACCATTAGATTATTTTTTGTGGGGGTATGCCAAGGCTAATGTGTATAGGGACAAGCCCGCTTCGATTGACGCACTGGAAGCCAACATCCATGCATTCATTCGTGAGATACCGGCCGATATGTGTGAAAGAGTATGCCAAAATTGGACTCAGCGGATGGGCTACCTGAGACGCAGCCGCGGTCAACATTTGCATGAAATTATCTTTAAACATTAAATTGCAAGGTTCAAACTATCGATTCAAATAAATATTTCATTCATTTTTTCGAATTTTTTGTGTTTTTGTTTTAAAAAAAGTTCTTAACCTCTTAAAAAATCATCCTTTAGAAACCTCATTTTGTCAGTTCTTTTAGCAGTTAGATTCATAGCTCGATTGTACAAAGTGAAGAAGCCGCGAATTGGCCAGAAGAAGAAATTCGACGTTCGAAACTTCTTTGACACACCTGGAGTAGCTAAAATCTGCTGAGAAGCTTATATTGGCGTTGCCATTTTGTAAATTTTACCATATATCGTCTTGATATATGTATGTACTCTAAAATGCTTAGACAGAATTGATGCTATATAACAAGCAATCAAAAAGCGATAAAACAAGCAATGAAAAATAATAACTATTTAAAAAAAAAATCCTAAATCTTACTCGCTATTCAGTAAATTTGTTTATTTTTGTTTATGCGTTAAAGCATTTTTAAATAGCACAATTAACCAGTAATTTAAACCGCTCTTCATTTAGGAGATTTCCCAATTCACAATAAAGAACTCGTTTCGTTTTTATTTCAGCAGGAAAAGTTGAGTTATTCAATAGTCGCCCCAGCGTATTACGTATTTACCAATCGAGATGGAGAATGAAATAAATTTAATGGGTTTCCTAAGAAATAATCATTTCAAATTAACAACTCATTGCATAACAATGTTCATTGAACTTTAAAGATTTATTTGTAAAAAATAAAATAAAACTAAAAAAAAAAACAAAAAAAACTGCAAGAACAATATTACTATGCGTTTAGCATTTAAATTCGCAATAAATGCAAATCATAACATACGCAACGCATGCAACCAACCAACAATGAATTTGCATTCAAAATATGCAAACGTGTAGAGCTGTCATAATGACAAATGCAAATAAAACGAAACAAAACTGTCATATGTCACGTCGTTTGTCGTTGTTCATTTTCCACGAAGAATGAAAAGAAGCAAAAAACAAAACATAACTGAATTACTGAAACAAAATATGAAAGTTTTGTGACCACAAGAGACAAATCAATGGATGCAATAATATACTATGCAATATTGGTGTGCATACAGTTGAGTGCATTATGGAAAAGTACCTTTCTTCGACAACGCAACACGGGAGTCGCAGCAGTCTAAATGACAACGCACTGAATATTCATGGTGGCGCGAACATGGCGGCCCTTGCTTGAAATTGTAAACCATAAATTTAACCAACCAGCATGTATCAGGCAGCAGTATCTATAATGCTGCTGACTTGTCCAAGCTATGTACAAGCCTCTAAAGACGATAATTTGTCTGATTGTCCGTTTGTCTCTTCATCATCGTCAGTGTGACAGTTCGAGCTGACTGCGACGGAGGAGCGTGATCTGACATCACAATATGTGATGATGGCTTTTTGGTTTTTAAACTACCTACCCAACAAACCTTTACTTTCACAAAGATTATATAGCGATGGAGAAGACCTCTGGTAGTAGATAGTGGCTAATTAAAGGCAAACAATGGCTTTGGGTTGAGTTCGCAAAAATGGAAGAAAAGACGAATTGGAATAACTGCCAATGACGGTCGTTGTCACCAGATGTCAGTTAGGTATTTTGTTTTCATTATTTGAGGAGGAGGTGGACGATTATGCGCAACCTGAACGGAGATGTAAAAGAAAAAGTTCTAATGATATGCAAACGATGTTGTGTGTGGTGGTTCTTGTAACCGGTACGATTAGCATTCGGAATCCAGTTTTGATTAAATGATTTGATTGTTTGTTGGTTTTTGTATTTAGTTCTTGTTTTTTTTTTTTTTTGCAACGTTTTGTTTCGGTGTTTATTAGTGTTATGGAATTAGGTGGTGAATATTAAAAGCAAATAGTGGCAGAAGGTTGGACGAGACTTCATTAGAATTCATTTGAGCTTCACTGATGATTTTGAGTGGGCTGCCTGTCAGGACAGGTATGTAGCTGAGGCATTGCATTTTAATTTTTATTTTCAAACAAAGTGAGTTAATTTTGTAATGAATAAAATTTACACTTAATGAACAAAATAAATATAAGGAAGAGCAAATATTTTTTGTGCTTCGTGTGGGGATTACAGAGTGGCATTGATTACATTTTTTTTAACTATGGTAACGCCATTATTGTTGTTATGTTTACAAAATAAAATATGCCTTTTAAATATATATATGGATCATATCCGAATGTCGGTAGTAGTAGTAGTAAATAATTGATTTTATTTGATTATAAATGTTACAAAAAATAGTAATTGTACAAAATATCCCAGTCGTGTTCTCTGTTTAGTATACCAATTGCAAAATCCTGAGCTAGTACATAAAAACCGAAAAATCGTTCCAGGATTCCCTTAGCGGACATATTGCTAGAAGGTGCATTATATCTTCCCTTGCTTTCATGTTACAGATATTGCAAAAGATTTGTTCGGTGCGATCTATAGTTCAAGCGAACCAACTCTCCTGCAAGTTGCTAGCACATTTTGCTGTAGTACATCCCATTTTGGGAACATTGGGTTTCATTCACATATTTTTGTTACTTATTATTACCAGTAATTTCTTATAATAAGACGACAAACTGCCTTTTTAGGGAGTCAGACTGCAACTCCGGCATAATATTAAGGATTACCCCACATTTCGTCGCAAGTTTCTCCCACACTTGGCCTAGATTTCATCTTGTTTGTTTTTTTTATGTGCATAAGAAGTTTATTTGGTAGCCTTTCATCGTCCTGCGCAAACAATTTTGCTACATAATTAAAACTAATTCTTTTTGTGTTCAGAAACATAGGGGGCTGAGATTCAGCAAATAGTTGGGGGTATTGCTAGGCAATCTAAATATTTCTTTAAGAAAATATCGCAGGAATTTCTCAAAAGATGAATATGAACTGAATCTCCAAACTCGAACTTCGTATAAAAGAATTGCTGTTGCAGTTCATTGAAATAACTTTGGCTTACAGGTTTATTGTTACTGCATTACGTTAGAAGTGATCAGTACACCAAAATACTTGTATTCACGTACAATTTCAATGGCCTCTCCTTGAAAAGTCCACTTTTCATTCCGCAGTACCTCCCATCACCACTTTTAAATATCATCATCTTCGATTTTGTTAGGTTTATGGTCTAGTTATTTAAAAACTTTCAAAACAATTAAAAACCAGTCGATTGAATTATCTCTACAAAACTGCTGATTGTATCAAACAAAAGTACCTTCATAACCACATCGACGAAGTTAAGAATGACGAGCGCAGTGCACAAGATATGAGAGCATAGAGCTGAATCACTACTCGGGTCTTCAAAAGGCACTTCAAACACGGTAAAGTCAAAACTATTAGTATTGGTAGTCGAAACTACCGTTGACTTGAAATACAAACGTTGCAATAGTCTGTCTTGCCACGAAGCAATGGATGACGAAAAAACGAAGAATTTTATCAGCTATACTTTCCAGGAGTGGCTCTTAACTACGAAAAGGTTTGACTTTATAGTCAAAGAGATTGGGAGAGTAGTCAAATAACCCGAAAACCGAAAATAGTTTTGGCTGGACGACATTCCATCTTCTAGATTTTGAAAAAATATTGAGGCATCAAGTCCAAATGGTCATTTATCTTATTTCAAAACATATAAATGGCGATACAAATGGCCATTCATTGGGGGGAATGTTATCTGTTTTCTTCGGACAAAGGAATAAGTGTAACACCTACCAGATTATTTGGTTGAAAGAAAAGTGACATCACTTGAAAAACTCCATGGAATAAGCAGTACCATGTTCCATGGCTTCAGGCTTCCGAACCACCTTAAGTTTTTATTCGCAGTCCCACTTCTTGCAAAAGACTGACAAACATCCACGAGGAGGAACTGTCATTGAAAAGGGTACGAATAAACGTCCATTTATATCTTTATGAGGGAATGTTTTTTTTCTATATTCTAAAAATATTTTTTGACAATAAAATTTTGTGATAATGTCGATAAGCCTATTCCAATCAGTTATTTTGTTTTACCCTACATGGTTGATAAACAACAATTCACACTGTTATTTTATTTCAATTGATTATCGAAGCGCACCGGGTTAAAGTTAGTTGAAAAACTTTGAAATGATAAACTAGCAAAATGTATGTTTTAGTTAGGAAAAGTCTAGGGTCAAAGTGATTAAAATTTTTTTGGTACGAATGCTAATTTTGTAAACTTTTTTTTATGAATATCAATTTATTGCGCGATTTAAAAAAGTTTTTTCCACAACAATAAAACAAAACAGATTTTATTTAACTAAAATTTTAATCTGTTTATCAAGAAGAAATGTATAATAGGATGTGTCATAATTGTTAGCTTAAAAATTATTGCAAATAAAATTTTTAAGAGTGTGTAGAATTTAAATGTTTTTTAATGTTCTTTATAACTAGGTTGCTCTAATAACTATGAAGTAACAAAATGCAAACACTAGATTTTTTTTTCTGTTAAGCGCATTCTGTGTAAATACTTGGAGGCCCGTAATTTAATTTCTCGACCTTTTTAATCTTCTCATATTAGTAATGCCCCTAGTATTTTAATCTTCCTAATTTTAAATCCTTAGCTAAGGACATGGGGTTTTCATAACTATTTATTTAGTGAGCTTGGAATATGATATATGAAACTACAACTTACCAATCTGAATGGAAAAAATTTAAACTGACGACTTACCTAAAACGAAAAAGGAAAATTAATTAATATAAAAAAATATATTAAAAAAATTATTAATAATTGTGTAATGTATTAGCCATCCCAGTATCAACTAAAAGTCTTTATTCTCAGCCCCACTACGAAATTTCGGACAAACATCTACGAGTAAGAGCTGTCCAAGAAAAGCTTCCCAAAAATAAAATTGCAGTTCGAAATCGGTGTTAAACTGTAAATTGTTTCACATAGTGGTTGCAGAAGATAGGCTTTAGGTCCTATATATGTCATTTACGTGATATATATATCGTATTTATATATATACAATACTAGCGCGCACTCAGCCTTTTTGTTAACACGAATACGATGACAGCAACATAAGGCTAAGTGCGTGCGTGATATAACTAAAAATTTTATATTTACTGAAAGGAAGATCGACCATTTAATTATCAATCACGTAAATCACTAATTGATTCCCCAGGGTTTCTAAAACTGTATTACTGGTTCCCTCATTCTTTAGGAAGCTTGAAAAGTTTGCTTCTTTTAAAAACAACTAGCATAGTCTTGATTCCGCATCCGTTACTTCTATTTATATCTTTTGGACTAGCGTACTAAGTACGTGGCTGAATTGCAGAAATATTCATTATATACTTCTAAAAGTCGCAGTTGATATACTAAATTTATTTACATTGCTGCTTTGTGATGAATTTCCTAACGCCGGATGCCGTTTTTCATCCAATCTAATATGGGATTAAAGGAGTGTGTTATTAAAACACAAAATTGTTTCGCTGACATGTTATGTGACTTATGGTAGAAACAGATCATTACAGCAATACGAACACCGAATTTGACAGGAGTAAAATATAGACACTCGCATGATACGTAACATGGAAACGACGCCGCAATGTTAGAATTAATTACACATCGACACCGGTTAGGGAGTTGAAGCTTCTCAACATTAAAACCATTGGTTGTAAAACTTACACTGTGGCTGTCAAAGTTTATGCTAAAAATGTTGGAATACGCCTTCAATTAAAATAAGCTCTAAACAACAATAGGACTTTTATACAAAGTCTAAGTTTTGTAAATGTTTCTTCTAAGGCTAAAATACTCATTAAATATTTTCAACAAATAGCTATTTAGATGATTGATAAATTAAGCTAACAAATTTTAACTAAACCTAAATCACCCCTGCATTCCAGCGCCAGGTATGTTAAAAGAAAAAAAAAATATAAAAACGATAACCAATCTGTAAGAACCTTTCTAAATTTGCTATCAAACTTACACTGATCGGCAATTTGAACTGTGAGTGTGAAACAAATTAAACTTCGATTTAATTGCCAATGTGGATTAATCAAATTTGAATTTCGAACACTTAAAGAGTCAAAAAATTCATAGTCAACTATCAACAGATAACCATTTACACTTGACATCGGTATCAATAACTATGTAGTTGACTTTAAAATGACTTCAAGTTAACCCGATTAGCGAACATTTGATCAGTTTTTTTTCTTCTTTTTTTCATGTCTTCATGTTTCCATATTTCAATGTCTCTATTCGCGTTTCTTTCTACAGTAACACACAATTCCGACTTGAAAGTCACTCCAAGCCGCCACTTTTTTTTTACTATTATTATTGTATGCTCATTTCCATTTTGCTTGTTTAAACAATCATCATCTTGCCTTCATCTACCACTGTCATTCTCAAGAGGAGAGGCTCCAAAATGTAATATAAGTACATAACATATGTATGTATTTTTTTATTTTCTATTAAAGAGGACGATCATTTGTAAATCTGTTATTCAACAAAGTGAGAGAGAAACATACAACACACAAATATCAGAGTGTAATATTATTATTATTATTTGGTTTAATCATTATTTCTCTTCTTTTTTAAAAAATATATATAAAGAACTTAAATGCAAAACAAAAAAGGTGTAGAAAAACTTGTTCAGTGACTTTTTTTTTATTATTTTGTTTTGTGGTCTTAAAAATGAAATTCCTCAAACTGCTCGCCTCAAGGTCGTTTTGGCTCTTTTTCTCTGCGAGAATATTTTTGGTGTTGCTGTTGTTATTGTGTTTTTTTTTGCTTATAGCTTTTGTAGTAATTTGATTTTTTTGTTGTAATTTTCTTCAATACAAACATTTTTTTTTCTTCGGCTTACTTTGCACAGAGATTGAGAGCGAAGTGCTTTTAGTCTTTTTTTGTTCGTGTTTAGTGAGCCAACTTTTTGACCGGTAGCATCAATCACGTATACGATATTGCAATTAAATGCTCTTATCGCGTATTGATGGATTTCTTAGAAATTAATTAAAATTCGCGACGTGCGTAAGACGAGTAGTCAGATATGGATATTTTGTTTATGTGAATTTATGATGGGTTTTGGTTTAAAGCTGGCCAAGCAATTAGATGTGGCAAATAGGTAGTTTGGAAAAGGTGGAGAATTTTGTTATGTTCGAGTATTTATTGGACGAGTTGGATTTTGAGTTTAAATGTTCATTTGTAGTATTGACGTAATTAGTTGAACATTAAATGGGTTTGAAGAACTTTAAATATGCATATTGTGAATGGTACACATAAATTTGCATAATTAGCAAATAGACGTCCAAGGACGTTGTTTTCTAACCAATCATGTGTCAAAAGTTATAGTTTTTTTTGGCACGAACGAAACAATTGTATGCATTAATTGGTAGAAAAAGGCTTCATCAACCGAAATCACTACAAAGAAATTTTAAATGTTTGAAGAGAAGTATGGAGCAGAAGTGTCCACTCAGTAAGACACACTCTCCTGTTTCCGGGTGGCAGCAGAGCTGACGATATAAATGCCAGGGCTGTAGGGATCTGCAGCACTAAACCAGTGTGTTGGAACACATTTATTTGGTGTCAGGTGACCCTTTCAACAGATGACCCCTAATAGGTTTTATCCCAATTTGCAAGGGGTCTTAGAAAGGATCTAGTCGGCCATGTTGGGGTTATGCTTGGTGTTAACTGGTAAAATCTAGGTTCTAAAAAAAAAGAAGACATTATTACGAAGCTTCCAAGTCGGACTCAACTTCTGGAGAAGCCAGCAATAAGTTGTAAAGCCCAGTGGCATAGATGCCGAGATTTAATCATAAACCCCTGGTTAAACTCCACAGAGCCATGTCAAGTTTTGATTGACCCCTGCCAAACTCTCCCGTTTGAGGATGTAGAAAGTTCACTGCTGCATTAGGGTCAGTCACTTCTTAACATCCACATTGATAATATTGATAAAAAACAGCGAGCTGCCACTGGTGTGTTTGCTAGCATAATAATAGAAGCGGCGAAAATGGGATAAAATGTATGTACATACTGTCGTCTAACTTCAAACGAAGAATAACGGTTGTCAGTCGCTGTTTCTTTTGGCTGAGGCCAGACAAATAAGAACAGTTCATATATGTAGCACTTGGATAGTCCCAGTCCTGCCCTATAAAAATAAGAAGCATGGAACTTAATTGGTCTCGAAGTAAATGAGGACAAAACCAAGTATAGGCTTTTAAAAAACAAGCATAGTCTTAACGGCTATGATAACTCGTAAGGCGGAATGTAAGATCAACACTGATCCTGTCTCTTGTAGGAGAAAAAAATTCTTTTAAAATTATAAAGCCACAAGTGCGAGGTGGGCGAATGGAGGAGAAAATACGATAGAAACTTTAGTCCAAAACCGAAATATGTTTACTACATTGGTTCGGCAACTTCGAGTGCTCCCGCCAAGATAATCTTCGAAGCCCAGCTCCCAGGTTATAGCCCCAAAAGAGAACATCGAAACTACGTTTCGAACCTCAAGCCACCGCGGATGCCAAAGCGATTGGTCTGGACAGTTGAAAACAATTAATCATATTTCGGAACCGTAGGTAATGGAAGCTGCAGTCAGACAGATGGCTTGAGAATGCATTTAATAAGAGAATATTTTTTTTATTTACAACAATAATGGAAAAAAAATCAAACAACGTCTGCTGAATGCGGCAGCTGCTCACCGTAATCTCTGAAAACATTTTAAATGTGTTTAATAAATTGCTAAAGATTGGCATTCATCTCGTGATACTTCTAAAATTAGATTTACCCTTGTTCAAGTGCTCAATTCCAAGAACTTTCAAAAAAGTAACTTAAATTGAGTTTAATGGCTAAGCGATAAGAAAAAAAAACTAGTCCCGAAAGATATAAATAAATCGCTCTATTATATTATACAAAATTTAGGCGTGGCGCCTAACTCGTCAAGTAGCTTTGAATAGAACAAAGAACTGGCGCATAACTCCTACACTCAATGGTCAATAAATCAAGTATCTGTGTCTCACACGTCACAAGCCACACACCACAGCAATCATCATCTACTCTTAATCAAAACACTTCTGGTTCGATCATCTATTTGTAACTTCAAGTTGCGATTTCCTCAATTCATCGTTATTGTTACCTAAGACCCTACAAAACAAATACGCATACTGTACTATAAATATAAATCGAATTCAATTGAAAATGTATTCCATTGTCGCTCCCATTTTGAAATGCGCGCTCACAGCCCATTACCAGTCAATAGCTTTTGCCAAGTTAATTGCCAGCAACAAGTCACGTGTAGAGTCGATTCTTAAATCCACAAAGAACTATTTAGTTTTTTGTTTTTTTTTCGTTTTCTATTTCTGCGCAAGTGTCTCTCTAGCAAAAGATTTAAATCAAATATACCTACCCAAGCCCCTTTTTCGAGCTACTAATCCCAACAAATACAAAATAAAATAAAATTATAAATTCATAAAAAGTCGTGTTGGTTGCCTTGCGTTTCATGTCGGACTGTCTCGCTGTTGTTCCCAGTTTCCAACAGCAGCTTTAGGAAAATACGTGCGCCCGCGACCACTCTTTTGTTTTTATTCCTCATACCTCATGACGGCGGCAGTGTCGGTCGTGGTCGTCAGATTGTCCCCCTGTTGACAACAGCGACATATGTAATGACAAACTGACTTATTAGCCAGAAAGTCGTATTTATATGACATATTGGGCCAGCAGACCGTGGGTAGGTTACATATTCTTTTATGTTATAAAAATAAAAAAAAATCGCTAAGCTTTCATTTTCCACAAACACAAAAACTTAACTTGGTGCAGGTGATGTCAACCTCTGAAACGCAAAATGATCATTATCTTTTTAAGGGAATTTTCAGCATTTTGCAACACTCAAATTTGGCAAATCTTTTCTATTTGCTTTAGTAATTTGTTTTGGAGGGAAATTATGAAAAAATGTTCGATGATCGCATCGTTGCTGTCGTCTAGTCTTCCATTGGACGATTTCGAAATGTTTATTCAAATCACAGTTACACTTTGGCATTGTTGTTGAAGAAGCAAAATGTCCAAAAATGACCGAACAAAAAAAAATGTCCAAAAACAGAAAATCCAGCTTTCCCATGAAGGTGTCACATATGAAATGAAAAGTAGTATTTTATTCATGGTTAATTTGAATTTTATTAAAGTGGCAAGCGTGGCTTAAAACTGGTAGCAAGTAGGCTTTTGTGTTTTTTGTGGACCAAAAGAATTTATAAATGTAAAATTTTCCATTTATGTTTATTTATACACTAATCATAGAGCTATTAAAAGTTAACAGCAGACACTGAGATTTGTTTAATTAAAATTCAGATTTAGATTGTTTAAGTCTTTCTTTGTATTTAATGAGTGGATCTTAAATCAAATGCGGCGGGTTTGCGAAGCTTTTGTTTGTATGTCAGTTATTGTAATTTTATTTTTAAGTGGGGTATATTTTATATCTGCCATATTGTTGGAGCAGCTAAAGTATAAGATTGTTTTTTTGTATTGTCAAAAAAGATCCAAGCCTAGGTATTCGTATGGCGAAAAAAAATAAAAAGCATAGCCCTTATATTTAAGCCTTCTGTTACTTCATCTGTTTTGTAAAAAAAAAGAAGAACTCTTTAAAAGACTTGTCCCATTAGGAACGTATGCAAATAGGTTCAACTCAACTGGTGGAAAATCGAGATAGGCGGCAAAAAACAGGAAAATTTTACAATAAGGCTCAAATAACCAGTTATAAAGGGGAATGGTACAAGTACTGTGAGATACAAAAACATGTTTCAAAATTTTTAAACAAATACAAATATGGCTTTAAGACTTCGCAAAATGCTCTCAAAGTAAACAAGACTTTCGACATTGTTAGATGAGCAGAAAAAGTCACTATTGGTTCAGAAGAAGGTACAGTGGGCTATTAGATCCTTCTCACCACATTAATCACCTGATATAGATGGCGTTATGCCTGTTATGTTGCAAAAAGTACTAGAAATAGTTACAAATGTGCTAAGGGATATTCATATGTATTTATTCCCATCAACTGAGGCACATTCCAATGAAGGAAGTGGAGGTCGTGTTTATACAAAAAAAGGGCCAACAGACATTTCTTTCTTCATTCCTTCTTTGCAGCTCTTGCACCTTTTCTCGATAAAGAGGGAAAATTGGCGGTGCGTTACAAAGAACGACCAGTGTTTCTCAAACGAAAGCTTAACGCATAACACCTACTGTGGCACTGGAGTCTGGAAATATTCTGCACATCCTGCTTTTAGATATTCACCTAAAATACTATCTTTTCTATTCGATCAGTGAAACCGGTCATTGTTCTATTTTGAACACTTACAGTGTAGCGTATCACCGAGGAAGCCTTCACGTCAAAGAACCAATCTTAAAAAAATTGAAGCACGACCGACACAGTTGGTATTGTCAGGTTCAAAGGAGGGATCCTACGAACCCCGACAAAAAGACAATGGCAATCAACTTCTCTTACAATCGCGTAAGAGAGGCAGGCCTAAAAACTCCTGCATCACAAAAATGTAGAAGCACTAGCATTTGATTCGCCTCAGTGATGAAGTGATTCAAAATCGGGATGCCTGTGAAGTGGGAGGGTTATGATCCCTGATAATAATCTCTTCATTAAATGGAGAGAAGAAGAAGACAGTGTGGCATATCAAATAAATTCGGATGAAATTCTCTCAAAGTAAAACTTTGATACACCGAAAATATTTATGGTCAGGTCATCCTTAAGCTGTTGGAATCACGTGTTATCAGATCCGAGCTAGGTGGCTAAGTCCGGGTCGCTGGGGTTATTAAGTCAATGTACGTGCTTCATTGTACTGTCTTCCCGGAAACTGTAGCGTAGAAGGTAATAAGCTGACATATAAGCTGACAAGAAAAGGAGACGAAATGCAGATACTAAACTCTGGAGTAGATACAAAATCACCGCTAGAAAATGTCACTAATATTGCTGCACAAAGAGTCCACTTAGTAAGTCCCAGAACATATCTCGACTATCTGGACACAGTTTTCTTAAATAACATGCCAGAATACTGGGACTATCAACATTTAAATCTCAAATACCACACTTACAATTAAATCGGGAATAAAATTTTAACCGAAGTTAAAATTCATTTTAAAATCAATCTCATATAATTTCTGAACGAGTACATTGCTCTTATAGTTATTTCGAAATAAATAACTAAAATCGGAAATGAATGCCAAGGTCCGCTGCAGCATTCACCTGATCACAATTCAATTTACAGTTATGTTATAAAAACTTCATACACACAAGGAATGTGCCAATTAACAGAATTCCTCAAATTCTCGGCCATGGAATTAACAATTGCAAAACAAAATAATCAAGGACAACTGCATTGTGGTTAGTAACAATATGTTGACCAGTCTTGGTCATTCAACCAAATCAGCCAATTCAAATATATTTTCTCGATGATTCACGTCACGTAGGTAAATTTAAATTTTGACCCAATACGGGAAACCATGATTTGTATCGATAATTAACAGAAGTATGTATTAACTAAATTTGTTTGTAAAAACCACGAATTCAATGGGAAAAGGTAATAACTTTTAAAACTAATTTTTGTATATTAATAATTTTGAACATTTTTGGGACTTTTTTGTCAGCCAGCCCAATTGTAACCAAACCACAATGGATTTTATTATTTATTTACCTTAAGAAACAGGTATTTGAGTAATATGTTAAAGAGCAGTGACTTGTGTGGTTATTGGTTTTTTATTTTATCATATTGAAATGTGTCATTTGATTGTAATATAGTTTGTAGGTCTTCCTGAAAAGTGAATGTCTATCCTTGGGCAATTATGTATAGGTAAAAGGTGCACAGTAATGTAGCAGCAATGATGACTCACTCATAAAATCATTTTTTCCATTCTCTTTTTAGGCATAGAGGAAAAGAAATTTATATACTCTCAGTGCCGTTCTCTAGCTTTGTGAGAACAAACAAAATAAGAATAACCAATTCCCCAGCAATAAACCACACATTGAAATAGGTGGTAAAATTTGCGAACGAAAAGAAACCAAACAGAAGAAATACGTAAAATTTGTGGGTACATTTGACCCCTGCTTCGACAGTATCACCTGACTGACATTTGTATCTTAATTTTGACAGATCAGTAAAGTTTATGCTTCAAAAAATGACGTTGTTTCATCCTCTTAAACGTCCCTGCACTAGTTCATTGTATCAGAATCAGAAATAAATTTGTATCAATACCTTAAGGCAATTAATTTTGAAAACTACAAACAAATCCCCCACATCAATGAATCGATGACTCGAGCAACAACATTTTCAGAAAAACTTACAAATTACTTGGAATTTTAGCTGACAGAAAAAAAACTGCTTCGCTCTACCTCTCTCTATTATTAGAAAATGCTGACAAGTTACAATAATTCACTTTCCGTAATTTAATCATTAAAAATAAATCGGAAAAATAATTTCTTAATTACCCACATTAATATTTTATTTTAATTGCAAAATGCATCGACCTTTCAATACGTATGAGAATAATGTATGACACATGCATGAAACTAACTCACTCAGTGAAAAACCCCAACTGTTCGATATCGTGAACATGATCACATTCATTCAATAAACTTACGTAAAAACGTCGATATTTTTTTGTACGTCTCCCTTCGCCTCTTCAGAATCTACATTTTATAATTTACAAATTGTTAGTGCAACAAAAAATGAACAAGCATTCCGCCACAGGTTTAGACAAAACGATTTATCTTCATTCAACAAATAAAAACAAAAAGGGAAATTCCATTTCCTCAATAAATATTCATTTAAAAAATTACAAAAATTTTACAATCAAATAAGTCAACAAATTGAAATAAAAACCTTTTAAACGATCGATGTAGGTGATTTTCCGTAATTTTTTTTATTTTTTTCGCAAATTGCGTTTTTATTACTACTAGTCACTTATACTAGTGTTCTTATGTGTGTGTGAAGAGCGAAGAGTGTGCCCATTTTCTTATATTTATTTATGCATTTTTTTTAATTCAGTTGAAAACTTCATGACTAAAATGCATAAATTATATAAATATCTATTATTTGTTTGTTGTGTTGATGGGTGGGCATGAGCACTACACTGACAGTAGCGCACATCTTTCTAAATTTAGATAAAACTCATCATACATCATTATGGTCGTCACGTCATTGATCACTGACCAGAGTGATCAGCCGATCATGGAAATGTAAGAGTTGTCGTGTTGGATTTTCTTGCTTTGAACATGATTTCCGATACGAAAAAGTGATGACGTTGTTGATGGTAAGGTAAAAGCGGTTTAAAATTGATTTCCAGTTGAACACCTTTCTATGTAATATTTTTTGGAATTAAAAAAAATAAATCTCATTGTTGTTGACTGTCGACGCTGGTTGTTTCCTCATATGTGTCCTCTATGCTGGCACGACACCGGTGTTGTTATTTCTGGTTTCTCTCACGAAAACATATTCTTCCCCTTTTTCCCTCCCTTTTCGACGGAATTTGTCATAATTTTCTTACACTGATATATATATTTTAGAATTTCGAATTCTAAAGAATATTTGACATCTTTATTTAAATTTGAAAAACATATAGACGCATTATGTTTTTTTATTTTTGAATTTTTTTAGGTTTTCAACAATCACTTCATCACTTGAAATTGATTCAGCTAATTCTCACCACTCGTTGTCAAGTTTAAATTTGTCACAATCTTCTACCTTTTCTGCCAAATCATACAAGGTACTGCGCAGTTCTTTGTTGAAATTTGAATTTCCCACATAAATGCATTTTAGAACTACTCTTTCCCTTTTTCCCTTGAGACGATATTTAACCATCAAAATTCCCACAAAAAGGTCTCTAATTTTGTTCTCCTTTTTCTTCATTTTGAATTCATTCAAATTAAACACAAAAACTTTCAGTGGGTGTAATGGTATAATAAAAAAAAAAAATAGAAAACTAGAAAAAAAGCAACTGGCAATAAGCAATAGGCAATATTCAATTTTTATTTTTACCTTCTCACATTGCAACAACTTATTGCTAGAAACTTTTAGCTAATAAAACTATTTTTTTATTTATTAAATGAAACGTAACAACATACGCAAAAGTGTCACCTCTAATTTAAATCGATGCAAAATAATAGTTATCTATAATATTGAATGTTTTTTAGTTTCTTGCAACTCGCTAAAAGCAACATTGTTGGGGGTGAGTCCTCTTCAGATAATATCTACATTAATTGCCTATTTTTAGTATATTGAAAACGGAAATAAAATGTAGTATCTCACTAACATAAGCGGCTTTAAAAGGAAGTTAGCGGACGCAAATGATTGCTTTTTATTTTTCCATAAAAAAGCTGTTTGTCAACATTACATAATTTGAGAAAAGGCGCATTCAGTGTGTTTTTGTGATCTGCAGCTCGATCTCTGATTGGCTAAAATGTATGCAAAATAAGGTAATGTTTATACAAGTAGAGGCAGTGATGTAATTTTGCGCAATTTATCCCTTTTTTAGGGGTTTTTCTGCAAATTTTAATGTGTGCGAGGGACAAAGGGACATTTTTGCTATATAAAGGATTTTCAAGTGACATATTATAAAGATTTTCATAGATCCAAAGCGAAGTTCTCACTTAGAGTGAAATCATCCAGAACAATCAACCCTGTTAACATAATTCCATCGAGTTTTGTGGTTTCACCTTCCATGCACATCCTTCCATCCTTGTGAGTTGAGGGATGTGAAATAAGTAGTGAACTGTACAAAAATGAACGGATTTTTTTACATTTTCACTGCGCTTTCACTTTGGATAAAACATAGGAACGAAGACCACTTAAGCATCTTATGGCAATACTGGGTACAATAGGTTTTGATATCGCTTTAAATTTTTGAAAATGAATTTAATTTTAATCTGAGACAAAGAAGTTTTCAAAAAACCTTGACTTGAGTAAATTAAATTGTCAGTTAAATCCCTTAAGATCAAACATTTCAAATGAAAGTTTAAGCGACTAAACCAATGCTATCGTCTGCATCAGCTTTTTGTGGAAAAACGGATGTATGTTATTGATAGGTATATTCACCAAACGGATTAAAATACTGTAAAAGTCTTGGCAAAAATAAATAGCTTAATATGAGTAAGACGTTTAATACCATAATTCGTACGTGGTTTGAATCAACAGAATAGGACCTACATCGCTGCTTTGCGGAACACCAGAAGTGGCCAAGGAAAAAAATAGAGAGGAGACACTTGACGAGAACATTTTTCCTAACATAAGAATATATTACATTTTTATGTCAATAAAATGGTTGTATTTGTAAATAAATTTGATTTGATTCAATTTTTAAAGCTCAAACGACAAAGAACTTGAACTCCATGAAGTTAATGACAGTTGATTTGCATTCTAGAGAGCCTCGCTTCCTCAATCAACATCTCCTGTGCGAAGATGTATATTATTTTGTTGTTGTTTGATTTCGACATAATTCGCATATTACATATAATAAACTACCAAACGACGGTCTGGAGTAGAAGGTGCATCTTGTGAGGCTTGGACATTTTAAACACGAGAAAAGGTACCGGGGAGGTTGAAAGAATGACGAGAATCGATTGAGTCTTTCCTTTTTTAACTTTTCAGCTGTAGTAATGCTAAAACAGAGAGCACATGAATGTGCAACTAAAGGTTGAAGTTTAGTTGTTATCCTTAAAATGCATACAAAATTAGGAGTGCTATCTGAGAATTATCCAATTTCTAAATATTATCAGGGATCTGAACAGAGATCTAAAAAAAGGACAGTTCCGTTGAAAGCGTGACATATGGTAACGCTAGTCATGGAACGGGCATAGCAACAGCAAAACCGATTACTTTCTGGTTTGCTGGTTAAGAAAAAAATATGTTTATATTTTCATTATCTAGTCTATACCTCATTTAAATACCATATTTAAATATCTTCGATGTAGGTGTTCCCATTGTGTCGTTTTAAATTTGTTACTTAAAAGAGTTGGAAATTTAACTCAAGCGATAAATATCTTTTATTTTTCTTAAGCACAGTCACAGCAAATGCTTCAATAAAAACAATTTGTCTTCCCACAATGCACATGGCACGTAAATATATGCAACACCTCTCAATCGACAACGAAAGAAAGTTGTCAACCTTGAGAATATTGTGTCTACAACAATTAAAACTAAACTTAAACTAGTAAAAGTACACATTAAATAAATTGAGAAGGGAACATTTTAATGACATATAAGAATGGAAAGGTGACAGCTGTCAAATGTTCATATAATAAGAATCAGCATCAGAATCAGAAAAAATAATGTGGGCAGCTGTCTTAAAAAAAGGAAAAAAAAAAAAAACCTTGCCTTCGGTTAGATTTTGTCTTGATTTTATTTTTATTTCCAAACAGAGGTTACAAACTCTTATAACAGTCACAGTTTTATTATTTAATGTAAATTTTTACTTAGATATTTAGATCGATCGATATTCAAGACCCAAAGAGAGAGGCAACAACTCGACTCGAGTTGAGTAGAAAAGGCATGCAATATAATGGGACAATTGGCATTTTGTTATGCTTACCTTTGGCATTTGTGTAACACAAGGAGATATCGCATGTTTAAATCGTAAAGTGCCTCCAGCTAGCCTCTGTAGAATGAGAACCTTTATAAAAATTTGTCTTGAGATACACACACTCTCTTGTGTGTGTTTGTGTATGTTTTCATTTTATATATTTTCTGACCTTGAGTAGAATTATTAACAGCTCAACATAAAATGTTGCTACACTGGTTTTTTTTTTGTACCTACGCTGTTGTTGTTGTTGGAGTAGGTTTTTTTTTATTAATTATTTCAAGCCATAGGGTAGTAATTTAGATCAGATACTTGACTACGCGTGTATCTGTAGATTTTACATAATTCGTTTTGAGTTCTTGTTTTTTTTTTCTCAAAAATAATTACTTGCTTGTCTTAAGAAATTGATTTGTCCCGATGTATAGATTTTTTTTTAATATTCGCTGAAAAAATTCGAAATGACAGACGGCGGTGTAGCAACATAAAAAAAATTTGCATGTCTGTAAAGCTGTTTAATTAGCGCGCGACAATAATTTCTACCGAATTAATTTCGAAAAGTATGTAAATAGATACATGTGTCTAGGTTGGAGCATGAAAACTGTTAAAAAAAAATTATTAATAGGTTCTTTGCATACTCACGGTAGGTAGACCCATTGGTATGAGGAAATGTTGTTCGAGTAACTATTTTGTGTAATGACAGTTGGGTAATTGCTTTTACATATATAAACGTATGTATGCGCAAAGGTGATGATGATTGATAGAAGTGTTAATGGGGAGATTTGCAGAGTTTCATGTTTTTTTTTTTTGCTTTTAGGCTTGTTTTTATTTTATTACTTATTTGCTTCGTAAGATTAATGGATCAGAGATAGAAGAAGGATTTGTAGGTGGTAATAGGATTAGGTACTGGATAACAGGAGGCACGTGTAGCGTATTGGTCGTCGCGTCGTCGGTTAGATTGCCTTAAGAAGGAAATGTTGAATTTGAAATTTAGCAGATAACGAGATTACTCTTGTGAGTAATACTTCCTTTGAGGTGGAGATCTATTTAGCAAATAAAAATATATTTCAAAGGTAATTGAACAAGATTTGCGCTTTTCGACACCAGATGTGGGCGACTTAACGAAATCGGTCGTTGTACCTACCTATTTATGTTAATTTTAATGCAGATGGCTTTGAGGAGATTTGTCAGTCGTTCAAGATAAGAAAAGGCTTAACTATTCTTTGTTCTGGGGACTATAAGTCTATAAAAGTTGTATCAAGTGGTTCTTGGCAGCTGCTTTGCAAAAAAAGAGCACGACTCTTCGCGTGCAACGAGGGGTTAGATAGTCGAAGATAGTGATCGGTTTTAAAGTTTGTTCGTATTCTACCAAACGCTTATACATATTTAATTTCGTTAAATTTGTTACGCCTAGATGTATATTTGGGACTCTTGCCTTATTTTAGGTCAAAAGGTATCTTTAAAAAAATCAAAGAGGTTGTTATGCTTCCTTCACGTATACTTACAATTTGTATGGATGTTTGTCATTTAACAAGAACCGAACAAAGGATACTTTTTTGTATTGCTACGAAGTATCGTAGATCACCGGAATTTAGCATGATCTTATATTGGATTAGACAGTAATAATATTCGTTACTTCCTTGGCCTGGAGGAATAAAGAAATAGCAATCAGCCAAAGTTATTTTTCGTACTAAAATAGTTTAAAACACCGTAAAATTTTCGCAAAGTTTATATATGTGAGGAGAGCCTTAAGAATGTTTCAATTTGACCATATGATCTCGATTTTCAGATCCCCTACATGAACTCTAATTAATGATTTTTTACCTCTTTCCTTAGAATAAATGAAAATGAAGAAACCGAACATCAGATCAGAACCAACAATCTTGTATACACAGATGGCTACCAAGATGGATACTGACGTTGCTTTCATTCCAATATTTCATAAAGCGAATTAAGCTATACAAATAAATGCACTCCTTTGTTATCGCCACGAAATGTGTCTACTGGGTGTCAAAGAAGTAAATGCAATCAGACTACATAAGCTTCAAGTAAAATATTTATAATTATTTCTATACTTGACAAGTTTTTCAATTTGATGATTTGAAGATATATCTGTTTTTTTTTGATTTTGAAAACTTGCCAAGTATAAAAATGTAAATACTTTTAAAATTTTAGGAATTTTAAACGAACGTAAGGGCATCAAAAATCACAAAAGATGGATTTTTCGCCGGGTTTTCTCCGCAAACAAACCCTATTCCTGTGCCAAATTTCAAGGTTTCAACAGTTTGAAGATCTGTAAATCATTGAGTCAGTGAGTTACTATTTTTGCTAATTGCAACGAAGCAATCACTCATGGTAAGCAATTGAAATTAAGTATGAGAATTCTCAATTTTATGAGTCTGGCTTTGTTGGAAGAAATGTGAACATTCAATCAATCCACTTCAAAGTGAAAGTGGATGTCTAAAACACTAATTTCAACTAAGGAATCTGTTCCCGAAGGTAAATTTAAAAATAAAACATAATTTGAGAAAGTAAATATTTGCTGATCTTTCGATAACTTTTTTTTTATTAATAAAACTAAGCCGCAAATTAGTTTGAAGAAAGATACAGCTTTTAAGTTGGGATTCTACGACATTAATATCAACTCTTTTTTTGTTATGAAGACCAATTGAAGACCACAAAAAAGAGTTGTGATCATTTGTTTCACAGTGTACCCAAAATTTTGAGGAGAGAATTGTTCAAAGAGTGGATATTGGAATGTTGATATCAGTGGTAGGACAAATAAATGTTTAATTTCCGTTTGAAAACAATGCACATCAAAAAATGTTCATTGGAAATGAAGAAAGTGTAAATTTTGACTTTTTTTTTTTTTTTCATTGAGAGCGTTGCAATTAGCCAATGGATGACAAGATTGTTGGATCACTTTTCGGTAATCTATTTAGTGCCACACATATATAATAATTTTTTATATATGCAGACATTAATAAATGTTTACATACGTATAAAATAAATGATTAAAAAGCGAGATATTTTCTTAATTTATAAAAAAAAAAAACCTTTTCACAAAAACTTTACATAAGGTGTTTCTTTATTCTTTGTGAAAATATGTTAGATTTGGGGTATCTAGAAAAAGAAATGAGTTAGAATAATAAAATAAATTTGGCTAAATCGTCATTTTGAATCTGGAAAGTTGCCTACTACAATCGTATAAATTATTTTTAAGAAAGGATGTGTTTTTAGGGAGTAAATATCTGCACATTGAAAATTTTCCACCTACGCTCTAAAAAAACCATTTACTACTTCCTTTTTATAGGTTTTTATAGCTATACATTTGTATAGATAAGTATGTGGGTGCAGTGGCTTAGTGGTTAAGTGCATTGGACCACTATGCGAGGGGTCGCTGATTTAAATCCCGACCCGTACCACATGAATCCATTTATTCGCTGCGCCGCACTTATTGCGAACAAAAATTCTTTTCAAAAATCCAAAAATCGGCATTAAACTGTAGGTCCCTCCATTCGTGTCAAGAATATATCTTCGCATACACAATGGTTGGCTTATAGCTACTATTTATTTATTTTTATAGATATTTTTATTTACTGCTGTACCGATTTTGAAACTTCAGCTAAATCGATTTTTTGTGTCAAAGCAGTCCATAGTTAACAGCGACACCTACCGGGCCAACATTTATAAATGTGACTGTTGCAGCACATCACATTCGTATGATATCTATAATTCACACATCATGTGGTCACGTTCAATGACCCAAACCCAGATATTTTTATTTACTGCTGTACCGATTTTGAAACTTCAGCTAAATCGATTTTTTGTGTCAAAGCAGTCCATAGTTAACAGCGACACCTACCGGGCCAACGTTTATAAATGTGACTGTCGCAGCACCTCACATTCGTATAATATCTATAATTCACACATCATGTGGTCACGTTCAATGACCCAAAACAGCCCCTTCTAGACGTTCAATAGTTTCAAAACTGCCAGCAATGTCGCAAATGCCTATTTTTATTTACGCTCCATTCTCAAACGCTGTCTGTCTGCATTTCGCAATAAATAAATTTCCCAATAAAATCGTCAAAGTCGCAAACCTGCTTCCCAAACTAAATCAAATTAATATTACACACCCTATCAAGAGGCAATAAATTGCGCTGGCAAATTTATACCAAATTCCTAAGCATAAACATTTCAACACATACGGGTAAGTCTCCTCCGCTCTAATGCACTCTCTTTTCCCCAACAATCAAAGCGACAATACTCGCAACAAATGTGTGCAGTAGCAATTTTAACAAAACAAACAAAAAATAACTATCTGCAGTTACATTTTCTTTACCTTCTGCCGATTTCATAATAAATAACAATTTAGATAGGCAACTAACCGACTACCAGCAGTAGCTGCAGTTTCATTTTAAACATTTTCGTAGAATTAACACAACGAAAAATCCAATCTTTATGAAGTCCAATAAAATAAATCCCTCCAAATGCCTTCATAATAATTCTAATCACGAATGTTTTCAAGCGAATATACCTAATACAAAAAAAAAAAAAATTAAAAATAATAATCAAAAAGGACCGACAACTACATAAGGGGGTGTGACAAGGAGAAGATATTTCTGCACTTGAGGCACACCTTAACATCGAGACAAAGGAAAATTGGGCGACAGTCGGCAACAGCAGCAAGAAAATATGAGGAAAATTCCATTTCAAGACCTCATTCTGAACACATTTCGCACTCTTTTGCCATATGAATGGGTTGCATGTCTGATTTTATGAATGTTTGAATGTGTGTTTTTGTCTCGCAATAAAATAATCACCGGACCATAAAAAGTAGTAAGAAAAATTGTCTTTTTAGTCAATTAGGAGAGAGAGGGAAAAGATTACAGAATAACAAAACTTCTGCGGCCATCGCATCGGTATCGGTATCGGTATCGCTTGTCTTCAGTTACACGAAACTCGGACGAATACGAGAATAGTGTCTTTTTTTTGTTGCTTGACAAACCCGCTGAAAATAACGATGTAAAAGAAGAGAGCGAAAATAAAAAGTGGTATAGTAAAACTTTCTTATAGGTGTCTGTCTTGCGCGTCGTTTGGAATGTCTCCGCATTATTTCTGTTCGTCTGTAACAACCTTGATAGAGAGGCTACTACCACTTTAGATACTTTTAACCAAGCAAGCGGTTTGTTTTTTTTTTTCTTAAAGTTGAAAGAAGACAATCTACTGGGCTTACGCCACTTTTGCAACAGCACAATGGTCAAGCGTATGGATGATGGTGATGATGATGATGACGAAGACGAAGACTGCAGCACTATCCATGTCCAGTGTCCATGGATCTTGGCATGGTCATAATAATGATCTTACCATCTAACACTGATGTCGTTTCCTTTTTTTTTGTTTTTGTAAAGTTTGCAACTAAATGGTTGGTTGGTTGGATGGCTGAATTGTGCGCGAATCTATGCACATATGTACGCGTCGCTGGTCGGAGCTCTTGAGATACTTACTCCATTGGCCCACTTTTCTTTTTATAGGCTGCTATACTCTACTGATTCTGTTACTGATGATGGTCGCATGGAGCTGGTGTGTACTAGCGTTCGGTCCTACTGGCAGGTTGTATAAGTTTAGTCACAATATAAATAAGAAACAACTTTTTCTATTAGTAAATAATTAAATCATCGACAGGATGATGGGTTTTTTGTCTCTTTAAGAGATGGCTTGACTTATTTTTATTAGAACAGACGACACTATTTATGGGAAAAGTAGTCTAAGCAATACATAGTAACATAGATAGTTTCTTCTAAGTAAAAATATCTCTTTTCTAGGTTAAGGAAGGCTATTTATAAATGATTATCGTTTGTTAAGGTATTTTATAACTATAATTGCTAGAATGATAATGATTAGCAAAAGTATCTGCGGTTGGTGGAAATGTTCTTTGACAAGGCTGGCTAAGATTTGGTTTTGAAATTTCTTAGAAAAACTAATAGGGGCTAGATTTGTTAGTTCCTGATGGATTGTTCGCCGATTTGTCCAACACAGAGTCGTCCGTAGAATGGATTTTCTTTTATGATAAATAAAAAACTGAGGTTTATAAAAGCCATATAGGAAATCCAAAACATATTTTATTTTATGAGCTGTTTCAGATAGTCTTCAAACGGTTCTTAAACTACTATCAGTTGTTCTCTTAACAAATGGCCATTAAGAAATACATGTAGAACTCTAAACCATTACTTCGGACCTAGTTGTTGTTTCACAAGCTTGAACCAAGACAAATTAGTTAATTTTATAGGATTCGAACTGCGGAACTCATCTTCACGATAACATAATTTTTTGTCATTGTAAGTATGTAAAGAAATATATATAGCATACGTTACACGCTTTCAATTTTTTTAAACGGGGTTGGAAGTTGCTTTATCAAATAATAAGAATAGAAGAGAGATGCGCAATCGAATAACCAGAAAGAAGTCGATGAATGAAGAAACTATCTGCAAGGTCTTTCAAGGGTATTCAAATAAAATAGTTCGAGGCTGTCTTGAAGAGAGATCAAGTCAGCGGTTCGTTTCAGTGTATACCAAAAAGAAAAAAAATACGTTAAATGCTTTCGGTTTTGGATATATGCACACGCTGACAGGGCGACTGGCGCTATCGAGAAGTGGGTGAACAAAAGTTATGAAGGGGGATGTGGGCATTTTTTGGACAACCATTTGATATATCATCAATTTAAAAACGGAAATTTAGCTCCTAATCAATCTCATACAATGCCAAGAGCTCATGAAGAGGTTGAACGAAAGAAAACTAGAGGTGGCCAAGAAAAGAACTGAAAAGCGGACCTAAACCGGACTTTTGAGAAACGATTTCATATGTTAGGAGACATTTATTTGAATAATATGGGTTCATAGCGGATCACGGATAATGTAAAGAGGATTAATTGATGAGCAAATTTATTATAATTGCAATGAATCGTTTGCAATAAAATAGACTTAGTTGCCATTTTCTTAGGCTGAGACAACCAAAGAAGCGAAATCCTACCTTTCCGCAAGTCATTTTAGCTATGTACAATAAGAAATTAACGCTGAAAACTTAGAGCCTCCAAGAATATAATATATATGAAGTAATACTTTCAAAATACTTTCGGGAAAAATTCAATCTTGAGAGATGAAGATGAAAGTGGCAAGGAAAAAGAAGATAAAGGTTGTAGGGGCACATTTTAAGAAATAGGACGGGGAGATACTCTCGACCTTGTGAGAACACTTTAACATTTTTTTCGATGAGATGACGATCAATTACATTCGCGAGAAAAGGTCCAACAAAGAAACACAGCGCCATAAGAGTGAGAAGATCGGCGAACTCACTTTAATCAATCACCCTATTGACAATTGCATATTTTGTAATCTTCGTTAATATGAATTTAATTTGTTAGTATTTGGAGTCGATTTAAAAATGCATGAGAAAACGTATGAAATCTGCAACCAAAAGTCCTGCGTTAATCATTTCTTAATTATCTTGAAAAAAAATTTGAACAAAAAATTTCTTAAAATAGTAAGTAGATAAGGTAATACAAAAACAATCACATAACTTGAATTTGAACTGAAAATAAAACAAAAGAAAAATGTAAACGCAAACTGAATAAATATGTTTGAAGAAGAACCATTAATTAAATTCTGATAAGCCCGCATAAAGACATCTCAGAAAAAAATTGTAGAAAAATTTAAATGCGCTACATAGCAAAATCTTTAACGCGCTTAAGAAAGATCACTTCAATTGTAGAGGGTTATTGAAAGTCAAGTGGCCAACTGACCGCGCATATGCAGTTATTAATATTTCATAACTTAGCTTCCGATTCATTTGTCAAATATATGTAATCCACATGTACTCAAGTATCAAATATAACTAACTGCAGGAGAAAGCTTAGTATATGAATAAGCTAGTGATTTACAATTTAAATACAAAGGCTAATCGACTCAACGTCAATTAGCCGATTGCTGTAGCATTAATTAAAGCAAGTGAAGATTGACTTTATTGACAGAATTATGTGATCTTAATTCTCATGTCTGGCAAGTTACAAAAAGTCAGAGTTAAAAACCTAGAAAACCCTAACGCCCTTAGATCTTAATTCTCATGTCTGGTAAGTTACAAAACGTCACAGTTAATAACCTAGAAAACCCTAACCCCTAAGATGCTCTTCAGTCAATAGCAAGATCCATCAGCATCGGTAGGGAGCTCGCAGATCCTAGAGACGGGATGTTAACTTACCATTAACAACCTTCTTGGCAATTTATATAAATATGGTTGCATCGCCATTAGTTATTCTGATGAACTAGCGATTGTTATTAGTGGCAACTACAGCTAAAGTATCACACAAGTATTTGGAAAAAAATGATCCAACAATAAGGGAATCTATGTGAATACTTGCAAGGCTCTTCTTGTGTCCTTAACGTTAAGAGAAATTGTTCGATTTACTAAACTATAGCCATCGAAAAAAATGTACTTAATCTATTTTATAACCCTATCCAGCAGAATTGTTGATCGGAGTTATAACTGGAACTCAGAAATATCTAATATCTTAACTATTAAAGCTGTTGTGCCGTAGTGTCAACAATATAAGCTTCCTTGGGAAAGCAAGAGTAGGTTACATTGGCTTGACATGAATTCGAATTTTTTTTGTAATTAAAAAAAAAATCATAACCTTAAAATGTGGTTAAACGTGCGTAAATTGCTTACCTAAGAAAAGAAATAGTAGATTTTGTCTGATTCCTTTGAGCTCAAATAAACGTCTTCAAATTGAAGAAGAAAATTGGGGGATTTAAGAACATCTCAGCGAAGAGTTCTTACATTAAGGGCGGTCAGTCAGAGGCCCGAATAAACAAGTATTTTTAATAATTTGTTTGTTTAAGAAATTTTATTTTTTTTATGAAAGTAACAATACTACATCATTATGTCATGTTTCAACTATATTTCACAGAAATTTGAAAACAATTATTAATTATATAAAACCACTATATGTATCGGGACCTGCTTCAGAAGTATTCCTTTACGCACCAGGTCGGTGCGTCATAGAGACATTTTACACACTCTCTACCCAAAAAATAGAGAACAAAAAAAATCACAAAGCTTATAGGAGAAAGATTTCTTGAAAACGCTTCCGTCTTGTCTTCTAAACTCCTCTTTCCCCTGTCGCTCTTCGCTTTACGTCACATATAATAACTCTTATTCTCAGAATGCTCAAATGATAAATAAACCTTTTTCAAGGAAATATATTGAAATTGAATCAACTGTAGGTAGACACAATCCAATCTGTCTAATTTGCCTATACAATAAGTATAGAGCCACTCTTAAGACTTTTTACTCTTGTAAACATTTTTATATGGAAGAAAATGACGCGCCTTTTATTTCCATTCATCACATTTGATAATGCGTAATTGTAACTGGAGTGGTTTTTAAGTTCTAAACATGTTTTTACAGTGAGAATAGCGGAATCTCAACATTCAGCTCTTGCTTTTAACATTTAAAGGAGCAAGGAATTGGTATATTGCTAACAATTAGACACACATAGATATTCTGTATCCTTTCCCTTTGGTTTGGTAGTGTTGGAATAGCTTGCGCCCGGTTGCATGAGGCTTATATCCCTGAATGCAAATTAATTTAGCATGCTGCTACCCAATTTTATGTATCATTTAAATTTAAATCTTGGTTGGTTGAGAGAGTTGTGGGTTATATTTTATGTATACGAATTTTTCAGGTGATTTTAATTTATTCAACTTCTTCTTCTATAATATCCTTTTCACTTTTAACTTTTTTAATGCATCTCTCCAGATCTTCGTGTGCGGTAAATACTCTGGTTCTACCTATTTCTATGTAATCTAGGGGTTTTAAAAAGCTGCCTTGATGGATCAGAATTTTGATCAGTTAAACTCGTGTGAGTTTCTGCTTTCATTCTTCTGTCGGGATCAACATAAGACATTGAGGATGTTAAGGAGGTTGTATGTCATTCAACAGCTTTCCAAAAGTTTTCAAGGTCGTCTAAACCATTAGGATTAAAAACATAGCTAGAGTTTCTGTCTCTATATATAACAGTGATCAATTTGACGTCGTATTTAATGCACAGAATTTAGGAGGCACGAGTAAGCAAGCAATCTAAGTAAGAGTGAGAGGCACAGGAAAATCATTATGTCTACCCTAAAAATTTGGGTGCCGCACGTTACTGGCGGTGACCGTGATAGCTTCCCAACAGTCAGATATTTTTTTAATAGTTCATCTATTGTCTACTCTTGAATTTCAGTAAATTGTTTATAAAAACCTAAGTTTTAAAAAGAAAAAATATTTATGTTTAATAGGTTTTAAAAAAGGTTTATAAACGTCATGCAAATTCACCGAGTGGTTTTTGGAATTTGCTTCGAATTTTTCGAAAATTCTAACTGCCCCTAACCCCTTAAAGTCATAATGGTGCATGCTTTGTCGTAGGCAATCGTTTAACGGGCTCCTATAGCTTTCGAGTAGAAACTTTTATAACAATGACAGCTGAAATATAGGATTTATGGCGTATACAATAATTAAATACTCCTTAAATCACTTCGTATTTCCACGTTAAATTAGTTTTTTCAAAATATGTTTTTTCATATTTCTTCAAGAATCAGATATTCCTCTCGTTGAAACATATTGGCAAAAAGGCGTAATTTTACTGCTCAATAGTTCAGCAATTTAATATCTTGCTAAGGCCCAAAAGGCTGCACATAACATCTGCACGAACATCATGCTGCACTTTTTCCTTATAATATCTACGTTAAAAATGTTAAACTGCCCGGCAAACTCGCTTGGCATATCAACGAAAAAATAAAACAACGATCAATTTCATTAGCAGGTTTTACTCCTAATGCTATAATAAGATTTAAAAATTTAAACATGTTTTTTATTGAATTATCATTATCATTAGCACAATCAGTCAAGCTTTTGAGACGTCATGTAGAACATATTATTTTGGCAGTTTCAGTGTACGTTACCAGCGCACGTGGCTTAATTTGTCACGGAATGGATACTTGTTTACCATTTACCAGGAACAAAATTGGAACACGTTTTTATTGCAAGAGTAAACAGTTTTTTAGTACTAATGGTTTTCAGTTAAATTCACACAATTGACTGTCTCCGAACAAGGTTTGGGGAGTTAATGAACACTTTTGTTCGATTGTGGGTGCAGTGGCTTAGTGGTAAAGTGTGTTGGACTACTAAGAGAGAGGTCGCTGGTTCCAATCCCGATCTGTACCACCTGAAAGTTTTTATTCGCTGCCCCACCTCTTGCGAGTAGGTGGGGCACCTCCAAGAGTAAGAAATGTCATCATCTCAAAAATAAATTGCCCTTCGGAATCGGCATTAAACTGTAGGTCCCTCCATTTGTGCCAAAAATATAACTTCGCACATACAATGGTTGGAGTAGCTAGGCTTTAGGTCTTGTATGGGCCGTTTACGCCTAATATTTATTTATTTTTTTTGTTCGTTTACTTGATTCTTGATTTCGATTTCAAAACATATATTATGGCATCTATATAGAATATAGAAATGTCTGGGACAAGTCTGAGTTTATTTTCAATAATGTGTGGCCCAACTAAATATTCAAAATATAGGGATATGGATAGGGTGTTTTTTTAAAAGCTTTTTCGATAATTCATTTCGTTCTTCGAAAATTTGTATAATGAAAACCAGCCACTAGCGCCATTTAATACTTCATAGAAACAAGTCAAAGATATAGTGGTTTCTTGAAACTATAAACGTCGGATTTTCTTTTGTTGCATAAGTTACATTTTAGCTGAAGTTCAGCCTGGGGGTTTGTAATTTAAATAGAGCTTAGCTTAAAAAATGGTTCTTATAACTTTCCGTGACTAATTAATATTAAAATAGCTTTCTTTCATTGTCAGTTTATGGTTAAGGTTGATGGAGGGTGATGATAATGCTCTCCACATATACAAGAAGCATAGATCGAAGTAATTTTCAGAAGCCGGAATAAGAGCTTAAAGAAATGTCTTTGGATAGCTTCGAATTCGTCAAAGGGGGTGACGCCAAGGGCCTGAACTCCATAGGCCGTAGTTCCATGTTTCACAGTTTAATGTCTATTTATCTGTAGTTGACGCGTAAAAGGAAGCCAACAGCACTAAATCATCTGCATATAGAAGAACCTTCATAAGCTTTTCGACAAAGATTAGGCTACTAGGGGGAATATCGGATATATCGTTGATAAACAAATCAAAAAGTATGGGACTCAAAATACAACCCTGAGGAATACCTGCTTACTTTTTGAACCATTCTGACAACTTAGAGCCATCCCACACAGTTTCAACAACAGTTTTTGCGAAACATACATTAGCTACAGGTGGACCTATACACATGATTTAGGGGTTTCAACTTTCTTATAATAGGAATGGAAAAGGCCGATCTTTAATTTAGTTTAATTTAGTGACTCTTTCAGCTGCTTTTTATACAAAAGCGTACATAGCGGAGTTCTTAAAAATGTGATTGCCCAAAATGTGTGCACTTCTATGGTTTATTGGTTGAAAATAGACGAAGAGAATTTGAATTTATTTATAAATTGTTTTTTTTTTGTTTGACATGACATCTCAATACTTTTTCTCAGATGACTCGGACGCCACAGGTTAAGTAAGTCTTATATTTTTTTTTCCGAGCCACTTTAGCTCTAAAACAATCTGCACAATTGTGACTCAGTATACCTTGGACAAGGGTCAGTCTGAACTCCCGCAAAACTCTAATAATCATCTAAAATATTTAACCATCATAAACATGCTTCGCAAATCTTCTGTTCTAACAAAATACAAAGTTGTTCCAAACAAAAACTTTGTAATCTCGAATGATTGGCCTCTAGCCCCACATGTAAGCATCAAAATATTTATATTTTTTGTAATCTTTTAATAACAACTGCAACATATTTGAGCGATTGGCATATGTTCTCAGCGAGGTTCATAAAATGATTCCACTTAATCTCAAATGACTTTGCATATACATATGTACGTGGAGTGGCTGGACAATTCTCAAGTCACCTTTGAGCCGCGCAGAGTAATCTTTTTTATTTAATAATATTAATTGCTTGTTAAACTGGGAAATGATTTTAGAAGCGTCTTTGACTCATTTGGACAAAATTTCGTTATAGGTGGCGATTTTAATGCAAAACACACATTCTTGAGTTCTAGATGTATTACATCAAAAGCTAGATTGCTAAACGAAGCCGGAATGAAATTCGAGGTAGATTTTTGCGTGACAGGTAAAGCGACGTATTGGTCGTCGGATATATCTTCAGACCTTATAGATATTTATATCGCCTTATATAACACTATTTTCAAAAGGACAACAAGAGGAAATCGCGCATTAAAAATTGGCAACAATCTCGCGCTCCGCAGAGATATAACATAATCTCTGTAGCATTCTTAAAAAAAGTTCCAGCACTTTGAGAAATGGAGAAGTCTCTTCGTATCTTGAAGAACTCACCGCGGATAAGAGTTCGAAAAACTTGCTCTGGAAAGCTGTGAAACGTATTAAAAGGCTAAAAACGCAAGCGTCTCCCTCAGAATGGCGAATGGGCGAAAGAAAAAATCAATATTTTTACCGAAAAAGAAACGTTTAAGCCCTCTGACGGTAAATTAAACAAAGCTCCTGGATACGATTTGATTACGGATTAATAATGTTTATTAATCTCATAAATGCTTCGTTTAGCTTATTAAACGTTCCACAAGGTAGCTAAAGTTATAATGGTTCCAAAGCTCGGTGAGCCTGCATAGCAAAAAATCGTAAGGACCACTATCTTCTTTGCCAATTCTGTCAAAAGTATCTTACATATTTTTACTAAAACGGTTAGATCTGATTATCGAATAGAGCCGATTAATACCTTAAGTAGGGTCAAAGCCACACGAAGCCATTGCACCGCATATTAATTGTACTTACAGAAATGTATATAAGCTACCCATATTAATAGACTCCATACAAATTCCGTACGCAAATTAAGCTAAAAGCTAAACTCACTTCCCATACTAAAGTGACTGTGCCCAGGATACGAAGGACTTCTTGGTAACGAAGCTAGTACGTAAAAGCTCTGCATCCCCCTTCATTTGCCCAGAGCCCTTCTGTGTTATATGTTTTAGAATACCCACCCGTGATATTAAATATTAACTCAATACATGGGAACACAAAATGCGTATAGCCCAATGGAACTCTATCCAAGGATTACGCCATGCTAATAAATTCACTAGCATTGCTAACAAAAACCGCGCTCTTTAGATCCTCTCTATGAGCAAGTGCAGTGCTAAGATCCTAACTGACTACCTAATAGGTCACTGCGCCCTGAACCATCATCTCATGAAATTGGGGAAAAGTTCTAAAGATCTCTGTAGTCTCCGCCTCGAGTAACTAGAAACTGCAGAACACATCCTATGCGGCTGCCCTACAGTCATCCAAAAAAGGCTTAAATGTTTCAACGAAGGACTCACCGAACCCCAGGATATTGTCAAATCAACGGGCTCAATAATCATAGGGTTCATCAAAGACCTTGACCAAATCACATATTAAACATTCATAAACATTCAATGGGAGCCCACATCTTATAAAAATTGGTTATAAAACTGGTGCCCAACAAAAGGCTCCCACATATACCCTATATCCATTCATAGAAAGGAGAACATGTAATCCTCTAAAATTTATCAGAAAACAGATAGCACCTCATAAAAGAAAGAAAATCCTCATAATTTCATCACACATTCTTGCCAACTGTTCTTCTCATTCATCTTCCAAACAGCATAGAATTCATTGTGAAATTAACATCCCATGACAATCTTAATCGCACTATCAAACAGATACAGATACCCCTTCTTTGCTACCAAAGCCATCGAACTATCCCCTTATCACTGACTCGCTCAGCTCTGACGTCTAACAAACTGTCAGCATTTAGTTTAAGAATTTACTTTATTTAGCTGACAATTGTTTATTTTCATAAGTATCTGCTTAACAATAGGCCAAGCGGATCCATCTTCACGGTTATCAGTAGTGTTTCTTCTGTATTCGCTTATTTTAAGCCCACCTCGAAGTACTACTTGTTCAAGTAGAAAAATATTCTAGCAGGGGTTATCACTTTTTTTTTACTGTCAACACAACAATAAATAATAAACTAAATTATATTTAAGAACAAATATCTGCGCTTGTGTAGACAATCTCATTAAACCCACCACAAAAAAAAAGAAGCAATTATTTAAATTCATTCAAAAAAAGTCTATTTTGATAATAAAAAAAATCTATCAGTCTAACTTATGTACATATATCTACATACCTCGGTCTTTGGAAAGTACATTTTATCGTAATCCATTTTTGTGTTGTGGTAAGTTTTTTTCTTCTTCTCGTTTTTAATTTTCTGCCACTTTTCGTCGTCTTCTTTGACACAGACTTCTCCGAAGAGGTGTTACTGCTGGTTTTGGTTGGTCTTCTTCCACCACTCTGGTTGGTATTTCGTTTTGCCTCACTCACATAAAAACTACAAAAATTGTATCTAGATAAATGTGTGTAGTTTGTTTTGCTATCGAAAATAATTGTTGGTGAAATATTGTATGCTTTTGAAGTAGGTATTTCTCTTATTTTTATAGTCTCAAGTGCGGATTGATTTGATAACAACTTTTCGCGTATTTAAGAGTGTCAACATCTTTTTTAAGTTTCCTTAAAATTGAGTTTCGATTCATATCAGAAAAGATATGTTATATATTTTGTGGTTTCGTTGTTTTTTTTGTTTGCACTCAATATTAGCACTTCTCAGGTCGATGGTGAAAATAAATAAATTATGCACTTGCAAATCACGCAAAAGAACATACATACATAGTTGATTTCGCCGACAGTGATACAAAGATAAAGATACTTTTCATTCGATTGAAATTAAATTGAATTTTCACATTGATAAGAGAATGTAGTAGCCGCCGTGTTACTGTTTGTTTGTTAAGATTTTTTTTTTTAAATTAATTGTTGCATTTGTTTCTTCGTTTTGTTTGCAGTTATGTGGAATTTTTTTACGTGTTTTTGTGTGTTTTATTAAATGAAGAAAGTAATAGTAAATAAATAAATAAATAAAATTTCGAAAAAAAACTCTCCACGAGACGACGGAGAAGCTCGTCCGATCACTTCAGCTTTTTACTCGGCATTGACTGGTTGCAGATTGTTAGCTGATCGTGGAAGCTAAAAATGATGAACGTTTGGGAACGCTTTGGAGAACTGGTTGATGGTGGCGACTGGCAACGGCAAGGCGATGATGATGATCGTCGTGGCGGTGGCGGTGGTGGTAGACGTATCTGGGGAGGCACGTATGTTAACTTAGAGACTTGAGAGACAACAACTATCTCTTTTGGATTTGCGGCGATGTTTGTGCGAATTATTATTATTTCGATTTTTTTTTTAGTGCCATGCTAAGCCATGTTTAGAGTGTGTGATGGTTTTAAGTTGAAACTAAATTTTGTGTATGATGGAAATTATGTGCGTATCGGGATTATTTGCGCAAGAAACTTTGTATAGCTTTTGATGCAATATTATTATTGTTTGGTGTTGAGTTTATTTTTGTGTGTGACAACTTTTGTTGTATGTAAACAAAAGGTAGCTTACACGGGGTTACTACCTGTTGGATGGGCCCGAATGTGGTGGGCGAGGATGACTTAATTTTTAATTGAAGAGTGAAGTTAAAAGTCATTGTGGTTTGTTTGTGATCAATTAGAGATCACTTCAGCACATTACTTGAATCTTAAAATGTATAATTTGAGGTAAAGGGCTTCCGTGGTTGCCAGATCGAAACTGAAAGCTTTACAATTTATTTCTTAATCGTATTATAACGTGTGATAAACTCCAACTATGTTAATAAGTCCAGCTAGGCTTTCTGATTTAAGGAAGATTAAGACTTTAGCGTGATTCGTCCGTCTGGCTTGATAAGTTCAGAGTGCTACATATCCACTTGATTTCAATATAACTGAGTTCGATTTGTTCCATAAATGATGATCCATTTAATCTTCTCTTCTGCAGTCCACCTTTCACACTTTTTCTTCTCGATCCTTCTTGTAAACTTCTTACCTACTCGGATGCTTGCTGAATATCATAAGTTTCCCCATACGTTTTTCAGAATTTGCTTATGATGGATTTTAATGAAATCTCATTGTTAAGTGAGCAACGTCGCCATATTTTGAGCTAACGTAAATTATTATTCTCGATGATTTAGGAGTATGCACCTGGAACTAACATGCTTTGCCCACCTCAGTCAGGGGGGTAATTGGACATGTTCAGGTAGGCAGAAATGGACTAAATGCCAAAATTATTACAGCTATCTTGAAAAAATGACATTTGAAATCGGCTATAAACAAAAGCCATTAGTTGATAAGCGATCGCTGGCTGGCACACTTTACAAAATCGGCTTAAAACGTATTCAGTCTCATATTAAGTCTCTTATACTGAGGACCAAATTAAGGAGGAGTTTAATAATAATGTCAAATTGAATGTCTGCAAAAGTCAAAAATAAATTATACCTACTTAAAAATACAGTTTTTACAGATTTTATCCATAGAACTATGTCAAAATCGTACTCGGAGACCTAAATGTTGAAATATTTTGGGGGTTGTTAGTAAGCAGAGCCTCTATGACACAATGAGCTTAGAGACTTTTAAGCAACTCGTAATACGATGATAAGCTGCACTCCGTTTTCTAGCCGAACCAAATCAAAATCGCTCTAATCGATGCTCTGCACGGATTTAACAATTCAAGCGTTTAACCAATAAGCCTCACCAATTAGCGCGGTCTTTGGTTAACTGTATCCAATTGCGCACTCCAAATTGGCTTAGGTCCCCTTCCTTTTGTGTGCGCCACCTAAGGCGAGGCGTTCCTCTACTGCATTGTCCCTCCGGATTGGAAACGAATATTCTTCGGGCTGGTGCATTGGTTTTTATTCGCTCTACATGTCCCGACCATCTCAAACGATGTTGATGTCGCGTGTTTATCGTTGAATCGTCTCCTCCATAACCTATAGAAAGAGTTCATGCTTCGGAACCATAGAGCCGAACTGGGATTAGGAGGATCCTATATAGAGTTTCTTTAGTTGTTCGGGAGAGGGCTTTGCTACATAGTAACCTTCTCAGAAAGAGCGATTGACAAGCTCTTCGTCGTTTTAAGATATAATAGCAGAGCCATGGTAGGCAGACAAAATCCCTTACTACCTCAAAGTTATAATTGTAGATTGTGACATTCTGGCCTATTCGTCGATGTTGGCTGCCCCTTCTTACTGACAGCATATACTTTGTTTTTCCCTTGTTTACCCTTTAAACCCATTTTTGCCGCTTTTGTTTCTATACTCGCAAACGCACTCGCTCGCTTTATCGTCGGCGTATCTACGAGTACAATGGAGTCCAACTATCGAAATTCAAAAGTTGTATCGTTGTCAGACAAAGAGATTATCAGATTAACAGCAGCAGATATAAAGATATTGGATGATTTTTTTCACAATGTCTGCGCTGACTTAAACCCCATCATCGGGGATATCTCTATGAATATATTCAGCAAGCTCCTTCTGTTCTTCATCGGTCAACTAAAGCTGAATATATGTATAACAAATAAACGGCGTTGCTCTCCGTATTTCTCATTGCAAGCAAAACAAATACGCAGATTAATACTACGAATAAATACCAAACAATAATATTCGGAGATCCATTTAGAGGATCTCATAAGTAATTCTGTCAATTTATAATTGCTGTCAATAAAAACTCATCATTTAGACACAACATATTACAAGAACTTTCAGAACACACACTTGAAATCAAACCGCATCTGAAACTGAAATTGAAACTGTAACTTAAAAAACATAATGCTTGATTACTAATAAGCAAACGACATAGCTCACTATTAGTAAATAAGTAAGTAGCCAACTAAAAATGTATTGTGCAGATTATTAAAAAAACTTACTAATACTAGATTTAACCCTTCGTGTTTGTTGGTTTGTAGCTTTCCAGCTTTTCAATTATTTCTGTCAAATGAATGTCTGCAAAAGTTAAAAATAAATTATACCTACTTAAAAATACACTTGTTTCTTTGTATTGTACCTTATATTTTAATTTTTTGGAAGAAGCTACAGCCCGAAAACTAAAGGTTTACAGTACATAACGGGTTAGGTTCAACAGGGGTGTGGTGAAAAACACATCACATAACGCACTGACCCATCGCGATCCCTGGAGAACCAGTTGAATTTACACTCAAAAAGGCAGAAAAAGTAAACAATTTGCAGATACATATTTGTATCGCAAATCGCAATTTCGTTTGATTTGATTATTGCATTATATTCCCAATCCTCCCTCTCCGGATGTAATACATCATACGGAATGTCAAAGTTAACCAAGGAAAGTTATTGCGATCATGCGGAAATTTCGAAATCAAACTGAGTATGAGGGATGATAACAATTACGACTATAGAGAAGTCCAAAAAAATTGGTCGGCCAATGCCGTCCGGGCGCCGTATGGCTAAAGGTTCGACGGATTTGCTTCAAAGTTTTTTTGTACAAAGAATATTTGAGTTGGGGCCAAAAATATTGCATACTCAGTTTTTGAAAAAAAAATCCGATAAACGGTAATTCATAAAACCGACAATATTTCGAAACTAATAAAGTGAACTTCAAAAATGTTTACTTTTTTTCTATACTATAAAGTAAAACAAATTTGCATACATTTGAAATAATTTTCATTCAACTATTTTTTTAAATTTAAGTTAAGTTCGTTTTCTCAAAAACGGCTCTAACGATTGTGATGATTTTTTTGTATTTTGAACAATTATGTTAAAATGTTCTAATGTGCAAAACTAAAGGGTGTTTTTTTTAGAGGTTGGGTTTTCGAATAGAGATAAAACTGAAATTTGGTGTTCAAATCTGGCAACTCTAATGTCATTTATGTTCAGTTTCGTTTGCCATTTCACCGTGAACAGGTTGATAAATGAACAACGCTTGCAAATCGTGCTAATTTATTTCGAAAATATTGGTTCAATTCGCGAAGTTTACCGCAAGCTCCGTTCATTTTATGGTCGACATAATCGTCCATCAGAGCAATTAATTCGGTTAACCCCGGATCGTTTTCGCACTACGTTTACTCTATCTCATAATACGCATCCGCAGAGACGTCGAACAGTGCGCACCGAAGAAACAATTGCCGCTGTAGAGCAAAGTGTTGAAGAGGACCCGAATTTGGAGTGAAGAGAATCTACATGAGACCCTTGAAACGCCATTAAATTCACAAAAACCGACTGTGTGGTGTGCTCTATGGGCTGGTGTAGTCATTGGGCCATACTTCTTCCAAAATGATGATGGAGAGACAGTTACCGTTAATGGAGACCGGTATAGAACCATGATAACCGACTATTTTGTTCCCGAATTGGATGGCATGAATGTGGATGAGATGTGGTTCCAACAAGGCGGCGCTATATGCCACACAGCATACGTCACAATCGATTTTTTGAAGGAAACATAATTTTGCGGAATGGACCTGTCAACTGGCCACCAAGATCGTGTGATTTGACACCATTGGATTATTTTCTTTGGGGATATGTGAAGTCGCTTCCCTACGCCAACAAACCAGGGACTTGGAAGCCAACATTTGTGGCGTTATTGGCTACATACAGCCCCAAATGCTTGAAAAAGTGGTTAAAAATGGACCTCTGGACTTGTATTTATTCGAACCAGCCACGGCGACCACATGCCCGAAATCATAATCGTATGTGCCGTTTTTGAGAAAATTTATTTATTCAAACGGCGCCGAGTGCTGGACGATAAGCAGGAAAGGAGAGATAATACTGGGGTCCTTTGAAAGAAAAATCCTTCGACGGATATATGGTCCTGTGTGCGAGGAGGACGAATGGAAAAGAAATACAACCGCGAACTCTATGAGCTGTACCAAGATGTGGATGTAGTCCGAAAAGCTAAAACTCGTCGACTACATTGGCTCGGCCACATCGAGCGAATGGACAACAACGCTCCAGCCAAGAGGATCCTCGAATCCCAGCCCCCAGGTTCGAGACGACAAGGAAGACGGAAGTTCCGTTTTAAAGACCAAGCCATCGCGGATGCCAGAGCGCTTGGTCTGGACAACTGGAAGCAGCGTGCTCGGGATCGCAGAGGGTGGAAGGCAGCCGTATCTCAGGCAGGGACTCTTCACGGGTCGGGAGCCCGTTAAGTAAAGTAAGTAGTAATTTTTCAAAACCTAAAAAGTGATTTAAATAAATTTTTTCACCATTAATTTTCGATTCAAAAACGCATCTCATGTACCGAGAAAGTTTCGTAAGACGCAGTCGTGCACTTTTTTTTATCTATAAATCAAGCGGTGTTAGGGGCAAGAGGGTTTCCATAAGCAGTGCTGACCGGTGCTATCCCGGTCCGGAGGGCACCCGAACAACACTCCGAAGCACGTATAAATGTTGTGTCCTTCAAGACTCATTCCTTCTAGACCCATTTCAAAACCGCTGCAATATAGGGCATAAATATTTTATATTTTTAAAGTTACAGTATATAACAGTATATTACGTCGAAAATGTTAAGGTATGACGTGGGTGTAGAATCAGTGATAGCATATATCTATCACTAAAGTAAGGGATAGGGGAGTCCAGCACCCCAACCACGGTTGTAAGGTTTATATGTATCTCCTTGAAACTTTATCGTCGGAAAAAGGGGTTTCCGTGTACTATTTGTCTGCATCGTTGTCTGGTTTTAGCTAGTGCTTATTCTATTCTACAATATTCTTCTGTATGGGCGGTTTCAATAATAGAGAAAGTAAATTAAAACCATAGCGTCAAGCACATTTATTTTACAAAAATATACTTCAGGAGCAGAACCGTATAATGTTTTCTTATTAATGAGAACAATTTGTTTCTACATGTCTAGCCATTGATAAATAGGAAATTTGTTTTGCAATTAATATGACACAATGTTTTTATTTTCTCACTCTATGATCTATAACACTTTGCTGATATTACTAACAGGTTTTGTAAAGTTACTATATTTTCTAACGGACAGCCATTTGTATTTTTTTTTAAATAATGTCTCATTCTTAATGTGGTTTTTATTTTGAGATGACGAGATTATGCTTCAATAAAGTTTAAGTAGTATGTGTCAACGTAAGGATATTAGTATCGTGTAAACTATTCGAATTCAATTATAAATTCTATATAATTGTATTATAAAATACCACATTTCTGTTAATAAATAACACAATATTTTAGACAGCAATAAGAGTGTGAAACTTACTTTAAGACCGCAAATTCATAATTTAAATAAAATCGTGGTTTTATTAAACTAAAATACATTCTTGTTTGCGTTTTAATGGAAAGATAAGAAAAATGTAAAAGTTTATTAACTTATAAATTATTTACGTCCTGGTTGGAAAAACTATGAATTGGCTAATAGCAGTAACGATAACAAACTGTGATTGCA
This sequence comes from Ferdinandea cuprea, assembly GCA_963576555.1. Taxonomy (NCBI): domain Eukaryota; kingdom Metazoa; phylum Arthropoda; class Insecta; order Diptera; family Syrphidae; genus Ferdinandea; species Ferdinandea cuprea. The sequence continues at coordinate 80,350,808 of OY754960.1, read as the reverse complement.
GCTTGTCCAGTTCTGTTTTAGTTAATGGTTGCACAATTTTGAAGTAAAATAAATGAAGGTAGAATTTGAGCTCGATTATCCGATAAAAGAATCTAAGAATCATCCAGATGAAAAATCGATGACTTAGGACTTGGGATACCTGGAAAAGCTAGAGTCTATAGAGGTGTGTTTGATGGAAATACTCAGTATGGAGATGTTATCAAAAAGGGTATCCGCAGCCATATAGCAAGTTAGCCATCCTAGACAAAGGGGCACGTGAAAACGCTAAAGGGAAATACAGTATAAGAGAAAGTTGGAAAAGGGATGAGAACAAGATTATACATTGAAAGACAAGAGCATTCGCAGCTCAAGAAGACCGAAGAGTATCGCGGCGGAATGTTGGAAATAACCGAAGGATTTATAGGAAGGCAGACTGGGAACCAGAAGAAATCCAGTCACCGAATCATACAATAATGACGACTGGAGAATATGTGTTCAATGCAAGACGGCAGATGTACCACACTTGATTATGATAACAGTAGGGAATAATAAACTGAACAACAGGGATTTCGACATGGTCACCAAAGTATTCTCCCTTCGTAGACGTCCTCAACGAAAGCGAGAAGGTAGCTGAATTTTTTGTCCGGATATGGTTGTTTATCACATTTATTGACTTTTCGTCACCAAGTAGCCTGTTACGGGGCTTGATTTTGCAATTCAGCTAGTTTTTCGGCCTCTGTAGAAAACTAAACGACTGTATAAGTAAAGTTGTTAGTTTGTTCAGCGGCTACCAAATCTATATATCGGACAATCCAAGAGCAATAGCATCTTACTTTGAGAGCATATCTGCCACGTCGTTTTACGTGCCAGGAATATTATACGAATGTCAGTGCGACACGTAATAACAAGAAATCGCTTCAATTAAGTCATGCTTTGGAACTGGGGACAATTCATTATTGCCCTAACCTACTCCTCTGTAGTGGATGGCAGTGGATTTCTTACACATTCCGAAAAGTTGACAGGTACATCAACATTTTCCACTACATTTCAGAAGATAATGTAGACATTCGTATTTATGGAAGATAGAATTTTGATACAATTATCAGAAACAGTGGGAGTATTAAGTTTCATTGTGGAAGAATTAATTCCCTCATAATTGCCAATAAGATGTCGAAGCAGTTCATCCTTCACTTATGCTGGTTTCTGGGTCATAGGTATCTTCAAAGTAACTGCAAGAATGATAAACTCAGGAGACACAGTATTTCACCTGCTGAGGTTCCAAACTTCTCTTAGCTATTTTTGAAATGCTCTAACTATTTTATCTTTGTTATCAGACTTTCAGAATTTCACTAGATACCCATGGAAAGCATGAAACAAGGCTTGGCGTATACTCGAATGGCTTTTGCAGAAGCTTTATAACCCATCGAACACCTTCTTCGCACCAGTACTGTTATTTCTCAAAAACGAAAGCTTCCACTAAGAAGCCTTCTTCCATACTGAACTTGAAGGTTTGTCGCCTATTGATATTAAAAATCTCTATCGATACAAATAAGGCTCTTTATGGTTAAATGAGTAGGGTGGAATTTCAACAATCCACCAGGTATCACATCGGACCTAATTCTGGGTTAAGTGAGTCAACGGTGTCTACTAGCACTATAACCCAACCAAATCTATCAGATATTATTTACGTCGTCTTAAAATAGGCCTGATAGCGGGATATCTCTATATTGTATCGCTGTCCTAGCAATCTGAAAGCTAAAGCTCTGGTAACTAAGAACCTTTGCGGCTTTTGAGTGTCTTTTGTCTTACACGACATTTCAAAAGGGCTAAGCTGAAACCATCACATTAATTGGAGAAAGATAATTGCACACACACTGTTCACTATAAAGGAATGTGACAGCCTTAGGCGATCGCCAGAGTATATACAATAGATCGTGTTATATAAAAATAAACTGTTTATGAAAAATAGGAAAGACTGAAAGCTAAATTAATATGAATGCAGAGCCTTGAGGAGCCCCATTACAACGCACGAAGGCAAACACCTACCGACATATCGACTATGCATAATTCCGATTAAAATGTATGAGAAATCCACCAGCAGTATGCATCGAAATTATGTGAACCTGGAAGAATTTCTTTATCTAACTTTGATCACGCTCTATAAGAACCGGATCAAGTGCAGACGACATGAATTCCTAAACACGTCTCTGCACAGCAGCATCGTTGTTATCCTACTGCCACCAGATACTCTTGGATTATTTCGAACACATAACAAAGGTGAACTGTGTAACAGACCCAAGTGCGCATTTGAAAATAATTTATTTGCAGATTTCAAACTGCCATAATAACTCATTTAATCAGCATGTAAACTAGATTCGATATTTCAAGTATGCTTACATTTTTTTACCACCTGAAGGCCATCTATCCAATGAGGGGTTCTCCTTCCTCGAAAACACATACTCGTATAGTAAGTAAATTTTTTCTTTTTTTTTGTAAATATTGCACACTGCGTTTAGATTTAAATCAGATCGCGACATTAGTTCAGCGTGGATGCAAATTTATTCTAATTATGAGAGGCACCGCCACGATGTTGATCTGAGGAAAAAACAAGCCGCAATCACCCGCCTCCACCTGTCGATTGAAAGACAAAGTGTTGAACGCGTTCGTTGATTTGCTACTCAGATTCCATTCGCGCTCTCGAACTTAATAAATATTAATTAAGATCAGAAAAAAAAATCAAAACAACAATCACACACATTTCAGTGGGTGATTGGATGCATTAAATGCACCGCTTGGCTCCCACTGCAATGCAACGGGTCGTTGAAGTGTGAACTGACATTTCTGGATTTGGAGACGGACTTGTTTTCCTCGCCGAAGTAGTTTCTCTCTTCGACGACACAGTCACAACATGACGGGGGTTAGATGACGGATTGTGGGTAATTCCAGTTGGGGTCTATGCGGAGGAGTGGATTTGCCCAAGGATGTTAAAAGTTCTGTGAAGTTCTACTCCGGGCATTTTTTGACAGCTCGTAATGATCGCTTATTGTTTTCGATAACAAATAGTTCGATTAAAAATAGATTTCAATATCAAGAATTTTACATTTATACATACCTATCTAGCTACGTACATATGTATATCGCGATAGTGATTTACTATAATTAGCAATATCGGCACGACACGAGACGAGAATGTATCCGGTCTAATTGTCAGTTTGTTGTTGTTTCTATCTATCAATCAAATTCTCAAACTACATCTATATGATTTGAATTTTTTTTTATCTGAGATTAATTGTTATTAACATTGTTTGTGGTGAAGATCTAAATGCTCTTAAACTATTGCACAATGTAAAGCTCTTTCGAATGCCTACAATCGATAATGTTATTGAATATTCCAAGGAAATTCTAAACCGGAAACCAGACAATTGAAGAAGCAAATAAATTATTGTTTTGGATTAACTACATATGTATATACATTTTTCGTATGAACATGAAGGTTGTTAAATTCTTAGAAAAAATAAACACCTAATATAAGCGAGGTAGCTAACTATTTACTGAAAAATAAAGTGAATGAAAAACAGGAGCTTCATATATGTAAACATAAATAAAAAATTAAGCTTCAAAATATGAACTGCGCAGAAATTAATAAACTGAAAAACATTGAGAGAAATATATTTTAAGTTTTCAGAAAATATTTCAAAACAAAAACTAGCTGAATTCATGTGATAGTGGAAACCCCGCAAGAGATTTGAATATGTTGGGGCTCTATACACATGTGTTTCAATTTCAATACTTTTTGCACAGATTTTTTAGGTGACGTGTACTTACGCCAAACTAAATAATGCCAAATTTCAAATAAGGCGGCTTTGGCAACAGCACCTTAGAGACCCGCTACGCGGGATTGAGGGATTTCTACCCTCTTTCTGCAGGCGGCAGGTACCGCTCACGCAACTTCGTTGCTCCGCTCGGGGTATGTGCTTTTCGTCAGGCAGGCGCCCATGGTAACAGTACAGGAGTGACGCGCTACGCGGGATTAAGGGATTTGGATTTCAATTTTTGTACATAGAAATTTTGAAAAATTTTAAAATAGAACATAAGGAAAGGCTAAATTCCCCTGGGGGCGAATGATTCCCTATCCATATCCTTATCCATATTTTCTATATGCCCCAAAGAAAAAAGCATTAAGAAGGTGATGGATATAATTTTATTTCATTCTATGAAATTTATAAAAAAAAAATATTTTTTGAAATAACGCCCCCAAAAAGTGGGTGTGGCCAACAATTTTGTGTGGGCGATATATTGGAAAAAATATAACCATTTTTTTCGGTTTCTTTGAAAATTTTCGCAGAAAACAGCATTTTAGTGAACAACGCCCGCAAAAAGTAGGGGGTGGCAAAAAATCTTATATGACAGACTTATAAAGGAGGGCAGTGCCTACTATCTCTTGAGAAAGTTCTAACACTCTATCTTTCTAACTGTAGCCTTAAAACGGTTTTTTCTAAATTGTGGGCGTGTCAGTGGGCGGATTTAAGAACTTCTAATATTTTTAAATTTGGGAGTATATGCTCTAAATTTCGGCTTCCTAGCATAAATTTAAAGGCCTTAAAACTTGATACGGACGGACGGACCGACATTGCTAAGTAGTCTTAGGTTTTGGTCCTGATCATAAACATATACTTTTAGGGGTCTACAATAAAAAATTAATATACCCTTAGGATAGGGTATAAATACAAATAAATATACACAGTGTTTTATTTGTTTCGCTGTCTGTTCTTTAAATCGTACCTTCATGTATAATTTCATAATTCTAAGTCGTTTGGGTGCAAAGTAAAAAAAAGGGGGGGCTACCATGCCCTAAATGGAAACTAAACAATATTTTATTATACCCTATCCTAAGGGTATATTAATTTTGACACATAGTTTGTAACACCCCTTAATATTCGTCGTAGACCCATAAAAGTATATATATTTATGATCAGGACCAAATCCTAAGACTATCTAGCAATGTCCGTCCGTCCGTCCGTCCGTCCGTACGCAATTTTTAGGCCTTTAAAATTAAGCTAGGAAGCTGAAATTTGGACCACATATTCCCTAGGGCTCCGAAATGGTTAAGTGTAAAATTTTTTTGAATACGGCCACTGCCACGCCCACAATTTAAAAATCGTTTTAAAGCTAAAGTCAGGGAGATAGAGTGTTACAACCTTCACAAGATATGTAGGTACTGCCCTGCTTTATAAGTTTGTCACATAAAGTTTTTTGCCACGCCTTCTTTTTGTGGGCGTTTTTTATTAAAATGCTGTTTTCTTCGAAAATGTTCATAGAAAGCGTTTAACAAGATATTTATCCAATATTTTTTCCAACATATCACCCATACAAAGTTTTTGGCCACGCCCACTTTTTAAGGGCGTTTTTTCAAAAAAACCTTTTTTTTTTTAATTAATAGAATGAAATAAAATGCTAGCCATCATCTTCTTAATGCTTTTTTCTTTTGGGCATATTGGGATATGGATAGGGTATCATACTGTTCGCCCCAAGCGGACTGTAGCCTTTCCTTATTTTTTTTCCAGTGTTTGTTCTCAAAAACCGAACCTCTTATAAAAAATCATAATTGTAGGTACGTTGGGGACTGAGTTAAGAGAAGTGGGCGGCTGCCACGCCCCTGGATGGAAAATCACAAATGTTATATTTTTCCTTGAGTTTTGTCCGCAAACACTATTACTCTGTCAAATTTCAAGGTTAAACGATAAATTTGGGGCCTTATAACTGAATGGAACTGCTCATTCTAAACAGTTGAAATTTGGTACCGAGCATCCTGCTGTGGGCCCCAATAAATTGTATTTCTCTAGCTTTGTTGTAAGTGATGTTAGAGGGGGGGGTCAAAATGGCCAGAGTTGGTTCGTGTAAATATAGGTAAAAGAGCCAAAGTTGTTAAAGGACTTGGCTCGGCACTACCGTGTCCCTTAATCATAGATGTGAGATAAAGTACAATGACATAGAGGCTCAACATCCAATACCATTCAAGGCCCTTGGCACTGAACCGCCCGCTAAACCGCGCAAAATATTTTCGAAAAATAGATTCGAAAAAATCGTTGAAGACTTGAAATATATCTGCATAAGCTATGCAAACTGTATACCTACATTTTTAACTTTCTCGTATACATAAGTATACTAAAGACGAAGTTATTGCGATCATGCGGAAATTTCTAACTCAAACTGAGTATGAGGGATGATATTACGACTATAGTGAAGGCCAAAAAAGTGGGTCCGCCAATGCCGTCCGTTGGAATGTCTGTCTGTCCGGGCACCGTATGGCGTTCCAAGGATTTTGGTCCTGCATTTTGGGATGAAATGCTATAGTCCGGTTAATAAGTTTTGAAGATGGATAGGTGACTCAATGCATTGAATTAATTTTTGGATGTTCTGAATCGAACAAAGATCGTATGACGGCTATAAAGAAGTTCAAAGAAGAGGGCCCCGCAACTCCATCTGTATAGAAGGCGTTCCGCGGTTCGTCGAACTTGCTTCAAAGTTCGTATTTAAAGTTTTGGCTTGCGGAATTTTTTCTTGATTTTGAGTATTTTGGAGACCGGAGATATGGTTTTTTTATTTTTTATAATGAAGGCGCACTACATGGATTATGGATACCCTTATAATGAAGTAAGACAGTGCGGGTATCAAGGAAGTGAAGTGAAAAAAGTATATTAGGAAAATTCCGAGATCTCTGTATTCGCGCTTTCTAATTTTGAAAATATTAGCTTGTTATTAAAAAATGCATCTTATATAGCTAAATATTTTCATATTACCCAGTCCTGTAATTTATATAAATTTGCTGAAATACGATACTAATTTCTAATGTAAATTTTGGCATTAACTGAATCTTAAAATCTTTTCAACCCAAGTTTGTTAAAGTATGTAACATGCCAAATTCTTGACATTGGCAAATCTAAAGCAAATCTGGGTTTTCGTCCACACAATGACCTACAGAGTGTGCAGTGGTTAAGTACGTTGGACCACTAAGCGAGAGGCCGCTGGTTCAAATCCCGACCTGTACCACCTGAAAGGTTCTATTCGCTGCCCCACCTCTTGCGAACGTCTGACAAACATCCAAGAGTAAGAAGTGTCATGAGAATCTTTCCCAAAAATAAATTGCCATTCGAAATCGGCATTAAGCTGTAGGTAGCTAAATTCATGTCAAAGTATAACTTCGCAAACACAATGGTTGGAGTAGCTAGGCTTTAGGTCCTGTATGAGCCGTTTACGCGTAATATATTTATTTTACTGACCTACAGAGGCAATATTTTTAGTTCTCTTTGCACTAATTGTAGTTCATCGCATTCTTAACTTGTTCTAATAATTTAAGTTATTGATACCGAAAACATATAAAACTTTATCCACAGTCTTAGCGAAATATTCACCATTGTAGTAAATAGCGACTTGAATTTCAATACATTCTTTTAGCAGGTATTGTTCCATTTCTATTTAAAGCGAATTTTTTACTTGACTGACGCCACATATGGTCAATAAAATGCATTCAAAAGGGCCTTATGTTAAGTTTTTGTATGTATATGAAGAAGTATGGAGAGGGAAAAGCTGTTTGAAGTAGCATGATTAATATTTTCCGAGTGGTACAGTGGTAGATTGGGCAAATATGCAGATAAAGTGGTAGATCTACCACATTATGGTAGAAGTGATAACACTGGTTCCGATTCAGAGTGACTATCTCATTGCACCTCATCTCATCTGTGCAAATGCGCACTCAGACGAAAACAGCACCTCTGCAGCCGCGTTGAAACAGTTTTTTTTTCAGTTAAAAGTAATTCTTTTCTTATGAGAAATTGTATCAACTGAGTTTGTATGGCCTATAACTTTTGGTAGAGTGGAATAGACAGACACACATATATCCATAATGTACACAATTCAGGAGAAAATATTGGAACGTGATCGGAATTGACACACATCTGACCTCAATGCTTGAGCAGATGCACAAACCAATTAGAGATTTGACTCAATCAGGCAAATAAATACACACATGAAACTGAAAAAAGAAAAATAATTTGGTCGTGCTTTTGTATTACCAACGCCACAGTGCTCCTAAAAAATCACGTCGAAAGATTTGAATTGACGATTTGAAAATTGCTAAGCCTTTAGAGCATGTTAAAATATATTTTTGGACTTGAAATATGCGTATTCGCAAGCTCTTAAAAATGAAATCAATTTCATTAAATTAGGCAAAGGAGAGGCTTACATATTTTTAGTTCAAAGTCTAATTATTGAAGTACTTGTGTTGTATGTGTTGTGTTGGTGTTTCAAATATTACTTGGTCAAATCAAATATCTTTAAATGCTCCAACCTGTTCCAATCACCAAAAAATAATAAGTAAAATCCGTTCAGCCGCTCTTTGTGTAGGTCCAGTCAAAAGATTTAAACTTTGTTTTATATTATAAGTGACGATTATTTACAATATAATATACGGAACAAATTGGCAATAATTTCGTTATAAAGTAAGTCCCATCTCCAAAAAAGTTAAAATTTAATTTTACGACATTAGCTACATTTTAATACATATTGATTCATGTCATAAAAAAAAAATTGGAGCACGACCGACTCAGTTGGTATTGTCATGCAATGGCCTAAAAACTCCTGGATCACACAAATGCAGAAACACCAGCAGCTGATTGGCCTCAATGATAAAGTGATCCAACCCTCTTTCTGCAAGCGGTAGGTACTGCTCACGCCACTTCGTTGCTCCACTCGGGGTATGTGCTTTTCGTCAGGCAGGCGAGTATGGCAATAGTACCTGAGTGGCCGGCTACGTTATTGAAATGTTATTAACAGAAGCCAAAGCCATAGCCCATGTATGCCCAGGTATTATGAAAAAACTACTGCTTAAAATTCAACGGAGTTTATTTACTTAACGGACTCCCGACCCGTGAAGTGTCTGCCTGAGACAAGTCAGTCTTCAATCCTTTACGATCTCGGGCACGCTGATTACAATTTTTCAGACCAAGTGCTCTGGCATTCGCGATGCCTTGGTCTTTGAAACGGAGATTTGGTTTTTCTTGAAGTCACCTGGGGGTTGGGATTCGATGATTCTGTTTGCTGGAACTCAACTGTCAACCTCGGGTGAAAAAAAGACTTCAAGTTGTAATAATGAGTTGCTGTTTCAATTATTATTAACGCTTTTTGATTTCTATTTGGTAACTTAAGCCTAGGAATAAATTTGAAATTTACAAAAGTTCAGAATTACTAACAAGAAATAATTATACGTCAGCCGATGCTGCTCTCACTGGAGTCGTTGCTATTCTTGATATACAGTTACAGCAGTTGGAGTTGGATAGATGGATTAAAGTATTACAATTAATTAATAAATTTTAAAGAAAAAAAAAAGCGTTGGCTAAAAACTGACTGCATGGTTTGGCTCTAATATTTAGAAAATTCCGTTAAAGTACTATATTTATATTATATAATTTCAATATTTAATATGTTAGAATTTTAATATATACGTTAATTATTAAAGAAAGAATGTATAACAAGTTTTGAAAATCTAGAAAACTACGTAGCAGAACTGTAGATTATAATATTGTGACATATACATATGTGTGGGTTCCAATTAGTCCATGAAACTGTATACTAAGGCATGATGCAATAGTTAAAAAGCAGATTCCATTATTTATTTCATTGCCTGTGGCATGTCATTAAAATAGTTGCTAACACCTAAATCGTGATCAAGACATTTATTCATATTTCCGGAAGGAGATGTGAGCGCGGTAATTAAGCATTGCTGGTACGAAGTCTCTCGTCCACCCTAGCAGTCCACGCGGAAGGAGTGGCAATACACCTATAAAACATGTCCTTCCAATTGCTAACATTCCTTAGATTAATCTCCAAACGATTCAAACATAAATTTGGGATCGAAAAAAAAAAATTCGATAAATGGCCCAACAGAAAACTTAAAATCGCGATTTCTCCGTAAATACGGGCCCAACTAAGATTCCAACGTTAATTTGGGCTCACAAAAAAACAATTGGAATAGCGTCCCAAAAATGGCCCACAAATTGATTTTTTCAACAGAAAATTTTAAATCGCGATATCTGCGTGAATACGGGCCTAAATAAGATTATAACGTTAAATTGAGATCACAAAAAAATTTCGGAAAATGGCCCAAAAACACATTGGGAAGTGGAAAAGTGCCCAAAAATTAGTTTTTTTTGAACAGAACTGTGAATTGACGTTTTATCGATCAATTTCCTCGTCTATACTTTTTAAAAGTAACTCCTATCGATACTAAATAGCAACCAGTCGCTGGGTTTGGAAAAGCGGTTGGGCCGGATGAGCTATAGCTTCTGGATTTGTCCTTGCCCCTTTGGATCAAAGTCGCTGTGCACCAGGAAAGCGGGCAGGAGCAGGATACCAGTCACAGACAATGAAGGCGATTAAAGTCGGAGACAGGCAAACAATCCTAAAAATAAAATATGATCCTTTTTGCAGCTTACAACGAAGCGACCTGAAGAAGAGTCCTGTCACGCTCTTAACGGATTTTACCATCCGTACTTTTAGAACCTATTATTGTTCTTAAGAAAATTAATATTTAAAATTGGCGAGTCCCTCAGAGATAAAGTCTACCCGACGTAGGCCCTCAAAGAGAGGGATGTTATTGCAGAATTAGGCGATCTGTGGCATTCATAAGAATTTTTGGTAAGAATTTGATAGAGCTAAAACAAAATGCGCGCAGAAGCCACCAGCCTTTTGGCAACAGTATGGAGAACTGTCGGTGATGTGAAATAGCCTCCCCATATTGCATTCGTGACGGATAAGATTGTTGAAGCCTTTTTATGAAAATGGGGGTTCAAATCAAAATGCATTTCGAGCACTTTACAAAGAAAACTGTCTTCAGCGAAGAGGCACACTTCCACCAGTGGATTCGTTAACAAGCTGAATTTGCCTTATTTTGGCAAATGAGAATCCACGAGTGATTGTTGTAAAGCCGATGCACCCACAAATAGTTACTGTCTGGTGCGGTTTATGGGCTGGTGGCGTCATCGGGCCGTACTTCTTCGAAAATGAGGTCGGCCAAGCAGTTACCGTGAATGGTGTTCGCTATGGCGAAATGATAACAAACTACTGTTGGCCAGAAATTGAAGATAATATGGACCTGGACAATATGTGCCCCTTGCCACACAGCCAACGAAACAATGGCTCTTTTCGACAGTTCATGGCCGTGTTATCTCACTTAATGGCGATGTTAATTTGCCGCCCCGATCATGTGATTTCACATTGATTGGACTTCTTTCTTTTGGGATATTTAAAAGAAAAAGTGTACTTCAATAATTCAAGAACTATTTAAGAGCTAATGGATGAGATAATTCGGCAAATAAACGACATTGAACCTCAATTATGACTCAGAGTCAGTGAAAATATGGACCATCGGATAGATGTATGCCACCGAAGCCGTGGAGAGCATTTGGCCGATATTTAGTTTCACACAAAATTGTCATAGATCCTACTATCTTAATAAAAAATATTAAGATAATTCTCTGAAAATTTTTTGTTTTATTTTCAATTAACATCGTGGGTTTTCGTTGGACCACCCTTTATTTAATAACGAGCTCTTCCCGTTTCCTTCTTTTTTACGTGCGATTTCCATTTTAGTTTCGCATTTAATGCATTCCCAAATATTTAGCTTCATTTGCGTACGGAATTTGCACGGAGTCAATAAAAATGGGTAGCGTATTTACATTTCTGCAAGTTAAAGTGCGTAGATTTTGTTTCGTTGAGAACAACACGCAAAGTTTTTGTTCACTCAAAAACGCCGTTGATAGCCCGTTGAATTCAACCTGGTTTTTTTATTAAACCCCTGCCCTGCCATGGCTAACACTGCGACTTCAAAGGTATATTGTATCAAAAAGGGGATGTTCGTCTAAGAGACGAGTGACTTCCCTAGTGAATGCCACAACGTCCTTAGTTGCAGAGTTACTGAATTCTGCTGATGTATAGAAGTCGTTATTGGATATCAGTCGTCTTAACCAATGAAGGACCGGACACTCAGAGAGACTATGTTCGAAAATGCTCACCGTCTTCTTGACAGAATAGACATTCAGTCTCTGGGCACAAGGTTATTTTGTTAAGATGATATCTATCTATCTTAGTATTCTCCTTACTTAAAAGTAGAATTTCCTTGTAGGAGTAGGGCTTGATTAATCTTTTGGATTGTCTTAAACTCGGGACACTTTTCTCGTGGTTCACACGAAGTTGTTGTTCCCAATCAATAATTAGCCTTAAAGCAGCAGCCCAACTGACGCTGCAGTAGGGACCTTAGAAGGCAGATTCTGATCCAGCTCTAGCTGCAGATGCGTTGCCTTCAATACCTTGGTGACCAGGTACATTCAATCGTATTACTCACGGCAAATATAGCAGTACCATCCGCAAAAATGACTAACTTTGCTTTGGAAGTACTTAAAGACATCAGTCATGAGTGTGGGCTACTTTGTTGCATAATATAAAAGCTATTTTACCAATCTGAATAGCAATCTAAATTTGAAAATAAGTCCTGCCCAACGTGAACAACAAAGGGAACCTCGAATTATGTGTAACCTAATGTTAGGTTTGAAACGTCCATTTGGAAATAATGCGCTACTTTCGGACACGCAAATCGAATAAGAACTAATAATTGCCACATCAGTTGAGTTGTGTTGCAACATTGATAGGTAGTTTCAACTGCAAAAGCAATGATATCTGTTCTTATTCTCATTACCGCGGTTAATCTGCTTCAAATTGCCAGCGCTGAGTACAATGGCGATGTTCTTGTGACAATTAAGGACATCAACATACGGTTCTGCACAGAAACGAACATTTTCTTTGATTTTGAAAATAAAGCCGATCTGGGAAAATATATTCCTCAACTGGCTACACCCAACGTCATTATAACAAGTCCAGTTAAGTTCAAATACATCGATAAATGGGAAATACATCGTCGTTCACGTCAGTTCAAACTATACTGAAATGACCATGAAATCACTTAGTCGCGTCCTTCATAAGATGCGTCAGGTGAACGTGCTTTTTGTCCTGCTAAGTTCCACAGACCCTCACCCGACCTTCGAAAGTGCTTGGGAAAATGGATTCAAAAATTCTCTTGTCCTGCTTTGGGCCAAAGGACGAAGTCAGCTCTTTAAATTTCAACCATTTCCAAAGTTGACGGTAATGGAAATTAATAACATCGCCGCAAGTAATCTACAAAAGGATCTAATAAACTTCTATGGCCAACCAATACGGACGCCTCTTGCTAACAATCCCCCTTATATTTTTCGATACACCAATAGTCGTGGTAATACCATCATAACCGGATTGTACTTTAAAATTTTCCAGCTTTTCATCCATCATTACAATGCGACTATAGAAGAGGTCGTACTACCGGGATTGTACCCGTCTGAATTCAGTTTTACGGATCATTTGACTGCTATTACGGACGGTCAGGCGGACATGGCAGCATACCCGTTATATAGATTTAATGATGATTTTCTTTATTCAAAAACGTTTTTCTTGAATAGCTATCATTTGGTTGTTCCATTCGCGAAGCCTGTTGATGAGTTCCTCTACATAGTGCTGCCATTTAATATATATCTATGGGCCGTAGTAGCGTTGACAATTTTAGTGCTTGCAATTGGAATATACTTTGCATGCGGAAGGGCAACCGTACAATGGGACTTAAGTCGTGCTGTTTTGCAGGCATTGAGTGGAATTTTAAACATTGCATATCCTTTTGGGCTGCACAAATCGAAAGCATTGGCTTTGATGTTTGTTCTGCTTTCACTGGCTGGAAATTTGTTGTCAAACACATATCTAGCCCAGCATTCGACATTTCTAACAACGTTGGTCTATGAAAAACAGATAAACACCATTGAAGAAGCCTTGGCGTCAGGGCTTCCCATCATAGCGGCAAAGGATATCCCTTTGATGTGTAGTTTATTGGGCTGTTCCAAGGAGTTTTCGGCAAATATTCGTGTTGTTGCTGACACAGTGAATCTACAACATCGTCGGGAGTTAAACACGTCCGTGATTCATGTTTTGCTAGATAAAAAGTTCAATTATTATTCCTACCAGCAGAGGTATCTGCGAAAGCCTTTGGTGAAGATAATCGATAAACCTATCATGTACTCCGCTGCAGCGCATATGTTCTCCTTCACGTTGTCTTATGAAAGCTTGTACACGAACTACCTTCAAAGGGTCGTTGAAGGTGGTCTCATAACAAAGTTCTATGGCGAAATAATTGACGAGAGTTTAATAATCGGTATGATTAGTTCAATTAAGGATAACTCGCTAGAGATTCAGCCGCTTGGAGTAAAACGATTTTATTTGGCCTGGCTAATACTGTTCGGTGGCTTTGGGTTGGTATCTGTGTGCTTTCTTCTTGAAGTCGTTTATTTTAGAAGAAATAAATAAATAAATTTTGTTTTTATTTAGTTTTTTTGTCTTAATTTCTCTACGATTATTGCAATATTGGTGAAGATAATCGATAAACCTATCATGTACTGCGCTGCAGCGCATATGTTCTCCTTCACGTTGTCTTATGAAAGCTTGTACACGATCTACCTTTAAAGGGTCGTTGAAGGTGGTCTTATAACAAAGTTCTATGGCGAAATAATTGACGAGAGTTTAATAATCGGTATGATTAGTTCAATTAAGGATAACTCGCTAGAGATTCAGCCGCTTGGAGTAAAACGATTTTATTTGGCATGGCTAATACTGTTCGGTGGCTTTGGGTTGGTATCTGTGTGCTTTCTTCTTGAAGTCGTTTATTTTAGAAGAAATAAATAAATGAATTTTGTTTTTATTCAGTGTTTTTTGTCTTTATTTCTCTACGATTATTGCAATCTTTGACAGCAACTCGATTTGTAACAAGAACAATAATAATAATTTAAAGTTAACTACTACGAGGACGACGTTAGAAAAGGGCCATGGTCAGTATAGTGCGTCCGATGAAAACACTCGGAACTTAGTGCGATCACACGCAGAGATCGTACCAGCCTCAGCTGACCGTATTACTCCCAAAATATTTTCCACAAACTATTTTGACGCACAATTCCAGGTGACTGGGGCAGGCAACTCAGAATAAGCAATTTATCTACTACAATCTGTATAGGAGGTGAAGGTGTGTTCTATAAAGCTCTGAACATCTCAAAATCCAGAAATTGCCAGTGTGTTACAGATCGGATTACTGGTATCCGCGATGTTTGCCGAGATATCAAAGACCCGGGGCAAATGATTACCTCAGTAAATATAACCGCCTAATTAGTTCATCTGTATCAGATCAATTGCCATTCTGATTTGGGTTCCATGTAACAGCTACTTGCTGAAGAGCTGGCCAGCTAAGCCAACTTCAAATAGGAAAGGCTGACAAAAGACATAAATAATCGACTCTATGAAAAGAACCCGGACAAAATATCGTCAGAATCCAAGCGGTCAGACTGAAGATTCCACACAATATGCACTACCGCAGTTGTAATTTCGGAACTGAAAGCAAGAACTCTTTTATATTTCGGCACGACTTCTTTAATTCTATAGGTTGAATCTACAAACAAACCCTCTTCAACTAATTTTAACAACCAGGGCCCTATTTCACCAACAACTTTTCCCTTCGTACTTTGCAGCTCTTCATATTTCTTTACAGATTCTTCTTTTGTTGAAAATATCCTACAAACGTGGTTTTGCAAAGCCCAAAGTTTTTCGAGTTTGCAAGGAACTCTCCTTTTTCGTTTCATTAATCAAATAAACTTTGCATTTTACATTTGAAATTGTGCAAAAAATTTCTTTACAAATTAATTTAAAAAAATTTTATTATTTTTAAAGACTTTACTAATTGTGTTCAAAAAGCTTGACAAATTGCGAACGGAAATTTAATTTAAAAACAATTCTTCATTTCTGTAATGCCTGAAATTGCTTGGATGAAAATTGAAGATAAATATAATATGAGCCTAAAAAAGTAATTGTTTAACTGCTTTGTAAGAACTTTTACGGACTATGAAGCTTTATTCTGTAGAGTTGCACACCGATATTCGGAAGCTATAGTTAATGAATTTTTGGGACCTGCAAATTCTTCGAAAACAACTGCATAATATCTTAGTCAATATCTTTTTTTTTTTTAAAAATTAGTGAAAAATTAATAACTTGAATGCAAATATGATGATTAAAGATCGTGGGTAAAAGACCCGTCATTACCTTCTCGTGGTGCCTACTGGGTAGCTATGTAATAGTGAACTAACTATGAGCGTGTGCGGAGTTCGGATCATCATGGGGAGTCGGATAAATTGGACTAGCTTTTTGCTTCAACGTCCTGGTTAGCTCCGGCGCCTATGTTACTGGACAAAACATTTCTTGTTGGCCTGATCGGTGGAATTGCCCCTAGATGCCTAGAAAGAACACTCAGAAGGACGACTGCGGATGAACTTCCAAGATGGGGTCAACTTTTTACGAGGTACTTCGACTTAATCGAAGCCAAGGTCAATAAGGTTGTTTTCGGGACTATAGCAGGGTTCTGAAATAGAGACGGTGGCGGATGAGCCATTTATGGACCAACAGCAGCTCTCATATCCTCGATGCGGGGTACTGCTAGCGGAACTATCCGGCCTCTCGTCCTAGGGGTCTAATTAAGGACCTGGCACTCCAGGTTGGAGGTTGTGAGTGAAAATCAAGGCTAAATTCGCCAACATCAGCCTTATAAACGTTCATGCCCCCATAGAAGAAAAAGACGACGCCACTATAAAAGATTTCTACGAGCTCCTCGTACTAGGTGACTTTAGCGCCAGAATAGGAAAGGAAGACATCTTTGGTAGGATTGTTGGAAAACATAGCCTACAGGACAAAACGTTTGAGAACGAACTAATGCAAATCGACTTTGCGGCTGCACGTAACGTCACTACCATAAGCACACGGTTTCCCTATCTCAATATCTACAAAGGAACTTGGCGTCATCCAAACGGAAGAACGGTCTAGCATCGATCGCAATGTGGTCGACTTGATTGACGCCCCCTGCTGGCCCTCAGGGCCTTCCCGCCGAGCTATTCAAAGCAGCTGGAGAGGAGCTGATAAAGTGCATACACCAACTCATCTCAGAGATCTGGTCAGATGAAAGTATAACTGATGAATGAAACCTCAGCATTGTTTGCCCGATCCACAAGAAAGGAGACCCTCATAATTGCGCCAACTATAGATGAATTCGTTTTCTTAACATCGCGTACAAGATCTTATCTGCCGTAATATGTGAACGTCTGAAACCTTTCGTCAACAACCTGATTGGCCCTATCAGAGCGGTTTCAGGCCCGGAAAGGCGACTTTCGACCAAATCGGCAGATCCTGGAAGCCACCCAACAATTTTAGATCGATACTCACCACCTTTTAATTGATTTTAAGGCCGCGTGCGATAGCATTTATTGAGACGAACTATAAAAAGCTATGTCTGGTTTTGGCATCCCCACAGGATGACGATGGAAAACTCTCGCTGCTCAGTCAAGGTTGGTATCGACCTCACAAAGTTTTCGAAGTCAAAAAAGGATTCCGACAAGGTGATGCGCTATCATGCGACTTTTTCAACATAATACTTGAAAAAATTGTAAGAAAGTCAAAAGTTAACTGCAGTGGCACAATTTATTTCAAGTCTGCGCAATTGCTAGCATACATTCACGATATAGATATTATTGACAGAACGCAGAGAGCTGTCAGTGGTGAGTTTGCTTGAATTAAAACTGAAGCGGCAAAAATAGGATTGGCAGTGAATGAGGCAAAAACCAGTATCTGCTGTCGACAAAAAGGGACACACAACATCGACGAATCGGAAATAACGCCACAATAAATTGAAGGTTGCCTTATCTCATAGAGGATTCTAAAAGAAGATATTGATTTTTCGGAAATCGCTCGTTATAGCCTCACTCTTAAACTAACTTCTAACCTCCATAAACTGGTAAATATATATGAATCGAATATGTAGTTCCATTTAAACAACATTGAACTTGCATTGCCTGACAAGGCGAATGTTTAAAATCTATGTAGAATAAACAAGCTTTGTTATCCTGATGTTAAATGTCAGACAATAGCGGTTGAAGAATTACACAATAAGTTACCATATAAAATATTAAGAAAAAACTGCCAAGTACTCAGCTCAAATGGTGAAAACTCAAATTAGCTGAGTATGATATTTAAGCTTTGTTCAATGGGGCTGTAAAGCATGTAAATTACAGGTTTTCCTGTTTAATGAGAAAAATGTATGTCCAGCTCATGTTTGCTTTTTGTTCAATGACTATGCCTGGACTCTGCTTCGAGCAGAATTTCTGCACTTGCTTTTGAGGTAGAACAGATTTGTGAGAAACGTCAAAATCAGTTGTGGTTGCAAATGAATTGTTTTGTCGTTGAAGTGAAAAGTTGTTTGTTGCTTAATTAAATAGAAGAAATCGAACAATCTTCTGATAAAGGGCAATCGGTTGTTGTAAGAGTAAGTATACTAAAGTTGTAAATTCAAATAACAATCGAATATGAAGTTTTTTGTCTGTATTTTTCTGTTCAACCTTTGATCTGACATTTTTAGCAAATTTGTGCTGCTCTGCCTTGCTTTTTTTCTCATTGAACAAAGCTATAGTTTGCAATTGACGAATGAAGGCTTACCCCTGGCGGTCAAATTTCGTACCGGTAGGTTGCTATAGATTTTGACAATTCGTTGATTTTTGTATTGAAATATCAGGTGCAGCGGCAAATTGTTTCTTATAAAGGGTGATTTTTTAGCTGGTTTGGTTTTGGCAACACTGGTTTTGACAGCTGACGTGTGTTTAGTACCTTGTGTCACTGTCAAACAGCTTCAGTTTGGTTTGCAATTTAACCATGGATCGTCTTACAAATGAACAACGCTTGCAAATTATTGAATTTTACTATCAAAATTCGTGCTCGGTTCGAAATGTTCATCGCGCGCTGCTTCCATTTTATGATCGGCATTCTCGACCTTCTGAGCAGTCTATTCGGAAGATTGTGACCAAATTTCGCACCAAATTTACTTTGTTGGACATTAAACCAGCAACACGTTTACGTACTGTGCGTATTGAAGAAAATATTGCGGCCGTATCAGCTAGTGTGACAGAAGACCGCGAAATGTCGATTCGGCGCCGTTCCCAGCAGTTAGGCCTTTGTTACAGCACTACGTGGAAAATTTTGCGGAAGGATTTGGGCGTAAAGCCTTTTAAGATACAGCTGGTGCAAGAACTAAAGCCAGCCGACCTACATCAACGCCGAATTTTTGGTGAATGGGCTCTTGGAAAGCTGGCCGAGGATCCGCTTTTTTATCGAAAAATTGTGTTCAGCGATGAGGCTCATTTTTGGTTGAATGGGTACGTAAATAAGCAAAATTGCCGCATTTGGAGTGAAGATCAGCCAGAAGCATTGCAACAGCTACCAATGCATCCCGAAAAAGCCACTGTTTGGTGCGGTTTATGGGCCGGCGGCATTATTGGGCCATATTTCTTCAAAGATGATGCGAATCGCAGCGTTACTATCAATGGTGAACGCTACCGAGCGATGATAACAAACTTTTTTTTGCCCGAAATGGAAGTTCTTGACTTGCATGATATGTGGTTTCAACAAGACGGTGCCACATGCCACACAGCACGCGAAACAATGGCGCAATTGCGAGGCGAGTTTGGTGAACAGTTAATTTCACGTTTCGGGCCGGTCAATTGGCCGCCTAGATCGTGCGATTTGACACCATTAGATTATTTTTTGTGGGGGTATGCCAAGGCTAATGTGTATAGGGACAAGCCCGCTTCGATTGACGCACTGGAAGCCAACATCCATGCATTCATTCGTGAGATACCGGCCGATATGTGTGAAAGAGTATGCCAAAATTGGACTCAGCGGATGGGCTACCTGAGACGCAGCCGCGGTCAACATTTGCATGAAATTATCTTTAAACATTAAATTGCAAGGTTCAAACTATCGATTCAAATAAATATTTCATTCATTTTTTCGAATTTTTTGTGTTTTTTTTTTAAAAAAGTTCTAAACCTCTTAAAAAATCACCCTTTATTTGATAATTAAAGAAGTTAGTACAGTATTAAATAAGCTAATGCAAAAAGTGTAATTACGAGTGTAATACTAAGTTTTTATTTTTAATAGAAATTGCAATCTTTCTGTTTTCTGAATCATACATCCTCTATAATGAAATTTTAAACATAATATTTTAAAAGTCACCAACGTTTTGTAATAAAAGTAGCAAACTGATATGACAAACATTTGATTACGCATTTCACACTTTGTTTTACTGATTTGTATGTGTGGTGTACCAGTTCAATTTATTGAAACTACTTATATATTTAACAATATGTATTTTGAAATGTGAATTGAACTATTTTTCAATAAGTTAGTTCACTTTTCAAACAAAAAATACTATATTTACTTTCATGAAAAACTGGTGTTTCTTTATGGAAATCCCAAGCAAATTAAAAGACTGTCAAACTTGTATTGGTCGCTACATATTAATTTCTTGACAACCAGGTATCGCAGGAAAACTTTTCCATTCGTGAATAACCACACAAAAACACAAACTCAACACACAAACTTAGCAATGTTTTGAATCAATCGCAAAATCTAGAAATGAAAACCATTCTCTCATAACTTTATGGAAAAAAATTATGGTCCAATACTGGTTGGATGTTGTACCAACTAATACCAAAGAAATATTCTATGGCTATGTTTCTTAACTGAACTGCTAGATGGCACTAGAAGTTTAAAACCGGATTCAAATGTTTGTGATAGTTTAACCGAAAAGAAACTAGATATTTATTTGAACGATGTTTTCTAATCGCTTTTAGAGTTTATTACTTTTTTTAAATAATTCAAACTGTGTCATAATAGAAGAGAGCATAACACTCTTCAGATTAAAAAAATTAAAAAATTTGCAGAAAAAAACGTGCAGCCTGATTGCATGTATTGCATCGGCCAGCTTGTTGTGAAGTTTTCTTTACCTGATTGCCTCTTTTCCTAAAATCATGTTCCATTGACAACACAATACAAATTATATGTATATTCAATTGAATGCATTACTCATACTCTAGTGGAAGTTTGGTATTTTAAATTAAATTAAATGTACCCAATGTCTATTCTATTCCACTAATGTCTATTTGAATCCATTACTAAATACCTACCCTGAATCTCTCAGAATCTGTCGATTTTGGTTTTGGTTAAACACTACACTAGCGAAAAATATTAAAGATTAAAAAAAAAATCCAAATTTTTTGGTGATTTTCGCCAGCCAGCATCTAGTTTGTGGAAATGAACTGAAGTTTTTGAGTAATTTTGAGGAAACCACAAAAAAAATTCTAATTTCTATGGTCTTTTACTTACTTTTGTGTCCTGATTTAATCAACATATAGGCCAGGCAACTTTTTCATGAAGCTTCAGTTTGATTTTTTAAAATATCGGCATTTCTCGTCGATTTATCGGTCTTTGAATGGAAAGGGATAATTTTGTTTGTGATTACTGATAATCGACATCTCAGCAGTCAATGATCGCACAGAAAGTTTAAGGTGGTTTTGTATAAATTCTCTACAAGGATAACCATTGATTTTCTTAACTTTCTCGTATACATAAGTATACTAAAGAGAAAGTTGTAGCGATCGTGCGGAAATTTCAAACTCAAACTGAGTATGAGGGATGGTATTACGACTATAGAGAATTCCAAGAAAGTGGGTCCGCCAATGCCGTCCGTCTGTCCGTCTGTTTTTGGAGTTACATCTCGGGGCATCTTTATACCCTATCCTAAGGGTATATTAATTTTGACACATAGTTTGTAACACCCCTTTATATTCGTCGTAGACCCATAAAAGTATATATATTTATGATCAGGACCAAATCCTAAGACTATTTAGCAATGTCCGTCCGTCCGTCCGTCCGTCCGTCCGTCCGTACGCAATTTTTAGGCCTTTAAATTCAAGCTAGAAAGCTGAAATTTGGACCACATACTCCCTAGGGCTCCGAAATGGTTAAGTGTAAAATTTTTTGGAATACGCCCACTGCCACGCCCACAATTTAGAAAAAACCGATTTAAAGCTACAGATGGACAGATAGAGGGTTATAACCTATACAAGATATGTAGGCACTGCCCTCCTTTATAAGTTTGTCATATAAAGTTTTTTGCCACGCCTACTTTTTGTGGGCGTTTTTCACTAAAATGCTGTTTTCTTCGATAATTTTCATAGAAACCGAAAAAAAATGTTTAACAAGATATTTAGCCAATATTTTTTCCAATATATCGCCCATACAAAGTTTTTGGCCACGCCCACTTTTGGGGGCGTTTTTTCAAAAAATGTTTTTTTTTCTAAATTTTATAGAATGAAATAAAATGCTATCCATCATCTTCTTAAGGTTTTTTTGGGGCATATAGGGATAGGGATAGGGTATCATACTGTTCGCTCCAAGCGGACTGTAGCCTTTCCTTATGTTTTTATTTCTTGCTTTATCTTTTGAAATAACAGTGCCTGCCATACAATTTTTTTTGTAAAAATCTCTTATCACTATTTTTCTAGAAAGTGGTTCCAAGCATTTCATTCTTCTTAAGTACTAAGAATATTTGAAACTTCAAAAAAATTTAAGGTTTCTTTTATAGTATATAAGTCGAACAAATTTGCATACTTCCGTTTTTGAAATAACTTTTTTTTATATAACGATTTTCTTAAATTTAAATTAAATTCGTTTTCTCAAAAATCGCTCTAACGAATTTGATAATTTTTTGTATTTCGAATAATTATGTTAAAAGTGTCCAATGAGCGGAATTACATCAAAGGCGTATGTGCAGTTTTTGAGCAAATCTAATTTTTCAAAACCTAAAAAGTGATTTAAATAAATTTGTCATCATTTATTTTGCAAATCATTTTGCGATTCAAAAACGCATCTCCTGCACCGAGATAGTTTCGTATGACGCAGTCATGCACTTTATTTTATTTTTTTTTATTTGGAAAATCGTTCGATTAAAAATATTGAGTTCAATATAACAGAAAGATTCAATTTATTCAAGCCAGTGTTTTTTATTTTGTTTTACTCGATTGAATTTTCTAGTTTAAATTTGAATTTGAAATTGAATTCGAATTTTTAAATTTTTTTTTTAAGTTTTAACTCTGGCAGAAATGCTATCTTGGTCACCATAATTCAGCAATTACTATTTATACCCTTACACAAGGGTCCGCCCTTTCGTGAGTTGATAAGACGCCTCCTTATTTTAAGCTAGGAAGTTGTAATTTGTAATATTCTCCAAAACTCTCTCAACGCAGCCAGATATGACGAAGAGTTAAACACGAAATACCAGAAGGCCCTCTATGCCAACGATTCAAAAGCTTTAGCTTTTCATGGATTGTTGTCGTTCGAAAGATTCGATATATTAAATGTCACCTTACAGCTAAACTGTCGTGAACATCCATGTTGTCTGTCCTTTTGGGTCAAGGGGTATAAACCTATTTATATTGTCAAACTCAAGTAGCAGCGGCTTTCTGAGGAAAAGTGAAGAAAGTTGAAGAAGAGATGAATAAATGAACACATTTTAATAGTGTCAACATTTTATTTGTTATTTTTGGCTATAAACTTCGGTAAGGTTAAAGTAGAGAATAGGTTCAAGTTTTCTCGCTATTACCTTTATTTATGTCTTGCTTTAATAATTGTGTAGCTTACCGAAGATTAAATAGAAGTTGGTCGGGTATGACCAAAGGCAGCATAATGTCGCAGTCGCAACTAACAAATGAAATAAATATGTATCGGAGATTCCCATTGAATTGCTCCTTCGGGTATTATTATTATAGGATACTGTTTTACACAGATCCCTAATTCAGTTTTAGTTGCTTCCTAAAGTAAGCAAATTTATGTACTTTTGTTTCAAACATCTTACGCTACATATTTTTTTATCGACAGTAGATGCGAAGTCCTTTCAATGGAGATGATAATCTTCTGACAAAAGGGCACAACTAAGTAAACCTCATCAATTCTATTGACATCATTGTTTGCCCCCAAACAAATTCGCAATAATCACTCAAACTTGCATATATATTTCACTCTGTGACCTCGAACATAAAACATTCAATGAAGAGCAAAATGTATCCACAGATCTATCCAAATCCAAAGCTTTCCATCATGTACTGCCATTGAATCAGCGTGACGTGTTCTTGTCTACACAGCCTAAGCCAAAACACCTATTTGTCTTAGACATCATTTAGCTCGCATATACGTATGTAGAATCCAAATCCAAAAGCCTTTTCCTCTATTCTTCTATATTCCGGAGCTGAGAATAAACGGCTTTGACCTCTTTTCATCGTTATTCTACTTTCAGGGCTCCTTGCAATTATTCCCCCATCACCCCGCTAAGTGTTTATCCTTACAACAAATTGCTCACATTGAGAATGCCGACGAATTTATGAGTATTGTGCTTTCCTATCTAGCAACAGCCTCTTTATTATACATATATATTGAACCAAGGGGATGCTTTTATAACTTTACAGGCACACAAGTCGAAATAAATTGTCAGCCGTGTTATCCGGGAGAAGAGAGAAAGGATCTTCAATTCCCCTCTTCAACCTGGAAAATGGATTAATTGCACTTCAGGTGATGAATAGCTACAGCAACAGCATAAGGCAAAAGGAAACCCCATTATCCTGTTTCAGCGAATCGTTTGAGTATTGTCCTCGTGCCGCGTATGCAACGGAACAATTGCGACAGAGGCAAAAATTCCAAAATGCAATTTATTCGAACCATTTTGCATGGCGGCGCATCCGCCCAAATTGAGAATTTCACTGAAAATGTATTAATTACTCCGCGGAGCGTCGACAATGAATGGTATACCTGACTCGGCGCGTTGCAGTGATAAACACTTTGAACAACCGTTTAATGAAATTCTTCAGCGTATTTTATGGATGCGTGCCCTCGCAATGAAGGTGCAATGCAATTGCAATTGCAATAAATAATGACTTTGTTTAAATTTGCCAAAGGGGACGCTAAAACAATCTGTTGCAACTCGACGACGTGTGCTCTATTTATATGTAGTTGCAGGTTCCTGTGACTTTATGGTGTATACTTTTCCACATAGCTCCTGAATGGGAGTGCAGCATTCGTTTCGAGGTCAAATACGTGCAAATGCAAATATTTTTGCTTTAATTTTTTTTTTTTTTTTTTGTAAAGTCCTTTCTCTATTTAGCGAACATCGCACAGAAGGAATGATAAATCGACGATGGAATTAAGGTCAGTCTAAGGACATCCTGCAAGAGTAAGTAATTAGCAAGTCAATTCAATTCCGGGTATAACGAGGGAAAATTCACGAAAAGGACTTGAATGAATGCAAGTGCTGGAGGTGCAGCAAAATAGGAGGAGGAGGATAGAGAGTGCACTCAATTTTGAAGAGATATAAAGTTTTTGTGGAACTCTTAATGGGCAACTTCCTGCCTCAGTCTTAATTGGTGGGGCTTAAGTCATTGCTCGAGGGGTTGATAGCTAATGGACGTAATTTGAGATCTTTCATCTAAATTGACCTACAATGCAATTAAAATCAGGATGTGAGTTTTTCGTAAGAACTATTTTAATTAATGGGAATTGCGCATTGAAATATTAAACATTGAAATATGGAGACTAAGATATTGTTCGGGCTTAACGTAGTAAAATGCGTAAGCAGTTGGTATGGAACCTTCTGATATCTCCGAACGATTCGTAAGTGCAACTGAAGCCTTTTTTTGAGGTTTGGTGTTTAAATTGGCAACACTGTTTCTAGTGAGAATAATTTGACAGCTAATTTGGCATAAAAGAAATTAAAAAAACGAAAACATATTTGGCGGGTTAGTTTGTAAGCACAGCATCATCGAAACGATAACAGGGTATGATCCACAAATGGTCGATTTGATCGACTGCAAAGCACGCATCTTACATCTTTATAGTGTCTTCTCTTCGAGGGGCACACGGCGATCTGCCCACTTTCTTGTTGCGGCTAGACTTAGAGCTCGAACGTTCAAGAAGCTGCGAAATGCCCAGAAAAATAAACTTTATGTCGGACGCCTTAGCAAACGAATGACGCCAGACCCTATGAAGAGTGCCTGAATGATAAACTTTCTACTGTGCATTCACTTCAAACACGACTTCATCAAAGAGGTAGCCAAAACCACCATGTTACTAGTCAATGGTATGAAGAGGTCGAATCTTCCCGCGATCAAAGCAGCTTCCGGAGGCATTTAGCAAGGCATTCGATAAACTCCGCCTTGTTACGCCAGTAGCATGCCGGTCCCAAGCCCGGATAAAGGAGGAGGTGTTGGAGGCAACGGTTTTTAACCTATCCTCTGTAAAATAATCTGTTAGTGTACTCTAACCTACAGGAGCAGTAGTTAAAACTCAAAATATTAATGAATGAACAACCTAAAGGATGTTAATACTCCAGGTGGTACTGGCAATAGCCAAAATCCATCCGTGGTCTTCTTGACTGCGGCTGAGGCTCGGATTCTGGAGGCCCCAACATTCATTGAACACACAAGCGACTCTTGTGGCTCTATGTCCGACTCTATGGGCAAACTGAGCATGAGTAAGGATGCTACCCACTGCACCGCCGCTGACAGCTTGCTCCGTGATATCTCAACGGTTGAACGGGCTCCTGAAGTGGCTGGCTTTGAGGTGCACCTCACTAAGGGTCAGCGAAAGAGGAAAAGGAAGCAGCTGAGCGATCTGCGGCGCAAAGAAGCTCCACAGGCTGAAGGCGAAAGCACTCCGGTCGGCTCTTCGGTTGCGTCTATGAAACGGGATAGGTCGGTGGAAGTCTCACAAACGGAAGCTGACTTGACCCCTTCATCAGGCAATGCCTCCTCTTCTGCTGAACCGAAAAACAAGAAGAAGCGACCCAAGCTCGTTAAGAGATACAATCCTCCTCAAGCTCCTGTGTCTGCCCACGCCCTGTCTCCGAATGAAGTCGGTGCTTCTACCAGAAAAGGTAGTAGTTTTGATGGACGGAAATTGGTTGTGGACTCACCCTTGAGTATGAGTAGAGGAAGTGCACCTATTGTTGGTGCTGCCCGTGCACTGGTAATGGATGATGCTGGTGTTGTGACCAATACTGGGTGCAGCACTAGTGGACAGAACTTTGTCGACGCGGACGGCTCTGATGGTAGGTGTGCGTCTAAAAAACCATGTGCTAAACGCAAGATCCCTACAAGAATGCTGCTGTCTCCTCTTTAGCAGTTCGCATTGGGAAAGCGGGCAACGATAACAGTATGAGTGTTGCAGAGTCCGAACACTGCAAAACTCATCTTTTGGAGCTGGCTGCTGCAACAAATGCTTGCATTCAGGTGGAGGGCTGTGTGTTAAAGGACGGAACCCTCATGGTGAAGACCTCATCACAGAAAACCTCTGAATGGATTAGCAGTATGGTGCCGAAAATCCCTTCACTTAGGACTTCATCTTTTGAGGTCTACAAACCACCCAAGCTTACGCGGGCTGTCTGCTGGATCCCTGGGAAACTAGAGAAATCGGCGGATGTGCTAAAGCGTTTGCAAACCCAGAATCCTGGTCTCGACACAAAAGCCTGGATTGTCCGTTCACACAAGAAGAGTAAAAACCGCCACAATGAAGGTGGTAGTTCTCTTGTTGTGAGTATAGACGTGGCTGCTGCCGAGATCATCAAATCTAGGTACAACATGCGTACCTATCTGCATCTTGGCAGGATCCATTTCCATTTCAATGTCAAACAATGCTAATAGTGGACGTTACCCAGAGTATTCATCCATCTTGTTTACTCAAATTAACCTACAGCACTGCAAGGCTGCTACCGCCCTTTTAAGTAGCAGGCTTGTGGCTTGTAGAACAAAATCACACATAATATCCATCCAGGAACCATGGGTGTGGAAAAGTCGCATCTGTGGTCTTGGTTGCTTGAGTGATTTATACCACGTTCTTTATGATGAGCAATCCGAAAGACCTAGGACTTGTCTTATTGTATCGAAATCTTTTACAGCTACTATGATCAAAAGCTTTTGTAGTCAAGATTTGGTAGCTGTTTCTATAACTTACCATGCAAATGATAACTGGGAAACCTTTGTCGCTGCATCGGCTTATTTCCCCTATGACTCTCTAACCCCTCCTCCACCAAAGGCTGTTGTAGAGCTCGTAGAGTTTTGTGAATCCAAAAGGTTAGGTCTTGTCTTGTGCTGTGATGCTAATGCTCAGAACACTGTTTGGGGCAGCAGCAAATGCAACATAAGGGGAGATCGACTCTTGGACTTCATTTTATCGTCTGATATTACCATCAACAATGTAGGTCATCAACCTACCTTTGTTACAGCCAGAAGACAGCAAGTAATTTAGAGAGGAGCTTGCCAACTCTGTCAAAGTTCCACTCAAACTTAGATCAAGACAGCGAGTGGAGAGGTCTGCTCAGGATCTGAACAACGTCCTCACCCGCTGCTTTGAACTTGCGTGCCCTGTTTTTAAACCCCACGCAGAAAATCGGTACCCTGGTGGAACTCCGAACTGCAGTGTCTTCGTAAAGAAACTAGGAAGCTGCTAAATCGGTCTTTAAAAACCAACTTAGTGGAAGACTGGAATCTTTATCGATCGAAGCAAAAAGTTTTTAAGAGACTTATTCGCAAGTCGAAAAATGACTCATATAAAAAGTTTTGTGAAGAGGTCGAATCTCTAAGTGCAACTAGTAGGCTTGTTAAAGTCCTCCAAAGGAACAGACCGAGTAAACTGGATGCAATCCTTAAACCTGATGCCACGTACACTGAGACAAACGCGGAGACTTTCAGTCTTCTACTTGAGACTCACTTTCCGGGAAATCAGGTTACTACGTGTTCTTCAGCCCTTCAAACGACTATGGCTACATTTGAACCGACTTATACCACGCGGCACAGCTGGTATTTTGCATCGGGAGTGGTGACTGATGATGCTATCAAATATGCCATTGCATCTTTTGAGAGTTTCAAGTCACCTGGTCCGGATGGAATTTATCCAGTTTTGCTGAAACAAGGTTTAAGTCACGTTTTGCCAATGTTGAAACAAACTTTCACCGCGAGCTTGGCCTTGGCCTATATACCTTCCCCATGGCGAATGGTTAAAGTGGTTTTCATACCAAAAATTGGTAAGTCTGACTACACTCTAGCCAAAAGCTTTAGACCCATAAGTCTGTCTTCCTTCTTACTGAAAAAATTGGAAAGACTGGTTGAGCTGCATGTGCGCAAAGTTGCTCTTCGATCACACCCTCTCTCTGAGATGCAACATGCCTATCAGCGCGGAAAATCCTGCGAGACTGCGCTTCAAAACCTTGTTGGTAGGGTTGATAGTGCCCTTGACCGGAAGGAGTACGCGTTGGGCATTTTCGTCGATATTGAGGGTCCTTTTGATAATGCGACCTTTGACAGTATGTGTAACTCAGCCAGACAGCATGGTGTAGATGAAACTTTGGTGTTGTGGATTAAAGCAATGCTAATGTACAGGACGTTGGTAGCGGATGCAGATTGTGGCAAGTGCATCATAACAGGGGTAAATAGGGGCTGCCCTCAAGGTGGTGTTCTGTCTCCCCTCCTATGGTGTATGGTGCTAGACTCTCTGCTTACGGCTCTCAACTTTCCTGAAAACTACACTCAAGCTTATGCGGATGATGTCGCCGTTCTTTCTGTCGGTTCAAATCTAGGGGCTGTCTGCTCTCAAGCGCAGAGATCCCTGGATTTGATCGATGTCTGGTGCACTAGTAATGGGCTTTCAGTGAATCCTCTTAAAACCACGGTTGTTCTCTTTACGAGAAGGAGAATCATCACTGGCCTGTCCCATCTCGTGCTTAAAGGTGTCACCATCCCTATATCCGATGAAGTCAAATATCTGGGTGTAATCCTTGATAAAAAACTTCTGTGGTCCAAACATGTCGAATCGAAAACCGATAAAGCGCTGTCGACCTTCTGGCAGTGCAAAGGCGCTTTTGGTAAGACATGGGGCTTGTCTCCAAAACGGGTCCTTTGGATCTATACGGCCATGATTAGACCGCTACTCCCATACGCATCAGTTGTTTGGTGGAACAGGCTTTCGTGGAAACGTGTTACTGCTTCTCTTGCCAAACTCCAAAGAACGGCTTGTCTCGGCTGCACAGGGGCCTTCCCTAGCACCCCGGGCTCTGCTCTAGATGCTTTGATGAATCTTCCTCCCCTTGACTTATATATCATGGGATGTACGCTTAAAACCATCTTTCGCTTAAAGAGAGGTGGTTTTTGGTACCATGCGCAATGGAATTTTGAAGAACTTGCTCGAGAATTATCCTTTGACCCCTGTCTTATGGATATGCCGTCTGATGCACTGACACCAGAAATCCTTCTGCGAAAAAACTACCACGTCAACTTTCCACAGGTAACGGAATGGCTTCGGTCAGAATCTGAACTATGGTATGAATGCCATCGTATTTTCACGGATGGCTCCAAAACCGGGCAGGGGTCTGGTGCTGGTGTCTTTGTGGAATGCGATGATAAAAGACTTCACTACCCCTTGGGTAAACATGCATCTGTTTTCCAAGCGGAGATTTTTGCCATCCTAATGAAAATGCGCTATATTGTGAACAACAGGTGGAGGGCTAGAGGCGTTTACATTTGCAGTGATAGCCAAGCTGCATTAAAAGTGCTTCTAAACCCTCTTACCTCGTCCAAGTTAGCGCTAGAACTCAAGCTTTCAAAGGCATTCCATAATTTTTTGCACAAAATAATCCCTTCAAAATTCTTCTAGGTTTCCTAAAATCCTACTTGGATGGGCGTCTTTATAATATTGTTTTTAGTTCTTCAATTTCGGAAGTAGGTTAAAGCTACTTCAGGAGCTCCCCAAGGCAGCCATCTGCTCCCTCTGATTTTATTTCATCAATAATTATCAATGATCTGTTTACGCGGCCGACGTGAAATTTTTTAAGCATATATCAATTCCTGCTGACTCGCAGACTCTCCAAAATTATCTGAATAGTTTTGTGATATGGTGCCAATATAACCTTCTCGAGCTCAATGTTGATAAGGGTGAAGCGATTACTTTCCCTCACCCCGTTCCCGATCCATCGTCACTTGGTTTGGCGCTTGGATTTGTAAGACGTTGGTCAAAGTAATTCTCCAATCACTGCGTCATTAAACCCGCCCCTCACACCACATCAAGCATTGCCGCGGTATTGAGACTGTTCATGCTTCAAAAGGGCCGTAAATGTATTTGAGGAGTATTAAAGCTTTTAAAAGGGTGTAAAGAATGGCCAGCCGTACTTCAGAATCAGCCTTAGCACTAATCAGCCCAACCTCAAGTCAGTAAGACTCTTTCGTATGAACTTTCACCACGCCAACTATGGCATCATTTAAAGAATGCTGCGCTAAACCAGAGATTTCCAGAGCAGACTTTATTTTCACCATAGCAGACAGGCAATTACAGACATCCTGTATAATTTTCCTTCTATCGTTTTCCCCGTAATTTTAAGTTTTTCGCTAACGGCTTTTTTCTTTTGCAAGCTTGGTATATTGTGCAAGCTGTTGGCAAATATTTACTTATAACTTTTGCTAAT
Source organism: Ferdinandea cuprea (assembly GCA_963576555.1). Taxonomy (NCBI): domain Eukaryota; kingdom Metazoa; phylum Arthropoda; class Insecta; order Diptera; family Syrphidae; genus Ferdinandea; species Ferdinandea cuprea. The sequence goes on along the minus strand of OY754960.1, from coordinate 80,319,289 downwards.
GATCATTTTATAGTTGATCTTCGTTGATTGAAAAAATTGAGTTTATACATAGTTTAAAAAAATATATGTATTAAAATTTAAGTGCATAAAATAAAGAGTTTGAAGCATCTAAGCAGAGGTATGAAAATAATGAACAAAATAAATAAATAAAAAAAAACTTTTGGTTTGTGGTCAGTAACTTTTTAAACTGGATGTTGCCTATAGGTAACATTGGTCAAAAATTTGTATAAATCATAAAATGGTTTTTTATACATTAGAGCTACAAGTAATTCCAAGAAATTGCGTATTCGATTGGGATGATTCTACGGATGATTCCAGATATTGTGGAATGCTATAACTAGTATTTGCCGACAATCTATTGGAGTTATGCAGAATAAATCACCGTTTAAAGAAGTGGCATATGCTAATCGTTTACTGGTGCATTAACTCATTAGTAGTCAACAGATGGATGTTGTACCGCAAGGATATACAAAACTCATGAGGGGACAACAAGTATACTTATGTCACTACTAAACATTGAGTTGATATTGCTTACGGGCTACTCAACGCAAAACAAAAAAATAAAAAAATAAAAAACAATTCCAACGCAAAAGAGGTCGGCCATCATAGCTTCTCTAATAAACAGTGCAGTCAGATTCACCATCACCAGCTTCATTAGCTTCAGCACCTTCATCACAATCTTCGTCAAGCTCTTATAAAATTCGAAAATCTACGAATCTTGCGAAAATCTGTAAGAAATCTGTAAGAGCCATACGATGTGACCAAATCGGTCACTGGATTGAATGACAGATGTCAACTGGGTATCCCCGCTCAAGGTCCTCCAAACGTAGAGTTTATTTGTGTTCAAACCCACAAAATAATTGGAATTGGTGCTTAAATTGCAATAAAAATTAATAAAAATATAAAAAAAAACCAAAATTTAAATATGTGTGAGTTTTAAAATTTGCCCACTATGCCTATAGGCAACGTTTCAAGTCATATCTAGGGGTATATAAATAAATAAATTTTAACTAGGCCCGAATTTATTCGCGCATGATAGGGTTAATACTAAGCATAATTTGACTATGACTTTCAGGCACAATCTTGAAGATTACGCAGCAGAATAGAGAGTTCATGCATGGTTGCAGATATGGTCTTTATTCAGTTACATCATTTAGAGATCTTTTAAATCTACGATTTGACTACCGAAAGTTAACATTAGGATCAAAAGATAAAAATAAAACAACTAGGATAATACATACATAAGATAAGCTGGATTAAAAAATATAGTAACAATTTTTTTTTTAATAAAAATCTGTTTAAATGAAAATCGAAATCAATATAATTAGAAATAACATTAGTTTCTCTGACACAACAAGTTATTGTTCATTCGTTCTCTCGAAATAAAGAACGTACTCGTATTTGTCGCGATGGAGCATACAAATCAGTTAAGGACAAAAGAGAAGGACACTTTATATGATGAGTCAAGATATCACTTATGAACATAACCGAGAACATTTTTCGTCTATTTTCCAGCGATTGAGTTCCAAGTAGTTGACATCTCGTTGAATATGTTGGAGTTTCAATGCTCCAAGCCAATTTCGGTATGCATACCTTGTAAACTTACGCTGAGTCATTTGAATTCTATTTGAATGAATGTTATAAAATGGGTTCCATATTACACAACACTATTCTAAAACAGACCTAATGTAGGAACTATACCGCAATTTAAGGGTAAATGGATCCCTAAAGTCCTTAGAATTTCTTTTAATAAAACCCAACATTGAATTAGCTTCCGATACCAAAAATTCACTGTGTTAATAAAATTGAGTTAAGGCAAATAACACCAAGATCTTTTTTTTACAAATACTCTTTCAAGCACTTGGTTGTCAATATTGTAATCGAAAAAAATTGGTGAGAAGTTGCGATAAAAAGAAAGACATTGACATTTAGCAACGTTTAACGATAACTCGTTAACAGTACACGATTCAGTTAGTTTTTTAAGGTCCTCTTGTAGAAGAATACAATCTTCAACCCATTCAATGCATCTAAAAATGTTTAAATCATCTGCAAATAAAAGTCGTTCAGAATTTAAGAAAAAAATATCAGGCATATCATTTATAAAAATAAGAAATTGAAGGGGACCAAGATGGCTTCCTTGGGGGACACCGGATGTCACCATAAGTGGACTTGATAGGACTTGGTCAGTGGATACTAGTTGTAAACGACCTTTAAGGTAGGACACCAACCATTTCAACATTTTAGAATGAAACCCAAATTTTGCAAGTTTATTTAATAAAATGGAGTGGTTAACACTATCGAAGGCTTTCGCAAAATCAGTGTAAACAACATCAATTTGTTTTCCTTCTTCGAGATTGTTAAGTACAAAATTTAAAAAGATTGCAAGGTTAGTGGTTGTTGATCTTTTGCTGACAAAGCCGTGTTGAAACGGCGAAATATGTTCTCTGTCAGCTTGCCATAAACAATTTTTTCGAATAGTCTAGGTATACTGGAAAGTTTACAGATCGTACGATAGTTAGAAATTTCCTGCTTAGGACCGGTTTTATGAATAGGAGTTAGGAATGATTTTTCCACTTCACCACTCCTAAGAGAACTATTAAAAATATAAAGAAGGGGCTCAGAAAGGGCAGCTGCACAATTTTAAAGAATAATTGGTGGAATTTCATCAGAACCAGGGTTAGTATCGCTATTCAAGTTCAACAAGCCTTCTTCGACTTCAAAAAGGTTTAATTCTAAATGACCGATATGGATATATTTAAATGATCACCATTGCATTCTGAATAATTAGAATTGAAATAGTCGGCAAATGGACGAAATATCAGAAAAACTTGAACCAAGGTAATGCATACTGCTTGGAATCCCATTGGAAAGTTTTTGCTTTTGATATACAACCAAAAACATTTACTATTATTTTTCAGGTTGGACTCAATTGACAAAATTTCTTTAGAACATCGAACTCTCGCTCTAACCGAATGTGAATATTTTTAAAATTATTATATTATAAAATTATAAGTTAGCGGAGATGCGGATTCGTTTATATGCTCTGTTTTTTTTTATTTCTAAGATTACATAGCCTCTTGTTAAACCACGGTGGCTTGGAATTATTTATTAATCTAATTTTACGTACATGCATATTAATAGCCCCTTTCAAATTATAAATAAACAGATTATAAAATTGCAGTACAGATAAAGTATCAAGATTTGAAGGCCACGGACTACCCGACATATAACTCATGACATCGGGAAATGAGGCTGTAGATACTGCAGCAAAAGAAGCGACCCGTTATCCGTATTCAAGCGAGCTCCCTAATATATCTCAACTCATCCGGAAGATTTTCAGCTCCAACAAAAATGAAGAACTCGAAAACTCCTGGCGCAGTTTACATAATTTCCTTCGACAACATCACTCAAAAAATGTTCGAATTCCATACAACAAAACTCTAACAAGAGAAACTCTATTTTCTAGTCAACACTATTTCACTAACATTGCAGAGAGATCCTCTCAGTTTGACATATATTTGCCGATTGTCCGATCTCTCTCCTAACTACAGATACTAATTCAGTAGAAGATAAGAAAACACAATTAGCCGAAGTACTTAACCCATCTGACGTTCGATCCTTTTAGCACATTAACGAACCTTGCACAATAAGTTTAAAGACATTTAAATATATATCTTAATATTAAAATTATTTTTTGGAAACCTAAACATTTCTTGTACTATTTAAGTATTATTAGATCTTTCAATAATAATAAAACGACATCTATGTTCTTGCTGCCCTGATGTCTTCCAATGTTAAATAATATTATAAATTTATTTTTGTAAGTTATTTTTGATAAATAAATAAATAACTCATAATAGGAATATTGTTACTTTTTGTTTCGATAAACACGGCAATGCGGATGTTCAAATTAAAGTCTACTGTCTAGGAAGACCTTAAATCCTTAAGGTAATGCACAAAAGATTGCCGAATTCCAGAATAAATAAAAAATATTTAGCTGCCCTTTAAAGCTGCAATGTTATGCCTTTGAGCATGCATGTTTTGACAATGAGCGTTATGTGCAACACTATCACTCTCTGGCTCTTCCCGCGCGATAATATAACAGACGTGATTGTAATTGCCTATACACAAAAAATGCACTTAATACGAAGTTTATTTAAGCTAGCAATTTGGTAGTTTTCTGTCTACATTTACAACAACTGATGGACCGCGGGGTTGCACTTTCCCACTAATACGTCCAGCCTGAACCTAATTATAATTATTAAACGAATTGGATTAGGCTATTAGCGCTGCACTGAGGTTGACATTAGTCCAACACATCATTGTCACATACGCAGTGCAAATTGCAAATTAAAACTATGTACAATAGGCACAAATTTACACAGCACATTGTTATTGGAATTTGGACAACTTAACAAAGCGGTAGTATTCTAGATATTTTTTCGCCGCAAAATGAATAAATTCACATTCTATGTTGTTAAAATAAAAGCCTTTCACCACAACGACCACGTACTTTTTATTTTAACGAACAAATTTAGTTTAAATTTTCCGATTTCCATTAAAACTTAAATAGTTGCGGTTCGATTTTATACCGAATAGCTGACATTCAATTATTTCGAATTTCTATTAACATCATGTTGGTGAGGGTGTTTCCGAAAAATTAGAATTATTCTTTTTGAACTCTTCCTGAAATCGCTTATATTTTTCAATTGTATAGAAACACTTGCCGCAAAAACTAGTTTAGATTATACTAACTAATCCACTTATTTTGTTAGTAAACGCATACTTTCTTACTATACGTTTACTAGGAGGCTTAAAATATAAAACAACAATGCTAGCCGTAGTTTCAACATTACTCTGGTGTGGGTTTCTTACCAAAGCAGCATTTAGGGAATTGAGAAAGCTATTGACCTGGCTAAATGGATCTATGTCTGGCGGAAAAAGCATGCGTGGGGAGAAAAATCGTCTTGTATTTCACCTCAAAGGCTGGTCTATGTGTCGAATCTGCCAGATTACAACATATATAAAAACAGAACCTCAAATGATTGTAGACGTCAATAAGCTAGTGGCAATAAGTACTGCTCACTGGCCGATAGGAAGGCACGCGGCAAAGCGTTTCATCCACCCCAAAAATACAACCTACAGAGATTAAGCTATGTCCGGCTTAAAATTGAACTGCTTATCGCGCACTATGTAAGTGACTTCTCAATGACGACTTCAATCATATAAAAGTCTTTTATAAAGTTAACAGTTTTCTACTTCGGCTTTAAAATCTTTAAAAAATTAGACGTAATGAAAAAGACAATCGCTAACTATGGGGTCCTTTTTACTTTGAATCATAAGACCGCTTGATGTGATAATATTTTTATTCAATTGGATGGAGTTTCTGCCGAATTAATCAATTAACAAAAATTGTTAATCAAGAGAAGCAGCGTCAAAAATAATTAACAAGCAGTTTGTAATTTTTTTTTAATATTACACATGCCGATGGCCTTCAGTTCATAAAATAACTTTCTTTTTAGTATACGAGATAGTTTAAGAAAGAGGGAGTTGAAGACTGTTTGCAGTATCAGACATAGGCAAGTCGAGCCGGTTACTTGGCTAGAGTGGATACTAAAGCTATCTGACAAGGGGGGAAGATTGTCTTTAATATTTTGAAATTGCGCGCAATTTACCAACCTGTTTTCTTGTGTGAAAAATAAAACTTTATAAGATGAACTTTCAGCCTGAGAGCATAAAATTTGGAATTGGAAATGGTAAGTAACTCCAAGGACTATTGTTTTGTCCCTCCGGACTATATTCCGTGCTTTTTCGGGCTGAAATGTTGGTGTTCATTCGTTCTACAGGACCAAAATCTTACGAAAACATAAGGAAAGACTATAGTCCGCTTGGGGCGAATAGATACCCTATCCATATCCCTATACGACGCAAAGAAAACATACGACTACTACTACTATGCATTGTATATAAATAAAGAGAAACGCAAAACTGCTTTATCAAAAATGAATAACACAAATGAAAACAATGATGAATTATTAGTCAATGTAGATTGTAGGGTAATACGAGGTTTTAACGGCGTAAATATTAATGAATTAAAAAATAATAATTGCTGTTACCTATGTTTTAATATAAGATCGTTGCGTTTACACTGGAGAAACTTTTGTTTAAATATAAGTCACTTTTTAAGTGCATTAAAAATAATTGTTCTAGTAGAAACAAACATAGAAGATGATGAAAAGGATTTTTATCAAATAGATGGTTTTGAGCCAGAATTTCATAACAGGAACAAAAAGAGAGGTGGAGGAATTTTGATGTTTATCCGGAAAAATTTAGGCCATAAACTAATACCTTCAGAAACTGTATCATATGAGAACATAAAAATTAGATTTACGGAGAGAAATATTACAACATACGTTGTTGGAGTTTATAGACCACCAGGTTTTAGTAAAAAAGCATTTATTGATGAACTTCAAAATAATTTGGGACAAATGGGAAAAAATGAAGAAATGATTGTGATGGGGGATATGAATATCAATATTCGTTATTCAAACTCAAACTATGTGAAAGATTATTTGGAAATGTTAGCATCGCTAAGACTGTTAAATGTTATTACTGAATATACAAGGGTAGATCCTAAGAAGGGGACGAAATCAGTAATTGATCACATCCTTGTAAGCGGAGTAGACAAACAAATTAGTTCCGCTGTGATCGAGAGTGGTATCACCGATCATTACCCAACTGTATACACCTCAGATGCACTGACATCATCAGATAATCACGTAGTCAGTTCACGGTATATATGTAACGCCAAAGTGAATGAGCTTATTTGTCAAGCAGACTGGGAAGACGTCGTAAAAGAGGATGATGCTGATATGCTTTATATGAACTGGTCTGCAACTTAGATGAAATCTATAAAAAATCAACTTTCACAAAAACATTACAAAACAAACGAAAAAATAGCCCCTGGGCAACCCCTTATCTTATCGCTGAATGCAAAAAAAGGGATGAACTATACAGAAGGTGGAAAAATAATAGAGGTAACAAAAGTTATGAAATGGAGTATAAAAGTTTCAGGAACAAGATCTGTTGAAACTTAAGTCTACGCAATCTGACCTTCCGATTAGATTTTCCCAACACACTCATTCCCAAATGCACGATTCAATATTTTCACCTTAAGCACATTAAGTTTCGCACATTTCATACAATAAAATAGACACCTGCCCCAAGCCCAGACATTGTATCGGATTTCGTCTGACGCTGATAAGCAAATTCCCAATTTTCCCAACTCTAAAAATGTATTCCCACGATCTAGGTGTAAGAAAAATAGTATTTAAGCTTTGGAAATTTGTAAATAAAATCACTTGTCACAAATCAGTCCAAGTCTTTGTTTATAGATCAAAACAGATCTATTCATTTTTGGTGACCCCGACGTGATCTTGCTTCCCCCCACCAGTGGTAAGGGGCAAATCATTCTATCCGAAATAAGCGTAACCAGGGCTTCAAACATTGGTTCCTTTTTTTTTGTTGTTTTCTGATCGTACTCTCAGAATAAATCAAAGCGTAACCAGGGCTACAACACTGGTATCAACACAACATATATCAACGGATAACTACAGTCATGGATGAGATTGAAGTATTCCGCATCATTGCCAGGCAGAAGGCGTTATCGGACGAGCTGCAGAAGTTGCAGATAAACACTGGAAAAGATGGTCCCGGCAGGAAAACAAGCTCATACCGGGACAAGAGATTGAGTCTCATCGAAGGCATATGGCTGGAGTTCAGCGAGAATCATGAACGAGTAAAAGATTCTGTCAAGGCTGACACACCCTATATGCAATGCAACACTTTCGCTAAGGTAAAGCAGATTTACGAAGAGATAAAGAAATATTTGCTCTCAATTCCAGACGACAAAGATGCGAATCCCACAAGTGGCAAGCAACTATTGTCTGGATCAACTGAAGAGCTATACACAGGCATCAATCCGATACCCGAGGTGGTAAAAATTGTTCGACGGCAGAAGTCGATTGCACAAATATTGCAACGGGTGTTTACCAAGCTTGACGAAAGGTCTATGGAAGCATGGACTACTACGTTCTGTCAGCTGCAGTTAAATACAATAAATAAATATTGGGGCCAAATAGAGGAAATACATCAACAAATCGCAGAACTATTAGAAGACACTCATGCAGAAGAATACCAATTGGAGGGATATCTAACGTTGGAGGATAAAGTAAACAGCAATATGATTGCGTTATCCACACGACTAGAAGAGTTAACAACTCATCGAATGACATCCCAAGCTACATCGACATCTGCAATAAGCATGCCTAGCGCCACATTGAATTTACCTAAAATCACCCTACCGAAGTTCGATGGGGACTACCTACAGTGGCGACAGTATAGTGACTTGTTCACTGAATTAGTGCATAATCAACCAATTGCTAACTGCCAGAAGTTGTTCTATCTTAAGACAACACTTACTGGGGAAGCCGAGAAATTAATTCGGCACTTCACAACCTCTGACGCCAACTATATTGCTGCGTGGAAAGTAATCACAGAGCGGTATGAAAATACACGGCTGTTAGTCACCGCTTTAATAAATAAGCTTATGGCCCAGCCCGTAATTCAGCACGAAGGAGCGAGTCAAATAAAATCATTGCACGACACGACATTGGAATGCCTATTGAGTCTGCAAAACCTCGAAATCGAGACATCAAATTGGGATCCACTTTTAATGAATATACTTCTGAGGAAGTTGGATCGAAACACACTGACCATTTGGGAACAATCCCTGAAGAAACCGAAGGCGCTACCCAGTTTCCATGAGTTCCTTTCATTTTTGGAGACTAGATTCCAATCATTGGAGGCACTGGGTACTAAAACCAACAAATTAAATGTCGATGATACCAAACGATTGGCGCGAGTAACTCTTGCAGCGAAGAAAGAGACAGGTATTAGATGTGCCATTTGCGATGAACATAATCATCCCATTTTCAAATGTCCCAAATTTCTACAACTCACGCCAGTGGAAAGACTCAAGCAAGTGAAGGTGTTGAGCAGATGCTTCAATTGCTTAAGATTCGGTCATCAAACCTCAAATTGTACTTCGGGACATTGCACTAAATGCGAGAAATTTCACCACACACTGCTCCATATCCAAACACCAGAGGTTAAAGAGAAACAAATGAACACTCAAATACCAACAATCGACAATAGAACTAGCTTGTCAACAACTAATTCAGACGATATGGTATCAAAATATGTTTTCCTGGGAACAGCTGTAATTAATGTTCTTTCACGGAATAACAGTCCTACCAAGGCAAGAGCATTGCTGGATTCGGGATCGCAAATGAGTTTCATCACCGAAAAACTAGCAAATCAACTTGGGCTAGCTTCTAAACATGAATCATTGCAAGTTTCTGGAATGGGAGATTACCCTATCCAGGTCAGTAAGACAGTGAATCTGTACCTTCAGTCACGCGTTACTGGCTACAGTACAAATTTACAAGTTTATGTGCTGAAAACGATAACATCCAGGCAACCCAGCCAATACGTCGATAATAGTCAATGGCGACTACCAAAGAATATCAAACTAGCCGATCAAACGTTTAACCAACCTCAAGAAGTGGATATTCTCATCGGAGCAGAACTTTATCCCGAGCTTCTGTCGATAGGACAGATAAAAATCAATAACGGAGGGCCCACGTTGCAGAATACTTTACTGGGATGGGTAGTCATTGGAAGGACTACATTTGAAGTACCATCAACATTATTTTGCGGCATCGGAGTCGACACTTCATCATTGGATAATCTGGTGGAACGGTTTTGGAACTTGGAGGAAGCTCCAGTTACATCTGCATTTAAACAAAAGCAATTGTCAAAAGTGGATCGGCAGTGTGAGGAAGTGTTCACAACATCAACAAAAAGAACAAATTCTGGTCGTTATATTGTGAAGCTGCCGTTCAAACATAACCCAAGCAGTCTTGGGGAATCGAGGGAAATAGCTACTCGAAGATTTCTCAGCTTGGAGAAGAGATTGAGTAAACTGCCGCTAATTCGTCAACAGTATTCTGAGTTCATGACGGAATATATCGAATTAGGTCATATGAAGGAAGTTGATGGAAAATCAATAAAAACCCCTAATTTCTTTCTACCACACCATTGCGTGCTGAGGCCAGAAAGCAGTACCACAAAGTTACGGGTGGTATTCGATGGATCCTCAAAGACATCAACGAATATATCACTCAACGATATTTTGCACACTGGACCAGCATTGCAGAATGACCTACTCTCCATTCTTCTACGCTTCAGAGTCCATACGTATGTATTTACGACCGACATCTCCAAGATGTATCGCCAAATATTGATGGATGACTACAGCAAACAGTTCCAGCATATCATTTGGAGAGATACTGCGAATCAACCACTGAAGGTTTATCAGCTAAACACCGTTACCTACGGAACCAAATCTGCACCTTACCTAGCGATAAGATGTCTTCAAGATTTGGCCGAAACAGCAGATAGCAGGCATACACTGGCAGCGACCATTATTCAGCAAGATATCTACATGGATGATATCTTAACGGGCACCAACGACCTCAATGAGGCTCTTCGCATGAAGAAGGAGCTTACAGGTTTACTAGCAGAAGGACAATTTCATCTGCGAAAATGGTGTTCAAATACACCAGCACTCCTTGCGGATATACCCAAGGCAGACTGTGAAACGGAAAATGTGCTACCCGATCAAAAGGAAGGATCAGTTAAAACTCTTGGTATGACCTGGTTGCCGTCATCGGATCAATTCCTCATCAAAACTAAATGGACAGAAGCAACAAGGGTGACGAAGCGATCAATATTGGCGGACACTGCTCATATTTTCGATCCAATGGGAATTATGGGTCCAGTAGTTATACTAGCCAAAGTATTTATACAAGAGTTATGGATCTCAAAATTAGATTGGGACGCTGCATTACCAATGTCGATGCACACTAAATGGACTGCCTTTAGAAAGAGCCTGCTCCAACTCAACAACCTAAAGATACCACGGCACATAATGTTAGCAGATTCAACTAGTGCGGAGCTTCATGCTTTCTCCGACGCTTCTCAGCGGGCATACGGAGCCGTAGTATATCTGAAGTCTACAAATCATCGAGGAGAAGTCAGTGTACAATTGGTATGCTCAAAATCCCGTGTAGCCCCAATCAAACAACAGACCATACCCCGTCTGGAACTATGTGCCGCTAAACTCATGACAAAATTGATAAAGTTTGTGAAAGAAAACTTACCAATCGAAATCAAGGAAACCACTTTCTGGACGGACTCACGAATTGTATTAGCATGGATACACACGCAATCGCCCTTGCAAACATTCGTCGCTAATCGTGTTTCCATCATTCAAGACGAAACTAGGAAAGGCCAATGGAAATTCGTCAACACTGATCTTAATCCAGCGGATCTACTATCTCGGGGCTTATTTCCAGAGCAACTAATAAAGTCCTGCATGTGGTTCCATGGACCCCCATTCTTACAACAAACTCGAGACGACTGGCCAGCACAACCGCAGCTGATAAAAGAAGAAGAGGTGCCCGAAATTAAGCAAATTAAAACAGTCTTAGCAGCAGCGAACACAGGAATGCACTTTCTTGAGCACATCAACCATCGAAATTCTTTCTCAACACTACGAAAAATAACAGCATATGTCATAAGGTTCATAAGTAACCTCAAAAGAGCAAGAACTTACAGGCTTTTGGACAAAGTTCTCTCAGTACAAGAACTAAAAGCAGCCAAAATTGTTATAATTAAACATTTACAAGAAACAGCATTTTCGGAAGAGATGAAGTTACTCAAGAAATGCGGACAAGTATCAGGAAAAAGCCGCCTAAGCTCATTGTCACCCTTCCTAGATGACAAAACTATCATTAGAGTGGGAGGGCGTTTGGAAGCGTCCGGTCTCCCATATGATGCCAAACATCAGGTTATTCTACCAAGCTCTCATGTTTTCACCAGATTATTAATGACACAATTGCATTACGATAACCTACATGCAGGACCGCAAGCATTACTCGCTGCATCAAGACAATATTACTGGATTTTGAGAGGGAAACAACTGGCTCAAACCATCGTACACAACTGTATACGCTGTTTTCGAGCAAAACCAAAGGGTATCGAGCAATTAATGGGCAATTTACCCCCCGAAAGAGTTCAACCGTCAAGACCATTTCAAAATGTAGGAGTAGACTTTCTTGGCCCAGTCTACATACATTATAAAATCCGTGGTAAACAACCAACAAAAGCATATGTGTCTGTATTCATATGCTTTTCTACCAAGGCGGTACATCTGGAATTAGTAACGGATCTCACAACACAAGCATTTATTGGAGCACTAAAAAGATTCGTGGCGCGACGAGGATGTCCAGCTAAAATATTTTCGGACAATGCAACAAACTTCATGGGAGCCCGGAATGAATTAAACGAAGTTTACTCAAAAATCTTTGCGAATAAAGGAACAGCAGCTATTAAAAACCACTGCGCCGAAAAATGTATCGAGTGGACACCGATTCCTCCAAGATCACCACATTTCGGAGGTTTATGGGAAGCCGCGGTCAAGTCGGCTAAACACCACATAAAACGGGTATTCTCTGGTGCAGCTTTAACACAAGAAGAATTCACCACTGGTCTTGCGCAAATAGAAGCTGTTCTCAATTCAAGACCATTGACTCCGATGTCTTCAGATCCAAACGATCTAGAGGTTCTCACTCCAGGACATTTTTTAATTGGGGCCCCACTGACAACTATCATCGATCCAGATTACAAGACATCTTCCATCACGCACGTAGCACGCTGGAATCTAGTTACATCAATACACCGAGAGTTTTGGCGTAGATGGAGCAGCGAATACCTGCAAGATATCCAGCAGAAGTATAAGTGGAAGCATCCCCAAGAAGATATCCAACCAGGAACCCTTGTACTAATAAAGGAAGATAACCTACCCCCTCTAAAATGGCTAATGGGAAGAATTATCAGGACACTTCCAGGTCCCGACGAAAGGGCACGGGTAGTCGATATCAAGACATCTAATGGAGAAGTACGAAGATCCATAGCTAAGATCTGTCCACTGCCTTCAGAAATACAGCAAAAACCGCCAAAGGAGTCCCTTACTAAGCCTACAGTAGTATTAAGAACTTCGGGCGTAAATCATCCTCTCAAAGGCAGATTCCTTCCTATAAACACTAGAGCTGATAATTCAGCTCTTAAACGAAAACGTTCAGTATCTGTTACAAATCAACAGCCAAAATTAAACCCACTCAAAACACTTTTAATGGGCTTATTAATAATTGGAACAGCTTTAGCACAAACAGCACCACAAGGTGCAGTGGAAGTTAAAACATTCGATGACAACCCTGGAATATACTTCGAAGACCTAGGTGAAGCTAATTTAATCACTGATGAGTGGAATCTCTTCGTTTATATCAACATGTCCAACTATTGGTACGAGTATCAGGGACTCAAAGATGGCGTCAATAGATTGAAACAAAAATGTGAAACTTTGCAACGACACCCAACTATCATTTGTAACCCAATTATCATGCAACTAGAACAACAACTACAGGAATCTGAAGCCTTGAACGATATCTTGAAACATAGAAATGGTGTAGCTATACGGACAAAACGATCTCCATTTGATATTATCGGCACGATCGCAAACAAATTGTTCGGTATTCTGGATCAAGATTATGCACATTTCATTGAAGATAACATCGAAAAGGCAAACCAGAACGAGAAACACCTACTGGAATTGAGCAAGAACCAAACATCTATTATCGAATCAACAGCAAACGTTCTCAACAAGTCTATAACTGCAATAAGTACCCAGTTCATTATTGTGAAACAACAATTGACTCAAACGCACCACGCTGTCGATACCCTCAACCAAACACTAATAGAAGCAGAAGTACTTAGCTCAGTTACAATTTATGTGTCTAAGTTAATAGACAGATTTCAACGGACTCAACTAGCGATTCTCGAGGCAGTTACTGATACTCACCAAGGAAGAATTAGTTCACTCCTTTTATCACCAAGCCAACTGTACAAGGAGCTCAACAAAATCCGGAAAGATATACCACCCAACTTAACCTTGCCTGGATACGATGAGCACAATCTACCAAAGTTATACGAACTTTTAAGAGTGAAGGTCCGTGTAACCTCGACCACAATACTGTTTCTCGTCAAACTACCACTGTTAGGCAACCAAGTCTTCATGCTGTTCAAACTGCTACCATTACCTGTTCCACACAACGGCTCTTTCGTATTCATACAACCATCGACATCGTTTCTGGCCATAACCCCATATAGAGACCAATACTTTCCAATTTCACAAGTCGAATACCAAGGATGTCTACAAATCGATGAGCGGAAATATATCTGCAAGCAACGCCATCCAATTTTTAACACACATTCAGTGGAAAATCAGTGTGAAATACATTTGCTCAATCACAGAAAACAGTTATCACCGTTCTGTACCATCAAAACTACCAGTCCAGGAAAGATGTGGATCCAATTACACAACCCGAATCACTGGATCTTCGCCTTTCAACAAGAAGAAACTATTTCTATAGTGTGTGGATCCGACATAAGCAGCACCAAGTTACTTGGAGTAGGACTATTAAAATTGGCCCAAAATTGTGCCATAAAGCAACCAACAATGACAATCAATTCTCACAATTTCTACACAGCAAACTCATCGTTCTCATTTTTACCAGCTCTAAACCTTAGTCAGCTCTTAGGAATACCACTTAGAAAATCACTTCAAGATAATCTTCAGGAGACGATTGAAGTAAATGAATCCATCATTCGCGGAGATGATGACCTAGCCCTATTAATTAAGAAGATTGCAGATCAAAAAACTCAACAAAACCTACCAAACTTATTAACTCATCATGACATACATCAATACACCATTGGATACATATCGTTTTTTGCTGTTTTGTTGCTGATTTTTGTCATATTTTCCCAAAGAAGAAAAAACAAGATAGATCTTAATCCAAAAAACATAGTATTTGAGCTCCAGGATCTCAACGCCGGGGAGAATGTTGAAACTTAAGTCTACGCAATCTGACCTTCCGATTAGATTTTCCCAACACACTCATTCCCAAATGCACGATTCAATATTTTCACCTTAAGCACATTAAGTTTCGCACATTTCATACAATAAAATAGACACCTGCCCCAAGCCCAGACATTGTATCGGATTTCGTCTGACGCTGATAAGCAAATTCCCAATTTTCCCAACTCTAAAAATGTATTCCCACGATCTAGGTGTAAGAAAAATAGTATTTAAGCTTTGGAAATTTGTAAATAAAATCACTTGTCACAAATCAGTCCAAGTCTTTGTTTATAGATCAAAACAGATCTATTCAAGATCAATAAAATGATAGCAGCCCAAAAATCAAACTTCTACAAGAACCAATTCATCCAATTTAAGACCGATCCTCGAAAAAACATGGGGATTAATTAACCAAATATTAGGAAGGAAAAAATCGAATATTGACGAAACGATGATAAAAAATTTTTCGACAGAAATCATAACACTATCCAATGAATGTGCACAACTTTTCTCTACACAGACATCGCAAATCATTCATCACTGTAGCTCTATCACGTCGAACCATAGGAATGCAAGTGTAGAAAACTCAATCTTTGCTAAAGCTACAAATATTCAGGAGATGCGTAGAGTTATAGGTTCTCTCGGAGAAGATAAAGCGCCGGGAATTGATGGAATTAGAGCAGTTGATATCAGAAGACATGCCGACATTTTTGCTCCCATCCTATGTAAACTTATCAACCTCAGCCTTACACAGACAAAAATTCCATCAACGCTGAAAACTGCTGTTGTTAGGCCAATCTATAAGGGTGGCGTTAAAAATCACCTGAGCAATTATAGACCGATTTCGATACTTCCAGTAGTAGAAAAGTGCTTGGAAGGCGTAATTTCGGTAAGATTACAAAGTTTTATCGACAAACACTCTCTAATACACAAAAGTCAATACGGATTCCAGAAAAACAAAAATACAGGCAAATTGCTAGGTGAATTCGTTAATTGTGTCAATAAAAGCTTAAACAAAAGCCATCATGTCCTAGTCCTGTTCATGGACTTCAGTAAAGCTTTCGACACTCTTAATCATGAGAAATTATTAGTAAAACAAAGACTGTTGCACGCGATATTTCAAAGGCATTTGATGACTGAGGCATTGAGGACTTTCGTTAAAAATGGCTACATTCGTCTTGCTTTCGGACTCGTTTTAATAATTTCTTCATTAATGTTAGAATTGAAGAGTTCATCATAATATTTGGGTTCATATCAGCTACAGCATCCATGCCACTATCGAAGAAACATATTACCTACCTAAAATTCATAAGGAAGCAGTTGTCATCGTTATCCTAAAATATCCCCTTATGTCGTGGAACACCCTAATGTAGGTGATTACCACAAATCGAATATATACCTATGTACCTACGCCCAAGTGAAAAAACTCGACAAATTTAAACTAATACTACTACTTATGGCGCACACAGTTCCGGGAATTAGAAATTCCAATTAAGACACTAAAGTGACTCAATTAATATCTGTCAAACATCAGATCCTCCCCTCCCTATCTGTATAGAAAATTCAAACAAATTCAATTAAGTAACTAACAAAACACAAAAACTCAGTCGTTGGGTGTTAGTGGATTTGTTTGTCCTCTCTTCTCGCTGATGACGGTAAACGAGGTTCTTGCCTTTTTTGTTAAATGTATCTACAACCTGATTTCAGATCGCTACCACTGTTGCTGCTGTACTGTTGTAGAGTGGCAGCAACTCTTTTGAATCCCTTAATTACATTGGACTTCATAGTGTCGTGTGATGGTGGTACCGTGGTACCTTGACATCTAACTACATGTAGATAACACAAGAAGGTGCTGCAATCAAAGGATTATGCTTTTAGTTTTGGTCTGTGATTCTCTATTCCGGTTTTTTTTTTCACTCTTGGAGATGGAGGTTGGTCTAAGCTCTAGAAAGCAAAGAGGAAGGGACTCCCATCCCATCAGAAGTGAAGGTGGGCAAATAAAAAGAAGGAATTAAAACAGGTTAAAGAGCTTGTGACGAATATATTTAATCAACTCAATCTTAAAGAATTGTTTTTAATTAGATTGTTATTTAAGATGTTTATGGTCGAACGGGTTGAGAAGGATTGTCCATTGGAGAAGTCGTGGTAGGTAGGTACAGTCGGTAACAAAGATCCAGAGCATGTAGCACGACATCTCAAAGAAAGAATTTCGAAAGACTAAAATTTGTACGAAACAGATTGCAGATTCAGATTCCACAATCTGAAATTGAAAATATATTTGTTTTACCGCCGAGAATATAATTTGATCCAGTTGTCTATGTATATTTAAAATTTATGGCAAATGTAGCTGTACATACAGCTACCTTGAGTGCCGCAAAAAGGATATCTCCCCAAGCTAATTTGATTATGCTCTTAGAAGCACTGGAAAGGCAACTCTTGCGTGGAGAGTCACCTTGCCGTAGTAAGGTCATAAATCATAACGATGGGTGCGCGGACAGGAGTCTGACTCTATTAATATTTATCTTTCGCAAATGGTTACCGACGTTAACTGTAACCTGTAAAATCAGATGTATAGAATTTCAGAGCATTTCTGAATGGCATGTCTGAACATCGAGCGGGGGAACTCCATGTGCATAAGAACGATTTTTGAGCGCCGCTTTCGAGTCCTTCTTTCTGATTACATGGAATGGAATATGGATTGGGGGATCGGCTTAATGCCATGTATAACATCGTCTATACAGAGGTGCCCTCAATAACAATTTCTCTAAAGCCGGAGTCTATAATCTCTTAGACTTGTATCTACCGTGTCGTTCAAGCACAGAACTTCTCTATTGAAAATTTCCTTTTAAGAAGCAGATTAATTACTGCTTTCTTTTATGATCAGACAATCAAGCTGGTATTAAATCTTGCTCTGCTGCTACGAATACCTCCAAGGTCATAAGCAAGGTGAACGGGTTGAGTATGGGTATATATTTCTCTGAAACTCGAACCTGGTGCCCTGCGTATAGGTACCCGGGGTAATGAACGAACGAACGCAAGGCTCATTATCCACATTTGTTGGCTTACAACCATCTACACGGTGTTACTAGTCTATCTACAAAAAATTTGCATCATGATTTTGTGTGATTTTGTTAAGTGTGTTGTCTGAAAGCTGACGAAACGAGATCATACATCCGTCTTTCTTGTTAAAATGTAACTGATGCGGCTGAATTCAGGCTGCTGCAAAAAGTTAAGCTGGAGTTTCCGAGGCCTCATCGCAGAATCTGCACAAATCTTCATCTGAAATACCTATTTTCTTTAGGTGTTCCCAAAGTTTACAATGGGCCGTTAGGAAACAAGTTAGGATTCCTATGTGATTTTTTCTAAGACTGATGCATGCCTAAATTATTTGAAGATTATAATCTCCTAAGAGTTTCTTCGGTTGTCTCGTTTTCTCTTAGAGACTCTGATAGGTTCCGATTTTCTAAATACCTCACGTGGAGTATGTTCCCCTATTCCGCAGAACATTTTAAGCCCTATGAAGGGTTCTGCGTTTTTAAATAATGCCCACATGGCCTGGAATCCAGCAGAAGGATACTCTATTTCTCTTGCCTGATTTGTTAAGGTTTTGTAGGCATCCCCTACAAGTTTGGATTTAATAACAACGGAGTCCAGTGCCTTAATTTCTGTTTGAAGAAGGTCGAGAATGCTGATCATAAAATGGAAGCAGCGCGCGATGAACATTTCGAACCGAGCACGAATTTTGATAGTAAAATTCAATAATTTGCAAGCGTTGTTCATTTGTAAGACGATCCATGGTTAAATTGCAAACCAAACTGAAGCTGTTTGACAGTGACACAAGGTACTAAACACACGTCAGCTGTCAAAACCAGTGTTGCCAAAACCAAACCAGCTAAAAAAATCACCCTTTACTTACGTAGGTTTTCGTTCTTGGCCGACACACTCCAGCACCAGTTGCTTCTGCAGTTCTCAAACCCTCTGTATACCGTGTGGTTGCTTAGACCATAAATTGTGGATTGATCGCTTCATTCCTTTTTGGTGCTGAGTTTCGTTAGGAAATTATTTTAAAAGTTGAGTTTCCTTATACTTATGTCAACTCTAGCAATAGCTAAGAATTGAAGTTTTCTGAGAAATGGTTCTGTCTATCATCTCTGAGAGCATGAGGTGTAGAGGCACCAGTCTCTGCACCTTATTGAGAGATTCTTTTGTTGTGACCAGACTTGTTCGTTCTGCTCTGCTCCGTCTGTGGTCATTGGTCTATCAATCGCTGTGTAAATCCATTGCGAAATGTTACGGGTGCATCCCAACGACTTTCCCGCCCATAAGACCACGCACGATCTTGGAGGCCAATTCACGGGTCCATAACATGAAACTATGCGGTTACCAAACGTTTCCTTTAGTAAATTAATTGTGACACGAGCTGTGTGACATGTTGCGCCTTCTTGTTGAAACCACAGCTCCTGCACATCATGGTTGTTCAATTGATTAACGAAAAAGTCAGTAATCATGGCCCTTAGCTGTCACCATTGACTGTAACGTTCTGGCCAGCATCGTTTTTAAAGAAGTACGGACCAATTATTCCACCAACCTATAAAGTACACCAAACAGTAAATTTTTGTCTATGTAACGGTGCCTCAACATAGCCTTGAGGATTATAATCACTCCAAATGTGGCAGTTTTGTTTGTTGACGTATCTTCATCGCTTCATCGCTTCATCGCTAAACAAAATTCGCTTATGAAAATTGGGATCAACGGCAATCTTACTTTGGGCCCATTCACTGAATCTACGCATTGCTAGGTGATCCTAATCCTGTACTACGCATCTGTGAATGCGTATTATCATTTATATTAAACGTTCCATAGGTAATCGAATTAATTGCTCTGGTGGATACGTGGTGCGCGATACGTATTTCGAAAAGAACCATGATTTTCAAAATAAATTTGCACAATTTGGAAGCGTTGTTCAGGCCTCATTCTAATTATGTTAAAATGCCAAACCAAACTAAGAAATAAATCACGTGACAGCTGACAAAATGGCCGCCAATTAAAATAGTGTTTCCAACATAAAGTTCTATAGCTCTAAAAAAAACACCTTGTTATTTGTTGATTTAGTGCTCAGCAGCTCTTTACTGTTAGCTCTTTTTCGTTGAAAAGCTCCATTTATAGAAACAAAAAAAACGTAAAGCCTCGAATTAAGCACTTTTCTTTTGCCACAACACAACAAGCACTTAATATTCAATTTCATTATTATTATTTTCCAATTCAAAAATTGGCTTCATATTTACCATCAGTATTTATTCCTAAGAAACTCAATATAAATTTTAAGTGCAATCGACTTTGCATTCCAGACACAGAGGTCCGCAGCAGGATTTCGTGATTATTACCACCCAAAATATTTGTGGTATGTTCAATATTTGTTCAAGCATAATTGTAAAGCATGTTCCAGGAAAGCATATGTGAGAAATTATATTTAAGGAGATTTTGGTATTTCCCAGAGAACAACTAACAAAACCTCAAAACATGAAATCTGTCTGCTTGGCTACGGTTAGAGCATACCATCTATGAATTTGATTTGCAAATACACACTTGAAAATGCGTCCATTTATGATAGAACGACAAAGCCGATTATATAATAACATTTCAATTGATTGCCAGCAATGTATACCCGTTTGGTAGATATTTGCGAAACGCTAGTTCGCATAAAATAGTACTAATTCGTGTTCAGCACTTGTTTGTCGGGGGATTAAAGCACAAGTTTGCTTAAGCTTATTAGGGGATGCATGTAAAAATAGAATCATTATTCTTCTGGTTATTTGAAAAGGATATCATCAAGAAGGATAGTCAATCAGTAAATATTTAAGAAGCGTTCGTGATAGTGCAATTAATATTATCTATGTAATTATTTGTCGGGAGTGCCGATATTTTCAAAGTATCTTTCCACTTAGATTATTTCGCTCAAGTTCTGTGAAGTGCTAGCCTCTAGCGTCTAGCTACAATTGTATCTCTCCTTGAAATGTGGTAAAGTGCTCCTATTCTTCCGGAGAAATGTCTGTAGAAAACAAATTACAAAGCTGACTTGTTCCATAGAAAAAAAGAAGATATTCTTTCGGTTGTCAAGTGCAGCATCAAATGGTAGTGCATTTTCTGCTTGTATAATACGTACAATGGTCTGGGTTATAATGCGAAACAAGGATCTGTTGAAGAAGAAAAAATAAATGCGGATGTGGCGCACATTACCATTGCTTGATAGAGATGTCTGACATCTAAAAGTATAAATGTAAGGGGAAGTTGCTTCCGTAATATATGCTTCACGAGCGTTATCTTCATGTTCTTATTGACAATTTTGGCTGTTCTAGAACATTTATTCTTATTCCAACGTTTAGTTGCCGATAAAATAATACATTCTATAACGTTCAGTTATTACTTATATAAGTACGTATGGCTCCACAACCCTCTTACCTCCTCCAAGATAGTGCTCGAACTGAAGCTTCCTCTAACCTTGGTCGCAAGGCAGAATACATTGAATATTGTCTATGTCCCAGGTCACACTGGCAAATAGGGAAATAATGCCTAATGAACTTGCTAGACAAGATTCAGGATATATTTTTTAAGGACCCGAACCTGCATTGTCTGTACTCGATACTTGGGTTTCTTGTGAACATACGTTTTGGTGCTGCGACTGCGATGAGTGCAACCAGAACAAACGACTGTGCCTGAACATCTGAAAAAAATCTGAGTCTTTCTTTCTATCTATCCAACAGGGTGCTCGTAGGCGTCCTTTCGAGACATCAAGCTTTCCCTAAACTTTTATGAGTTAGGTTTGTGCTACACCCTACTTGTCCTTATTGCGGTGAGCATGATGATACAACAGAAAACTTCCCCTGTAGTTTTCCCGGCATCAGGCGGCGGATTGTCGGGCTCCTCATCACTAAAGCCTCTTGTCATCTTTCTTCGAAATGCAGCAGAAATTGTCTAAAGTCCATTAGATGATTCTTAGTTTTTACGGTTTTCTAAATGCATAATTGACACTCTTTAGGATGGTGCCATTACTTTTTGTCTATGTGTTTTCGTTGCCAAGAATAAAATTGTATAATTGCACTAAATTTGACCAAACTTTCAATCTTCAAACACAAATATCTCGAAACTAAGTAGCTCTTAGCAATTATAATATTTTCCTTGTTACGGAAGAGTAGTTATTTCTGAGCGCAACAGCAGATAGTATAAAACAACCTCCGACAAACAATAGGTTGTGAGAATTTGCAATTCTATAAGGACCAATCGAGATCGAGGAAAGTCGTCGGGATTGTTACTTCTCGATATTTAGAAGACTTTCGATACGGTTTGGCACAATAGTCTTCTATTCAAAATGCTTGACTTTAATTTACCGTATTTCTTTGTAATATTGTCCAAAGTCTTCTGTCAGGTCGTTGCTACAAAGTGCACGTCAACAACAGTCGATGCAACTTATTTGATGTTACCGCCGGTGTTCCCCAGGGGTCGGTTCTTAGACCGATTTTGTATAACCTGTATATACTGTAAGATATACCATTGTTGCCAGAATATGAAATTGCTGATGAAACTGCAATATACTCGTCGCATAAACTCTGTTTCAATATTGAGACGAATCTACAAAATGCGCCATATTTCTGGCGATATTACAGATTCAAAATTCAAGATTTTCACCGGAAAAATAAAGTCATAGCTTCTTACCGCCTAATCAGTAACTAATATCACCTACACCTACAGTAAACCTACAGGTTTTGACCGACTTAATTTTCAGTACTTTGTAAAATGATTTTGGGAAATGTTTTACATGTTGATGTACCATATAAACGTCATAAACTAAGCTAAATATTATTTCTCCCTGATTTAGGCTTTTCTCCATTTTTCAACGTAATCATCACCTTCGTTGGATTATGCGGATGTTAAAGAACACAAGTTTTCCTGAATCTTCAAAAGAAATATAAGTTCTTCAAAATAAAAAGCCGCTAGTAAAATTATGCAAACCAAAAATAAGACTTACATAAAATTTTATGAACAGACTTTTTTAAGATTTAACCTGTGTAAATCTTGAAGAAAAACTTATAGAAACTCGAATAACCATGTATTATCTAAGCAAAATGAAAACTGCTACCTCTCCTTCTTTCGATAAATAGCAACACCAAATAAATCTATGAATTTGGTTACTTTTTAAATATTCATCGTATTTTTCTGCGAGTTTTCAATTTCAGTCTACCGAACTTTAAATATTTGTGCCATAACCTATATGTAGAAGTCGATATTTCGACCACCGCATTTAACATAAGCGGTGGGTGGGTGTGTAAATGGTTTTACCTGGTGAAATAGCAATTTTGATAGTTTGGTTAAATATGTAATCGACTGGTTTTTGCGTTTTTCCCACTTTCTATTTTTAAGTGACATTCGGCAAAAAACCGCGAAGCATCAATAAAAAAAAATTCCGGTAAATGGACAAAATAGTTCGGCGCTATCCGCTGCCTATCCCGCGGAACTCAAGTCCGCCAAATGTAACTGGTCGAGATATCGACTAATAATAAACGATAAATAAATATGCATTGCAACTTTATTTCGGGTAGTAAGTGCGAAACTTATTTGATATAGGAGAAAAGCGAAGGAGATGAAACTACGACATCAGTTGATTTAGTTCGAAAGACGGAACCAAATGTCAATGATACCGGAAGAATCGAATATGAAATTTCAGTAATCAAAGTGAGTTTGTAAGCAGAGTCAGGCCGCCCGCGCCTTGAAACATGCGAGGTCCTTATCCAATTTCAAGTATGTGCCAAACCTTCATTTTTTTTATCTGTCGCTTACGACAAAATTGTGTCCCTGTAACTATGATGACTAGCGATACAATATTTAACTAGTTGAAGAGTAACTGATTTAAGAACAATTTCTCGTCGCAAATGTTATAGGGCTCAAATTTGGTTGCAAAATATATGTATGTAATATTATTACCCTTTTAGTTTTATTCAAATAGTATTGTCCTCAGTGCAACTATAACTTAAACAACAACAAACTAATCACCGCGTATAAATGTATTTGTAGAAAATTTATTTCTGTTGCCTTTCGACTGGACTAGCTACGCAACTTATGGTTTAAAAAGTCGCACAATATTTTTACTTATAGTTCCGGTCTCAAAATGTTCTTTCATGTAGTAATACCGCTAAGTCGGCCATTCTTATTTTATTAGTTGGGGTTTAAGAAAGACTCAACTACCATATAAAGGGTGTTTTGTTTAGAGGTTCGTTTTTCGAATAGAGATAAAACTGATATTTTGTGTTCAAATCTGGCAACTTTAATGTCAATTATGTTCATTTTGGTTTGCCATTTCATCATTAACAGGTTGACAAATGAACAACGCTTGCAAATCGTGCAAATTTATTTCGAAAATAATGGTTCATTTCGCGAAGTTTTCCGCAAGCTCCATTCATTTTATGGTCGACATAATCGTCCATCAGAGTAATTCATTCGGTTAACCATGGATCGTTTTCGCACTACGTTTACTCTATATGAAAATATACATCCGCAGAGACGTCGAACAGTGCGCTCCGAAAAAACGAAGTGTTGAAGAGGACCCGAATTTGGTGTGAAGAGAAACCACATGAGACCCTTGAAACTCCATTACATTCATAAAAACTGACTGTTTGGTGTGCTCTATGGGCTGGTGTAGTCATTGGGCATACTTCTTCCAAACTGATGATGGAGAGTCAGTTACCGTTAATGGAGACCGGTATAGAGCCATGATAACCAACGATTTTGTTCCCGAATTGGATGGCATGAATGTGGATGAGATGTGGTTCCAACAAGATGGCCACCAAGATGCCACACAGCGCACGTCACAATCGATTTATTGAACGAAACATTCGATGAGCGCATAATTTCGCGGAATGGACCTGTCAACTGGCCACCAAGATCGTGTGATTTTAAACCAAAGGATTATTTTCTTTGGGGATATGTGAAGTCGCTCGCCTACGCCAACAAACCAGAAACGTTAGGGGACTTGGAAGCCAGCATTCGTGGCGGTGTTGCCGACATACAGCATCAAATGCTTGAAAAAGTGGTTAAAAATTTGACCTTTAGACTTGTCTTTATTTGAACCAGCCGCGGCGGCCACATGCCCGAAATCATATAAAACATCATATCCTTCCAATTAAGCCAAATTGATGGACATTAAAACGATTTTCTTGTGTTCGCAGTTCTATACCTCTAAAAAAAAACCCTGTATTTTGTGCTTTGAAACCCTACCAGTGTCTTCTCATCAGACTCTACTTTCTCGGACACATCTTATATATAGGGATAACGTACCAGAAAAGCGGTTGTCCATATTATATTTACCGCTCCTGTACATATTTCTTATATTATAAAGATGCGAAATAGTTACTCTTTGGACTTTAATTTGGGATAATTGAAAGCACTTTGAAATGGAAATGAAAAGAGATAACCATTGCCGTGTATGGGAAAAGTGGTACATGAGTAAAATTATTACAAACGCTATCCGGGCCAAGCAAGTATAATTTTAAACAATTTTTTAATTTAAAAAAAAAAACGCCCTGAAAAGTGGTCGTGGCTAAAAACTTTATATGGGTAGAATGTTGCAATATGTATTGTCTAAATATTTTGTTTCTCCTTTTTTTTGTGTTCTACGGAAATTATTAAAGAAACCCTTTTGTTAAAAAACGCCCCCAAAAAGTGGGTGGCAAAAAACTTTTTATGGAAAATTTGTTAGGGAGGTCAGTCTACATATTTTATGAAGGTCTTAGAGCTCATCAACTTTTGCCTTAAAACTGGTATTCCTTAATTGTGGGCACATCAAAAAGAATTACACTCTACTATGTCGGGACCCTAGAGAGTATATCTTACAAATTTCAGCTTCTGAGGTCTAAAAATGTATGACGGATGGACGGACGAATGGACATTGCTAAAAAGTCTTCAATTTTCATGCTGATCATAAATATATATACTTTTAGGGGTCTACGACGAATATTCTCCTGACTTTTGAAGAATTTGTGCCTGCATTATTTCTCATCCTAAATGGTTAGGTTGTTAAAACTAAGATTCGGACTTGATTGTCTTCTCAAACCTGGGGGCCAGAATTCATTGATGCTCTTGCAAGAAGCACTTGAAGAACTTGAAATAGCTTAAAGAATTTATGTTTGCACATAATAGTCTCCTTAATTCCCCTGCTCTTTTGGCACACAGGGCCAAGATCAGTTGAAGAACGTTTTTTTCGAAAGAGCTCTGTGAGATCAGAAAATTTCTCCGTGTTAAGATAATTCTTAAGATTGTTTTTTGTTAACTGTTTAAGATCTTTAAGGGTCCGCATTCAAATATTTTATTCCCCAAATTACCTTATCGTCTACAAATGGAGAAGTATATGTCCTATTACAAAAAGATCCTAGCTGTGTTGTTACGTATGCAATACCTTTCTTACTGGCAAAGGCAGCTTCTGTCTCTCTCTCTGAAGATCAACGTCGGTTGTCTCGTTCTGTAATGTATTACTTGACAGCACAACTGGAATTTAACTTCGTTTCATTTTTAAGCTACAATTGAGTTGGCGGTGTTTGTTATTGCCAATCTCCACGCTGCAAACTGCATCCATTCATCAGTATTGTCACGCGGTTTTGCTTCATCAAAGGCGGCATTTCTAAAAGATTTTTATCAACCTTGCCACTGGTTTTCTTCGCTTAATACTGATATCTCGTCCATCTAACAAAATTGCACTACTGGCATGTGGCTTTGCTGCATGCGATTGCCGGCACTCTAGATTAAACCGTATCTATTTGGGTCGCATGTTTAAACCAAGTCGTCTTCTAAACTTGATACCGGTAGTAGTAATGAACTTCTCGACTTCGATTAAGAGATTCGTAATCGGCATTTTGTTAAGGTACATAGTCTTTTTTAATTGCGGACATTTGTGACTAATCTTACAGGGAGTAGATATCATGTTGAGTATGTCCTTATGAGAAAGCACTGTGTGAGTATTGCATATTTAAAATATGGTCAACTTATTTAGTTAGTTTGACATGTGCCACGATGATGGTAGTCTTATTCTGATGCAAATTGGAAGGGCATTGGTTTGTCCGCTTTTGGAATAAAATGCTTCTCTCAATTAAATTGTTGATATCAACCACGTGCAGATTATGGAAGAGGTATGACCAAATGTTATCTTTCTGATGATGGAAAATATGGGACCTGAGCTAAGGGGATGCAGGTGTTCCGGTGCCATTATCGAATTGAAATTTTGTAACCGACGCCTTTCAAAAGCTTATAGCGGACAAATTCAAACGATGTTTCAGGTAAGTTGAACTAGACATATTCCTAAATGGGCTGACTTGACGTATTTATATCTCAGATCTTTAGAGACATCCAACACTGAGTCAGAATGTTGAAAAAAAATAAGTCGCGTGTATTCAAATAATTAGCAATGGCCATGGACTGGTATAGTGCTAATATTGCACTATTGGTAAATTCACAAACATCAGCCCTACATGCGTTCCAAAGAATAGTTCTGAAATTATTATAGTTGTAAACGATCGAATGACAATCTATAATGTCAAAATATATGCAAAAAAAGAGACAACCAACATCGACGAATCGGACAAAATGTCACAATCGATAGCTATAACTTAACCCTTTTACCGTGTTATTCTTTGATATGTTTACTTGCATATTTAAGCATGTTTGGTTTTGTCAGTTTCTCTGTTTGATCAGTCGCAAGCTTTTTTTTTGTTGTGGTCGGGCGTGTGAAAAATCGCTCTTGTGAAGTGTGGATTTAAAATTGCACTAAAAACAAAAAAAATGCAAAACACTAAATAATAGGTAAGGGAATGAGACTAAAGTGTTTTTTTGAAATACGCTTGTTTACGCTCAGGAAAAAGTTGCCTATAGGCAACAGTGGTCAACAATGAACCTTTTTCAAAAAAATGTTTTTATGTATTAGACATGTGTCCAAAAGGTTTGACCGCGCTTGAAATCCAAAAAATCATCGCATTTGATTGGAATGATTCCGATGGTGAGTATGAAGACGAAGATGATCTGGATGAAGATTTGGAAAGTTTGCTCGAAAATGGTATTCAAAGCCTCACTGGAAGAGAGGATGAAATAGAGTAGGATTTACTTGAGCAAATTGGAGGACTGGATTGGATTGGAATTGGAGCAACTTGAGGACGATGCTGACAATACTATGCTAGGAGTTCAGCGAAAGTTCCGAAAGTTTTTGCAAAAACAAACTTGTCGACGCTTAGATGGAGAAATACTCAGTTAAATATAAGAGATGTTACTTGGAAAAGTAAGATCAACGGAGACAAAGTCCAGCAACCAATAGACTATTTCTCTTTTTTTTATGAAAAATTGCGACGAAACTAATATATGCGCGTTACAGACTAGCGGTGATGAACTAAAATGTGAGGTTTATGAAATTCGACAATTCATTGGAGTACTTCTTTATCTTGGAGTTATAAAAATACCTCAAATGCGTATGGCCTGGGCAAAAAATTTACGACTTAATCCAATAACAGAGTCTTTGAAGCGGATCCGATTTGAAAATCTGAAAAAGTTCTTTCACATAAACAACAATGCCAACCAAGCCAAAAAAAGAAGATACAAATTGGATTAGGAATTTCCTCTGATATTGTTCTACATTTGTCTGCAAATCTTCCTAAGAATCAGAATTTTAAATTGTTCTTTGAAAACTGGTTTACTTCCATAAGCCTACTGAATGCTCTTAACGACTTAAGAACCCATCAGCAAAGCACATGGCGCTTTTGATTTTCAACTGGACATAGTACTACCTTAAAGTCCACTTACAACATCTTCCATTCTATCAACGTCAACGTTATCGCCGTCGACCCTATCGCCTTCATCCTCAAAAAGATCATATGTTATGGACCCAACAAAATCATCGAGATATGACCAAACAGGTCACTGGATTCAATGGCGCTCTAAAGGCAGATGCAGATAATGTAAGACTGGCTTTCCAAGATCAAAGTGCTCGAATTGTAATATATTTTTGTGCTCCAATCCGCAAAAAAACTGCTGTGTAAGTTTTCATACTTAATTTCAAAGAAAAAAAAATTCTTTGTAAATTTTAATGCATTATTTTATGTAAAAACTGAAAAAAAGGTTTTGTAATTTTTCATATGTAGTTTCATTCAAAACCTAAAAAGTTAAACTTTATTTCCTCATAAATTTAAATAAATTTCATAAAAAACTAAAAAACACTCAAGCGATTTTCACTTAAAAGTACGGGGTCATTAAGGCACCAAGATTGACCACTGTAGGCAACATTTTATAACGGAAAGACCAGGATACGCAGGTCCTTGAAACAAGTGACTCCTTAGGCCTCTACGAAAGGATTTATGAAGTAAACAAATTCGGGCATGAAAGGGTTAAAAGTAGTAAGTGACGATGCCTATCTCGGCTCTGATATCACATCTGAAAACGAAGAATAATGCTAGTCTATTTGTTGCTGGACTTTGTCTCCCTTCAAAAATCCACCCCTATTTCATCCTCTCTTCCAGTAAGGCTGGAATTTTCGAGCAAACTTTCCAAATCTTCGCTGTTTATTTGGGCAACTGTGTAGTAGGGCCTTCTCGCTAACAACTTAAGAAAAATTCTCCGTAGAAGATACTTTAACAGTTCTCATCGATTTGTTTTAAAGAAGAAGTTTCAAAGACTAACTAAATTAGCTTTACAGCGACATCGAACTTCTCTAAAAAAAAAATGCGCATTATGCATTTGAAAGGGCTGGGGCATTTAACGCTCTTCACCTTTAATCCGGATGGACAGCCTTATGTGACGCGCACATGTGAAAGGTGACATAAACCAACATATACTGAGCAGCAACAGGCAGTTAGGCAAAGCCCGTACTGATTGAAAAGGCTTATTGGTTTAGATAATGAACCAATATCATTTTGCTGACTCCGTGCATGCCACCAAGATGTGTAGATGCAAAACAAATCGTCATCACATTTCTGCTACTAAAAGAGGATGGAGCCATTTTTCGCTTGACAATTTGATACATGTCTTCGTATTTTACTTGCCCTACCTAGTCTCGTAGTGTTGCAAGCCCTAAATGCACTTCTCAATTTATTAAATTGGAGTCTCTTAAGACCCTGATATTAACCAGACATAGCAACCTGGGGTACACGTAAGCGTTAAAGGAGAAGTGTACATATATCCAGGGTATTTTGAGAGTGCGCCTTCATCAGTGAAGATTTACAACGATCGCCACTTTGCTCGTACATTGATATTAGTATCAATAAGGGACTAAGTGACAAAAGTTCAAATTGACTCAAATTGTAGCAATATTTCCCTATCACTCTATCAATCCTAGACACTTCTAACTGTCCTGTGTAACCCTTGTGTTACCAGGAAAATACCACTAAAAAGAGGTGTTTTGTTGGTGTTGCTTGTCTGTCTGTATTAATGGGTGTCGTGCTGTTATAAGCGAACACACTTACCATTACATCTTTGGTACTCACGCGAATTTTAACACTTTCTTACCATCCTAAAATGAAGATAACAAATATTTCAAACCCTTAATGTTAGGCAGCGCTACTTTTTTGGTTCGTAAATAAAAATTTGCGGATGATTTAAGTGGAAAATAACTTTAGAAAACGAATTAATCGAGATCATATAAAAGTTTCCACTTTTTTTTCGAATGCTGAAATGAGAAAAAAATAAAGTGCACAACTGTGTCGTATGAAGCGTTCTCGGTAAAACAAAATACAACAAAATGGCAACATTACATACAAAATTTATTTACTTAAATCACTGTTTAAGTTTTGAAAAATAAAACTTTCCCAAAAACGGCTCAATTTTGTCAAAAATACCAAAATTTATGGAAATCTTTAAACCCGTTTTTTGGGAAAATGAATTTAATTAAAATTTAAGAAAAAAAATTTTAAAAATATTAATAAAAAAATGGTAAAATTTTTTGACAATCCGTTCATTAGTTTTGGAGATATTGGTGGTTTAAAAAAAAAAATTGTAGGTATGTAGAATATCCAAAATACAAAAACAGGCCAAAATCTTTGGAACCATTTTTGATAAAATGAGTGATAAGTATCTTTTAGAATAATAAAAAAATCCGTGATACTTTATTTACGAACTATGAAGCAAATCTGTCGAAGCGTTTCGCTATACTGCTCCGAACGATACACAGGCGGACGAAGTTGACGGACCTTGGTCTACTTTTATTTAGTACAAGCTTTAAAAACCCGTCGGCGAACCTCACAGGGGGACCAGTGAAGTGGCAGGGTTGATTTCTATAATTCTGATCATAGCCATTTTAATGAATGAAAAAAAGTCATGCTTCGCATACAAATTGCTGACACA
Source organism: Ferdinandea cuprea (assembly GCA_963576555.1). NCBI lineage: Eukaryota > Metazoa > Arthropoda > Insecta > Diptera > Syrphidae > Ferdinandea > Ferdinandea cuprea. The sequence continues at coordinate 80,287,827 of OY754960.1, read as the reverse complement.
CTATTCTATTAATTTTTTGTTTTCGATAAACATGTAAGGTTTCCAATCAGTACATATATTTATTCTAAGCTTCAAATAAATTTGAAGAAAAATATATTATCCCCTTTATAATTACTTAACGGGCTCCAGAACTATAAAGAGTCCCTACCTGAGACATTCATGGCAGCCTTCCATCCTCTGCGATCCCGGGTATGCTGCTTTCCAGTTGTCCAGACCAAGAGCTCTGGCATCCGCAATGGGTTCGTCTTTTAAGCGGATGCTCGGTCTTTCCTGTTGTCTCGAACCTGGGGGCTGAAATTCGAAGATCCTCTTAGCTGGAACATTATTATCCATTCGCTCAATATGGCCGAGCTTATGTAGTCGATGAGTTTTGGCTTTTTGGACTACATCCACTTCTTCGTAAAGGCCCTCCTCGCACACCGGAGCAAATATCCGTCGAAGAATTTGTCTTTCGAAGGAGCCTCTGCTTTCCTGGTTATCGTCCAGAACTCGGCGCTGTATAACAGAACTGCCAAGATAGCTACGTTTTCCTAAGGTAATTCGTCTTCGGATCTCTTATAAGTGGTCTTTCGTGGAGTTCATATTCACACCTACATAGATGAACTCCTTAATAACCTCAAACTTGCTTTTATGAATAGTAACATTCTGACCTAGTCGAAAGACAGATGTTTGTTTATTTGTTTGTTGAAAGCATGTATTTAGTCTTAAGACCAACTAACTTTCCTGTTCTTCAATAGCTCTGAAAGACTCTATCACGGCACATTGGGAGCGTCAGATGATGATAGATCCCACCAAAAACGGACAATAAGGTTACAATCTATTTTTACTGAAACACGTGTCCAATTATTTTTAGTTCCTCATCATCATATTGTAAAATTTCAGATTATTATATATATTACGCTGATTTCCATTTCCAGTTGAAGACTCGAAACTTAAGAAATATGCATGCTTTTAATATAACATAATCCCCATCCAAACAGTAAGGGGGCCCGGAAAAAAATTCCTCTCTTACCCGATTGTAAGAGAACGTTGCCTTTTTGACGGGGTTCGTAGGATCCCTCCTTTGAACATGACAATACCAACTGAGTCGGTCGTGCTCCAATTTTTTCGAGATGGGTTCTTTAACGTGAGGGCGTTCTCGGATTCTGGAACTTCTAATTTGATCAAGCTTTGTTACTCCTACTGTCATGCGAAGCATCTTCATCTCAGCTGCTCTAAACTTGCCCTTATACGTTTTGTACATTGTCCAGCATTGTGAACCGTATGTGAGCGCCGGACGCACAACTGCGGTGTAGAGCCTTCCTTTCAGCTTAGTTGACATTTTTCGGTGACAGAAGATGACAGAGTTTTCCTACCACTTCATCCACCCTAAGCTCACACGATGATTGATGTCATCTTCAACGGTTGCTTCGCTATTGATCATTGATCCCAGACATTTGAACTTTTCAAACTTGGGAGCCCCATTCAAATAATTGCCTAGAATGGTTTGGCTTGGGCAGAGAGTAGGCAGTACTATCACTCTGTCTTTGTTTGGCCAATACGATACACATTTCCCTCTAAAATATCTACCCAAACATCAAGTGCTCGTTGCAGGGAAGTCTGATCACCACTTATGACGGCTCCATCGTAAGCAAAGAATAACTGATGCACTTTAGGGTCCGTCACGTTTCCCTCAAGCAGATAATCTAGGACTGTAATAAAGAGCAAAGGACTTAAGTCACTTCCCTGGTGAACACCGACTTTAATTGGGGATTCATCGGTGACCCCTGCGGGACATCGGACTTTTGTCTTCGCTCCCTCGTACATGTCCATGATCATCTGTACGTAGGTTTCAAGGACCCCTCGTTGTCTTAGCGCTACCCATATCAGATCTTTATGTTAATTCTTTTCAAAATCAACTAGAATCACATGCAGATCCTTTAAGGAATCCCGATGCTTTTCCATTATGATCCTAATAGTGTGGATTGCATATGTGGTTGATTTACCCGCGACCGCCTTGTATTTTCTAAAACCAGCTCAACGATCTTCATGGTGTGTGACATCAACTTAATTAAACGAATTATCACAGTTTCGCGTATCTCCCTTTATCGTGCGAAGGAAGAAGGTAACTTTCCTTCCACTGGTTGGGCATTGGATCAACTCTCATGAGTTTGGAGATAAGACTCATGAGCCATCTGAGCCCGATGTCCCCCATATTTTTCTGGAACTCACTGGGTATCTCATCCGGCCCAACCGCTTCGACTGTTATGTCGGCCACTTCTTCATTGTTTGGGGGCGGCTCCAGAAAAATATAGCCGGGGAAACTGTTCGTTTAAAAGTTGCTCGCAAAACTCTCGCCACCTGTGTACAATTTTTTCGTCGTCCACAAGTACTTGGCCTTGAGCATAGTTAATGAACTTCGGCCATGAATTTCGTGAGCATTTCTTCTTCTCTGTGCGGCAGTCTTGAAAATTTGTCTTCCCTTGTTCGTGTTTTGTTGAAGCACGTGGGTTACCAGGTTTCTATCAGCAGGCGAAGAAGATACCACCTCCAGCTTGTGATACAGACTCTCCATACTTAGCTTGAATTTGGGTACACTTTTTCTTCGCGATTTTTTCGCTAAGTAACTCACCGCTACCATTCTTGTATGCTTTTGTCTATACGTCCGAGAAACGCGCCCGATTTCCGGTGTTTCGCAATTTCGTTTCTTGGACACACAATATGTCCAATCGTCTTCTTACCATCACCTCTTCTAGCTCGTAGCTTCGACCACTCATACTTCCAATGTTCCAACTCGCGACCCTTAGGTTTGGCCGAAGTATTTGCATTATTTTGCTATTCCCTGGAAACCGAATTGCTCTGAACCGTGCATTTCTGCTCGTCCTAGGATCACAGTCATGCGTGGCTGGCGGTGTAGTGTTTCTTTGAACGTAGATTTCCAAAATGCTAGGTTAAGCGAGTTTGTTTGTTCAACAAGTGCATGGTGATCTCCAGTCGTGTCAACCCACGGATTTGCATGCACACTTGTGGGACAGTTAAATATGTTGCCAGGCTCACCTGGATGTTTAAATTGCCTAGAAGTGATTCCTCCCCTTTAGTCGCCTTTTACGACAAGCACTGGCGGGCGCTGCACGAATATTCTTACTTCGCGTCCCTGCACGGGGCTTTTAAAAGCCTTATTATGATTTTTAATTCGTATAAATAATTATTAAAGAAAAATCGCACACTCTATGTCTATGAATGCATTTCCATAAGGTAAAACTTTATATTCATAAAATATACGTCCCGTTTTTAACTACCCACAGTATGGTGGTCTTTTCAATCATGCCACTTATCCTTGCTTCATAAAATATCCAATATTCCAATCTTCCAAAACCCATTATTGCTGGAGCCATTAGCAAAAGTGCATTAAAAGATTCACACCTCGAGGGTAAGAGCCAGGTTAGCAGTTGGTATGTGAATGGTATGGGATGTACCTGCAATAAGAAGATCATAAAATAGATGCTCTTGCGGCTATTTAAGGATATATAGGAAATCACATCAAAGTTCGGATTTATACAGCCTTTTAGATGCTTTATGAATTGCACTTTTGGCGTTGCCTGGGTTTGGCAAGTGAAATTTTGTCGTTCAAGTAAGGTTTAATAGGCTCTTAGTTTTTAACGATTTAAAGGTGAGCAATACTTACGACTTTTAAATCGATAAAAATACCGAATACTTTAATGTGTAGCAAGCAGGTCATGAATCACAGTGTCTTCTTTAAGTGGCTGTCGAGAAATCAGAAACAACGTCCTTCTGCTAATATGAGCCTTTATAGCGATTAAAATGTAAAATTTATTTGACGTTATGAAATGGTTAATAATGACTTTGAATGAGAGGCACTAACTTCTGGCTCGCGGGTATAGTTAAAATTGTACGATGTTGACGGTAAATAATAAATGAAGAATCTAATGCAATTTAGGTTTTTATCGCTTCATTGAATGAAGGATAGACAGTGAATTGAGTATTTTGTTTATTATGATGGCAAAGGATGATTTTTCGTCTCGTCTTTTATTCAGAATCATATGGAAACTCGACCACTTTAGGTAGACATCAACCCCTTTTGACGGGGGTTTGTAGGGTACCCCTTTAAACATATAAATACTTACTGAACCTGAATTTTGTTTGAATATTTTAGACTTTGGAAATGGTGATACCCTTCAGTACGGCACAAGCTGCTGTTGTGTGGTTCCGTTCTTTCACTCGTGGCTTAAACAATCCTTTAAATTTATCCCGATATCTCCAGAAACCTGTAGAGATTAGAGAGTGACAGATCTGACAATTCTTCCATGTCTTAAAACAAGAAGCTTCTAAGTGTTCTGTTACTAAACTGAAAGAGAACAGGGCAAGAGCAGAGATAATGAGGCGTGTCCTTTGTCATCCTTGAGACTTAATTTGTGTGCCCAGACACCGATGCTTTGAAAGGCAGGAACATAGGTCCAACTTTTTATTATGATGTTATGTCCAATGTTGCATGTTATATCAGCTTCATTACTTACAATTAGAATTAGCACTATGAAACTATTTTCATAGGCGCCTGCCTGACGAAAAGCTCATACCCCGAGCGAAGGTTGCGTGAGCTCATGACGAAGTTGCGGGAGCGGTACCTGCTGTCTGTTCAAAAAGGCGTTCCAGGTACCCAGACCGGGAAATAATTAAATGTTGGACTTATGTCTTCTCCCTTTAGTTGCAGAAAATAACAGAGTTTTCCTGCCTCGTCATCAAGTGTAAGCGAAAATATCGCACATATCGCACTTGGAATTCACATTTTGTTTTAACTGGGTGAGAGAATGGAGAGTACGGATTGGGTTGGATTAATACAATATTCATTTCTCTCCAAAACATCCACCCAAACATCAACAGCTCAATGCATTTCACCACAAAGCCATTAACGTTGATGTTTATTATTATCGAATCAAAAAAAGACCGGGTAATCAAAAGTCATATTTATAAAGTTGGTAAAAATCAAGTATATATGTGAGAACGGTCTGGTTGATCAGCTTACCATAGATGCAGGTGCAGATGCCATGCAGTACAAGCGGCGTTCTTGTATTCCTAGGCAGTGGTATATGAGATGTTCCACAGACTCTATCTCCTCTTTATCTCTGCATCTTTTGTATAAATCACTTGCAAAGACTCCTTGCCATAAGCCATGTTTCCAATAATACGGTGTCCGGTTAGCGATGAGCAACTGAATTTGACACTAGAGACTTTCGATAGAGCAGTCTGTACTGCTTTCTTAATCGCATAAGAATACGCCAGCTCCGGTACCTTTCTATGTCCTTAAACCATCCTGTCTTACGGGTTTAGTTTTCTCGAACTTATACGCAAGTATATAAGTACGGCTCACGTAGACTGGCAATTGCGTTCATTTTTCAATCCGGGCACCTTTTCGCATAAAAGGAAAACCGCTGGTATATGCTCAAATTGTCGCTCTCTTAGAACCAACCCGATTTGTACACAAATCTGATAAGGTCTTTTAGCTCGACTTCGCCCACATCTATCTGCCGCAGGACGTAAGCCTTATGATATTAAAAACTGGGCATTCGCATAGCAGGTGACGAACAGACTCAATTTATTCAACGTCCCTGCTGCTACTGCAGTAGTTGTTATGTAGTATGCCCAACCGTTTCGCATGTAGACCCACAGCTCAGTGACCCGCAAGTACTCGGATACCCTTGCGGCTAATCCCAATCATGAATTTTGATATCCTTTTGTTGACAGCTGGCCACAGCTCTTTTGTATGTCTGCACGTGTCGAGTTGTGTCCAACGTAGGTTAGTTCTACTCAAGGACTCGGTATCGATCTTACGTGTTATAGTACTAAGCGGCGTTCTTACTGATTCAGGTGCCAGTGATGCATTCATTTCTGATCCTGATCTTGTCCGCTTCCTTGTTACCCGGGATATCAGTGCACCCTGGCAAACCTGCACCAAGGTTACTATATTGACAACTGATAACTCGTCTAACGACTTCCTGCATTGGTTGACAGGCCTTGACTACACCAAGCGGTGTAGCCGCTTGACTATTAGACTAGATGGTAGTCATCCTGTTGGCAAGGCAGAGCCTTCTCAGTTCGGGTAAAACCTGGATAATGACAGTTATCTCCGTGTGAAAAACGCTATTCGTCTTCATTTAGTCTGAAGGATTTGCTTAATCCTAGGGATTCACAGGAGGTGCTTGCGCCTGTGCCGATATCCATTTTGGAACCGTCGATGTAGATGGCGAGCTCTTCATTTTCCGTAACTTCATTCTCATCCCATTCATTCCTTTTCGATATGTTATTGAATCCCCTGTTGAAGGTGAATGTCGAGGGAAGATAGTCTGTTGTTGTTTTCAGGTTTCAAGTTTCAGGGACCAAAATCCACACTCTCTAAGTCTGACGGCCGTTTTAACCGCCTTGCTGTTGCAGGAAATGTCCAATAGCGCTAGATCGAGTTATATCTCCAGAGCTGCAGAGGGTGTCATTACTAGGGACCCTAAGCGTCCCGTTCCGAAGTCAAGACTTGAGGTTCTCTTAATCGGTAAATGACATGAGTCCCTTCCGATCAAAGATTTCAAGTATGGTCGAGTTTCCGAAATAAGCAGGATTTTGTTCTTTGTAAATAGTTCAATGGGTTGCAGGTTCAGTAGCCCTTTCAGACCTAGTTGCGGTATCGATTTAATTAAACCTGCTATACCCAGATAAGCAATTCGTTGCACCTTATTCAGGTTCTTGAGATAGTTGGCTAAATGACTAAACAAACCATTACTGGGGAAAACCCGAAGATAGTAGGCAAGGGACAAGTTGTGTACCAGGCACCTTCCAAGAAATATCGAAACAACTCTTACAACTTACATGTTTCCAATCAAAAAATTAACTCGACATAGAGGACCGCGGTTAACGGGCACCACTTTTACCACCTCTACCCCATAATTCTCAAGTTCACCCACAGAGTGGTATATAAAAAAGGGGCCAGGCGCTATGAGATATGAGATCATATCAAGAACATTCGCTTCTTAAATATTTACCAATAGTAACATTTTACTATAATTGAATCTGCTACTCTAACTCGAAAGCTTCGATTATTATCACATCAATAGCAATGCCATTCTATTTTATTAAAATCAGATTACACTTTTTTAAATGGGAAAACTTTGGCAATCTCCAATCTCAAAAACGAATTATAGGTAGGCCGGCAGCAGGTTACATGCCTATATATTTAGATTCACGAAATCGCCTTATTTTATGCAAATATTCAGATACCTTTGCATCGATTACGATGCTATTATCCTTTTTCTCCCATTATAACAAACCAGATTTATTACATCACTGCCTATAAGTGGTCTATGGAAACATTAGGAAAACAATTTTAATAAAAATTCAATCCAAATAACACGTTTTTGCTATTGGCAAAGATACGGCATTAATTCCAAACACAAACTCATAATATTTGCCAAGGATAATTCTGATTAAAATCAATAGAACAATATTTCCTTCGAAGAGATGGTAAGTCCTTTTCGAACTGCCGTTAGATGCACGTTAATTCGATACGATTGGGTGGAAAATAAACATTTGAAACTCCAAACTTTTAGCATTAAGAATGAGACGTGATGGTTAGTTCCTCCACATACGTATTGCGCGCATATGTGCGGATGTGTACTAGGGGAACTATATGTGGGTGTTGAACGACGATTTGATTACAATGATACTTTGTACGAAATTCGTTACATTGCAGTGATTACTTTGGAATTGGGTCATTTGATAGTAGTCGGTTATCGTTTTCGCAAAATTGGATCCCTTCGAAGTAGCACTATAGACGGGGGAGCATAAACGTGTAGCGAATCCAATTTGGATCACCGCAGACTATGAGACCAAGGTACTGCTGGTATAGTCTGGAATGAGATGAGGTCTTCCTTTGATGCGTTATCACTTTATAATTAAAATCTTCTTGGATAAGAGCATTGGGGTTAAGTCTTCCGCGATATTTTAATTTGTTCTCAAATTAAAGTGTAGGAATCCGGCTATCTTTCAACTATCCTCTAATTCTGTTGAAATTAATGGTACTGGCAATTAAATCTAATAAACCCTACAAGTTTCTTGTATCGATCGATGTTTAGCATAGCCCAAAATAAGAGACACATTTATTGTTGTTCGACAAAAATGTTTTTTATCTTTACACAGAAAGTAGCTTCGTTTTCAGAATGGAAGTCGAAGCATTACTTACTTCCATTGGTGGCGCTACAGTCCGGGTGGTCATGGGCCTCACCCAAAATAAACCTGTCCAGTTAGTGCGGTCTTTGGATAACTGTCTTCAGCTGCGCACTCAATATGTATTGGAGCTCTTTCGTAAGGTTTTCATTGACCCCACCAAATATCATAGGTTAAGTTAAGTTTTGGTGGCGAAGTAGAGCAGAGTTCCCACACTTAAGTCCTTATGGACGTAGTATGTAGCCCAATGTACGTGTTTCCTCCACATAGTCAGCCAATGTCCGATAAAGCAAGTAAAGACGGAAAATAGAGGTATCAGAAGATTAGGTTAGGTTAGGATGGCTGTTTTCACGACATGCCCATTGCCCATTGCGAATACTTAAGTTTTACATGAAAGGACATGTTATTAACAAAACCTCTTCTCTTGACAAAACGCCAATGCTTTATAGGAACCATGCTCCTGTGATGGATAAGTATCGTTCGAGCTCACGGCAGTGGCATAGGAGATATTCCATCTCTCCAACCTAGCCTTTTAGCCATAATTCCAATGATGCAGTGTCCGATTAATACCTCAAAGAGCACACAGATTTGGCTTCAATCAAGAGGAATTAGGAGCTTTTACCTTTTGATGTCAATATTGAGCCACTAGTCTTGAAAAGCTGTAACACCTGCTCGTCAGCTGGTAGTGAGTTCAGAAAAAAGCCGTATCTGGCCAGATCAGCTTTACATTCCGTTCAACTCTAACGTTTTCGAGATCCAGAATAGTACAACCGAGTGATGAATTATAGCCTTCAGTGCCACGAGGAGGCAATCTGTTACGATTTTCGCGTTTACAAGGTTGAAGTGAATTGCTTCAAGTGCTGCTTGATAGGACGATCTGTGCCGATTATTTAAATGCATAAATCTCTGCTTGAAAGACATTGCAGTAATCAGTCAGTCTATAAGACTTGTTGATACCTAGTACCACAATACATCAGCCCCCGCCCCTTCTCCTTATTAGAAAATTCGATGACCCTTAACTTTCTTTCGAAGCCATTCCTGGGTTTCTCATCTTCAGTATGTAGTCATAAGTCCTGGGTTTTTAGTTCAATTGTGTTCCTAGACCTAATTGTGGTGTAAATTTAATTGAATCTATTACAGCCAAACAATTCTCTGCACCTTGCTTAGGTTATTGAGACAGGTTTTGGTATTAATCGCCTCAACCCAAATAACTGAGCAGTATGGTATAGAACTCACATCACGTACGCCAGGGCACAATTTTCGGTTGTGAGCCCCATCAAGTCATTTTCTAATCGGTTTAATATTTCTAGCTTAATTTGGAGGTGGACACACCCCATTCGGTACTTGACCGCGGTTGGAAGATTAATGAGGACACTTTTGGTATGGTTGGTCCATTATTGAGTATTTTTCCGATCGTTCTAGTTACATCATGTAACGCTGTTTCCTCAGATATACATATGGCAATGGCATATGCACAAAGAACAAGTAGTTTTGAGATTATCCCCCAAGTCCAGATCCACTGATCTTTCTAGTATTTTCATATACGAAGTGAAGAAAGGCTTATAAGCCTATAATCCTTGACTGGGGAGTGGTTTGGTTTTCCAGTTTTGGAAATAAACACCACTCGATACTCTCTTCAGCTGACAGAAATAAATTCCAGTGTCAGGCAGCCTCGAAAAATTATCTGTGGCCACGGGATAATCCTATCGCTAGTCTTCCGATGCATGCAAGGCATGAGAAGATCTGGCCCCACTGACGTACAAGGTTGGAAGGATTTGAGAGCCAATACGATTCTGTTTTTGCTTGTACAGACTCTTCATCCGGAAGTGAAGAGGGGCTATCAGCAGGTAGGAAGTGACCGACTTCCTTGGCCTGCAACAAATAGGACTTTATGGAACCTAGTAGTTTCTGTAGTGGGTTGAATGCCCAGTACTAGTCTTCTTTTTAAACTCTTTAAACTTCTACAGTGTGATACAAAATTACTGGTTCTAAGCCCACCACAACTGAATTTTGTAAATAAACTGGCTTTGTCGACCTAGTAGCTAAATTTGGACAAAGAATATTGTTTTAAGATGACCTGATTCATGAAAAATATTAATTTAAATATACATTGACTGGACACACATACAAAAACATTGATAGCAAATGATCCTCTGCAAGAATACGTTACTGCTCTTCGTTCTGACCATCTTAACTGAGATATTCACGGAAAAAATCAATTCGGTTTTCCGCTCTGAGTTAGCGCAATTTGAACACAAGAGCGAAACCAATCAATCTCTTTAGTGCGCCTCTGGAAGTCTTATTGGTATTTTCCATTCAAACTCTTATAAGTCACTTTCGACCCAAAGCTTAACCCACACGTAAGTCTTAAATTACCATAAAATTCTGAATCCATTCAGGAAAAATGCCTATGCCTATGTTTGATGAAGAATTATTCATCACAAATATCTTGAATAGTTTGCTTCTTTCTCGAACACCTTCGCTACGGATATCACAATACTTCCATCAAAGGCCCTACGGTGCAAAAGTGCATGAAATTTATGCAAATATTGATTGAGCTCTTAGGCAGAGGAGTTCCGTGTAGTTCAAGATTATAATGAAATCTTGTTTTCCCAAAGGTTTTGCGTCCGTCCAAGTACGACATACATCATTCCCTTATACGATGCATGCATATAAACAATTCTCTCCAGCTGCGCACATTGGCCATGGACATGGCCATGCGAATTGTTCATGGCGCATTTTCATATGAAAAGGAACCCACCATACAAAGATGCCCCCATTCTCGACACATAATCAAAATGCATGCTTCCTAGGTCGACAGAGACGAGCGATGTGCAGCAAAACTTCTTCCATCAAAAAAATTCCAATCGACAAAAACAAAAAGATATTCCTTTTCAATTAACAACACTTTCATCGTCGTGCAACATTTTTGAGCCTCCTGTAGGATGGCGAGTACGCATTTGCTAGCATATGGGTGATGCATTTATTACATTTCTACCGCAGGACATCAAGCAAAGTTAATTAATAAGTCTGTCATAGGCAAGATGAAAAGAATCTCATCCTCGGTCGGGTGCATCACAATCTGTCGTGTTCGATCGCTGATTTGCAATATTTTATGCTGATGCACGTAGTAGACTGACGAAACTTGTTGAACTGAGAAAATGTCGCTTGGAGAATGATTGATGTGCCTTTGGAAGGAGATGACTTGATAATGGTGACGTTTCACCTGTTGGCCCTATCGTAACGGAAGTGATTGTTTTTTCCAATCGAATCGAGGTCTTCTTTCCCTCCCTTTCACTCTTGAGATACTTTATTACGATAGATGAGATTTTAATGATGCGGACAACATTTTACGACAACAAGCAGCTCGATGAAGTAGGCACTGCCGCCAGTGGCAATTGATTGAAAAGCTAATTTCCTATCAACGTTGCAATTAGGACTTGTTATGCCGTTGCAGGACAATTAAGCAACACACAGGCGAATCCGCTGTAAGGAAGACAAGCGCCTACTTGTCACTTGGCAGTGATTTGACGTATTTATTAGCCATCAAATGTGGGGATGACTTCCAAGTAAATTGATTTTTATCCAACGGTCGACAGGACTTGCTACTTTGTTGCAAAAACTGTGTGCAATTTATGTATGGAATCTCACTAAAATTAAATGCATGGGAAGTGCTTCTGTGTTTTTGCTAGAAAATCGACACTTTATAAGCCCATCAGGTGGGCGATAGTGCATGAAGTTAATGTTTGCAACGTGTGTGTTGGAATTATGTATTAAATAGTTGTTGGAGGGGTTTTCGAAGAAAAACGTTACCTAAAGAGTGGAGTAGGTATGGTCGTTAAGCTCCAGTACCACCAATCCTGCGAAAGTCTCAAAATCATCCACGGGGTAAGAACTGCCATGAGATGCTTCTCGAATTGGGTCGGAGGCTTTATGACCCGAAAAGCTTAAGTTGCTTTTCTTGCGCTTTAAATTTCTTAGTTACATCTGAACTATGTTCAAGCAGCGTTACAGTTACTATGCCTGCAACTGCAATTTACCTACCTACCTTTCTATACAAGGCACTGATTAGCTGTTTGGTGGAATAAGCTTTTACGCAAAAACGTCATTGCTAATTTCATAAAACTCCAAAGAACGATTTGGATGGAGGCCTTCTCCAGCACACCTGACGCTGCTCTAGATGCTATGATGAACTATCCACTCATATACTCATATATATTCATATAATATATAGACTCTGTGCTCATAGTAACAACTCATATTCGGTCAACGTCATACTGCAGACCGGTATTCATTTGTTTAATCCAGAAGCAATTTCTCGCCAGGGGAATCCGTTTATGGATTATCGAATGAATCGAGCTATCTCTAGGGTTAACTGCAGTCCATTCGTAATTTTATGCAAGACCAAGTTTACTTTCCTTTAACATGACTTCTGTTATAGAAAAGTTTGTATATGAATGACGTCGCTAAGGTATTAGATTCAGAACGCTATCCGCTATCCGTTGAGTGCCGCTTATTTGAAGAGATCCCTTGAAACTTCGAACTGAAGCTTCTATTTATTGACTGATTCAAAGAAAATAAATTGGATTGGATAGAAGAAAATGGGCATGTGATGTCTAAAGAAGGGTAGAGGATTTCCCTTGCATTGTGTGGCAAGGAAAATCCGGCTGGTCTTCCATGCATCATATAATCCGAATAAAGCAAAGGGAAAATGGATTCCTTTCATCTTATACTCCGATAATGTTTAGCAGGGCTACCTGCCACTACCTTCCACTGAAGGATTCTGAAAAGGAGCCGACTTCATAAAAATAACGCCAAATTCCCCAATCCCTTGGCATTCTCCATCGAGTCGAAAAAGTTAAATTTACTGAAATTTTCCTCTTAAACTTCCTTTTTTAATTATCTACAACACCGAAAAGCTCACCAAAATGGAAACCTAAATTCACATAACGCTGCTGTCTAATAATGACTACCTTAGCAACACCCTAATTACGAGGTGTACAACCACATCACATTCACATCAATTGCATCTCCGCTTTACACCGCATTAAGCACCTCATCAGAGTTTAACATTCTGGAAAACAATTCGATTAGGTGCGGCAACGAATTAAATTCACCAACACCATCCCTCCAATGTAATCATTTTGCAACTTCCTATACCCTGATGCTAATCTTCGTCCTGTCCTAACCATGTAAATCTGTATATAATTGTTCTGAAGGGTGATTAACCATGGTACTATTCCCGACCAGCTTCCACTACAATAAGCACAATCATCATCTCCAGTCATTGTCCTACATAATGAGGTCAACATAATTGTGTGCTACCTAAACGTACGAGTATACGATAAGGACGATAGGTACTCATTTGGCTTCCGCATCCATTGAAGATTCGGGATAAAAATAATTTCTCCAAGATTTATGACCGAACACAGACGCGCTGGAAATGTGTGAAACGCTCCATTCAGTGAATTAGACTCAATTTCCTTCGAGGCAAACTAACGTGCTACGTTTTTTTCACATGGAAACTACGCCGGACTTGGCTCCTTCCGCAACCCAATGTCTCTATTATGTGGACATTAAAAAATAATTTAAAAAATTACTACCCATCCATAAGAGAGTGTAGCAAGAAGGAATACGACAACGAATAATCCCCGTGCGAAGCTCGCGGACCATTGTAATTGCTTCATTTGGGCTTGACGGCCAGCGACACGACATGGAACGCTTTGTTAAAGGGCCATTCACAATGCTACCGTGCGTCTTCCTCACTTTAAAATACCACAGATTTCTTTCGCTCTCTCCCTCTCTCTCTTTCACACTATCACAAAGCCTACCATTGAACGAGTATCATGAGGGTCTCCACGAAGACCCACAGGTGCCTGCCTATGCAGCAATTAAGAAATTAAGACGAAGGAAAACAGTCCCAAACACAGGCACTTTTATGTGGACACTTTTGAATAAGCTGCTCAGGGTTGTGGGACAGGTAGGCAATATAATATGTCCTACAGCGGTCGAGATGGAGAGTTTAGATACTTTGAACAAAAAGTAAGAAATCATTCGAATTATTACCGAAGATAAATATATTCCGACAGAATGTGCTAATAAAAAGCGTTATTCACACTTAGGCGACATTTATTGTGGAAGGCCGTAAATTATCAAAGATTTACTCTGAGGTTTATCCAAATGACCAGGGAAAAGTTTTCAAATAGAAAAGTTGGCAATGGAAGGTTGGACTGGGCGATAAAAGTTTATTATTGATGTATTCTAAGTTGATACTATAAATCAGGATAATCCACTCATGAATGTTACCTAATGGTTGGAGGTGGTAGGAGAACATTTTTTTAATCTTAAAATGAATACAACATATTAAAAGTGTGTAAAAGTTTTTCATTGCATTTTTAACTATTTTTAAATATGCATTTTTTATAGAAATGCATAACGAATTCTATTGTAGAAATCAAGGCACTTCTGTCAAAAGCAAGGATACGAAGTACGAATTTCTGATAAAAGTTACAGATGATTTAATGATGGATGGATGAAGGAACAACAATCGAAAATCGACACTGCAGTAGGTTTATATGTAAGAAACTTTACAAAGTAAATAAAAATATTAAGCGTAAACGACCCATACAGAATCTAAAGCATAGGTTTTCAAAGCATTGACACGAATGGAGGTACATACAGTTTCATACAGTTTAAGGATGATTCCGATCCGCACTTTTAAGAAGCTTTTCATGACATTTCTTACTCTTGGACGTTTGTCAGACTATCACAGTAGGTGGGCCAGCGAATAAAATCTTTAAGGTGGTACGGCTCGCTTAGTGGTCCAATTCACTTAACCACTAAGCCCACTATCACCAACATACTTACTTACTTACTTAACGGGCTCCCGACCCGTGAAGAGTCCCTACCTGAGATACGGCAGCCTTCAACCCTCTGCGATCCCGAGCACGCTGCTTCCAGTTGTCCAGACGAAGAGGATTCGAAGATCCTCTTGGCTGGAGCGTTGTTGTCCACTCGCTCGATGTGGCCGAGCCAAGTCGATGAGTTTTAGCTTTTCGGACCACATCCACATCTTGGTACAGCTCATAGAGTTCGCGGTTGTATCTTCTCCTCCATTCGCCCTCCTCGCGCACAGGACCAAATATCCGTCGAAGAATTTTCTCTCAAAGCATCCCAGTATTAACTCTCCTTTCCTGTTTATCGTCCAGCACACGGCGACGTATAGCAGAACTGGCAGGATAAAGGTTCTGTAGAGCATGAACTTTGTCCTTCGAGTTAGGAGTTTTGAACCCATTTGTTTCGCCAAACCGAAGTAGCAGCGGTTTCCTAGGGTAATTCTTCGACGGATCTCCACTAAGATGTCATTTGTGGAGTTGATGTTTACCCCGAGGTAGATGAACTCCTTAACTACCTCGAAGTTGCTGCTATCAACAGTGATTATTGCCTTAGTTGGTGGACAGATGATTGTTTGTTTGTTGATAGCATATGTTTAGTCTTGTCCTCATTCACTTCAAGGCCTACCACCCACATAGCTAGTCCTTAACCCGATATTAAAGAAAACCTCCAGATAACTGGCTGACGACCTGTCACCTGACTAATTAACAATTTCGTTTGAGTTTTTGTGATTATTTGAAAATTAAGATAAAAGATTTGAAATTAAGTATTTATTTCATAAACTATCCATGTGTGCACACATAACTCTAAAACGGTTCGTTCAATTTCACGATTTTGGACTTCATGGATTCGTATTAGCCGAAGGAAAAACACAATATTGAAGAAGATCCCCAAAAATTCATTCGAGGTCTTAGATTGCTTTCGCACTCGCTCCTCTGCTGGGAAGGCGATCGAATCGCTCATTCTTCATAGAATCTACAAGTGGAATAAGAACCAACATGCGATATTTCAAAGAACTCTGCGATGGCCAAAGTAGTACAGCAATGTCAGATTATCATCTGGGACGAGTGCACAATGGCTCAGAAACGCGCATTTCAAGCCCTGAATCGCACGTTGAAAGATTTACGAAATTATGAACGAAGTTTCGGTGGCACAATGATTGAATGCTTGCTTAAATGCGTCGGTGATGTGAAGGCGAAGGCGTAGTTTCCTGAAGAAATTGCAATTGAAAACAAACATGCCAGTTGGTTTGCGAAATGAACAGTCCACCGTAGAGTACCCCACGCTATCACAAATATTTTCCAGAATATCGCTCATAATTATTGTGTTGACCAAGATTTGACCATGACGAGCGATTTTGGCTGCGAAAAATAGGGATGGGCATGCTACCATACAATTTGAAGTTGAATGTCGTCAAAGTTTTAATTTTGTTGCGCTACCTCAATGCACCAAATCTTTGTAACGGAATGTTCTTATTCCGCGGATTCCGCTTAATACCAATGATTTGCCATTCGTATTTAAGCATTTTTTATTTCCCGTGCGCCCAGCTTTCGTTATGACAATTAAGAAGTCGCAAAGACAATCGTTGGATATTTGTGTTATCTATTTTGAATTCGCATGTCTCTCATATGGTCAATTGTATGTGGCGTGTTCACATGTTAGCAAACGGTTTGTACGTGTAGGCAACAAAAAAAAAAAATAGGTTGTGTACCATAGAGCACTTTAGTGAAAAAGCGGAAGGTTGGCCAACACGTAAATCATTGCGGTTTGATTAGAACACTTCAAATTCAAGATACGTTGGAATTCGAACTTCATTTACAAAAAATCATCTGATATATATATGACCCGGGGTCAAGTTTTTTGAGTTATTTCCAAAAATCTCTAAGGAGGGTGCGTTTGCGAGTATAGGCACAGCAGATGAAATTAGCGGTAAACGATGCAAAACCAAGAATATAATGTCAGCACCCAATATCATCTAGAATATCACAATCGGCAGCTATAACTTGAAGGTAGTAAGGGACTTTGTCTAATTCGGCTCTGCTATTACATCATAAAACGACATCTCGTCAGAAATCAAGAATAACGCTCGCCAATCGCTGTTTCTTTAGGCTGAGAAGGCAAGGTAATTAAAGCACTCTTCCGAAAAACTTAGGTTCCGAAGCATGGACTCTTTTTAACGCGGATGAAGATTTCCTGTGATTGCTAAGGAGGAACACGTGTTTGGCGTCTATGTAGTATGCCTTTAGGCAACTAATATTACTACTTCTTTTGCCCAAAGTCTAAGTCCTAGCCGAGTTTATCCACGGCATCTTAGGCGAATCCTAAATGAGGACAATAGGCCCACTGTAGCCGCGGTGATAAGGGTACCAAGTCCCACCTCATTTCCCAATCTAATCTAATCTATCCTTGGAGAAGACGATTCAAAGATGAACTCTACTAGCTGTACAGCGACAATCAATCTGGTACAAAAAAAAATCTGCGAATTGGGTGTTTGAGACCGTCGCTCCACCCCACATAATCTTTCCTTTCCTTAAGTGGCGGGCACAAGTGGAACCAACCAACTTGCCAGTTAGCTTCCGCACTGATTGGAGAGGTTTATTGGTTGAGGTCCAGGTTCACCCCCAATGCATATATGGAAAAGCTATATCAGTTCGTCTCCTCCCAACATCTTAGTCAGCATCCTCATACAAATGTCGAAACAAAATTACTGATTGGTTCATTGTCGTCTGCCTGGTGAAAAGCAAATAAATTCATACCAAATAATGATAAATATTGTATCGACATTCTATGATGTGTGATAATGAAGATGTTAATTAAGTTCTTTGCCTTATTACTTTGCAAAGGTTCTGCAAGTTACATAAATTTCAATGAAAGAAAATGATTTCCCCAAAAAACATTTCCTCTTTTCGTTCGATTTCCATTTTACTATTCCAATGAACTCATTAATTTGACAACTCACTTCATGCTCCTGTTTTTCAATTTACCGTCAGCATTTAATTAGGAAGTCCATTGAGCTGTGCTAGATATTTCAGCAGAAGGCACGCTGACAAAAGATACAACAACATTATTAATTTTTATATTTTATTTTTAATAAGTCCCTCTGGATAGCTATTTGTTATTCATTTCGAAAAAGTCCACGTTTTTTTGTTGTTGGTAAATGCCCAATCACATTGGGAAGACCAAAGGGAAAGGCTACAATCCCGCAAGAGGAATAAACCGACAGAACGAAAATGAAAATCGATATTTTAACACTCGAAACGAATATCAAAGGGTGGCCGAAGTGGCGGGCAAATCACTTAAAGGTCTATAAATAGAAGTAGAAGACTGATGCTATATGTAGATTTATGTGTGCATCGTACTCGATATCTGGCATCCATTTAATTCACTCGAAAAGATATTGAATTCGATATTCCAAGCGGATGCATTTATAAGAGCCTTGCATTATTTGGTTTAGATTCAATCTTTTTCTATTACGAGACCACTTTAATGGTGCCATTAAATGAATGAGAAGCGCCCTAGCATGTGACTTCTTAAATTTCGTCACAATTTATTGCAGCTATTTGATGAATCCATTTTAAAAACTATAAACCTATTGCTGAGTAGTTTATGAAACGCGCAATGTTCTTGAAGTCGTCATGATTTAGTTCAGTCGACTGAAGGCGACGCTAAGTCATTAGTTACTTAAGGAAGATACTTATACGTGCCTATTAAAGGTAAATATTTCAAGCTGGAATCTTTAGAAATAAACATTTAAATTAGAAAAGAAAATTTTCTATTTCAGATGTAGTCACTGCGCCGAAACAGAAACTTAAAAAAAAAACCTTAGAAGATAAATAAATTTGTGAAGCGGGTTTTGCATAAGGGATCCTGGCAGTCCATGCGAATTGTCTTTGAACGTCTTTCAACTTTGTTTTCTGCACAATGTATACATCTCCTACGGTTTTCAATCTGTGTGTTTTTGTAACAGTTGTTAAGGCATTGGTGTGGCATATTGAGAAGCATTACCTCTTTAGTATGTAGCCACTTTGTGCAAATGAGTCCCACATTGTTAATACGAAAATTCGTATTCGTAAATTCCCCTCTTTTTATTTTTTTTTGTAATCCATGGCATTTTCCTTCGCCTCTGATTGACGGCGCCTACTGCAAGTTTTCAAATAAGTCAACACTTGTAAAATAAAGTGCACGACTGCGTCATACGAAACTTTTTGGTAGATGAGATCCGTTTTTATACCCTATCCTAAGGGTGTATTAATTTTGACACATAGTTTGTAACACCCCTTAATATTAGTCGTAGACCCATAAAAGTATATATATTTATGATCAGGACTAATTCCTAAGACTATGTAGCAATGTCCGTCCGTCCGTACGCAATTCTTAGGCCTTTAGAATTAAGCTAGGAAGCTGAAATTTGGACCACATACTCCCTAGGGCTCCGAAATGGTTAAGTGTAAACATTTATTGAATACACCCACTGCCACGCCCACAATTTAGAAAAAACCGTTTTAAAGCTAAACTTAGAGAGATAGAGCATTGTAACCTTTAGAAGATATGTAGGCACTGCCTTCCTTTATAAGTTTGTCATATAAAGTTTTTTGCCACGTCTAAATTTTGTGGGCGTTTTTTAATAAAATTATTTTCGTAGAAAGCAAAAAAAAATGTTATTTAGCCAATATTTTTTCCAACATATTTCCCATACAAAGTTGTTAGCCACGCCCACTTTTTGGATCCGTTTTTTTTCAAAAAAATGCTATCCATCATCTTCTTAATGCTTTTTTCTTTGGGGCATGTAGGGATATGGATATCATACTGTTCGCCCGTTTCCTTTCCTTATGTTTGAATCCCAAAATGAACGGCGACAAATTTTTTTTAAATTACTTTTTAGGCTTTGAAAAATTAGATTTTCTTTAAAACGGCACTTACGACATTGGATATCTTCAACATCATTTTTCGAAATACGAAATATTATCAAAATCGTTAGAACCGTTTTTGAGAAAACGAATTTATTTTAAATTTAAAAAAATCGCTATATAAAAAAAATAAAAAAAAATTATTTGAAAAATGCAAATTTGTTCGAGATTTGTGGAGTTCCCTTTGTTAGTTTTCGAGACGTTTTTATAAATTACCGTTAATCGAATTTTTTTCCCAAGAACAGAGTATGCAGTATTTTGGTTCTTATCCTAAGTATCCTTTGTACAAACAAAAAAAAAACATAATCCTTGGAGCCATTTTCTAGAAAAATAGTTTTAAGTGATTTTCACCAAACAAATTGTATGAAAGGTACCGTTAGTTCAAACGATGCTCACTTGAATTACGGATATACGGGCCTTAAATTTACGTATAAGCAGAAGCTCTTGTTAATTGCGACCCGGTGCTGATGTGGGTACGTCAAACTTTTTGTTGATTATGTTACGATACCGGTCTTAAGCGTATGTAGTAGATGTGCTTTCTGTAGGCACTCAGTTTGCCTTGTGAATTAGATTCCACTGCATAACGCGCTACTTTAAATAGGCTCTTTGGAATAAAGGAAGGGCCATGTTTATTCTAAATGTACGCGAATGACTCTATGTTTTGGGGTCCTAACCAAGGTAAAATTATGTACGGCAGTAAATATGCAAAAAAAAAGTTAAGGCTTTCTTTATGGTCTCAGCCACTCATTCTGAGTCTTCACAAATGATGCATAAATCATCTGAAAGGCAACTTAAAGTTTTCCTCCAGAGCTCATTAGAATAGTCGAATGGCCATTGGATTCCCGATCGCATTCCGGTCCAAAAAGAAACTAACCTAATAAAACTCTGACGACGTGTAAAATAGATTCGGAAATTGGGTCATAAACATTTGATTGCGCCAAACTACTCAGCAACAGTAATTTCATCTACCAATCTATAAGGAGGAGATGACAAATGTACATATGTGTTATGCCAGCGTTTCAGTGATGAGGAAATGACCCGTCATTTCGAATGTAAATGGGAAAATGTACCTTTTATTTCACAATAATTACGCTATTCACGTCAAAGTCCACTTATCACGTTCACTGAATCTTAAATTAGCTCCGCCAACAAGGTGGCTCATATTGTTATGTCCTAATGACAAACAATTTGTCATTAACCGCGTCGCGCACCCAAGAGTTCAACACGAAAGAGTACCTCTAATGAAGTCATTTATCTTCAAGTACCCAAAGCAGATACAATTCATTGCCAGTCACATACACACACATGTTCCTTTGTCTCCTCTAGGTGACTATATGTTTTAAGTGTAAATGTCATCATAATGGAGGCTTCAACTGGTAAGGGTTTGCTGACGTCATTCTTATTGATTGGGCACCTTGGCCTAGACAATCGTTACAAATTGCTTAAGATTTAATCGTTGATGTTCGATTTGCCGAGTCATTCGAGTAGGATATTGGACTCTCATCATCATCAGCAATGACTCAGCGCTTGATAATTGCATACACCAAGATTACATACAAACTGCAGGCAAAATATACACTTATGTCTTCGTTTTGTCAAAAAGAAGAAGTAAAATAGAAGGAACAAACCTTTCTCATAAAACCAACCAACAATCAGCCATCAGCAAGGGCAGCAAGACACATAATTGTAAGCCATTTATATCAGTTATCAACTTTGGTAATTACAATTGAAACTTGTTGGCAAGTTAATTGTCTAATGAGCGGGTAAATGAGCCAATCACGAGCGTTAATGCCAATCAAATGAGCAGCATACCCGTATCGACGAAGGAACATTCCGTCAAGTTGTTTTGGACCATTTAAAGCCCTCTAAAGCCTAACCGGTCCCCATTTGGCTTCGTGTCCGGTTACAAGAGTTTCAGTGCGAAAACGCAAGTAAATGCAAAGAGTATAAATTATCTGGTAGGACGATGCCATCATCGCGGCGTATTCGTCGTCGTCGTCGTCGACGTGCTTGATGTCAGTCAGGCAATTTAACCTTCGGGCATTGTGGTCAACGCTGTGCTGTTGCCGCGATGGCTAGTTAAAATGCATTAAAATTACTCAATCAAGCATAATCCAAACGTTCCTTTTTCTCTGTGCTTTTCCGAGATGACAAGGACAGCACTGAGTTAAGATGATGGGCAGTTAGGGACTCTTGTGTTTGGATTTAGGTGCGATGGTCCATGAGTCTGGGAAATTCTTTACAGCAGGCTGCATTTAAGCAATACCATCAACTGAATTTATTAGTCCAACATGAGCCCTAGGCTGTTGCGCAGTAAAGTTGAACTCAGTGGCGGGAATATGTTGGATTTTATTTAAATGAAATTGTAAACAATTATTTAATAGCTATTGTCTGGGTATGCTGGGTGTTCTTTGAATATCTCACGAGCAGGTGGAAAACAGGGAGAAGAAGAGAACTCATGCAGTCTCTAAGGTAAAGGAAATCTATGATTGTATCGATCGAAGTAACATAACAAGATTTAATAAAAGAAAGGTCTAGCAAAGGATTTAAAACCAGGTTGCCGAGTCTTTAAAATAGCATGGACACTTAAACTTTTAAGCTATATAAGTAGGTGGACTATTGGCAAAAACCTAATGAAAGGACTCCAGCCAATCTTCATAGGTTGCCTGAAACTCGGATTCATTCAAGATAGTAGGATATTCTGGGTATCTACTCTACTGCCAATAATTACGGGCCAAAAAGAATTTAAATTTTTTTTCTTAAGACCCTAGAAAGACTTTTAGACCTATATCTAAGAATCCGCGTTATTAAGACTATTTATTTGGACGGATAAAAAAAAACACCAAACTTATCTTGTTCACTAGGAAACATAAGGTTTTAATATTGGACCCACCGAAACTTAAGGGCATTCTATCAACGAAAGAAAGATTGACGAAAGGGCTGAATACCTTATACGACTGAAGGAAAGTTTTGGCGATGAACAGCCGAAGTTAGACCCGGTTAAGTTGGTGGGAGGCTGTTAATACTAAATGATATCTTATGAATCTGAACAAAAAAGATATGTACACCCCATCTGTAGGAAGAACGTGTCAGGCACAGATGTTTTCAAACTGAGAAAGAACAAAATGTACGGACATTCGCGCATACTTGACATCTTGACAAGAAACTCAAGAATGACTTTGACAAAACTTTCAAAGGCGTAATAACCTATAGACAGGACTGTAATTATTCCAGTATAGTCATCAAAAGTTTGTCTATCTCAAATGATGATTTGTGGTCCCAAAAGCCGTGAGTATCAAACCAACCGAGGGATTATTGCAGTGGGTTTTTAAATTGGGATATCGACTGTTAGGAGGGCTGCCCAGACAGTCTTAGCGTTAAAACTATTAGAATCGAAATAACCATTTTTGAGGACAGACAGACAGCACTCAAGGCGATCAACTCCAATATGATAAGCGCACTATTCAGTACTATTCTGCTGTGTACCCGGAAACGTTTGGTTGGTAGAAAACGAGACACCAGAGCGGCTGACCAGATGCGGCTCTGATTTGACCTTACTGCCCTCAAAACAGCATAGAGGTTCACGGACGGTATCACGATGAGTTACGGCCAAGGAAACCACGGAATGATATTACCATTTTCATTGATAGTCAAGCGGCCATTAAGGCAGTTAATGCTACTGAGATTAAATCTAAGCTGGTGCTCCGCTGTTGAATAGAGCTTAAGGCCCTTGGCTCACAGCACAAGGTATGTCTTTGCTGGGATCCTGGATACAGGGACATAACCGGCAATGAGATGGCCGATGAGCTAGCAAAAAAAGGATCCGAAGTGGATCATGACCGAACATTTCAGTCGATCAACCCGCAACTGAGCAATCTCAGAATGAAGGCCAATAACAGATGTAAATCTATAACCACTTGTGATATATCACGGACACAATGGGCAGAGTATAACAAGAGCCGTACTAACACGCTCTTACAGTATGACAGAGCATCACTGTCTTAGCTGATAGGTGCTCAAACTGGCCACAACTTCTTACGAACAGGGGCTTCAGTGATGCGGAGCTACACAAGAACAGACCTCACTATCTCTGCCACTGCCCGAGCCTCTGTCACTTGAGTTTCTTCTTCCAAGACATTATATAATTGTTAGATGTTTCTATCTCTAATTTTTTCATGTTCCTGGAGACATCGGGATGACTTGACAACATTGAGTAAAAACCAACGTAAGGAAGGAAATACAGCAAAGGCCATAAAATCGGCTTATCCCAAGATTTAAGGACCTAAGTCAGTTGACAAGGAGTTTGCTCCCTGTCTGCAGCCCAATTAACCTAACCTAACCTACGGTCAAGCAATAATGGAACAACATTAGCAATTACGTCATAGCGCACTGCCTGTGGTCAGCCATCGATAGTAACAGATCAAAGACCTTAGTTTCTTTTGAAAGTCGGGGTAATAACCGGAGTCTGTATCGTTATAAACCTGGCTATAAGATTTGTAGCTCGTACTAATGACATCTTCAACCTTAGAATTTCGGAAAAGTTGGTGTATCTCGACTTTAAATTCGAGGATCTGGTCTTTTCAAGGATTTGTCTGATTGAGTGTGAACATTTTATCAATCTTCAATTTGTGTCATTCATATTGGCTTGAGTAGTTCACACAGTATATGGTAAGGTTTCTTCCAATCATTGGTGCATCCGTCTTACCAAAACATCAACAGCATTTAAAAGAGTAAATGGCCATACCAATCTCGTCTAAACTGAGAAAAAAAATGTTCTATTTTTCAGTTTTCTTATCACTCTCCCGACATAATGCCCATTAAGCTAGAAATGATACGTGCCAAGGTTTCCTTCTCTGTTTTAAAGAGCCTGCGTTCAGGTCTTAAAGCTAAAAGTTTGATTTCTTCTAAAACCTCCGGATGTTGTCGTGTTCGCGAGACTCTTCGATCTCCTTGAGCAGTTTTCCAGTGTATATTTATTTCTTTTTATTTAGGATCTTCGTCGCCTTCCTTCTTCTGGTTCTGTAATCCTCCCTACTACCCTTGTTCTTCAATTATTGTGTGGCTGGCAACTTCGGCTACGTCTTTGATGGTGTCGTGATACTGGGACCACCGGTTCTTTGTGTCGGCAGGCGTTCTTTGAAATCGTTATCCACTTTAGGTGTGCTAATGCGTCCAACGTTGAATTTCTTCTTTTGTGAACAGTTTATTCGTTAAACAGACGAGCGCTGAGCCTAGCTGCAACAAGAAAGTGGCTTTTGCCACTCGGAAAGCCTTCAAGATGTAAGATGCGTGCCCTCAATCGATGACGGATTTAGTTCGCAATTTGACCGTCTGGAGTGCGCCATAGTATGCTGTGAAGATCGTCAACCCTACAAGCTGCGGCAAATTAGTCAATTTATTGGTCATAACTAACTACCCCGCATTAGATGTTTTTATTTCCGACTTTATCATTGAAATCCTAGCGGATAACTTTGGCATCATACTCCAGAAAGTTTCCGTCGCGGAAGGTCGCAGAACTCCTCCCTGATATAATCTTCAGCCTCGTCGTAAGAAGCGTTCGCACATATTAAGCTAAAGATCACTATTCGGATTGAAATAAATACGTTTTGACCCAAGCCGATTTCGTTTTCGACAAATCCGCATCCTAATACATGAAATATTTTGTGGCAGCTATAATATACAGATGTATGTGGTAAGTTAGTCTTTTCATCGTACCTGATCCTATCCATCGCATCTCCTTGATCGCGGTAGTGACTTGTACTCAAGACTCAAGTTTTAGAGTAGCACGTAGAGTATAGAGCGTCCGCTGCCGTCCGGAAATAGAGGGAAGTTGCTTTAGTGACTGCTGCCACCAACCATCTTCCAAATAAGTTGACTACCCAAACTTCAGTCGCAGCCAGCAGTCGCCAACTCGGAGGTTAGTAGACAGAGTTGATGGTGAGGGGATAGAGATACTCGCTTGTCTCTCTCATGAATTTCCCTTATTTTTTATTTATAGTTCTGTAGCGACGTTAGTGAAAAGTCACTTCTCCATTAATTTTGACTAATCCAGGTGTTTGACGTACCTCAAACGCGATATAACTTCACAATCAACATATTGTAAACATTAGTCTATACCAATAATATATTAGGTTATGTCGCGATGTCAACCGCAAAATCGTTCTTTATTATCATTTTAGTTTGAAGATCTACATCTAATATTCTGCACTGTACAAAATATATATAAATAGTTTATACTAGTTGGATCTTTGTACAACCAGGACCGAATTGTTAAGGGCTACCAACATAAAATATGGTGTGGGTCTGAGTAACATTATTTCGACCGAATGACTTATTCCATTGTTTCGCTTGCCAATCCGACGTACAACAGCAACTTGTACACGAGTACAATCCATGTATCCAATGTATTTTTCCCACCATTGAGAAGCCGTCATATAAATCAAAAGAATATTCCCTCTCTTTCTCTTTCTCTTTATGTTCGTGTTGCTTCGAAGAGCAGATGTTTTGATGCTGCTGCAATCTTGTTTCTTTATTTATTTGTTATTGTTTTTCCAAAGATGCACCTTTAAAGTGCCCAAAAGCATTAAACTTATGAATAATGGTTATTTTTCGAATATGCTTTAGAATTGAATTTTTAGCCAAAGGCTTCAAGAGATAAAGTTTCTTATTTGAGTTGTGTGTTCCGTGCGGTAAGTTCAATGCGAAAAGTTTTAAAGCTATCTTGTTGCTATTGTAGAATAACACAATATATTTTTTCTTCAAATCGATGGTACGTGCACGGTGTACACGTCCAGCATCATAGCTAGACAAAAGTATACTTTCCTTAACAAATTGCATTAATTTTTGTAGTTGTTAGTATTTTTTTTACTGTATGCCAAAGAATTGTTACTATATGTTTCGCAGTATCAAATAACAGACTACCTTTGGCATTCGACCCTAAAATAAAGCATTACCCACGGACCATGTGTACTGTAATTTATTTGCATTAGTTTCAACAACAGCTTGCTAAAAATTAACCCACATTGATCGAAAAATAAGTGAAGTGATATCATAAAGCACCACCCATCGGGCACATGTGCGATGGTTGGACAAGGTATCAAAAAAAAAACAAAAAAGGTCAAAAGAGCTTTGCAACGGGTAGGTATGTATTTTCAAGACAGGAAACTCATTTATATATTCGCCATATCCAAAACAACTAGTTTATCGATTTACTAGGATGAAAGGAATTGCAAGCGACGTTGTTATATATACATTAGAACCATGCGGAAAATAACTTTTAACCACACATTGCCAGATTGTAATTATGATGTAGAGTTTCTTAAAAAAATATTTACCAAAATAGAGAGGCTAAAAAGACTTTTTTAACGACAATGCTATGCTTGGATACGAGGTTCGTTGTTCCTGCATGATTGTGCATTTAATTTTGCTATACTCTGTCCAAAATAAATTGGCAGTACACGTCTTATGGAAAAGCTTTTTTTTAAATCAATTGCGTGCGATATATTTGCGCCATACTAAATTGAAATAAACCGCTCATACAAAGTTTTTACCCGACAGTGAATTTCCAATTGCATCTGATGTGGATCCGACATCTTTTGTTCAGCGAACATCTGATTGACAGTGGCCTATGGCTGCTGCTATTCAACGCCCATTTAATTGTATGCATTCAGAGTTACCAAAGCCCATGGATGGGAAGTGTTATGGTGGGGATCTTGTAGTGATCTTTTGCATTTCTTGTAATGTTCGGAAAATACTTAAAAATGGAGTTAAAAATTGTAAGCTGATTTCTTTAAGTTTTTGATTTTACAACTAGTTTTGTGCAATTTGTATTTTTAAGTCGTGTATTTTGTGCTTATATAGTAAGAAAGTAGTTACAAATAGCTTTAAAATCCAAAAATTGTTGAAAAAATATTTTGTTAATATTACTATTAAATAGATGAATTTATATATATTTTTGTTATACTTGTTTATTTAATTCTAAGCTAAATTAATCTTAATGAATAGGTTTTTTATTTTTGTTTGTTTTTTATTTCAAAGGGATCAGAACTACTGGGGATACCCTTCAAAAACATGGATTTTATCTTTTCTCATACAATTAGTGGTGTGGAAAAAGATAAATTTGTTTTATTTTTTATAAATAAAACAATTAAAATTAAAATTTCAATCTTATAAAAGGCATGGTAACCCTATATCTTCTTTTTTTCATATAACGACGAGATTATGATCAGAATTACAGGGATCATAACCCTTCCGCTTCACTGCATTCCTACTGGTCCGCCTGCGGGGTTCGTCGGTTCGACCTCAAAAGATATCTACGGGTATCCCGATTTTGGATCACTTCATCATTGAGGCCAATCAACTGCTGGTGTTTCTGCATTTGTGTGATCCAGGAGTTTTTATGCCTACCTCTCTTACGCGATTGTAAGGGAACGTGCATTGCCATTGCCTTTTTGACAGGGTTCGTAGGATCCCTCCTTAAACATGACAATACCAACTGAGTCGGTCGTGCTCCAATTTTTTCGAGATGGGTTCTTTGACGTGAAGGCTTAATTGGATTCTGGAACTTCTAAGTTGATCAAGCTTTGTTACTCCTGCTGTCATGCGAAGCATCATCATCTCAGCTGCTGTCAACTTGCCCTCATGCTTTTTGTACTTAATAATACAAATTATGGCAATTATCTGCAACTTACCAACTAAATGCTGGTGTTTCCCAAAACTCCGTTTTGTCTCCGACTCTCTTTCTCAATTTTATAAATGATCTACTCTCTGTTACCTCTAAGTCTATTCATTCCCTCACCGTTGACAGAACCCTCAGCTTTACATGTTCGTTTCCTGGGTAACGCCCCTCATCTTCGGGCGTTGAACTGAAACGGCAACGTATGTTAAGCTCATTAAATTCCCATCTTGACCGCATTCTTGAGTGGGGTAAAACCAATAGAGTGGAATTTAATGCTTCCAAAATACAATGCTGTCTTCTGTCATTAAAGGGAAACCTCAATACTCTGCCATTATCCATGTATGGCACTTGCGTCGCTGAATCCGAAAGACTTTTCATTCTCGGTATGTGTGGTAATGACAACCTTCGTTGGTATGACCACATATTCGACGTCGCCAAGAATGCTGCGAAGTGTCTAGGCTTCCTAAAGCGATGCAAGAAATATTTTACCCCTTCTAATCTGGCTAGAATCTACAAGGCGTTTATTCGCCCAAAACTTGAGTACAACGCTTATATCTGGTCCGGTGCACCAATTACATATTTGAAGCTACTTAACAGATTTCAAAAACGTGTGATAAAACTTATTGGCGACCGAGATATTGCGAATTCGCTTGACCCTCTTAGTCATCGTCGTAATGCTATCGTTGTTCTATCGATACTACCATCACAAGTGCTCAAACGAAATAGCCAGTTGCATTCCTCCCCTTCAACCGTAATACTCGCCATGAGCAGGAATGCTCATCAGTTCACCCTCAAGCTTAAATTTAAGAACTCGTCCTTTGCCGTACAATACGAATATGTAATGCTCTTCCTAACTCTATTCTTCCTTGTGTTTCAAATCAGTACCACTGATAGTTGTTTTAATATCATGAAAATTCAATTTAAATGAGGAAGGCCCTGGAAAATTGGTACGTATATTCCTAAAGAGTAGAAAATTCTTACGTTGTCACAATCTACGAAAGAACTAAGACCTGAACGGTAACAGATTTTGGAACCATCCGTGGCAATGCGACTACCTTCCTCTACTGCATAAGATTGCATATTCATTAGACAGGGGTCTTAGGATATTATTCGCGCAATGTTATCGAAACTTCAGTACGAATTGTACCAAAAACTACTTCTATTGATAAGAGAGGTTCGCTACCATGTTATATATAAATATCCAGGTGTGGATGGTTCATCAGAGCATCTAAAGCAGCGGCAGGTGTGCTAGGGAAGGCCGAAATGCAACCTTAACATATATTGGAGTAAATTAAAATTTGTAATGACGTATTTGCGTGAAAGCTTATTCCCCCAAACAGCCGATGTATATGAAAGAATTTACCTTATCATCGTCTGTTTGCCTAATCAGGAATTCACCTTGGTGCCCCGCCTTTACACGAAGGTGCATTCAGCAAGGTTGAAACATATCAAATATGCGTGATATCCGTAAATTTAAAATTATGTAAAGTAATAACGGCTAAACTTCGCAATAGGTTTATCAACAGACTAACCAAGCGGATGACTCCTCGAGCCAGTGCCATTTCCAATCTTTGCTCAACTAACTGAGAAGAACTCTTGTCCTGCTCACTAGAAACAGAAGAGAGAACTTTTTTTATTTTAAAAACAAAGTTCAACATAATGCGGGTGAAGGTAGACCAATCTCTTAAATTCTTGGTAACTGTGCTAAAACTTTGAAAAAGACCCTTACTCTACAACGAATTTTTTCTTAGAACATATCAGAAGGTCATATTCCAAATTATTGGATAAATATTAGCATTATAAAATTATTTAAAATACCGTAGATAAAAATTATTAAAAAGACTCATGCTTTCATGCTTCTAACTACTCCATAACCAAATTTTGGATTTATGGCCCTGTGCCACATAATGCATATACTTTTTTCTTCGACCTCTTACTTTGACTTTGACTTCCTGATTTAAATTATTGTTATGAACTTTCTATGTTAATATTTAATAAAGTAGGTAAATAAATATATTAAATATATATCTTTCCTATGGCAACACCTAAACTCTCCCCAAGACGAGCAATTCCAAAAATTTTCTCGCACCCCCATTGTGTGTTTAGGTTGAAACTAAATTTTCCAGCAAAAGTAAAACATCATTCTCCCCTCGTGAAAGCGACAAAAGAAAACTCAATTTGACCCCCAACTTCTCCGTTAAAAAGTTCCTGCAAATCCAATTCAACCCCAAAAGCGTCATCATTGCATCTATTTTCAACTATACGTAGCTAGTCCTTCATCCTTGTCTGAAGGCCCTGACAATACAATTACCACCACCATGCACCGCACCGCGTTCTCGCTCCAGGTTTTATGTCTATTTTTGTTAAAAGGGAATGCGTACAATATTTGCAGACTGATTCCAATTTCAAGGGTGTACCCGGTTTATATACGCACACAAATACACATTCACCTTAGCATTGAGGATCCTGACTGTCTGCGGAGTTTTCAATTGTTATGCTTCGCACGTACAATGACGAACATGCCACACAAACTTTCACTTCCTGGAAATGGTCTTGCAGCAAGGATAATATTCCATGCCTTTACAAGTTTCTAACAATTTACCACTACCACGTTATAAAAGTGGCTTGTCACGGAATGAGGGTCGAAGTACGAAGATTGTGTTGCCGATGCTGGGTGAAACGTGATGATAGAAATGTGGTTCAATTGCGTATGGATTGTGTTCTGAAATACAGAGTCGCAGTTCTATTAGTGTTGTTTCCATCTCCTTGACCATGTACTGCACTTTGTCTAAAAGATACGAGTTGTACGGAGTAGGTGCTATAATTGGACTTTGAAGAGTGCTTGTGTTGTCAAATTTATTGGCGGAGATAAAATTAAATGAAGGTATGAGCTATGAATGTCTGTATAGCTAAGGGGAATATCCACAGATGATTTTGCTAAGTTCTTCTTTAGGGGAAAAGTCCCATAGTTCGCGATGGTTAATGGGGGACTGACTTACTACTTTAAGAAATTAAACACTCGACTTCAAAGATGTGGATATCCAAACTAAAGTCAAGACTATAGCAGGTGATGTAGCTCTTTGAAATGTTTTAGATAAGGTTTCTTTCTCTTCTTAAATATGAAGTTGCGAATTGTGTTCTACTGGGAACAATATTTTTCGGAAACAAACCCCAAACTCGGCTTTTTGATAAATTTTGTTTTTGCGATGGTTCCACACCTAGTCCTTGACAAATGTTGAACTATATATCTGAATTAGCTAAATGATTAAATATAGAATTATTGATCATCAATGAAACGCAATACTCACCTTGAAATACTTTTGCAAAGTTTACAGAAATCTTTGGAAGCCTATAAGATTATTTGAATTTACACGTTCGTTATTCCAGATATAAGGGTGCTGTCTTTAGCAACACTAGAATTCCTATTATTCTTAGACCTCATGTTCTTCGTTTATCTCCATTTGTTTTCGACAATTATCTAATGTACAACCTTAAAACACAAAATTAAAATTAAAGTTGTATAAATCATTCTCTACTGGCCTCGTTTAAAATTGACAGCTACACTGGAGACCACCAAGATGGATACAGAATTTCACAATACAAAGAAAACAAACGGTCCTACAATCACAAATGAATTAGACAAACTTTATTTTTCTATTTCGACCTGAGATTATAAGTTAGATAATCAGAAAAAATATAGCGTGTTCCTTTTAATCGTTTATATCCGTATCAAAATAGACAAGGTTTTAAATATAGATATTAGTGAAATTTTTTTCTGTCATTTTTGAGCTTGATTTTGCATCTGCTAAGTGCGCCGAAAATCTTTGTTATATATTTTCATGATTCATCGTGGTAAAGGGTGATCCATTTCGAGGTTCCCTACTTTTTTAAAGACAAAAACACAGAAAATTCAAATTTAATGGAGAATGTTTATCATCATTTGAAAGAAAATTCCTTGGCATTTTTTGAAGATTATGTCTATCAAATGATGGCCGTTGCTACGTCGCAGATGGTCCATCCGTTGAGTCCAATTTTCGATCACTCGTTCGAGCATTTCGACTGGTAACTGGCGAATGACACGCGTGATGTTTTCCTCCAAGGCCTGAATCGAAGCGGGTTTGTCGGCATAAGCTTTTGACTTTACATATCCCCACAGGAAAAAGTCTAACGGTGTGATATCACACGATCTTGGTGGCCAATCGACCGGCCCAAAACGTGAAATTATGTGCTCACCGAAATGTTCTCTCAATAAGTCCATTGGTTG
Organism: Ferdinandea cuprea; assembly: GCA_963576555.1. Taxonomy (NCBI): domain Eukaryota; kingdom Metazoa; phylum Arthropoda; class Insecta; order Diptera; family Syrphidae; genus Ferdinandea; species Ferdinandea cuprea. The sequence continues at coordinate 80,254,880 of OY754960.1, read as the reverse complement.
ATGCGATGTGTGGGGAGTGGCGCCGTCTTGCTGAAACCAAATGTCGCCGAGATCACCAGCTTCAATTTCAGGCATCAAATAGCCGGTTATCATGCCACGATAACGGTCGCCATTGACGGTTACGTTCGCACCGGCATAATTTTTAAAGAAATATGGACCGATGATTCCACCGGCCCACAAACCACACCAAACCGTTGTTTTTTCTGGATGAAGTGGCAGTTCTTCAATCTCTTCAGGTTGCTCTTCGTCCCAAATGCGGCAATTTTGTTTGTTTACATACCCATTGAGCCAGAAATGGGCCTCATCGCTAAACAAAATTTGCCTCGAAAACGTCGGTTCTTCTTGGAACTTTTCAAGAGCCCATAGAGCGAAGCGATGTCTCTTGGGAAGGTCGAGCGGCTTCAGTTGTTGCACAAGCTGTATTTTGTACGCTTTCAATTTAAGATCTTGACGTAGAATGCGCCTAGTCGTTCCATACGACAGTCCGAGTTGCTGCGAACGGCGCCGAATCGACTCTCTACGGTCTTCGTGTACACTCTCAGCTACGGCCGCTATGTTTTCTTCACAGCGTGCTGGACATGGTCTATTCGGTCGAATATTATCCAATAATAAATGCTGTGTCTCAAAATGGGTGATGGTGTTGCGAATAGTACGCTCAGTAGGCCGATTATGTTGACCATAAGTTGAGCGAAGTGCACGAAACACATTCCTCACAGAACGTGAATTTTCATAATAAAGTTGAATAATTTGAAAACGTTGTTCACGCGTAAGTCTTTCCATTATGAAATGCCAAACAATACTAAACAAAAAAAAACATGACAGCATGATACGACTCACACGTGATCTGTCAAAAAAGGCTATTGAAAAAAGTATCTCTACTTGGATCACCCAATATATACCTACTTCTGTGCTCTAATGATTTGTTTCCATTATTCTTGATGGTGGTTAAGGGAACAGTGCCATTGAGGACATCAGCTGAAATCTTTATATCATATTTGCTAGAGGAAAGTAATCATCATCAGCTCAAGAGATGGAAGGAGCATTTTGCTTAGGTCTGAAACCGAATATTCGCAAGCAATATGCACCTAAGTCGAAGAAATTCTCGAATTCGCACTGCAGCTCCCAGTAGCTCATCGCATTACCGCGATCAAAGTACTGAAAACCAATAAAGCGGGCTTGATGGCGTACCCGCAGAGTTTTTCAGAGCCATTCCAACTGTATCAGCTGAGCTACAGCTGCCACTTTTTGAGAGAACCTGGGAGACCGGAAAAGTGGCAACATTTCTTCCGGATGAGTGGAAGAATGGTATGATCGTCAAACTCCCTTAAAAAAGCAACCTTTTGCAGTCGAAAACTGGACGCCGAACAAGCAAGCAGCAATATTGTTTTTATTGGCGATTAGCGGAAAGCGGAGGAATGCGATGGACTCTTACATACGAACTCCAGCATCTGGACTACGCTTACGATGTATGCTTGCTATCTCATATAATAATGGACCTTCATCACATGACAGCAAATGTGGAGAGGGAAGCAGACGTCGTTGGGGTGAAAATTAATTCGGCAACTCAAGATGGCAGAATACGCGGCGTTCCTGGGAGTACATGGCGAAGAACTGACGAGAAGGAAGCAAGGTAACTGGAAAAGAGTTGGAAAGAACTGAGGCATATTGCCAGAAGCGGCACACGGTGGCGCGTAGGCGTTGTAGAGGCCATAGGAAGCACACGGGGATATAGGACATAAGTAAGGAAAGTAATTGAAGAGATCTTTACTCGTTTGTGAATTAGATAAATTATTTAGCTTGTCGCATCCCCTACAGGTGCTCCAATTTAGAATTCCATACTGAATTCCCAAAAGTTATGTTTGACGCTACTAATCTAGATCTACTATATAGTTTCTGGGCCTATGAAACGGACGTAGCTGCCTATAAAGCTGACGGGCCTGTGGTACCTCTTCAGCCATTTAAAAAAAAGGAGTCAATTTTGAAGGAGTCAAGAGCTTTGAGTGCTGCGTAACTGTCTGAGGAAATATAAATTTTTGATCCTCTGTGATCCCAAAAGCATTCTTTGACAAAGTATTTAATCGTATATAGACCTCGGCTCGGAAGATAGATGTCTTTTGACCAAGGGGCAGGCGATTTAGCTGTTAGGCAGGTAATAGAAGTACCGCCGTGCTGGTTATAAGATTCAGTGGATTGGAGTATTGTCATATTTCCTCTTAGATTACCCGCTTTGAGTTTATGAACGAGTTGAACTGGCTGCGAGAGCCTTCTTAAATCGAATATCTAATAGTGGGATTCAGAAATTCCTCCAAAGCTGTAGTTGGGCAGAAAAGCTTGACTCTATTCTGTGTTACTGGAAGGTTCAGTATTATTTTGTACTTTTTAGAACTGTTATTCGGGTGTCAACCGTCCGTTTATTTTCAGAAAGTGATATGGGATGTGCAGGTTGTTCAACGCTGTCAATATGGGACTTCAGGTTGTTGACGCTTTTGCTGCCTAGTGTTACTTTTTGCTATCTGCTTACCATCTCTGTCCTGCAATTACTTCTTCGCTCTCGCCTTAAGGCATCAGACTGTTGACTTAGAACAAAACTGCATAATTGCAGCCCAACAAGAAACCACTTGTTTTTGTTTAAAATATGTCAGAAATACGGTGCAAGTCCTGATGAGTATAAATCTACATTAAACTAAGGTTAATTAATTCAATAAACTACTCTCATCAGGTATCACAAACTGGTCCTGAGACTACCGGAGACGATGTGAGGAGTACGACATTCCACGAAAAACGTCATTTGCAGAGCGTCAAACAACTTCGATGGGAGTATTAACATGTTTCTCGATCCATAAATCTCATAATTCCCAGGAGATGACAAATTACTTATTAGCAAATTGCATTACTCAATAACTCTTACAAGCTGTCCGTTGAAAAATTACAAACTTAAATTGATTTCCTACAGACGCCCGTTAAATATTACATAGCAAGCCGACTTGGTCAATTTTCCTGGTCCGCATTTGTATAATTAACAAGCAACGAACTGAACTCTTGAGAAAAAAGTTTTTAATTAATTCGCATTGCGACTTCAATCGCGAAGTTAATGCTGAACTCTCTATATTGCCTGGCATCATTTAATCTATTTTACGACAAGAATTACCGATAAATCTGCAGGATCCCCCATCGCACAGACACGGAGCACACAGCACATATTCACTTGGGGGCTGAATTTCTCTGTCACCTGGAGGATGAAGCGGAAGGCGGAAAACTGAATTTATCACTCGGAAAAACCTTGCCCCGAGAATTCCCAGAAAGCAAACACAATTCAACTAATTACGTTCTTGTTGTTGGCAGAGAAGTTGGTCCGATGGCAAACTATACCTCAACCACGGACGATATTGCCTATAGCTCGCGGTTTGATGTCCTCTTGCTTGACACTAACGCACTGTCGCGTATCGCTCGAGGACCATAGTTCTGATAATTTATTACTCGCTGTGTGAGCTCTGCATAGACATATCTAGACCTTCTCTCTTAGATCAAGAATCATATATTTATTGCCACGAAAGGTTGACAAGCAAAGAGTATAACAGGAAAAAAAAGAGCAATCGCCCGGTATACGGTTTAATTGACACTAGACAACGTTAGACTCAGAACCCTCAGAACCATATTTTTTTTTTTTGCGATACACAACGTTCTTCTTGCTGAGAACATCTGCAGATACAACTGAATCCATCCGATCCTACCTCTCACTCAATTGTGTGCTCTCATAGAGCGAAAGATGCTTGTACGAGGAAATGTAGAAACGTTCCTTTATAATTGTGCTAAGGTTTCTAAGGCACCAATTAAAATTACTTGTTGTGTTCCTCACCTTGGCCCGGCTATCGGTGTTGCATTATCGATGGAAACGTGTCTTGTGGTTGTTGGCAATACGAATGGCCATTTACGTTAACTGGTCGTTTGGCTGGACATGATCACTTGAAAGGTAAGAAGATGTATTCGCTAACACCGAACATAAATGATCACACCTACTACCGCATTGGATAAATGTTAGTGCCGCGCGCGCGGCTATAAGGAGGATCTCTCAAAAGACATGGACATGGAGGAGATAAACGCACATGCATCTCTGGCTGGCGTAGTTTGTAAACATTGATTGTGGGTTTTGTAGAAAAGTGTCTTCATTACTTCCGCGGTGTATTTGTAGGTCTTCAGCTGAAAGTAGGCCGATACAACAAAGATGCACTGGGGGGTTAGGACCTTCTTCGGTGGTGGTGCTGATGGTGTAAAACCAAAATGAGGAAAACTGTTGCGTGAAGGAATTTATTTTTCATGTAGGTTAACGAGTATGGCGAAAATTGGTATTTTGCTTTTATACACTGAGTGGTTTTGCGTGTGATAGATAGAGTTATCTAGACATAATGCATTTTATTCGTAGTGGATTTTACGGTATTCCAAAGGTTGGAATACACTCAAAAAGTTGCGTGTCCTACGCAATGTTCTATATAGTGTCCCACGCAGCTGACTTTTAAATGGCAGTTGCAGGACGATGCTTTGTTGTGCTTCAAGAATCCGACTGTGCATAAAATCCCGGTCTCGAGAAGAGAACATAGAGTGTCTATTCTCGTATCAGCTGAACCCTGAAGAATACTGCAATCTCTGTTTGAAAATCTCTATGAACTTTTCCGAGTTGGTCAAAAGACAATATTTTGATTTTTGTTCAGATAAGTCTTCAACACTCTTAGTTTTATAGGAACTGTGATCTATGATCTCTATCTCTCTATCTCTATCTCTATCTATCTCTGCGTGATGTTGAGGAGAAAGACAAACATGTCAAAACCTTTCCCAAACTCATTACGTGTCAAATGGCATAGTATCAGTATCCATATTTCACTACACTCCGAAAGAAATACTCAGTCGTATTTATTAGATTTCCTTCAAACACCTCTCAGAGGTTGCTTAGTTAAACAACGCGTAAGTATTTACGCAACCTTTACGCATCTTTGCTGAAATCCTGATTTATAAACGATTTTCCTCTGTGTTTTAACTAAACGAGGTTTGTGTCTAAATAAGTAAGAACTCTTAAAAAACTAGTACCGAAAACATAAAATTCTACTACATTTGGCTTTAAGAGTGCAGAAACTCAGCTGCATTTGACAGATTTTTGTTTATTTATATGGAAATATTTTGCGTAGCATGATGAACTCCAAAAATAAAAGAAAAATTTCGGGAAATTGGAATTCCACTGATAAGGTACTACAATTTGTTTATGAAATATGTTACAAAGGCTCACATATATATAACCAATTATACGATTTGCATAGTCTCGGGTTAATTTGTTGGCTAAAGAAGGTAATTAAATCGATATCCTTCACAAAAGCCGCATTTGAAATGGCATTTTTATATCTCTTTATACCTTTTTACAACTTTTTTGTTTCAACTAAAATATAAAAATTACATTTGCAATCAAAAACAAATTTTATATATTTTGGTATGGAAACTATCAGACTAGGAAATACGGTGCAGGGAAATAAATCCAGGGAATTTTAGTCCACACACAGAATTAATTTAACACGAAATTTGGTGGAGTTGTTTCCCGCATTAAGTTTGGAAAAATACTCGTCAACAATGCATAAGCACTGATAAAAATGGTGTTTTTTTAGGGGTTGGATTTTTAAATAGAGATAAAATTGATATTTTGTGGTCAAACCTGGCAAATCTAATGTCATTTATGATCAGTTTGGTTTGCCATTTCATCATGAACAGGTTGACAAATGAACAACGCTTGCAAATCGTGCAAATTTATTTCGAAAATAATAGTTCAGTTCGCGAAGTTTCATCGCAAAATTTTGTTCAGTGCTCATCACTCATTGATGAGTGCATCAGTGCATCAGTGCATCATCGGCAAAATTGCCGCATTTGGAGTGAAAAGAATCGACATGAGACCCTTAAAACGCCATTGCATCCTCAAAAACTGACTGTTTTGTGTGATCTATGGGCTGGTGGAGTCATTGGGCTATACTTTTTCCGAAATGATGCTGGAGAGTCAGTTACTTTTAATGGAGACCGGTATAGAGCCATGATAACCGACTATTTTGTTTCCGAATTGGATGGCATGAATGTGGATGAGATGTGGTTCCAACAAGACAGCGCTACATGCCACACAGCGCACGTCACAGTCGATTTGTTGAAGGAAACATTCGATGAGCGCATAATTTTGTGGAATGGACCTATCAATTGGCCACCACGATCGTGTGATTTCACCCCATTGGATTATTTTCTTTGGGGATATATGAAGTCGCTCGCCTACGCCAACAAACCAGAAACGTTAGGGGACTTGGAAGCCAACATGCGTGGCGTCATTGCGACATACAGCCCCAAATGCTTGAAAAAGTGGTTAAAAATTGGACCTCTAGACTTGTCTTTGTTCGAACCAGCCGCGGCGGCCACATGCCCGAAATCATATTAAAACATCCTATCCTTCCAATAAAGCCAAATTGATGGACATTAAAACGATTTGCTTTTATTTTATTTCAATTCGAAGTTTTATACCTCTAAAAAAAACACCCTGTATATGTTTATAAAGAAATTTAATACAACCCCTCTGCTTAGTTTCTCTGCTAGATTTGGAGTAGGTGCGAGGTTGGGTGAATGCCAACTTTGTATACAACCAAAGAATTTTAGCATAAACCCAAACTCGCATCTACTCCAAATCTAACATTGAAACACCAAGCAGGGGTTGCACGGGAGCAGATGGCCATTCATGTTCCAGTCTTTATGCATTGTGGACTAACTTGTATAAAACGAATTACAAAATGAATTACTGTTTAGTTACTCAACTGCTATCCAACGGCCATCCTTTGTATGCACTATGTCCCACTTGATCTGATTTCTCCAAATAAGTTGGCCTCATTTCATTTTGCAGAACTATTTATTTTAAATTTCCAGAGAGAAGTGGAACTGATTCTCGTTTCTATTGGGAAATAAGTCCACATGAAAAAAAGTGCAATTACTTCCCACTATGCGTGGAGTAAAATCCCGTGGATTTATTTCCCTGCACAGCAAGTACTACTAAGCTGATATTTCAAGCCAATTATAAAATTACGTTAGGTCTACGTAATCTCTGCTTTGTTAATATGACAATTTTCTTACGTGTTAAAATTGAATACAACCTAGCGTTATGTTCCAATACAAATTGCTTAAAACCATCTATCGACTGTGTCAAATTGCCTCAGTGCCTAAGCCAAATACTGACTGTACGAAATTCCCGCAGACTGTGCAAAACTACGTTAGTACAGAGGTTAATAATTATTATATGAAATGCTCGCAATATGGGTAAACTATTTTAGTACAAAGGCGAGGCGATGGCGTAGGGCAGCGGTCGTCATCAGGAGGATCGCGGTCCATTTCTAGACCGCGGAGGCTCGAAACTTGGACTGCCAAATATTTTTGAAACCTACCTATTTAATTGGATTTAAAAAAATAGACCTTGTTAACGAAATCCAGCTTTAGCTATGATGGTGTCGCTATCGACTGACGGGATCCCAGTGATGGTTGGCAGGTCTAATATCTTATCAGTGCGTTATTCATCAAACAGACCCTTGGGGAAAACTATACTGAAAGAAGTAATTTACAGCTTGGTCAAGTTGATTAGTTTTATGAGATATCGTTCTGCTCTTTAGCACCGACAGCTCAAGGAGTATCTTTGAACGTGATTCGGCTTATTCTGACTTATTGCAAAACAACAGAGTTCTTGGTTAAGTAAAGGTCTAGTAAGAATATCTCATCAATTAATCATCTTCAAATTGTCAAATGTCAATCTATTACCTTTTCTCGTAACCAAAGCCAGTCCCCTCCCCGAATATATCTTCTCCTAGGTCAGCCTATATTCCTTGTACAATCTCTTCCCGATCTTGATATACTGTACAACAGGGAGCCAAATTTCCGTTCGCACATTGATAAGATAATTGTTAAACGATGGTCCAAAGAACTCTCCAACCTTTATGTGACAAGATCCCTTTACATTTCCTTTGTTCGTCGTTTTCTTCGATTTGCTCTTCGAAGTTTACCCTGGAACGACCCTATTAACCTACCTCCCTACCAAGACCGCCTTAAACTTATAAACTTGAATACCCTTGAAGAACGCAGGGACGTAGCAGACATTCTCTTCATTCATAGACTCCTCTCAGGTTCTATCGATCTCGCGTCTATTTACAAATCTATTTTCTTCAACACTAACCCTCGTAATTTACGTTGTCCTCCTCTTTTTTTTACCAACCCACCGGACCTCATATGGTTCCAACGAACCAATCTCCCGTATGCTGCGAAAGGTAAACGCAAAACTTACGATTTTTGATTTTAACCGCAGCACTGCCTGTCTCAAACTCGATCTCCTTCCCAATTCCTCCCATATTAGATCACAAATTTTAGTTTTTGAATTAGTATATAAGTACTACAGCTTGTAATAAGCCTAATAAATGGGGGCATTCGCCCTCACCAAAATTAAATTAAAATTATGGAACATATCTGGCTAATGAATAAACAACTAATCTCCTTCTTTCCAAACTTGGATACGCAAGAAGCAAGGAAGCACTTTGAGTTCATAACAAAATAGTACAATGTGGTAGCTGTGGCTTTTTTAAAAAGATGTTCTGAAATATTTATCTACACTCAACACTGAGTGGGGTATTAATTCTCATTCTTATCACCATTTAACGACGAGATTATGATCAGGATTACAGGGATCATAACCCTCCCACTTCACTGCTTTCCTACTAGTTCGCCTGTGGAGTTCGCCGGTTCGACCTCAAAAAATACGCCTCAATGATACGGCCAATCATATGCTGGTGTTTCTGCATCCTGGTGTGTGATCCAGGAGTTCTTAGGATTCGTAGGATCCCTCTTTTCAACATGATAATACCAACTGAGTCGGTCGTGCTCCAATTTTTCGAGATGGGTTTTTTTTGACGTGAAGGCTTCTTCGGATTCTGGAACTTCTAATTCGATTAAGGTTTGTTACTCCTGCTGTCATGCGAAGCATCTTCATCTCAGTTGCTGTCAACTTGTCCTCATACTTTTTGTGAATTGTTCAGCATTGTACCGTATGCGAGCGCCGGACGCACAACTGCGGTGTTGAGTCTTCGTTTCAGGTCACAGAAGATGGCAGAGTTTTCCTTCCACTTCATCCACCTAAGTGTACCTTCACCCACGATGATTAATTAATATGGGAATTAATATGGGAATTAATATGGGAAATTAATATGTGATCTGATGCAAAGCGTGTCTGATTTCCGTCGCAATCTGAAAATTGTTTTAAAAAGATATTGCAAGTCAAGAATCTATTAATTTACCAAAAATGTTTGAATATAAAATGAAGAATTCTGACAAGTATTTTTAAGGTTTCTATCCGATCTTAGAAATGAATTTTCTAGATTTCAAGACTGTGCAGAAATGGGCAAGTGACAAAATCTACTAACTTGGCTGCAAAGTCAAAGCCTTCACTTCAGATAGAAATAATTGACACTTACAAATTATAAATAATAATGTTCCAGAAAAATATAAAAATTGCAAAACAAAACTAGCTATCAGCATGGCTACTAAATAAACAAGCTAAATTTACTCAGAAACCTACGTATAAATCTATTCTTTGTACCTTAGTTTCTAACTTAATTCGTCGGGAAGAAGGTACCTTAACCTAGTCGATATTGTTCTTTATTTTAGATGCTAAGATTCAGTCTGAGTTTTACCAAGAACTAAGCTGCTTTTATACAGAACCTCATTTAGCTTAGCGATTTAAGGCAAATTACCATAGGAATAAGAAGGTTCAAATTTGCCTATATGGCTAATACCGCGATTTAGGCTAAGCTTTTCTCTTTTTTTTATACTACCTGGGCTTCGACGGAAAATGTGTGGGGGAGTAACAAGTACCCATCGACTCTGCCACACCTTTCCGTTGTGATCGATTGCAAGTCAAAATTTCCAAAGGCAACTAACTATTCGCACTCAATAGACGGCTTATTCGGCTTAGAAAGGCCAACACTGTTACTTAGGACAAAGATGACATGTAGTTGTAGTACCCAGCCTTATTGACAAACGCGGGAGTACAGGTTTCAGCACAGCAGTACCGGAAATTGAATTTTTTGAATTTGAGTGTTCAACAGTTCCTCGGCTTAAATGCTGCCTCGAATCTTTAAAATTTGTTGCACTTGCTTATAACTAAAGCACCTTCATCAATTTGCAATATTTATTTAATTTTTATTCTTTAAAGTTCGTGTTTATAGTCGAATTGTAAGGCTAAAATAATGTTTTTACTAGAAAACTTATCTTTAGTTTAACATTTATAAATGCAGTCAAGGCACCTACTCTCACACAGAATGGTTTATCCTTCAGAACGAGCAGAGACTTATCCTTAAGTGCAGGAATTATAGTACTTTTGCAAGGCTTTCCAATGGTCTACTTTTGGTGCTTGGTTCCCGGGTAAGGCGGTATTCTAGAAAATTGCAGCGCGGTTGAATTAGCCAAACAAGTCACCGGACAGTATCTTTTTCATACTCCCATGCAAACGATCAAATCTAACCCTGTGATGGCAGAGATGCCATCGGAATGGGTGTAACTCTAACAACTTCCGCAGGAACTTTAGAGATTTCAAAGAATAAGAAATTCAAACAATCTTTCCCTTAAAATTCCCCGCACTCGCTAGATTAAAAGAAGTATTTTATGTGAATATTTTTTCGAAGATTTGCTGCACCAGAAAATTCATCACTAAAAATAAGTGCAAATGGTTCGTAGGCTCCTTTAGGAACTTGAGAGAACTCTGGGGTTTGACTTTCAATTAATTTTTTGGGAGCAGGCTCATTGCATCAGTCAGCTTAGCTGACTTTAATTTAAGACTCGAAGTTTTATGGTGTAATTATAGCAGTCACGTCAATTTTCTCTCCTCCAAAGTATGGGGAAGAAAAGCACTTCGCTTTTCTCCTTTAAGGATTTCGGGAGCGAGACGCTCTATGCGAACTATGGTTACAGTCGCCTCTAACAGATAAAGTTATAAAAGTTGTACTAAATTAAGTTATAAGAAAAATCTATCCTCTTACCAAATGTTTTTGGGTAAGAAATACCTTCCTGTGTTCGCGCCTGGCAGTGATATTCTAAGACCGTCCCTATTCGGAGGATATAGCTGCCCTAGGTTATCGATCGTCTCTTCAGGAGATGGCGAAATAGTTTAACATTTACCTTTGCTGGGGCACAGGTACATTCCTAAGAATTGTAAGGCTGATGAGTCTCTAAAAGGAGAGTTTGGTATATCGATTTCGTCTCCCTAAGCAGACTGCACTTTAGCACTGCAGTAGGTGTCATTACTGGAAACTGTCTTATAGGCAAGCATACAATAAGGCTGACTTTTGCGGAACGCCTATGGACAAAGAGGTGTAGCAAACTATCCTTCAACAGCTTTGTAAAGGTGGTGGTCTTCCCAGAAAAAGATAAATTTTCTTCGCTTCATCAGAAGCTCGAAATGGCTCAAGGAGTAGAGAGAAGCTTCACTAACCCTATTCGGGGAAGAAAATATAAACGAAACAAAATCAATATAACAAATTATATTCCAATTCAATTCGCATCTATTGAGAGAAGCCACAAAAAATAAATAAATCTGAACATATAAATTTACCCACGTCATATATGATAATCAAACCTCATGTACATATAATTTTGAAATGTAAATTATCTCCTTAGAATTCAATCCTGAATAATTCCATCGCATAAGAGCATATAAATTTCAAATCAATCATTCAACTGGGAGAACGCATGCATTATTCAATACTAGTTCACTCAAGCAATGCCTTTAAAGTATCCCTATTTCCTACTTTACCTTACCCTACATGCCAAAAAGTCAAAAGGATTCTACAATTTGCGATCAAAACAGGATTCTTTCTCAATTTCCTTCACAATGGCGCGTCGTGTCGGTGAAAAATGTACGACTCTTCAAAAATATGAGGAGCGAAAAAAAAACTCTATGCAAAACAGAAAGGATTTGAGTGTGTCTTCTTATGGAATCCTTATAAATTGCTTTGCATTTCATATTTTGTTTTTTTTTTTTCGCTTCACGAATCTTGATTTCCTGCATGGAACTCGTTTATCGATAGATTCAAGTAAATATGTCCTGCATCTCTGTTTCTGCATTGTAAGAATACCGAAATCCGCATCCATATCCTTTATAACAACCGTTTCTACTTCTTTTTTATACTTTTTTCTATAAAATTTGATCCTAAGAAACCAGGAAGACTAGGAGAGATTTCATGTTTTAAATTTAGTTTTTGCACACTTTGCATTACGTCCCCGTCGCTGTCGTATATCGAAAAGGAAAGACCGGCATCGTAATCCTTTCTTTCGACAAGTTTGTGCTTATTTTGTGTTTGCTCTTTTTTTATTGTTATTTTGTAGAGTTTGGTTTTGTTGATGTCGCTCGGTATACGAGTACGAGTCCCTAGAGTGTCCTTTTTTTGTGTTCAACATCAACAACAAAAGGTTCTCCTATACAGTAATGGCGCGGGGTTCTGAGGGGGGTGTGGGACACAGGCAATAGATAAAGTTACTCGTATTTGCAACAAGATTATGTTCTTCGTTTGGATAAATCAGAGTTAAGAGTTTAGTTTCGTCTCGGGTGTAGTATTGAGAAAATTAGGATTCGAGGACTTTTTGAGTGGTTTTTCTATTTTGGGAACAAATAGTTGTTCTATATTTCTCTTGATACTTTTTGTGGATTAAGGAATACTCTCACGTCACAAATTTGGGGGATTGGTAATGTTTATTGTAGAATGAAGATAAAAATAGAGAGGAAAGGATTCTTTGGCGATTCATATACCTTATTTTTTATTATGAAGTAAACATGCCAAACTGCTATCGAGGTAAATGTTTTGCGTATTTTAAAGCATGATCCGTTTTGTAGGTCTGTTGTCTGTATGATGATAATGCATTTGATAGGATAACATCTGAGGACCTTTTATAGTTTAAGAGGTAACCCTTGTGTAAGTTTTGTCAAATGGGTTTATTGCGAAGTCTTAAGAATATAGAAGAAAAGGATTAGTTCGCGAAAACTTATGGAGGACTATTTGGAGAAATATCATGACATAGCGATATAGTTAACAAAAATTTTTATTCTGAAGGGATAGTTACGGTCACAGTCGGAGGGACCTTCTTATATTTTTGAAACTAAATTGAAAAGGTTCACACTTTGAGGACTTCTGATATCTAATTCCATTAGTCAATCAGGGCGTAAATTTGTTAATTAAAAATCTCTAAGGCTATATATAGCCTTTTGCCTCTGTAGGCGTTGGTTAGTTTGATTTCTCCAAGCACTTAGCCTGTTCGACAATAGTGCGTCCCACTTACAGGTCTAAGGAATCATTTTGTAACGTGAAAGCAACAATAAATTTTCAATTTAACTGCTACCAACTTAATTCTAAGGATAGGGCAGGAAAAAGTTGGACCATAAACAGGTGCTCTTTAATTTCTCATTCAATATATGAACAATGGTGCTGAAATGTTGACCTTAAGTTTCAAATGAGGCACAATATTGTATTAGGATAATAAGCCACACAAAGTTTTCTTCTGCGTCTGTTTTCCTGTCCAAGGACCTCCTACCCAAAAAGGTGGACTGATTTTCTTTCATTTTTGAATTTAAGGTCTACGGGCAAACATCTTGTGGTCTAAGAAACTTCGGGTAAGTATCTGGTTCTCATTTCGTAAATCAGGAACAAGTGTTTAGTTGGGCAATAAATTCCGAATCGATTTTTTTAAAAAAATTTGCCGCTCTATCACTAACACCCAGTGCCGAATTAAGCCATCGCGGGGCCTGTAGCAAATTGTTTCAAGGAATCCTGAGATTGCTTTGGGTTATCAAGTTTATGTTTTTAAATAAAACAAAGCTGTTACCAACAAACTTTGCCGGATTTAATTTAAGTACTGTTCATATCGACTTCACAAAGTAAATCGTAACTATCCACTCGTATGCAGTCTCTTGCTGATATTTTAAAGCCAGAAAGATCTTGGCTTTTGCTCCAATATCTGAAAATGTGCCTGGTTTGAATTGCTTAAATGTACCATGTAAAGCGTATCCAGTGTTAAGGTCTTAAGCACTCGATTGCAGCGAAGCACTAGTCGTTTGCAACTTTCAAGGATTCCATTCCAGATAATTTTCACAACTTACTCATCTTTGAAACTAGTCCGTAAGCATGATTTAATATGGCTTAACAAATCTTTCCACTGGTCCAGATGGCATAACATAGCGCACTATTACCGTCAATTGATCTACATGGGATATATCTGGAGAAGAATCATATGATACTGAGTAGTAATTGCAGCTCTTATTTTCGTTAATAATTTGATCCAGGATGATTAGATCGATAAACTCCTCACATAAAAAAAAAATTGTGGGGTTACCAACCCTCAATTTTAGAAATGTATAAGCTTTAATAATCGTTGAACATTTTGATACAACTTTTTCGTGGTGGAACGAGTTACAACATTTTTACGGCCAGAAAGCGTTGATGCGCCTTAAAATGAATTTTATATTAAAATATATTTTTTTTGTTAAAAAAAACAAAACAGCGATATGAATTTCGTAAAGGACATATGAGCAACTACTCCGAAAAAGTAGTTGGTTTTTAATTGATTAATCCAAGTCTTAATTATTTTTTAATAATTATTATAATAATAACATCACCACATCAAAACGTCCGCGAGTGGTTGAAGGAGTCGATAAATCTATGGGACAGCAGTAAACTGACCATACAGGACCTAAATCCTTCCCCAAGCAACAATTAAGTTTCCATAAGGGCCAAGGAAAGCTATTTTCTTATTTCCATAACAACTGTAAGAGATCTTATGGAAACCGATTTGGCGCACTTGAGCGAAGTTATTTACTTTCCTCAAGACCTTTTCTCACCGGCTCTATAAAAGCAATAGTTTCTTCTTTGATGTTACGTGAAGGACTTTCAGAAGTTATTACGGAAATCCTAACAAAATTAGGAAAAAAAATGCGAAATACTTATATTTCTTATATTTATTTTTTGATTATTATTTGCGGGTATGAATATTTCCCATCATTTGAATGCGTCAAGTTTCCTGAAAGTTTTTCTGAAGATGAAGATGAAATAAATTAATTATAATTAAACTTAGCCTTGTCCTGGAATCGAACTCGAGACCATCCGCGTACCAGCCCAACACGCATCTACTAGGTCAAACTGATTAATACAGAGTGAAGATTAAAAAATGTTAAATTGATAATATAGCGACAATAAAATCAACTTGTATGAAAAAGTCGGTTTGCTTGTTAGTAGCCGTTAAAAAACTGAACTATTATGAACTATTAAAAATTTAGTATAAGCAGATACAGGTATTAGGTTTGTTCCAATAGGAGCATAAACTATCAATAAACTGTCAGGAGCATGCGTAGTCTAGTTTTGCACGACACAAACGCAAACTCAAACTATCATAACGCTGTTCCAACACTGTTTCAAACAATCAGCTAACTTGTTTCTGTTAGTCAAGGGCTCGACCCATAGAATCCGTCGCTGGCGTGCGTGCGTTTAAACTTTAAAATTAACGCATGGGCCGTCCCAAAGAATCCGTTGGAACTTTGACTGTTGTGTTTTTTTTTCATCGGCGATTGCAGCTGTCGGTGTCATCTCTGTCAATACTGCCATATCAAAAACAATATTCTGATTTCTTTTTTTTTTAATAATACGTTTAGTTTTATAATTTTATGTTAAATTAGGATAAATCGTTTAAATATATATAGTATAAGCAAAAACATGTAGCCATAATAATAAAAATATACTAATAAAGTTCTGTTTTAGTTGAAAAATGAATTTTAAATTGAAACAAACATAATATACCACAAAATTACTTACTTACTTACTTAGGTGGCGCTACAGTCCGGGGTGGACCTGGGCCTCAACCAATACGCCTCTCCAGTTAGCACGATCTTTGGCTAACTGCCTCCAGTTGCGCACTCCAAGTTGGTTGAGGTCCCCTTCCACTTGCGCGCGCCACCTTAGGCGAGGTCTTCCTCTACTGCGTTGTCCCTCCGGGTTGGATTCGAAGACTCTTCGGGCCAGAGCGTTGGTGTCCATTCGCTCTACATGTCCCAGCCATCTTAGACGACTAATCCGTATTTTTCTGACCAGGTCGATGTCGCTGTACAGCTCGTAGAGTTCGCTGTTAAATCTCCTCCTCCAAAGCCCGTCAACGCAAACGGGACCGAAAATCACTTGAAGAATTTTGCGTTCGAAAAAATATAACTATACCACAAAATTAGCTACGATAAATATGCCAATATGGCAATGCTGACTGTAATGACAAATGCTTTCGTTCGTGCTTTTCAACCAATCAGAATGCTTTTCGCCAGACTGTCAAAGTATGAAAAAGTAGAATGTTGGGCTATAATTTTCTGCGTCACCGTCAATGCGTTGTTTATGGGTCACCTTCCATAAGTTTAAGTGTATTCCATGTTGCTGTCAGGCAAAAAAATGGACGCATGCAGAAACGGATTCACGGGTTGGGCCCTTCAGAACAGAAAGAGGATTTTTTGCGGACTTCAAATCAGAAACATGCGCAATTCGTTAAATTCTCACTCAGTCTCAGTTGCCTTTGCCTTGCCTTTGCTTTGTCGTTTTCAGTTTAGTTTAGACTTTAGTTCGTGCCTTCGTTCTGTGGAGAAGGGTGCTTATGAATAGGAAATAAATAAAAGTGAAAGGTTTGTATGAAGTAATTTTGCCGCAACGAGATAATTCCCAATTTTTGTTTTTTGGGACTAATGTGTATATTAAGATGTTTGGTTTTGGTTTTTGTACTTCTCTTGACCATTTAATTGAGGGAACTTAAACTTATGATGAAGCTTTCACTATCGTCTCTCAGACTATAGACATATACTGTATCGAATTATTGTTCCTCTTATGGACATAGTCATAGTCAGAAACTAATCAGAAACTAGTTTTTGATTCAGTGTTGGAACAAACCTACTGTGTTAAATTTTTGGTTTCTTATTTTTACATTTATTATTTATTGTGCTTATCTAGATCTATGAGAGCTTTCCCTGATTGACGAAATAAATACTTAATAAATAATAATTATTATTAATTATTTCCTTTCCTTAGTATTTGTCGCCGTTAATAAATATTTATTTGATATCATATTCCAGGTTCAAATCTTCACTACACTGATTGTATGTAATGCTTCTATGCAGAAGCCTTATACAGAATCTTTTTATTGGCTTGAAATATCAAGCTTTACAGCAGTTATTCTATTTCAGACCTCAACCAACTAACTTCGAAAGGACTTATAGTCACCTTATAGAAGGTAAATTGTTAGTTGGGGCTGCCATTGGCTCAATGAAGAACGGGTCTCATTCCACCAGGGAAATGCAGGGGACGAACCTGCAGATGAATTCGGAAGAGGTGGTACAGACGAAGAACCCTAGGGGTAAATAAAGAGGCAACTTTCTTGAGTGCAAGTCGTTCTTCATGCACTTATACTCCAATTAATAGTCCTAAATCTAATCACAACTTTGCTGTGTCTGCGTCAGAGGATTGCTTGTCAATTGCGATTTTGCTTCGAATCGGGTTATGTTAATCTCGAAAGTGTTAATCTCGAAAGGTGGAATCGTCTAACTTTTGAGTTTAGCAATATAACAAACTGTCTGTAATCAGCTTATAGTAAGATTGGAGACTTCATAATAGCCGCCATCGCAAGTGATGAACAGAGGTATCCCTCATGAAGTTTCAGAAACCGTTCGATAGCTACGTTTTGTACAGTTGCCAGGTTTCAAGAATAATCGTTCCACGAATAGCACTTTCATCCATTCCAGAGACCACAATCGCTTAATGTTGAGAGCTTTACTAAATTCACTTTGGCATGTGTCGGTTGTTTAGAAAGGTGCTGATGTCGGGACATACATATGTTCCTGCGCCACTGATGGCATGCTTCCTTGATCGTCTGAAAACGAAATGGTCCAGTTAGTTTCTCGAGTCTGTGATATTGCTTCGATGATCTTAAAGTACGGAAAAAATCGGATGTTGCTTCTGCGAGCATGTCCAACAATACAGCTTAATCAGTCTCTTTGGTTTCGCTGGCGGTGGAGACCCATGTTTTGGTTATAGTCCTGAAGCTGAACAGCACTATAGGCAAATACTTTCTTGCTTGACCTATCCTGACTTGTCAGTTGTCTTAGAATTCATATTTTAGTCTTACGAGTAGCGGAGAAAGACGGTAGTACCTACATCTGTAGAGAGATCTCCACCCCACACCCTACACCATAAGACCGGGTCAGTAGGAGTTCAAGGAATCTCAATACCAATTGAGCAAATTAGGTCAAGTTAAAATACCTAGAAGGTCAAGGCCGACGGGGGCTTTGGCCTTTATGACATTTATTCTAAGAGTTCAGTGACTGCAGAAGACTTTCAATGTATTGCTGTAGAAAAAATGTTAACTGGCAAATAAATAACTCTTGACAAGACCCTTTACATTTCCTGGAAAGCTTTCCAGATACATATTGCCTAATTGTTCTAAAGACAGAAGTCAAACATTTTCATATACGTAATAAGGATAAGGTAAACTACCCTATTTAAATATGTATTTCATTTCCCCTCGCATTCAAAAATCCGAAATAAAACAGCACACTAAAAGACGACACAATTAAGCGCGACAGTGTAATAATTAACATTTACCATCAACCATCCACCATGATGATCCTTCCTTAGTCCTTGCTCCTGCTTGTGTACCTATATATATTTTTGTTTTTGTTTGAGTCTTAAGGGATGAATCTTCATTTCGCAATTTCCATGTACGCGGGTTGAATTAATTTTTCAGGTGTTCTGTGGCTAAATGTGCTCTGCTTACTACGCCATCTTCTCCGCTTCCACCCTGCAGACATTAAATTAATTATTCGTAGCTTAAAATTAAAGAGTAATCTACCGGAAATCACTGCGTATTTGATTCATCGCGTACATAAGCTCGTCATGATATTGATATTGATATCCATAACCATGCTTCTATTTTCAAGGTACAGAGCAGGTAAATACATATATATGTGCATAGTTAAAGCTTTCATAGTTGTAGTCGGTTGCGTACCGTGCAGCTCGATGTGGTCAGAGAATCAATCTGTTGTCCAGTCCAAGGAAGGCCTGTGTCGTTCCGTTGTGGTGCTGCACTTGCACAGCGATTATGTATGCATGCGCCTGTTACCATCATTGCCTCCATCCTTCCGCCAGCCAGCTAAAAATAATTAATTCTTTCGGTGTGTTGTTAAATTTATTATAATAATCTTTTCCACGTGAACCTTGAATGCTCTTCAATCACACACAACACAACGTCGCTGCTGGAGAAAGAGTCGGACAAGCTTCCGCCGCAAAGCAACGCAACCGATGCTATATATGCAGATGCATAATTTAGCATGATACGCCTATGCATTAATTTAAGTCACCAATTTTCTTTGTTTGCTTTTTGACAGTGTGAATGTGGGCTTACCACCATTTACCAACCATGGTGAGTTTGCATGCAGTAATAAAGCGAGCAAATAGACCGTGAGTGATTGATTGATGGAGTTTACTCATAAAGACAGAAAGTAACTCAAGATACAGGTTCATTATTCAACTCATGTCTGCTTTATACTCAAAAAGGGCCGAACCGAAACGCACCGCTCACGCATCATCAGCCAGCCAGCCATACACAGCCACACAAACAATCGTTGCTTCGCATAAATTACGATGAATGTTTTGATCTGGTTTCAGGTAACACTACATTAAAGGGAACCTGTTTTCCTGACGACCGGCAAATGGCACGCACAACAAAGCAACGAGTGAGTGAAAATAAATATCATCATATTCAACACGGCGACGCAACAAATATATACATATCAAACTCCCTTCTATTCATTCTCGTAAAAATTTGCCGCGTGTATGGAAACAAAAACTCACACATTTACGTTTCACGCACAACACTCATTGTTCATTGTTCATTTTGTCCACTCTCTGACAGTTTCTCTTTTAACCTGAAAACATTTAACCTTTAAAGAGAACGCAATATGCTCTTATCTTAATTTCCGCATGCAATAGGGTGTTGTGCGTTTGAAATAATTTGTTGTTAACATAAGGGATTTACATATTTATTTATGTTAACATAACATACATAATCGCCAAGCTAAATTTATAAACTATTGTACCGACAAATGTAAAACATTTTTAAAAACTAGCTAAATTGTAGACTTAAACCATTAATAAAGGGTGATCCATTTCGAAGCGTGTTTGTCGGCGTAAGATTTTGACTTTACATATCCCCACAGGAAAAAGTCTAACGGTGTGATATCACACGATCTTGGTGGCCAATCGACCGGCCCAAAACGTGAAATTATGTGCTCACCGAAATGTTCTCTCAATAAGTCCATTGATTGATGCGATGTGTGGGAAATGGCGCCGTCTTGCTGAAACCAAATGTCGCCGAGATCACGAGCTTCAATTTCAGGCATCAAATAGTCGGTTATCATGGCACGATAGCGGTCGCCATTGACGGTTACGTTCGCACCGGCATAATTTTTAAAGAAATATGGACCGATGATTCCACCGGCCCACAAACCATACCAAACCGTTGTTTTTTCTGGGTGAAGTGGCAGTCTTCAATCTCTTCAGGTTGCTCTTCGTCCCAAATGCGGCAATTTTGTTTGTTTACATACCCATTGAGCCAGAAATGGGCCTCATCGCTAAACAAAATTTGCCTCGAAAACATCGGATCTTCTTGGAACTTTTCAAGAGCCCATAGAGCGAAGCGATGTCTTTTGGGAAGGTCGAGCGGCTTCAGTTGTTGCACAAGCTGTATTTTGTACGCTTTCAATTTAAGATCTTGACGTAAAATGCGCCAAGTCGTTCCATACGTCAGTCCGAGTTGCTGCGAACGGCGCCGAATCGACTCTCTACGGTCTTCGTGTACACTCTCAGCTACGGCCGCTATATTTTCTTCATAGCGTGCTGGACGTGGTCTATTCGGTCGAATATTATCCAATAATGAATGCTGGGTCTCAAAATGGGTGATGGTGTTGCGAATAGTACGCTCAGTAGGCTGATTATGTTGACCATAAGTTGAGCGAAGTTCACGAAACACATTCCTCACAGAACGTGAATTTTCATAATAAAGTTGAACAATTTGTAAACGTTGTTCACGCGTAAGTCTTTCCATTATGAAATGCCAAACAATACTAAACAAAAATAACATAACAGCATGACACGACTCACACGTGATCTGTCAAAAAAGGCTATTGAAAAAAGTATCTCTACTTGAATCACCCGTTATCTCCTGTCGTAAAACTCAGCTTGTTCGAATTGAGCTGCCGATTTTATGCTTGTTGCTTATACCGTCTTACAAATGGAAGGAGTTGGCAATAGTATGCCTATTCTGTTAATAATTGGCTTGAACATGCCTAGCAGAAAGGCAAGTTCACTTAAATTGCATTGAGCTTACGGCTTATGGCGTAAAGGGTGTAGAACACTCGTGCGTTCGGCAATCTCTCGTCTCTATTTAAGTTTTGTTTGAAGTTGACAAAAAGCCATCACACTTTATCTGCGATTGTCCGGCTTTAACTAAAAAAAAAACTAGCTAACACATAATATGATGAGCTTAATAAAATCGTGCTGCAAGAGAAGCTGCAAACAAAGTCTCATAGTTTTTATTTAATATGAGGGAAAAACGGGTCCAAACTAAACTGGATATTTTTTAGTGGCTACATTGATACAATCTTACAATCAAATTGGATGGAAAAGAAAAAAACAGTCAAGGAATTGTAATCACACTTATAGAATTAATTTTCTTTTTTATAGGTATATATGTTCAAATGTTGAGATGTAATTGTGGGTAAAGTTTCTTAGTGGTTACTTGCATTGGATAACTAATCGATGGGTTCCAGATTAAAGCGCCACCCACCTCGTACCATCTAAAAGTTTTTTTAAAAAAAAGTCTGACAACATTCGGTGACGTGAAATAACGCCAATCGAAATAAAGCCAAATTCCAAATTTGACATTATTTCACTTTCAGAAACGAAATAATACCAATTTGGCTTTATTTCACTATGCAAAGCGAAATATTGTCAAAAAATTAATGGAAATAAAGCCAAAAAAATCGAATGCAATATGCAACCCCCCGGCTAGGTTTCACTGTTAGATTTGGAGTAGATGCGACGTTGGGTATATGCAAAGATTTATCGAGTTTAGTTTAGTGTGCATACCTCGTGCCTACTCCAAATCTAACAGTGTAACCAAGTAGGGGGCTGGAGGGAGCAATGCATGCCTCCATATTTTATAACCATCACGAAATCATTAAGACTTTGAATTTTAAAAACGAAATAATGCCAAATTGGCTTTTTCTTTGGTTTTGGAGACGAAATAAAGCCAAACTAGGAATATGGTCTTATATCAATTTTGTAATAAAATAATCCCAAATTTTTGGAATTGCGCATTATTTCACGTCACCACAACATTCAATAGAAGCTTTTCATAAAAATTGCTGCTTGGATCCGGTATTACACTCTAAAACTATTCACGTCAAAAAATATATGTATCTTCGCAATGATTGGAGTGTAGGTCCGTTGGAGAAGCTGTTAATGAATAAAGTAGTGTTTCGAATTCCCGACCAAACAATATTCATTCCACGAAATTTACACCTGGGACGAAGGCTTTTACAAAATTGTTTATTAATTCTCATCTACAAGGACACATTAACAGATTCCGCAATGACAATAATAATATTGTAATATACAAAATATATAAATAATTTGGGTAAATAACTAATTAGTTAATAAATAATTACAAACAGTTGACGTTTAAGCATCAAGAGCTTTGTGTTAAAGCTGCCATGATTTGAGATTAAATCCAAGTTATTTCCAACCGAATTAAAGGAATAAATGCAACAAGTTATTGGTTCAGACAACACGTAATCAGTTCTATCTGACGAAGGTAAAAAAAACACTCTGCTTGGTGCATAGAAAGGTAAACTAAAAAGAAGTACACTAAAATTAACTTCATTTGTGACAATATCACTGAGGAACGCCAAAGACTGCTTCTTACAGTGACAGAATTCAGGCCCAACAATAGACGGAAGCTCAGAATGTATATTATCCTCAGAGCAAGATGGGTGAGACGTTTTTGAACCCGGATCCCTAATAACGCAACAGTACACTAATATATATACTATTAAAGAGCAGTATTCAGAATTTCTAACGAAGATAATCCCACGATCTTTTACTTCAGATATGTTAGTAAAAGCATAACTTTCAGCCACACTAGAATAGATCAATAAACTGTGAGATCGAGAAATCGTGCAAACTTTGCATTTAGGCAAACTAAGTTCCAAATCATTTTCGGCACACCGTCGTGGAAAAGGATCAATATCGTGCTGAAAAACTAAACAATCAGATAGGTTGGATACTTTAAAATACA
Organism: Ferdinandea cuprea; assembly: GCA_963576555.1. Lineage (NCBI taxonomy): Eukaryota > Metazoa > Arthropoda > Insecta > Diptera > Syrphidae > Ferdinandea > Ferdinandea cuprea. The sequence continues at coordinate 80,231,426 of OY754960.1, read as the reverse complement.
TGTTTAAATCATTAGCAAATAAAAGACATTCACACTTTTTGAAAAGCGTTTTGAGCACAGATGAGTAATTATACAGATAGTCGACTGAGAGGATTTTTGGCTCTCCCGCCTATCGTTTTTTATTTGCTTCAAAAAGGCACAGTACTGTGTTCGTATATGTTTTTACATGCAAATCAAATTGAGCCAGCTCACGCACACAATAGCAGTTCTGCGCCTAAGAATCCATTTTGGAAAAGATCTCATGTTGACATATTAAAAGTCAAAACTGGGCTGTGTCCGATAACATCGTAATAACATGCGACGATTTATAATAAATTTGCAACAGAATAACATTTTGGTGAATGTTTTTAATTATTATGTAAACTAAAATAATAGTTTTACCAAACAAGCATATTTTTGGGTAAACATTTTTAAGCAGTTTCGTAAATATTTGGGCAGTTGTGCAAGTTAAACATAAAATAAGGGTTATCATAATTTGTTTGCCAGTAGTTAAACTAATTTAGCAGTTTTAAAATGTCATTAATAATAAAATAATTTTGGTGGTTGACTTATCGAATGTCGAGTGAAATAATTAAAATCAAATAATTTTTAAACGAATGGTTTAATAAATATTTCAGCAGTGAATTAATGAAATATTCTGTAAAATTAATAAAATTGTAGGTAAAATAAATAAAAGCTCAATGAATGAAATTAATAAGTAACGCCTGATTAGTTAACTGACCATTTCAATAATTTAACATGGTATTACATAAATTCACTGCTATTTACTATTCCAATTCAAAGATAAGAAAGTTATTAAATTTGTTAAACATGATGAAATAAATTTAATAACGTTGTTATCTTGGAATTGGAATACTCAAGTCTACATTTTGTGTTTTAAAATGCATTTAAAGTTATTTTGTCGCATATGTCTCATACGAACGTTCCGAATATATTTATAAATATATTAAACTTTCATATGTTCAATAAAAAACATTACTATTAACTATAAATATTTTACGACCATACATTCCTAATTTAGTAATTTTCATGCAATAATAAAATAATATATACATTTTATCTCACTTAAATTATTCGAATTTATTATACAACTTCTTTATTTATTATATACCTAACTATTTTTTTTTATAAACATTAAAATATCAATTAAGCTTGAACTACGTTAACTCAATACTTCGCAGCACTTCACCAACACATCCGCTATAATCAGCTGTTTTTTGTTGCCATTTGTAATTCTTGCAAAACAGCCCGCGCTAATGACATATTTTTGACACATCAACCCCTCCATACTTTATTTGGCTGGCTCACACGTATTCACAGATAGAACATTTGAGAGAGGATTTTTTCTCCATTTTTAAACATTTTTTGCGGGTTCAAAGGGACAGACGTATGCTGAGTCGACTATCTGTATAATTACTCATCTGTGGTTTTGAGGTATTTCATTCACAAAGGGAACAACTAGCAACGGTCCTAAATGGCTTCCTTGTGGAACACCGGATGTTGTGATTACCACTGAAGGGAGAAAACCATACACTTTGAAAATAATTTCCTCTTGCAGGGGTAGGAAGAAAGCCACTTCAAGATGTTGGAATGAAACCCAAGTTTGGCTAGCTTTCCTATCAATGTGGAGTGATAAATCCTGCCCATTTTTCGAAGTCAGTAAACAACACATCAAACTGCAAACCGCTCTCCATCGAACTTAGTCTAATTAAAAAAAAAAGGACATGATATAAAAATGCCTTTGGAATCACGTCAGGATAATTGAAACCCAAAGAAGGAGGTTTGGTTCAGATAAGGAATGGAAAATAATGAAGTATGCGTTCCTGATATCCGTCTAGAGCACGTTTAATTTTGTTAGTAGGACGGTAGCTCTGTTTACATTAAATACCTAAATATTTACTAAATGAAATCAATGAGGAGAATTGAAAAACCGACCGCCGAAATTCAAAGGGATTTTTTTTTTAAATCACGCATTTTTTATTAAATTTTTTGCCCTGCAAACAGAAAATCTAAATCTGAAAATAACAATTCACCTATCACCAATTGTTTCTATATACTTTATTACTAAACTTTTCTTACTGCATAAATAGGCTTAGTAATAAATATAAATTCAAATGTTTCAAATCTCCTAAAACAAAACTTAAAAAAACATTCATTTTGCGTAAAAAATTCTCTTCCCTGTTTTGCAGTCTACTTTTTCAAGAGAGAACATATCATTTTCTCTTCCGATTCACCATCGCCCAACAAACAAATGCAAGCAAAATTCATTTCATCGATGAAACAGAAAAATTCACCACGACCACGCTATTTGAAGAAGAATTCAGTTTTAGTTGGTAAACGATGTTCGTTTGGATTGTTTCGTGTGCGGTGGATTCACGTTTGCCGTCGGTTTAACGAATTTCGTCTGTTGCCTAGTTCTTTGTTTTGTTGTATTCCCGTTATTACTTGTTTACGCGCGCACAGTTATTATAAGAATAAAACGAAAAAGACCGATTTTCCGGTGATAAAAAATCGTTGACACCGAATCGTTGCGGTTCCGTTGTTGTGCGAAAACATAATGCGCGACAGTGTTCTCCACAAGTGAAGTGATTATCTCCTAATAATTTTGTTTTTGATCGCCAAGCGAATGTCCGCTCAAAGTGTTTGATTAGAGTGAAATTTAGTGATTTTGCAATGGAAAAATCCTTGCTAGTGGTGTTTTGTGCGTTGCTAGCTGTCGCTCAGTTTAGCAGCGCAGTGCAAAGGATCTACGATTCGAATATTGGCAGTGCAGGCTATCACCGTCATGGCGGTGGTGTCGAAGTGCTGCCTGGCTCGTCGTCGGGCGGAATGTCGTCGTCGGATTTGTTTCCCCATCACAATCGCTGTGAACCGATAACGATATCTATTTGCAAGGATATTCCGTACAATATGACAATCATGCCGAATTTGATTGGTCATACGCGTCAGGAGGAAGCGGGACTTGAGGTGCATCAATTTGCGCCGCTCGTTAAAATCGCGTGCAGTCCGGATCTGCAGTTGTTCCTCTGCTCGTTGTATGTGCCCGTGTGCACTATACTTGACGAACCGATACCGCCGTGTCGGAGTTTGTGTGAATCGGCTCGGCTGTGTGAGGCTCTTATGAAGCACTACAACTTCAATTGGCCAGAGAATTTGGAGTGCACCAAGTTTCCGGTTTATGGCGGCGACAAGTTGTGCGTTGCGGAGAATACCACATCGACGACGCCATCACCAACGCGGGCGAATCTACCGCGAGTAACAGCACCGCGCAAGAATGCCGTTGAGGCTCCACACCGGAATATTGGATTTGTTTGTCCGGTCCAGCTGAAGACACCTTCTGGCATGGGATACTCGCTGAAGGTTGGCGGAAAGGTGAGTCAAATCTTTGTAGAATCTGTCTGGATTGTGTGAAAAGGGAACTTATTCCTGGGTAGGTAACTTAGCTAGCTACCTGGGGTGAGGTGATAAACTGCTGTGTGTGTGACATACACACACACACACTCTCTAAGTCTGTTTACCTGCTTTGAAATAATATTTAGAACCCCTGCACAACAAGGATATTAGAAAAAGTCCTTGGATTTTCCAGCATTACATCGCATTTTGTTTGACCTTTCCTTTATTTGGTTTCAATTATCCTCTCATCAGCGATTCACGGGGTTGTTTTGGATGTCTGACTGGGTCTGGGTTAGGTATGTACAATGTACCTACCTAAATTGTATACAAATTGAAGTTTGTTTATGACCGGGGTACGTTTTTTTTGGTTTGTTTGTTTGTGGATAATGTTGGTATAAATGGAAAGAAAGGTTTCGTTTGCTCTTGAATTTCGTGTTAATTTGTAGGCATAGGCTGCACGATAACTGGGCTCGGGTTCGACTTTGGATTGGAGTGTGAAGCGATTAAATATCGAATTTGATTGCATTTTGAAGGGAAGGTACTTGGTAGGTATCTCAGAGGAGATTGAAGTTCAAGGTGTGTGTCCAATTAAAGGCTGATGATACTTTTCGGCAAAAAAGCTTTTGCCTGGTCTTATTGCGAAAGAAAGGGGAAGGTGCACTTGAAGTCCGGACTTTTTTTTAAATTAAAATAGAATAAATGGGAAATTGATTAGCTATTTTTTAAAAACGCTCTTTACAAGCTCGTGAGTTGAGCAGTTCGGTGTGGCCTGAGCGTCTACCCTTGCAAAAATGAACTAGTCAAGAAGATAAAAAATTACACATAATGAGCCTCCCTCTATAAATGGCATAAGCTTAACTTTCTCTGAAGAAGCGAAATATCAGGATCCGAAAACAGATAAACAGTTAAGCTGGAAGCCTTATATCCAGGAAGGATTAAAAAACGCTACAGTAACGCTTTTCTCTTGTAAAAAAGGCATTGGGATAAGATGGGGTCTTCAACCTCACATGACTCACTGGCTATACATTTCGTTTATAAGACCAATACTTACGTATAGAGTGGCTGTCTGGTAGACTGCTTTTGATAAAGCTACCAATCGCAATAAATTAAGTAAAGTCCAAAGATCAGCTGTTGAACTCGCTAAACTAGGAACCACATTACTTTTCTCACCCGATTAAGGAAAGGTTTTTTCCGAAGGTAGGTGGAGGACACTATGAGGGCCGACCGACGGTTATATTTAATTACGAGCTCTTTCCGTTTCTTTTTTACGTGGGATTTCCATTTTAGTTTCACATCTAAAGTCATTCCAAATATTTGGCTTCATATTTGAGTACGGATAAATGAGAGATAGGTATACCATGCGCTACTTGTGAATTATCGCAAAAGCTGGCTGCTATGGAGGAAACATACTTTAGATGGACAAGTGGCTAAGTTGGATCTGAAACGCTGTAAGAAATTGTTCTCCCGAAGTTAGGAGTCATCAGTGGCCACTGTCTTAACAAGCAACATGACTTGGTGCATTCTCGAACATTCTCGACTTTTGCAGAAGTTGTATAAACGAAAAGGAGGTAGAAATATTAGTCACCCTGCTTTGTACATGACTTCCTCTCCGCAGAAAAAAGGAAGCTCCAACTCTGAGCCGCCTTGTTTCAGGGATCCTAGATCGCCTTGGTATAACAACAGATAAATATTGGTCTAAGTGTGTCGGTGGCCGATAGCCACTCCAACCTAACCCAACCTAGAATGGCCCTTAATAATAATCGCATTTAGTAAATGCTTTAATAAAAATCTTCACAGTTTATAGAAATCATCTAACAAAAGCAATTTAGTGTGCAGGTTAGTCACAACCGAGGGGATACAATTGCATATTAGGAAAGCCATGTCTAATTGTAAGTCGTAGCTATATGAGTATAAATTGACATTTCGAAGCAGGGGTTACTTGTTTTACAACATGATGGTCGGTTGAGGTACCTACCTATAGCTCCTCCGCGATTTGTCGGCAGAGTTAAGTTGTTTCTTACCTTGAGAACTACAAAAGTTAGTTAGACATTAGTGTTGTTTGATAACAACTTTGATGGAAATTGTAGTAGATTAAAAGAAAGTACGAAGATTACTTAATGAATGAGTGAAATTGTTTACTGGCAAAACTTTATTAAAGCTCACTACTATACTTTAACCTTGCAAATACAAAGCTAGTAGTCGGCATTTTTGTCTTGTTATTAGTAAGACCCAATGTCAATTTCAATCAGACGCAGAACGCAGAACCAGCATCCAGAAGGATGGCTAGGTGTACGACCTTGGTGGTGTCACTATTACAGAAATAATGCGTTTAGAAAACCGTGTTAAAAGTAGAAGGCTCTGGTGGCGTTACATTTTATGGGACTGTAGAATTTTGCTACGATCAATGGCCTGAGTATTACGAGTATATATTATTTCCCTGAAGTCGAATGCTGTTGGTGAGGATGGAATGGATCTTGGCTTTGTAAAAATAGTTATGAAAATATTCCTTACATCAATAACGCACGTAATTAGCTTCTGCATAACTTCGTCAACATTCCCTTATACCGAACTGGAAGATTGCAATAGTAATACCTGGTGCGAAAGAGCCTAAATCGACTCTTCCCGGTAACTACATCCCCATAAGTTTATTACCTTCCTTATCAAACGTCTTTGAAAAGCTTTTGGCGGCACAGATTACCCTGCACCTTGACCACAACAGTCTTTCATCACCGCCTCAAGATCCAAGCACAGCTGTTTAATTGCTATGGTCAGTATTTTTGACGATATTTGAAAGGCGTTTGACCAGTGATACCTGACTCTATTGTTTCTCCTTGATTACTTAAAGGCATTTAGAAGGAGGCATTTTGATAAGGCCAATCAAAGCATTCTTTGTGAGAAATTGCGCTTTTACTTTGGGTTTGGAAACAATTCTTCTGATTTAAAATTGTTCTTAAAAAATGGCGTTCCTTAGGGGTGAATTTTGAGTCCTATTCTTTTCTGCATTTTTAATAATGACGTACCTACACACATGAGTAAAAGTCTATCTGTCAAGGCCAATTGGCCTTGTGGAGGATCTTGCTTCTAGACTGAATGAAGATTTGAATGCAAGTTGGCTACTGATAATGGGCCGATTCTAAATCCGTCTAAATGTCAGTTAATTTTACTATCCCGTAGACAATAGTACGAAACTACAACCCTTTCATTTTTCTTTCTTCGACTTTTAAATTGTGAATTCTGTAACTGGTCTTGGATTTAAAATAAGTTGTAGTCTCTCTGGCTAATGTTGACTATGTTGTTGGTCGAATATATGGTAGCATTCGTAAGCTTTTATTATCGGTTTGTTTAACTCCTAGCCTAAACTTGACTCCTTTTCTCAGCGAAAACTGCAGGTAGCATTCAATGATATGCCTCGATATATTTATGGCTTACGTCGATATACACGTCGATTATATATTTATCTCTTCAAAAGACTGCAGTTTGCAAAGTCCTCAAGATATATTAAATAGATCATCCCTCAATATATCTTTCACTATTTCGTTCACTCTGTCACGTTATAGAACTCTTCTTCTCCTTTCTCTATTTCTCTTTCGACTTTCTGCTTCTTCATCTACAATAAAGAAAATGCAGAAATATTCTTACAATAGGAAAAATTTTATAATATTTATTTAATTTTCATTAGTACTATAAAATAGACTTAACTAAGCAAGAACAATTTATAAGAGTTTAGTTTGAAGTTAATGTTGGCTTACACTCTGTCGACTATTGTTGGTTTGTCAGCGACTTGCAACTCAAAGAAAATAATCAAGTCGTCAAATAACAAGATCCTAAATGCCAATAAGCGAAATTATGCATTCCGAATATGACAATTGGGCTTATTGATTTACCCATCGAGCCAAAAAGCTGCCTCAACAACATGATTTTGGAACCTATATTTTTTATGTGATCACAATAAAACTGCAATTTTCTGCATATCTACTGCAATAAATATGAATCTAATAGATATAACCGTCTGAAGTTAGCAGTGGATTAAGAAAAAAACCTTTGGGTTAAGTTATTGGTTCCGGGGATGCTTACAACAATATACAATTTAGCTGAAGTTGAAGAGATAAAGGGTTAGAACATTTAGAAAATATGTAGGCAGTGAAGGCCTTCAGAAGTTTCCCATATAAAGTTTTTTGCCACACCTACTTTTAAAGGGCTTTTTTTAAACAATTATGTTTTTTTCATGGAACATTTCTATAGAAAGCTGTAGCCTTTCTTTATGTTTTTTATTCCACTTCAGTATAGTTTTATTCTAGTTTTATATTCTACTTGGTAAAAGAAATAATGTTCTCACTAAAAAAGGGATGAGTACAAAAAATGCCTGATGTGTCGGAGAAAGTCGGTAAAGTAGCCCTGGGAGAGAGCCAAGGTTTACACCCTTAAAGTATCTATTGCGACAACTTAAAATGGGTATATGAAAGTAACTACCGACTTACTGCGGAGATCCAAGTGGTGGAAAATAATCGAACCTAAAGTACAACCTAAAGTTTGTAAGTTAGAGCAGAACTGGCTGATGCAATCAATTATCGAAGCGCTATCGAACATTTAGAGGGGAGCAGATTAATGCAGTCATTTACAGCGCAATATGTGGCTTTAGCCAACGCCGGTCACCTGCAGAAAATAAAACAGGCCCAGCGCCGAGCATGCATATCGGCCAGTATCCCATACTTAAGGCGCCACCAGGCAAGCGACGTCTGCACAATTTCTATATATAAAGTTCTTTGTTCTACGCTTATGGTGGAATAGTTGAAGCCTTTAAAGTAAAGTGCAAGATTTCTCCCTTCTTGAATCCTAGCGAGGGATGAAGCTCCGCCAGGGACTATTAATTGAGAATATAGGTACTTTTGGCCAGTTCGTTACCTGCTTTGTTACCCAGCATGTTTTTGCGGCCGTGAGCATAGTGGAGACTTGCTAAAACAAGCTATCCCGTGCCAGTGATCCATGCATTCTCATCATAGTCCAGCTTGAATGTACCTAAGTGTGGTTGAATCGAGTGATCTGATTCTGGCCTTGAATTAAAATAGTTGACAACCACAATTGGTGCATCGATGTCGACAATGGTTATTTTATTTGTACCCGAAGGTCCAGTTCATCAGCTTCGCCATTTCTTCATTGTGCCCTGGTATCTAGAAATTGTTGGAGACATTTAATATGAAAATAAAATTATATAGTTTATTTTCCGACTGAATGACGAAGGTCTTCCAGAAAGACCTGTCTGTATTCCGGCAATGTATTACTTAATTAAAGATAATCTGTTTTCGGGATAATAAAAGACCCCAAAGAAATGCAGAGGATAAAATGGTCAAGATTCAAAAATGTTGTAGAGCATCTCAGTTAAAAAGTATCTTAGAACAAACAGGATTATAAAATCTTGAACTGGTCGTACGTCCTCATTTTATAAGATCTAGATTCCCAAAGCATCGCATTTTTTCCTATCTCAAAACACGGCCACGGCACATACATAGCTCCTTGGCTACAAAATAAATTTTTCACTTCAAGTCTTTTCATACGATTAAGACAACAGCATCTGAGCATTTAGAGTCCTGCACAGCGAAATAAAACCCTTTTCCTTGTCTCCATTTTTCAATTTACATTCACATGAAAATTTTATTAGATGTTCCCTGTCACTCAGTTTTCACTTTAGTGAATAAATAGATAATTCTTGTCGCTGCCTTGACTGCACAGACCATACACAGTTCTGACAGCATGTGGGCTGTCACTATTGCTCTGAAGTTGGCCTCTTGACATGCACCCAACACGGCGTGTAAATTTCCATTAACTTTTTGAGCCACATTTAATGCGGTATGCGATGCCTGCAAAACCCCACATGCTGTGCCAGTAGGATAAATGCTTTCAAATTAATTGAATCCCATTAATAATGCAAGTGAATAGTATCGAGCGCGTTCCAATTGCTCTCGAAAGATACCTCAGCTTCATGCAAGCTGCAAGTCGACGACTATATCGTGCTTAAACGATTCACTAATTAATCGAAATTTAAAAATCAATTTTCTGAAGTCCATGCGAAGGAAGGAAATAAATAAATAAATGTATATATATATAAACCATCAACTGAATCTGAATCACTGCTATAAATAATATCCAGTGGGTAGATAGCTGCTATACGCGACAGATGCAGACCAATGTGTGAGCTGCTGGCTGCATTTAGACGCGCTCTGGGAGAACGTTCTTTCGAAATGAATGCCATAAATAGTTCTCCATAAACATTTATTTGAACTCGTCACACTGGGGTTTGCAATGCAGGCGTATTCCATATGCCAGAAAGGTAGCGCGAAACGAATCTCCTCACAGGTATCGGAGATTTTGCACATGCGTTTGGTTGGATTCTTCTGTGTGGAATTTTATTACGCGCAGACGATTGGATTTATGTCGCCATAAACCATAAAAGTTTGTGGCACTGAAACTGAATCGTGACAACAGCTTGGGACGACTGATTTTAACATGAGCATTTGTAGCATCATTAAGAAAGGAGTGTGTGTATTCGGACTAAAGGGAGAAGTAGTGGAATATTTGTATGCGAAACATGGCCATTAGGTCTGCATAGGACTAGTAACACGCTTGTTGTGATGGCTTTTGGATTAACCATTGCTTAGTACCAGCTATATAGTTTTGGAATTTTAATTCGTATGGAACAGTGCAGTGCAATCTCCTGAATACAAATGCGACGGACATTAACAGGTCCTATCCTCGTGGCAGTCCGCATTACATAAAATGCGGGGACACTGCGCACTTCGAATCATTATAGGTTTGATGAAGTTTATTGACAATAACATCTAATGCGTTGTGATGCACATTTGAACACTCGGCTTAAAACCTGCTGAGAAAAATATTTAAGAAAATTAATATTCATAATTGCAAACAGGAAAATTTCGCGCTTAGAAATACAAATTTAACCATCGAAGCGGGTATACGGGCTTTTAAATTAGAAAGTCCTGCTTACACCTGACTGGCCTCCGACTTCTGCAATTTTTTTAACTGTCTCGACTACTGCCGTTCGCCTTTGGACTTTTGGTGCGCATCATATTTTTTTTCTTTTCTCGCTTTGCTCAAGAAAACGACATAGAGAACCTCTTGCGCCCTACACCACCTCGGAGCAGATAACCGAAATGTATCAATAGCTATTTAAAGGAAATTCTTTTTTCTATAAGAACTCCGTCTGTTTGGTTCTTATTAAGAGGTGAGTGATAGCTCAAAATACTCAAGGGACTTAACAAATCCTTGAAATCTGTAGCTTAAACTCCATCGTGGCCCAAGACTACTGATCGTTAGGTGTCTCTGCATAGAAAAACAGATTTGAAAGGCTAAATTGGTTCAATGAAATTGGTTAACTAGTCGCTACATGATGCTAAGGCTTGCTGTCATGGAGGGAACCAACCTTAAGCATATAGCGTTTGATCTAAAACGCTATACGAAAATGAAGTCGCCAAGTATGCAGAAAGTGATAAGGACAACAACAAATTTTAATACTGTTAATGATTGGATACATGTAGCGGTTCCAACGAATAATCGAACATATGTATTTCGCAATAACTGCACAAAGCTGTCCAACTCACAGTATCCCTATATGCTCAAAGAGAAAAGCATTAGCATTTTATTTCACTCTATGAAATTAAAAAAAAAAATATTTTTTGAAAAAACACAAAAAAAGTAGGCGTGGAAAAAAACTTTTTATGACAAACTTATAAAGGAGGGCAGTTGCCTACATATTTTGTGAAGTTTGTACCACTCTATCTCTCTAACTTTAGCTTTAAAACGGGTTTTTTCTAAATTGTTGGCGTGGCAGTGGGCGTCTTCAAAAAATTTGTACTCCTTAGGGAGCTTAATTTTAAAGGCCTACAAATTGCGTACGGACGGACGGACGGACATTGCTAAATAGTCTTATGATTTGCTCCCGATCATACTTTTGTGGGTCTACGACGAATATTAAGGGGTGTTACAAACTGTGTGTCAAAATTAATATACCCTTAGGATAGGGTATAATTATACTAAAACTTTTAGTACTTCGTGGAGTGCCCTTTACCTTGTAGTGCTACCTGAAGTTTGCGCATTGATAGGACCAATTTTTCGTAGACCTGTATGGTTCGATATTGTTCCAAGGTTGAAATAAAACCTCTTTACGTTGATTAGTCGTGCCAAAACTTCTTCTTACAAGTTCTTATGCTCAATCACCTTTAGTCCAGTGACTGCGGTAGGAGGTGTCTGTAGTAATTTTGGGCAACCAAAGTTGGTAAATTGTCAAATTTGTCTTAAATATCCAATATTTTGCTCCTTTAAGAATGACAAATCTACCCATTTTAGTATCTATAAACTTCAGATTGCCTACTCCAGCGCTAGACATACAGCCCCAAACCAGTATGTATCTTCCTCAATGCTTAACAGTTGTATACGTGTTTTGTAGTGGGTACAGTAGCTTAGTGGTTAAGTGCATTGGACCACTAAGTAAAGGTTAACATCCCGGCCCGTACCACCTGTAAGTTTGTATTCGGTTTGTATTAGGCTTTTATAGGAGACTCTAAATTCCCACAACTAATTTAGCAAAATTGCCGGGCTGACGAACGGTCTTCGAAATTGGCTTGTTTTCCGTTTGAGGCCATGACTGAGAATCACGTCGAATAAGGTAAAGTCATTAATACGAATATAGTGTATCTACAATGAATCCAAAAACTACTACAACAAAATACTCAAAGAAATGGCCGAAACTACATATTAACTGAACTTTTTCCGTATTGTCCGATTATTCGAAAATTGTGGTTTCTGGTTTGTATGTGTTCCCAGAAATACATGAGATTTCATATGTGGTTTTAAAATTTAAGGAAAGAGCAGTAATAAAATGTCATTGAAAGTTTTTGAACTTACATTTATTTTTCATTAGCTTTATTATAAGGATGGGCCATCTAGTGGTTTCTTTTGAAGTCATAGGTTATTTTGACACATTAACTCAGTATCATACCTCCGCGGAACGAAAAGAGTCGCTATACGCTTGAACAATGTAGAAACATATTTCCAAAGTTGGTGCTGGGTAGCCCAAACAGTGCGTTTTTGAAAAGAAGTTTTGGCCGAAATGAAAAAAGTTCGTGAGTCTGGTATGCTAGTGGACAACACTCACGGTCCCTGTCGTCGTACGGTACGTACAGATGAGTGACTGCTGTAGCCGAGAGTGTGAGTGTCATGAAACATCAACTCGGATTATTCGCTAACAAGTTCCAATTGACTCAGCAATTTAAGGCGCACTATCATTCGCTTCGTTATCGCTTCGCAGTTTGGGCCTTAGAGGAGCTTTACTTGGACAACGACTTTGGGCGAAAAATCATACTTTCTGACGAGGTGCATTTTCATCCCGGCGACTACGTCGTCAACAAACAAAATTGCTGTATCTGGGGCTCGGAAAACCCGCACATTATTTTCGAGAAGGCAATGCATCCAAAGAGAGTGACAGTTCGCGTTTTGTGGATTGTGGAGCGGTTGCATCAACTGTGGGCTTTACAAAGCCATGGTAATGGACTTTCCTTTTTTTTACTGAAATTCAAGTCATGGATTTGAACGACCTCAAATGAAGTAAATTTAAAACTATTTCCATAATTAATTAATTAAGACCGCCCTTATATTTAAGTAAAAAAAATTAAAAATTGAAAGACCGAATTCTTAAAGCTTGTTGTTATTTGACATTGGCTCGGTTTTGTTACCTCCCAGATCCGCCTGACCTTCGTACATACCGCTGTATTTACTTAAATAATTAACTTTAGTTAGTTCTGAGTCGGGATTAGAAAATATTTACTCAGAGGCGTTGATGAGTTTTTAGTCTTTTTATTTTACATTCTCCTCCTTACTCCCTATCTGGGCTGATAGTCCCTGGAAATGGAAAACCTTCTATAGGTGCGGAGAAGAAAACTAATTTAATTATCGAAAGATGGTTTACCAAATGCTACAGCGCTAGGTGTATCTGGACACGAACTTGTGAACCAAGTCGTCGTATATGTCCCTTAACTTGGTCACGTTCCATTTACATATAGTGAAAAAGAAAGGTTCTTAGAACGGATACCTGTGTGTTATAAAAGTCCGACAAGACAGTTTGGAGTATATCATAACCCGAACAATATTGACAGTTTGTTTTGGACAAATTACAGATAGGGTAAGATTATGCATACTTTTTTTTGGATGGCCTGGGTTCCACACCAACCATTCTTACCAGTGCAGTGATATTGTTGGAGGCAAGTGCCAAACCGAAAAAAAGCAAAATGTTGATACCTTTTTTGACTCGTTAATTCACTTCAATTATTGTACCTTTAACAGTTTTTTAGGCACATATCTGCCATAAGCGCAATAAAGTCTTTAAGTCTGTTTAAAGTTAAACTCCTGTAGGCCGTAACTTGTGTAGCTATATATTTTACAAAATACATGTTACACAGCGAATCAGCAGGTCGATATTTAAAAACTGCCTAACCCATTGTGTTTTCCTATATCTTTGAACTAGAATCATTCGCCCAAATGGTATTTCTTCCTAGAAAAACTCATTTATTTAACAAAGTTAAGTATCCGCACTAATCTTTTGATCCTAAAGAGTCCAAGCCTCATCGAGCTAACAGTTACTCCTAATAGATCGAATGGTTATATGAACAATATTTGTTATGTGTATTTCCATTCGATTTGAGTCGATACGATAAGTACCATGACGAGTGTGTATTTCCCTTGCCACGAAAGTCAACATTATGAAATTAAAATCAACTCAAATAGGTACATAGGTAGGCAGGCAGAGCTTGTACTTACGGTTTCCTCTATTAGACATTCATAAAAGTCATCGCATGGTGAAGTTGTTTAACCCACTTCAGTGTGGGTTCTTCAAATTCCGGAATAACAAGTCGAAAGCGCAAAGTATTCCACTAACAAAATTTCAAGTACTCATGTGCCTAAGAAAACATGAGAGAACTCTGAGTTGGGATTAGAAAATATTTATTCAGAGGCGTTGATGAGTTTTTAATTTTTTTTATTTTACCTTCACCTCCTTACTCCCTATCTGGGCTGATAGTCCCTGGAAATGGAACACCTTCTGTAGGTGCGGAGAAAAAAACAAATTTAATTATCGAAAGATGGTTTACCAAATGCTGGGCTGGGCTGTGCTGTGTTCGTGTACTCACATCAAAGCCGAGACATGCGGTTTGTTGGAATCAAGACATCATGCTATGGCATATCTCTTGCTGCGACGAGACGTGTGTTCTCTTGCAAAAGTTATAGACGCATATCAAATGATCCAGTTTCACTGGTATCGAGGTCTTGGGAGGGAAACCCAACCGCACAAAATGATAGGTAATCGATACTTTCTTCTTATAAATCATTTATTTTTTCTCTTTGCACTTCACACTCTTTTCTGTTTTGTCATATCATCGTCATCGACATCGACATCAATGGTTGCCTTGTAATTACCAGCAAATGTTGGAGCGATGTAAGTGATCTATGTCATCGCACACAACGACGATGGTAACGCCTGACTGAATTGCGTACTTGGAGTGAGTACTACTATATCCGTGAGAATGAATTTTAATAATAGAAAGTATCTTGGCCCAAATCAACGTTGTATCCTGTTTGGGATCCCTTTCGTGTCCGTGCGATAGACAAGAACCGGTGGATAACAATTATATGCAAGAAATCATCTATACATGGAGTGCATAGCGACGACATTGTTGCATGCAACAAATAAAGTTAATCTCTCCTGCTACACTGGTTTGGGACTGACTGGCTGGTTTTGTAATACTGAAACTGAAATTGTAGTCACGTGGGCAAAATTGCAAAATATAACGAAGTGGACGATTGAAATCGAAGAAAGAGAACAGGCAATTAAGAACACTAAAAAGAGGACATTTTACTGGCTCTAATTATATAGAGGCAGGTGTGGGGAGAACTAGTTGCTTTTGGTTTAACAGCAGCGTGTAGGTTTGCGATATTAATTTATTCAAGGACGTGATGATGTACATGCTGAGACAGGTGTCGGAGCGAAATCATTATTTGTGATTTGTTGGCACTTGTTGAACACCGGGTATCGGATAATTATGTCTTAGGAAAATTCAATTTCAGTGATGAGGCATGTTTTTAATTTGAAGTGGGTGGGCGAGAAGGAGAATTTTTGTATCGACTGGAACAGAACAGTCCATAAAAAACTTCCATTGATAGATGAGCCAAAATGGATCCATGACAATAATTTTTTTTAATTGAAATAGCGGGAAAGTTATGTGTATGAAATGGAAATAAGCACGGTTGTGGCAAAAATTAAACGCACTACATAAAGCTTTGCGTCTATTTATTGTCCTCCTCGAGTGACGTTAGAAAAAAATGATTTTAGGAGCATATTTGACTGACTTGAACATAAGTTTGTAATTTGCAGAGATTTTCCGGGGCTCCAGATGTATCTCACCAAAGGGTCGTATTCTTTACAAAGCCGGTATGAAGTTTGGGGTCGACTGTTACTCGTCTGGCCAGCCGAAATATTGGCCTTCGGACATGGCAAAAACATCAGACTTCATAGATTTCTTTATCGCAAAAGGAATCGCACCAAAAACATAAATGTTAAAGAATAGCCAAGTTCTTTTATACAAAAAATGCTTTTGCTTTACAATTCAGCCACAAAAAGTAGTGAGATCTATTACTTGAATTGTAATTATTAAAAATTTCACAATAAGTTTTCCAATTTGAAGTTTCTAAGATATATATACATACATCTGTATATATAAAACACATATGCACTGAGCCCCAATTTCCACGATTTTAAAAACATGCCAAGTATAAAACTATAAGAACTTGGCTATTCTTTAACATTTATGTTTTTTCCAAAGATTTTCTTATACATGGAAATTTTGGAAAATTTTAAAATTTTAGGGATTTCAACCGAACGTAAACGCCCTCTTTCGAGCAAAATACAATTTGTTTTATAACTTTCCTTTCCTCCTAATTTCATAGCTCTAAGTCTTTTGGGTGCAAAGTTAAAGAAAAGAGGCGGCTAGCACGCCCCCTAAATGGAAAATAAGCAATATTTCATTTCTTTCCGAGTTTGTTCCTAAAATTCAACCTTCATGTAAAAAATCATAATTGTAAGTCTTTTGGTGGCTGAGTTAAAGAATATGGGCGGCTACCACGCCCCTAAATGGAAAATATATAATATATTATTTGTTTCCCAGTTTCTTCCTAAAATCCAAGCCTCATGTAAAATATCATAATTGTAGGACTTTTGGGGGCTGCGTTAATGGAAGTGGGCGGCTACCACCCCCGGTAAGGAAAATCACATAAGTTGGATCTTTTCCTGGGGTTTCTCCGCAAACCCTACTAATGTGCCAAATTTCAAGGTTCTACGATGATTGGAAGTGCTCCATAGTTTTGAGTCAGTCAGTCATTTGTTGATCTGTCAGTGAGTCAGTGGTTACGGTTTTTGCAAATTTTGGGGCCTTATAACTTAGGAACCGCTCATGTTAAACAGCCTGCTGCTGTGCGTCCCAATAAATCCTGAAAATTTGATGTCTCTAGCTTTGTTGTAAGCGAAGTTAGAGGCGGGGGGGGGGGGGGGTGTCAAAATGGCCTGAGTTGGTTCGTGTAAATAAGGGTGTAGTGCCAAAGTTGCTAAAAAAACTAGGCTGGGCACTACCGTGCCCCTTGATATCGGAAAGCTCCATATGTTGATGTGTTGACGAAAGTTTTGATCTATTTTCTGACCACTCGCCCGTCATTCTAATATTTTTTAGGGGCGGTTTACGTGATAAGGACGGTTTGCCAAGGCTGGCTAGCGCAAGAACTAACTGGGACTCCTTCAGAAAATACTGCATCCATAAAATCGATCTGAAGATATCTCAACAAACACCATACATCGAACACGAAGTAGATCAATTTATCGAAGCTTTACAAAGTTCAGCGTGGAACACTGCTCCTCATTAAATTTCCCCGTGAAATTACTGATTTAGTAAAAAAAAGAGCGCGTTAGAGATGGCAACAATCTTATGCTCTAGAGCGTAAAACAATTTTAAATAATCTTGGCAGCAAACTGAAAAAAAATATTTGCGATTTCAAAAATCGTGAAGTCTCCACGTATCTTGAAAGCCTAACGGCGGAAAATAGTTCGAATAATTCGCTCTGGAAAGCTATGAAACGCTTTCTTGTGCGCCGACTACAAAGGATAAAACCTTTTGAATTACCACAATAAGATGTAGCCGCATGTTATTGTCGGTATAAGCAGGCCCTTCCGCTAGGATGTTTCCTGCCAAACGCTATTAAATAATTTAAATTAAAACTGCTTGATAGACATAAGCCTACTTGTAGTATAAATATTTTTTGATGGGAGGTGTGTTTTAATGAGTAAGAATCTCACTCTAATATGAGCATGCGCGGCCGGTCCTCATAGTGTCTCATGGAAGATTTTGCACCTACCCTTGGAAAAAAAGGAACAATTGTTCATTAAACAAATTGTTGCCAGTCAAATTATTTTTTTAATCATGAAGGAATATAATTTAAATGAGGAGGGGCCCTTACATTGGAATGTTCTTAGTTTGAAGGGAATTCGACAAAAAGTTTTCTGTGTAACATTCCCTTAAGGGTTGCCCCATTAAAAGGGGCCTCTTAACTTTCTGCAACACATGCCCAATTATTTATTATTCACCGTCGTTTTTAACTTTTAGTTAGTTAATCTACATTTTCATTGACATTTTTTGTGCAAAAGATGAGGCGGCGTTTGACATGATCGGAGATTGGTCTACAAGGATTGGGCTCTTGGTGAAGTGGTAGAACTGGGAAATAGGTTAAAAGAGGAAAGTGGTATGAAAACTCTACAATAGGGTGAAGTGATAGTACATGGAAAGAGTACTTCTTCATGGCAGAAATACTGCGAAACTATTGCGGTAACAGATGAGGGTTCGAGGTTACGGAAAGTTTAGGTTACCTCAGAAAAAAAAGTTTGTAATTTGCAGAGATTTTCCGGGGCTCCAGATGTATCTCACCAAAGGGTCGTATTCTTTACAAAGCCGGTATGAAGTTTGGGGTCGACTGTTACTCGTCTGGCCAGCCGAAATATTGGCCTTCGGACATGGCAAAAACATCAGACTTCATAGATTTCTTTATCGCAAAAGGAATCGCACCAAAAACATAAATGTTAAAGAATAGCCAAGTTCTTTTATACAAAAAATGCTTTTGCTTTACAATTCAGCCACAAAAAGTAGTGAGATCTATTACTTGAATTGTAATTATTAAAAATTGCACAATAAGTTTTCCAATTTGAAGTTTCTAAGATATATATACATACATCTGTATATATAAAACACATATGCACTGAGCCCCAATTTCCACGATTTTAAAAACATGCCAAGTATAAAACTATAAGAACTTGGCTATTCTTTAACATTTATGTTTTTTCCAAAGATTTTCTTATACATGGAAATTTTGGAAAATTTTAAAATTTTAGGGATTTCAACCGAACGTAAACGCCCTCTTTCGAGCAAAATACAATTTGTTTTATAACTTTCCTTTCCTCCTAATTTCATAGCTCTAAGTCTTTTGGGTGCAAAGTTAAAGAAAAGAGGCGGCTAGCACGCCCCCTAAATGGAAAATAAGCAATATTTCATTTCTTTCCGAGTTTGTTCCTAAAATTCAACCTTCATGTAAAAAATCATAATTGTAAGTCTTTTGGTGGCTGAGTTAAAGAATATGGGCGGCTACCACGCCCCTAAATGGAAAATATATAATATATTATTTGTTTCCCAGTTTCTTCCTAAAATCCAAGCCTCATGTAAAATATCATAATTGTAGGACTTTTGGGGGCTGCGTTAATGGAAGTGGGCGGCTACCACCCCCGGTAAGGAAAATCACATAAGTTGGATCTTTTCCTGGGGTTTCTCCGCAAACCCTACTAATGTGCCAAATTTCAAGGTTCTACGATGATTGGAAGTGCTCCATAGTTTTGAGTCAGTCAGTCATTTGTTGATCTGTCAGTGAGTCAGTGGTTACGGTTTTTGCAAATTTTGGGGCCTTATAACTTAGGAACCGCTCATGTTAAACAGCCTGCTGCTGTGCGTCCCAATAAATCCTGAAAATTTGATGTCTCTAGCTTTGTTGTAAGCGAAGTTAGAGGCGGGGGGGGGGGGGTGTCAAAATGGCCTGAGTTGGTTCGTGTAAATAAGGGTGTAGTGCCAAAGTTGCTAAAAAAACTAGGCTGGGCACTACCGTGCCCCTTGATATCGGAAAGCTCCATATGTTGATGTGTTGACGAAAGTTTTGATCTATTTTCTGACCACTCGCCCGTCATTCTAATATTTTTTAGGGGCGGTTTACGTGATAAGGACGGTTTGCCAAGGCTGGCTAGCGCAAGAACTAACTGGGACTCCTTCAGAAAATACTGCATCCATAAAATCGATCTGAAGATATCTCAACAAACACCATACATCGAACACGAAGTAGATCAATTTATCGAAGCTTTACAAAGTTCAGCGTGGAACACTGCTCCTCATTAAATTTCCCCGTGAAATTACTGATTTAGTAAAAAAAAGAGCGCGTTAGAGATGGCAACAATCTTATGCTCTAGAGCGTAAAACAATTTTAAATAATCTTGGCAGCAAACTGAAAAAAAATATTTGCGATTTCAAAAATCGTGAAGTCTCCACGTATCTTGAAAGCCTAACGGCGGAAAATAGTTCGAATAATTCGCTCTGGAAAGCTATGAAACGCTTTCTTGTGCGCCGACTACAAAGGATAAAACCTTTTGAATTACCACAATAAGATGTAGCCGCATGTTATTGTCGGTATAAGCAGGCCCTTCCGCTAGGATGTTTCCTGCCAAACGCTATTAAATAATTTAAATTAAAACTGCTTGATAGACATAAGCCTACTTGTAGTATAAATATTTTTTGATGGGAGGTGTGTTTTAATGAGTAAGAATCTCACTCTAATATGAGCATGCGCGGCCGGTCCTCATAGTGTCTCATGGAAGATTTTGCACCTACCCTTGGAAAAAAAGGAACAATTGTTCATTAAACAAATTGTTGCCAGTCAAATTATTTTTTTAATCATGAAGGAATATAATTTAAATGAGGAGGGGCCCTTACATTGGAATGTTCTTAGTTTGAAGGGAATTCGACAAAAAGTTTTCTGTGTAACATTCCCTTAAGGGTTGCCCCATTAAAAGGGGCCTCTTAACTTTCTGCAACACATGCCCAATTATTTATTATTCACCGTCGTTTTTAACTTTTAGTTAGTTAATCTACATTTTCATTGACATTTTTTGTGCAAAAGATGAGGCGGCGTTTGACATGATCGGAGATTGGTCTACAAGGATTGGGCTCTTGGTGAAGTGGTAGAACTGGGAAATAGGTTAAAAGAGGAAAGTGGTATGAAAACTCTACAATAGGGTGAAGTGATAGTACATGGAAAGAGTACTTCTTCATGGCAGAAATACTGCGAAACTATTGCGGTAACAGATGAGGGTTCGAGGTTACGGAAAGTTTAGGTTACCTCAGAAAAAATTGTGGAACCTGCGCTGAATGAGCCAATTGTGGTCAATCCAGTCCTTTTAGCCTCACAAATCTCAAGGTCTTGATGACGGATGAAATCCCTTCCTTTGTTGACTTCGACATTCCGTATGATATAACATATCCGGAAAGGAAGGATTGACAAACAAATGCAAATGCAATAACAAGATCGAACCAAATTTGCGATTTTTATTGACAATCTAACGTGGTCAAGTCTTGGGGGACAAAGTGTATCTAAGGCTCTGTGCGCACAGTATTTGATAGTAAAATATCTATAAATTTAATTAAATTGAGCAGGGATAAGCTAAGAATAATAATAGGAAAAAAAGGCTCGGATTATCGGAAACAAATATCTGCATATACTGCGGCCAGCGTCTGAACCAGGGGAGGGTCATCCTCGCATTTTCACGGTTGTTTCGTAATCTGTCTAGGTTCAGGTTCTATTGCTTTCGTGGAATGTGACAACGTAAAATTTTACTCCTCGGATGGCATATATGACACATGTGTCTGTTGTGACAGTCAAGTTGCGCTAAAGGCCTTGCTCAATTCTTTAATCACCTTGCAGTTAGTGTTCAACTCAAAAAAATTTTCAACTCGATCGGAAGACTAAAGAAACACTATGGGTTTTATTTGGATTCCGGATCAAACTGGAATTAAGATAAATAAAATCCTCGAAGAACTTGCCCGTGTGTGTTGGGTCTGCCACATTTTGTGAGAAAGGACTAGTTGGTATTCTGACGGGGTTCCATGTTTTTCAAATCATATAAATGTGCTAGACCTAAGAGACACAACTACCTGCGACAATTGTGAGGAATGCAATGCACCGCGGGTTATTTCCTCTGTGAATTTCCTGCCTTTGCATGATCCAGGCTCTAGATGCTGACAGTGGTGGACATAATAAATAAGCTCAAAATCTCAAAATGTCGTGTAAATTAAGTCAGAGGAAGTGTCTATCCAAAAGTGCAATGTCTGTGTCCGCCACTTAATGTTTGTCGCTCTACTGCAGAAGAGCTTCGCCTAAACAGCGGGATGTTCGTTAAATGCACAATGAAATCAGACAAAGCTCAGCAGCGAAAGGCTACAGCAGGAAACCGTCATTCGATAATAGCACGATTTTTCATCGGCGCACTGCTCATAGTAATTTGAGCACTTATATTCGCTTCATAATTTTTTTTCTCTTATGCCAAAAACACATGCCACTCAGAGTTTGGCTGCAAAACATTAAACGCCAAGATAAATGTTCATCTCGAAATGCAATTAAATTTTACAACCATTAATAAGACTTGGCGCGCGAATTTCTCTTTTTTTCTATATGGCAACTTCCTTTGTCGAAAGCCATCATTAGCATGTCTGCCGAGACTATAAATATCTTGAATGAACGACCCCTTCACAGTTGTACCAGCAACAGCAACAGCAGCAGCACCATCAGTTAAAGACAACAAAACCGCTTTGCAACACCATGAACAGAGTATTTCCTTTCGACAAAGAATAATGACAATCGTTCATCTTTTTTTTCGCTTCAAGTGAAGTTTTCTTAAATGCAAGACGAAGATCTGAGTTGTACTCCTCCCCCACAATCATCTTTAACACCGACGATTCCAGCGCAGATAAATAATATCAATATCTTTGTTATGTGTGTGTGTGTGTGTGTTTCCGAGCTGTTTGCTATTGCTGCTTGCTATAAAGCTGCTGCTGCTGCTGCACACTTGAACATTGATTAATTGCCATTGAAGTATAAGAAAATATCTTCAAAAATCCACTTTAGACGATGTAACGTGCTGCAGCTGCATGTGGCGACGACGATGACGGCACAACTTATATAGTATCCCCTTCTACCAGATCCACCAGATCAAGATGAACAACGCAATGCACTCGACGCAGTCACAAAAAGCGTCATCTTGAGTTCTTGTTGTGGTGCCCACCATCAATCAACTTAATCGACCTGCCACAATAACAGAATGATTCTTTTTCCGTCCCTTCTCTAAGTATTTATACCATAACCATAGAGAAGCATCTTAAACTAACTCGAAGGACAGAGTCCGTCTCCGTCCATTGCGGCTGTTTTACAACAACAAGGAAATTTGCTTAAATGTTCGCATCATCATTATCATCATCAAAATCCTTTGAAAGTTTTGCGAACAAATTTATAAATCGCCTTCAGGGGGCAAATGTAGAAAATCGATATATCCACTGTCGAAAGGGTTAAAAGGGTTATGGCTAAAGGATGAGGCCAGACAGTTGGTCGGCTAGATGAAGTATAAGAATGGACGGTCTGTGGCGAGGCGCAAATGAGTTCAAGTGCGAAGGGAATTAAATGAAAAATTCATTGCTGGTTGTTGTTCGTATTTTGAAATGAAAGGATAACAACGCTTTTCCAGTCGAAGGAGTTTTCCTAACTGCAGCAAAAAAAAAAAACAAAAAAGGATACAAAAATGATTTTTCAATGTCTGGGCGAGAAAAGTTCCATTTTGTCATGCTTTGTTTTATTTTGTTTTGTAAGCCAACAAATTTCCGGGAATGGATCCTTTGAAAGGATACTAAATTCTCTATTTTTTTGTGTGTTCAAACACACACTTTTCCACAGCAGTTTTCCTTCCTGGTGGCAGTTTATTCATATGAAAAAGGATACCGTGTAATTTTTGTTGGATATTCTAGCTACTGGTCCGTCCGGTCGACGCACGGTGGTTGGAGGAAGTTGTATGTTGCTCAGAGGAGGCTTCGATGACAGAGAGACAGGATGGACGAGCACAGTCATTTGGGGGGGAGGACACATCCGAAATAATAAATTTTAAAAAGTTTCTGCAGACATTTTGTTGGCGAAGAGTGAAGAATCACCTGAAAGAAATACGTGGTATATCGTACATAGCTGGAGGGGATTCTTGAAAATTTATTTTCTCTGTGAGTTTCTTTGACAATTAAATAACTTTTGTTAAAATTATATAAAAAGAACTAATTAGTCTGGCAAAAGTTGTTCTTCCCTACCGGTAAGTGGCGCGATTGTAGTTGACCAGGAAATGCAGCCCTCATAATTTCGACTGTAGCTCGTGCAGATTGCGACCTTTGAAGGGGAGCAATAGCTGTTCGTGAGTTATGCACTGATTTTCGGTGACTCGAAAACTACAATTTTTCTGATTCACATATCCACAGAGGTAGAAATTGGCCTGTCGTTCACGAAATTCTGGAGTCAAGATTCTGGATGGCTTCAGAGTAGGTTACACGTTCTTAGCGATAGAGCTTTAAGTATGTACTTTAAGTCTTTCACCGCAATTCAATGTAACGACCGCCGATTGATACCCAATTGCTTGGAACATCTCATGACAGTTCTTGCTCTTGGATGTTTGTCAGACGTTCGCTAGAGGTGGGGCAGCGAATAAAAACTTTCAGGTGGTACAGATCGGGATTTGAACAAGCGACCTCTCGCTGGTCCAACGCACTTAAATTAATTGCAAAAATGATAGTATCTTGTGATAGGGTGATACATTTTACACCACCTTGAAGAATTTGTTAATAAATTGTTGGCTCCTCTTCTGTTATATGTGCACTTCTGACATCACAATATGTGTCAGCTTCAGTTCAATCCGATCGTTAATATTTAAGAAATTGAGGTTGAAACGAATAGCTCATAATATGACAGGCCTTTAAATTCAAACTAGGAAGCTAAATTTTGGAACATCAGTATATATATACAAGGGTCCAGAAATGGTTAAACATTGTAAACAAATTTGGATACAGCCACTGCCACCTGTTTGAAGACCGAAGTTGAAAAAATTAAGGGTTAGAACCTTAACAAAATAAGTAGACACTGACCTCCTTCACAAGTTTTCCTTGTAAAACTTTTTCTCACTCCTACTTTTTATGGTCGTCTTTTACCAAAATGTTTTCTTCAAAAATTTCCATAGGGAGAAAACAAAAAAAAAAGTTTAACAAGATATTGATAAGCAATTTTTTTTTCTACTATATCACATGTGGCGCAAAAGTAACCCTCCTATCAGAAAATGCTATAAATTTTGCGATTGGCCCCTAATGTCAGTTCTGTTTTGACATTTGTGTAGTAAACACATGCGAAATACACGTTAATAAACAATGTTACGCTACACTGCTCCAGAACGCGGAATATTGGTGACTATTTATTTGAGCAATAATCGGTCGGTGACTTTTATTTGAGCAATAATCGGTCGGTGACTTTTATTTGAGCAATAATCGGTCGGTGACTTTGGCACAACGTGAATTTCGTCGCAGATTTCCTAGCCGTCCAACGCCTACTGGTGAAACACTGCGACGTTTAGCCGCTCGCCTCGAAGAGACTGGCACAACACGAGATGCTACCAGGCGTGGCAGACCCCGGAGTAGCCGTTCTGCAGAGAATATTGCTGCTGTAGCCGAAGATGTCATGGAAGCGCCGTCGACATCGACCAGACGACGTGCCACGCAAATGGGTATCAGTCGACGGTCTTTACAGCGAATTTGCATCAGCTGTTAGCTGCTGACCGCCAATCGCGTCTAACATACGCTCAAGCCATCCTTAATCACCACCAAGAGGAAGATGATTTTTCATAAAAAATAATCATGAGTGTTGAGGCCCACTTCCATCTTAGTGGGTACGTAAATAAGCAAAATGTACGCTTCTGGGGCACTGAAAATCCGCGTGTAACCCACGAAGAGCCATTACACCCGCTCAAAGTCACTGTATGGTGTGCTGTTTTCGCTGGAGGAGTCATCGGACCTTTTTCTTTGAAGGCGTCGCGGGCCAAACGGTTACTGTGAATGGTGAGCGCTACAGAGCAATGATCAACGAGTTCTTTTTGCCGCAACTTGATAAATTGGGATTGGAAAACATGTGGTTAAAAACAGAACGGTGCAACGGCACACACTGCACGTGCCACAACCGATATACTGAAGGATGCATATCCCGGGCGCCTAATCTCCCGTTTTGGCGATTTGCACTGGCCCGCAAGATCGCCTGATTTGAACGCTCCAGACTTCTTTTTGTGGGGCTTTTTGAAGTCGCGGGTTTATGTCAACAAGCCTCAGACTCTTGCATCGGAAGGTTATTTTTGCGCCACCTTGTACAGGTTTTTTTTTTGCCAACACCCACTTTTGGGAGGCGTTTATTAAAAAAAATTGTTAGTTTTATAAATTTCTTAGAATGAAATGAAATGCCATCCGTCATGTTCGTAAAGCATGTTCCTTTGGGGCAAAGTGTTTTCCAATTGGGACTTGGGACGTGAAGTTCATTTTCGGTTTAACGGCTGCATAAACAAATAGAATACGCGTCGTTATTGGTCAGGTGAAAACCCATATTTGCTTTAAGAATCACAACTTCATCCACAAAAAATAATAGTATGTCATTGTTTTTTTTCGTTTATAAAAATAACTGTCACTTTATAATCAATAGATATACTACAGAGATACGTTGCAATGTTATTTCTTAAGTAAATTGCATAGACTAGACATTAATGTGGTGTGGTTCCAACAAGACTGTATCACAAGCCACACAGCGGGGGTAACAATCACAGATGAGTAATTATACAGATAGTCGACTCAGCATACCTCTGTCCCTTTGAACCCGCAAAAATTTTTAAAAATGGAGAAGAAATTCCTCTCACAAATGTTCTATCTGTGAATACGTGTGAGGCAGCCAAATAAAGTATGGAGGGGTTGAAGTGTCAATAATATGTCATTAGCGCGGGCAGATTTGCAAGAATTCCAAATGGCAACAAAAAACAGCTGATTATGTGTTGGGAAGTGCTGCGGAGTATTGAGTTAAGGAAGTTCAAGTTTAATAGATATTTTAATTCAAATGTTTATAAAAAAAAATAGTTAGGTATATAATAAATAATGAAGCTGTTGCAATTAAATGCGAATATTTTTTGTGTTTATAAGAAATAGTTCTTAATTTTTTATCTGCCTTAAAATAAACATACTTGGGTTGTTATATTTTTTCCATTTTGGTTATTAGAGTGAGATAAAATGTGCATATTATTTTATAATTGCATGAATATTACTAAATTAGTAATGTTTGGGTGCAAAATATGTAGAGTTAATAGTTTTGGATTAGTTTTTCATGTATATCAAATTCTTTGGTTGTTTATTATGGTTTTTATTTTATTTTCACATACCTATATATTCGGAACGTTCATATGAGAGCGAGCGAGCGAATTGACAAACTGCCACAAAATAACTTCAAATGCATTTTTAAACACAAACTATAGACTTGACTATTT
Source organism: Ferdinandea cuprea (assembly GCA_963576555.1). Classification (NCBI taxonomy): domain Eukaryota; kingdom Metazoa; phylum Arthropoda; class Insecta; order Diptera; family Syrphidae; genus Ferdinandea; species Ferdinandea cuprea. The sequence continues at coordinate 80,204,263 of OY754960.1, read as the reverse complement.
CAATTCCAAGTTAGCAACGTTGTTAAATTTATTTCATCATGTTCAACAAATTAAATAAAGTTATTATCTTTGAATTGGAATAGTGAATAGCGGTGAATAAAAAAGCAGTAAATGTATGAAATACTATGTTAAATTATTGAAATGGTCAGTTAACTAATCACGCGTTAGTGATAACCCTTATTTTATGTTTAACTTGCGCAAATGCCAAAATGTTTACGAAACTGCTTAAAAATGTTTACCCAAAAAATATGCTTGTTTGGTAAAACTATTATTTTAGTTTACATAATAATTAAGAAGATTCACCAAAATATTATTCTGTTGCAAATTCATTATAAATCGTCGCATGTTATTACGATGTTATTGGACACAGCCCAGTTTTGACTTTTAATATGTCAACATGAGATCTTTTCCAAAATAGATTCTTAGGCGCAGAACTGCTATTGTGTGCGTGAACTGGCTCAATTTGATTTGCATGTAAAAACATATACGAACACAGTACTGTGCCTTTTTGAAGCAAATAAAAAACGATAGGCGGGAGAGCCAAAAATCCTCTCGGTCGCCTATCTGTATAATTACTCATCTGTGGTAACAATAGACTTAATAAATTCTCAATTCGATGAATGTGTTATACCCCGTCCTATTGAACATAGATCACCTCTAGACTTTTTTTGGTTAGACGTGTACATGGTAGACATATGAACGTCGTCAAATTCCATACATAAGCTGGTTATTTGAAAAAAACATTTCAAGTTCTTATTCTATGTAAATAGAAGATAACTACGAACACATATCTTCTTCTTCTTTACCTTTGCCACCAACTTAATACATTTTTCTGCAACCCTACTGTTCCCTTGTGGAATTAGCTGCTTCGACCTTAAAAAGTTGTGGCATGCAGTCGCAGTAATTATCCCGATAGTATTCTTCAGTAATATAGTTTAAAAGAAATAAAATTTCTTTACACTATTACGTAAAGAAAAACCGATTAGACCCGTTTTTATCCGCCTTAAACTTAAATTACGTTAAATCTTTGGAAAGGTATTGTGTACCTAGAGAAGGGGTTCAATATATGTTTCAAGTTGTGCATTAAGTTTACGGCGAACAATAAATGGATTAGTAATCAGTTAGTAACCAGAAGAACTACGGAATCCCTGATTGCCCTTATAGGCTCTATGTTGTTGTTATTGTCTCCGAACGTGTCACAGCAACAACGTTTTTTCATGCTTCACGAAAATGTGTCCGACTAGACACACCGGTACATGCCAATTAGAGTGTAGCAGAAGGGTTTGAGTGTTCACGCAGTACGTTGGATAGGATCTTATTTACGAAATTGAGCAGGGATATTCCTTAAGTTCTTGCAAGACATAGGAACGTCTAACTTGTAGATGGGGGCATATGGAGCCTTTCATGCTTTTCTGCACCCAAACTTTATTGATGATTTGATGCATGCGCTCTAGCAAAACATTAGCACCATATTTCTGACTTCCGGCCCGGCAGATCGGCAAGAGACCAAATTTTCACACTAAAGCAAATCCTGGAAAAGACCAACGAATTGAAAGTCGAGACTCGAGGCACTCAACCAACGAATTACCCTACAAAACCGCTGCATGCTCTACAAAACCCTTACCAAAAACCGTGAAGTAAGTGTCGAAGTTTTGTTCAAGTACTCTTTTTACTTATCGAATCAATACATAGATGATATATAATCGAATTTCGACCACTGGCCGAACCCTTGTTCATATAATTAGACGTTCATATATCCCAATTTTATTATAGGTAAAAAATTATTTCCTTTTGTAGTCGAACAAACCGCCTGACCGCCGCCAGTTTACAGCTTTAATACTTGATTGCTACCTGTATAGATGTTTCTAGTATTTATTCTTCGTTAGGTTTATTTATGACGATAAGAGCCAAGAGTGACACTGCACCCATTTATAACTCCAATAAAGATCGGTGCCCGAAAAAAATCTAACGGAACGTCTATAAACTATTCCCGGCACTTACAACACCCACTCCACACACCTAGCTACTCCTCCCGTTCCCATTACTTATCTTTCACAATACCGTTTTCGACATTATATCGACATATCATAAACGCTCTACAAATAAGCAAAGCCGCTGAACTTTGCCCAATTTACATAAATCCAGTGGGTAGGTAGGACATGGTTAACGTATGCATCCAAATGTTAATTGCATGATGACCTACTCATATCGTGGGCGCGAAATTAATAGCATCTTCGCGTGATCTTCTATTTGAACAGCAAGCAAGCACATCTTCAAGTCTTGCGGCTTTTTCAGACAATCTTATAACTCACTTAGACCGTGCATCTAACTAATCCTATTCAAATCACTAACGCGGTTGACACCAACAAAAACAACAACAAAATGAATTCATTATCTTCCCAACTTGGTCGCGGAGTGCATTTGAAACGCTAGCTGTGTGCCACATTAGAACGACGCGCGTCATGGCGGTGTATGTTTATCTTGAAAACATTTTCCTCAGCAATCCCGTGTTCATGTTCGTTTCCAATTATGGTCTTATTCCAGTAACATTACGTCAAAGAATAAAAATAAAAAACTCCACAGAAGATTAATCCTCGTTTCTGTCTCTCTCTCTCAATTATGGTAGATGATTTACAGTTGTTGTTGTTGTCGCTGCTACGTTTTTCTTTTCCAGATTTGGATGCGTGTCCAAATCTCAAATTACCCACGACATACCTAGAATCTCACTGGAGTCTAAAAAAAAAAACACAAAAATTAAATAGATTTCAGTTGCAGATAAAAGAGTACGCAAAAGTTTTAACTAAACTGGCAAAGCCCCCGTTTGGTATAAGTCTTGGCCGATTGCAAGTTGTCTGCCGCCATGCTGTTTGGTCCTGGCAATATAATTACTTTCATGTCTGCTTCTTCTTCTGCCTTTTCGCTGTCCACGAATTTCTTATTTTCTTACATCTTTTTCTGCACAGAAAACGAGGGGGACATGCATTATATAGAGTCACAAGTTTATATCTTGTATCTACAAGATACTTTTTTGGTATAACAAGTTTTTTTTATTTTTCTTTCCTTCGTTTGGTTTCCCTCCGGTTTTTTCTCTGTTTTCACTAATAAAGTTGAAATGAACTCTCCTGGAAGATGGTAAAGAAATATAGAATAAAACAGGTAGCTGCAGCAGCTTCACCTGTTCCTGGTAGGCAATGCCTTATTTGTTAACCTTACGCATTTGTGGATGGAGAATGGAGAATGTATTATTTTTTATTTTTTCGGTAGCTAGCTAGTTTGATATTCGCGCCATCTAGTGTATATTGCGATAACAAAAACCAGTTCGTACAGCAAGATGCACGATATATGTAGAAAAAGAAAAGAAAATAAACATATATTCAACTTGGCATCTATGAATATGTCTCTCGTTTCTGGGCAACAATGTGGCTAACTACCAATATTTCAGAATTTATGCCCTCAACCCACGAATTTAATCCGTACTTAGCCTATTTTTAAATTTTTATATCTTTTTATATATTTTTTGCGTTGGGGTTCACTTCGCTTCGATTCTGGCTGTTGGTAGGCTATTTCATAATTGATACTCTCGTGGTCGGTTCTACGACATACGAACGAGTATTTTTAGTTAAATCGAGTTGTTGCGGTACCAATACTTTTGGATTGCATTTACATGCGAATTTATAAATTCTATCTATAGCATGTGTGTGTTTGTTTTTGTTGTTGTTGTTGGAACGAACACCTTCAGGGTGGTAATCGATATATTTTCCTTTTGATGTAATTTATTATGACATTCGGTGGTGAGAATTATGCGAATGGGAAATTAGTCAAATTGATATATCGTACCTAATTGATACATTGTGCCTGGTGACATGGATGAATTGAGTATTGGTGTTTTTTAGGGCGGAAAAATGGTTTGGCTATGTATATTTTGTTTTAATCCGCTGCTGACGGCAATAGTTTTCGATAAGCCCTTCATATATCCACGCGGCTTATTAATGTGTAATAAATCAGAAAAAGTTAAATCAAATGTTTGCAGTTGAGTTTGTTTACTTCGTCACATCATTTTCAGTTTGTCGTCCTTCAGTAAAGATTTTAGTTCATCTAAGGGTAGAGTAGCTAATATCAAGAACCATTTTTGCATTGTCAGCTTCAGCTCTCCCGATTTCATACTCCTGGATTGATGAAGGGTTAAGACTAAACAGTTTTCTCCTACTTCTAGTAGCTGCTCCTTTTGGGTAATCATGAGCTGGAAGAAAGGGTATTACAATGGGTCCATAAGAACCTAACTGTGGCGAAAAAGAGATTGATATGCTTCACTGAACCTAACTGTGGTTATGGAGTCTAAATTGCCGGATCTTTGCATTTTAGACTTCTTCTTCAACTTACTGCATATAGAATGTCTTCTCAGGTTTAGCTGTTCTCCTTGCACCTTTTTGTTAAGGTTCGGGTCAATTACTCAGCCCTTGCTTAAAATTAATCACCGTTATCTTCTCGTCCTTATTAATTTTTCTGATCCGTCATCAATTCGCCTCTGTAATTGAATGTTATTTCCTTGACGTACATTTCGGCAACAAGTGGCTGCTCTTTCACATTTAAAAATGTTCGTTCCATAGAAATTACTTCCTTTCAAGTTGCCTTAACCTTCAATAAGAGTCTTAACACGATAAATGAAGGCCTTTGATAGATTTCCAACAAACCAGTACGGCTTGGCAAACCATGGTTGCTCACGATAAGAGGGAACTTCTTCAATAAAATTAAACAAGATTCCTATAAGGGATACGGCTTCAAATCAGGAATGCCTACGGTCAACGACGATGGCGATAGTTCAAAACCGCATAAAAAATTAGGTTCTTTTTTAGTGCTTCCTCTCTGCGATCCACCCTAACCACTTCATTGCTATAACTTTAAATCTGTAAATCGCAGAGTACCGCAGGGCTCTATTGTAGGTCTGATTTTGTTTGTTTATTTAATAATTATCTGCCGTATCTCTAAAAGGAGCTGTGACATGCTACGAGGTTTGCTCATGAGGCCGATGATTTTACTATGATCTATGGCATTAGCTGAGAGTGTCACTAGTTTGGATTTCATAACTAATTTAAACTTACTTATTTAAAAATAGCTCGGGCTTTGACTAACTTCCTTAACTTGTACACTCCACCTAGACGAGGCTTTTTTTAAATTATAATAAAAAATTCTGCGGGTTGCAGCTCAATTTAGATATTGCTATCCTCATCTTGTTTTGGTTGTGTTGACGGAAATTCTCTACTTTGATATTAAATGTACAATGTTTCGCTCTTCCTGATATGATAATTTGTGCAGTCTTCGTCGTTTAACGGTCTACGAAAATAGTGATTTCATGTGTCAATCACCTGCTGTGACTCCAATACAAGGTTTCATTGTTCATTTTAACAGGTCTCTGTTGGGGTATTATTTCCTTTCTTTGATACGTACTTTATTTCTGGAGCAGAACCTCTTTACTTCCTCAAATAATTATTCCGAAGAAGCCCGAGTTGCTTCCTTATTTTTTTCGCTTGAAGTTCCTCTAGCCGCTCTGGTCCTTTCTTGCAACGCTGTTTTGTTGGCATGATGGTGTTGTCTAATGTACTTGCCGGCAACAAGGGAATTAGTGGAGGTGGTCTGGTGTAACCCAGCACATAAGTTGTGTCGTTTCTGAAAGCCTCGCGGCATCTATGCCATTGATCTTCAACATGAGCACTTACTGCTGGTTGCCAAGAGGTTGAGCGATACGCGATCGGCAAAAGTTCAAGCAGCTTCATACGACTGCTGCCATTTAATGTGTAGCGTCCGAGTGTATGTTGACAGCTCGATATGTTCGGGCATCTTTAGAACTTAAGGAGTGTTGCTCACAACATGACTAATTTGGTTGACAGTTTGCTGATCTATCGAGGATCTCGTAGAAACTTTTTATGGTAGCGCCGTCCTTTTCCTTTGTTGGAGCTTAAATGCATAGCAGGCTGATGTCGGCGAATTTGCCTTCCATACAGATTGTTCTAGGGCTCACTTACGTATCGAAAGTTTAAGACTTTTTGCCTTAGTTTTCACGTTTCAGTTCGTTCTCTATTAAAATAAAGGTATATCCAATTCCACCACACTGATGATGTCTGCCTTAAATTAGTCCATCACGGCCTTCGAAAAATGTTTTGCTGAAGTCGGCCTGTTGAGGTCCAAACATTCCCCATGAAGATCCGAAAGTCTTTTTCTGTTTTGCATCTTATTCAACAGTGAATCTATTCTTTGGCTATTGGGTTGCTGCTTTTTCCGTTCTTAGCCCCAAGACAATAGAAAGCAAATAGAAAATTACACAACACTTTACTAAAAAATATTGGAGTCGCTACCTATATGCGCGAACCTTCTTTTTATCGTGGACTTAGGTTTTTTTGTTTTCGATGCTACAGTAAACTGGTTTCAAGTATTTGGCGGACTTAAAAGCTGTCCAGAGACTTTTTTAAAACGAATTATAAGACTGCCCCTTCACCTATGCAAATCATTTGGTGCCTGGTTTACCACAGATTTACTTTACTTGCGCAAAGTCTTACATAGGCTCTGTTAGCAATTTGCAAAGCGGCTTATGACGTTTGCATTTCGTAGCAAATTAACACTATTTAAAGAGAGGTATGAATCTGCAGCACTACAGGATGTTAATTTGGAGTTAATTCTAGAGAATGTTAGCAATTGGAGGAACATGTTTTATAGGTATATTGCTAGAGTGGACTAGACTTTCTACCAGCAATGCTTAAATAGGGCGCTCACACCTCCATCCAGAAATATGTAAAAATGTCGTGATCTGCTTAAACTGTTGAAACTATTTTAATGACAGTCTCTCAGGCAATGAAATAAGCATTATTTTTATAGCAAGAACGGAGATTTCAGGTCTTAATTATTTGCCGCATAGACAAGATCTTCGATCTATGTAATCTTAATGAAGTGGAAGATGTATTAAATTTTCTGGCCATATGCTCAATATATGAAGAGTGCTCTTACTAGAGAAGAAGATGTCGAATGGTGACTTTGGATGGAATTAATTTTTTAAATATTAAAACGCCTTTGCCAATCGTAACAGTTTCATGGACTAATTGGAACCCAAAAAAAAAATGTCACAATATTATACTCTTTATTTCTTCCACGTGGAATTCTAGATTTTCAAAACTTTTTGTTTATTTTTTCTTTGATAATAAACCATACAGTTAGCGTCAAAAGTTGGTAAACGGTTTGCATTTATATATTTGTGTTAAGTAATATTATAATATTAAAAAAAAATACTCATAGATAGTTATTCCTGAAGCTCAGGCGTGAAAAATGTGGTGCAGTAGAGCGTTCTATCATCACCCTAACACAAGTTATATCAAGTTAAAATGAATAGATAGTAGCTGTATTGATGTATAATTACTGTAAATGATATAACTTTAGAAATATTAGATATAGCTAGAAAAATCACTTAAAATATTTTGTAGACCTAATTAAACTACGCAAAAAATTAAAGTAGCATTGTGTGATTTTATAAGCCTAGTTAAGAAAATATGTTATAGAAGTAGTTCAATTCGTATTTATATACAAATTGGACAAAAGTAAACTTGCGCTTTTATATCTCTTTTTGCAAGAAATTTGCAAAGCATCAGTTAAATCGTATAGAGCGTATAGTTTTTGCTTTATTCGTAATATAGAACCATTAATGAAAAAACCAAATCTTATATATATCTTTACCTAGTGAATTTAGGCCATCGTTGCGAACGAAACCTCAATTACTCCTCAAATTTTAAACTCTTCTTCATCAAATGGCAATATCCCCAGATCTAGCAACAAATTCACAATAAAAATTTCAAACTAATAAATTAAAGTATTTTTTTTTTAACAAAACTCTAGCATGTGAGAAGTTCATTAGAAAGGAAAGCACACTAGAATTCCAATTAAAAAAAAATCCCATAATTTTGGATAAAAAATTAGTTCACCTTTATAAGTTCTGTCCGATCTAACGAGTTTCAAATTATTCGATATATGTAATCCCCAAATTTACATAACACATTAGGTTCTGAAATTATAAATACACATACAGCTATACATCTTTTTCTTTGTAGAACATTTGCCTTATTAATAATTAAGTCATTAATAACTATCATTCGATGAAAAATTGACAATTAATCATTAAAATAAATTCTCTTCGTTTTTGTATTTAATATGTTAATAAGTTTAGAATTAAGGAAATACTACATTTACTTTGGCATAATCTAAATGACAGTTTGAATTTTAGATTTGTTTCGGTAAACTTAAAACAAAAAAAAATACCATTTACATCGAAAATTATTATTAAAAAAATATATAGAAAAAATAAGATAATTCATGTCATTAAAAATTTACATCAAGCCAGCTTCAGTTGCTTCCTGCATTTAATAACCTCAAAGCGTTTTAAACAGCAACTTGAAACTGCAAAAAAAAAAACTTAAAAAACAAAAAGAAATGTGTACCACTTTGTTTGCTTTTGACAGTTTTTTTTTTGTTTCATTATTGCTGACTTTCATTAACTCGTCTTTACTACCATCACTGCTGGACAATATATGATGACCCAAAGCAAGCAATGGCAAAGTGAACATTTCTACCACCAACTGACAGGCGTTCGTAATTACTCTTGCCAAAAGGAATGACGAAAGCGAGTGTGAGATTAACAAAAAAAAACAAATTAAATAAAATGAAAGAATGGTAAAATGTGCAGTCGAAAACGAGATATAACCGGGGGAAGAAAGCAGCACAAAGGAGGAAACATGGTTAACTTCGTCCCCTCTGCGTCTGTACATTTTGGACAACAACATCAGCAGCTGACCTCTATCTGTTTCTCATTAAATTTTTATGACTTCTCCGTCGGGGACTTTGGCTTTAGTTATTCCGTGTCCGCTTCGCATACGTACACGCTAGTGGCTATTTGACGGAGGGGTTCAATAGCACAGACCCAAACACACACACACATACAAACAGAAATGTCATGCATCTGAGCCAGCTAGTATCCTGCCAGAGAGACATTTATCCAACGTCGAGTGGAAATGTGTTCACCATACGTGCACAAGAATCTATTTTTATGTCCATTGATTGGATGGTTACATATGCAATGGTTTGAGTCCTCTGGATGGATATGCCGTAGGCAGGCCTGTTGTTGGATATTACAGAAGTGTAGCCATCATTTATGCGGTTCTTCTTCTCCGGACGACAATCATCATCATCATCTGCTGGCTTAGTTTGATTCGGATTTACGGATTCCTTGTATGATTTCAAGCTCGTCATCGGGTACCGTCTGAATATTTTTTGGACCTTAAAGTGGGAAATTGTATGCAATAAATTAAAATCTCCTTAACTGGTAGTTTTATTATTTATTAGGCGAGGTCGAGTTTGTTCGTACCTGCGCGGTTTCGGTCGTCGTATATCGCTACACATATATTGGCCGAAGTAGTACGAGAGAAAAACGAAGAGGTTATAGGCATTCATTCCCTTGGGGTAATATGTTTCAAACAATGGAGGAATGGAATTGAAAATGTTTACGCGGGAGGGAAAGCAATCGTCTTTTGTTCAAGCTGATGTAGATGGCCTGGTTGACTGGCATATCCATCCCTTAATCATCGACACAAGCTGAGCAGAGAAAGAGAGAATGGTGAATGAGATGAGATCGCGAGATGCGATTTCAGGTTATTGTCTGGATTTTGAGTTGAGTTGAGATACTTTCGGGGATGTGTTGCTGCTTTCCCATGGGGTTTTGTTAAGTTCCTCGAATTGCAGGACGCCTTTGTTTTATAATACAGAATTTTGAATTTGAAAACTAATTCCAAGCAGGTAGTGGAAATAAAACAAACGATGCTAGCAAGGACTAATAAATTATTCAGTGAAATGAGTTTTGTCTGTGAAAAGGTTTCTATTCTTGGAAAAATGTGCGGTTTTTTCGTTTGAGGTTTGTGTTTGCCAACATAACTATGAAAAATTGATACTGCTTGCGAGGATTAAGGGAATGCAAGGCAAAAATAAGGAAGACATATGGATTTGTACCAAAATTTACTTGTTGCATTTTGTGACGTTCATCAGGCTACGCTTTAATCTTTTCAAGTCCAGACAAATATACTGAGGCTCCGTACACCACATACTTCTTTGTAAAATCTCTTATTACTTGTTACTGCTCTAGGATAAGAGATGCAAGCAGCTACAGGTCCAGTATGTTATGGGTCTTACATGTCCATTTTACATGTCCTGGATAACATTCTGATGCAAACAAGGAAGGCTCTATCTTTGATTTATTCGTAAAACTACTGCAAACGTTATCGGCATCATTGGCCGCTCTTAACGTGCTGTGATATATGATTTAACCATAGGAAATGGTTGCTACTCCGATTTGGTAAAACAAATGCATTTGAAACTTTTATCTCGAAGAACTATAAAAAAGATATCCTGCCAGTTCGCTGTATGGTCGACTGCAGACGATAAACAGGAAAAGGGAGCGCATACTAAATTCTATTGGAAGGCCGCTATTGGGCGAGAAGATTCCATACCTCAGGATTGATACTTCGAGAGGGAATCTTTAAACACTGAGCCATGCGATTGCACGAGCGTTTGGTCTGGATAACTAAAGGCACCGTGCACGGGACAGAAGATGATGGATGGATTCAGGACGCCCTCCTTCTAAAGTTTCTTTACAAACAGACAATTTTCCAGATGACCCATCCAGTTTTTAGGTAATAATACGACTTGTAGTACTCATCTAATGGCTCATTGGCTCGATTGTACTTTTAGGGTTAAAACAGCGTTTCTGATCACAGATGTTTCGACGTTATTACAGGAGCCTTCTATGTTCATGGAAACTGTATGATACCGTCTGATCCAGATCATTTAGAAGGTCTGCAGCTAAGTATCGCACTTAGTTATAAGACATTGAGAGCGAATATGCACATTTTTCCTGCACCAGCTTCGAAGTTAGCTGGTGATTAAGTGATTTTTTGTCTGTAAATTGTTGGTCGGGACGATTTTTTTAACCTCGAAGCGTCAGAAATTTTTTTTATTTTGCTGCAAAAGTGTGTCCAAAGAAGACGCTTTTCTTTCCTTAATTTTTTATTGTATATTTTGAGAGATTATTTTTAGGAGTCTCTATAGAAGGTTAGGTTAGGTTATGTTGAAATGGTTGTAGGAATAAGAACCGAGACACACTTAGGCCAGTATTGGTCCGTTGTGATACCACGCCGATCTAGGATAAAGTTTCCTCCTCCTCTTCGTCCATACAACTTCTGCAAAAGTCGTTCGAGGATGCACCAAGTCTTGTTGCATATTTACCTATAAGACAGTGTCCAGTGATGACACCTATAGCAGTGCTAATGTTCCGTCTGCTTAGAGAGATCAAATTTTTACAGCGTTTTTCTTCTTCTTATTTCTTTCCTCCATAGCAGCCGACCTTTGTGTTAATTTACAAGTAGCGAACGGTATATCTAACTCTCCTTCATCAGGTGAGAGAGGAATCTTCGTTTCCAATTTGGTGAGTTCATCAGCCTTACAGTTCTCTGTGCCTGCGGTCCGGCACCCGCAAAGGTGAATGTTGAAATGCTCCGACATCTCCTGAAGAGACGATCGAGAGTCTAGGACAGGCATCTCAAAGTTTCGGCCCGCTAGACAATTGCCTGCTGCCATCCGTTCAATAATTGATGAGTTGGATTGGAGTAAATTCTTTAGTATTATCACAGTTTGTACACCATCAATGGCGGGTAATAAAAATTCTGGTGTTGTGACGAAAATGCGGAACAACATTTCAAATAAAATTAAAAGTAAACGACCAAAATTCGTTGGAATTCATTGAATTGTACATCAAGAAGCCTTGCCCTCTAATGTGCTAAAACAGGATGATGTGATGAGTCCCATAATTACAAATTGTTTTAATTTTATTAGGAGTAGAGGGCTAAATCTTCCCTATTTCACACAATTTTTAAAAGAACTTAATGAACAATATTCAGACATTCCCTACTTTGCAGAAGTTCGGTGGCTTAGTCGTGGATTAATGCTTTAGTGAGTATTTGAATTGCATAAACCTATTGGTATGTTTATGGTTCAAACCGATGAAACACATTTTGCGTTCTTAGTAGATATGACGGAAGACTTGAACGTTAAACTTTAAAGAAAAAATGTAATCGTTACGCAACTCTACTCAAGTGTACAATGAAATTGCTTTTGAAATGAAATTGAAGTTGTGAGAGTCGCAACTGAAATCGGAATTAACTTAAATTTTTAATTTAAAATAAATTAGCAAGTTTTTCAAATCGATTGGTTGAACTTATTGCTGATTTTGACAGTCGTTCAGTCGATTTTCGCCAGCTCAATACGTTCGACTTTTTTCTTTTTAATGATTTTATCACGTTCGATATAGGTGAGCACCGACTTACTGCCAAATGGAACTAATACATAAGGAACCATGCCTTTAGTATTTTATGCTCAGAAATATATATGTGAGTGTGAACAGATTCAACAATGAAGAGTAATAAATCGAAATACCGTTCGAGGCTTACTTAAATAACATCTCCAATCCATTTTAAATATCAATACAACATCGTTGACATCAAAAATTGAAGTTTCTGGATTATCAAAATAATATTTCGGCTTATTATGTCCCTACTTCAAAAAATTAATTTTTTCTTTAATAAAATAATTTGTCATTTACTCCTTACTTACAGCCTTTGACTACTAATTTAAAACGATTGCGATTAACGGTGAATTTTTTCCTTGTTACTTCTTTCTTTCTTTCTCTTTGAAACAATATGCTTACGCACTTTGACGGATGGCACATTTGGTTTTGAACCTAATTTTATCCTAAGATCTCAGATTTCACGCGCTAAAAACCATAATAAACATATGAGAAATATTTAACATAAAATAATGGAACTCAATATTGTGTTTTTGAATGGCTAATATTTTGTCGGAAATTCTCTATGCTTCAATACAGCTCCACATCGTCTTTGCATTGATTAAATAAGGCCTCTTCATATCTTCACTGGAAACGCATACCACGCTTTTCTAACTTTTCGGATCAAAACATCCAAATTCGTAATGTTTTGCGTACTGGCGGCATTTTTAACATCGATTCAAAGATGTTCGATGGGATTTAAGTCAAGTACTCCCATGGCTTTGGATTGTTGTCTTTCTGGAAAGATCAAATAATCGGCATGTTTTCTTCGGCGCATGGTAGCATTACATGTTCCCATATGTCAACGTATTGTTCTTTATTCATAGTTCCCACAATACAAAGAATTGGGCCAACCATCCCCAAACGAATATTGATCCGCCGCCATTTGGGATCGAGTTCTTTCCCTTTTGGGCGTCGGACATACATTCTGCCGTCGGGGCCAATCCGATTTATCGTCGATTCGTTGCTCCACAATAAAAATTTTCTTTGGTTTGTCGTCCATATACCAAGGGTTTTAGCAAACTAGATACGATGTTTTCTTTGTGTCAATTTGATCAACGATTTCATGCGTTCGAGTCTTGAAATATCTACGCCAGTTCCATCTATAATTTTACCTTGAATGACCTTGGCGGACATTTTTTTTATCAATGCAATATGAGGTTTTGCGTGGTCTTTTTTGACGTGGAAAATTTTCTGTGCTCTTATATTTTCAAAAAAGGGAAATTGCATCGAATACCATCTTTTTAGATTAAATTGGCTGTATTGCTATGTGTTGATATGAAAAGCGAGCCCTGTTAAGCTCAACAATAGCCTTGCGCGTCTCCGGTGTGCGAATTTTGCGTTTGCAGATTGTTTAAACTGCGTACTAATAAGTTTTTTGTTAAATTTGTGTTTATTAATGGAAAAAAAAATAAATACTTACCAAAATATTTGGGATAATCAGTAATAAATAATGATAAATATTATTTTTTTTTTACTAAAATTTCGTCTTAATCAATCTGTCAACGTGCGTAAACATATTCAAAGAGAAAGAAAGAAAGAAGATAATAGAAGATAAACCGTAAACACAGCAACAAGGCAATCGTTTCTAATTGGTTGTCAACGTCTGTATGCATTTGCATTCTATTTTTAATATGCACGCTCGCAAGCATGAGGGAAAAACATTGCACTTAAGGGGTTTGACTTTGAGTTTGATACCCCAGGTCTAGGGCTACTATAAAGTGATCCGTGATTCTCTGTAATTTGAAGTCGTTTAAGGTTATCACATAGTCATAATATAGAGACGAATGTCTGCATCAAAAGAAACAAAACTACATTGTCAGCTAAAAACTTTTTTTCTTGCTTCATTGAAAGAACTATCTGCATATTGTCGTTACGTGCCTTACCTTACGTACTACACCTAATGAAAATATAAAAACCTACTAAAAGTAGGATGCCTACACCATATCTGCCCATAATATATTTATTTAGTTGCCACAAAATGTTTTCTTCCTAACCAACTAGGTATTGATTTTTCTTAACCTCACATTGGTACCTATGTATATTTCCTTTTCCTTAATTCTTTCATTGATGACACTATTTATGTATGTGAATGTAACACGCATTGTCTTTTGTTTTTCTTTCAATATATTATGTACATACTAAGTAAACAAAGAATAACAAGCAATTTTGTTGTTGTCTCGTTTATTTCAGGAAACTCGTGACTGTGGAGCACCATGCCATGCGATGTTCTTTCCCGAAAACGAACGAACCGTCTTACGCTATTGGGTTGGTTCATGGGCGGCCGTTTGCGTTGCCAGTTGTTTATTCACGGTAAGTAGTAATAAATTACACGTTAAGACTTTTTGCCTACTTCCATATATGGCCCCAAACACAAAAGGACTTTTATTTTTAAATTTCTCTCAAGTATTCCTTCATTCAAAGGAAGTCCACTCTTTACTAATAAATTACATAAATTTCTGCGATTGGAAATCTGAATGGATCGAAGATGAAAATCCATCCATGCCTCTCGGCCGATTCAGTTGGCATCGATTCGCCGCTGGGGCACTCACTGTGATTAGATAAACGATGCACAAGAGTAACAGTCAAATAAATTATGAATCCGTTCGTTGAAAGGAATATATTTCTCTTCTTATCCTTTTTTTTGTTCGTACGAAGGACGGGGCAGAGGCATACATATGTTACACCAAGCAAGGAGTCTGAGTCTGGAAATTGTATTCCACAAGACGGAAATCGAAGAAAAATAGTACTTTCTTGTTGCAGAAACGATGACAATGTTGCTGGCTGGCTGGTGACTGTCTTGCCATTCCATGCTGCTGCTGCCAAACAAGAGGGTGGCAGAAAGATGAAAAGGTTTCAATGGAATTTATGAGAACTGAATTTCCAAGAATTTCTGTTTCTATTTTTTGCAGAAACTGTTGGACCATTGTAGAAAGGAGAAAGGAGTTTCCTTGGAATACAATTTCTTTTATTCACTTGTGTATCTTTGACAATTTTATTATAGGGTATGCTTTTAATGCATTTACGAATTCTGGTGTGAGAAGGATTTACCTCAGATTATAATATGAAATTACTTGTTTTTTTAGGATGTAGTAGATGGGCATTGTTCAATAATCCATTTGTTCTCACAACAGCTCAAACAGATTGGTTGGGTCGTTAAAAGCCTTGTATGGCATAGAGGCATTTTCACTCTGTAGGCAACAGTTACCAGCTAGGTGTTTTTCGTTGGGCATTCGCCTATCGCAACATTTCTCTTATTGCTTAGTTTTAAAAAATAAAAATAAATAAATATTAGGCGAAAATGGCCCAGGCAGGACCCAAACCTACCGTCTCCAAATATTGTGTGTGCGGATATATATTTTTTTTGACACGAATGGGGGCGATCGCCAATTTGATTTTTGAAAAGCTTCTCATCACAATTCTTACTCTTGGATGTTTGTCAGACTTTCGCAAGGGGTGAGGCAGCGAGCGAAAACTTAAAGGTTATACGGGGCGGGAATTGCACCAGAGGCCCCTCGCTTAGTGCTTCAACGCACTTAACCACTACACCCAGCTTTTCAAGCGATAGTATTTCCTTTTCCCTTCGCCGTTAAATATTCGGCTTTCTAGAAAAAGTGTCTCTCAGCCTCTTGCGAAGTCCTTCGCAATCAGGACCAAATTTAAGAACAGTGATATAAATGCCAAGAAGTCAAAAGCGTTATGCTGGATCGTAGCCTACCATAAAGATGAAGAGTACAGTCAAGCACACGCAGCAATACAACGTGCCTACAAATCGGAGCTACGCAATAGGAAGAGAGCGGCTCGTGAGTTCAAAAGAGCTCATGAGCATAGAAGAAGGAAGAACATCGCCTCTTTCGGAGCAAGAAGAAAGATCATGTGAAGCGCGAGATTGAGGAAATAGATGGTTGCTTCTAGTTTTAGAAGTTTAGAAGTTTTCTCCAAATGTTAAAGCACCTGTATAATTGAAGAAGGATACCTTGTAGTGGAACCGCAGATGTGACTGATGACGTGGAACCATTTCTGCAGAATGCTAAACGATAATGCCAAGAAAAATTCCACCGTCAGACGAAACATTAACTTTTGACAATTAATGCCAAGAACTCCGTAAACGAGACCAGACCCGACCCTCAACCGGTCGAACTATTTAATGCAGCAAGCATCGATAAAAAGCATACAACAATTTGCTTTTCCATTTCGGAACAATGTAATGTTTGTCCAATTCACAAGAGACAGTTGTCCAGTCAACTATAGAGACGAGCCTCCTTAGATTCGCCGGTTACATATTGTCTGCCGTATTATACGATCTTTGAGCCGCATCCTTGCCATAATATTCATTTTGTACGAAACCTTTTATGTGGAAAAATAATTAAAGTTGGTAACGCGGCGCGTTGTTCTGAGACTCCTTTAACATCAGTACTTGAAAGAATTGTGCAAAACTTTCAAGCCAACATATGGGGTACGATCTTTCAAATTGCTGCTTAATTAATTGCATACGCAGACGATATTAATAATATTGGTAGAATACAGTGAGCTTTTACTGGTGCGACTGCGATAATAGGAGCAGAAGCGGGGAAAAATGAATCTTGCCGTCAACGAGAGCAATGCAAAGTAGTATATGATTTTAACAAGAAGGGATGCCCAACATCGGCAAGAACATCAGAAGGAACTTTAAGGCAGTAATGAAGACGTTCAAAGACATCGACCTGGCAAAAGCAACTGCGCAACGTTCCTTTGAGATGACCGAAACATGAAGAGCTAAGGTACATCGAATATGACAGCCGGCATAATCTTAAACTCTATTCCGGAGAAAACGCAGTAAAGGAAGGCTGCGCCGAAGGTTGGTTGGGAACTCAACCAATTTGGACTGCGCAACTGGATGCCTTCAGTAAGCCAATGCTGATTCAATCTCAGGTCCATTCCGGACTTTGTTAAACGAATCGATAGACCTAGCCCGCTGGATTCTCGTAATTAAGACAACGTCATCGGCAGTAGTTTGGCACACTTTTGAAAAATTGTGTTACAATTCTTTCAAGTATGATGCTAAAGAAATGAAAAATTAGCCAGACCTTTTGAGAGACATCAAACCAAAGACAGTGCACTCCCCTTCCAATTGTTTTTTTTTTGAGTCGGGCACTAACCTTTGGTTATTTGAAGCTCTCTTCTATATTTCTTTCAGGTAGTGGCAGTTAACAGTAGATGCTTAAGTGTGGCTAACAACGTTACAACAGGGTGATCTTTTCGACCTGTCACTATATATGGGTGCTGCCGACGGGGTATAGGAATTTTCTTTTATACTCATTATTGAACAAAATCGCATACTGCCTCAAAAATACAGCTGCGTAATGTTACGTTTCCACCAAGCACTGAACCGAGATTAAAACTAAACTACCATAAATCTTCCTTAAATCTTGAAATTTACCATACAAATTTCATACTTGTGACTCAATATTAATTTACCTTACCTTGATATATCAACAGCGACGTTGGTTGCTGTGAAGTGAGAGCGAGAAACCAATTTGACAACCAGGTATTGGTCATTTTGTGTGCTAAATTGGGAGCCAGAGACCGGGTTGACACAAAACACCCATTTTAATCTCCTTTTTTCGCGTGAAGATTTACTGTTGAATTTTTGCCTCTATTCTTATGTTAGTTTATCTTTTGGTGGAAACGTCGCTGTTGTCTGCGCTCTAAAAATAGGCACAAATATAGTAGATTTCGTTTTTGAAATATATCATTTTCTCCAGTATCTGTGATATTGTGAATATTTGGTGAAGTTTATTATCTTCTTTTCTTAGGGATCAGGCAAACAATACAATACAAAGGATTGTATTCATTAGATTTGTTCCAACCATATGAGTGTTCCGCATTAAATTTTCAAATTATTAGGCATGTAGACACTCTTTCTAGGAAGTCTTGCTATTCCATGCTGCTCCTGCCAAACAAGAGGGTGGCAGAAAGATGAAAAGGTTTCAATGGAATTTATGAGAACTGAATTTCCAAGAATTTCTGTTTCTATTTTTTGCAGAAACTGTTGGACCATTGTAGAAAGGAGAAAGGAGTTTCCTTGGAATACAATTTATTTTATTCACTTGTGTATCTTTGACAATTTTATTATAGGGAATGCTTTTAATGCATTCACGAATTCTGGTGTGAGAAGGATTTACCTCAGATTATAATATGAAATTACTTGTTTTTTTAGGATGTAGTAGATGGGCATTGTTCAATAATCCATTTGTTCTCACAACAGCTCAAACAGATTGGTTGGGTCGTTAAAAGCCTTGTATGGCATAGAGGCATTTTCACTCTGTAGGCAACAGTTACCAGCTAGGTGTTTTTCGTTGGGCATTCGCCTATCGCAACATTTCTCTTATTGCTTAGTTTTAAAAAATAAAAATAAATAAATATTAGGCGAAAATGGCCCAGGCAGGACCCAAACCTACCGTCTCCAAATATTGTGTGTGCGGATATATATTTTTTTTGACACGAATGGGGGCGATCGCCAATTTGATTTTTGAAAAGCTTCTCATCACAATTCTTACTCTTGGATGTTTGTCAGACTTTCGCAAGGGGTGAGGCAGCGAGCGAAAACTTAAAGGTTATACGGGGCGGGAATTGCACCAGAGGCCCCTCGCTTAGTGCTTCAACGCACTTAACCACTACACCCAGCTTTTCAAGCGATAGTATTTCCTTTTCCCTTCGCCGTTAAATATTCGGCTTTCTAGAAAAAGTGTCTCTCAGCCTCTTGCGAAGTCCTTCGCAATCAGGACCAAATTTAAGAACAGTGATATAAATGCCAAGAAGTCAAAAGCGTTATGCTGGATCGTAGCCTACCATAAAGATGAAGAGTACAGTCAAGCACACGCAGCAATACAACGTGCCTACAAATCGGAGCTACGCAATAGGAAGAGAGCGGCTCGTGAGTTCAAAAGAGCTCATGAGCATAGAAGAAGGAAGAACATCGCCTCTTTCGGAGCAAGAAGAAAGATCATGTGAAGCGCGAGATTGAGGAAATAGATGGTTGCTTCTAGTTTTAGAAGTTTAGAAGTTTTCTCCAAATGTTAAAGCACCTGTATAATTGAAGAAGGATACCTTGTAGTGGAACCGCAGATGTGACTGATGACGTGGAACCATTTCTGCAGAATGCTAAACGATAATGCCAAGAAAAATTCCACCGTCAGACGAAACATTAACTTTTGACAATTAATGCCAAGAACTCCGTAAACGAGACCAGACCCGACCCTCAACCGGTCGAACTATTTAATGCAGCAAGCATCGATAAAAAGCATACAACAATTTGCTTTTCCATTTCGGAACAATGTAATGTTTGTCCAATTCACAAGAGAGAGTTGTCCAGTCAACTATAGAGACGAGCCTCCTTAGATTCGCCGGTTACATATTGTCTGCCGTATTATACGATCTTTGAGCCGCATCCTTGCCATAATATTCATTTTGTACGAAACCTTTTATGTGGAAAAATAATTAAAGTTGGTAACGCGGCGCGTTGTTCTGAGACTCCTTTAACATCAGTACTTGAAAGAATTGTGCAAAACTTTCAAGCCAACATATGGGGTACGATCTTTCAAATTGCTGCTTAATTAATTGCATACGCAGACGATATTAATAATATTGGTAGAATACAGTGAGCTTTTACTGGTGCGACTGCGATAATAGGAGCAGAAGCGGGGAAAAATGAATCTTGCCGTCAACGAGAGCAATGCAAAGTAGTATATGATTTTAACAAGAAGGGATGCCCAACATCGGCAAGAACATCAGAAGGAACTTTAAGGCAGTAATGAAGACGTTCAAAGACATCGACCTGGCAAAAGCAACTGCGCAACGTTCCTTTGAGATGACCGAAACATGAAGAGCTAAGGTACATCGAATATGACAGCCGGCATAATCTTAAACTCTATTCCGGAGAAAACGCAGTAAAGGAAGGCTGCGCCGAAGGTTGGTTGGGAACTCAACCAATTTGGACTGCGCAACTGGATGCCTTCAGTAAGCCAATGCTGATTCAATCTCAGGTCCATTCCGGACTTTGTTAAACGAATCGATAGACCTAGCCCGCTGGATTCTCGTAATTAAGACAACGTCATCGGCAGTAGTTTGGCACACTTTTGAAAAATTGTGTTACAATTCTTTCAAGTATGATGCTAAAGAAATGAAAAATTAGCCAGACCTTTTGAGAGACATCAAACCAAAGACAGTGCACTCCCCTTTTTTTGAGTCGGGCACTAACCTTTGGTTATTTGAAGCTCTCTTCTATATTTCTTTCAGGTAGTGGCAGTTAACAGTAGATGCTTAAGTGTGGCTAACAACGTTACAACAGGGTGATCTTTTCGACCTGTCACTATATATGGGTGCTGCCGACGGGGTATAGGAATTTTCTTTTATACTCATTATTGAACAAAATCGCATACTGCCTCAAAAATACAGCTGCGTAATGTTACGTTTCCACCAAGCACTGAACCGAGATTAAAACTAAACTACCATAAATCTTCCTTAAATCTTGAAATTTACCATACAAATTTCATACTTGTGACTCAATATTAATTTACCTTACCTTGATATATCAACAGCGACGTTGGTTGCTGTGAAGTGAGAGCGAGAAACCAATTTGACAACCAGGTATTGGTCATTTTGTGTGCTAAATTGGGAGCCAGAGACCGGGTTGACACAAAACACCCATTTTAATCTCCTTTTTTCGCGTGAAGATTTACTGTTGAATTTTTGCCTCTATTCTTATGTTAGTTTATCTTTTGGTGGAAACGTCGCTGTTGTCACATGCGCTCTAAAAATAGGCACAAATATAGTAGATTTCGTTTTTGAAATATATCATTTTCTCCAGTATCTGTGATATTGTGAATATTTGGTGAAGTTTATTATCTTCTTTTCTTAGGGATCAGGCAAACAATACAATACAAAGGATTGTATTCATTAGATTTGTTCCAACCATATGAGTGTTCCGCATTAAATTTTCAAATTATTAGGCATGTAGACACTCTTTCTAGGAAGCCTTTTAGATTTAAATTACATAGCTATACTTACTTCGGATGCCTTGACTCTTATTGGTCTAGTTTTGCCTCAACAAATCGAAAGTAGGTATGCTATTAGTCATTTGTGAGAGGGAATGGTTGATTTTTGGCTCCGTATAGCTCATCTCTATATGTGCTGTCTTACGCGGCTTTAAAACCAATAAAAGGGTCCTGGGTATCAATCTGGACTCCTTTGTTTTTGTGTAGGATCAGTCTTAGCGTGAATATTTGGTAAATTGTAGATTTGCCTAAAACCACACTAATAGGGTCGAATGAGATCGTTGATAAATAGTTTCAGGAGCTCGCACAATATGTTAGACATGATATTACTATACGCGATGTTTGGCAGACTTTATAGTCGGCTCAGTTTAGAGGTGTATTCAGGTGTATACAGTTTATTTTCGTGTAAAACCGGACAAACATGCTGATGTCCAAATCTTAGAAATAATTTGTTCGACTTTAGTTTTGACATTGCCATCCTCACTTCGTATTGGGTGGGTGGTCTGAATTCTTGTCTCTCATCGTCAATATTGAATGGTGCCCTCTGCCTGACAGTGGAAAGTTGGTAAAAATCTTCTTTCCATATCCTTACCACCGACAGGTTTGTGTGCTGGAGTTTGTATTAAGAGTACTTACTTCAAATAGGCACGAAATTAAAATATCACTTCAAGCAGCATCAAGATATTTCGAAATACCTCCAATCTTGTCCGGTTTAAAGATAAAAAAAAACTCATTCTATTCGCCTATCTTAACTACCACATGGTTTCTTGCAATAAATCTCGCACTACCAATGGCCAAGCCAATTAAGATGTTTCTCCATCAATTCCATACCCCATAATACTGCACAAATTTGTTTTGTTTATACGTACATTTTCATAAATGTTCGATAAAAATTAACATAGCAAAGCAATATCCTCCTTGTTTAGTGTTCCAATTAAATTTCCCGTTTCACTCTTCCGTCCAAAATGTATATTCAATGAAATTCCAAACGCCACCGAATGTCTAAAAATTGCCCAAATTAACAATTAATTGATTAAAAACGATACAATGCGATTGTATCGAGATACATTTCTATAGCAGACGACGAGTCATTCAACTTTTGAGACCACAACAGAGCATAATACAAGCACAACACCAAAGAGAAAACAGGTTCCTCATTCGGCCGACCCTTTGCGCTGGACATAGTATTATGCTGGCAAAGACGAATTTATCTATTCAATGTTAAGCGGCTCAAAAGATGCGACCAAGACCACAGTCTACAACGACGTGCGATTGAAATACGCTCTGAAACAATTCCATTGTTGTCATAAATTTATCGCGCTGAAATGCCTATTCATTCTTTTCTGTTTTTTGTTTTCGTTTTTTAATGGCAATTCTGCATAAATTGTTAGAGCTTGACGACTAGTATAATATGGTAATGAGACGATTTATTTTATTTGAGACGATAGCGAGGAAGCCGGCCATTAATAGATGTTTAACGTCATGTATTCGTGGTGAATTATGGTAACAAATAGTTACTTTGAGGTGATGTTGTCAATATGATTTGTGTTTTTTAATGAAAATTGAGTGATTTTTTATTCGAATGTGCACTTTGTTGGATGATAACACTGTTTATGATTTTGTTGAGGGAAAGATATTGAAGTGTCAAAAAGTTGGGTACACCCAATGTGTGTGTTTGTGAAATTTCCATAAGACATAACTACAATCTGTAAGTGGTCAATAAAATAGTAGTTAAATTCGTAAGCATTAGTATTGTTGTTGTTATGAAGACCACCACAATGTTATGGTCAAGTTCTGAAGGGATTTTTACCTCATTTTGTTGGCTTAAAATCTATTTTAAATGCAAAACGCGCCAAAGTAATAAAAGTTAAGAACTTTTTGAGAGATATATTGAGCTTAACTAACACTAAAAGTCGTTAAAATTAATAATAGATTTTGGTAGTTTGATAGTGGACCGACCAAAATGTATAGCAGATGTTTGGTATATGGAAGCACCCTTTGAAGGTTCTTTAGATAGCGTGCCGTTTGATCTTTAAAACTTAAATCATGTCAACCACGATTAACCGGTGCGGTTAAAACATATTTAATCTGTCACTCCTCAGCGTATCTCTATGTTAGTCGAGCTGATAGATGTATTTTAAAGCTGATACATCAGTATCGGTGTTAGCTTGCGCTGACG
The DNA here is from genome assembly GCA_963576555.1 of Ferdinandea cuprea. Lineage (NCBI taxonomy): Eukaryota > Metazoa > Arthropoda > Insecta > Diptera > Syrphidae > Ferdinandea > Ferdinandea cuprea. Next base: position 80,180,628 of record OY754960.1, on the reverse strand, counting down.
TTAGAGATTCAAATTCAAACATGTGCCGTTTCGCAGAATAACATAAAAGTGCAGTGAACATTTCCAATTCACTCAGCTAAAATAGTGTGATTATAGTTCGCGAGTGGACTAATGACGATGAAATTGAAGTCAAAAAATTGAGAGTCTTTAGTCTGTAGTGAAATGACTGCAAACAATTTACTCCAGTCAAAAGATTAATAAAATTTCCTAAATTTTCCAGGAAAGGAATGAAATCAATTGTCACAGAGGAATTTCTTTTTGGAAATTGAAGCACTAACTAATGGACGAAAGTGTTGGGGTTGTGTTTCCTCTGATAGACTTAAACTTTGTCAAGCTTTCGGTCCTACAAATTGTGTTTTAGACAGAAGTTATGACGATAAAATAAATCTTGCTTTGGCTTAGGAGAAAAGTTAGATCAACTTAATATATATAAGTTCTATAACAACGGAAGGTGCATAAAGAATCAGAAAACCAACCAAATCGTTATTATAAAACGAAACACCTTGCGTTGTATGGACTTGAAAAAATATTTAAAATGCAAAATATTTAAAGTGCACATGAACCTGATATAGGTGGAATGGTACATGCAAAAAAACCTCGAAAATATCTATAGAAACACGACCGAATCCTTTAACATGGGTCTTCACGGGTGCATTTTTCTTAAGCGTTTCGGTGCTGTAATAAAAACAAACGGAAACCTAAGGTAACCTTTTTCGCATTGTTTCCTTTGTTTATTTGAAGCGAATTAATTGCAAGGGACACTTTTAAAGCATTTGTTTTGGAGTACGAGTAAATCTTTCATAAGATACATTTCATCACTAAATTGGGGTAAATTAAAATTCAAAGTAGTATTAAAGAAGTTGAATATATGCTTGATATAAACCGCGCATGATACCCTTGCTGTATTCAGCGGTTGTACAGGTGCGATCAGACGATCATCCGGACGACATCCTGACATCGCTATGACGTAGAATTTATTCTTAAGTCTGAAATAAACAAGTTTTCTGACGTCAGCATGTTATCCGGATGACAAGTTTTGAAGACCGTCTATTGGCACCTTCAGACATCGCGCTCTGTACGCACACCAATTACGGATTATCTACCCTCGACATACGCTTTCAGCAGGGGATTCAATACCAGATTACCGGAAAGAAGCGAATGGGGCGAGAAGTCAGTTGCTGAGGCATATGATGAGATCGCCATATATACCTACAGTTCCAAAATGGAGGTCGGCGGGTGGAGATAGGTGTTATTATTTATTGCCGCGGAAAAGACACAGCTTTGCAAACAGGACTATCACAATCTTCTCTAACAGTTAAGCGGCCATAAACCCCGTGCAGTCGGATGTGCTGAAATGAAGGGCTGTGAATCAATGTAGGAAGTCGTTAGATGAGATATCTTCTAACAGCATAGTAACCATGTGCTGATATTACGGGAAACGAGGAAGCGGACAATCTTGCAAGTTCTGGGCCAGAGATGAACGTATCACTGGCACTTAAAGAAATAAGTACACCGCTTAGTTTTATTGCACGAAAAATAGAAATTGAGCCCTTGAGTAGATCTAACCTACACTGGGCACAACTCGATTAGCATAAGGAATTCATGATCGGGCTATACCGCAAGGATATCCGAGTATTAATGGGAGTCCTCACGGGGCACTACGCTGTGGCTTTATATGCGGAACGACCGAGCATACTACACAACGACTACAACGTTGAAGAAATTCAATCTGTTCGTCACCTGTTATGCGAATGTCCGACCCTAAATAGCATAAGGTTTAGGACCCCCGATAGACACTACACTTCTACGATGAGCTGGAGGATGCAGGCAAAGTCGATCTAAAAGACCTTGGATTTGCTTAAAAATCAGGATGGTTCTAAAAGAGCGACACTTTGAGGCTCCAACAGCGGTTATTTTTTGTATATTTTCAGGTGTTTTTGTTAAAGAAGGGTACTCAATGTACACAATGGATCCAAATTGCTGGTTTAAGTGAGACGTGACTATCGTCACAAGGGCATCCATCAACCAGCGCTGCCGGAATGGCTCCTTTGCTGCGCACTGGGCTCCCTAAAAATCAAAATGGCTCCCCAAGTTCTTAAAAATGTTAGATTTATAAAAAAGAAAAGTAACAAGTAAGGTTCATTTTAATGCATATTGCAAGAAAATATTTGACTTCGATTTTAACTTGATAACAAATATTCGTTGCATACATAATTTGCACATCTGTATTTTGAGTATAAAATGCATTTCCAAAATCCATTGTCAATGTCAAACACTGCCCTTTAAAAATGGCAGAAAAAACTCTCTCTCTCTCTAATCTCGTGCAAAAATTACATGCGTGGCCATGCATAGGCATAGGTAATGCAGTTTTTCTAAGAACAATTTGTTTGTGTCTAGCTAAAATGTATAAGTAAGTTGCTTAACGATTTTTCTTTCTTCGTTGAGCATTAGTTATGCTACAACCAATTTATTTTTTTTATTACAAATTTTTAATAAGAAAACTTTTGGAATCTGTTCAGACAGGAATAACACCACGGACCAAAAAAGATCCGAAACGAACATTTTAATGGGTTAATCCATTCATGGGACAATTTTTCTGTGACTCCACTTTCACTGAAAAGGCTCCCAAAAATCTTTAAATGGGCTCCTTATTGAAATTAAAAAACGACAGCACCAACCCAAGATTGAAGGCGCTAAAAGTGAGAAAGCCAAACTTACAAAACTGACGCTTACCTGTGGCAACCGCCGGGGAAGTGCATATTTGCATTACTCCGTTTGGACATCGCCTCTTTGGTTAGAATATACATATATCTTTTTTGCAGTTCTCCTAATCTTATGAAAAAGGCATCTTAAAAAATAAATGTTCCTGAAGCATTTACAGATTGCACTTGAATTCAATTAAATTTACATGTACAAGTAATTGTAACTAACAATTTCATAAATACATAATTTATACAATTTCATATATAATCGTCAATAGCGAGCAATGAGAAGTTTATTCTCGATTGTAAAACTTATGCTGCAGAAAAAAATAGTTATTTGCCAATTATCAGTTTGCTTTTTCGCTAATTTTTCTCAAGCTACATTAAGTCAACTACCATATTCAGCTCAACTCTATGAAGTCTCATAACGGATTTCCGTATTTCCCTAACTGCCACACTTTAACTCTATCTTGTCGACAATCTAGCTTCTCAACTGTACATTATCATTTTAAGCATTCAATTAACTCGGAAATGCTGCTCCGCCATTTATAAAAAAAAATATGATGTGATAACGAGACTCACAGTTGCAATTAAAATTGTCATCATTACAAGTGCCAGTACCTTCAGAAAACCTAGATAACCTTGTTGATGACATCCGAACGTACGTTCTCCATCGCATTTCTTTTAAAACTGTTACTACTAGTCTTTATGAGATAGTAGGTCATACGTTTATTCTCATACTATACCAACTACGAGAGCGACCATTAATGTCAGTCATTCCCCATTCTAAAGCGACATTCACTGGATGATGAAAATGATGATGAAGATTTTGATGATGACACATCAAAATTCATTCATTAATTTTGTCAAGTTAACCCACTATCAGTCACACGGAAAGCATTTGAAATAAGATTTAAATTGAAACACCAACGAGGGAGAGTAACGAACGCATTTGTATTCTGTTGAAGTGCACAAAATGATTTTTTATTCACAAAAAAAAATGTCTTTCTTGACTTTGAGTGGAAGATTCTCACCGATAACCAAATTTATTTGCCATAAAAAAAAAAAAAAATTAAGAAGAAAAATGATCCCGCAGATACATATGTATGTATCTAGAGCCAAGGGGACAATGTCTAGTGACTGATTTATTCGTTGGCAGCGTCAACATATTAAAATGCGTGACATGATGCGAAGTCATTAAATGAGGTGTAGTCTGCCTTTGCACTCATCTGGAGAGATTCCATTCCCAAATTTAAAGGCCCATTTTAGGATTGAAAAATCTATTTTGTTTTTATCGGACATATCTAATCGTGATTTGAATAGTTATGACACTGCCTTTATTTTATTTGGAATATCGGCTAATTCGGATGAGGAATTTCGAAAATGTCTTACAATTAGACTTTTGTTGTACTCGGTTGAGGCAGGCATGCAGTTGACTTAAGCTTGCTATTAGAAAAGTCTGGGTTATGAGACAGCCTTTCATCCTTTGCGAACCCGATCATACTGCTTTTGGACATCCAAACCAAGCGCTATAGCATTAGCGGTGGTTTGAAGTTGTATTTATATTTAGATTGGGGTCAAACGAAGATAAAAACATAAGAAAAGGCTACAGTCCGCTTGGGGCGAACAGTATGATACCCTATCCATATCCCTATATACCCCAAAGAAAAAAGCATTAAGAAGATGATGGATAGCATTTTATTTAGTTCTATTAATTAAAAAAAAAAAAAGGTTTTTTTTGAAAAAACGCCCCCAAAAAGTGGGCGTGGCCAAAAACTTTGTATGGGCGATATGTTGGAAAAAATATTGGGTAAATATTTTGTTTTTTTCGCTTTCTGTGAAAATTTTCGAAGAAAACAGCATTTTAGTCAAAAACGCCCACTAGCTTAATTTGAAAGGCCTAAAAATTGCGTACGGACGGACGGACATTGCTAGATAGTCTTAGGATTTGGTCCTGATCATAAATATATATACTTTTATGGGTCTACGGCGAATATTAAGGGGTGTTACAAACTATGTGTCAAAATTAATATACCCTTAGGATAGGGTATAAACATATACCTAAGGAACATTGTACTATCCACAGAAATAATGGTATAGATCGGAGCCGAAATCGATGATTTTAAAGCAAAGTGAAGAAGGCTGACTAATTCAATTTCATTTCACTTACCTTCACGAAGAATGTGTTTGCAAAGAATACCCAAGCCAGGCTGCTTCTGACAAAAGCTGGACAGTAACAGACAGTGTGCAATGCCGTTTCGTCAGCCTCCAGACAGCTTTCACATAGCCCCGTACTTCTAACGCTGATTGATATGACACGGTTGCTGGCAGAATGGAATTAAGGATATTAAGTCTTCTTCAAACTTATTTTCAAGCAGTGCTGATATTCATTTTTAAATTTCATGAGTATGGTTTGATCTTTGAAAGGGATTTTCGATCTTTCTGGATGCTGGGAATCAAACATCTTCTTTAAAGATGTCGCATGCTTTGACTTTTTGCATTTTACTCACAATGAATACATAGACTTCGCGGTTGTATATTCTACTTCATTTGACTTTGGCGCAGGGATCAAAACCAACTGTCCTTCGAGGAATTTTTCTTCTGAAATTGTCCAATTATTACACTCCTTTTTCGTTTATTGTTCATTTCTCGACGCCGTATATCAGAACTAGCGGAAAAGGGGTTCTTTGGAATACACCCTTTTTAAAGTGCGAGGCAGGATTCAACAAAGAATTATGCAAGAAACCCGCTGTTACTTTGATTTGGCAAAACAAATACGTTCAAAGCTTCTAACTCGAAGGAAGAAAGTGTAAGATCTATACAACACTGATCCTGCCAGTTCTGCTCTATGGTGATGTGTATGCCAAGTACGCACAGTCATAATTTCTCATTGGAAATATTATGTATGTAATATGTCTCATGGAATTTACAAATAAATAAAAATAAACAATTTCAAACGCTGACGTGTTAAGTTTGTAAGTTTTATCCGTTTATTGCAGTCAATGCAAAAATGAATTTTTTTTAAAAACTTTCTTATCTTATTTCCATGAATTGCAATCCCACGGTTTGTTGGATTTGTGATAATTTCTTGCATATTTTATTATCGTCTGCACAGCGTTGTTAGTAATTAAAAACCCGAGAGCAGCGGATATGCCAAATGCAGAAACAATGTGTACAAGAATGCCTACGGGAAAAATAATATATGAGTTTTGTCGCCAAAGTGAGGTCAAATGACACACTGAAATCAGAATAAGATTGCGCAATACAGTACATATTTTAAAAGTTTAGCAACATTTTTATACAGACTGGTTTAACTATGTTCTATCTAGATGCTTTAAAGATTTTCAGGAATCAAACTAGGAACATCCTTCTGTCCGTCCGTATCAACTTTTGGGGGCTTTAAATGGAAGCTATTAAGCTTAATATGTTGGATGGGGCATCAGTTCAAATTTAGCCAAATAAGGTGATTCCACGCCGTTCACAGGAATTGGGAATCTCATTTCACATTGTAGCGAATTTTGCGAAATTAATTCAAGAATTGAAGTCGTTTGATTACTTAAAGCGCAAAATCTTCTCCGATTGGGCTCTGAAAAAGTTTGAAGAAAATCCTGGGTTAATTCGAAAAAACATCTTTAGCGATGAGGCTTAGTTTTTGCTTTTTCAAAAAGCAGAATATGCGTTTTAGGACAACAACAAACCCATAAATGTTTCAGAGTATGGTGAATTTCATGACGCAGGTGTGATTGACGTATTTGATCCTCGATAAATAAGATTGGAAAATTACGATCGATGTAGTTCTCGAACGTATAGTCATGGCACGTTCGAGAACTACATCGATCGTGGCCGAAAATGCTGCTAAAATAAACACAGCTGGTCAAACAATTGATCTTTTAAAGTGAAGTTCGGTAATCGTGTAGTCTCGAAAAATGGTCCGGTGGATTGGCCGTCTCGGTCAGGTGATTAGACGGCTTTGGTTTTCTCTTATGGAGTTATGTTAACGTTAGAGTAGCTTCGGAACAATATCTAACGTGACATTGCCAACATTGTGGCTGTTGTTATCAATTTTTTTTTGTATGTTGTTGTTGATAGTATCTGATCAGACACAACTACTAGTCCATTGAGGTTCCATGCAGACACCTTACATTAATGTATTTAGTTTTCCCATCTTTCGAAGAGAAGGAGCTTCAGTGATGAAGAGGTTATATATCCGGCACTCACCACGTCAGACCCGAAAATCCGCCACCTGATACGAGCATAGGCCGACAACTGCAGAGCAAGTGTTCGGCTGAGTCATACTTCTCAACCTTCTTGGTTGTCCGCAAGGACGCCCACAAGCAGCCTGCCAATCAACTATTGTCCTGATAGATATTAGGAAATACGCAGACTGCAAATGTCCGGTTGCATTATTTTGGTTTATCTGCATCCATCGCGGTCCCGCCACCAAAGCTTGTGTTCACGAAAAACCTAAGTATCAATGAAGACATTATTGATAAAAAAAGGGCTGGTACAGACGAGGGATGGTATCCCGGTACTATACCACCGCTTCCGCAGAGCGACTGGTAAGCGGCTCACCTATGACGGGGACGTCGCTAATGCTCCCGAGCTTTATTTTTTTTTTTTGTAAGTATCATTAGTTTTAAGTTTTAAGTTGTTTGTTTGTATATATGTATAGTTTTAAATAGTAGTTTTTAAGTATTTATTTTAAAAAAAAAAATTGTAAAGATTTGTAAGTTTTTTAAAAATATTTTCTTGCAAAAAAAGATTTACAAAATAAAAAAGTATTAATAATTAAGGCCGAAAGGTAATATTAATAAGTGATATAGTTAAGTTTAGAGTGTCCGCATGATGACCATTAATTTAGTATAAGTGTCCTGTTAATTTTACGTTAGATTTAATCATTTTTGTCTAGTATGTAAGATCTTTTGAAAATAATAAAAATGAATTTAAAATAAAAATAAAAAATCAATGAAGACATGACTGCAGATTAGGCAGACCCAACTCAAATTCGGGTACTGAGAAAACTTCATCTGAACCAGTGTTGACGTGGTAGTTTTGTCGCAGAAGGATTTCTAGTTTCATTGCTTTGGACGGCATATCCATAAGACAGGGGTAGAATGATTATTCTCGCGCAAGTTCTTTGGTACCCCTCTCTTTAAGCGAAATATGGCTTTCAACTTACACCCCTTCTTATATATATATATATATATATCAAGGGAAAAGGTTCATCACAGTATTAAGAACAGAGCCCGGCGTGCTAGGGAATGCCACTCTGCAGCCGAGATAGGCCGTTCTTTGGAGTTTGGCAAAACAATGAGGAACATGTTTCCGCGAAAGCCTGTTCCACCAAACAACCGATGCTTATGAAAGGAGTGGTCTAAGGACCCTTTTCGGAGATAGGCCCCCATGCATAGAAGCCCAAAAACTTAATTGGTTTTATAAGTTCGACAATATGTAACTTTTCTTTGGGTAAATAAAATCACACATTTCTCGTAACATTTTCTGCGCAGTCAAATTTGGACTACAAAATGTATAAAGCGTTGTTTAAAGCCATATTTTACATTTTTGAAGCTATTATCTAATATATAATTTAGGATAGTTTTACCTCAAAATCGGATATATTTACTTTAACTTGATAAAACTAGCGTTGGGGTGATGGTAGACCCCATTACTGCACCAAGTTTTTTTCGTCTGAGCTTTAGCTATCTTCATGAGTATATTTTGAATAAATTAACCAAAATTTGTCAAATTTCTAGTAGCTTACTTAATACAACCATGGAAATGTAAAACATTTGATTTGCACGTGATTGCATTCACTTGATTGAAGCCTTTTGAAGACATTGAAGTTTGAAGGAATCTTTGAAGTCTTCTAAAGTCTTCTGCTAAGTTCTCATACCATTCTTGTAACGAATTCCCTGTAATCCAAACAATCTTTTAAAAATTCCATTAACAAAATAGATTGATTCAAACGCAGTCCGCCAAGTGCATGGCCTCTACTGTCAAGCACTTAATTTTTATATCAAACAATATCCGGTATCTGTATAGACATGAAAAACAAGAATTTGAAGAATCCTTCTTAGCTTCCAAATTGATTCCGCCGACCGAGGGCTCATTATTTCATTTTAATGATCCATCTAAATTCTCAATTAAATTTTCATAAATTTATTTTTATTAAGGAAAATAAGAAAAACAAATTTAATTTTATGGTCAACCCAAGATCACGATGTAATCTATACGCTGTTGGCTGCATCCTTTCCTTGTGTTTCATCTTTCGCATAGAACCAACCAGCACTACGGTTCTAATATACGAAATTAATTTAAAAGTTGTTTTTTTTTTTCTTTTTCAGGTGCTTACGTTCCTAATCGATTCATCACGTTTTCGCTATCCTGAGCGTGCTATTGTCTTCCTGGCTGTCTGCTATTTGGTGGTTGGCTGTGCTTATGTGGCTGGTCTTGGTGCTGGCGATTCGGTTGCATGTCGTGAGCCATTTCCTCCACCGATTCGTCTTGGACGTCTACAAATGATGTCAACCATTACACAGGTAAGGGCTAAAAACAAAGTACAACTTCCCAAGTAAGACGTTATATTCGATTTTCTTGCACTCTTCTTTGGTGTATCTTTTAATTATGGATTCTATTTGCGAACATAAATAGAACTCTGGGCACAACGTGTTTCTTCTTCTATGCATATATTTATCTCTCTCTCTCTTTCTCTCCATTATAGGGACATCGACAATCGACTTCGTGCACCGTCCTGTTTATGGCATTGTATTTCTGTTGCATGGCTGCATTTGCGTGGTGGTCATGCCTCGCATTGGCTTGGTTCCTTGCAGCCGGTCTTAAATGGGGCCATGAAGCTATCGAAAATAAATCGCATCTGTTCCATTTGGCAGCTTGGGCGATTCCGGCGTTGCAGACAATTTCAGTCCTGGCATTGGCAAAAGTTGAAGGTGAGTTTTGTTCGTCACTTTGTTTTGTTTATTCTTTGGCGAAGGAATTCGAAGCGTTATTGCTTAGCTCGGCATGATTTTGTCATCAATTCAGCTGATCAGACGTGCTGAGGTTCCTAATTAATTTGGCCGAATATTCTTTTAGCTTAAACACAGCCATGATGAGGCCGATGATGATGGTGCTGGTGTGGCATAAAAATGAAATGCGAAATAAAATGAATAAAACTGCTGCTTACGACGAAAAGTAGGCAAAAGTAGAGACCAATGGCATACGCAAATAAAAGAAGGGGAAACGTCCCGTCGATTTGGATATTTTGTTATAAGAAATGGTACGCTGTGTTGGGAATATTAAGAGGCCAGTCACAGAAGTTGCTGTTGCTTTACGAACAACAATGGCTGCTGACTCTGGATTCATAGGTGGATCATATTTGTTGTTTGTAGCTGGCATCGAATGCCTTGAATACGATAATAGATATTTAGTTAAATCAGTATTTATTTTGCGATTTTTTTCTTCTCTGAAACAACTGATGATGTGTTGGAATGTATGCATACTTTGTATTTACTGACTAACTTACTGGCTTTGTTTTTTGGTTGTTTGCAAGTTAAGAACTATAGTCTGTTGTCATGTTGCAAGAGCAGATAGACACGATATAAAGTGTGAATTTATTTAACAATATCGATATGTTGCAATCTTAAGTAGCTCTTCGAAATTGAACTCATGCTAGGTCTAGTTACAGCTAGGTGACGTAATCATGAGGAGAACAGATAAAGGGGAAACTATACGGTTTTTGACATTTGACGAGTTACTGCGCCTACAGTAACAAAAGTGCTTATTTTTAAGCCTTCTACTAGTCAACAGAGGGTTGCAGACCGGAGGCTTGTTCACCAGAAATTAAGGAATTCCCAATTTTAAATGCTAAATAGCTCTTAAAAGGAAAAGTCATTGTACAAATCTTACCCAGAAACAAAGGTTAGGCTACGTAGGGGTAATAGTAGCTACCGCGGCAGCAGCAAGGTGGTTCAAATTGTTACTGATCTAAACGAGCCTCAGACTCTGGCCTCTACAAATGGGTTACTACAGATTGCCACGGAAGAAGCACCAACAACGTGCATCTATATCATCTTCGCCTTTAGAAGGCTCTTAACTACCAGAACAAAAGCAAAACCATCACAGAAGACGATTTACCGACTATCGGTTTTTAGATGAATATCGGAAAAGGTATCTGCTGTGAAATTCTGAAATTGGGCGAATTCGATTGCAAAGCATTGATGACCACTATTACCCAAGCCGACAATAGAAAAGATTAAGTAATCTATTCGATGAAACTATCAACATAACTCTAACAAGCATCTATAGAGGGGTGGACTTAGGGTTGCCATACAAAAAGGGACCTAATTTCGGGACACTCCAGTTGAAACTTGGCTGGGCAAGAAACCTTAAGAATAATACGAAGAAAAATTAATTTTGTATGCCAAACAAAATTATGTAATAAAAAACCGAACCATTACCATTACTTTACTGTGCTTCAACCGACTGAACACCCTTGACGTTTTTGGGTCTATATGAAAAATATGAGTTTAAAAATTTACAGTTTTCAACGTTCAACAGTTACCCAAAATTTAATTTATTTTATAATCCTAAAATAAATAAGTTGATTTTATGAAAAGTCACGACAATAACGAGACATTGCTTGTGGTGGGACACTGCGGTACATTAAATACCGGCAGGTTGTCGAGCATGCGCTGTCATTCTGCTGAGTAGGATCTACTGTTAATTACTATATTATGTAAAAGTTCATTTTAAAATATACATTGAAATTGGAGTAACTGAAATCACTCAGAATCCGTAGAGAGACGATCAAGTCTTTTTTAACAAAATAAATTGCGAATCTAATGATAAGACCAAATTTTCTAACTTTTAAATGGTGAACTGGAAGATCTAAACAACACAGAGCTAGGATACCCACAGTTTTACACAGGCTTTTAATTCGTAATGTCCTTTATTGTAGACTTGCGAACCAACATCTAGTGGTTTGATAAAAAATGTATGTGTTATAGTTTGGTTTATTTTTTGTAGATGATGCTGTTTAGAATTTAGAAATTATGGATTTCAAAATTTTCAGCCTTGCATAAGCGCTTAGACCTGATGCCTCAAATGGAGATTGCAAAAATTATATTTTAGGTCTCCGCTACGTTAATGTTTTAATTACATTCACAAATCTGGCGTAAATATATTTCAGACAACACTTTATTTCCTTGATGTTATCGGAGGAGTACCGCAAGGATAAATTGTAGGTCTAGTGTTGTTCTCTCCCTACATCAATTAGCTTACATCGGTAGTAAAACACTGCGCCATGTTTATACATATCGATAATGAATGAAGATTTAAGAGGTATCCTAATGTGTGTAAATGCGAACAAATCAGTGACTATGCGTCTTCAAGAGGGAGTTTATACATTAAATTTTCCACCGATAATACTAGCCGTTTCATCAATCGCTTATTGGAACTCAGCTTGAAATGTAGGACTGGTGTTAAACAAAACTTTAAATTGGAGTTACCATATAACGTTTTCAATTGGTAAAATGTAGATACAGTGGCCTACGTGTGCTCTGGGCCACCCAAAATGTTCTTTCAACTAAAGTCAAGATGCAACTTGTTAAGGCCATACTATAGCCTGTACGTTTTTACGGTTGCGAACATTTCTGCATACTGGACAAGTACTCCCGGAGAAAATGGAATGTTGTGAACAATAACATTGCGAAATACGTTTTCAATGTCGGGTAACACGACCATATTTTCGCCTTTTCTAAGCAAATAAATTGTATAACTTTCGAAAATGCTTTAAAAGATAAATCTTTAGCTATGCTGTATAGTGTAATGCAAACCCGTCAACCAGAATATCTTTGCAATAGATATAATTACATAACTGATGTAAACTAAATATTCCTTTTGTGTACTTTTGTTAATTTTGAATGTTCATATTTGATTTTGTTTTAAAAAGTCCTCAATATTATTAATTTAAAAAAAATTCTTAGCTTGAAATCCTTTAAAGCCCTCATTAACTCACTATATCTTAATGTGAATTTATAAAGAATAAACTCCTGAGTATTTTAACCCTTATCCTGTACACATGGGTCAAAATTGCCCAAACGCACCTTTTATAGGGGTAAATCGGGTGTTCTTAAATATTTTTCTTTGAAATTTCATGACAATTACTTTTTTTTAAAGTAAACACAGGGTGTCCGCCGGGAAGGTATACTACCTTGTTTTGCTGCCATTTTGGTAAACAGTCTTGACAGTTCATATTTGGCAGTCGTGAAATAGACACGTGGCAAATTTATTATGGAAAAATATTCGATAAACCAACGAGTTTTAATAGTTAAAACGTTTTATCGAAATCAATCATCGATTACTGTCACGATGAGAATGTAACGTGTAATTTTTGGGAGAAACAACGCACCAACAAGACGCACTATTTATCGTGTAGTGAATAATTTCGAAGAAAGGGGGTCTGTATGATGATACAACGTACTGCAAGATCGGCTGAAAACATTACTGCTGCTCAAGGAAGTGTTCAAAAGAATTCAACAACCTCAATTCGACGCCGTGCTCTGGAGCTTGGTCTTCAAAGAACAACTTTGGCGACAATTTTGCACAAGGATTTGCATTTGGTTCCATTTAAGTTTCAGTTGACACAAGAGCTTCTTCAATTAGACCATTTACGCCGCCGTACATATGCCAATAGGATGTTACAGCTAGCCCATGACAACCCCGATTTTCATGAAAAAATCATAATAAGTGACGAGGCACATTTTCATTTGAATGGATATGTGAATGAACAGAATAGTCGGTTCTTGGTAATGGAAAACCCTCAAATTATTCATCCGTCACCTTTGCATCCATTAAAAGTTACAGTCTGGCGTGGAATTTGGTCAGGAGGAATCATTGGACCTTACTTCTTTGAAAATGAAAACGGCGTAACGGTAACTATGAATGGGGAGCGGCGATATCGTGATATGATTGAAAACTTTTTAACGCCACAACTTCATGCTTTGGTCTTGATTAACATGTGGTATCAACAAGATCGCATACATCCAGGATTACAATGGAATTACTGCGAGCCCTCTTTTCGCAACAAGTTATTTCAAGAAATGGTGATGTTGATTGGCCTCAACGGTCGCCTGATTTGACTGCTCCGGATTTCTTTTTGTGGGGATATCTGAAAAGCAAGACCAAAACCAAAAACGCTTGAGCAACTCAAACAAAATTTATTTATCTGCTTTATGTAGGTGATGGGTTTTTTTTGTTTACTAACTATGAGTAGATTGTTGGTATATAAGGTACTTATCACTTATTGTGGTAGTGCAATAAACATACTTTTAAAGAGAATTTTAACATTAATTTTTCACATGCTCCCAATTTGCGACCAAGTTCCGTGAAGAGTAATCCCGAAATATGCCTTCCTCGCCCTTAAATTTCACATTTCAAATGTTAAACGCTAGATATACAAATTACAATCGAAAAATAATTTACATATTAAAATGTCATCTGCATGCCATCGGCTATAATTCAAAATCAAGATAAAACCACGAACAAAACTTAATGAATTCACCGGGCGACAATAATAATCGCACCATAATCATTTTATAATGAGTTTTTTGATCCTCTTTTGTGTAACATTTTTTCCAATAGGCATATATCTAAATATTACTCAGTTCAAGTCGTAGGTGTATATTTAATTTAATTTTTTTTTGTTAAGTCTTCCTCGTATTCATTGAAATTTGATTCTTGATTGACTGTTTGGATTTCTGGTCGCCCACAACAAAACAACACATCACACAACTGGTTGCTGCATTGACCACGTAAAAACAAGTGTAGACAGTAGATGCGTATATATTATATACGTTTGTGTGTGTAAAAACAACGGGAGCCTAACTAACCAACCAACTTAATGGTGTAAACAATTTTCAATTTTTGTATCTTGAATATATTTTTATTATCCATTTATGTTCCTTGTAAAGATTGAGACTGTTTTGTATGTGTGGTGAGAGTTGTAATTTTTTTTCTGCTTTTAATTTTACAACTCTACCATGGTGGGAGTGGGGGCAGATGAAAAATTTACGTTGGATGCGCGGATAAATATTAAATTTCGTTACCATCATAAATAATTTATGAAATTCGTGCTAGAAATCCCGCCATTGGAATGTAATAAACGAGAAAAGTTCAAAGAAGGTGTGTGCTGGAGGAGGAAATAAGATATTAAATTTGTTGTATCCCTTAAAGGTCTGCTAAAGGGGATGATGATGATGATGACTTATATTGAATGCTCTGCACGTATTTTTTGTGGGCGTTGATTGATTCTTTGAAAACACATACTGCAAGGAGGTGTTTATTTTTTTTTATATATATATATGCTGACTCTTGGTATTTTAACTTTAACCTATTTATTGTGAAGTGAAGGTGGGTTATGTACAGAAGTGTCTAGAAGGGTAGGGTGGTAGCTCCGCATCAATACAGTAAGACGGCAATATTTTCTATAACAAAACACTCACAAGCTTCGAACGTAGCTTTGTAACATTAACAAGGCTCTTATAACAAGAGAACTTGGTATAAGAACCACTTAGTTCAATTGTCATATACTTACTTATTGGGATCACATCTTCTTAGACACAGCAGTCTTCGAGAAGCCGCGATACCGGGCATATTGTTTTCAAGTTACCCAGACCGAGCGCCCAATGCTTGAATTAAATTAGCTTAAAAATGAAACTGATGGAAGGGATTCGAAAAGTTGTTTGGCTTGCGAAATTTGCTTTCGGTCGATGTGCCCGATCACAGCTGGTGCTTTTGAAAATTCTGAATATGTCTTCATAACAAAAGCTTTGCTCCACTGAAATATAGACCAACTTGAATCAAAGTGATTCTTGAAAGTCAATTACTATCTTATCAAGCCTGTTTTCAGAATCAGTTTCAGCTAAAGCAGGGCTGATGTAAGCAGGGAGGAGTACTATTACCCCTCCTATAGTCTTTGCCCATCACTGACCTTCTTAATAAGTTTAGCAACTAAGAGGACACGGAGGCTAACGAAGTCACTTCACATAAGCAAATGGCCCTTAAGACATCTTTTAATAAAGCCCATCAAAGCTATTATAGCTCCGTTTACCAATAGAAGAAAAATAATCTTGGGTAAAGTATCGGAGAACCTCAGAGTAATTTTGCATTTAGGACTCAAATGAAACTCTCTCTTTCACTATGGCCTAAAGATAGGCAAAAAACTGTCATATTAAAATTTATAAGGATAAAACGTCGTGCATGCCTGGGTATCTGTAGGCACAAAAACTACGGTTCCAAACTGGATTTCGGCACAGGCATCTTCTTTGAGTCCCTAAGATTAAGCAAATCGTTTAGAATCAACAACGACTGAAGCATTTTTCAGGCGGAGATAGCTGTCATTATCCAGGCTGCCGCGGAACTGAAAAGGCACTGCTTAGTTTCATGGCACTTGAGTAAAACTAACCTACACTGGAATCAACTGGACTGGGCAGACATACTAAAGAGCTATCCCCAGCGATAAGCAAACGAAGATCAAAATGCATGTTCGGGATAAACCGCAAGGATATCCGAGTATTAACGGATACCTCACGGGGCACTGCGCTGTGGGTCTGCATGCGGTACCATACTGGACAACTACTACTGCAGAAGCTGCAGGGACGTTGAATGAATTGAATCTGTTCGTCATCTATGATGCTGGGCTAGAGGATGTAAGCAAAGTCTAGCTAGAGACCTTCTAGATTTGTGCTCAAATCCGGATGGTTCTAAGAGAGCGCCACTTTGGGCCTCCAACAGCGGTGTCTTTTTGTATATTTTTGTCCTACAATGCCTGGGTCTTACCAGAGCTTTTCCAAACTGTCTCACAGGTGCTTTAGAATATAAAATAAAGTGGCATTACGCAGCCCAAGTTAAAGACCTAACGAACTTGAAAGAACAGCCCGCCTCCAAAAAACTATGCTTCGACAATGGTTTTGAAACCGGGACTGAAATAGCAATGAGATACCGCCGCAGTATATTTCAGGCATAGCTCCACGCCATTCAAGAATTCGCCAACCATATTTACAACTCTGGTATAAAATGTGCTAACATCCATAGTATCCACTGACAGTCAAGAAGTTATCTAAATGCTCGTATACAATTGACCCCAAATCAGTTACGCAGTGCTTTAAGACCAATACAGATATTTGTTGATAGCGTTTACTTAGCCTTGTTGAGCTGAAGTTTCACCCGTAGTCACATTACTTTGCGGAAATAGTTTATATTTAACTTTGCTTTAATAGTTAAAAAAGCTAAGGTCCTCCGAATTTCCGATTGCAGCTCGCGTGTTTGCATGATGACATGAATCTTCCAAAAACCACGAACTCTGCTATCGCTTGACGATAAATGAATATCATAGCATCAACGTCGATGAAAATTTGTGTGAAAAGTTGGTCTTTTGTCGTGAAGCCGCCAGCTACTGTTAAGCACTTCACACAATCTGTCACATTAATGCTTTAACATTTTAACACAAGTTTATCCGCACGTTATCCAAAAATTAAAAGGCAAAAGCATTAATTTCAAAATATTGTCAATGGCATTTTTCACTATGCAATAACACTGAAGATATATGTATGTATCTCTCCACTACACTGTGTATCTATATGTTCTAGCGCTTGTTACAAGTGCTCTACAAAAGTTCCAGACACCCACCCCCATCAACAGTAGGTAAGTTATCTCTCTAAAAACGTTCAAGTCATGGGCTTTTGTTGTAGTGCTTAATGTAGTTTGGGAGCCCAGCACAAGGCATGTAGTTGTGAATTCCGTACGTGGCGTAGAGGGTTCCCAGACGCATCGTCTATAGATTGTTATACGGTTGAAGTAACTTACTCTAGCTGCGTCATATTTTCACGTTCGTTTTTTTTTCCATTGCTGTTGTTATTGTCTTCTTTTCTTTTTCTTATTTATGCGGTGCGACGACGACGCGACGACCCGATGGTTATGTTCATTTTCTCGCAGCGTTCCTAGGAGGAAATCGCAACGCTTTGAAGTTTTCTGTTTATCTAAACGAAAACGTAATTAAATTAAACACCATATTCGTGGGTACCACACTGTCAGTATTGTCGGCGTATTCCAACGTGCCCGATTGATGGAGTTATTAAAGATAGATATACATATATAGATATTGTAACGTTTTGTTGCCCCTTCCTGGTTGGCAGACGCACGTTTCATTTCGTTTTTTTTTTTCCTTTTTGAATACGAATGCCGTTACGGACCGTTGATAATGCTGATATGGGCGTTTTTTTAGTTTTGACATGGTACATGAGTAGCTGATTTGTAAGTGCATTTTAATTTGAATTTGATAGGGTTATTGGGAATGAAATGCTTTATTTTGACGGTTTAATTGACTTGTTGGTGCGATGCATTAAGTCTCGCCTTGTTGGGTTTCCTACCCGTAGAGGGTGAGTGTTTTTACACACACGCGACACTGGATGTTGAGGTGGGTATCGTGAATAAATTCCGCCTGAATTGTTCCGCCGAAAAGCAATGTCAAATGGAAATAGAATGGAAAACAGGGGCTGGAGAATGTAGAACAAATTTATTACCGATAGAAAGATGAGATTAAAAGACACCTCTTTATTGCATCTTCTGCAAGTTTTGGTGCAACAATTGTTCGTGTGGCCTTATATGTATATTAGTACGCTATTTTCAAACAGCAGATATAAGATGTTTATATAGGTAGGTACTATGTACGATAAGCATCCGTCCTTTATTTGCAGTTACACCTCGATTCCACATCCTCGCGTACAGGACCAAATATCCCTATTCTAGAGTTACCATGAGACACATTTTGGCTCGGACACTCTGGGAATTTGATCCAACCTCCGCGCTGCGGGAATATGCCAATGATATGAACGTGCCGCCAGGTTTTAAATGTTTATGTGATTGGAAATTTTGCAGCTTTGTTAATAGTGAGTAATAGTTTGGTCTGTCTCTGACAAATTTTCCATTTCATTTTTTAAAAAATAAAAGTTTCGAGAAAAATTGAATTTTAGAAGCTACAAAGCATCGTTTATTAGATAAATAAAACCACAAGGAGTTATTAACATTTTCTGCGCAATCACACTCATTAGTTTACTTGACACAACCATGTTAAATAATAAGTTTGCATCATATGCAAATGTACAAAGTATGTTTAGCTTGATGTTTTCTAACTAAGTTTTTTGCTATAGTTTGCTATTTTGTCTATGATTGTAATGGAAATAATTTTATGTCGTTAAATTTTTTTCTTTATAAAAAAAAATTATAATCCAATATATATGAAAAAATATATTTAAAATATTTTCGTAAAAAGGAATTTCTTATTCTTAGTATACATTTTTAAAAACATGTTTCTAGGGGATAAATATGAATATAACAATAACCTCCGTGCCGGGCCTTTGACAGAATTGCTAACCGCGCCCTATTCTGACATTCTAATCAGGCGTTTTGAACTAATTTTGAAATTTTTTTGAAATATCGGTTCAGTAAGGTAATTTTTCGCCAGATCTCCACTAAATGAGTTAAATTGATGGTCTGCCCAAGTTCGCGCTCTCTACCTACCTCCAAGTACCACGACTAATCTAATAAAACTGCTGCGTGCCGATTTTATATTTAAGTAGCGTTCGTCTCATAGAATCAGAGCCGTAGGCCTTGTTGTTCTCAAGCCTTTTTCTAGTTCAGCCAACTTGTCCTTCTTGGACTAATATTTTGGAATGTAACTTTGTACGCCAGGCTTGCTATCAGTTATTGTCTTGTTGTCAATTACTTAAACCGATTTACCACGTAGAGTTGGGATTCCAATGTCAGCTGAAAAAAATAAATTGCATTTCCGTATATGCATTATCTCGTATATCTTAGATCACGCTTTTACTGTGTGAGGATAGAATCACGTTTGTGAGCAGTACTTGTATGAGACTCTATTTTAATTATGAGACTCTAAGGGACGACAAATTTAAGCTCTGCATCAAATTTCTTATTGGTATACTGGGCCTTGCCATTTGTGGATAGTTATTATTCACGGCTTACTGCGTCGCTTGCATAACTAACTATGTTTGATGTGGTTAGGAAGTTAAATCGTCGGAAAGCTGCTGAAAGCTAAGGCACCGACTTTGAGCCAAGGACCAGTAACCCGCTTCGTAGATGTCTGCCATCATGACAATTGACGACACCGTTGAGGTACTAATTATATTGATATTACAATATAGTGTCACCTATTTTTTCTTGTTCAACCGTTGCATTTATAAGTTTAAGAAGTCAAGGCTGATGACAGCCATGTTGCATAAGACTCTAGGTCAGGTCAGATCTGTTTCGTCGCTCTACTGTACTTATTCACCTTAAGTATGTTTGGTCCATAGTAGCCAGCCTTAGCAATAACTTACAATTAGCGAATGGTATACCTAACTCTCCTTTATCAGGGGAGAGAGTTATGGTGGTTCCTACTATAGTGAGTTCATTAGCCTTATAGGTCTCAGAAATGTCCCTGTGCATAGGGCACTCAGCAAAGGTGAATATTAAAATGTTCCGCCATCTCCTGAAGAGTCCGATTCCAAGGACTTGATTGCAGCTTGGCTGTCCGATTTTTATTTCCGCCTGGAACACGCTTAAGGATATCCTTTATAGAATTGAGGTGCTTGCTGAGACAGCAATGTCATCCGCATAAGATATCACTTTGCTACCTTCCGCTTACAGGCATGTTAGTAGTTTGTTTACCTCCAAGTTCCAGAGATAGAAGGAAAGATTATAACCCTGTGGGGTTCCTTTACTGATAGCCCTTCTCGCAGGTGACCCAGCCAGTTTTGAGTGGATAATTCTACTTGTAAGTAAAAGATTAAACAGCGCACCGATTTATTTATTTTACTTAAGGGCGGACAGTGCATTTGCGATCGCAGATATTTCGAAATTATATAGAAGACGAAGACAGGAGTCTACTACGAAGATAGATATCGATCAATTGTTCTGGAGTTTGAAGAAGGAATGATGATAAACTTATAGTTCTGAGATGTTTCAGACTTGCTTGAGAGCATATACCGTATTGAAAACAACCTTAAATTCTCTCTCCACCAGATCAATGCAGCTCTTCAGGCTTATCTTGAAAAAAAAAGGAAGAACAAAAGTCATTTACTGCATTAAAAAATAAATTGAGCCGTGTGATGGCTTGTGTGAGCCAAACATAAACAAAAATAGTTATTCACTAGCAAAGCGTATGCTGCAGAAAAAATATTGTAATATTTTTGTTCTCCTATAATCTAATAATTCCCACACCCAAATATCGCTCGAAATTATATGCGAGCGACGTTCGCCAAAGTTTAGGGAGACCCTCAAATAATTTTCCTCGCAATTACCGCAAATTCGCTGCCAGATGCTTCCTACACATATTTGAATATCACTGCAATTTATTTTAAGAGCCTGATTTCTTGGTACCTACACGTATATTCATGTCCCGTCCTTCTGCATCAGAAAATACTTAAAAGAAAGTTATAACCTTTCGAAGTTTATATCATTTTTATTGATTGGGTCATATCCATAAAAGTTGTACCCCTAGAGTGTTTGTGTGTAGTTTTCGCTTCTTGAGGGTGAATTTCAGTGCGACGAGCCCTTCAAAAGATAAAAATGTCTTCCGCAGAACTTTCATTTCTCTTCATACATCCGGAAGGAGGGTGGAAAATTCCATTTCGCTATTGCGGTAATAAAATCAAAGTTAAAACGAAATCTTTATATTCTCTTGAGCCCCTTTTCCGAAATCAAATGGAAACCACCCACATTTTTTTTCAGTTCCTCCACCCTTAATGTGTTTTTTTTTCTGTAAATATTTTTAGTTAACTCCACTCAATTGGGTTAAATTTTTGCGTCTGTCCATTCTTAGAAGTTCTCAATTCCTTTCTCGAGGAAAATCAATATTTTTATGCAAAGGAAAAATATCATTCACAAAAAAAAAAAACAGAGATTTCATTATTTCTTTCATCAGATGAAAAATTCCAGGAAAAAGATGTTTGTCATTTCTGCGAGTCTTTTTCATAAACTCATTCTCTTCCTGTGTGTTTGTGTTCTGGTCTTGGCTGATGGTACTGCAGGCTAAAATGGAGAAATCCTATTTGCTTTTGTGAAATCTTTCAACATGTACAACACGTCAGCGTCACGCATCATCCCTTTGTGAAATCAAAACGGGAAGGAAACGTTTTTTTCCCTGTATTTCTACTCTCAAACATCCCTTATTTGCTTGACTTGGGATGCATCTTATTGGAAAATTCAATAATTGAATGGTGTATGACTGCCGGGAGGACTAACAAAAATCACTTGCTATTGAGGTCTGGTGAATTTTTGAAAGCAAAATGTAGAAGTTTATGTTCAGACAGAGTTTGTTATGGCGGCATGTGCACTTTCCCCTTATTTCAGGGGTTTGTTTGGGTTACACTTAGTCATTTGGATGATATAAAAATTATGTACCTAAAAATTTTCGAAGGGAAAGGAGGGTGTTGAAGGATTTTAATGGCGGTAAAGATTGTATTGAAATTTGAGATTGTGTTTTTTTTTTATTATTAAAAATGCAAATAAAAACGTCCCAAGGAGACTGTTTTGAGAACATTAAGGGAGGTGGTATAATGGCGGTGCTCGGTGGTGGATTATTTAGCTCAATTAGTCTTAAGGCAAAGACCTGCTGAAATTCCTTGGGAAAGTACAAGGACGATAACAAACATGGATCAAGTGGATTTTTAAGAAGTGTAATATCCGTTGAAATCTCTGAAGATACTGTTTAATTTTATTTATTTAAAAAAAAATCGGTATTTGTTATAATTTATTGCGTAAGGTAGTCGGCGTAGTTCAAGTAATTCTCAAGAGTCACAAACCATCTTGATTACAATTATAAAACGGTGTAATACTTTTAATTACACTTTCACTAGTGTTGCATGTTGTTTTGGGGATTATTTTATTTTCAACCTAATAACCCGTTTTTTTTTTAAAGGCTTATTTAATCTTTCCTTTACTCTGAATTTTAGTCACACAACTACCTATCTAGAGTCTCTCAGAGTCTGCTACTCTCAGCTCTTTATATGACTTGTTTGGAAAGTATATACATCATAGAGCATGCGGGCGACCATATTCTCGACTCGTTCCAACAAGGTATTGCGTGTAGATAGGAGAAGGTTCACTGACGCGTGGAGATTAAAAACACGGGTGCAAATAGTTTTAACCCAAAAATAGTATTACAAAAGGCTTACAGACTCCAGGTAGCTAGTTAAGGGTAAAAGTCAGACATATCGGTGGATATCTAGGAGCTTCCATTATCAATTTGGTTTTGCAAAATTGTTTGCCCGGCCACTTTTTAGTGGTGGTTTTGCATAATATCCTTGTGAGACATGAGAGACACTCTACACTCCAGATGCTACTGAAAAACTTGAGTTTGTTACAAAGCAGACATGTCCGCGATTCAGGAGATACGATGAATAGAGTTAGAAATTATGAAAAAACAGAATTACCATGTTTATTCAAGCTACACCAAAAGATGGTATGGATGTAGAACAAAAGTTATTGACTTCAAGACGATAACTGATCGCCCGGCTGTGATCCGCATCCGAGCTACAGTCCAAATGTGCTTAATATGTGCACCGACGATGCTCAAGGACGAACTAAACTTCATTACCTCCTGGATGAAGTTTACGGAGCCTGTACTCAGACGATATCAAAATAATGCTGAAGTAGAAAAGAAAAACATGTTTGCCTTGCGTACTAATTTATTTTGCAGTGGCAAGAAGCAACGTGGGGCTATACAGAAGGTCGAACTGCCAATGAAATCGAAGGGGTATCTTGAACGACGCTAGGTAACTATCCACCCCAGAGAATAAGAGCCAGTGATGTGATGATGTATATGCGTATACAGAAAAAAGGTGACAGAAGTTGCACACATAAGAAGTGTATAACAAGGGCAGCAAGGAAATAGTATCGAGTCGGGAGAAGGGGGAAAGGGGAAGATCATGCCTAGAAGAAGAGAGAGTACGCAGTCTACCGCTCTAAAAATGTCGCGATTGAAACAAAATCTTCGAAACAGCGAAGGGAACCTAGTCCACAGACAGTATTTAAGCAGAATTTCCAGATTCCAGCAGCAGAAGGGAAAACCACGTCCATTTAATGTAGAACCATTCTCCCCACTCTGTATATAAGAAGTTGGCTTAGGTATAAAAAAAACTTAAGCTCTTCAAATATTTAAAAGGGTGATGTTTTAATAGGGCTTAATGGGGTCCGACCCCTGTAGCCTGAGACGCGGCAGCCGTCCATCCTCTTTGATCACTTGTACGCCGCTTCCATTAATCCAGACCAAGCGCTCTGGCATTCACGATAGCTTGGTCTTTAAAACGGAGGTTTGGTCTTCCTTGTCGTCTCTAACCTGGGGTATAGGATTTTAAGATTCTCTAAGCGGGAGCATTTTTCGCTCAATGTGGCCGAGCCAATGTAGTCGACGAGCTTTGGCTTTTTGAACTACATCCACACCTCGGTACAACTCATAGAGTTCGCGGCTATATCTTCTCCTCTATTCGCCCTCCTCGCACACAGGACACAAATATTCGCCAAATAATTCTCCTTTTCTGCTTATCGTCCAGCCCTCGGCGCCGTATAACAAGATCTGCCAGAATAAGGATTCTATAGAGTTTTGAACTCATTTCGGGTAATTCGTCGCCGGATCTCCACAAAGTTGTCATCCGACCTCGAAGTTTCTGCTATCGATGGTGACATTTTGCCCTACAAATCTTGGTTTGTTGATAGCATGTAATAAGTCTTGTCATTTTGTTCAAGACCAACTTATTTTGTTGAATGTTCCTCAATAGCCGTGAAAGCCTCTACCACTGGGCCTTGGGAGCATCCGATGATGTCAATATCGTCCGCATGTCCAAGAAGCTGGAAGGATCTTTTGAAGACAGTGCCTTCCGTGTTGACACCTGCCCGTGGCAGCATCTGCTCAGGAATAAGATTGAAGAAAACACATTATAGCGCATCATCTTGCCGTAATCCTAGGCGTGTTTGGAAGAGTTCAGATGATTAGGCATGCTTTTCGGCACTCAAACTTAATAGTTTGGTTAATGCGCCCTACCAAAACATCACCTCCGTACTTGAAGAGGTCTAAAGGCAAAAATTTGCAAAAAATATTAAATCTTCAAAAACCCCCAGAATTAACACGTATTAAACCACTCTTAACAACTAATTAAAGCAAAAGCACCTCCAGCAGTAACTTAGCATAAACCAAAACCAACATTCAAAACTCGCAGCCATTTAAATGTTTATCTAAACAGTCTCATAATTAAACAACATCTTATGCACGACGGAAAACCGCTCAAAGGAGAATAATAATCGCAAATGATCCTTCACACCCCTGATTAACCACGTATGTTGTTTACTAAAAATTAAAAAACCCCAACAGCCATATCCCACTGTCAAGCAAACAAAATCTATAATTTCTTCAATAAATTATTTACTCATTCTCGCAAGACTCTCCTCCGCCTGTTGTCGCTTCGGCATAAATCAAAGAAAATCTATATAAAGACCAAAAAGGAAACAACATGAAATATGTATCTGACTCCGAAGGTTAACACTTTATAAACGAGAGAGAGAGAGAGAGAGAGATACGACGAGTACCTAACTCAAATTGCCATGCAAAAAGAAAAGTATCTTTCGGTCAAGCACATTCATGTGATCTATCCAAGATGCTAATGTCATTTTCTTCTTTAACACATCTTCGGATTCTCTTTCGTTCAAATTATATTTCGTTTTTATTCATACATGAAAAAAAAATTATTCATTAATTTTTTGTTCCTCTTACGAATTTGAGTTGGACAGACGCGGCCTGCCTGTGCCGGCGATACACCCAAAACGAGGCAGAGTAATTAAGAAATCTCATTAAAAAGAATGTTTCTTTAAAAAAAATTAAAACAAAAAAATACCCCGAGTGTCATGAAAACTAGTTAGCAGTTGTTCTAAGCATTTTTTTTCTTCTCTCATTTAACTATGAAGAAAGAGATATGACTTATCTTCTTCGCCTTGACGGGGCGGTTGGAAGTGCTTTTTTGTATATTTGTATTCTATTCTTGCACTTTCATGCTTGGCTCGGAGTCGTTAAAGTATTATTTTTTTTAATGGCCTTCCGGAGAAAGATATCTGCTTGCGTTTAAATCATGTGGTTATCCAACGGATTCAGTTTTATGTGACGTTATGGGTTGTATGACAAACCGCAGATACAAGTACGGGTATCTGCTGTAATTTCAATTCCGCACTTTATGGAGGAATCTAATTGAAAATTAACGTCGCAATCGCGGTTATCTTTTGTGTTAATTACACTTTAAACGACCAGTGGCGGTCGATTTTCTTGTCGCTCTCTTTTACACAATTTACACATCCGTTTGTACATGAGTTTGTTTAGAACAAGGTCTGCTGGGTAGTTTTTTTTTGTTTCTAAAATTATGTGTAATGATACTTCTGGCTAATTGGAATGTTCGTAAAGTATTGTTGAAGGGGTAAAAGTGTCATCGTTGTTCCTACAAGGAGAGTTAAATAGTTAAAATTATTTATTTTCATTTTACTTTCTTATTGCAGGGACATTGACAAAGATACGTAAGCTATAAGGACAACTAACGTAATCCTCTTAGAACTTTGTAGCTCTCAGGAAACATTTTTCAAAGAAATAGCTAAAGTACCGCTTAAGCATTTCGAAGCATTGTTGTATCGTTATAGTTTTGATTTCCCTGAGAGCAATAGACGTGGAGTGCTTCATTTCCGTCTTTGAAAATACGAAGCTTTTAAATTCCATGAAGATATTTGTCGATATTGAATGAGAACATCAAAAAAGTATTATTTGTAATAACAGAAGAAAAGCCAGCAGACAGGTTCGCATATTATGATGCAACCCTAAGGTAACGCTGGTGGTGCGCCCAACCTGTCAAAAATTGTAAAAATGTTAAACAATATTGGTCGTCTATTGTATTCTATCCCCATAACAGTAACACATGACTGTCTGTGCATTTTTAACAAATAGTAACTTCAGAAATATTAGATTTAGCTACAAAAAGTATTTAATACATTTTGCAGACCTAATTTAATAATGCAAGAAATCTTACAAGTTTTTTGTCATTTTATAAGCCCAGACAAAAGTTATGCTGCGTTAACTAAAAATTAAAAAAAAAATACGTTTTCAGCTTTTCAAATGCATTCTTCCTAAAAATTGTAATTCATTAATATGTAATTATTTTAAATAAGGTTTCGAGATTCCCTACTTTTTTAAAGAAAAAAACACAGAAAATTCAAATTTAATGGAGAATGTTTATTATCATTTGAAAGAACATTCTTTGGCATTTATTTTTTGAAGATTATGTCTATCAAATGTTGGCCGTTGCTACGTCGCAGATGGTACATCCGTTGAGTCCAATTTTCGATCACTCGTTCGAGCATTTCGACTGGTAACTGGCGAATGACAAGGCCTGAATCGAAGCGGGTTTGTCGGCATAAGCTTTTGACTTTACATATCCCCACAGGAAAAAGTCTAACGGTGTGATATCACACGATCTTGGTGGCCAATCGACCGGCCCAAAACGTGAAATATGGTCGCCATTGACCGGCATAATTTTTAAAGAAATATGGACCGATGATTCCACCGGCCCACAAACCACACCAAACCGTTGTTTTTTCTGGATGAAGTGGCAGTTCTTCAATCTCTTCAGGTTGCTCTTCGTCCCAAAATGCGGCAATTTTGTTTGTTTACATACCCATTGTGCCAGAAATGGGCCTCATCGCTAAACAAAATTTGCCTCGAAAACGTCGGATCTTCTTGGAACTTTTCAAGAGCCCATAGAGCGAAGCGATGTCGCTTGGGAAGGTCGAGCGGCTTTAGTTGTTGCACAAGCTGTATTTTGTACGCTTTCAATTTAAGATCTTGACGTAAAATGCGCCAAGTGGTTCTATACGTCAGTCCGAGTTGCTCGGAACGGCGCCGAATCGACTCTCTACGGTCTTCGTGTACACTCTCAGCTACGGCCGCTATATTTTCTTCACAGCGTGCTGGACGTGGTCTATTCGGTCGAATATTATCCAATAATAAATGCTGGGTCTCAAAATGGGTGATGGTGTTGCGAATAGTACGCTCAGTAGGCCGATTATGTTGACCATAAGTTGAGCGAAGTGCACGAAACACATTCCTCACAGAACGTGAATTTTCATAATAAAGTTGAACAATTTGTAAACGTTGTTCATGCGTAAGTCTTTCCATTATGAAATGCCAAACAATACTAAACAAAAATAACATGACAGCATGACACGACTCACACGTGATCTGTCAAAAAAGGCTATTGAAAAAAGTATCTCTACTTGGAT
The DNA here is from genome assembly GCA_963576555.1 of Ferdinandea cuprea. Classification (NCBI taxonomy): domain Eukaryota; kingdom Metazoa; phylum Arthropoda; class Insecta; order Diptera; family Syrphidae; genus Ferdinandea; species Ferdinandea cuprea. The sequence continues at coordinate 80,152,564 of OY754960.1, read as the reverse complement.
CACCCGTTACTAAAGCCTATGTTTTCTTTTTGAGCTAGAACGAGGGAACCATCTTACTAATAGGTTTGCAGTAAAATGGGGTCTTAGGATTTCCTAAAACCGATCATAAAGCTCTTATTTTCCTTTGGTTAGGAGTTTTGAACCCAACACACACGGTTGTTTTGCCGTGATCCCGAATTCGGCAATTGAAGTATAAATCTCATGAGTCCTGAAAATATAACTATCATATGCGGTTTTGAATTCGATAAAAATATTTTGTGTCTCGACTTTATTTTTGTAGGCTATTCCTTTGAGGGATTTGTCGGCTTCCCGAATGCTTAAACCGTTCCGCTGGTAGACCATTAGAGCCAACAAGTCCAAGTTGGTTTCAGCTTTCAAAGGCAAAACCTTTATTTGCTTTTGAGAATATTTTCCTGAATACTTCATTTCTTGGATTAGAAATTTAATTTTTATTCCCTATCCTAAGGATATATTAATCTCGACACATAGTTTGTAACACCCATTAATATTCGTCGTAGACCCAAAAAAGTATATATATTTATGATCAGGACCAAATCCTAAGACTATTTAGCAATGTCCGTCTGTCCGTCCGTACACAATTTTTAGGCCTTTAAAATTAAGCTGAAATTTTTTACATATACTCCTTAGGGCTTCGAAATGGTTAAGTGTAAAATTTTTTTAGTACGCCCACTACCACGCCCACAATTTAGAAAAAACCGTTTTAAAGCTAAAGTTAGAGAGATAGAGTGTTACAACATTCACAAGAAGATATGTAGGCACTGCCCTCCTTTATAAGTTTGTCATATAAAGTTTTTTGCCACGGTTACTTTTTGTGGGCGTTTTTTACTAAAATGCTGTTTTCTTCGAAAATGTTCATAGAGATAAAATTTTCCACAACATATTTCGCCAAAATTTTATCCAAAATACAAAGGTTTTGACCATGCCCAGTTTTTGGGGTCATCTTCTTAATTTCTTTCTTTGGGGCATATAGGGATATGGGTAGGGTATCATACTGTTCGGGCCAAACGGACTGTAGCCTTTCCTTATGTTTTTTTTTTTATTATTTTTATTGCAAATCATACATTGGAAAAAAGACTGCAACATTTTTCTTAGAAAATACGTTTTATTTTAATAAACCGAAAAAAGAGGTAAGTAAATGCACATTTATTAGCTCGGGTGGTGTAAACCTTAAGCAATAGGACATAACAGCTTAAGTCGACTTAAGTCAAAACTACTTGGTACTTGCCAACTTGGACACTGCGGTATTGAGGAAAATGAGCAGGCGGATGAGCTTGCAAGAATATGAGGGCTACTTGTTGATAGAAAGGTTGCAGACATCAAACCTCTCCTCTGCATAATAAACGGCATGACTGAAGAAAAAGCCATTAGATCTGCTAATCTAAGGTGGAAAAGTCACAGCGTATCTAAGGCTCTATGTCTACTTTTCGATAGTAGAAGATTTATTGTGTTAATACAACTTAGCAGTGTTAAGCTTAAAACATTAACAGGAATTCTGACAGGGCACTGTCTTATGCGGAAACATGCAAAGAGGCTCGGATTATCGGATACATATATTGCAGAAATCTGCATGCTGCTGAGGACATAACACATATGCTGTGTCAATGTGAGGCAATAGAACGCGATCATAGAACATTTTTGGGGTAATACTTCTTTGAAAACTTTGAGGAAATAGATGGCAGAGGACTTTTATATCTTTGCAGGGAAATTTGTCGTAGGGAAATTGTTTAGGTCTTTCTGCCTTTTGAATTGTAAATTCTGCTAGTTCCCCCAGGGATCGTGATGGGCTCGTTTTGGTACCTGGCGTTGTTTGGTGGATTTCCTTTTCACCACAGCCCTGTTTTACCTAACCTAACCTAACCAACTTGGTCACTACTACGGATGCAATTGATTCTTAATGGTTCCCTTGCTTGTTTGTTTAACTGGCACAGAATTTGATTGTTGTTCCCTTCCACTTAAGCGCGTTACTAAATCAGAGTTTTTCCTTCCCTGGGTTAAGCTGAAGATTATCCACCCAATTGTGTGTACGACGATAGTTTTTTGGCGCAAAAAGTCCTTTCATCGCAAATTAAGTTAGGACAGCTTAAACTAAGTTATGACTTTGTTGATCTGAATTTGGGTCACCCCGTTCTTCCATTACTCTTCAAAAAACATTTACTTAGATGCGTACGAATATTTCGTTTCAGACCCCAAGAATCCTTTAGAGCGGATTTTTCACTGTCGAATACATCTCAAGGCTAAATGCCTTCATCACTTATTAGAATTTCTAATCCACTTTCTATATCAGTTCCACTAACAATTTTCACAAACCCACAGAACGAATTAAATTGCCCATATTAAGCCATCGACCGTCTTCTTTTTTTTTCTATCCACACTCAGCATTTTAAAAATTCCTAACTAATTTCCAAATTGTTGCCATCAATCAAGATATCAAGTATAATCCCCTTTCAAATGTAACACAGTCCCATGCCCCCATCCCGAGCAGACACCGCTGTCCGAGAACAAATAGTCATCTATGTATCTTGTTGTGCCCGCATGGAATCTCTCGTTGTCTAACGTAACGAATCCTTCTTCTGTCATGCATCTACCCCATAGGAGCAGTCGGCATGCACATGCAATTACCAGTTTAAGCGTTGCATCGCCTCAAGTTGCACCCAACTGCGGGCCACTAAGCCCATCAAAACACGCGCATCTGATGTTTCCCAACAGTGTGCGATGCACATCGATTAGTATGTAATTTGATGCGACACTAACAAGGATGTGGTTTTACTTTTAAGCCAACAAATATGATTCGACAACGAAGAAGACAGCGGAGATTAAATAAGAGAAGAAGGAATATTTATTTTATTTTTTTTATGAATATGAAAATGTAAAACTAACTTTTTAACACGTTTTAGATTACCTCCTCCCCACTGTGTTCGGTTCGATCAAAAACTAGAATAAACCCGCTCAGTTGTAGAATTTAGTGAGTCTCAATGACAAAGTAAACACTTTTTTTTTTCCTTCAGCGGATACGAGGGCTGTTCATAGCAATTCACTTTAATTAGTAAACACTTGATGTCTTGACGGCGTGCTGGTTGTGGCGACGACGACGAAGAGTGAAAGATTCCCTCATGATATCAAAGGCGCCCCAGGTTTCTGTCGTTCGTGACTATTTGTTTATTTGTTTTGGTTTTTTTTTTTTTTGCATCAAAATATCCTTGCCTCGGTATTGTTTATGAAACAAACGACTCTGTTTGGTCTGTTGACATAAAAGGAAATGAAAAAAAAAAAATTAAACTCTTGGTAAAGTTGGATGAGTTGTCATTTTTTTTTCTTAGTGCACAAACTGGGCTTCCTCTGACAAGACTTGCACTGGCAAAAGGAAGTAACAGTTCATGTGGCTTTTCTTTCATTTTATATTTGAGTAAACATTTCATTGGGAATTACAATTTGTTGCTCCGTTATTGCAAAAGTTTTACAATTGGAACTTCCTTGAAACACTCATGGCGGCGGCGTAAGAGGAATCACACAGAAGTTGCTTAGGATGCGGCAGTCATTTGTTCCACTTGTACAACTTAACATTTAGTTGGGGTGGAAGAAAGTGTTTGTCTTGTCGAAACAACATCTGTGTGAGCTCGGGGCTCAGTACATGCGTTGTAACTGAAGTAACAAGTGTCCACGGGTGTGCTACCTTCTTTAGGAGGGGAACCACAGTTGAAGGATTGGTGATGATAATGATATTTGGATGCCAAGCAATTGTATTGACTTAAATAAGTGCAAGTGTTTCCTCGACATTTCGTTCTAAGCAATGACTTACTTGTCCAATATATGTCCCTACGAAAGTCGAAACGATCCAAAAGTACCTGGTTATATTTCTCTTCAAAACAGCTAAATGATTCATTGACGAAGCAGGATGAGTTCGGTTATCGAGCAATGTAGCATCCCTAGAAGTCAAGCAACCATAACCTGTTACCCGCTATCGATAATAAGAAATCGAAGACCCTAGTCTAGTGGATTTTGGATTTTCTTTCCTTTCTCTTTGGTTTTCTAAAACATGGAGCAAACGGTTTGGACGAAGTTGGTGTTACCAATCGTAAATCAGAACTAGAGCAGTAACCGAATCCGCTCTGCAATATGGTTCTAGGTACTGCACCAGTTCTTGCTTACTCCACCAAAAGCCACCAAATTTAACCTTGTGGTGTTGGGTCCTTTTTTTTCCCTGCCCAAATTGCTGACACAGCGAGGGATGTTAGCCTAAGTGTATCATTCTGGGACTAAGACACCCAGTTCTACCATACAAGCGTATAAGCCCACATGTCTCTAGTTGGACGCTCGTGGCTGACTGGATGTGACAGTTCCAGTTGAGTTTTTTTATCTAGGATAATTCCACGATAACTGACTTCATTGGAGTAACTCATCTTTATCGATCAATCTTTTTGTAGTGAAAGGCACTAGAATGGTTTTACTAGGATTGATGGAAAGACCATCATTCTTGCCCCATTCTAAAACTTGTAGTAATGTTTCCTGCATACTAGTAATAGTTGCACTAGGCTTGCCGCAAATAATTATTGCCAGGTCATCAGTATAACCACTGGCGCTTTAGCATAGCCTGTTTAGACTGACTAAAAGACTGTTAATGATTAGTAACCATAGGAGTAGGTAGAGTAATCTTCTGTAGTGTGCGCTACCTTTAACTGCCGTCACAGATACTGACAGACATCCAGAGGAGGAGATTATGATTCGACTTTCCAGAATGGCTCTGATCTATAGGTTCGTTGAATCTTCGATACCACTGATCGCCCTGACAATCTCGTCACCTATAAGTCTCCATTATTTTAAGAACAAAAGATGTTGGACTGATAGGTCTGTATGCTTTAGGTAGTTCAGTTGGCCTATTGCCACTTTTGGGGATGAAAATCACGTTCACCTGACTCCATGAGAAAGGAATGTGATCCCAGTTGGGCTAAAGATTTTAAAAGATTAATTCAAAGTTAGGATCCGTCGTGTTTGAGTTTTCGTGTGCTTCAAGGGTAGACGACTCTGGGAAGCGAACCTGACGTTAGGTTTTAACTGTTCCGGCGACAATGGGACTTCATCTGACACATGCCAATTCGTAACGAAATTAGAAATAAATGGACTCGTCAGTTGGTTTGGAACCTTTATTAAGGACATCTACTTTACTACCTACTTATACAAATTTCTAAATGATACTCACCTTATTATGAGCATTAGCATTACATCCGATGACATAATGAAAGTTAAACTTCTGGCAGTATCTCAAAGTCTCAAACTCGGGACAGAACACACGGTGTTCTTTGTTCATCTTTAGATTCAATCATTCAGCATATTTCAATATTTCAGCATAGAAAACTTTTAGGTTTTTGCAACATTTACCAATTTCTACCTAAAAAATAAAATTTTAAATATACATTCCCTTACCATAGTGTCCAGAAAAGCACAAAATATCTCTTCTTTACGAACTGAATTAAGTCTTTTCATAATTTAAGGACGCAACTAGCAGCCGTCTTTTTAATAAAGTCAGATAGGGATGAGAGCCCAACAATAGCTTCTAGTGCTCCATTTTTTTAGAAGGTTCACATCGCATCGCACACGAATTACTTTCCAATAATTTTAGGCTTGGTTCGCGTTGTCCGTTCAAATATATTCTTTTTACATATGATGGACGCGAGACAATATGGTTATGAGCTCGGGTCTTTGTGAGTGCGGCAACAACTTCATCCATGAAAATGAACTTAATAAATTTGAACTAATCAACCTTCTTTGCTTTGTTAAAAGCACCGGCAGGTTCAGCAATTTTGGCTCCAACAGAAACCAATACGCAGTTCTCTGACCATTTGGGAAGCCTCTAGGAAGGACCGCTGTGTAAAAGTGCTTGCTGTGTTGAGATGACTCCTTTCTAAATGCTATACAATAAAAAAATTCGTGTGTAGGGGGCCAGGTCTTAAACAAAAATAGAAAACGGAAGGGGATCAGAATAGAATATAGAGGAACTCCGACATTTAATTATCTCTTAGGAGATAAACGAATGAAAAATGCAACTAATTGCAGCCATAGACGTGTTCCTACATTCGTACCCTTTCGACAGCCATAGTTCAGCCCTTAGTTTCGCTTATTAGATGGCCTTATGCGCTGTTGAGGTACCTAAATGTCGCAAGGCGTTCTGCTATTTCATTTGGAATATGAAATAAAGGCTTCTATTTGAAGTTCCCTTATTTATAAAGACTGACATGCGATACGTGTGTGCATGTTTTGGATGAATTTCCTGTAAAATTTCATCTATTATTTCTGTAGAAATGTTTCCTCCTCCTACTTCAATCTTTCGAATTTCTTTCTTTGCACGTACAAAACAAATCTAAATTCAAAAACTAATTTTTCACCATCAGTTACGAATAATTGAGCAAATGGCAAAATGATATCCAAGAATACCTCCCCGGCTACCTTAAGGCAAAATAGGCCAATCTACACACTATATCCGACGTTCGTTTATTAGAAAGAATCTTTTCTCTATAATAGGACATCGATACGGACACACAACCGACAGAAGATTAATTGTTTGGGTTTTGTTTTTTTTTCTCTGAAAGGGTCTCACGCAGAGAATAGGATCAAGATACGAAGAATCATGCCAAATATAAAACCCGAGCCAGCCAGCCAACACCGGCTGTGTGTATCAATTATTCCGTCACTTTTGTAATTATCGTCTTGAGGAATGAAATTTCCTTCATCTACCCATTAAGAAGCAGCAGTGTATCGACCATAACAAAGTTAAATAACCCCCCAGCGAGAAAGCGGGGAAGAGTTATTATTCATATTTCGAAGGGTGTTCATTATGCTGTCAACGAGAAGGATATACCCAGTCCAAAGTATAGGAGCAAGCAAAATACCATTCAACAGATATAACAATCGATTTTCTGCTCGATTGTGTACAAGGACTACTTTTTTTGTTGTTGTTGAGTAATAGATGACGATATAATATTTCCTTGTCAGTAAGTTTGAATTCGAAAGGACGCTGACCGATATGTCGCTATTGTTAAATTATCAGCAGCGAATATCTACATTGTCGTCGTTGTTGTTGTTGGTTTAGTGGTAGCTTTTGCAACTAAATTTCCTGGTGAAGCGATTAGATTCCGTATTAGTAGGTTATATTGATCGATGGATAGAACACGATTTGCAAAAAGGAGGCTTTTTTATTTCTTTTTACCGCACCCGCCTTCGCTTTATTTCTCTTTATCTGGGTCTTAATTGTAATTCAGGACACATGCTATCCGGGTATTCGGTTAGTTGCCATTCTCTTTGTTTTCCCTTGGTGTGCTATTTTTGTAACCGACATTATCCTCTTTAGCATATAGTGATTCTTCTGATTAACTCACTTTCTAGTGGGCACATGTAAGTTGAGTTAGAGAGGTGAATATGATGAGGAATTCATTGGTATGCATAGAAAGTGAACAAAGTTGCCCAAGAATTTGCATAGAAGGATATTTGTGGGTGTTTTTTTTGTATGATGTTCCTTTTGAAAATGGGATATATTTTTTTTACATTCTTATTCTGTTGAAGGGAGTTGGGGACATACAAGTAGTGGAAGGACGTACTTGAAAAGAATAACATTGTGTGTTGAATTTGATGTGCTAAGCATGTTTACATTTTTGTAATTTTTTTTAATGAATTTTACCGATTACAATACCGCAAGATATAAGTAGAGCAATAGCATAGCAATAACTACTAAATGGAAGCGGAGGAGAAACGTTAACTTGTAGATTTTGACGAATTGTCTCATGAGGTGATTATTATCGGAGACATCTGGAATGCTTACTGTGACTTAACAAAAAAACAATTTTCGAAACTTGCCTGCTACAACAAGGTTTCGACAAGAAGAAGTGCACTTAAATGCCAGCAAATTCAATAGAGCCTTCTTTTTATTTTTCGCTTGCTGATATAAATCAGTCTGCACACGAGATATTAAAATACAACTTGAACAGGGGCATAACCATCTTAATATACAAAGGCAGTATTTTGAGGGACTTTTAAACGAAGGGTTTCCCCTTATTTTCTTTTGTAGCAGTCACTTCTAACTATGGAGACCCAATCGGTACTATAGTCAAAGAAGTTTGGAAAGCGATATAACTGCTGAGTTTTTGAAAAAAATGGAGCCCTTGGGGTATACATTGCTCAGAATTCTTATCTCCGAACTTAAGAAAGAAAGAAAGTAACTTTCGTCTTTTACACAACTGAAGGGGAGATACCCAAAACTGTAATACCCGATAGACAATCAAGAGGTCTGATATTTGCGAGGGAGCAAAGGCTAGAGCAAGATGAAGTCACCGATGATTTCGTAGTCAAGGTAGGTAGGTAAGGTAGGTAGCTCCAGAGTCAGACAAACACAATTAGCGCCGTTTGAAAGCCACTCTCACCTGACCTTAAAGGGTCAAGATAAGAAAAAATTGAGTACAAGCTCAAAACAACCTTGTGGATGGAAATGATGTTTCCAAGATCGATGTCTGAGATCGCAGAAAGATCGTCATAGAACGATTTACCCAGTATGCATTGTCTAGTTTTAGCTAAAGCCGAGCAACCGCATAGTAAATAGAACAGTTTATTTTTACCCGATGTCCCCACACCTGCGGAAGTGGGTGTTATAAAAGTTCTTACGGAAGTTAAGTTTTTGTAGGGTATAGTCAGTGTGGTTTTTATACTACTAGGAAGTATAGGACCAACAGTCAGACTCTTTTAATTTCACTGCACTACTTGATGCTTGATGCAGGTCAAGGGCTGGAATGTTAGGAACTTGATCGAAAGGCCGCTGTGGTTCCTATTCCAGCCGTTGTTTTGGACTCTACTTGATTTAGTATATATATATAGTTTTTGCTAAGAGCGGGCCACCGTACTAGTGACCCATAAGTACAAATTGGGCGTCCACAGCTGTGTACATCCAGATAACTATTTTAGGTTCAAGTCCCGCCTTTTGCCGAACATTTGCTGCAGACTTAGAAAGCAATGCTAGCTTTCCTGAACCTGTGTTCAATATGATATCGAGGCCGCACCTTGTATCCCAGGCGCTAATCTTTTCCAAAACTCCTTTCATGACTTCCAAGACACTTATTACATTGGGAAACAACCCCGATACTAGTACAAACACGTCATCCGCGTACGCACCCGCCTTAAGCCGTCATTGTCAAGTGTTGACAAGATTTTATTCATTCATTACCATAATCCACAAAAGAGGCGAAATAACCCCGCTCTGGGCTGTGCTCCTGTTAACAGATCTGGTAATGTTACTGTAACCTAGTCCCGCACTGATAATCCCAGTGCTATCCGTGGGTACAATCCAATTACTTATACAGTCTTCTACACCGAGCTCAATTTTTGGATGGCGGTTGAAGTTAGTCAGACATGAACTAAAAGATTTTTTGGTTTGGTTTCGGTTAATTTTTCATGTAGCCTTCCTTGGAACTGCGATTATTCTCACATTCAATCATTTAGTCATTTACGCTAACCAAAATCAAAATAATTCAAATGGACTTATGAGTTTCCCCAAAATAAAACGTCAAAAGCCTCCGTCAGAAATCGAAAGCCTCCATTTAGTGAGGCTAAAAGCAAGTCTAAAATACAAATTTTGTCATAGAGGTTTTGATTAGACGCAACAACTTCAACCGCTCGCTATTAGTTCGTGTCCTTCAAACGACCAAAATTTGCCTTTGGCTGTTTTTTGAAACACTATTCTATCGACTAATCTGCGTTTATGTAAAACAGGTACAGCCAGTACCTGCAACCATAACTTAACGATGATATAAAACTTTTTTTAAAAAACCGCAACACTCCCAACATCAATTAAGTAATATCTATCCAGCAACATATCACAGTTACCAGATGCAATTATTATCTACCGAGTTGCAATTGGAATTAAACCCACCATAAGGAAACAGCTAACCAAATGACCAGAGGCAATCAAATTCGAATGAAATTTCTCATCTAAACCATGATCCCTCTCCTAAGGCGTGGCCCTGTAATCAAACCTCAAACGATGGAGCTACGCAAACACCAAGGTAATTGCTTACGCAGGCATAGGGTGCAGATAATGAGACAATAAATCCCATGCTAATTGATTGTCAGAGATCTGCTTTCCTGCATTATTATTAACCTGTGCCCAGAAAGGAGCCTCTTCACTGCGCACTGGAACTTGTGGCAGGGAGTTGAGTCATCGGTTTTTATTTTTTTTATCTTTCCAAATCGATTTAATAGCATTTCCCACCCAATGACTCCCCGCCTCACTGCGTTAAGCCTGTCCGTACATACATATTGGCGGCAAATTAATTGCGATAATAATATCCAAGGTTTTACGGTGCACTTTCAAGGCACAAGAATAGACTGACTTTTGCCAAGGAAAAGGAAGCCATTAAGCTGGTTATGTGTATGTGTGTGTGTGTGTGTGTGTGCGCGCGCGAGGTTTTTATAAACCAACCGCATCATGCCGGTCGGTCGTAGATTCAAATGACTGGCAATTAGCCCCGTATGTGCAGAATCTTTTTCCACAGCATTTAATGATGTAATTTGGTGCTTAAGATGCGCTCGGTCCAAGCGGCCAGCATTACATCGCATCTGCTTTGGGTATACAAGATTTCAAGCGCAGTGTGGAATGTAATACTTCAGTCAAAAAATATCCTTCTAAACAGTTCTTTTTGGAACATTCCAAAACCCTTACTTGCCATCGCTGTTATGTTTATACTCATCTTCTTTTGATGTGGTTCCAAAACTAAATGAATACTGATCGTCACCACCACAAGCCCGACGGAGAATGGTTTCTTTTGATGTTTAAAATGTTTAGAAATGAGAGAATGTCTTCAAAGGGAGAGCAAGAACATTTTTATACACAATTTTTTATGTAGTGAACGACGATGAAGTGGAAGTGCCGTGCTGATGTGCTTTCTCTGTTCGTGAAACCCCTACTTAATCACCTTCACAAAGGGAGTTCGAGCTCTCCTTTTAAAACAGCAGGAGTACAAAGAGTACCGCGTCGGTGTTGGTATGGAATGGTGCGAGGAGGTGGTAGAAATATACAAAAACCACAATAAAGTTCCGCTGACAGATTGTGAAAAAGAAAATGGATTTGTAAATGGTCGCTGTGCCCGCAAACCGACTGACGAATTACAAATTCATCGCGAGACTAAACAATTTCCGTTGTTTGGTTTTTAAAATACATAAACAAAGTAGGGGTACCTATGCATCACCCATTTTTAATGTGACTACGGTGTTGGGTATTTTTATATTTTAATCTTCCGGTAGGACGGCGAAAATTTTAATTAACTTGGATAAGTTTTGAGGTTAACAAATTTAAAACTCAATATTTTTTTAAGTGAAAGTGGGTTGTTCAAATTTCGACGGAAGTTGAAAGGTTAAAAGAATGAATTTGGGAGGTTTCAATGATGTTCTATGTAGGTTTGAATACGATGAAGCTTACTTTATTTCATTCTTTGAAGAAAGTTGAAAACATTCGAAATGGACAAGGGTAAAGAATTTTTCCCAATTTCAAGCTGAATTTCTACACACGAGTGTGAAATGGTCAACCACGCTCCGTTTTTCCTATACATTATAGTTTACAGAGATTTAAAACCAATGTGCAACGGCATCTCCTTCTTTCCTCTTATACCTAAATTTCCTTAATACCCGTACTTTGTTTATTCATAATAAGGGTGACCAAACACGTTAAAACTTTCCTCGGAAAAATTCTACATTTAGCCCCGGCATGAAATTTTTAAAAGCGAAATTCACTCAGCAGCGTACTTCTTTCGTTCGAAGAAAAGACCAAAAACGTACATTTTTTCACAAAAGGAACCCTGTTTTTTCAGCTATTACTTTTTACCCCCGTTACTTCTAGCCCTGCTATCCCCTATCCAAATATTTTCTAAGCCCATTACTATGAACATTTTTATATCAATTAAGAGGTGCTTATGCTCTTAAAAAGTACACGATTTATATTATTTTTAAATTTAATATATATTTGAGTGAAATAAATCCTAACCACCATTTTTCTTTTATTTTCTTTTTAGGTAAGTTCCGCAAACCTTAAAAATTCATATTGTTAATTTGCGGTAAGCCAAAATTTACACTTTATTATATATATTATAAATCGCACGAAAAACTCTTGTTTATTTGGATAAAACAACCTAATACCCTGCTTGCAATCAATCACGAGATTTGCTAATGCAAACTCATCTTTTCAATTTATAACACATAGGGCAGTTTGAAATTGTAAACTTTTATATATAAAAACAATAATTTATTAAGACACCAATTAGTTGTGGAAACTTATCCGGATATTTTAAATGAAATGTAATTCCGCCGTTATTGCTGTGCTTCGGCTGTAGCTTTGGTGTTCATTCACTCTACCTCTCCAACGCGCAAAGGACAGTTTTTTTGACCAGGTTTATGTCGCTGTGAATCGTCTCCTTCAGAACCCGCCAACGCATTTGAAACGGAATATTTTAAGAAAAAATTCTTTCAGAACGAAAAGAATCTTTCGTCTTTATCTGAAAAGGTCTATACTTCGCTATACTTCGGATTCATAGAGCAGGTCTGGGATTATAAGGGTGTTCTATAAAATGTCCTAATATATTCCGGAGTCTATACCTATAGTTCGGAATTCCTCGGTAAAAATAAGAGATTGGCTAACGTTATTCTTCGTTTGATGACTAAAGAGATGTCGTGTTAAGATGGGTTGAGATGATATGATATGTGATAGCAGAGAAGAGGTAGACAAAGTCTCTTACTGTGCTGTTCTATGCTGCTTTAAAATCGATAAAAGGTGGTGAGTATCGATCTGAAGTTCGTGGGTTTTCTTCAGGATTGGCCGTAGTGTAAATATTTGGTCAACTGTGGACTTACCACAGCGCTCGCACTATATGGCAGACAAGATCTTATATGCGATGTTGCCTGATACCTAATAGTTGTCGCAGTTTAGAAGGAGGAGAGAAAGTTACTGCGATCGTGCGGAAATTTCGAACTAAACTGAGTATGAGGAATGATATAACGACTACAGAGATGTCCAAAAAAGTGGGTCCATCGGTCTGTCTGTCCGGGAGCTGTATAGCGAAACGCTTCGACGGATTTGCTTCATACTTCGTCTTTGGGGTAACATCTCGCGGTGTATTTTTATTTTTTGCTGTATGGTTGTAAATAACGGTACCTGCCCTACAATTTTTTTTTAAATCACTTAACACTAATTTTATCGAAAATGGTTCCAAGGATTTTGGTCTTTTTTTTTTAATATAAATGTACCCAGGATTTTTTGCAAAAAAATCGAATAACAGTGATTTATAAAACCGCAAATATCTCAAAGAATCATAGAGGAAATAATTTTTTTTTAATTTTATTTTCATATAGGTAACGATTTTCTTAAATTTATATTAAATTCGTTTTTATCAAAAACGGCTCTAACATTACTTCGCACATACAATAGTTGGAGAAACTAGGCTTTAGGACATATATAGGCTGTTATCGCTTAATATTTAGGTAGACGCTAATAAAAGCATTTACCCCAAGTGGAAGCTAATGTTTAAATCAGCACCATCTGAAAGCCAAAAACGGAGAAGTAAAAATATTTTGTTTTAAATGTTTATCCACATTTTTCAAAACTGTCTTACAGAATCAAGTCAAGTTATTGGAAACCTTAGTGGGATTTGAATATTCACATCCCAATTTATGTTTATCTTTGTATCTTTATCGGTATTTATGCATTTACGTATATGTGACAACGACCCAACACATATTTCAGCAAAAATACGCCAGCTTAACTTTATAATTAAGTTTCATAAGCCGGAAACAATAAAGAGATAGATTTCGCTTCTTCATTAGCGACCATAATTTCTATGTTTTTTACTTGAACGTTTAGTGGTCATAAACTGTATTCCTCTTACCGCTTACAAAATTACTATTTCTGCTTTGTTCCAATGTTGCATAAGCAAAATTTTATTGAAATACATACTCGATTCTAATTTGGAAAGATGATCAGGGGTTTTTTTACGACCACTCTACGCATATTGATTGTAAAAAAGAAACAGTCACAGTTTTTAAAACATCGTGGTTTCTATTCACGAAAAGTCTTACTGATTAGAAACATTGTAGAAAGGTGATTGTTTTTATGAGTAAGCCGAATCAGAAATACGAATAAAAATATTTACGACATTTTTATGATCAGTGAATTTCATTTGTGAACATAACACTAGTGCGGGGTAGAAGGAAATGAAGATAATATGTTCAGGTTCACATTTGGTCCTGAACTACTGCTAATAAAAGTTATGAAGATAAACAGAATGATTTATTCCAAATAAAATAAAACTAAAAAAGTGTCAAATTATAAAAGTCAACCGTGCAGAGGCGAAAGGCCGTGAGGGTATGAGGCCATGATAAGCTAAAAAGCTTTGGTCATCCATTTAAAAAATACGATATATATCAGAATGGGTCCATAAATTCAAAGTAAATTCTAAAATTGTCGCAACAAACTTAGAAAAATCTGAGTAATTATTTTGTAATAAGGAACATTTCATCTTAAATTTAGCAAAGAATTCATTCATCGTGCAATCGTAATTAATCATTTGGATGGGCTACGACTTACAAAGGTAGAATCAATATATCCCGATTGGTGTTAGTCTGCTAACTGACGGTGAACAGTCACTGCAGCCGAAGACCTTGTGCCTTCGAAAGTAGACCTTGTGCATTCGAAAGTAATCTCTATTTCCACCTCATTGTGTTACCATCGGCGAATTTGATAATTGCCGAAGCCTCTCTGGTCTGGCTCTGGAAGACAAACCTGTACAAAATGCAATTGCTCCTAAACGACAACAAATGCCCTGGATACGGACGTTGATGACCTAAGCTTTCACATAAGAAGGATTCTGGGACGTTATAACCCTCTTGACTCGCCTCAGACGATACCTCCTAAACATCACCATTTCCACAAAAAAAACACACTGTCATGCTCTCCTAAAGTCTGGAATGTAGAAGAAGTCTCATAGTGACCGGGTATTGTAGAATTTTTGATTTAAAGGGAAATCGGACTCCTAGAGGAGATAGGCTCTGCAATGGTCCTTTAATAATGCGTGTCGTACATTGTTGTCTCCGTTCGGAAGACACACCTTCCGGGTCACGAGCCAACACACTAACGTCTACATAGTCGCCACTCACTATAGTGAATATACATATTGAAGGTTAGATTTCAGATCAGAGTAAGGAGAATCGCTTCGACTGATAATAAAAAGGACAGAAGCAACTTAGACTCTGCCCTTAACCAAACGCTTAATGGGAACGTCGTAATGGTCATGAGCGATTTTAACGCCAAAGTAGGTAGAGACTACACCATGTATAAAGACGTAATAGGAGTTCACGGTCTCGGAGATCTGAACGACAATGGCGAGTGGTTGCGGACATAAACATTACTAAGATAGCTTGGATATTCACTGTTAAAGTATAAGAACTGCTCAACCGACAGATAATTGGGAGCTGGGCACCACTACAACACGTAAGCTGCAGCAAACTCTTGTAAATTGATGTCAAATATCGTATCTTAAATAAAGAGCTTCTCTAATAAGTACGGACTAAGAACCTATATCCATTAAAGTGGCAATGCATTGAAATCGTGAAATACGAACTTTAGTGAAATCCGCTCACTTAAACAGCGAGGCCCCTGAGCAAACAAAGCGCATGAATCATCCCAATGTATGTTCAGTTCATGTCCATTCTCATATCTATAGTTGCCGAAGTTATTTGCTTCTTTAAACACACTTTAACATATTTAACCTGAACAAAACTCGTCTCGTATCATAAAAACTCCACAAGAAAAGTTATGTTACACGAATGACGGAGTGAACAGTTGATAAACAATTAATATCCAACAACTAGAAAAAAAAACTTGGGTACGTACAACATAGTTATCATAAAACGGCCTTAACAAAAAAAATCAACAAGACACAAAAAAAAATTAAATAAAAAAAAGCCCACAAGTCGTTTACACAGCCAATACCGTAGCGTAATTAATGACCTAAGTAATTAACTGACAGCTTAACTCTACATAAGCATAAGGCCGGGTTCCAAAACTCGGATCAAATAGACCTCTCATGAGGTTGTGGCTAATCGTTAAACACCGTAATCTCAGGGGCGGTATGCGGCATGCACCTTAGTTTGTTAATCGTAAAACTCGTTGCTTGTTTACTTTTAATTTTTTTTTTGTTGTGAGCTTTTCGGACGCCGGCCGTCGTTGAGGCACGTTGGTCATGTCGGCAGTAGGCACTGTGCCTCATCATTATGGCGCGCATTAAGTCTAAATTTTGTTTTATTTTTATTCTCTCCAAAATTGCAGATATAATTAATTTTGTCGCCAACATTAATTGAGTAGTTTTTGTTTTTGATATTTGCTTGCGCTAATGACATTTAATCGCATGCTGAAGATAATATGCGTGGCTCTCAGATGCCTTCAAGTGGCAAAAGATCAATTTGATATTAAAAATGCCGTTCGTTGGTTTAATTACTCTATATAGCTGGTGACAGCACTTAGTCTGGGCGTGGAAGCGAGTTATTAAAAAAAACATATTTTTATCTTAAACTGTGGAGGTGCTGAAATTTACAACAACTAGAGAAGGAAGCTGCTGACTAGGCTTTTTACATATTGAAAAAGCATTTATTTACTGATTAAATACCGGATAAGTTTGAGATAGCAATGTAAAATTTTGCAAAAGTAAATAATAAAAATAAATTTAAATGACACACAGAATAAATTAGATAAATAGAGGTTAACCTTTTAGAAGTGCAGTAATTTTATTAGTTTTATGTCCTCCCGCCCTTCTTGGGTAAAAAAACTATTTCTTTAGAAGTTTTAGAACTACAAAATTGTTATAAATATTAATACATTTCAGCGGATTTCCAGGTGTAGGAAGTCCGTGTTAGACCCGTGGCTGATATACCACCCGATCTTGCTATTCGAGCCTCCACTGTGTCTAGCTTCCTTTGGCCATTCTATTGATGCTTATTCTTTCTGGGTAAGAGAGGGCTTTTCGCTGGTAGACAGAATAAAATATTAGGCGTAAACGGCTCATAAAGGAACCAAAGCCTAGCTTCGCCAACCACTGTGTGTGAAGCTCTTGGATGTTTGTCAGACGTTCGCAAGAGGTGGGACAGCGAATAAAAACTTTCAGGTGGTACAGGTCGGGATATGAACCAACGCACTTAACCACTAAGCCACTGTACCCACAGAAGACAGAATACCAATTGTTAATTTTGACTCTACGTTCTGCCGTCTCCTCAGTTGACCACGAGACATCTCATTTCTTGGCTTGTAGTTGGTATTCTCCAACGAGATCTACTTTTGCGTTCAACCAACGTAGACCGTAGTCTCTTCTGTTCTTTGCTACCCACGAGTATAACAGAGAGAGTAAAAATAAAATAAATATTTAGTAGATTTAAGCATTAAATTATGAGTTTTCTATCAAAAAATTTGTTAACGCACATCATCTGACAAATAAATTAAATATATCAGCAAATCCATCTAGATACATTCTTATTAATACATTCTCCTGGAATAACCTTTTAATGGCGCACATAATAGATTTGTCCAATAACACTAAATCGTAGCGCAACAATTACCTACACTTTGTCACGAGGCCATTTTACCAAAGCCTACACTAACGCATTATTATACCAGCCAGCAACCAGTTTTTGGCCTTAATAACGACAATAATCAATCATCCAACCGCACTATATCTGTGGTTAGTGCTAGGGTGAGCTCCAATATCAAAGACGACCATTTTCTAACTTATACAAGACACATCTGCAAGAATGTATGTGTGTGTAGAAACCTTTCAGCGTAGTTTTGTTATGTGCGCTGGTGTTGGTGACGTTGAAACCTCTTAGCACCTTTTTGTTACTTTGAAAGTTTCTATTCCCCACCGCCCAGTCCCCCCATCTACATGAATATATAGCATTACCACAAAGCAAATATTCCACTTCAACCCCACTTACCGATCTGGCAATGGTTGATTATGTACTGTACTTGTGGTCTATGGATCTGTGTGTTGTAGTAGTGGTTAAAGTACTTCCCAACACTGCAGAGTATCGAATGAACGTCGAGTGCACTTTTGATGCCGACGACCAAAAATGGTTAAAATGATTCTGCCAACTGCGGCTGGCACTGCCACTGGCGCTAGATGAGGATAATCTCTTTATACAATCGTCGTCTAAAAGGATTGAAGGGTTCGGCATGAATAAGAAGAGTCAAAACCACATTGGTGCTCTTTGGATTGTTTTTAAATCGAAACTAGTTACACATATACACAGAATGTGAGAGACACTCAATCACTATTTTAATGGATATCGCCAAGCTTTCTGGGTGCTCGCGAGATGATTTCCTCAAGCAAATCACCTACCGATTTGTCACGCCAGAGCGGGTAATCATGAAATATGGTAATTTTAAGCAAACTTCACAACTTAATCCTCTCCACACAAAATGTCAACACATCAAACGCGTCCGCACCTATGGATTAGAGTTTTGAAACTTTTTTCAATAAAACCTACCTGAACTTTTGGGAACATAATCGCTTTATGGGTTCGTAAATTAGGAGATATGTCCGACAGAAGGTCATGAAATAATGAGTCTATATTTGGCGCATGGTTTATTCATCGGGTATCGTTTGTAGGGAATTTTTAAAGAAATACATTTTTAATATTATTTTAGAAAGTTAGTTTCAATTAGCGAATTTTTTCTGCGACAATCTTGAATGTTATATCTTAAGATGTCAGTTTATTTATTTAGATTCAGATAAGCGGAGTCTTGAATTATTGCAAATTTCTTTTCCGTCTAGAAAGATGTCTATTTTTTTTAAATTCACAGATCGAATTGATGTTAGCTTAACATGCTTTCCGCTCATAAAGAAAATGGGATAATTTTGCATATTATTTGGATAATTTGTAGGGTAGTAGCTGTCGGCAAGAGGCCGACACACTTAGAGTATTGTCGGTTGTGATACCACAGAGATATACGATTAAATTTCCCCCTACTCCTTAAACAAAGTGGAGGTTCTGACAAAGCGAAGTAGGCGTTTCATATCAATGTTCGTAAGATTACTTGATCTTAATTTTTCTGAATAGGGCAGGGTGAGAGATCGTTCACTCCTCCTCTTCGTCCATACAGCTTCTGTAAAAGTCGCAAGAGAATGCTTCAAGCCTTGTTGCATTTCTGCCTATAAGACAGTGTCTTGTGATGACACATATAGTAGTGCTAATGTTTCGTCTGCTTAGAGAGATCAAATCTTTAGAGGGTTTTAAATGCAGCTTTGGCTAGATGTGTTTCGTCGTGCGATAGTGTCAACTAATTTTTGGTACTCTTCGAAACCAAAAGTTTCCCAGATATTTGTTAGTGTGATGATGTGTGTGATCTGATTTTTGTAGTATTTTTTTTTATTTTAGGCAAAGCTTTCGATTTGGTGAAAGGTCAGGGCTGATGGAAGGTCATTGCTTTAGCAGTTAACTACGCCATTTTCGATCTAGCGTAATGGAAAGAAGCATCGTCCTCTTGAAAAATATGGTCTCCCTCACTTGATTGAAGACGTGGTATTCATTGTAGAAGCTTTGTTAAATGTCTTGGTACTTGGCAACAATGACCATTCCATTCACTAAATTCCCATACCAAGCCCAGACATGCATCCCCACACCACTACAGATGCTGCACAGTTGACTGTTTCCTTCAGCCAGTTTGTGTAATATCGTTGGCGTTCGTCGCCAACGAAAACTTTAAATCTGAAGTCACTACTCCAAATAACCGAAATAGACCGCCATTGACTTAAAGTCAAGTTTTTGCATTGTTTGGCCCACTCAAGTTTTCTTTTCTTGTTGCAAGGTCTCAAAAGTGGTATATCTTTTTCCCGTGGTTTTAATAAATTAAAAAATAAAGCTTTTTCAGTAAAGTTCAACAAATCTTGTAAAATGTACATCCCAGAAATAGTCTACTATAACTACCTGAATGCCCTGTCTGGTACGTGTTAAGTTTTTTTTCAATTCGTCAATTACAAAACAAAATCCCTATCTTTTGAAAATAATTCACCAACCGATCCCACACTATCGGCAACTTATTGCCACACAATATTTAAACAATCTTTTGTGGATAACGCTTTCGCAGACCCCACCTACTTTAATTACCTTCTCAATTTTTCCACTGGCCCTTTTCACTCTCAAATTTTTGATCCTATTATTATCGAAGCTAAATTAATAAAACTTTACGATGAATTCATTCCCGGTCCTGATGGTATAACCGCTATATTTCATAAAATATTGTCTTCCAAAATTGTCTGGGTTTTAGCAAAGCTTTTGAACCCATTTTATTAAAATGGATATCTTCTTAGATGGATAAACGTCATTATAATGTTCTCTACGTCCATCCTGACGGCCCCCTTTTTAAGTACTTCGGGTATTACGCAAGGAAGCCATTTGCGCCCTCTTCTCGTTGTCCTTACTATAAACGGTCTAGAAAGGCTTATCAAGCACTCCTTCCTGTCCCTGTATGCCGACAATACGACATTTTTTAAGCGTATTTCCTCACAGGAAGACTCAAGGCTTCTTCAAGAAGATCTTGATAGTTTTTATATTTGGTGTCAGAATAATTATTTAGAACACAACAAGCCAAGTGCCAAACTATAACGTAAGTGCATCCAATCCGCATCCAATCGCGACCTTGGAATTTTGTATGACATGGAGTTAAATTTTCGTTCTCATATTGACAAGATAACCCTTAAAGCCAACTCATCACTAGGTTTTATTAAAAGGAGGACTAAAGAAATTTCTAACCCTTACGTAATTAGAGCTAACCTTTAAATTACCTTCGTTCGCCTCCTACTTGAGTGTGCCAGTCAAGCGTGGTGTCCCTTCCATCGTGTTCACGTGTCCAGAATTGAAAGTTTTCAACATCGATTTCTTCGATTCGCCCTTCGAGGTCTACCTTAAAGCGACCCATTTATATTGCCTCCTTATATTAATCGCCTAAAACTCATAAGCTTAAATGCCCTAGAAGAACTTAGAGATGTAGCTGACATCCTATTCATTCATCTGCTACTACCTGGTTTTGTTGCTTGCGCGTCTATGTACAACTTGATTTCCTTCAACACCCTCGTAATTTGTGCTGTCCTCGTCTCTTTTATCTGTCATCACACCGCACTTTTTGCGGCTGTATCGAACCAATATCCCGTATGCTGCGGAAAGTTAATTCAAACGTCACCATTTTCGATAATTCTTTGATCAAATAAAAACCAATACATGGTCTTCGTATATTCCAAGTTTTATCTTTCTAAGCTTTACAGTTCTCGAGTAATTTTCCCAATCTAGATGGCCCTGTAAACATAACGTGTTCGTTAAGTGTGTGGGCGGATATATATTTTTCTTGACACGACTGGAAGGGACGGACCTACAGTTTAATGCCGAACGGCAATTTATTTTTTGAGAATCTTCGCATGACACTTATTACTCTTGACAAGTAAGTCGTTCGCAATAGATGGGTCAGCGATTAAAAATCAAATAATACTCCATAGACTCTCATTTTATTTGCTTTTTTATAAATTGAAACGTTTTAAATGGACCTGTCTGCTTACTGTAGAGGGCGCAGTGGGTGCAGTTGTTAATGCGTTAGACTAATAGGTAACGGTTTCCAGGTTCAAATTGAACCTAGTTCCACCTAGTTTTTTTATTCGAAGACATGTAAAACTGTAAAATCAAAATTGCGGATACTCGTGGTTCTACTGTAAGTCTTAACTTTTAATAGAAAGCTAAATTTGCATAGATTTTATTTCCACAGTTTAGATCTAACGTTTCTAAACACATAATATCAACTCCAATAAACAACAATTATAATCGGTAAAAAATATTTCCAAGTTCATGTTAATTCGCTGAGCGTAAGCGTTTTTTACGTGGCGACGTTCGCATCATTTGCATACGATTCAAATGAATAGTAATCATAAATCATAATCTTTTTGGGGAGTTACGCAACAAACTGGAAATTGTGTGTGTGTATGTGTCTGAATGCCAGTTCGTAAGCTCGAAACACGCAAAACTTGATATGGAAATTTGAAAATTGCTTGGGAGTAGGAGATTTGTTTGAGGAGTAGCCGACGGATGGAAATTAACTAAAGTCGATGTAAGAATGAAAAATTACGGTATATTATCCTTGATGTTTACGAATGAGTGTGTCTCTCTACAGAAAGATTTATAAAAGGCACTTTATTTGTGCCTACAAAAATTTCGCAAAATAAATATGATTGAATGAGCTATAGGTACCTAGGCAGTGGTTTTCACTGTGGGGATGGGACAACTTTTAAGAAGTCGGAGGTTACAATTTTGTTCGCTAATTGTGGATTAGGGTGAGAGCAGACTGAGGTGACTGTAACTCAAAGCCACTTGTCGAACCATTTGAACTTACTTATAAATCTTTTGGTGCAGAAAATACCTACGTTGCGTAGATCACTCATATCATCGAGAAAGTATTTACCTCGAAATTACTTCCTCAATCTAATAAGTATTTGAGCAGTTACACAGAAAGTGTAATGGCAAGAACGGTTACCTTTGAGTTTGCTTTCGATCCAAGTATTTATCTTGGTATTGTGGAACGAGGACAAGTGAGCAGGAATTATTGTTTGAGTTTTAGCTGGATTTACATTGAGTCTATGGATTTTTTGACCATATTTTTATCATATTGTGGTTTTAGCCGATTCCGTGAGGTCTTTTATTGTTTGCAGAAATTTATCATATATCGCTATTGCAATGTCGTTAGCTTAAACCGTCGCCCTAAAACACCTCCCACCTGGTATGAAGATTATCTCTTTCACTTCCAATATAAAGAGTTTTATGGGGAGGATTCCTTGAGAACTCATGAGCATCGCGATGATAATTCTTTAGCATGTTCTTTCTCCATGCGCGAAGGAGTTCTTCACATGCAGTTTAGTTGCCGTCTCTGCTTTGGCATTGTTGGAAGCACATTTTATTTCTAGAAAGAATTCCTTTTAATAGTGAGTGCAGTGAATCAGTTATATAGACTACTATGCGGGAATTCCCAGGTTTCCCGAAATGACCTTTCGCAGGTTTGCGCGAATAAGTCTTCAGGATTTTGAGGAGACATGAGAATAGACTGATTGGGCTTGCGAAAACGAGATGAATTTCTCCGGGTCACAACCGGTTTTCATCTCTACTTCAAGCGTACACGGGATGAATTATAATAAAAATGTATACATGAGCCTCTCTTCATTGTGTGTTAGACATTTTGTAGACCACAATTGGTCTGAAGTCTATCGGAGAAAATGCTTTACTGAAATTCAATGTAAATACCACTTTGACCATTTTCCTAGTGAACGGAATGTAACCGTAGCTAATGATACCTAATGATCAATGATAAGCTTGCTTATGTATGAGCGAAGCACTGTGCACCACTGTGCGCTGGAACTTTCTTAATCTTGCTTGAAAAAAGCTCCTTGAGATTTTCTACATACGAGATCATTTTATAACTGGATGTAACAGAAAAACCTAACCTTATATGGACAGATGGCACTACTTGTATGGCAATGAAGCAGATTTTGCCTAACATTTATCTAAAGCGCTCTAAGATAGATCACTCCATCGAGTCTGATTGATAAACAGGGAGTTTTTTTTAGAGGTTTAGAACTTCGAATTGAAATAAAACACAAGAAAATCTTTTTAATGTCCATAAATTTGACTTCGTTAGAAGGATAATTTTATGCCATTAATGTTTAAATATGATTTCGGGCATGTGGTCGCCGAGGCTGGTTCAAATAAAGACAAGTCTAGAGGTCCAATTTTCAACCACTTTTTCAAGCATTTGGGGCTGTATGTCGGCAATAACGTTACGAATGTTGGCTTCCAAGTCCCCTAACGTTTCTGGTTTGTTGGCGTAGGCGAGCGACTTCATATATCCCAATGTATATAGGCCAATTGACAGGTCCATTCCACAAAATTATGCGCTCATCGAATGTTTCCTTCAATAAATCGATTGTGACGTGCACTGTGTGGCATGTAGCGCCGTCTTGTTGGAACCACATCTCATCCACACTCATGCCATCCAAAATAGTCGATTATCATGGCTCTATACCGGTCTCCATTAAGGGTAACTGACTCTCCAGTATCTTTTTCGGAAGAAGTATGGCCCAATGACTCAACCAGCCCATAGAGCACACCAAACAGTCAGTTTTTGTGGATGTAATGGCGTTTCAAGGGTCTCATGTCGATTCTCTTCACTCCAAATGCGGCAATTTTGCTTGTTGACGTAGCCATTCAACCCAAAATGAGCTTGCTATAAACTTCGTGAACTGAACCATTGTTTTCGAAAAAAATTTGCACGATTTGCAAGCGTTGTTCATTTGTCAACCTGTTCATGATGAATGGAAAACCAAACTGAACATAAGTGACATTAGAGTTGCCACATTTGACCACAAAATGTCAGATTTATCTCTATTCGAAAAACCAACCTCTAAAACAAATACCCTTTATTAACCAAGAGTCTGCCCGGTCATTTTGGTCCACACTCCATCAAGGTCTTGAATGAAACTGATGATCATGAAAGAAGATCTTCTTCAATCTATCGGAGAAATATTTCTGCTGTCTTTATAGTTTTCCCCGTTGGCTAAAGCCAACTTATTTAATTTGCCATATCGAAATCAGCAAAGGAATAATGTCTAAAACAGATAACAAAAATTCCATGATTGTAACTAACTTATGACTTTTATTTTAAACGCAAATAATATTGAACATTTCCTCTCCAACAAGATGCAAAAGAATGCAATCACCGCAGTTATATGATCTATTTTTTCGGATGCAATGAAAATACTTCACATCAGACTCAATCTGGAAGAGCATTAAACAGCGCAACAAACCCGTCAATAGAGTTGTACAGATGGGAATAAAACACTTCGGCTGATATCCAATAAGACATTTATTAAATTCAAAACTCTCGCAGAACTTAAACTAATCCCGCCACCTCTATCTACTCCAAATACACTGAAGACAGCACTAAGATCTTCTTTCGGAGCAATGTGCTGTGTGAAATATTTCAAAGTCAAATAAGAACTTGTTCGAGTTAAAATATGGATCTTTGAGGTATATTCAGCGCAGGGATGAAGGAAACTGGCAAGAAATCGGACAACGAAATCCAAAATTGATAATGACCGAAGATATCTCCTTCAGGACCAAGGCATAACCTAATCTCATTAAAATTCTCCTGCCTTTATCGTGTAAAGCCTGCCGAGAATTAAACATATCTCTTGTTAATTGCCTTCAAAATGTGTCCATATCTGTGACCCTTAAAGATACAATTTTGAAGAGTTAATCGCCATACGAATTGTGCCTTTCAAAACAACATTTATAATAAGCTGTATAGCTCCCAATGTATCCAATTATCACTATCATTCAATAGAAATGGATAGTTTATAGTTTATCTAATTGAGAAAATACACATGTAGTTAAGTTCTACTTCATCACAACCTAAAAGATCCGGATTTAATTTATTTCTCTTTCTCCTTTCAGGTATGTTATTGTAATCATCCACAATACCCTCGGATTTTCCGGGGAAACGTATTAGGTATTTATGAATAGATTATACGCACACATAAATAAATAATTTCGGATAATAGCAATGCGCAGTTGGAAATCAAATATAGGTACGTCCGCCGCAACAAACACTATAATTAACGATGTCGATGGCAACAAAACAAATCTCACACGCATTTGCTATCGATATCGTTAATTTTCATTAAAGAAAGCTTTATCTGTTCGATACTTTGTTATTGTACGAAAATAAGTTAGCCAGGTATGTACCGTCAGTTGTAGTAGATAGAGAAGAAGAAGAAGATTACAGCCAATTTATAGATATGTAGATACATTTTCGTACTCAATCAAGCACACGCTAAAAATACACATATTCTCTTCGAAGTCGGCGATATTGATGTTGCAATGAAAATAAATATCCAAAGATACACAAATACCGCATCAAGGATGAAACAGTAAACTACAGAAACAGAAACAGAAACTTTGCGCAAAAAGACAAACAATTAAACTTTATGTTTTGCAGAGATACATCGCGTTTCGTGTAAACATCAGATTGCGTTCCGAGTGTGTGCGGTATCTTGATGATGTTTGCGAATGCCAACCACTTTGAGAATGTACGAGTTTTATTTTTGTTTTCTTCTTCTTCAAACAATTTACGCGTGCGTTTGTGTATCTTGTTATCGGTGGATTTCTTGTACACTTCTCTAGATGTTTGTTGGTCCTTTGAATTTGCATTAGTGGAATTACGGAATTGCTGCTGCGGTGGCGGCAAAGGTAAAGACGCCGAGTTTGCGAAGAAACATCGAGGAGATGTTGTCGCTAAATTGTCAGTTGGAGTTCTCTTTTAGGTTGTATTTCTTTGTCGATTGACATAGTCGTGAAGACTCAGTGAACAAGGATCGTTGTTTATTTGCCTGTAGTTTTTTGTGGAGGCCTTTGCTGACCTCTATAAAACTGCTGTGTAATGTGGGTACACACATTTTACCCCTTAACGCAACAAGGAGTAAGTTACTGCACTTTTGCTCAGACAAGACTTTAAAATTCCGGTGAATTTCTCCTAAGATCCTAAGCCTATTGGATGTAGTTCCGATCGACATGTTTCTTTGTCGAAATTGAATTCTTGTCCAGCAGTTATTTAACATGCTGTATGTTTTACCCTTAGAGACGCTCAGTAGTGAGCTTATTGAGGTTTTGCCGAACATTGAACATTTCATGGTACACAAGAGCTGTCTCTGCCGAAGCCTTTGATCTTAACAAATCTAAAAAAGGTCATTACCAACAAGTTCGCAGATTTTTCAGATCGTGTGTTCGTTCTTAATTTTGTAGTTTAAAATTTGCGGTACTAATTGACTAAATTGAGGGATGTTTTAATTTGGAGCTAAAGCTTTTGCTGTGGGTAAAGAGACTTTCACATAACACTAACCAGGCTTAAATAACGTTATGTTATGTTATGTTATTTTAACGGGAAATTGCGGACTCGTAAGGTAGGTGCAGCCAGCTCACTTTATTTGTTTCTTGACAATAGGCTACTATCGATTAAGTCAGTCAGAGGTCAGGGCGACTCGTACTATTTATTATCCCAAATGTTAGCTGAGTAAAAGTTGGATTATATTGAATCGGTTAAAGTTGTTTGTTTATAAAGTTATCGTTACCTGTCTGCTGGTGTTTGTAATGGCTGGTGAATTTTGGCTCATTGATGCGCTTGTGGTTGCTTTGATATTGGTGTGACTAAAATTCTAGCATTGGAAGATATCGTGTCGCATCTGTCGGTGATCTCGTCAGGGTATTCGTGTTATTCCTTTGGGCTATTGGATGGTTATTTCTGGGCGCTGATCGCTACCCAATTGTCTATAAAAATTGCGTTCGTTTAACCGCCTCTCTGAATGGTAAACACAGCATTCCGGTAAGCTATTACTTTTGGTTTAATATGATCATGTGTACGTACTGGATGTCAAAGTGACAATTGACAATTCCGAACAGTATAAAAAGATACGCCAACCAATGAAATCCGATTTTTTTTTCATGGCCAACTGATTTGACAAAATAGTTCGCTGTCGAACAAGCTTGTTCTGCAATTCTTACTAGACTGGAAGAACAGAGTCGTTTTAATAAACGCATATTTGTAAAGTTTGACGAGCTCGACCATAAACTTTGAAAAAAAAAAATCATTGGCCCGTGAGCAACGGACTCGTCTTCGCAGTCATTGAAATAACGAAATGCTATATAGGTACGTATTTTGAAAAAAAAGTCTAGTGGCAAAATATACTCTTTGCACCCGGCGCGGTGCTAAGTGTTTGTTTTCGTGGACTTTATAGCTTCATCAAATTAAGTCTTAAGGAACGAGGAAAAATGCCAGTCCTTAACACTATGTCTTCGGTGACATCACCTGCCATATTATTCGAAAGCCAAGTAATAAAAAGTCCTACAACAGGACTGTCTTTTCTCGACAATGAAGTGCCTGGCACTTTACATGCGGGAGACCAAAACGACAAGTTCAAGTAAAAGCGGTGATCGTGCTAGTCGATCACGCTAAGCAGGGAACCAACAGCAACTACGACAAAAAAACGGTGCTTTTTTAGAGGTATAGAGCTTTAAGTTGGCAACACTATTTTAACTGGAGGCCATTTTTTCATCTCTCAAGTGATTTATTTTTAGTTTGGTTTGGCATTTGGACATGAATTGACTGACACCTGAACAACGCTTCCAAATTGTGCAAATTTATTTTGAAAATCATGGTTCCATGCTATGTTCCAATAGATACGTCAATAAACAAAACTGCCGTATTCGGATGCTTTATGGGTTGGTGTCATAATTGGTCCGTACTTCTTTAAAAACCATGATAGCCAGAATATTACAGTCACTGGTGACCGCTAAAGAGCCATGATTACTGACTTTTTCGCTCATCAATTGAACAACCATGATGCACAGGAGCTGTGGTTTCAACAAGACGGCACAACATGTCACTTAGCTCGTGCCACAATTGATTTATTGACGGAAACTTTTAGTAACCGCATAGTTTCACGTTATGGACCCATGAATTGGCCTCCAAGATCGTTCAATTTAACCCCGCTTGACTATTTTCTATGGGAATATGTGAAGTCGCTAGTCTACGCCGACAAGCCCGAAACGATTGACCACTTGGAGAACAAAATTCGCCGCGGCCTCAAATGTTGGAAAAAGTCATCGAAAATTGGACCTAGACTACGTCCGAGCCAGTCGTGGAGGTCATATGAAAGAAATCATACTTTAATTATTATGCCAGAAGATTATCTTTCGAATGAATTAAATTTCATGTCAATTTTAAAAAATCGTCTTTGTTTTATTCCATTTCAAAGTTCTATACCTCTAAAAAAATACCCTATAGAAGCCGCCAACATAAAGAGGTCTCAAGGTGAGATCTTAAGTGATTTGGTTGCTCTTCAAAAGTTTGACTACCCCTGTCTTTTTTGAAGTATTTCGTTCAAACATCGTCTTAATCATACAAATGACTTAGATTTTGATAGAGTAGCAAAAATTCGCAAATCTCTTCTAGGTTTTTGAATCCACCCCGTTTATTGAAGTCTTTCGCTGGTCTTTCGACAGCTTTGATATCGTTTCAATTTAATTTAGTAAAAGCCGGCTAAGATCATATAGCAATACTTAATTCAATCATTAACATATAAAGGTTTTTAACGTTATCAAAGGACTTCCACCAGTCGGAGGACTGTAATAGAGCAAATCGACTTTAATTCTGCTTAGGAACTCTGTTGATACATCTGCAGTCACCTTTGAACATAGACCACTGCATTTATATAAGACCAAGCAAAACATTTTGGACACGTGAGGCAATCGCATTAATCCTACCTTAATATGTTCGCTGTAATGCCAAAGATTTCAAAAATTTGTGGCAGCACATAATGTCAGCTAAAGGTTGTAACCGCATATTAAAAATCGCTATTATTATAACTTGGAGCTGAACTCCCTGATTCCAAGTATATAAGACTTGGAGGGCTTGGCGACAAGTAAAAACTCTTTAACGTCACTTCTGAGTATTCCCGATTTTAGATCCCTTCCCAAAATAGGCCATCCAAATTCTATTTTATTGCGTTTTTGACGTCGTTTGTAAGATCTCTTAAGTCAGTTGTGCTCCATTTACCATATTCCATGTTCTGCAGACCCCAACTTTATGTGTCCAGCAATCGATACGTGAAGAGTCTCTGCTTTAGACATGACAAGCTGCCATTTCAGGCAAATGCTCTGTTGGTGTGCGGTTGACTTTTTCAATAATAGAAATCGTGAGGACAGTAAGTTGTAGGTTTGTCTTAATTTCAAGATCGTAAAGTATATGCTAGCGATAAATTTAAGAACCACCAGGAAGCAAAGTCAAACGAAATCTTAAACGAATACCCAAATATTATAACACTGAACATAATGGTTTCTAAATGCCATAGTAGTCCCTTAAATAAATAACAGATAGGTACTTATCCCTTTAATGCCTTTCGCAGACAATAATGCCAACGTAATCCCCTTCATTAGTTAGAACTTAACTCCAACTTCCAAGTTTATACATGCAATTCATATGGCAACTGATGCATTATTAACGAAGAAAGCTAACAGTGCTATGCACCATACTCCGCTTGGAGTATGTTTGCGAAAGGAAAATTAAGTGAACTCCTTCTATGTGCAGTGCACCAACATAGTATGGCATAATGGCGAACTGTCACAAATGGAATTCATAATCTGCAAGTGCACACGCTATGTTAATATGCAGTTTGTGTATCTTATGCATGCATCCGTAGGGCATATGCCGAGTACACCCGCACCGCACGCACCCAGTACAGTATTTTTTTTTTATCATTCATCATTTTGCGCGCAAAGGCAAACAGCGAATCTAGTTTTGTTGCGTTAAGCGCTCCAGGACATTGCACTACTTTATATATATGTTGGAGAATTCCATCTATGACAGCTGAATATAAATCTTATGCGACCATGAGAGTCTCCGATAGGCATCTAATTGGATCTAGAGATCATTTGTTATTGGATTATATTCTGGCTTCGCTGCTTTGATGTTCGAGCAACACACCACACCACATGCACACTACATCCATTCGAATGTGAAAAGTCTAAGGAAGCAAACGAAGAAACGAAAATGAGGTCAAGACGTTCGGGTTGAGGAGCTGTGATTCTTTAAATAGTATGTAGTATGTATTTCTTTGTAGACACAGTACGTGTGTTAGCGAATCACGAGGGATGACGAGACGAAGACGGACTCAACTAAACAGTCCTGTAATTTGATGTCGTCTTATAGATGGTAAGGAGCGCAAAAGTAAATCGGATTATGTCTTTTATGACAGAATTTTCTATGACATTTAAAGTGGATGAACGGTACACAGACGAGATTAAGCGATGGGTTAAGCGGAGTTCTGGTTTGCAGGACTTCCAGGGGTACAGGATGCCAAAAGAGGTGTTTGGTTTTGTTGTTTTTTGTTGGAGGGAAATACAAGATGACGTGTAATTAAAGAAGTTGTAAGAAGGATATGTTGTTGACAGCCTAAGGTGGATTTATGGATATGGCGTTTGACTTTTTTCACGCTAAGTCAAACTGTTGCTTTGAAATACCTCCCAGCCCCCATGGAGGTACAAAGTACACCAAATTGTACGCAATGATGATATCTCTAATGCAATGTTTGCAGTTCTTTCCTCATTGGAGTTAAGTGATATCCGAGAGTAGAGGAGGTCTTACCTAGACCGTAAATCAAGTGTAATTGCAGGAAAAAATGTATGGAAAATTTCGTGAATTTTTAAATCTTGAAGGATGAGTTCCTTAAACAAGTTACCTTGTCTAGTGTAATACATTTTAGTCTGTACTCATTTTTATAAAATAAAATACGTTAAACCATAACTATAACCCTTAATCTTCGAAATAATTTGTGCGAATTATCACCTGATCCAATCTCATAGCCGAAGAAACTTTTCAAGTTCTTGATCCGTCAGTCCAAAAGAAATCTTGTTGAAAATTCTGCAAATCTGTCACTGAAGCTACCGAGGCTTCTAGATTTCGCAAAATCCATAAGGAAAAAAGACGGCAATTTGCGGAAAATAGCTTAAAGTGTTGAAGAACTCGATGTTAACTTTCTTCTCGGGCTGATTTACATGACTACACTGAGCCATGGGATCACTGACCACAGGTTTATATTGATATACAAATCTCCTGGCATTGAACTAATCATGCCTACTCTGTTGCTGAAAGCACAACAATTAGCTGCATCCAAACTTATGGCGGTACTAAGGCACCGTTTTTAATTGGGATACATTCTACTATCATGGAAAAAAGTAAAGGTCATTTTTGTTTCAAAATCAAGTAAACCAACCCCCCATTTTCCTTAGTCTAACTACTTAATTCCCAGTGGAGAAAAAAGACATTTAACACTGTTGTGCTAAAGAACCTAAGTTTTTCTGTGTGCCGTCTTCATACCCCAACATTTAGCTTGAGCACAAAAAATATCTGCAGGTCTCCTGGTTTCGGATCGCGTCGTCACTGAATCCGATCTAATGCTGATGTTGTCTCTCTTTCGCTCTTGCGTTCTTTATTGCGTAAGAAAGTTGATTGGCATTGGGCTTGTAGGGGCCGTTGGTTAGGGAAACCATCCCCTTTCGCATTTATTTATTTATTTACCATTCTAATTAACTAGTGTCAACATAATTGCCTATATTACATTATTGTATACATATCTATAAAACTGTTCCTTAAAAGGTTTAACAAAAATATTTTATTATTTAAAAGATTGGAACATTTATTAAATATAACCAAAAAAATTATTAAACGGAGGAAACCGTTCATAGTTGGTACGACAATGAGATATATAAACATAAGGAAAGGCTACAGTCCGCTTGAGGCGAACAGTATGATACCCTATCCATATCCCTATATGCCCCAGCATTAAGCATTAAGAAGATGATGGATAGCATTTTATTTAGTTCTATTAATTAAAAAAAAAAAAAATTTTTTTTGAAAAAACGCCCCCAAAAAGTGGGCGTGGCCAAAAACTTTGTATGACAAACTTATAAAGGAGGGCTGTGCCTACATATATTGTGAAGGTTGTAACACTCGATCTCTCTAACTTTAGCTTTAAAACGGTATTTTCTAAATTGTGGGCGTGGCAGTGGGCGTATTCAAAAAATTTTTACACTTAACCATTTCGGAGCCCTAGGGAATATGTGGTCCAAATTTCAGCTTCCTAGCTTAATTTTAAAGGCCTAAAAATTGTGTACGGACGGACGGACGGACGGACATTGCTAGATAGTCTTAGGATTTGGTCCTGATCATAAATATATATACTTTTATGGGTCTACGGCGATTTGAAGCTGCAATCGATTTTATGGAATTGTCTAAAGTCATGCGATTGGGCGGTCATTTTCAAATAATAAATGACATTCCAAGCCTCAGAAAATTTATATGTAGACAGAGAATGGCTAAACAAAATAGAAATCGGAAACGACAAGTTAACAACACATTTTTCCAACACAATTGGTGGTATGCCATCTGGCCCTGATACATGTCTGTCATCAATATTATATTCGTCAAGTGAGTAAAATAATTTAAAAGATCAAAGACCTTATCATTTTCTGGGACCAACAAAAATCCTGTCTCCTCTTATTGCTAACCGTTAAAAGTAAATAGACAATAAAACAACATCAGCAAAAGCGTGCTTGTGTTTGAATAAACACAATGATAGGTTACTTCATCATCATTTTGGTTTTGCCTACTGGGCTTGGTATTGGGTCTGCCACATTCTGCAAATTTTACAGCATACACCTGTCTCTGGTTATCTAAAGTCTTGGGTATGCAACGAACGCCAAGTATGAAATTTCTATCAGCCATTGAGACTAAGTTGGTTGGGATAGGAAGCGTGGATAGCAAGCTTAAATATTATATTTTGCCGTATTGTTTTGGTAAATTCAATATCTCTAACGCCTGCGTCCAATCAGATGAAATCTGCACCATAATGGTCTATGGAAGTTGAAGTGTGCCCGCAGATAGACACAGGAGACCGCTGAGCGGTCTAAAGTCTGCGAATGCCTTGGTGAACTCGACTTCCAGTGTCTTAGCTGGCTGATTCAAAGATCGATTTTTACTGCCAGGAACCTTTATTTTTACCAGGAACATTTCTGAGAACTATAAGGCAGATGAACTCGCCAAACTAGAAACCGCGTTACTTCTCTCATCTGATAAAGGAGAGATAGATATAGCTGTTATCAGTGGACACTGTCTTTTAGGAACAACAAGGCATGCATTCTTGAACGAATTCTTAGAAGCTGTATGGACGAAGAGGAGGAGGTAATGACCCAATTGTAAATGCCCCGCTCTCTTCACGAAAAGAAAGCTCCATCTCGGAGCCTTCTTCTACATGGCAGACACATGTGATCTCACAAACATTGACAACAAAGGTCTACTTCGCTTTGTCAGACAACTACTTCAACCTTACATTATGTGAGGGTTTATGCCTAATGATTCTATCAAAAGGTGAGGTTTATGTCAGAATCAAAACTTAAACATTTTCATCTGATTTTTACATTCAGTTATAATTCACACTAATTTCTTTGTGTTCACCTTTCCTGTTTGACATGAATATCAACCGCAAGAGAACCTCAACGTCAGGTTGTCCACCTATTGGGAATAAAAATTTAATTAACACAAAAATGTTGAGGTGTGTCACACTTCAGCCACGAACGTCGAAAAACACATTAAAAATAATTTTCCCAATGACCAAAGTCATTAACTGTGGCGACAAGGAGCGCAACCAAAACCAAAGCAACTAACTGGAGACATGCACACAGGCCCAAGGGTACACTTTGCTCCAATAAAATAGTGTCGCATGCTAATCCTTGATTATTTTAAGCAGTGCATGCTAAATTGCTAGCACGAAAAAGTGTTCGTACACATGCGGGTGGATGACACCATTCACCCTCAAGTTGTCCACAAAAAAAAAATCGAAGTAACAAAAACACGAAACCAAAATATATAAAATGAAAATTTGCAATCACGCTACAGAACCCGCACACACTCTGCTGCGTCGTCATCGTCGTCCTCATTTCAAAAATGTAAAACCACCAATATGTAAAGGATTCTGGTCCTGTGCGGAGCCATGCTGCTGATGGTGTGCATAACCTTCTGCCCGATTGCAATTACATAATGTTGTTTACCCGATGAAATATTCATGCTGTCATGCATTCATGGCCTGCATACGGTTCCGTCCATGCACAACCATTTGATGTGAGTAGAGGACTTGAGCAATTTTAATTGCTCAAGAGCGAAGTTGGGAGTCGTCTCTCTGTCTCTGTCTGAAAGTTTGTGCAATAAAATGCGAGGTGGGAGACAGTTTATACATATCTCTGCTCAGCTCACGTTGAATAGGTGTTTCTGAATGGGAATATTTTATAGTGGCATGGGATGGAATGACAGCCCATTAGAGATGTGACACATTTGCGTACCATACAAGTACGTAAAGGAGTGATACAAGTCGAGTTATTTGTTACCTGTTCAGGGGTGATTGCTGGCGAGAGATACAACAATATTAGATGAAGTTGTAGAGATATCCTGCTCCTGGTAGTTGTCTGCTTTTCTCATTAGAATTTTATGAGCATTTTTTTAATGAATTGATTACGATTTGTATGCGGAAGACAAGGGTTTTAATGGGAAATATGAGCTTACTTAATGGGTATAAGTGAATGGAGATGCACGGTTAAGTAAACATAGTGTGGTTTTCAGTAAAGAGTTGGTAGTTTGTTTTATTAGATGTTGAGTTGTAAGTTTCTATAGGGAAGTGAATAGAAAAGTGATCATATTTAAATAAGAAGGTTCTGGTAACGATCGTGGATATAAATGGGATAAGAACGGTCACGATTAACCCGCGTGTATGGCGCTGCGAATTGAAGAATCATTAAGAATAAATGGAATTATATTCACAGTAGATGGATAATCAAGACGTGATAGCAGTAAGGTTAGAAGTATCTCAGGGAATTATTTCTAGGTTTTTAAACCATGAGCTTTGATTTCGACTGAAGAATGGTACTACACCGATATAAATCCATGATTCTAAGGGTTACGGGTAAGTATTTTTCAAATTTTTGGACTAGAAGAATAATTTTTTGGTATATTTCGTCAATGATGTCGAATATCCAATTGCGAAAATCTCTCTGTAGTATCTACAGAAGTCAAGCAGAACCTTAAACCTATGTTTCCAATATAAGACACTGTTGCCGCTCGGCTCACATTTTGGCATGCTTGTGGTCACTCAGCTCAGCTTGTTGTACGGGGGTGGTTCTTGTCCACTCAACACGTGCCACCTACTCAACAAAGTTTTATCCATTCCAAGAAGTATACAAAAGTAAAATAAACAATAGTGGAGCAAGTTACTTCATGTAGACCTCAGGCAGACTAAAAAGGAAGGACAGTGAAAAAGAGAAAAAAAAGGAATTTAAAATGTCCGCGAACTTACGCCAACACCCAAGAAAGAGAAGGGAAATACACCTACTAACTAAAGATTAGAGCTAACCCCTAGCTATAACTATTCGTCCTTAAACTATCTAACTATAAGCGAAATGTTTCTTTCCTAAGTCGTATATTTGGTACCGATTCGTTATGAACCTTAGACATGCCAGAAGTTGGCCCCAAGGGCTAGCCAGCCCGCCCTTATGTCTTTTGACATATCCATATCTAGCACTCCGGCTAATGTGGCGAGTGATAGCCCCTAAAAGACTACACATTCATCTCGTGACTCAAAAATTATTCGCTGAGAAAATTATGTCGTTACGTTGTGCATCATAGTCAGTAATATTGTGTTTAGTGAGTCCATCTGGAATTTCTATCTTGGCCCGTTATGTCGTCTGGGCTAAATTAAAGGAAGTCGCAGAGTAGGTCGTTAACGTTAAACCCCGAAGTATTCGTAGCAGCCAGTCGTCTGGTACCCTCGCCGTGTTCATAAGCGGTACTATTCCATCCATTTTCCCGTGCCTATTGTTGATTATGCTGTTTGGCCAAACCTTAATTTAAAAAATTCTTCATTCTTTTCCTTCGTTTTTTTTTCAGATTTGATTTAAATTGAAGATCGTAATACAAAAAGTAAAATAAAGCCAATTTCGGGATTTAAACAGAACAAGTACACAGCGCACCATTGTTTTATTCTGCAATATTCTTACGCAGTGCTACTGCTAAGGAATCTGTTTGTGCCTCCGCTCATACCCTCATTCACGCATTCTTTACTAGATGAATTAGTATTATTGTAATAATCTGTCTGTTATTTCTCGGCAAGGAACCGAGAAGAAAAGTGCGCATGGATTAGATGTGTATGTGGCAATCCACTGATGATCCCAAACCACCACATCTGGGTGATACGCCTTTGAAACCGTAGGTCATATAAATGAGATATTGATTTAAGCTACTATTTCAAATAATACATAATGTAAAAACTAGTAATAGTTGATGGCGAATATTAAAAAACCTTTTTGTTTTATTTTTTTTTAAATTGACTATGTTTTTATTTGTATATATACACTTTGAATTATGACCGGTTTTAGGAATTCATAACTAGTGTTGAAATATAAATTTTTCTCCTTCCTCTACTCGGTATCTGACACACCCAAATACGACTCTAAGCTCAAGACCCTACTCGTAACTAGTCCTAGCCGTTAGCGTTGGGCGCAATTTTCAACCACATAGTTTATTGTGGTTCTAACAACTGTGATTCCATAAGTTCTATCAAAACTTATTTGCCTGTAATAAGGATATACCAAAGTCGTCCTTTACTGACAGTCGTCGTTTGAATATTCAGCAAAGACTCGACCACCATGCACTACAACATTTTAGACCTTGTTGGTGGTTTTCCGCTGTCATTACTTATTGTCCATAATCCGCACCTGCAACCATCGCTCGGTTCTGCAACATTTCTTGGATCCATCCAAAAAGTGATTCTTCTACAGCACTCTTTTCCATCGGGGGCGCCCCCAATCCTTCTACACACTCCGTTTAGGAAATAATGGTTGTCCCTTCAAATACTCAAGTGCAGCTCTACATGTTAGACCAATTGTCTAAAAATTCTTAGTGATTGAATAGTGATATTTCTCTAGTTTTTGTATAAACATTACTCTTACCATTCGCCTGGGAGATGAAATGTAGGCCCTTGTCAAGTCAGTCCTAAGATTTTCTCAAAGTCATGGAGCAACGGCTTAATAGCATACTAGCTGAATACCCGTGCTTCGAGCGGTGTTTGAGATTTGTAATTTATGTTTCTTACTTTGAATAATAAATGCTTATTCCTCCGTTTAGAAATACTCTTCTTCTACATTTTACATTCAACGTTTTAAAGCAATACCACAGGTAGTGAACAAACTAGGGTACGTGTTTCAATATTTGTATTCAAGTAAATCCGATAACAAACAAATTTTCCCTGAAAATCTCCTCTTGTTGTTCATTCTTAATCAGCATGTAAAGTTTATGATTATCATGCTAAGCGCGCTTGAAGTTAGGGTCTGTAGCGGCTGCCAACACCGGCGACACGAAATTCCAAATCGGTGAAGCAAGTTTTCATTCGTTCGTTTCAGTTTTTTTGTACGAAATATCTCGAGACCTTGAATTAATAGAGTTGGTTAAGGCAATTTGGAAATTTCCTTCTCCTTCTACAGTTTCAAAGGTTCATTGGTATGGTAAATTTTTACCACAAATTTGGTAAAAAAAACTTTGCTAAATTATTGATACCATTGTGCAATCACAAATAAAATAAAAAGTATATCGAATATTTTTTCCTGGCCTAAAAATTCCGAAGAATATTTCATAAAAATAAGTAGTAGGCCCTCAAGTACGGCTCACGGTAGATGCGTTAAGTATTGCTGTATGCGGAAATTACGCAGTGCCTACCAGTTGCGAAAAATCCGTACTCAGCTTTCGATAGAGATTTATATTTACATCAGACATTTTCGCAGCATTTTCTTGAGCGTCTCGTGTCAAAACTCGAAAATACAGCGACATACAAAGCGCGATTATTGCGGGTTTCCCCTATCCTCCGCAAGGTTCAAGCAAGTGCACATTGATCTGCTCGGTCCAACTCCAATTTCTAATGGATTGATGTACCAGATGTTCAGAGGCATATCTGCTAAAAGACACTTACTGCTACAATCGCCATAGGCAAACGTTATGGTGGTGGTTGATGTGTTGCGAAAGTGGTGAGACCTGGAGCGACTATCTTCTTTTTATTCTTCTGGGAGTTCATTGAGCTTAGACCAGCCGAACTTATACACGGCCAACATCTTAAAATCTCTGCCGAAGTCTGTCCTGCGGAGGGAATCGATTTTTATAAAACAAAAAAGATTTTATATACCACAATGTTTTGGAAAGGGGAAAATCCTTTAATAGCTCGTTAGGGGACATCTATAAGCGGTTTGGGCTGATGATCAATTCAGTTGATTTCAAATTGGTCCTTACTTGCATATCCAATATGCTTTTAGAAAGAGATCAAAGACTTGCGAACTGCAGCAAAAATATACTTCCACTTTTTGGTGATTTATTACATGAAGTCATGGGATAGCTTGTTAATACTAAATAAATAAGGTCGCATAGAAGGCATTGGGGGTGCAGTGACTTAAGGCAGCAGTCATCGTGAAACTAAATTTGCCATTCGAGATTTGGCCTTATGACGCTTAGCCTACCTAAATTTTTGCATTAATAAAAGGACCAACAATTTTACGCCGACTTCGAACGGCAAATTTGAAAAGCTTCTTCCTCGCTTATATGTTTGACTTTTCATATGACTGCATGATTGAGATAATTTAAGAACCCCTGCTGTTTCATCTCAGCTGCTGCAAGTGCAACTTTTTTTACGCTGACTACCACGACCGCTGACGGCTCTTAATTTAGTGGTAAGAAAGGGTTTAGAAATCTATTCCGAAATAGGCTTGAATAATTACTTAAAATGTTAAGCCCTATTAGATCCTTCTGAGGAGCGGATGCAAGGTTTGCCAGTTACTAACAGTCTTTGCTTTGAATCAATGCTGATGCGGCATTACTATTTGTTTCAGGTTGTCTTTTTAACTGATCATGATTTATTATTTAACTCGCAGAAGGTTTCTCTTCCTTGGTTCTTTACATATTGTCTGCATGGCAGCGCTTTCTCGTAGATCTCTGTTTTACAATGCAGATCTGCAAATCGTTTGAGAACTGCAGTCAGTTGAATAAAAAAATCACTTTGAAATCTTAAGACTTTGACTTTAATATTAAATGCTCAGTCTATTTTTTATTCTCTCTCTGCTCCTATCACTTGAAGCATTTAAATGAAACTTTGAGGTCTTCTTGAAGACCTTTACAAAATAGCCTAATCAATTTTGTTCAGCTGGAACTAGTTATCGTACTCATTGCGCGATCATCCGTATGAGTTGCACATATTTCTTCGGAAATATAAACCTACATAATGTAAAAAACCGAATAAATCCAAGCGATTTGTTCAACCTTCATTAGTTCCGTCGTGCTTCTCCGATTTCAGGCCATAAAGAATTTATACAGCCGCCATTACTTTACCATTACGACATCCTATCCTAATCATTATAATGTAAGCAATTCTCATTACCACTCCTTAAGTATAGCTTGCATGTAATTGCTGGAATCATAACAAATAAATAATAATAAAACCTATCTAAACTTTTCTTTTGCGAATCTTTTAAAAATTATTTTCTTCATCAGAACAAAAAATAAGAGAGAAAAAAAAGACGACACTTAATCTTTCTGAACATCGAAGTCAAGCCGGTGAAATGGCTAGCATGGTAAAAAGATACTAAGAACCTGTTCCACAAGGAGAGACCAGTCATGTGCCAACATTTATCGTTGCCTTTAGATTTTTCCAACGAATGGACAACATTTTAATTATGTGATCCGTTAGAGACCCTCTCTCAGATTCAGATTGAGAGCAATTTTAATAAATTTTCTCGATCAAATGCCGGCCAGAGACTGTCAGTTGTGCCGGGGCAATATATCTAAGAGTTCCACGCATATAATACATTTAAAAACTGGATTGGGCGCGCAGATTCCTCCAAAGGCTATCGCGCGAGCTTACATGTTCGGCTCGCCAGTGATTGAGGTTCACTTTGATAGATGCCAGCGATCGGTTTCATTAAAAGTAAAATGATTGATTCGCAGTAATTGAAGTTTGTCAATATGTATTGTATGCTCGCACAGGGGAGTGATCGATAAAGATAAAGATATTGTGCACAGTTACATAGCCATGAAGAGATATTACTTTTTTTATATACATAAATAGATATGAATAATATGGAGAATGATGTGTCCAGTTCGAAGCAGGTTTATTGATTTCATGTGATTAAATGTGTAAGTGAAGCCATCTCACGCTGAGTCTTTCAAGAGCTTTCAAAGGTTCGTTTATTCGTACTTCGCTTCGAACGAAAAATCATTTTGACCGTGGGTCAAGGGTCAGTGACTTTAAGGCAATG
This sequence comes from Ferdinandea cuprea, assembly GCA_963576555.1. NCBI lineage: Eukaryota > Metazoa > Arthropoda > Insecta > Diptera > Syrphidae > Ferdinandea > Ferdinandea cuprea. The sequence goes on along the minus strand of OY754960.1, from coordinate 80,111,506 downwards.
TGCGATCGCTGGTGTTTGATATCTTTCATAAAGGCCAAATTTAGTGGGGTACACGATTTATAAAGATCACTACACTAGATCTCCTTAGAATCAGAGCTTAGATCAGCCTCAGGAGGACGGGTAAGGTTTATGAGTCGGCCAAGTATATCGGATTTTCCTCTCCCCACTTGCAGTGGTCTTTTGTTCCTGCTCGTGATTACCCAATATTTTTCAGCTATTTCGATGTCCTCAGCAAAGTGTTAAGCTAACAAGCTCATGTCCTGCCAACTCCCTTTCAGCAACTTTATGTTGTTTTCATTTCACTGATTTACGCAGCCAAATCCATTAGTCATGGGTTGAAGGATAATATAATCGATAAGGGTGTTGAAAAGGGATATGAAAATTCATCAGGGCATCTAGTGCAGAACCAGTCGTCCCAGGATAGGCCACTTTGCTGTTTACACACTAATTCTTTTATTTTTAACTTGATTTTTTAGATGACAAACCTCATGTCGCATTAAAAGCACCCTTCAACTGCCAGAAAGTGAACAGTGTTTTAGATGTCTTCATCTCGACATGCCTGGTCGAAGGAAGTTTGCTATTGTGAATTATCCCGGCATTCTTTTCAACCTCATTTCGCAGCGTTTTCCTCACTGATGGGATATTAAATTTCAGAAAGCCCGTAAAATAGCTTTACGCGGAGCTCCTACCAGCATTTCTATGCCTTACAGCAAAAATCTTTTTAGACTTATAGGCCTGTAGTTGTTGTCTATTTATGTTTACAAACTTTTGGAATATTTGGCAAGCAGTCAGCCTTGAACTTTCCGCACACACCTTAGAAGGTAGCTAATCACCACAATACCTCGCAAGGAAACAGCACAATTTCCGTATTGATATTGAAGATGTTACTAAAAAATTAATAATATTTAAATGAACACTAGTCTTCTGTAGCTTGCAAATCATATAAACATTAACCTGGAGCTGAACCCTTTGGAATATCGCTCTTTCAATTCAAATCTGAAGAAATGAAAGCTTAAAATACTATGTGTAGTGTTTTGTTTTTTACGATCAATCACTACTTCGACGAAGCAAAGAAAGCTATAAGAGTCCTAAAGACATCAAAAATATGTTGGCCTGAAGTTTGAGAGCTTTAGTAGTATTTAAGGTCGTCTTGGTGTTGTTTTTTGCTATCTTAACCGTGCAGTAGTCATTCTCCATCGTCATAAAGTTCTCGAAGCGAAATAGTTTCGCAGTAGTACTAGACAAGGTGCAGAATAGTTTATTTCTATTTACGCATCTTTGAAATCGATAAAAAATAATGGAATGCCGAGGATTTGGCGTAGTCTGAAGATTTGATCGATCGTCGATTTCATATGCCTAAAACCGCACTAGTTTCAGTCGTTTTTTTTTTCATTAAATCATACCAGTTGTTAAAGGTTATTTTGATACCTCTGCGATTATTAGGTGAGATGGTCTCCTTTTTTACGAAGCGGGTATGCTTTCGACGGAATGACAGATCTTGGTTTTGCTCGCAAATTAAAAAAAAAATAAGGCTCCAGTTTGGGATGTATGTTCTTGGGTTGGATGTCACTTTTTTCGGTAGTTTGATTTGATGCTTCTCTTGATTGTGGAGGGTGAGGTGTGGGAATTAAATACTAAATATAATAAATGAGTCAGTTTCTGAAGCTTGTGTAATGTTTTTCATAGATGTCTTCTTCTCTGATCGTGACGTTGAAATCATATCTCGGACTTTGCTCATATATCTGTGTGCAGAGCTCGTAAAGTAGTCTTTAGTTTTTATCCTTATCTTCTGTTGGGGAATGAGCACAGATAATGCTGATATTCTAAAATTGAGCTTGAATGCGGATCGTCATCATTTGCCGGCAGCCTCCGACGTTTTGCCTAAGTCTGCCTGAGACGTAAACGAACGTTCGTTGTCATCAGTTATTTTCTCTGTACTCAAGGTGTTTTCATTATACTCGGTTATATTTTTTTAGTAATGGTCCAGGGTCTCTGGTGATTCGAGCAGGAAGCATGCAGTTCTTTCTATGTTTGAGCTTTAACCAGGCATATCTTTAAACCTTTGTTCTTTATACGTTTGCTGGGGTCGTCAATAGTTGAATTTGTTCTTTCATTCGCTTGACAAGGCATGATATTAAACGTCTATCCAGTTCTTCGTAGACACTCTAAGCTCTGTCCCCCTTTATTGTTGAGATGAAAACTCAGGCTATTCGGGTAGCAGGTTACTGAATCTCAGCGTTCCTCTTAGGGCACTGCGAGGAGTAACGATACGCCCACCACTGTACGACTGCTACCAGCAATAAATATAAAAATAATCCAGCATTATTTCAAATAACAAACAAAATGTTATATAATTTTTCAACGTTTTTTGTTTAACCATTCGTTGGTATCGGTAACAGTATCAGTTTAGCAGATCAGGTCACATTCTCGACAATCTTTCCGAGACATTTTCTATTCTATTGATTAACATTTTATTTGTTTTAATTTAGGAGTGCTTATAGATATTTTTACGTTTAACTATAAAAAAAATATCTTTTAACCTTTTTTGTGCGGTTTAACGAAACGGTTTATTTCCAAATATTTGTCCACCTCTATCACCAAGCCCACTCTCGCGCCCCAACTCGGCAGAGCCATAAAACTTTTACGACCATTTTGCCTAATAAAAAGCAGATGGTATTTTTGTAAATCATCAACTAAATAGTAATAAAAGAATTAGATTTCCCCTTTTCCATTTGATTTTAACATTGAATTTCACTCAGTTTTACGATTCCACTAATCTAAAATTTATTTATCGAAACAAGTTTTGCTAATCCACAATAGACTATGACGAAAAAATCAAAAGAATCAAAATACTCGTAAGTATTTCAATCAAATTACAAGCAGATTGTAATTACCTACGTATCCCAGATGTAAGTATCTGCATAGTGCAACAAGAGGAACAAAAACTTTGTCTGCAGAGAACAAACAAAAAAAAAAACACCGTTGATTGTGTTTCCGGACAAGAAATGTATATAAACAACCTTTGTTGATTTGCCGACACGCGCGTTCAGCAATCGTATTCTCAACAACTGCATCTTTAAAATACAAGAGGGGTATCTGTAGTAACGCGAGCCAGCAGCGGAACTCTATTTATGGATATGACTGGTGGAATAGATGCCGTCGGCAAAAAAAAAATACACATGGAACGAAGTATGAAGTGACTCCAAGGAGATGAAACGATAAATTTCCTTATAAATCACTCTCAGTTAAACATCTAGGAATTTACTTCATTTAGCTCGTCTTTCGCGGTGCGGCGGGCAGGGCTAACATAGTACTGTGGTGCCATACGGATGTTATTTCATCTTGAAAGAGCTTAGCAATCAAGGTACTACCACACCAGCGAGTGTTATTCAAATGGATTTATTTTGACGCAAATATAAAGTGCGGGAAAGTTGTTTTATACATATATCTGGAATGGTTAGATGTGGATGTATAGATACTTTTTACGGTTGCACTTGTAATTTGATGACACTCTTTTATGGTCGAAAAGGTCTAGAAGTAACGACGCAGTTACTCCTATACGTCTATGATGATTAGGAAGGGTGATTAGATCGTGAGATATGCGACAAGTGTTGGAGGAAATTGAAATACTTTGTAGAGTTTTATCTGACTTCAAAGTGTGTAGATGAAGAGTTAAGATTTGCACGAGGGCATACGGCTTAGAGAGAATGGCTTAGGATAATGCATTAAATTGAAAATTTATGAAAAGAATTTTCGATTGGCTACTTATAGAATTGCAAGAGAAACGTGCAATCGCTTTGGGAGGACATCGGTCCGAGTTCTTCGCGTTTTATTGCTGTGCTTGATTAAGTGCTTGAAGTGACGTATCCTAAAATAGTTATTCTGCTGATCATCATAAGCGAAGATCAAACTTTGTTAAAGGGATTTGAAGGGAGTATTAACACAAAAAAGACCGAGTATCTGTACTGCACAGTCTCTGTCCCACGCCGACTTATTCCATTGGCCACACAAGTTTCGCAATGTTGGACAATGTAGAAAAGTATGAGGGCAAATAGACAGCAGCTAAAAGGACGACATTTTGCCTGACAGCAGGAGTAACGAATCCTGATCGAGTAAAAAATTTCAAAATTCGAGAAAGTATTTAAGTAAAAGAATACATCTCCAAGAAATTGGAGCACGAGCGGTTAGTTGGAATTGCCAAAGGAGGGATCTCACGAACCCCATTACAAAAAAAAAACAATGCCAATCAACGTTCCTATATAAACGCTAAGGGGAGGCAGTGCTCAGAACTCCTTGATCAGAAATTTGGATTGACTAAGTGATCTGAAACCTGAAACTGAAAGAGGCCTGCAGATATTTTTGTATATCAATCCGGCTAACCCCACATGCGGTTCAGTACGGGTGAAGTAATGTGAGAAGGTTCTGTGGCGGCTGTAAGATCACTCTTCCTGTCAACCTCGTCCTAACATTCAGCCAAAGGCCAGGATTTCTGTTTTTGCACCTTATTCACTACTTGCAACTAGAATCTCATGTTGTTTTAAAAGCAAAAGAGAGAAATAGACGCCACAATGTCAAAGCTTTGGCCTTTCGTGTGAGAGCGTATTCCTCTGAATGAATAATTAATTAATTGATGATTTCCAAATTGTATTTATGTTGGCGGCACGAATCCTACTAACTAAAAGTCTCCTAACTTACTTTTTTAACAGGCTCCCGGTCCGTGAACGCAGTGTTGCCGCTGAAAAATTAGGGCTTAAAAAGGGGCCCGAGCTTAAAAAAAGGGGGCTTTAAGATAAACTATTAATAAAGCAAAAAAAAAACAAAAAAGCAGCAAAACCGTATCACTTATCATTTAATAATATTGAGCTACGGAACGACTGGGTGAATGGATTTTAGTAGTTTTTATGATAAGATACTCACAAGAAGCAGGTTCGTGCATTTAAAAATATAAAATTTTGAGTTTGAAAGACCAAGTAATTTAATAATTAAACCTTGAACAAAAAAAAGTAAACTTCTCCTTCGCCTAATTCATAAAATAAATTTGAGTTCTTAGCGCTTTGAAATACGCGTATTTCAAGTCCAACACTATACTTCTACATTTTACTCTACTTCTATTCTTAATGCTTAGCAATTTTAGTGACATCTTTGCAAAACTCCTTTTTTTAGTAATATCTTAATTGACCAACATTTTCAAATCGATCTCAGTTGTGTAACGCGGGTGCGTTTATCAACGGGATGCGCTCAGTACATTTTATTTTTTGTAGACATTTATTAGTGTTTCGTACTTTACTGTTTTCGTTCAATAAAGAATAAAATCTGACTTAAACTGAAAAGGTCCCATTTTGATAATATTTGAAAAAACGGGGTCCAGAGCTTTAAAAAGGGCAACGCTGCGTGAAGGGCATGCTACTTCCAGTTGTCCAGACCAAGCGTTCTCGCGATCGTTGTCTTTAAAACACAAGTTCGATCTTGCTTGCCGTCTGGAGGCTGAAATTCTAAGATTATTTTCTCTGAAGCACTATTGTTCGCTCGAGGTGGCTGCAATACCCAAATTTTTAGGCTTTTTGGAATATAATAACATCTTGGTACGGTTGTATTGTCTCTTTCTTTTTTGAAGGAGCCCAATAGGAAATCTGTTTTTCTGTTTATTGTCTAGCACTCGGCGACGTGTAGCGAAACTATAAGGAACCGAAGTAACAACGGTTGCCTAGGGTGATTCTTCGACAGATATCCACTAAGTTGTCATTAGCAGAGCTGATGCAAACACCGAATTAGACAAACTTCTATCCCACCTGGAATTTGCTGCTATCAATAGTGACATGTTATCCTAGTCGGCGGACAGATGCTTGTTTGTTTGTTATTTTTATTCTTGTCCTCGTTTACTTCAAACCCGACTAACGTCGCTTACCCCTAATTACCTTTAAAAGCCTCTATCACGGCACGTTGGGAGCGTACAATGATGTCAATACTGTCCGCATATCCCTGTCGCTGGCAGGCAGATTGAAGTAGACATGATAGCGCATCACCTTGCTGAAATTCGTTGCATATTTTAATGAGCTCAGATGAGCTGCTGTGAAAATTAGTAAAAATTTAAATTTGGTTTATTGGCGATCTGCCTGGCCGAAGACCACACTGATACAAGCAAAGTACCTTGCAGAGGATTTTAAACAGCTACAGGAATTGCTGCTTAAATACATCTACTTTTACATGGGCGTTGGTAACTTTCTTTTGAATAAAATATTTGCTTTTGGGTATCTTTTTTCGATGTACAAAAAAGCAAGACGCATTTAAAAAACAATTTTTGTTTTTGGTCTGGCAAAGATTTTACTACAATAAAAACGTTCCGGTTGCCTTTCAAGTCAAAAACTTACTGCAGGATCCTTAGTTATTAGTTGTACACATCAATCTAAAACACATATTACACATATTTTAAGTAATATGTACATATTCTTCACCTGTCGAGAACCAACAAGCACTGTATGTAGGCACCTGCGGCCGAATTCCGACTTCAGTGAGTGAGTGAGTGAATAACTTCCATACATTACTGAACTATCGAACAAGCGCATATCAAACCCACTTTGTGACTGTACCATGAAAACTCTAGGCCATTACGCCTTGTATTAAGAAAATGTCATTTTGTGTTTGGTCACTGGCGTTTTTATGCTAAATTGTGAATTTTGAAATTTAAATAATAAACTTTATCAATAAAAAATGTTGTTGTTAGCTCTTTCCATAGTATAGAACATATTGCTTTTCCCTAAGCGGGGTTTGCAGCTGGAAAATCCGCGTTTATACTTCTCTAATTCGTATTTATTTTGTTTAAATTAATTCTGGAAAAACTCCCACAAAAAGTAGGCGTGGCAAAAAACTTCATTTGACAAATTAATAAAGGTGGGCAGTGCCTACATATCTTGTGAAGGTTGTACAACTTTATCTCTCTAACTTAAGCCTTAAAACGGTTTTTTCTAAATTGTGGGCGTGGCAGTGGGCGTATTTTAAAAGTTTTAACACTTTACCATTTCGGAACCCTAGGGAGTATATGTTCCAAATTTCAGCTTCCTAGCATAATTTTAAAGGCCTCAAAAGTTGATACGGACGGACGGACGGACGGACATTGCTAAATAGTCTTAAATTTTGGTCCTGATCATAAATATATATACTTTTAGGGGTCTGCGACGAATATTAAGGGGTGTTACAAACTATGTGTCAAAATTAATATACCCTTAGGATAGGGTATAATAACTAATCGTAAGTAGAAAGTTTCAAACAATCAATCTCGATAACTGATGCGGTAATGCCAAACTGATTTCAGTGACGTATTGCCCGTTCAATGATGCGGTAATTCGGCCCCTGGTGATTGAATTAATTGATAAAAACCATCTTTCGAGAATTATCCTTTGACCCCTGTGTTATGGATATGCCGTCTGATGCAATGACACCAGAAATCCTTCTGCGAAAAAACTACCACGTCAACTTTCCACAGGTAACGGAATGGCTTCGGTCAGACTCTGAACCATGGATTGAATGCCATCGTATTTTCACGGATGGCTCCAAAACCGGACAGGGGTCTGGTGCTGGTGTCTTTGTGGAACGCGATGATACACTACTTTACTATCCCTTGGGTAAACATGCATCTGTTTTCCAAGCGGAGATTTTTGCCATCCTAATGGTTATGCGCTATATTGTGAACAACAGGTGGAGGGCTAGAGGCATTTGCATTTGCAGTGATAGCCAAGCTGCATTAAAAGCGCTTCTAAACCCTCTTACTTCGTCCAAGTAAGTGCTAGAACTCAAGCTTTCTCTGAATTCGGTCGGAAGACTGAACACAGTGAATCTTGTCTGGGTACCAGGTCACAGTGGCATCCAGGGAAATGAGATCTCGGATGAGCTTGCTAGGTAAGGTTCAGAAAAAGTTTTCTCAGGACCCGAACCTGTGTTGGGTCTGCCTGCATCTTTAGTCATGTCGTCTATCGATTCTTGCGCCCGGACATTTGCAAAAGGTCAGCATCTTTTCTCCTATCTCTGAGGAGAATCGACTGTAGGCTGCTTGTAGTCGTTCTTTCGGGCCACCAAGCTTTTTCTAAACAATTAAGCGACACCACTACCTGTCCTGCTTGCGGTGAGGGGGATGACACAGCAGAACACTTTCTCTGCAGTTGTCCGGCCTATGCTCGCATCAGGTGGCGGATCTTCGGGGCTGACGTGGTGAGTGCCGAACATCTAAGCTCTTTATCACTGAAGCTTCTTCTCGTTTTTCTTCGAAAGACGGGAAAACTAAGTACATTAATGTAAGGTGTCTGAATGGTAGTACAATAGACCTGTAGTTTTGTCTGAGCGCTCCATCGGATAGCAGCAACCTCCGACAAAAAAAAAAGCTGCTAAACATTTCGGAAACGTCTCAATCTTAGATGGCCGATCACATCATTTCGCATTTCCACACCCGTGCTTCAAAACTTTTTAAAAAAGTTCGTTTCCAAATATTGTAAAACATAAAAAAATATTTAATTAAAAATAAATCCTCGTCTTGTATGCAATAAGGACAACACGCTATAATGAAACTTCTTACATGTAATTTTCAAATTGCTCTGCAAAACTTATCTAATATATCATTTCGGTGTTTACACGGATCGCTGCCATAAATTTGGTACAAATTTGGGTCAATGGAAAAAATATGTCTTACATTTTTTCAACCACTTCTTTAATGCTGTTATAATTATTTATTACTCCTTGTTAAGGAGGTCTGCAGACACACACTTTGTGTACCTACCTACATGACGATTTATTACTGAAATTGGAGTTTTGCATGTTATTTTTCCACCACGAATTGTTTATGGTGCTGCAAAACATTTGGTTAACTCCCAAATGGGAAACCGACAAACTGGTTCTTACATTTACCACATGGTCACGTCGCAATTACTGTGCTAAATGAACTCGAAAGCCATATCCTGCGGGATAAAATTCGAATAAGTATGAAATTTCAATATGGGAGATAAAATCTTAATAATATATTCGCGGGTTTTTTTTTTTAAATAATGATGAGTGGAGTAACCGGTGGAAGTGTAGGTCCATATAAATTAATTGCTAAGAAGAAAAACACAAGAGCATGCGAATTTATCTGATGAAGAGATAGATAGATGCAGAACAATAAACCGGAAGGTGTTTTTTTTTTTTATCTTGACTAATGTAAGACAATTTGCAAAGAAACAAGTAGTGCAATTTTACTATGATTAACGATAGTACATGATTTCACAACAGTTGTAATATAGTTGCTGCATGCACCAACTGTTTGTTTAAAGAATTGATAGGGATTTGTCTGAGAGTTTTTGCTTTTTCCGAGCGTAGGTGGAACATTTTCCATGGGACTGGCTGCGCGTGCTGATAACAGTGTGAAATTGTTACTCACTTAAAACACCCCCTATCAACATTTTCTAACTGCAACTATGCTAATGTCTATGGAGCAGTTTTTATTGAAATTATTTAATCACGCTTGAAAATAAATATAGCTTATAGCGACAACAACATGCGGTTACATCTTATTGGGCTAATTCAAAAGATTTTATCCTTTAAATTAATTAATCACGTTTGACTGGAAGCACAAGAATTTGTTGGCTGCAATGGCTAAGAAGGCGAGTACTACCTCTGTGTCTGTAAAATGTTCCAATCAGCATTTGATTATATCTGACAACGAGCTTCTCATGTTCTCATCTGCCATATCAATTTCATTTTGCGTCCAGTGTCATTCCCAAGTATTTAGCCTCATTTGCGTACCCGATTTGTACCAAGTCAATGGGTAGATTGCTTACATTTCCATAGGTAAAATTAACGTGCGTGGATTTTATCTCGTTGAGAACAGCACGTTAAGTTATTGTCAAAACGCATATTTTTCCGATCGTTCGTTGAAGCTTATTTATCGCGGGCTGAGTCGTATTGTCTTCAGCTAATATGTTCGTATCATCCGCAAACGTCGCTACGATAGTATCCGTTTTTTGTGGTGTATCGCGAGTGTATTAAAGAAATGAAATCGGGCCAAGAACGCTTTGAACTCTTTGAATTCGGAGTACTCATTCCTGGGTTTAAAAAAAAAAGTTTGTTCGCTAAATAAGAGCTTAAGATCTTATGTAGTTGATTTGGGGGAGACCTTATCGAAGACCTGAGAGAAATCAAGAAAACTGATAGGACAATAGTTCCAACCTGGTCAATTGCATATTGATTAGTTGGTGACCTGGTATTAAGCGTTCTTTAACAGTCGGATGTAATCGCTTCAATATGAGTTTTTCAAAAATGTTCGACATTATTGGTAGATATATTGGCGATATTGGTCTATGGGTTTAGTAATGTTTTTCGGGCTTAGAAAACACTTCTACGACTACTCGTCCGATTTTCTTTTAACGTTTTAATGGTGTAACACAAGAGTGAAGCCAGGTGCATACAAAAATAAATATTAGGCGGCCTATGCCTGACCTAAAGCCTACCTTTTCCAACCATTGCGATTGCGAAGATATATTTTTTTACTTGAATGAAATTAACCTACAATGTAGCACCGATTCCAAACAGCAACTTCATTTTTGAGAAACTTCTCTGACAGTTATTATTCTTGTGTGTTTTTTCGGATTTTGGAAGGAAGTATTCCATCGAATAAAAACTTTCAGGTGGTACGGTTCAGATTTAAACCGGACACACCTTTTTAGTAGTTCAGCGCACTTAACCACTAAGCCACAGCCCCCACAACCACGGCACATCGAGCCTCGGGAATAGTCTAGCATTGTATATTTTCCATTTTTAAAAATTTTATTTTTCTAATTTCCAATTTTTTTTCTCATTGCAGGTAAATAACACTATTTTGGATTGAATATCCTTGTGTCAAAAATTTGATTCAGGTAAATATTTCCTGATGATTTAAAGTTAAAGAGGTTATTAGGGTTATTACCTACCTAAGTCAAATAGTCATACTTTGTTCGTGGTAGACTATTTGGCATTGTTGACTAATTATATATTTAATTACTAATTATATACTTTAAGCTTAAGTCTTTAGGTTTTCATTCTTCAGAGATTCATTTTTTTTGTTAACCCCTGCCCACATGGCTGACACTGCGACCTCAAAGGTCTATTGTATCTCAAGAGGGAGTTAGCCTGAGAGACGTTAGACTTCACTAGCGAAAGCCACAATGTCCTTAGTTGCACAGTTCATGAATTCTTCTGATGTACGGAACTCTTGATGGAAGATCCGTCGTCTTAACCAGTACAGGGCCGGACATTCACAGAGGATGTGTTGGGAAGTTTCCTCGAATCAGAATCGACATTCAGTCTCTGGGCACAGATGATATCTCAAGCCGTAATAGCCTGTGAGGAAGCCCACCAGCTTACTAATATTCCCCTTACTTAATAGTTGAGTTTCCTTGTAGGAGTAGGGCTTAATTAATCTTTTGGATTGCCTTAAACCCGGGACACTTTCCCAGTGGTTCAGACGAAGTTATTGTTCCAAATCGTTAATTAGCCTTAAAGCAGCAGCCCTGTTGACTCTGCAGAAGGGTTCTGGTCAGAACGCAGATTCTAATCCAGCTCTAGCCAGGTCGCCTGTAGATTCATTGCCTGCAATACATTGGTGACCAAGAACCCATCCAAGTTGGAACTTGTTATGCTTGGCTAGGTTCTGTCAGGCAACGTAGTGGCACCTCACTGTCACAGAATTTACAGTGTTAGATGATCGTGCCTGTAGTGCTACTTGGCTATTCGAGAAGATATGAATTCTGGCACCTTTAATTCCTTTTCAGGAAATCAAATTAGCACAGATCTTAACGGCATGGACTTCCGCATAAAATACCGTGGGACACATTCCCATTGGTATTGGGTCCAAAGATACCAGCTCCAACTCCTGTTTCCATTTTTGATCCGTCGGTGTACCAGGTACGACTTCTCGGATTTGCCCTGACTAATAGACAGCAAATGGTTAAAGTCGATAGTTTTACTTCTCGAGTTATGGAAGTTACTTCGGGTATTACACAGGGTAGTCATTTGGAACCATTACTATTTATATTATTTGTTAATGGCAATCTTTCAATTCTGTAAGGCTTGTCGAAAAAATGATGTAACTGATTGCATTCGTTTTCAATGAGATATTAGTAGATTGTCGGAGTGGTGCAAACGAAATGGTTTGCAACATTTGACATTTTTAACATTTCTAAAGTTTACATTTTTTCAGCATATTAGCTTAGACTTTAACTATTTAATGAAGTGAAAGATCTTGCATTAAGATTATGTCAATGCTAGGTGAAACTCATTGTTAGGCATCCTTAAACGTTAGTAAAGACTTTCAGAGACATAAATTTGGGATTCGTCATATGCAGTTCACAACTTTTGATTCCAATAAATTGCTTCACGAGATATGCGGTTCGTAAATTAAATATGTTTAATGAGCGAAGGTAATAAATAATAGTTAGCGGCTCTCGGACCCGACAAGATGAACACTTTAAACGCGTTTTTCTCGAAACTCTCTTTTTGAAGTTATTGAACACCGTAATTCAAGAACCACTTGATATTATTTGAATGAAACTTACCTCCTTATCCCTAAAGCATAAAAAAAATAGTAGTTGATCGACGGATTGAATTGATTGAAAAAGCGACGAGTATTAAACAATTTTGTTGATCGAATCGTAGCCAAGATTTGGGCAACGCTTCCATTGTCCCAATGACTTCGAAGTGAAGATTTTGTGGACGGTCATAGTTCACAATTAGTACAAGACAGGATTCCGAGAAGAAAAATGCGTGTGGCTTACATGTGGTTTGTGGCAGTCCACTGATGATCCTAAAGCAACCACATCTGGGTAAAACGCCTTTGAAACTATAGAAGGTTTGGTTTCTCTGGAATATTGTAAAATATTGTGGTTTCCTTGTATACATGTCATTTTTCATTTTGGTATAACATAAAACCAATTAACTCAAAATTGGAAAATTTGGACATTCATGCATTTGGGACGAGCCACATAAAATTAGATAAAATGCTGTCGAAAAACTTTATTGAAAATACAAATTTTGCATGGTTCTGACTACTAGTAACCCCTTAAAAGATATACCTTGAAGCTCACCAAGCAAATCAGACATTAAGAGAAGAAGTCCTTCAAAAAGTATTACCTCCACGTGCACTTTCGAATTTGAGTACCTATCAATAAGGTTCCTTGAAGGTCATCATAAGGTGGCAAAAGTAATAAATTTTACTCGCAACTTCTTCAGTCAAAGTTCCGTAGAACTTTCTTGAAAAAAAAACAACAACAAACCTTATCCTTTAATGACTAAATACAGTCGAACAGCATAGGTTTCCTGTCGTTTACTCTAGCAACTACTTAATTACCTACACTGGCGGTCTTATATTCTGTAGTATGTATAGCCCTAACTATAATATTCCAGTCGAAATGCCTATCCATCTGTTAAACGGCAGGACACAGCTGCAATTGCAATGAAATAATAATCAGGTGGGCTTCGCTTTACCAATCCCTGATGTCAGATTCAACTTCCACACACACGAGGATCTTTCGCTCTGGAATTTAGTTCATTGTCGAATTTTCTCACGTGAAGTTCATTGCAATAATAACTAATAATTAGCAGATACAATTGTAACTTCGCGGGACGACATACTGGGAGTTTCGCTTCCCTTCTGTCATGTCGCATTGTGCGAAGCAGCTATTAATTGAAATCCATTGATTTTAAACTCGGTTCAAGGGTGAGATGAAAGTCTCTTTGATTTCTCCAGCTAAAAATTGCAACCGATCGCGCAAAGTTGTAACAATGCAAAGGGAAAAAAAACAGACAACTTCGCAACGTGTAACAATGCTGCCTGACTGGAGAGGAGCGACAAGCACAGGCCTAACAGACATTATAAAAATGCTATGAAATGCGCCTCGAAAGGAGTCTCGCATTTTAAATTGTATCTTTTTTTATGCGGCAGTGTGTGCATCAGAGTATCGCCTGTTGTTCGCCTTCTCTTAAAGTACTATTATTATAGGCGAATGTGAGTGTTTGGCCATACGATAAGGGGGGAATCGCAAAAAGGTATCCAAAGTTGGGACAAGACGAGAATTGAATGACTGACGTCTTCTAGAGAAGTTGTTGCCTTTAGTTCCGAAGAGTTTCCCTTCTTTCTTTGTGCCCACTTGAAGGCAAAGGCTGTTATTTATTCTCATTTTATGTAGTTTTTTTTCTCTCTTTTCATCCTCCATTTTGGATCGACTTCACTCAAGCATCTCAAAAACCGGTCGTCACCGTCATCGTCGTCGTCTGTTTCTGTTTTTTTTTCTTTGCGATACAAAATAATGCGGTTGGTTTAGATACTTGAATTAAGTTCATGAAGTTTGTTGGTTTCCTTCATTCTAGATAGGTAGAACGACAAAACCTTCCTCTTTGGATGTTTCTTTTTCTGTGCTGCTACGATGTACCTATATTATTATCGAATTATTAGCGATTGTGTGTGTGTGTTAGTCTTTTGTTGCTCTCAAATTGAAATTGAACTGAAAGCGAAGGACTTGAGAATTGCAATTGGATAATGAGAAAAATCGATGGCAAAAATTGTTATTATTATTTATTATATATTTTTTTTTCTTGATGTGTAATTGAAACGAGGTGATAAAGAATGGAACTGAGTGTGTCCCCATTAGAGAAACTAAAGGTGGTTGAAGGTGATTGCTTTGAAATGTGTGTTCTTTTTTTCTGTGATTAAAAAAAAGAATTAAAGTGGTAATAGTTTGCAATTAGGTTATGGTCGCCAATATGAAACCAATGAGAGACACTCAATCTCTGTCTTCATAGATTTTATTTATTTTTAAACAATTTATGTGCTAGGTACGAACGTAAGAGCTTGGATTTATAAAAAAATAGGTGCACGATTTCCTGGTGCTTTGTTTGACATTCAGTTAATAAAGACAAGCTTGTGATATCCATACTTTCGGTTTTGTTTTCTTTTCGCTTGACTCATTCGCACTATTCATTCATTCTCTAAATTTTAGGTCTGGCATTGACTTGGGGCTTAATCAAAAGGGTTGTCCAACCAGCCGAACTTTTATAAACACTTTAACTATTTATTTGCTTATTGGACTCCCGATCCGGATAGAGCATGAACTGCCTGAGAAACAGCGGCCTTCATCCTCTACGGTCCCAAGCACTCTGCTTATAAATAGTTATCCAGACCAAGTGCTCGTTTCCTTGTCGTCTTCAACTTGGGGGCCATAATTCGAAGACCTTCTTGGCTGAAGCCAATGTAGTCAGCGCGATTCGGCTTCACACCTTGGTGCAGCTTGTATCTTCTTCTCCATTCGCCCTCTCAACAAAGCGGACCCCAATTTCGGCGAAGAATTTTTCTCCCAAAAGAATTAAGAAGAGTTCTTCTTTTTTCATCCTTTGCCAGCATATCGGCACCATCAAGCAGAACTGGTTGTGTAACATTTGATGGACAGATGTTTGTTAAAAGCAACTGGTTAGGTTTGCTCTCGTTAAAATCAAGACCAACTAAATTCCCTTGTTCTTCAATTGCCGTAAAGTTCTCCTACACGCCACGTTGATAGCGGTCTTCGATATCGATATTGTGCGCTTAACCTAGCTGTACGGATTGACTTTCTAAAGCCTGTCCTGCGCACTATCTGTTCCAGAATAAGATTAGGCGAGTCATATGAGAAATGGAATCCGGTGCTTGTTTGAAAGATTATCAGATGATCAAAACGGAACGTGACATACGTGAATCAGTTTTGCCGCGACTAGAAATTCACTGATCTGTTCCAGTTTGTGGGAAAATTTGGTCCATTATCGACTTGTCATACAGAACTACGTGCCGATTAGTGTATTGCCAAAAGTCCTGAATCGTTAGTCATTGGATGTGATGTTATTATCTTTTCTTATCTTACATTAAGCTGAAATGTGCTTCGATAGTTCTTGCAAAACGAAAAAGGAGCAGGCATGGTGTCTTCCACCAATACTTGATTAATGATTGCGACGTATCTAAATATCACTAGCATGCTTAAACCATCAGATCTGTGAACTTTTGGTTTTCCAACCTCTTCTAAACTGAGTCCTGGAATTTCTGGGCGCAGGTTCTCTTCCTGCCCTTCTGCTCTCTACAATTTCCCGTGTTTCGACGGAAAACATATTTTCTTAGAGGCTGCGTTCCGGTTTTGTATCCAGTCGGCCATTTCTTGTGCAGCATCAAGATAGTGTTTCGATAGCCAGATGTTCAAACATATTTGACTGAAGCTGAATTTTAATAGCTCTACTAAGTTGTAAGGTGAGTCTTGAAACTGCATGATGGAGGATCATAATCATCACATGGGAAGTTCCAACTTATTCAACGAGTGAGCTAAAAATTATTCTAAACACACGTGGTATCGCAAAGGACTTTCATTGGTCTTAATGCCGACTGCCACTTCAACCTAACCTTACCTGATTCAGAGACTCGTTGCATTTATATAATAAAGGGTGATCCATTTCGAGGTTCCCTACTTTTTAAAAAAAAAAAACACAGAAAATTCAAATTTAATGGAGAATGCTTATTATCATTTGAAAGAACATTCTTTGGCATTTATTATTTGAAGATTATGTCTATCAAATGGTGGCCGTTGCTGCGTCGCAGATGGTCCATCCGTTGAGTCCAATTTTCGATCATTCGTTCGAGCATTTCGACTAGTAACTGGCGAATGACACGCGTGATGTTTTCCTCCAAGGCCTGAATCGAAGCGGGTTTGTCGGCATAAGCTTTTGACTTTACATATCCCCACAGGAAAAAGTCTAACGGTGTGATATCACACGATCTTGGTGGCCAATCGACCGGCCCAAAACGTGAAATTATGTGCTCACCGAAATGTTCTCTCAATAAGTCCATTGATTGATGCGATGTGTGGGAAGTGCAAGACGGCGCCTTGCTGAAACCAAATGTCGCCGAGACACGAGCTTAAATTTCAGGCATCAAATAGTCGGTTATCATGGCACGATAACGGTCGCCTTTGACGGTTACGTTCGCACCGGCATAATTTTTAAAGAAATATGGACCGATGATTCCACCGGCCCACAAACCACACCAAACCGTTGTTTTTTCTGGATGAAGTGGCAGTTCTGCAATCTCTTCAGGTTGCTCTTCGTCCCAAATGCGGCAATTTTGTTTGTTTACATACCCATTGAGCCAGAAGTGGGCCTCATCGCTAAACAAAATTTGCCTCGAAAACGTCGGATCTTCTTGGAACTTTTCAAGAGCCCATAGAGCGAAGCGATGTCGCTTGGGAAGGTCGAGCGGCTTCAGTTGTTGCACAAGCTGTATTTTGTACGCTTTCAATTTAAGATCTTGACGTAAAATGCGCCAAGTCGTTCCATACGTCAGTCCGAGTTGCTGCGAACGGCGCCGAATCGACTCTCTACGGTCTTCGTGTACACTCTCAGCTACGGCCGCTATATTTTCTTCACAGCGTGCTGGACGTGGTCTATTCGGTCGAATATTATCCAATAATGAATGCTGGGTCTCAAAATGGGTGATGGTGTTGCGAATAGTACGCTCAGTAGGCCGATTATGTTGACCATAAGTTGAGCGAAGTGCACGAAACACATTCCTCACAAAACGTGAATTTTCATAATAAAGTTGAAAAATTTGTAAACGTTGTTCACGCGTAAGTCTTTCCATTATGAAATGCCAAACAATACTAAACAAAAATAACATGACAGCATGACACGACTCACACGTGATCTGTCATAAAAGGCTATTGAAAAAAGTATCTCTACTTGGATCACCCGATACATGCCAGGAGATGTTCAATCATTTTCCTCTATATCGACCCACAATTACTAAGGAAAAGTAGCAATTCCCAAATATGAATAATTTTAAGCTTCTGTTTAAACTGAACATTCATATTTTGTGGCGTCCATCCTTTTCGTTAAGGAAAAAATTGTAGCTAAAACAATACCTCATACGCGCACAGATTAAACACACTGCCAACGGCAACGGCTGTGTACATCTTCGATGATTGCCTGGTCCAAGTGGACAAACCTTCTTGAGCACTAAATTTAACGCTGAAACATCGTAAACCACTCGCCAAAATCTTAACCTCATTCGTTTCTTAATGCAGTACTGACATTGCTACCGGCCGAAATGAAATGGGCTAACCCGTTTGTCTCCATCTTCTTGAATTCAATAATCAAGTGTTTATCGATCAAACTAGACCCAAAAACGACCTGTTCATGAATATAATTCGATAATGATGATAATTGGTTGTATAACACTAAAAATACCATAATTCGCCAAGTTCGATAGTTGGAATCAACAATGAAGCCAAATTGCCAGTCAGCGAACTAATGATGCGATGGTTATAAAATTACGTGCACAGGTATCCTTGTGCAAATAGAGTAAATAGAACATTTTGAGCTGTTCCATTCAATTATCGCGTGCCCCATGGGGTAGATATTATCTCAAATCGTTTATTTTGTTCGTATCTTAAACTTAAAGTTGTTCTATTTGTAGTACAATGGTAATTGATAAAGTTAAGGAAATTACTCAGGCATCCTCTGGAAAAATAAACATATCTCTTTCAATTTATAAAGGTCTGGTAGTTCTTGAATCTTTCGATGCACTTGTTTTTTTTTAACGACACATCAATTCGATTGAATTGAAACAAGCTTAGTTAAGCACTGGTTAAAGACTTGCATTGCAGCTCAGGTTGTAGATATATTGCAAGGGAGAACTTAAGTTCTGCTTGAAGAAATAGCTGGGCAGATAAACGAAAGCTTTTGCTATTGCATTATGTTAAAGGCGCCAGGTCATCATCGGGATTGTCGTAAGATGCAATAATTGCTGGATTGTTATTGTGTGATAATAGATTGAAGGTGATATTTCTGTGTCATGCTGAAGAACCATGTATCCTGGATGATCTAGACTGCTTTGACGTAACTCCGGAGGATGTAAAAGAACAGGACAGCAAAAGTTCCCTGAGTCTAAACTTGAAGTACTTCTGAGCGCAGTGGATTACGGTATGAATGCATTTTGCCTATTTCAGTATGCATTAGACAATTTTGGTCTCAGTGTATTTCATCACAGAATCTACACATGCCAGTTTCTAAAAGCCCCAACGTCCTGGCCGCATCCTTGCCCTCACTAAGAATTCGCCTCTTGCGGCATTTTATGCGTAAAGGTTATTTTCATTAACGCTCTCAAAGCAGTGATTTAACGGAATGCGAAATGGACGCCACCATTTTAATTGTTTAATATGTTTGTGATTTCCGCATACTACTTTGGAAGCTATTCAAAACTGCAAATTTGTGGGTTTTGAAAGGCCAGGGGAACTAGACCGCTGAAAATCTCAGATCTGTTGATCTGATGCTTTTTGAGAAAACAGTGTCCAGAAAGATACTATTTATCGGCCTAAGTCGAGGTCTGTTCAGATATATAAACCATTAGACCAGTCGTTAGTAAGACGCTTCATAGTAACTTACCCTTCCCTAGGCATAGGCTGTTTCTATATCTACTCTCGAGTTTCTTAGTTTTTTTTTTCCTCCGTTAGTTTAGAAGCGTACCCAATGCCCGGGCATTCAAAACAGTCGTACGCGGCTGTATCTTCTCCTCCATTCCTCGAAGAATGGAAATGGTGCGCCGGGATAAGGGTTTTGTAGAGCATGTTACCTTGTTCTTCGAGTAAGGGGTTTTTAACCCATTTACTTCGCCTAACCGAACTAGCATCGATTTCCTAGGACATCTCCGATAAGTCACTAAGTCATTCGTTAAGTTAACACCGCCGTTAATGTCCTCATGCATATATGCTGGGAGCTACCGAAGATGCCAATATTGTTGTACATAGTGCCTTCCATGTTTATAGGTGCCCTATGCACTGTCTGAACATGGCTGAAGAATTCACATGACAGCGCATCGCATTGGCGAAATCCGGTGCATGTTTGAAAGAGTTCAGATGAGCTGTGGTTCTAAAGTTACGCGACGCAGGTGGAATCCCGAAATCGACCATCGCTATGAAAAGCTTCTTACAATGAATGCTTTGGTGCGACTCTACTTGAGTCTTTTACAGGATTTGTCAAGTGTGAAAATTTGGTCGACAGCTTATCTGCCGGGCCGGAAGCCACACAGGTACGTGCCAATTAGTGTGTTGCAGAAGAGTTTGAGACGTTTCAACAGTGCATCGCCTTTCTTATAGATTGGGTATATGAAGCTGATGGTTCACCCAAAGTTTACTTGCGTTATTATTCTATTCTTTCAGATAAGAATATACCGAGACGATCTCTTTCCTATTTTCACTTTTAAACAGACCAAAGTCGTGTGGCGTAGCGTACTACTCCCTTCTTGTTATTGCAGATGATGATCAGTGCCACAAAAACAACCATTGTTGAGCTTGGAGCAGCCGCGATAGCATTCTTCATACCGCCGCCAAATTTTCGTTACAAAGCCCATCATTTAAAATTTAAACTTCAGCTCTTCGCTATTGTTAACTTACAGTGTAGTCATGAGGTTTAGTCAGGAGGTATCTGCAGCCAAACTTGATTTGCTGAATTCAAAACTACTCACGTTCCAAACCCAGAATTATTATTTAAGACTAATCGTTTGCTCCTTCCGTGGGTTGTTAAAGCTTAACAGAATAGCAAGAAATCTTCCCGCCTTAAATTCAAAGACATCATACCAAAAGCATACGCTATGCTGGGCCTGAAAAGATATTCGAATATGAATTAACCCGTCAAATTTATTTTTCTTTTATAGTAGTCCAGGTACATGCCATAAGATACAAACTAAGATATTCAACCCTTTATAGGTTGTCAGTTATATTTTCGCACAAGTGAAGAGGAGATCTAGTTGTGAACCGCTTTCAAACCAATTTAGCCACTACACCCACTATCAAAAGTAATTGCTAATGATATTCCACCTCCCTACATTAAGGTATAGAACGCACGAATCCGACCGAAAGCTTAAGAAATTGTGGCGAGTGAAGGAGCGTTTGACCTAGAACCCCTATTTCTTTAGACTCACAAAAAACAAATCTTACAAAAAACATTTAAATAATTTCATTGCCACAAAGTGGGTCATAGTATTTAGTGGAAGGTCAAAAGTTTTAAAAACTTCAAGTTGAGGTCTAAGGCACTGCGTTTCTTGGCATCCGTTGCATAATTTATAAGAAGCATTCACATAAATTCCTCTTTCCACTTCCCACTTTCCGCTCACATTAATTACACAAAACACATCTAGGCATCCCACAAGGACTCATTTAACACCGCCAAAGTTTCACAAACTACACTCGCCTAGTAAGTATATTCCCACGACTTTATGTAAATTGAATAAGAAAAAAAAAATACAACAACAAATCCCCAAAAACTATTCAAAACTAAAAATTTAATTATTTTCTGCAGTCCTTAAACTTCCTACATTCCATTCGACTTTTGAATGCTTTTAGCTAGGGTGATTTACTGTAAACGCAAAAGAACAACTTATAGAGAAGAGAGAGCATGTCACCAAATGCTAGCACACCATTGCCGCGCAAAAGTACTTAACATTTTTAAATGGTTAAAAAAAAGGGGTTAACTCATTTTGGTCGAAATAAATTTTCGCAAGAAAGTTGTCGCCACTCTGCTGGCAATGGCTGAACAACACTGAAGTAGGACAACAAAAAAAAAAAAAACAAAATTTTTTTATGGGACTTTCAACGAAATGGAGGTTGTTAATGTATTTCCCTACAAAGAACTCACACTTTAGATGGCTTCTCTCGAAGGGCTTACTTTTTGTGTTTGCTTACATAAGCCTGTTAAACGATTAGGAAAAGCGAATGTCGAAAAGGGAAAGGAGATAGGTACACAACAAAAGATGAAAAGCGGACTTCTGGTTAATTTACCAATGGGAATATGAAATGGAGATAGGAGATTGGGTTTAATGCCTTTTCTTCAATGTGGAAGTTCTTGACAATAGGATTTGACTGATGAGGGTGGTCAGGGTGAGACAAATGTAGGACGAAGTTTAAAATGAGGAGGCATCAAGTCAAAGCACTCTTAAAGGTTCATTGACATTGATTGTGGAGATGTGGGTATGCCACGTAGTCAGAGCGAGAAAGAAGGACAACTGAGATGAAATTTAACCAAACCCATGAAAAAATGGGGCAAATATCATCCATTTAGGCACTTTTATGTACTTAGGATGACGTGCAGATGAAGTTTAATGGGATTGGATTGGATTAGAGTGTAGTTAAAAGTTAGTAATGTAACCAGGAAAACTCCTACTTTTTTACAAAATTGAAAATTAGTCTAGTTTATGGAACTTATACTCCTCTGAAATGAATTTTGGCTGAAAAGATAAGTGTTAAAGGAAGCAATAAAAATATTAAGTTGCGTAGTGCAAGTTTTAGCTTCACATCTGTCTAATCAGAGATTGCCTACGAATTCATCATCAAAAGCTAAGCAGTCAGTGGTACTAAAGACTAGAAGCCTTCTATTCTTAGGCCAAATGCTGAAATTTGAATTTTTTCTGTAGGACCGGAATGCTCATGTACTTTGTTTACATCCACGTTGTCTTCGTCTTCCGCACAAGCATCGTAGGTAGTTACATCCCTTTAGACTAGCACATTTGTAGTTTCTGCAGCTCGAAGACTTGTGTCATCGAATATTGTGTGTCGCAGTCAACCCAACACAGGTCTAGGTCCTAAAAAAACATCTTTTGAATATTAACAGGTATGTCAAAGATATTATTTCCAGTATGACACAGGACCAACGCATTGGAATATCATTGATTTTCATTACAAGACGAATGCAAATAGTACGACTAACTAGTCGAAAACCCTGACATTCTCACATTCCCCGAAAGCCCCAGCACATGACCTCAAACATTTTTCGAAACTATTCGTATTCCTATTTCTTTCTGCCCTGGAATCAGATCATGTCGGAGACCGTTCGTAAAGTTGGGAAAAGTCTTCTTTACAATTTGTACGCAGCAGAAGTTCCGGAATTATTGCTCCATTAGACTGGGGTCGTAGGTAGTCTCGCGTAGTGTCATTGAAACTCCAGTGCTTAGGGTGCTTAGGGTTAGTGCTCTCGTGATTAAAGGGTTGGCAGATTTAAAGATCAGAGCCAAGTTTGCTGGGGAAGACACCAATGCAGCCTAACCACATCGTCCTTTGGCATTTGGTGAAACTGGCAATGCGATATTTGCTCCAAAGCTTATTCCATCAATCAATAGATTTCTACAACAATTTTGGCTGGATCATTGGCGAGAAGGTCTATCTGATTCTTTTGGGTGACAAAGGGCAGCCCTGCACTGCGAGACAAGAAGGCGAAGATTTACATGTCTTCGTCTCGATATGCTTGGTAAAGTAATGTAAAGGATCTTGCTATCGAGGCTTACTCCAAGATATTTAGCTCGATCATCGTCGTCAGCGTCAAGCCAAACATTGTAAACGGTAAGATTGTACGTTGAACATTAGCATCGCAGCAAACATCACCCGGTACACCGAGGCTGACGGTGTATCGTATAATCGCGTTTTCTGGAGGTTGGAGGTATTTTATTTATGTGAAATTAAATTCAATTCATACAATCAAAGTTTGTTGTTTTCATGTTATGTTTAAAGGAGGGATCTTACGAACCCCTTCAAAAAGGCAATGGCAATCAGCGTTCCCTTACAATCGCATAAGAGAGGCAGGCCT
This sequence comes from Ferdinandea cuprea, assembly GCA_963576555.1. Lineage (NCBI taxonomy): Eukaryota > Metazoa > Arthropoda > Insecta > Diptera > Syrphidae > Ferdinandea > Ferdinandea cuprea. The sequence continues at coordinate 80,087,875 of OY754960.1, read as the reverse complement.
AAAAACTCCTGGATCACACAAATGCAGAAACACCAGCATTTGATTGGCCTCAATGATGAAGTCATCCAAAATCGGGATGCCTGCAGATATTTTTTGAGGTCGAACCGGCGAACCCCACAGGCGGACCAGTAGGAAAGGATTGCAGTGAAGTGGGAGGGTTATGATACCTGTAATCCTGATCGTAATCTCGTCGTTAAATGCAGAGAAGTTTCAAAGTTTTATTGTTTTCGAAGTTTCGGTTTTTCTTATATAAGTTTGTTTTGCAATCTGCAAAGCTGCAGATGTTGAAAACTAAAGATTTTTTCCTCAGTTATCTTAACCCCATTAGTTTTAATCAAAACTTTGAATTCTTGGTCGCTTTTATTTTTATCAGTACTTTCTTTTTCCAAGTCACAGCCTATCCAAGCGCTTAAATTTGCAATTCCTTCGAATGTTGGTTGATCTACACCAATTTATGTATTATAGGTCAATATTTGTGCCTTCATTCGCAATCGATCCATCAGTCTCATTTTCATCATTCGGCGGGATAGGATTGTGCCATTGGTTTTTTTGTTTTTATTTTGTTCAAAACAAAAGATGTACCTAACACTGTTCCAAGCGCGAGGAAGGCTTCAATTTCACCTTACGTGAAAGTCTTCAAAGCTTCGTTTCTCCTCGTGGTTCAGAATATGGCGAACGAGCCTTAAGACTTCTCATTACACCCTTGTCCATTGGCTGAATAAAGAAAGTACATTTCCGAGAAAAATACATGATCAACACGTGATCTCTCTAGCAAAGCTCTTCATCAGGAACAAACAGCCCACAATTATGTAATAAAAGAATGAGTTTGCAATCGCCGGAAGTCCTACTTTTGTGCAATGTTATCTCGCTTCAGAAATAAAGTTGTTATCATAGTCCAAAAATATTGCGCAAGTATGTTTAAGACTTACGTTATACACGACTGGAAGTTGATCACTTGACGGACACTTTTTCCTATTAGAATTAATTTGCATTTATGGATGTCAGCTGAATTCGCTTACAGAAGAGATTTAAGCCTACTTTTAGATTCCTTTACGCCACTAAGAGAAAACGCCGCCTCCGAACTTGAAACTAAAGTTTTCCTCTCGGCTTGAGCTAAATCAACTACGATTAGAAAAACAGCTTCGTGGTCTGCTTATACTCTTTCACCCGATGTTTGCAATCCATAAACTCCATGCCGGTTCTGAAATTTTAAAAGCCAACCCTGAGATTAATTGTATTCAGTTTCAATTTTCATGTGTTCATTGAATCTTTTAATATTTTATATCAGCATTGGTCCACTTTCTCCATTTACGACATAGGTATATGCGATTCAACCAAGCAAATAAAGACCCTTAAAACACTAAGAAGGTTATAAACGAAGTTTTGGGAAGGAAGAAACAAAATCTTGATGATGCTATCACAACATTAGCGAATGAATTTGCTGACTTCTTCAGCATACAAGCAGCTGAAATAATCCATAACTTCAAACCATCCATGTGAGACCAGTATGAACTCAATTTACGCGGAGGATACAAGCGAGGAGGAAATGTTCTCGATACTGAACACAAATAAAGTAACAGGTTCGGATGCCATAAGGGCTATCGACATTAAAAAACACGCACACATCTTTGCTCCTATTCCAGCTAGGATCGTAAATATGAGCTTGAATCAACACAAAATGCCAACTAAATTAAAGACAGCAATTGTTTGGCCAATTTCCAAAAGTTGAGACAAAAAAAAAAAGGCTTAGATTTAAAGAGGGCTGTCTTCGCAATTTTTTAGCTTCTACAGGTTTTTCAAGTGGTACCTTGAAGAATTACCCCATGCTAATATTCCATACCACAGTTTGGACTCCTAGTTGCAAATTGTAAATCACACATTAATCTTTAATTGCTTTATGTAAAGTTTAACATAAAAGCACATTTATATGCACAACCACCTGCAGACAAGCACTAAGCTTGGCTTTGCGGTTAAAGAAATACAAATTATTGCAAACTTTTATTGATTGGCAAATAAACTTCAAACTTCGAACTTCATAGTTTTCCGTAATGCAACGTACTGTGCCTGCCGTAGATGAAAAAACAGCGTACTGATTCACGCAAATGCGAGTACCACTTGGACTTTAAACCTACAAGGCAAATCTGATTTATAGTCACCATCCACAAAGATATGTTTCTATTTTATGATTGGATGCATAATATTGCTTTCGAACTCAAGTTTGAAGCATTGAATTCGCTTAAGTTTATCAACTAACTACAACTTCAGCGTTTGCATTTCAAAATTGTTGGATTAATTTATAGCTCTTATCGTCTTTGCCTCTATCATATTTAAACGAATAAAGAATCGCATTTATTGTCAAAAAGACCTCGTTCTCGATCGTTTTTATTTTATGCGCTCTGGCCTCTGGTTTGCGTTGCACATGCTAATTGCCAACAGTCGTTGACTTTATGTGTCTTACAAACTCGTCTAATAATTATTTTTATACAAAGCTTTTCATTGTCCACATACACTGACCCCAACTTGGCCCCTTATTTTCTGACTTAATCGTTCATCACTTACACGTCAAAAAGTGTTAGTCATTATAGACACACGAAAAGCCTCACACAATGAACACCCAAAGCCTCTTAAGGAATTTAAAACGACCTCACCCACTGACACATGCCAATTTTCGTTCTCAAATCGCATATGCTCAAACGTTGTACCCCCAATTAATCCCACACCTTAGTGAGCTCCATGCCAGTTTTTCGGCACCTTACAAGCTGTCATTCAATTTTATACTCTAATTACCCCACACACAAGCAGACAATCTGCAGACAACAGAACGATAAACTTCAAACAAGAGATAAGAATATTTTCTTTAGTCGTAGCCGATGTGACTGTCGCTGCCACCATAGCCATTGCATTGCATTGTTTTGGATCCCTTATCAGTTTGATCGTAAAGAAGTGCTGTTCATAGGATACTACTGGCGGTTTTTTCATTGTTAGACTGGACAAACTCACATGTTCCATGTCATAGTGTCGCTTGAATTATTTTCCAAGCGAACTACTTAACGCAAGCCAGCCGGCTAGCGGCGAGGCACAAGGAAGTCATAAAATCAAGATCGTAAAATGTTGTAAAACGTACGAGCATAATCATAAAAAAAATTAACAACAACGAGTTCCAAGAAAATTGCGCTGTTCCATTAAGCAACAGCATATCCCCGACACAGAGTGGAGTTGATATTTTAATTAAATAATTGCGTCAGGTGTTGAAATGGTTTGAAGAGTCTCGTGTGTCCTTAAACTTTGGTCTCGGCATCCTTTTGTCAACTACACTAACCATATACAACCCGTTTGGGATTTAGTCTTTTGACAAATGATTTCGAAATGTTTGTATAGCCAGCATGTCTAGTTATTACGATGAGATTAAGGGAACACTGCGGTAAGTAGTCTCTGATGAACCATTGGGAAATCTGATACTTCAAAGACAAGAATACCAAACTAGGCCGAAAAGTCCCAAATGTATCATCAATCAGGGAGGATGTTTTAATGAGGTCTTTCAGGATGTTTTCTGCGTGTTCATGGAAAAAGGATATGCTTGTTGTTGTGTTGGCGTTGTCGTCATATACGATGACTTTGGCATAATTTAAGTTCAAAAAGCTTGGATGGGAGATTTGGTTATCATTTTTAATGGCTAATGAAAGGTAGGAGGGTTCTATGACAACCCATAGTTTTCTTTGTAAGTGATATTTTTAACATATATGTATCTGTCTTTAAAAAAAAAACAATGAAACCCTTTCTCGATGTCAATCTTTAATGCCATCAGTGGAGCCGTTTCCTGCTTAAATACGCTTCAATCTGCATTAACCAGCCTTGACTGAAAAATGATTTTGCATTAAACAAGTTTGAATCAATAGCTTCCCTTTATAATATAATTTCTAATAGGATAATAGAATGATAGTTTCGTCCTGTTCTTCCGCCATGCGACTTCCGCAATCATTTGGGAATACGTCAGGAATACTTGCCTAAGAGAAAGTGCTGAGTTATTTTACCTATTGAGCGCCAATGTTCGCTTAGAGAGATCTAAACTTTGTAGAGTTAAAGGTTCAGCTCTGACAAGATCTGTTTAGTCACTATATATGTGATTCTATTTCGTTTGTGCTCTACGTTTCTGGTGAGTTCATCGGACTTCTTTCGGTTGCTAACATAGATGAGTGTTCAACTACTGCATCATCTAACCAAAAGACCATCTCCTCCCTAGAGCCGCGGTGGAGTTTATCGAGATGAATTCTAAGCCGGATGCAGGCCAAGAGGCAGGCATCACGTTTCCCTTAAGACAAGGTAAGTCTTCTTAAACCGCAATTGGTGTTCACCGTCTTTTGCTGCGAACAACAGCCAATTCTCTTCTGATACTGAGGAATGTCATATGAAACAAGATGTCTAGGATGTCTAGTGCAGCGGAGGGAGTTGAGGCAAGTGCTCTGATGATGCATGAACAAGCTGACCTTTAAACTTTGCTACATTTATTCAGATTAATTGCTTTACCATACAAACACTCCACGCATGAGGAGAGTCAGTATATGCGGAGTTTTATATTTTCTTAAAAAGTGGACTAGTTCCTTTTTGCGGGGGTTAACACCAGACCACATACCGAACTGCCCAATTCGTTAGCTTGTTAGGAGCGAATTAAAAAAGTTCGCCGGAGTTCCAAAAAGTTCCATTAAAATTTGCAATAAACCGATGCGAAGCAAACAGTTCCATAGCACTATGCCTGCACGTTATGCGCATCAGCCAAGCAAAAATCCCATTTAAAAAATTGTAAATGCAAATTCCTAAAGCTAAGTCTATATTTTCCCAAACTTGAACTACGAAAATATGTTTTTTGCAGAAACAATCACCCTTCTATTATAATAAAAGAAAATCCGATTATTTATAACTGGGGCATATAATACATATATTAACGCTTAATAAAGGGTGATTTTTAAGGGTTAAGTTTTTCAGGTTGGCAGCACTGGTAATGGCGTCCAAACGTCATCTGTCAAAGTGAGAAATTTTCAGTTTACTCTGCCATTTAATCATGGAAAGACTTACAAACGAGCAACGATTGCAAATTATTGAAATTTATTATCAAATTTTGTGCTCTGTGAAAAATGTGAAAATCCGTTGTTTTATCGAAAAATTGTGTTCAGCGATGAGGCTCATTTCTGGCTCAACGGATACGTAAATAAGACAACTGGCGCAGCTGGAGTGATGGACAGTCACATGCAATACAAAATCACCAATGCATCCCGAAAAACCGACAGTTTGGTGTGGTTTATGGGCTGGTGGCATCATCGGTCCATTTTTCTTCAAAGACGACCGTGGAAGAAATGTTACCGTCGATATCGAGCCATGATACGCCACTTTTTTTGCCCCAGTTGGCTCAGTTGAACTTGGTTGACATGTGGTTTCACCAATACGGTGCCACATGCCACACAGCTCATGAAACAATGGAAATGTTGAAGGATGAATTTGGTGAGCAGCTTATCTCTCAAAATAGCCCTTTTAGTTGGCCGCCAAGATCATGCGATTTAACGCCTCTTGATTATTTCTTTTAGGGTTATGTACAGTCCTTAGTTTATTTGAACAAGCCGAACACGATTGAAGCCCTACATTCCGAAAAAACGACAGTTTGGTGTGGTTTATGGACTGGTGGCATCATCGGTCCATTTTTCTTCAAAGACGACCGTCGAAGAAACTTTACCGTCCCATTTTTTTCCCCCAGTTGGCTCAGTTGAACTTGGTTGACATGTGGTTTCACCAAGACTGTGCCACATGCCACACATCTCATGAAACAATGGAAATGTTGAAGGATGAATTTGGTGAGCAGCTTATCTTTCAAAAAAACCCTTTCAGTTGCCCGTCAAGATCATGCAATTTAACGCCTTAGTCTATTTGAACAAGCCGTACACGATTGAAACCCTACATTCCGAAAAAACGACAGTTTGGTCTGGTTTATGGGCTGGTGGCATCATCGGTCCATTTTTCTTCCAAGACTACCGTGGAAGAAACTTTATCGTCCCATTTTTTTCCCCCAGTTGGCTCAGTTGAACTTGGTTGACATGTGGTTTCACCAAGACTGTGCCACATGCCACACAGCTCATGAAACAATGGAAATGTTGAAGGATGAATTTGGTGAGCAGCTTGTGGTAATTATTTCGAAGTATTTTGTATGTAGATGCAGAGACATACTTGAAATTGAAGCATCCTTTCCTATATTTACGTATAAGTCACATCAGAATATCACAGTAGTGAAACATTTTTTGTAGTGTAAAATTAATCGATATTCGACGAAAATAAAATAGTATGGTAGTGGGGTTTAATATCACCCCAACGCAAGTTATATCCAAGCAAAGTCAAAATGTCCGATTTCGAGATGATATAACTTCAGAACTATTAGGTTTAGCTAAAAACCCCCACATATTTTGCCCAAAAAAAGTTATGATGCCTCAAATAAAAACCAAAAACATTAAGTTTTTCAGCTTTTCATTTAAATGGCATTTTACTCTGACCTCTCAAACATATTCATTTGTATTTGAGGTTCCACTAGTTTCATCCTGGTCCTAGAATAATGCAATCACTTATCTTCTTCTGGTCTTCTATGAAACCATAGTGATATCCAAAAATTTGCTAGACCTCTCGTATTTTCGCCCTGCGAATCTGGTTAGCCATACCGAGGCTGCTGAAAACTTTGACCGAACAACTTTAAAACACGTTGTTTTCTAGTACGTAACATCCCTAGATATTAGGCAACACGTATATGGGAGTGTCCCAACAAAAACGAATTTCCAACGAAACAAAAATGGTGTGATGGAGGGGTCTACTTTTACCCCAACCTAAGTTATAGAACTTGTCGACTTTTAGTAGATATCTATAAACTCTTTAACTTCAGAAATTTAGACATAGCTACAAATTGTACAGCTAATTCCATAAAACAAAAATTGTTAACAACTTCGTGTCATTTCATAAGTCCAGAAAAAAGTTAAGACGCCTTAATTGAAAATTTATTATTTTGAAAAAATGCATTTTAAATCAAAAGCTAAAAACAACGTAGTTGTTGTAATTTTGCAATGGATACAATTAAGGACTCTTTAAGCCAGCTTTTGAAAATACGATAATGTTCTAAGTTTGAGCCAATCGTTTCAATGTCGTTCAATTTAAAGATTCGATCTCGGATTCGAATTTGGAATTCTTGACTCTGAAATCCTACCAAAGCAAAATGTGTGTTACTAAAAGAAAATATTAACGAATAGCAAAGCAGGCGGGGTAATCAAGTACTGTATAGGTGTTATGATCATGTATCGTCTTTTGTGGTACAAGTTTTCGTTGAAGCCTCGACATATTCAAACTTTGTCACTGAGCTATCTACATGAAACAATACACACTCACAAGCCTGATTACCTCAATCTTCAATTTTTTATTCTTGCTAAACGCCTTAGGAACTCCCTGCCAGTCGCAATGAAAAGAATCAGAGGCGCAAAAAAAATTAAATTAAACATTCAACAGTAAGATTTGTCATGAGAAGCATATAAATACATATAAAATTGACGCACGGAATCGGCATTAAACTGTATGTCAATACATTCGTGTCGAAAAATACACCTTCGCATAAACAATGGTTGGTTTAGGTCCTGTATGGGCCGTTTATGCCTAATATGTTAATTTTATTTTCATACAAAACCCACAGAAATCCTAAAAGTGTATTGGTGCCAATACATCAATCTTAACAGAAAAAAAAAAATCCTTAATTTGAATTCAGTTTTGCGTTATTTATTTAATTTTTTTTTTTATTTTTTAATTTAAATAATTCCAACATTTTCGCTTGCGTGTAAAATATACCCCAAGACAATTTATTTGTTTGTCATTGTCACACACATTCTCTACGAACAAAATATCGTGGGCAGACTCAACGAATTTAAATCAGAGAGGAATGAATTCTAATTCTATTTAGAATATTTTCTTTTGTGTTAAATTCTTTTTTGCCGTTGTTGAATTTGATTTTTAAATCTGTCACTTGCCTGGCATAGATTTATCCAAATAAAATAAAAATCCCATGTGTCACTGTTACATGTGGGAGGAGAACTCATGCAGGATTACGGTACCAAGGGGTATAATACGCTTTTGAATATATGTAATGTTGGTGGTTGGGAGGGCAATATAAGCGACGAACATAGCAGAGGCCCAAAGCGAGAGCATAGTGTTAATGCATCTATGAATGTATAAATAAAGGTGTCACCCGCGATGGGTGTATTATTATTTTTTTTTAGTGCTGCACCTACGCACTCCCAATGCGCGTGATGTGATAAAAACGATACTAAAATTGTCACCATATTTTAACTTTTTATGCGCTTGATCCCATAGAGTGGCATAAAGGTTTGACATAGAGCCAAGGCAAATACATATAGTATCTGCAGGCACTGGAGGTGGTATTATAGTCTGTACAATATTGTTTTGATTTTATTTTGTGCGAGGTAAGCAAGTAATGGTCCATAGATAATGTTTATTTGTGGTCCGAATTGAAAGTTCAATCAACCTTGGTGTGTCTGTCTATTCGTGCAACTGTTTAACTTCATATTAAAGGTCGAGATCTCATTATAGATACGAGAGTTTTTATTAGCACAATCACGACTGAACGGATATGGTGAAAACATTTCGCTTGCACCTTTAATAGGATCCCAGAAATTAGTAAGGCTGTGGTGCAAATTGTGGCATCCAATTTTACGATCAACTTCCATAAATAAATGAAAATTTTTAAAGGAAATGAAGGCTAAGTTCACAATTTGCCACAAATGGAAGTTGGACCACAAACTTCTTGAGATGTTTTCCAGTTTTGCGTCACTTATTCGAGCATTTCGGCCTGTATTCCACGAATTACGCGTGTTATGTTATTCTGTAAGGCTTCAATCGTGTTCGGCTTGTTCAAATAGACTAAGGCGTTAAATTGCATGATCTTGACGGGCAACTCAAAGGGCTATTTTGAAAGTAATTAATGCAAATGCAGTAATTAATACAAATGCACAAAATACTTACTATGGATTTCAACTTATTTCAGATATTTTACTTCTTGTTCACTACGTCCAATTTATTCAAAATCCAAATGAATTGTGTAAATCTCGTCATATCAATGCATTGACGAGCATTCCGAAAAAGGATCAAAGTGTTAGAGTCATTAAACGACGGTCAACGAAATGGGTCAACGCGATGACACGAAAAAATGTCAACCTGGCCGTGTTGGCAATGTTATCGGTTGATGAACACAAGGCTTTACCACCTTGGGACAAACTTTCACGTCATCTTGGCGTCAGACATTCAATGCGTTTAACCCATTTCGTTGACAGAGCTATCTAAGTTTTATTCGACAAACATCCAGGCGATAGAAGTAATAATATCCTTGAATCAGATTTCCGTGAAGTTATTTACAATTCACAAATTTTGTGGAAGACATTTTTTTAATATACCTGGGCGCAGGTTCTGATCGGATAGTGCGTAAGATTATTGACCTAAGGGACATCTCCCAGTTTCAAAGCCTTCTTCGGAAGGCCTGACAAAAACCTGGTAGTAACTGTTATGAGTATTAACTGTTATGAGAAGTTTCTCAAATCTTCGCGTTCGAAAACTGAATAATATTCCATTCATAGACATAAATATATCTTCGCACACATTTTGGTTGGATAAGCTGCTAAAGTCTCTAATTTATTTTATTTTATTCTCCTTAAACCCTCCGTTAAAAAGCTTTAACATTTGAATTATGTTCCTTCTGCTTTATCTGATTTGGATTCTGTAATTCTGAAAGCTGCGTAAAACCTTGTAAATCCTCCGAAGTGACTTAATTTTTTGTGTACTCTACAAGGTTTTACAACCTAGTTTACCGAATTCATCATTAATCATTTAGTTCAAAATGTTGGACTCGTGTCCGCGTCAATTGCTTTTTTAAATAGTGATTTGATGATTTCCAGGAAGTGATGTTTCTTTTGAGAAAAGCTACAGCAACACAGGTTGAGAGTGTTTCTTATTTTATTTGAAGCAGCCACGTTTCACTTTGCTCAGTTTAATACGCGGATATAAATCTGCGCCTTCCTTCGCTGTTGATTTTCTTCTGCCTTAACATTCAACACGTCTTTACATTTGATATCTCTTCAGCCAATCGTACAAATTCCTCATGTTTCGTAAGCAATTTTATTTCTGGATAGTTTCGCAGCAGATGCACTGGTGAATGCCACCGCAACTTAAATATCTCCCAGCACCTGATAAAACTCAAATACTCATCATTGGCAGCAGCAGCCATAGTCATCCGCTAAGATTGGTCTTTCAATTACTGTGCTCCGAGTTGATGGGTGCAAAACAACGATGAGCGCAAAAAGCTCTCGCCACGAACATGAGGAAGAAAATGCATAGCTTCACCTTTGGCATTGCTGGTTGAACCCCTACCTGGAGTTAGCGAAACCACCACCGCAGCACACATCAGAGATGGCATAATGATCATTCAAACCCATAAAAAGGCTGCTGCAGCAAAAACAATGGCGCGCGGCATGTGGTTTCAATAGTCTTTGCGATAAACGTCGAAACGTCGACAGCCTCCCGCATCTTTGCCTTCACGACCCATATATGGGAGATGTATCGGCAAGTTTGTGGTATACCATTTGCGATTCGCGAGTGCAGCACAAACAATACGGCACACCGAGTACAGCGTATTTTGCCAAAGTTGGTTCGTTCACCCCACTGCACGGTGTGAAGTTCCTGAGCCAAGTTTATCCTCCACCACCTCCACGAACACCAGCACCACCACTAGCCAAGTCGTGCAAGGCGCAATTGTTCTCTCAAACTACTTTGAATACAAAAGACCACAACGAAGACCGCGCTATGGTTGACGATGAGGTTTCCACCGAGGACGACACGACGACGATGATGATGATGGCTATGACGACGTGTTCTTGCGGTTTAAGCACTTTAGGGTTTTGCTGTTGGTTCCGCGCGCTGCAGTCTTTTTTTTCTATTTTGCCTTCTTGCTGCACAAAGTCATGTTTCATGCAAACTTCTCATGACGACGACGACGACGACGACTATGAGCGCGAGTGTGATTGTATGCAGAGTGAAAATTTGCATTCAATGTTCGAAGAGGTTTTGGCCAGAAAAGGGAACAATGGCCAACGCACTAGGCCCTGCTGAAGAGTACAAAACAAGCGGCACAACCACTTGTGGTATTCCTAAGTGTGTGCCTGGAAGTTTGCTTTTTATTTTTCGTTCTACTACCTCTGGCTGTGAAGTGCTATAGCATATGTTGTTCTTGCTTCGTTGGACATAGAATTAAATGTTGATACAAGAGGAGGTTGGGCTCTGGCTCTTTGAATGGCTGTTTTTGTTCTGTTTTGCCTGTTCTTCGGTTTGCCCCGAAGTAATTGAAGTGGTCTGTCTGTGGTACATCGGTACTAGTATGAATTTACGATGGAATTTTCTTTGAATGGATTGTGTGTTTACTTAAGTTTGTTTCCAAAGAAAGGTTTGTAAAGAGACGATTCGTTTTCATTTGCTAAACAAAAGTTTAGAGTTTGCTTTGTTGAATTTTTTTTTTTTTTTTTTGAAAAAAGAAAATCCTTTTGAATAAACTAAGAAAGAGAAATTGGTTAGACGAATGAGCTTTTTGAATATACATATATAAGATTTTGCTAATATCCATGCACATCAAGACCACCACGAAGCATTGGATAAGAGCTGTCAATTAACATTGATGGCATGACGCCGCCGCCCGGTTAATGACCACACGCACTTTTCTATTTAACTATTAGACCTCCGTGGAAGTAATCCTTGAAAGTAGTTGTTGTCTATTGGATAAGTTGGCCTGCGTATATAGTTTTTTTGTAGTCTTTGACAGGTCCAACGGATGAACATCGTTAAGACAATTTTAATTTTACTCGTCTTTTTGTGGTGAAATGGTTCATATTTGCAAAACTCCATTTACGTTGTATCCACGGCTATATTGCTTTTAATTTGTATGAGGTGTTCCAGGTTTTCAATATTTTTTTTGTTAACACCATCTTTCTTACATTAAAGACTAACTAGCAGAAGCCTAACAAGTAGAATTATTGCACATTCCCGCTGCTAGGCTTGGCAGCCCGAGCGTAAGTAGATTGATTAGGAACTGTCTGATAACAGATCTATTGTGTTCGACCTAAACCAGACCTGGAAGCTAAGAAACTTAGGAATCTTATGGTAGAAGGTATAACGAATGCCATCACGATAGATTGCTTCGGATCTGGCCCCCTGAGCAAGGAAACCAGCATCAGAAACGTGCCAGCTGTTAACCACTGCAAAGCGAAACAAAATTGGCAAAGCTACCAAACGCCATTTAGAACCAACGGAGATAAGAAAAGACAAAACTTCATAAAATTCTGCCAGTTAATTTATATTCCAAAAACATTTGGAAAGGCTCTAAGTCCGCTTAGGGCCAACATCCATGTCCATATCCTCTTCCCCCGAAAATTACGTTGGAAACACGATGGATTTATTTTATTTCATTTGCAAAAACGCCCACAAAATGTAGGCATGTCAGAAAAAAATTTGGTACCCGCTGTTTCCTATGTTTTTGAAGACGCTCTTTCCAATAGTGATGGTTAAAATGTTTTCAGAACAAATTTAACCATGGAAAAAAAAACTACACAGCAAAATCGGATTGGAGTTTTTTTTTTCTCTTCAATTCGCAGCTTCGATTTCTAAACCACAAATTTATGTATGGTTATTTGAATGTCAAGAAATTTTGGTAAACCAAAATAGAGCCCAGAATGAATATATTTTTTTCTTTCGAAAATTAACGAATTTTTGTCCCGGGTGTATGACAGAATTGCTGCTGAAGAGCAGCTAACTAAGAACTGGGAGCCTTTTACCACATTTCCATTCTTATCCATTTCTTCAACATTCCGAATATCCCAAAAGTTGGATCAAGGAAAATAGCTCTGTTTCAAAAAAATACTTATCGGATATCCCAATTAACAAGCTTTATTTGCATACAGGGGATGACTGCAGCTATACCCATATTCCCAATATTCGTAAGCCCAAACGGGCACCATACGCCCTATAAATTTCAAATCCGTACAGATCTGGGGGCTGAAGTTAAGGAGCGAGTCGTACGTACGTAAAATTTTAAATTTTTTGAGTCCGACCCAAGGTTAAGTTTTTGGCCAACGCCGAACTTTGCCTTTTTTATCACCTTCGGCCAAAGCCAAATGTGGTGGGACCTAAAATGACAAGGAAATCTCTCAAGCGAAAAAGTTTCGAAAATACGGTTGGTCAATTTAATATTCAGCTTCTGGTAAATCTTCGGCATTTTTTTAAGAAGCAGAATGTTTGGCCGAAATCTGACTCTAGTTGGACTCTAGTCTGACACAACTGTCGATCCAACCGGTGAGCTATCAAACTCAACGAGGCATTGCTTGAACGACCCTTGAAGGAGGCAAGATATCCTCTGGTCAACTAAAAGATGCAATTAAGATCTTCTTAAATCATATAAAAGATGTCAAGATAACTCAAGGAGTAACTAACTTGACGATCGTTAGTGGATTTGAGTGCTGACTCACAATCCAATCCTGAGCCAAATCACAGTACCTACTCCATCTTCCGTTTAAAAACCCGCAAAAAATCCGAAATGTCGCAAATTGTGGTGGTTGGCAGCCACTCGTTTGCCTATGGAAAGACTAACGAGTGGCTGTAAAAATATTGAGATGTAAAATAGGTGGTCAGAAAGCGGTAACGCAAATCACAACTGTCTTACCCTTCATAATATTTTATTCATAGGGTTTGAAAGTTCATAGTGCTACGGCTATGCCCCTATCATTTTAATCAACCGCAATAATTCCAACAGCAGCTGCTATAAATTCCCACAAAACGCTTTGTAACCTTTCATCTTTCAAAAGCTGCCAAATGATAGTATTTTTAGTTCACAGCAGGCAATATCTACTTCGTTGGCGAGATAGTGCCCGAACGACATCTGAATGCGGTCTGAAGGTATCGCATACCCGTAGCAGGTTGGTAGGTAAGCAACCTACACACCACATCCTGTCAACATCTATAGCCGAGCAAAAACATAAGAAAATTGTATTTCGATTGAAATTGGATTCCCGATGATGATGCGGATGATGATGATGCTGCTGCCAGCTACCTAGCCATCCTTAGCACGCAGGTGTTGCACGACATAGCAAGCGTCAGCAATACTTTGTTTTGGCATAGTGACAGGGAATATATATATATATATTTTTTTTAAATCGAATTCATTCCTGCAAAGATGAATGGTAACGAATACAACAAAACAAGGAACTGATCTGATTCACTTTGGTTGCACTTAAGAAGTTAAATCCCCAGAGTAGGAAGGTACCTATACCTACGTATATGCACTTATATTCCTATCTTGATCAGGAATCCCGTCACCAGGTCGACCACACCACCACAACCGACTAGGACCAGTCACAGCACCAGCAGCAAGAGTATCCTGGTGCAGTGCACAGTTGGCGGTCACAATTTCGGATTGGCAGGGACACCATAGCAACTTATCTTATTGCGCACAAAACATTCAGTTTGACTTGGAAGAGATTCTCATCAGTTGCAAGCTAAGCCTAAAACAACAAAAAAACAGAGACAAACCTAGAACCGTGCAAATGACCATCACATAGCGTTTCAGATAATCATTACAATTGGCACCCCACATGGTGGAGGACGACCGACAGTAGTGTATTGATGGAACTAGTTCCTGCCACGAGCCCGCGTCCAGGCAGTTAGGTAATCTATGATGGCCGGTTTTACGCGTAAGTTACTTACGATCGAAACAAGGCGCTTTTCCTAATCGAGACTTTCGATCTTTGTGCAAAGAGTTAGTTTACGATCTCGATTTCTTATTTATATCACTGCTGGAATGGTAACAGGTTAGTATTGGATTGGCCTGGCATGGCCAATCGAATGATAAATGAATGACTGCATTAATCGTAATGATTTTGAAATTATTTCTCCAACCAGTGATGGATGTGCTTTTTAAAGCGTTTGTGTCTGCAGCCAAGGGAAACGACTCTAAAAGTGTGGTTTACTCAGGTGTGATCTGTCAGCGATTTGTGGGAGATCAAAGAGTCGTGAGACATATAAACCCTGTCCTATCTTAATTGAAAGATAGATAGATACATTGGATTCCTATTAGTTGTCGTTAGTTTAAGTTGAAACCGAACATATTTATAGTATGTCCTTTCACATGGGTGCAGATGCTCTCTGTAGAGGCAGTGCCCCTTTCTACCAAAAAAAATCTACCTTCATTGCATTATTCTGTATTCAAACTCATACCAATATAATTTTGTTTTTCATTGCAGGTGACATCCTCTCTGGCGTATGCTTCGTCGGCCAACTGGACACTCACTCACTGGGCGTCTTTCTTATTCTACCCCTGTGCATTTACCTATCAATTGGAGCTCTATTCCTCTTGGCTGGATTTGTGTCGCTCTTCCGCATACGCACTGTAATGAAGACCGATGGAAAGCGCACCGATAAACTGGAACGTCTTATGTTGCGCATCGGATTCTTTAGTGGCCTCTTCATCCTACCCGCTCTTGGCTTCTTGGGCTGTCTATTCTACGAATACTACAATTTCAACGACTGGATGATTCAATGGAATCGTGACATGTGCAAAGTATTCTCCATACCATGTCCACTGGTAAGAAACAGCTCAGAAGAAGCACGTCCCATCTTCCAAATCTACATGGTGAAGTATCTGTGCTCGATGCTGGTCGGCGTCACATCAAGTGTCTGGCTATATTCGAGCAAAACAATGGTCAGTTGGAGGAATTTCGTCGAGCGACTACAAGGCAAAGAGCCACGATCCAGAGCTCAGGCGTATGTTTAGCCCGAATTTAAATGAACTTTAGACTAGGCGTTTAGTTTAATCAATCACATAGATACGAGTTAAACATTGACGACGATAGCATGAAATTGCATTGCTATGATATGAAACCAAAATTTGAATTTATATAATTTTTTTTTTAATATTTGAACTCGTGTATTGTTTTAAGTTTTTGCAATTTTTTTTCAAACGAACTTCCTCTAAATCTGAGTGTGAATGTTGTGAATGAATGAGAAAAAAAAAACGAGCAAATGAGTGGCGACCGAATGATGCTCAGATATTGTTTCATTACATAAAAAGAAAAACAGAAAACAGAAATTTAATCTTAAAACTTATTATTATAAATAAATAGCGCATAAAACTTACATATTTAGTGTTTATGAATGGAATACAAAAAAATAGACATAATTATTATAGTTATAAAGCTTTACATGTGCCCTATACGATATGAAGTAAAAGTTTAAACATACACAACGGTTATAATGTAAAAACAAAAAACAAAAAAATACAACATTAATGTGTACCTACGTAGATTTATTTTATTTTTATTTTTTAAGTTCAATTTAAAAGTGTTTGTAGTAGTTTTTTATGTTCTTACTACGTGTACGATTAGAAATGGTTTAAAAAATGCAACAAAAATGGAATTTTCCTCAAAAAAGTTGTTAAAGATTGAGGTAGAAAAAATTTCCCTGAATTTTATCAATAAATTCCTCGTTTGAGACACTGCGATCGTAAGGTAGCTCTTTGAAATCCAAGTCTGCATTTATCTTTAAATCACTGTTATCGTTTTATGACATATCAATGAAAATCTGAAGGGCTATGTTTTATCCCACAAAAATTGTCAGTACAGGGAAGTCCAAACCTCCTTTTTGCGTCTAATTATTTTTCGATAGCTTGCATTACCCTGTCACTCGTTAAAGCTCTTTATTATAATTATTATTATTATGTTATTATAAAGGTATCGAAAGCTGTTTTGAGGGGAAGAAATTTGGGGTCATCCCAAAAGGGATGGTATTTGAAATCAAAAGCAAAGTGATTGCCATTTTCCGGTTGCGAATTGAAAGGTTTTTTTTGGGGGATTTTGGAGCTCCATTTTTGTTGTTTGCGAAATAGACACATTGAATAATTGAGAATCATTATCTTGTTTATTTTCTAGGACACAATAATGACCTTATGTGTGGACTGTTGACTTTAAGCGATGTGTTGTCAAAATGATCGTAGCTCTTGCAGACAAAAATATGAAACATAAACTTTTGATAAAAGAGTCATTAATCGATTCGCTATTTATTTCACATCTCTCACCTCACAATGAATAGACAGAGGCAGTGTGCAAGAGAGGTGAATCCACAAAGCTGAATGAAATTATGTAAACAAGGGTTATTGCGCTGGATGATTCACTCTACATACTTCCCTTTGGTGTTAAAGGTAATACTGAAGAAATATCCTGCGCGATCTGTGCGTACCATCTCACGACACTCGGAGGAACAGTTATGGAAACCCTGATATATACCTTAATCTATTATACCATATCCTTTATATTCAATTCCTATGCTCATCTCAAAATAGACACACTTATGCTTTCCAGCACAATCGGAGTTATTGCAACCACAACCAGTCATAATAATGATCTTGAGTGATTTTGAGTTTCATTGTTTTGTGTGGCGAGCGATTCCAACAGATTGTAGAGTACACTGAACTTGGTTGACCGACGGATTTCCGAGAATATTATATGTATTTCAGTGCATTTGATGACCTTTGCAAGGTTTAACCTGTACTTGGTTTAAAGACGAAAGACTACCTCAGTGTGCTCATTAACTGAAATTGATGTTTCAATGTGCAAAACTTTACTGTTTGAATGTAACTTTTAGAGCTGTGGCAGTTGCAATTTTTTAACAGATATCTTAACCTATTAAATCAAAATGATATTTCGGCTTTAGCGTTTCGGTTATTTGTTATGTAATTTTGGGACTTGAGTCAGAAAAGCAATGGCAATCAGCGTTCCCTTACAATCCCGTAAGAGAGGCAGGCCTAAAAACTCCTGGATCACACAAATATAGAAACACCAGCATTTGATTGAACTGAATCCACTGCTAGGGGTCTCGATGTTCAAAACTTTAAAAATACAAATAAAACTGTTTAAAAATATAAACTAAACGTAAAGCCATAACAGTTTTAAGATATAATGTTTCTAGAAGTGTTTGTATTTGTAACAAGCGGGAATTGGCAACTGGATTTACCCTAGCCATTTTATTTTTAGCCTTACACGTGACCTTAATAACATAACTAGTTAATAGGAGATCTATTGGTTTGAGCCTGATGATGTTACGCACTGAGGATTTTATTTTGATTGGATTTTGGGAAGGCGCGCCTTTGAATGTAATGTAAACTCGATTTTGAGAGAGTATCTTACTCTTTTCAAGACACATTTTTGCAATATTATAAATTAAACAATTCCATTTGCATACTTTTTCTCAATGACTCCGCTCATTCGTGATTAAATTACAACTTTTGGGCTTTTATCAATATCCAATATCTTTATGGATTTTGATTGTTTTGAGAATTTTTTGGTCTCTTACCATATTTCAAAATGTAGCTCATCCAAACTATAAATTCCAACAAAGCTCATTGTTGTTAAAGGGTCATTTTTGGCACCGTCTTGCACGGCCCTCTGAATGTCAGCTGCTTACATGGTTACTTTGGTTACATGTGTGTCATTTCATAGCTCTTAATGGTTTAGTATGACCACAATGGTGCGGTTTTCATGCGCGATGGGTTCCTTACCACAATTACCATATCCATCATCTGGAAACGGAAGGTAGGCCTTCTCTCTTCGTTTCTTCCTATTGTTGGCGTTTTCAGAAGTGCCGGCTTCCGCTGCTGCAGCTCTCTTCGATTTCACCACCATAGATGTGCGTGCTCTGAGTAGCTGGTATTGTCTCCCCGAATTTGTTAAAAAAAACACCGTTTCCGCCATAAAATACACTAACAAAGCAAACCAAACACTTGTAAATTTCTTCGAGTAGGTTTAAATCTTAATTATAATGTTCGGTTGTTTTTAAGTTCATTATTTTGCTATTATAATGACGTTGTAGTCATTCAAATCGGTAAAAAAACTAAAATTAAAACACTTTGCAACATCAAACTGCCACCAATATGTCAATGTAGGTCTTACATTTTTTAGATTTATTTTTCTTATTTTTCTACTACCTACTCCTTCGTGTGTTTGTATGTTTTTTATACAGAGTTATGTCGCGCGCAACCCACATAATATGCAAATACATCTAGTATTCGCCTTATACAGGAACTTCATATTCATTATTCTAAAAATAAAGCACATACTAAGCATGATCGTAAAATAAAACATGCACATACTTTCTCTGGCAGGCACCCACCACTGTAATGTGGGGCGGTTTTCATTCACTAAATGACAGTTTTTTTTTTTATTTTATTTTATTACCCCTCCTATGTGGGGTAATCTAATGCATGGGCATGTTAAAGTTGTAAAGATAGACTAGACTTTGACGCCTCTTTGCGTGCTGCTCGCTGTAAAAAAAAAAAAAAACATCCCAGGCAAATACGAGTACACGTACGTAGATTTATTGCCTTCCGAGAGTTTGTAGCATGCATAAAATGTAAGGTTTTCGTATTTCAAAAGAACAAAACAAAAAAAAAAACACTTCCTTCGTCGTCGCAGAGGAGTCGTCACACATTCATCTTATATTTCTTTTTCGAGACTGAAACAATGCAAAAAAAAAATATCTTTAAATTTAGTATTCTTCTTTCAATAGCTTTTGTAAATAAATTTTGAAAATAAAAAAACTATCTATTGCAGAATATGTTAGCATATTGATATTATAAACGTGTTCAAAGAAATTTTCTTATTATTATTTTTAATGACAGATAAATATGTGTATGTAAATACATAACCTAAACACTAAATAGATTCTATTTCTTAAGTTGTTGCCAAATTTGTTTAATATTAACAAAATACAATAATTATTAAACATACGTGTTTTTTGAAAAACCAATTTTAAAAAAACGTATGCATGTATCCAAAAAAAAAATGGTTTACAAATTATTTCTTTTTTAATAAAACTTTTTTATGTATTAATAGATTTTATTATTTTGTAAAATATATTTTCAAAGCATATATGCATAAATGTGTACCTACTGTTAGGTATGATGCAGAAAACAAAATGTAATTAATATTAGCGACTAAGACGTAAACCACTAAAACAAGTTATATGAATAATAATAATAATAAAAAAAGAAAAACTATAATGTTGAAGACTGAACTATTGATGTTTTATTTAAGGGAAAACTTAGTTCACATCGGCTTCGATATTTGAATAAAAAAAAAATAAATAAATGAAACAATGCAGATTGTGGGAAGTTACCGTTTCGTGGAGAATTTATTTATTTCTTTACAAACATTTTCTAAAATAAGTTGAATTTTGATCCAGCATATGATTATATATGTTGAAATATCTCGTCAGGTTGTTTATTGCTACCACAGTTACATCTAGTCGTACACTGGTATACAAATTCCGGGTTCCTTGGAGTTCTTTGGTCTGGTGTTGATTTTGAGTGATTTAGGAACAAAGGTTGTGTTTATGCTACCGGTCAGAACGCAAAGCACAAAAATAGCGTTAGATATCTCTCTTCTTTTTCCCACAGTTTGAAGATTTAGTAACTTTAAGCCGGTTGTGGAGCGGGTAAAAGTCGAATTTCTGTGTTCCACGGTTAATCACGCAACGCAAAATGAAGAAACTGTTTCTGTATGCTTTCAATTCTTAGTATTCTATATTCATACTACACCACACAGGACTGCAGTATTCTAAGACAGGCGGGAAAAAAAATGCATTTTGTTACGTAAGGGTCTTTGAATCGTTTTATGACTCCTAAATGAAAGTTAAAGTTCAGCTTCCTGTCAAAGATAACTCCAAGATCCTTAAAGCGATCTACATTTTCAACTTCATCGCCATCAATAAAATTAGTAGGCTGAGGGACATTCCGTATCCATAAACCAGTATGTGTTGGTTAAATTAAAGTCACCAAATATAAACAATTTGTGACAACCGACAAAACCAGCAATCTGAACAAGAGCACAAGAGTATTTTTCATAAACGGATGCAGATGACCCAGAGGCGATGTAAACACCAACAACCAAAATGCAGGAACAATCGCTTAAAGTTAATTTAACAGCAGTTAGCTTTAATGTCTTAAATTCTAAGGCGAGTATCAAATCGGACTTTCATGAACTCGAGTATAAAATCCGGTGAAACGGAAACCGGAAATCTGCAGCCTGGTATTATACAAGTTGGGGAAAATTCTAAAGCTGTGAAGCAAAACAAAACGGGACTTGATGATTGGTTAAGGGAATTCAGTTCACATACAGAAATTAATTTTTCATACTCAAACTCAACTCACCGTGATTAGCAAAGTTATTCTTCTCTCGTTATTCATTCTAACGGAGCGGTCAGACGGTCATCTAAACATGTCATCGGACTTCACTATGACGTAGAATTTATATTGACGTCAGGATATTCCGAATGACAAGTTTGAATGACCGACTGATCGCACCTTAAAAATTAAAGATATTTTAAAAAGGTTTCCTGTAAGAAACCACGACCTCCAAGTTGTGGAGTTTCTTTCGTCAAAAGTGGCATTAAATATTAAAATAAAAGACTGGACTGGAATCGGCTAATAAGCTGATAGTTGATAGTTGACAATCAAAATCATCACTTTCGCTCTATAGGGTCCGCCAAATAACTTTTTTTTTTTTTGAAACAGGGCGCAAAACATCGAGTTTAGCTTCGGCTGTGTGGCACGTAGCGCCGTCCTGTTGAAACCAAATGTTGCCAATATCCTCCTCTTCAATATTTGTGAACAAAAATTCGTTCAACATGGCCCGATAACGATCGCCATTGACTGTAACGGCCACTCCTTATTGTTGTTCGTTGTCGCAATATTTCCCTGCGTTGTTCAAGCGTATACACAACCATATTCGTTCAGCGGAAGGATAAAACTAATTATCTGTCAAATCAGACATGAGCTAAGTGTTACCATTCGCGAAATAAGCACTAGTTGAAAAAAATCGTTAGATTGCCGTCCCTTTAGTTCGGCAAATGTACAAAGAACAAAATGGCAAAGTACGCATTAGGTCTTATTTAACCTAAGCTAATACCAGTTTCACATCGCATAGAAATCTGAGGTTTTGCAAAATTTCCTGAAACCACCATCGAAATCAGAAGGTTTCCACAGAAGCTGATTTCAATGGTGAGGTTGTCGAAGCAAATTCACCTTTTAACACATACAACAAGTTCCACAAAGCAGTTGACAAGCGGTTGACAGATTTTCAACTGTGTTACAAGTCAACTGCAAGTCACCTAAGATTGTTAGCTTATAGTGGACTTGCAGTGCAACTTGAACGCAATAATATTTTATGAGATCTTTCGATGGCTGACTGAAACGTCAAACAAATCCCTGGTAGTGTTCGAATAAATGTTAGGTTAGGATAGTCATAAAATATACGGACGGAATACGCCAATTTCTGGCAGCAATGTTCATTTTGCTGTGGCTGCTGTTCTGTTCTTAACAAATTTTCTATAAGATTTAAATTAGAAAGTCATATGTAGGAAGTAGAGGTTTTTTAAAAAATTGATTTTAAATAAGAAGTTGTAAGCGTCCACTCTTTTATTAGGTTATAGCAATGCAGCTTCTTGTTAGTTAGATAAAATAACATGATGTGCGCAATTAAACTTGGAAAACTTTCTGCCACTTTCACTCGCCACTCTATGAATCTACATTCAATTTCTGCAATTTTTCTTTTGTATTAAAAGAAATTAATGAAAAAATATCAAAAAAAAAATCTCCGGGCCGGACCTTTGTGATATTTACTTCTTTTCCTCAATTGCAGAAATAAAATAAACTAATTACAGAAATGTATCTAAAATTTAAGAATCAACCAAATATCATAAATCCAAATAAATCATAGACCAAAAAAAGCCATAAATAAGTCTTGGTGTATGTCGTCTGATTGCACATGTTGATAATACGAAGGTTTATAATCCCAGTTTTGCTCTCTAATTTTTATGATGAGCTCTTTCAATTAGGTATATCTTTGGTGGTTAAGTGCGTTGGATTACTAAGCGAAAGGTCGCTGGGTCAAATCCCGGCCGGTACCACCTGAAAGTTTTTACTCGCTGCCCCACCTCTTGCGAACGTCTGACAAACATCCAAGAGTCAAAAATGTAATTTATTTCTAAAAATAAATTGCCGTTCGGAATCGGCATTAAACAGTATGTCCCCTCCATTCGTGTCAAAAAATATAACTTCGCACACACAATGGTTGGAGAAGCTAGGCTTTAGGTCCTGTATGGGCCGTTTACGCCTAATATTTTTAATTTATTTTATTTTATATCTTTCGTTGACGTGATAAAAAAAAATTGCGTATGAGTCCCACCTCATTTGTTTGGTATTAGCAGGAGTAGAGCGATAGAAAGACACGAAAGACGAACAACCAGGGGCCCTACTATCTATTTGAATTGAAACTATGTACCACTTTCGAAGCGAACAAAAATGCTGCCAAATTGGCATTTGTAGCTTTCCAAAACATTTTTCGAGACTCGCGATATCCATTGTGAACTGTCAATAAAACAAGCGGTCAGTAAAAACAAGCGTTAAATAAATTAAGTTAAGAAACTTAATTCAGTTGAACTTTGGTTGTATGAAGAGTCTAAAGGGCCAACTATAATGCACTTCAGTGGGATTAACCTTATGTCAAAACAGAACGAAAAGCCCACTCAATTTCTGTCAAACTATCTAGTCACCCATAATGAACTTAAGAGAACTTCATAATCTGTCAAATTGTTTTCTTTCAGCTTCCTGTCAAAGATAACTCCAAGATCCTTAAAGCGATCTACATTTTCAACTTCATCGCCATCAATAAAATTAGTAGGCTGAGGGACATTCCGTATCCATAAACCAGTATGTGTTGGTTAAATTAAAGTCACCAAATATAAACAATTTGTGACAACCGACAAAACCAGCAATCTGAACAAGAGCACAAGAGTATTTTTCATAAACGGATGCAGATGACCCAGAGGCGATGTAAACACCAACAACCAAAATGCAGGAACAATCGCTTAAAGTTAATTTAACAGCAGTTAGCTTTAATGTCTTAAATTCTAAGGCGAGTATCAAATCGGACTTTCATGAACTCGAGTATAAAATCCGGTGAAACGGAAACCGGAAATCTGCAGCCTGGTATTATACAAGTTGGGGAAAATTCTAAAGCTGTGAAGCAAAACAAAACGGGACTTGATGATTGGTTAAGGGAATTCAGTTCACATACAGAAATTAATTTTTCATACTCAAACTCAACTCACCGTGATTAGCAAAGTTATTCTTCTCTCGTTATTCATTCTAACGGAGCGGTCAGACGGTCATCTAAACATGTCATCGGACTTCACTATGACGTAGAATTTATATTGACGTCAGGATATTCCGAATGACAAGTTTGAATGACCGACTGATCGCACCTTAAAAATTAAAGATATTTTAAAAAGGTTTCCTGTAAGAAACCACGACCTCCAAGTTGTGGAGTTTCTTTCGTCAAAAGTGGCATTAAATATTAAAATAAAAGACTGGACTGGAATCGGCTAATAAGCTGATAGTTGATAGTTGACAATCAAAATCATCACTTTCGCTCTATAGGGTCCGCCAAATAACTTTTTTTTTTTTTTGAAACAGGGCGCAAAACATCGAGTTTAGCTTCGGCTGTGTGGCACGTAGCGCCGTCCTGTTGAAAACAAATGTTGCCAATATCCTACTCTTCAATATTTGTGAACAAAAATTCGTTCAACATGGCCCGATAACGATCGCCATTGACTGTAACGGCCACTCCTTATTGTTGTTCGTTGTCGCAATATTTCCCTGCGTTGTTCAAGCGTATACACAACCATATTCGTTCAGCGGAAGGATAAAACTAATTATCTGTCAAATCAGACATGAGCTAAGTGTTACCATTCGCGAAATAAGCACTAGTTGAAAAAAATCGTTAGATTGCCGTCCCTTTAGTTCGGCAAATGTACAAAGAACAAAATGGCAAAGTACGCATTAGGTCTTATTTAACCTAAGCTAATACCAGTTTCACATCGCATAGAAATCTGAGGTTTTGCAAAATTTCCTGAAACCACCATCGAAATCAGAAGGTTTCCACAGAAGCTGATTTCAATGGTGAGGTTGTCGAAGCAAATTCACCTTTTAACACATACAACAAGTTCCACAAAGCAGTTGACAAGCGGTTGACAGATTTTCAACTGTGTTACAAGTCAACTGCAAGTCACCTAAGATTGTTAGCTTATAGTGGACTTGCAGTGCAACTTGAACGCAATAATATTTTATGAGATCTTTCGATGGCTGACTGAAACGTCAAACAAATCCCTGGTAGTGTTCGAATAAATGTTAGGTTAGGATAGTCATAAAATATACGGACGGAATACGCCAATTTCTGGCAGCAATGTTCATTTTGCTGTGGCTGCTGTTCTGTTCTTAACAAATTTTCTATAAGATTTAAATTAGAAAGTCATATGTAGGAAGTAGAGGTTTTTTAAAAAATTGATTTTAAATAAGAAGTTGTAAGCGTCCACTCTTTTATTAGGTTATAGCAATGCAGCTTCTTGTTAGTTAGATAAAATAACATGATGTGCGCAATTAAACTTGGAAAACTTTCTGCCACTTTCACTCGCCACTCTATGAATCTACATTCAATTTCTGCAATTTTTCTTTTGTATTAAAAGAAATTAATGAAAAAATATCAAAAAAAAAATCTCCGGGCCGGACCTTTGTGATATTTACTTCTTTTCCTCAATTGCAGAAATAAAATAAACTAATTACAGAAATGTATCTAAAATTTAAGAATCAACCAAATATCATAAATCCAAATAAATCATAGACCAAAAAAAGCCATAAATAAGTCTTGGTGTATGTCGTCTGATTGCACATGTTGATAATACGAAGGTTTATAATCCCAGTTTTGCTCTCTAATTTTTATGATGAGCTCTTTCAATTAGGTATATCTTTGGTGGTTAAGTGCGTTGGATTACTAAGCGAAAGGTCGCTGGGTCAAATCCCGGCCGGTACCACCTGAAAGTTTTTACTCGCTGCCCCACCTCTTGCGAACGTCTGACAAACATCCAAGAGTCAAAAATGTAATTTATTTCTAAAAATAAATTGCCGTTCGGAATCGGCATTAAACAGTATGTCCCCTCCATTCGTGTCAAAAAATATAACTTCGCACACACAATGGTTGGAGAAGCTAGGCTTTAGGTCCTGTATGGGCCGTTTACGCCTAATATTTTTAATTTATTTTATTTTATATCTTTCGTTGACGTGATAAAAAAAAATTGCGTATGAGTCCCACCTCATTTGTTTGGTATTAGCAGGAGTAGAGCGATAGAAAGACACGAAAGACGAACAACCAGGGGCCCTACTATCTATTTGAATTGAAACTATGTACCACTTTCGAAGCGAACAAAAATGCTGCCAAATTGGCATTTGTAGCTTTCCAAAACATTTTTCGAGACTCGCGATATCCATTGTGAACTGTCAATAAAACAAGCGGTCAGTAAAAACAAGCGTTAAATAAATTAAGTTAAGAAACTTAATTCAGTTGAACTTTGGTTGTATGAAGAGTCTAAAGGGCCAACTATAATGCACTTCAGTGGGATTAACCTTATGTCAAAACAGAACGAAAAGCCCATTCAATTTCTGTCAAACTATCTAGTCACCCATAATGAACTTAAGAGAACTTCATAATCTGTCAAATTGTTTTCTTTCGGTTTGGTTTCGAAAAAATAAAATGTAAAATCAGTTAAGAAAATTAAAAGGCGTAAAGGCATATATTTGTTTGGACGGTTAAAATTATTAGAGTTATGAAATCGTACATCTTTTTTTGTTTTCTTCTTCTTTCTTTTGTGTGCCTTCTGTCAAATTTCCGTACTGAATGTCCCATTTCATTTAGACTTTCCGTAAGCCAGCCAAAGTTAACGATAACTTGACGAAACACTAATTAATCACGTTATGTGCAGGCAGTACTATTTGCATGTAATGGGACGTTCCATTAAGCTGGCTTAAGCTTATTCAAGTGCATTATGGTTGGCCATTAACAAGGAGAGAAAAAAAGAGTTTATGAGATAACTCCAACTTAATGAAGAAAATACACTCTGTTCCGAACATATTGGGGATTCCTTAATTATATTGGAGTTTTTGACGGAACTCATATCCAGATGATAAGACCTACAAACAAGTACCATTCATTTTCATTAACATTAAAGTTCAGTCAATACAAGGAATTTGACAATGCTCTTACATTTGATGATAAACACAGCCTTTCCGGCATCTAAATAGTCAAGGAATGAATTCGAAATTCGAGCCAGTTTGATATAATGAATTGAGTTACCAAGAAAAAAACAATGGCCGCTGAAATTCGGAAATTGAATTACGATTTTCGAATTGAACAGAGTGGGGCCCCAGATAGTACGTTTAAACACTCAAAACTGGAAGGCGAAGCAGCACTACCAACACAAGCTGCAAAAACAACCATCATGTCAGCAATACGAACCCAGTCAAACGATAGCAAATGAAGAGCGATTCAGTCAGTCGACCGATCTATGCCAGGCTATGCCATATTTTTACGTGATTTAACTGGATTGAGTGCCTTCCCAGAAAACGGCAAGGAAGGATGAAACGAGCTGTTGGAAGAAAATATTGTTTATTGCCAACATTTGTCTATGAAACATTTTATCCCTAATAGGATTGAAAGTATTAAACCCAGGGTGAACGCATGGTGTGACTTGAGCTGCAAAGAGGCTATCAGGTTAAAAGAGGTGAGCTTTCGGTCTTATAAGGCCAACCCAACTGAGGAAAACCGAATAAAGTTTAAACGAGCCAGAAATGACTGCAATGCCCACATTAATCTTAGAAATTCTCCTACGACCAAAAGTTGAGTCAAAAAATACTACAAAGTGCCACCGGTAGTAAAAGCTTTTGGTCGCTTGTTAAGAATATTAAGAATTCGGCCTCAACATCTATCCCGACACTCATTTGCCATGACATCCCAGCTGTCAGCTCTTCGGATAAGGCCAATCTGCTTGCTGCTCATTTTGCAGCTAGCTCAACGCTGCCAGATTGTGCTTTATCTCCCCCAGTACTTGAGCGCGTAGAATATACTTTGGGACCAATTCATTTTCGCACTCGTACAGTGGCAAGCGTTCTTCGAGATCTCAAGTAAGGTCATTGCGCTTGATATTTCAAAGGCATTTGACAGAGTTTGGTACCAAGCTATTTTGTCGAAAATGCTTGTATTTGGAATCGATGATACCTTTATTCAATGGATTAGAAATTACCTTTCGGACCGTTCAATTCAAAATGTTTTGGACGGTTTCAAGTCTGCAACTTACCAAATAAATGCTGGTGTTCCCCAAGGCCCCATTTTGTTTCCGAATCTCTTTCTCATTTTTATCATTTATAAAAACTCTCTCTACTCTCTGTTACTTCTAATCCTATTCATTCCTTCGCTGATGACAGCACCCTCATCTTTACATATTCGTTTCCTGGGCAACGCCCCTAAACTTCGGGCGTTGAACTGTAATGGCAACGTACGTTAAGCTCATTAAATTCCGATCTTGACAGAATTCTTGAGTGGGGTAAAACCAATAGGGTGGAATTTAATGCTTCCAAAACACAATGCTATCTTCTGTCATTAAAGCGAAACCTCAATACTCTGCCATTATCCATGAATGGCACTTGCATCGCTGAATCCGAAAGACTTTCCATTCTCGGTATGTGTGTTAATGAAAACCTTCGTTGGAATGACCACATATTCGACGTCGCCAAGAACGCTGCGAAGTGTCTAGGCTCCCTAAAGCGATGCGAGAAATATTTTACCCCTTCTGATCTGGCTAGAATTAACAAGGCGTTTATTCGCCCGAAACTTGAGTACAACGCTCATATCTGGTCCGGAGCATCAATTACATATTGCATTCCGCCCCTTCAACACTTCAACCGTAATACTCGCCATGCCAGGAATGCTCATCAGTTCACAATAAAGCCTATATTCGGTCGAGCTGTGAAATTTACGGATTCGTTTCTCTGCTGTACAACACGAATGAGGAATGCTCTACCTCACTCTGTTGTTCCTGACCATTACAATTTACAAGCATTTAAAATCAATGTGTATCGGTTTCTCATTCTTTCTTCTAATCCTTCATTTCATTAACGCCCGCGCTGTTTTACTATAACATTATAAGGGTGCTAACAATCCCTTTTGCACGTGCAAATTATAAAAAAAAAATGCATGCAGCAAGAAGTTCAAGCAAAAAATACGACAAGTGAGTAGGTAAGCGCTGTTTGGTATCTCCTGGTTATAGCTTAAAATGCCAACTACAGATAACGCGCCGACAAAGTGGCGCGAAGAATAGTCCTAAGATATTTGATTCAATGCCAAACTATAGAAACTGAACAGCGACCTAAAACTTGGAAACACTTTGCGCATTGGGTGTTTGAGTGCGGAAGTTTTCGATGAAAATGGAAGTGAAAAGGGACTTCAAATAAGCTTTTCATCTAAAGACCACTCTGTTGCCCTCTATATAGTTGAATAATCGAAAAAATAAAAATGGAAAGCAATCTATGGTGAC
Source organism: Ferdinandea cuprea (assembly GCA_963576555.1). Lineage (NCBI taxonomy): Eukaryota > Metazoa > Arthropoda > Insecta > Diptera > Syrphidae > Ferdinandea > Ferdinandea cuprea. The sequence continues at coordinate 80,058,292 of OY754960.1, read as the reverse complement.
GTATTTTCTGAGGCAATGATTAGAATTAACTTCAAACTCTGTATGCGCAATGTTTGTTTGATATGTCACCAACGAAATTAAAGTGACAAAAGGCTACTTTTATTATGTACCCTTTTAAATTTTTCTCCGCCTTTTACCTGGGTAGACGGTAGCAAGTTCCTTTTGCACTTCACACAAAAAAAAGTTAAACCCAAGTCATTTTTCACTCAAAAACACGTCGAGGTAAGCTATCCGTGATCTGAAATTCAATTCCAAAGGTCACAACCTCAAAATGGCTGCTCTAATCAAATGCTTCAGCAAAGTAATTCAACAAAGGTTCTCGATTTCAAAGGCTTCCATCTTCATTAAAACTAACCCAAACCCCTTTAAATTTCGCGAACATTAATCTTTCGTTTTAATCATTCTATTCGCATAGACAAAGAAAAAAAAACGATCTTTGTACCCCAACGATCCGGAATTCTATTTCTCACTAGGCTGAGCAGCCCCCGCAAGCTTTTTGCATTGTTTACCCACGTCAAAGGTCTACTCCAAAGAATTCTGCTTCAAAAGGTTAATTCTGAGGGAGAACACAACGCCAAAGATACATTTTCATCGCTCCATCTTTGGTTTTGGCTTTTACTGCATCACCATCATTCTCCTCATCAACGTTTAATCATCCCACAATGTATCTATGAAAACCTCGTAGAGAAATACCAATCGTATCTGTTCGAAGTCTTCGACTTTGAAAAGGTCGAGGTTTTGTGTCAATAGTTTGCCTCCTCTTAGGTCTTCGGAGATTACTTAGGGCGATAGGGGAATGCAATGCAATGCATTTACGGCTTGGAATAGCCGAGCAGCCAAATCAAGTAACAGCGACAATGTATAGGCATCTATCTATCTGGTGTAGCCATGAAGTAATCGTCATGAACAATGGAACGAACTATACCTCTATACATATAATAGGCACGTATGTACATAGGTATATCATTTTTAAGCCAGGGTCAGTAGCCTCACCGCAACGGGCGTGTATAGACACAGCAATGTCTTTCAGGCACGATTTCCATGTCCATTAAAATACTTTTCCTTGGCTTGGACTAGGAGAGTGTGTGGTAAATACCACAAACCGCTCGTAAGTATATTCGGCATTATATTCCCGTTGGCAGTATATATGTATACCCAGAAAGCCCAAAAAGTCCGCGTTGCGAAAATCGTAGCGACCGCGCTCTGCCTGTCCTATGTATTTAAATCGATGTGCAGTTGCAACGATGTTACCAACCTACCGCACCAAGACGACGACGACGACGAGCCGCATGCACCATGACATTGTGGCACAGCATGCGGAAGGCATAGTCTACCATGAGGCAGAGACGGACAGTCTTTAACAATAGGTGGTAGTAAGACTGGAAGTCACCAGTGGTCCAGAGTGAAATAGAGTTGACGACAAGAACTACAACAACAGCAACGACGAAGTTAAAGTTGATTGCGGGTCTGCTGATGATGGTGGAGTAAGGTGGGCTCCAGCAATTGGACAGTTCTGTGAAGGCTAACGCCTTGGGCAATCGAGGCAATAGCCTGCTTTAGCAATTGCACACATCTGTGCTTCGTTCCACTACCGTGACCGTGATCCATTTTAAATGCAGATTATAGTGAACACGATATTCTCTGAGCGTCAAACGATTACAATACAGCCAGCGACTTTTAAACAGTCCTAGGTATGTACGTGGGAACTGAGTTTTCTATGTTAAGAGGACGAATGCTTGTCCGATAGTTTCCTTTTGAATTTTTTTGTAATAAAATTCTTATGGAAAGATGGACTTTGTCGGGTTGGGTCTGAATATCAAGACTTATGCTTTAAAGCGCGGGCTTTACTTAAAAGCCTCTAGTAGCACACGAGGTACTGTAAATTGCTTTAGGTACTTTTCCACTTGTGCTTGTTCTTTCGTATTTAACATTTCCCTTTTGGGTGTTAGTGGCCAGATAGCAGTGATGGTTTTTCCAGTTGTTATATCTGGAAAAATAGACAAACTCACTTTGTCTCATTTTTCAGGTGACACAATTTAAGTTTTAGATTTGTGTGGTAGCTTATGGCGTTTTAAAGTTTTCAATCGGTTATAACATTTGAACCACTTAAGATATGACAATCGAGAATCGAGTGGTACAATTAAGTCAATTTCGACTCATACTGTTTTTCCTTGTGGCAACAGACATTTCAGCAGCTTTCAAAGTATATATAGTAATATGGTTTGTAAAGTTGCAACGGGAATTTTTTCGTGAGGTTGGTCGTCATCATGCGTGCAGGCAATTCGTCGCACCTTGGAAAAGTTTGAGCGTGGGTATAGTTCTTTGGACCTTAAGTCACTCAGCAAGCATATTTTGGTTTTAACAAAAAAACTATGTTTTAAATTTGTCCATTATCAGCGAAAGAGTGTTCTTTTGGAAAGAAGTGACATGATAACATGGAGAAGGCGATACTTACGCGAAATTAAAAAATCTACTTTACTGATGAGACTTGGCTCAACGAAGGACACACAAGCGACAAAGTTTGGATGGACCCAGCTATATTAACACCACGGCAAGCGTTCAACGAGGGATTGTCAACAGAACTGCGTGCACCATCGGGTAAAAGCAAGAGGCTTATAATAACGCATATAGAAAGCTCAACAGGTTTCGTAGATGGCGGACTCCTATATTTTGTTTCTGGTAGCAGTGGGGACTATCAAGAAGACATGAATGCTGACATCGAAAGCTTCATAAAACCCACTAAGAAGCCTACGTCACTGACGATATTGCCCAAGCTGCTGGATACAAAGTACTTCGCTTGCCTCCATATCACTGCGAGCTTAACCCAATAGAATTGGTTTCGGCTCAAGTGAAATGATTAATGGCAAGCCACAACAAGTCTTTTAAGATGGCAGAAATAAAAACCTTTTTAGCAACTGCAATCAGCAACGTTGACGGTGTGTCCAATTCGCCGAGCTGGTGGTTGAGCCAAAAATGTGGGAAATGGACGTTTTTTTTCGGAAGGCGCTGTAGAGAGTCTGATTATAAACATAGGTGAAAAGAGCAGCAGCAGTAGCTGTAAAATCTCATCAGAAATAAATATTTTATAAATATTCTTATTTAATAGATGAATTTATATTTATTGCTGTTATACTTGCTTAATTAATCTTAATGAATAAATTTTCTTTATTTTGTTTGTTTTTTATTTAAAATGGATTAGGCCTTCTGGGGATACCCTTCAAAAGCTTGCTTTTTGTCTTACCTCTTGGTTGTGTGGAAAAAGATAAATTTGTTGAAAATTTAAATGAAAATTTCAATCTAAAAAAACAAACATGACATACATAATATTCTTTCTTGTTTTTGCGGATTTAAAATGCAGGGTACGGAAACCCTGTAAGAGCTTTTGTTAGAATAGCTCCTTATAGAAAATAAAAGAGTGCGAATGAAAGGCAAACATCCCTATCTTCCCTGTACTGCCAATTTATGTTGGACAGAGTATAGTGATACAATGCTCGAAGTTGTGAAGGAGAAATTTGTCGATGACATCAACTTGACACCACTTGATTACTTTCTCTGGGTCTATGTCAAGTCCTTTGTCCGCGCTTACAAACCAACCAACTTGGACAAGCCGAAATAACGCGGCACATATTGGACAGTGATGTGCCATTCCGTGCATAATGGCATGAATGTAAGCTCAAAATAAGCCTAGAATCAATTTTGTATCTCACACCGTTGTCGTTTTATTAAAATGTATTTTCCTATCGTTCTTATCTGACCTCCGGGCAAGAGATCTTCGGGCACGATCATTGGAATACATGTCTCAACTAACATTGCTCTAAGTTTATATCAGTGTTCTCTCTGTGGGTAATTATTTGCTCACAACTATTTTAACAGCCTCCCGGCCTATACACATATGGCAACATAGTTTGGTATCAAGCGGCTGGATCAAAGGCAAGCAAGTTCAGTCTTACTTACTTGGTCTTGAAACTGGGGGCTGGGATTCGAAGATACTCTTGATTGGCGAATTTTTATCCATTTCCTCAATGTGACCGAGCCAATGCAACATCTTGGTACCGCACAATGAGTGCACGGTGGTACCTTTTCCTCCATTCTCCGTCCAGGCACACAGGACCACTCTCCTTTCCTGCTTATCATCCAGAACTCGGCGCCGTATAACAGAACACGGTTGGGGTCCCTCGAGTTTTGAACCCATTTGTTTCGCCAACCCGAAGTAGCAGCGGTCTCCCAGGTTAATTCTTAGTCGGATCTCATTAGCTGGAGCTAATGTTTACACCGAGGTAGCTCAACTCCTTCAGTTCTTGCTATAAATAGTGACATTTTGTCCTAGTCAGAAGAGAGATGCTTGTTTGTCTGTGGAAAGCATATACTTAGTATTGTCTTGATTCACATCAAAGTCAACATACTTCGCTTTTTTCAATAACCTTAACAGCCTCTCCCATGGCACGTTGGGACCGTGCGATGATGTCAATATCGTCCGCATATCCCAGTAGCTCGACGGATCCGTCTACGCAATATCTGCTTATGGACAATATTAAAGAAGTCACCTGATTGCGAATCAGATTGTAGAAATCCGGTACCATATTCTCACATTAGAGACATAGAAACGTAACTAAAATATCTTCAGGTGGGCTAAGGCATGTTCGAAATGGTAGACGATGCGACTATTTGAAAGCGCCGTGTGCTGTATGGATCCTCACCCTTGGAAACCTGTTGCTACTTATCACTTCATTACAATAGACGTTAGCCTATTGTTGCCGTTTCGTGGGGGGTGTGCTTGCCAAGTAACCCGCCAAAGATGTATTTCTTTCTATATATAGCATTGTAATTCCCGACAACTACTTTGACATCGTACCTCGGGCAAGTTCTGTAGGTTCCCTTAAGAAGGTTATTGAACTCCTCCTTGGTAGGGGCGTGCGGTTGAGTTGAATGCTTCGCTCACCTGTATCTATAAAAATAACCCTCACTGTACCACTACCAAACGCAGTTACTGCTTTTGATGCACGAATTGCCTTCATTTCACATGGCCTGCCCGAATAGCAATCGACCAGGGACCAGTTACCTCTGCTTATATGCAAACTTTGCTTGGATCAATTTTCAAGTCGTTAAATGCGGAGTTTTTCCACGACTCTCAGCCTCCTTTACGAGGAAGTATTTCTACGCTAATTGTGCTTTATTGTCAGGTGGCTACTGTGACTGCATACTTTATGATCGCAAAGAAAAAAAAAGTGATTGTAGCGCTCTCACGTGTTACACATGACATTCGATTAAGTTCAACGTCACGCGTGTGTCCCAGACTTGGAGGTGGAGTGTCAACAAATATACTCTCTAATTACATCACGTAAACGTAAGTGCTAAACATATATGTATGAACCAAAACATGAAGACTGAGACGAGTTCTACTGTTGCTGCAGTCTCTGAGTAACTTGAGATACTTCCCGAGTACAATTCGGCTTACAAAGTGTTACCGCAGGTACCCAAGGGTGTGGGTTCATCGTGTGTAAGGTTGTTCGATGCCAATTACGAAACACCACTTGAAACAACAGCTTTGGGGTTGTAAACAGGCATGTTATGTTATGTTATTTATGCACATACGTCCCAGTGCAAGACTTGACTAAATACAAAGATTATTCTGGGTGGAACTGAACGAGCAAGGAATGCATCCCATATTGTTGCAGCGGATGCACTAACGCACACAGTACCTGCAAATATACCTCATAATAAGGAAAATCATCACGTATGGGCACTTGGGTTGGGTTGGGACTCGAGGATGTTTGTTGGGAATGCTTTTGTTCAGGAGAAGTAGAGTGTGTATGGATTAAGTTGGGTTCAGTTCTGGTTCTGGATTATTCACTTCGAATTTATGAGACTTGCAAGGGTTAAATTAAAAGATAAGGATTAACCTCTTTTGGGAAAGGAAATTGTGTAAATATTTGCTGGACAACGTCAGTTATTGTTTAAATAAACCTTGTTTTTTAATGGACAGCAGGACTAAGCCTAGGCCAACTCCAAAAATGGGGTTTTAAATGGAATAATGCAACAATTATAAACTTCGGAAGGTATCAAGTATTTAACTGGTGGTAGTGCTTAACTTATTTATGATTTAGAGAATTAATATATTTTGGATGTAGTATTTTCGCTAGAGCTTTTCACTATTTAATCGGTCGGTTGGGACTGTAATTTATGGAAAAGGACAACGGGTAGAGATTTCAGATCTCGGGATAACATTACACAATTTTGAAATCAATCCAGAATCTTAGGATCTCACAAGAATGAAATAAATTTCCGGCTCCAACGCATAATAACCAGTTTAAGTAAACTTCTTTTAGACAAAATTACAAGGGTGGAACTTGAAATGGTTTCAAAGACAGCAAAAGGCACTACTCCAGACAAAATAATGTATAAGATGGTTAAACAATGCTCCGATAGCCTCAAAGAAAGAAACTGCTCTCTACATACTAGCATCCTATTGACTGGTGCTTTTCCACACGATTGGAAAAGGACACAGCTTAAACCAATACAAAAAGGTTCTGGAAATAGTCACAGCTTGGATTGGTATCACCCCATTTCACTGCTTTCTCAAGGTTTTGGAAAAAAAATATTGCGGGACGAATAAACGGTGGATAGAAAAAATGGGAAATTAAGAACGACATATGCTTCATACACTTAGTCACCTAACTTCGATTTCGTTAGGGTATTCGCTGACAACATTTGTGATTCTGGAAATCCGGCACAGGTAAACTCAATTTTTGAAAAACAAACTGTTGGTCGCAAGAGACAGGTTTAGTAGTACCCCCGTCACAAGCTTTCCTTAATCTATACAGAAAAAGAAATTGTCTTCCCGCGCCACTTAACCTTCGAGGTACAACAAAAGAACTGCAAAAAAAAGCGGGAGTTTGAAATGGAATATTCAGACCAAAAAAGTAATCAATCAATTAATTGAAGGAGCAGAATAATGTGCTTAAAATGCTATGACGGTTTCGTACAGCCTCAGGAGCATTAAAAGCAACGAGAATCGAAACTCTTCGTTTCAAAACCGGCTACAAATCTTTTCAACATTTTGCAAATATGAAAGCAGTGAATTTGGTTAGTGGGAGTTAGCCATTGGTGTTAGAGATGGTAAGTCTCCATGTCCCGGCGTCGGGCGTCCAGCCATCCTGATGTTCGCAGAAACATATAAAAATCAGAAAGTGAGACATCAGAAAGTATTTATAAGTCATGGAAGTAGTGGATTCCAAGTATTCTATTCCTCAAGTATCAGAGACTCGGGCAGTGACAGAGAAAGTGAGGACCGATATTAAAGATCGCATTGTCATCCTTGATATTCAACTTCATTGCATGATTTCTTAGGAAGTTATGGCCCTTTATTGCCCCTACCAGCTTAGACAGATATGACCTCTCACATGGTAGTTATATTCTAACAGGAGCTTCCGTGATACCTCATAGCTCGTTAGTTCTTTTCAGCTGTTGTTAGATTTCATACTTTCCTTAATCTCCACTCTTTTGCTAAAATCACAGATTGGTGGCTTGATCGATTGAAGTGCTCGGTGTTGGGCTATTGCACCAACATACCTCGCTAATTCGTTAGTCCTCTAATTGCCGGCTTTGTCGCTATGTCCAGGGATCCAGCAGAGATTTGTGGTGTGCTGCGAGCACACAACCTTGAGCTCTTCGCGGCAGCGGGGAATTATCTTGGATTTTATTTCAAATCTAAAACTGTTTTTATGGCTGCCTGGCTGCCAATGAAAATGGTATTACGTGGTATTACCAACAATGAAACATTTCGGGCAGATACCGCGATTGCCAGAACTACAGCTGATGCAGGAAACCTCATTGAGCAGCGTATATTTAGTTTTTTTTCGAGAATATTCCGGCACCAGTTCCATAGTCCATCTAAGATCCATCTGTGTAGATGTATAACGATTTATTCTTCGTGGGTTCAAATGTATTCCATCCATCTCTGATAGGGAAGGAGCAAGAGAATGGTCTACCAAAGTCCAGTTGTAGTGACATATTCTCAGAATTAATAGTGTTACCAATCAGATTAAGAATTGCTTCCATTCCAGAAGTGGGTGTAGTTATCAACGCACTGGGAGTTCCTAGTGCTAGTCATGCTAGTCTTTGTGTTTTTGTCGATTTAAGATTGGTAGAATTGCGCTGACACCTCCTTGTGGGGGCTTCTCCAAGCACACGTTGTTGAAGGCTCAAAAACGGTACCTACGATTTTGACGTAATTTCGCACATTGGACACTTTTAAAATAATTGTTCAAAATATAAAAAATTATCAAAATCGTAAGAGACTTTTTTGAGAAAACGAATTTAATTTAAATTTAAGAAAAAAGTTATATGAAAAAAAAATATATAAAATTATTTCAAAAATCTAAGTATGCAAGTTTCTTGGAATTAATAGTATAAAAAGTATTTGAAGTTCCCTTTGTTAGTTTTCGAGATATTGGCGGTTTTATAAATCGTTTCTTTTTCCAAAAACTGAGTATGCAGTATTTTTGGCTCCATCTCAAGTATCCTTGGTACAAAATAAGACTAAAATTCTTGAAACCGTCTTCGAAAAAATTAGTGATAAGTGATTTTCACCAAAAAAATTGTATGACAGGTAACGTTATTTCAAACGATAAAGCAAAAACTAAAATGATGCCCCAAGATGTAACCCCAAAAACCTTATATACGAACTTCGAAGCAAATCCGTCTTACCATTTCACCATACGGGGCCCGGATAGACAGACAGACAGACAGACCGACGGACCGCATTGGCGGACCCACTTTTTTGGACTTCTCTTCAGTTTGAGTTCGAAATATCCGCACGATCGCAATAACTTTCTCTTTCGTATACTAATGTAAACTGAAATGCATTGCATATCTTGTGGAGGTAGGCGTTCAAATACCTGTGCCCGGGTATCGTATCATCTTCCAAATTTTTAATCAGCCGCAATGGTCTTTCGCTCTCTGCGCCTTTGATTCCCCAGTTTGCCAATTCCACTCTCATTTATACAGTTTTTTCTTAACTTAATTTTTCGTTGCTGCTAGGAGATCAAGAGGGGTGGTACATGAACGACTAATTGTGATATCGTTCCATATGATTTTCCTGTACTTTAGCCATTTACTTCGGTTTTCTTTTGGGCGTCAGGCCATATCTCGCAACGATAAAGGAGTACGACATGCGTGATTCAAATTAAATTAATGTCAGTGTTTAACGTATGACGCTCATCTGCTGAGATAAATTGCCGTTAACATGATGTATTACAACAAGACTTTTGAGAATAGAGGCACACGCCTGAAGCCTTACTTCATAAGGATAAACCTTTTTTGCGAAGAACATTGAAGAGCAAGAGTAATAAGGCAGCCCAGCTGTTTCATTCTACTTTAAATCCTTTCAAATAGACTGAAGAATCAATGGAATCAAAATTCTCATTTTTTTTGGAGGAACATGAAGTGTAACGTCGCTTTATCATCTCTAACCGCAACCTTTAAGAGTCTTGCAGCCAAAGATTATACGCATTAATAAGGCAAGTCGAAACTTGCTCTCTCACTCGTCTCCCTTTCCAGGAAATGATTCCGTAAGATGTTGAGGATTAACCTTTTGACAACAAAACCCTTGTTAATTTATTATTTCTTCCGGTTTCAAATTTCAACACCTTTCTAGTTGAGAAAATCCAAATGAATCAAATTTTAGAAAACAAAAAAAAAACCTAAGCACCATGACTGCCGCCATTAAGTCCAAATTAACAACAACAATACCTGTAAAAAGCAGTAAATTTCACGCTCACTAATTTACCACTTAGCAAGGTATTTCCACCACCTCAATAAATCTACCTTCAGGGAGTGTCTTCTTTTTGGATATTTCATACCTCAGTTGTTAAAGCCTCATCTTTTAGCATGAATGAAGTATATGACTCAATATTTATTACATTTTGGATATTCTTATTCATGGCACAAACATGGATTATTTCGCAAAGAAAAAAATAAAGCTCTTCAATTAATTTATTACGCATTCGTGGAAAAGTTTAATGAATCCGAATACTATATACCATCATGCGGCGGCACGATGAGCTTGAAATTAATTGATAGCAAGTAAGGCTATAAAACCTACTTCGTTGTGTCTTTGAATTCGTATCCGAAAATTAATCGCAGTAATCAAGACGTGCAATTAAAATTTTAGCATTTTTCAGACTTTACGCCACCTCCTTAGATTGAATAACTTTACCTACAAGAAATGTTTCGGCTACTTGTGGTGCTTTTCGTCGTTCAGAGAAAACTGATCTCGGTGGTTTAAAGATTCTGAGAGATAATAAATTCCAGCAGGTGGCATTACGTGCATACAAGACGCATAAGATAATTGGTAAAAAATAACTGACGTTGTATCTCATGCCAGGTAGTACGTGTATGACCATCTTCTATTTGTCAGAGATACAAGTAGTTTGTGTTTTGTGCAGAAGGAGCCACAAGCTATCTCAAGCACAGCAGGATAATTGAAAAATCTTCTCGGTTACTGTTTCCTAACTAATGGAATGACATTACTTGTGGCCCTGTGGATTCTAGATAGAAGTGCATGCATTCTGCATTCATATATATATGTGCGTGTGGACTCTACTTAAGTTTACTTCTAAAGCAGACGAATGAAATATTGCATTTTGGGCCATTTTGGGGGTGAGGGTTAGCATTCTGTTTTTGATAAACATCTGAATAAGTTAAATAGTAACGTGAGTGCAAATATTTACAAGTTGTGGGAATGGGAATTGTACAGCTTTAAAAATTTAAGACAATAAAATAAAACTTCGTATATAAAATAAGTCTTAAGCATCCCGATTGTAATGAAGTGGCTAAACTCATTACCCGATGAGCCACTCAAGCCGTACATTCATATCAGTAATTCTTCTTCTATCGGGAGAAAAAAATTCCGATATCCATTTACAGGATTTACAGGTCTATCAGTGTCGCTGAGCTAAAAAAATCGCGCGGTGCTTATGCAATTAATAATCGAAGCTCTTCCAAGCATGAACATGAATTCAGCAAGGAGGCCGTAGGCTATGATTTCGTTCGAAAACAGGCTGTATACGATACAGGGCCAACACGCAAGGCAGTATTTTTTTGAACACATCCGTTAAACACTTTCAGGGTGCCACAGTCTCTTATAAGGATTGAACAAATCGTCTATACAACACCACAGAAGGGCTACGCCAATAGCAAAACAATTTTCAGCCCTGAACGTATGGAACATAGGAAAGGATGGATGTGACCATAAAAACCTTCTTGCAAGCGCATGCCGACGACCTTATTATTTGCCGCAGTCGCCCGTCATTTACCCGTTCAACTAGGAAGGACATGGTATTTGACATTAACTTCAAAGAACGATTGTTAACACAATTCGGCGTATCTTACTGCATATCTGGATGGAGCGCTCAGACACAACTACTGGTCCATTGTGCTACCATGCAGACACCTTTCGAAGAAAGATAAGACTGAGCTTCAGTGATGAAGAGCATCGGCAATCAATACGTCTGCTCCGAAAATCCGGCACCTGATGCGAACAAAGACCGGACAACTGCTGAGAAAGTATTCTGCTGGGTCATCCACTACACAACAAGCAGGACTGATGGTGGTGTCTCTCAAGCTCAACACAGAAGAAGTTTGGTCTGTCTGTATCCATCGCAGTAGCGCCATCGAAACTTGTGTTCACGAAAAACCTAAAAGTTAATGGAAGGTTCAGGTCCTGAGATAACTTCTTTTGAATCTTGCCTAGCAAGTCCATCGGAGATCTCATTTCCCTGGATGCCAGGTTGGGACCCAGACAAGACTAATTTTTCAGCCTTTCGACTAAATTCAGAGAAAGCTTGAGTTCGAGCACTAATTTAGACCAGGTAAGAGGATTGAGCAGCTCATTTAATGCAGCTTGGTTGTATCTGTAAATGCAAAGGTTTCTGGCATTTTACCTCTTGTTTACAATACAGCGCACAGCCATTAGGACGGTGAAAATCTACGCTTGGAAAACAGACGCATGTTTACCCAGATGCTAGTGATGTTTAATATTATCGGTGTCCAAAAAGATTCCAGCACCAAGCCCTTGGCCAGAAATAACAACACCTCCTAACATTACAACTGATCCCATCTAGTAATTCTTCTCATTAGCTGGTCCCGAAATAATTTATTTGGTTTTAATTTTTATGAGTAGATTATACATATAACTATATATATTTTATTTAAATTTGATTTTTCGTTAAGAAATTATGCCAAGCAATCTTTGGTTGGTAGAGCCTAAATGCATACTTTGTGATTATTTCACTAGCATTCTCTACTTGTAGATCCCTATGTAGGTTGTCGATTCTTATATGGCAAGGTGCATTAACAATGAGTCTTAGTACTTTGTATCTTAGGCACTTTTTGGTACAGCCCCAAAGCTGTATCCCGTACGTCCATACAAGTCTACAGCAGTTTATTTGCAATTGATAGCTGATAATTCCTTCCCATTCTTCTGTCCATTTAACGACGAGATCAGTATCAGGATTACAGGGATCATAACCCTGCCACTGCACTGCATTCCTACTGGTCCGCATGTGGGGTTCGCCGGTTCGACCTCAAAAAATATCTGCAGGCCTCCCGATTTTGGATTTGGATCAAATGCTGATGTTTCTGCATTTGTGTGATCCAGGAATTTTTGGCCTGTCTCTCTTACGCGATTGTAAGGGAATGTTGATTGTCATTGCCTTTTTGACGGGGATCGCAGAATTCCTCCTTTGAACATGACAATACTAACTGAGTCGTTCGTGCTCCATTTTTTTTGAGGTAGGTTCATTGAAGTGAAGGTTTCCTCGGGTTCTGGAACTTCTAATTCGATCAAGCTTTATTACTCCTGCTGTCATGCGAAGCATCTTCATCTCAGTTGCTGTCAACTTGCCCTCATACTTTTTGAACATTGTCCTGCACTGTGAACTGTATATGAGCGCCGGACGCACGACTGTAGTGTAGAGCCTTCCCTTCAGCTTAGGGGACATTTTTCGGTCACAGAAGATGGCAGAGTTTTCTTGTCACTTCATCCACCCTACGCTTACACGATGATTGATGTCGTCATTAACGGTTGCTTCGAATTCCTTCCCATTAACCAATGAATTTGTCTGATTTCGATTTTTTTTTTTGATATGCCCCTTCCATCAGATATTTAGCAGTATTTGAGTACGGAACTTCTTTTTTACAGCTCTTACAGCATTTATTCTTCTATTTGTAAAGTTAATTTAGGTAGATTTAGTTTCATGAAGCTTTATTCTCCATTTTTTTTTTGTCCAGTCTGTGGATAAAATGACTTTTTGGAGTTTACTTGCCGCTTCTTTAGCACTGTTACCAATGGTGCTAATTGCTGTGTCATCAGCGAAAGTCGCCAAGCAAGCTTCAACTTGCTGGGGTAGGTCTCTTGTATAAAGGAGATAAAGGATTGGTCCCAAACCACTTCCTTGAGGAACTCCCGCGGATATTTTCGTTAATTTAGAATATTCGTCTTTGTACCTCACTCGAAAGTGACGATCTGTGATGTAAGATTTAAGAATTAAGTAACTCTTTTGGGAGATCTCTTTTCAGTTTAAATTTTAGGCCTTGATGCCAGACTTTATCAAACGCTTGTGCTACGTCTAGAAAAATGGCTGAGAAGACTTTTTTTTATTCTTTTTCTATGCTCGCATTTCTATGTACTTGTTGTACAGTAGAGTGTTTCTCTCTAAACCCAAATTGGTGGCAGAGAATAAGATTTTTTTCTTCTATAATTGGCCTGAGTCTTTTCAAAAGCAGTTTTTTAAATAGATTAGCTATTACAGGGAGGAACGAATTCGGCCTGTACGATTTCTTTTCATTTAGCGACTTATCTTGTTTCAGAATCATGATTACTTTAACCGCCTTCCATTGCATCGGAATATGCTTTAGTCTGAATGATAAATTAATTATATGTAGTAGTGTACGTAAAACTTTATCCTCTCCTCAGCTCCTTAAGTATATGTCCTGTGATAAAATCATAGCCCGGTACTTTCTTTGCATTTAAGTTACTTTTGATTTCAGATTCTAGTTCTTGTAATGTTATATGCTGTATGTTCCTGTGATCATTTCTGGACATCAGACATTTTCGTGTGCAGTTTTTCTAGGAAATGGTTGGAAGGTTTCCTGCAGGTGAATGGAGAAGAGTTTAGCGTTTGCTTTTGCATTTCATGCCCAGGAACTTGATGGTTTTTTTAAGGATTTAGCAGCTTTCCAACGGGAATAGTCAGTATCCTTATGGGCTGTTAGATTAACCAAGTATCTGCCAACTGATTCGTTTTTTAACATTTTTAATAACCTCTTGAGTTCACCTTTTTATTTTCAGGTGTTTGAATTCTTTGCCAAGTTGTATGAGCTTTCCTTTTTTCCTGATTAATGCCTATCTGAATTTTATTCGAATATTTAAAATAGTTAACCCTACCATGAACCCGCTCATAACTTTTATATTTTATATATTTTAAAATAGTACAATAAAGTCCGTTTGCAAACATTAAAGACGTCTAAATGGTCTCTTCGTCTGTTATAAAAATATAATTACCTTGCAAAATATCTTCACAATATCAGCGTGAATAAAATGACCCATACTGGGTCAACGTACGTTAACACACTTTCGACAAGAATACTCGTTGGCAGTATTTAGCAAAAACAATCCCGTAATATAAATCACAAAACTTCGCATTCATTTGCAGCATTAACGTCACATTGAGGTTGAAATTAGTTAGATTGTGGATCGTAAATAAAAGAACGTTCCTCTTCGGACAGAATTTATTTCGGTTTCTATTTTATTGTGCTAATTCTTCTTGTTTGTCGCGTTAAGTTTTAACGATCTTTCTGTGAATTTTTATCAACTTTTGAGTGAAGTGCTTTTGTTTTGGATCATAAAATGTTAGACGAAGTTTGAAAGTGAAAAAGATGAATGAGTGAACTTACTGTGGTTGGTTGTAATGAGATTTGACAGAATTTGGAATTACGCAAGGCGA
This sequence comes from Ferdinandea cuprea, assembly GCA_963576555.1. Classification (NCBI taxonomy): domain Eukaryota; kingdom Metazoa; phylum Arthropoda; class Insecta; order Diptera; family Syrphidae; genus Ferdinandea; species Ferdinandea cuprea. The sequence continues at coordinate 80,043,287 of OY754960.1, read as the reverse complement.
AACTACGTTCTTGTGAAATCTCATTCTCCTTTAGTGGTGTTTTTATGTACTAAAAAAATTAAACAAATTGAAAGGATCGCATTTAAACACTGTAAGGCATGTGTATTTGACTCATGAAAATCACAGGGACTACGATTGTATTCGTTCATTCATATGCAGTTCATGTACACATCCCGATGTCACCAAATTAACTTACAAAGTGCGTCTGAAGTCTAGAAGTCTAATAACTAAATGTTTAAATAAAAAAAAAACCATTTAAATTGAGCTCGGGAGGGCTGCAGATAGATAGAGCTCTTGAAAGTGCGAATTTCTGGTACTGGAATTGTACTTAATTGCTGTTCAACGTTCAGGTTCTGCAGCTTTTAAATTCGTTGTTAGTATAAGCGGGGATGGGATTAACAATGCAAATATGGAAAACAAAAATACGTTCATTCAAATAAGAAACAATAGAATAAACATAAGAAAAGGGTACAGTCCGCTTGGGGCCAACAGTATGATATCCTATCCCTATCCCTATGTACCCCAAGAAAAAAAGCATTTGGAAGATGATGGATAACATTTTATTTCATTCTATAATTTATATAAAAAAAAAATATTTTTTTAAAAAACGCCCCCAAAAAGTGGGCGTGGCCAAAAACGTTGTATGGGCGTTATATTGGAAAAAGTATTGGCTAAATATATTGTTAAAACATTTTTATCGATTTTTATGAAAATTTTCGAAGAAAACAGCATGTTAGTGAAAAACGCCCACAAAAAGTAGGCGTGGCAAAAAACTTTATCTGACAAATTTATAAAGGTGGGCAGTTTCTACATATCTTGTGAAACTTTATCTCTCTAGCTTAAGCTTTAAGAAGGTTTTTTCTAAATTGTGGGCGTGGCAGTGGGCGTATTTTTACACTCTACCATTACCAGGACTCAAAAGTTGATACGGACGGACATTGCTAAATAGTCTTTGGTTTTGGTCCTGATCATAAATGTATATACTTTTAGGGGTCTGCGACGAATATGAAGGGCTATTACAATCTATGTGTCAAAATTAATATACCCTTAGGATAGGGTATAAAAACTTCAGAGCTAAAAGATCTCTTACATCAGCAGCAACGAATGGAGCCCAATTGAAATACTAAATATAACCCACTTCAATACTTTCGGGTAGCTTACGGTTTGCGTCCCCTGTAAAAACGCAATTTATTTTCGCCACTGTCTCTTATTAAGTCTCTAATTCGCAGAAAAAAAACCGATTTGAACTTGTGTAAAACATATTTTGCAATTGTCCCTTTTATTGTTTCCAAGTTTGCCCAAAATCTTCAAGACTTCTACGATCGTGTTTCTCTAGATCTTTTCAATCGAAGTATTTTTGTTGAGCTAATTATTTAATTTAATTTATCTAAGTAAGATGGATACAAATTAGGGCTATTTTGGTATCTCATTGGCGAGGATGTATTTAGCAGAAAGCATTGGTGCATTATTCCTAACTTTGGTTGTGCTGATTTTTATCCGAAGACCCTTTTTAGTCAAATCTATCAGGTCTCTGCGACATCAGTACGAAATGAAGTCTTCACCTCAGCAGATTAGGTTGTCAGGCTTTTACATTTTACAGGACATGGATGTAATTATGCTCGAAGTGAGGAATTATTTTGCTACCTAGCTGTCGAACAAAATTAATCACCTCAACATATCCAGCAAGCAGAAGTATGTTCAAATCCAGACCATCGAACTTTCAACCATCTCCGTCTAGGTCCAGAGTCTCCGGCTGCGTTGAAGCAGCCTTCCATGGTCTACTATCACGTTTTTCTACTGGCACAGTGAAAAATAAAAGCGCTCCGGCATCCATAACGGCTTTATCTTTGAAACGTATCTTCCGTCTTCCTTATAATCTCAAATATGGGGGCTGGGATTCGAACATTCATTGCGTGGAAAACTATTATAAATTCGCTGGATAACCGAGGGTTTTCCTCTTGTCCAATTACTATGTTCTAATGCCTGTTTAGCTGATAATGAAAACACTGCGTAAATACTCATGTACGTTTACTACACGATGACTAGAATTTCTTCGCAATTTCCAAGCCTCCAATGTTGTTTTGATCGCGACACACTTCGAACTTCTTTAGCTGGGAGACTGCGTTAAAAAAAAATTTATAAATCTTCTCTCCATTTAACGACGAGATTATGATCAGGATTACAGGGATCATAACCCTCCCACTTCACCGCATTCCTACTGGTCCGCCTGTGGGGTTCATCGGTTCGACCTCAAAAAATATTTTGAATCCCTTCATCATTGACGCAAATCAAATGCTGGTGTTTCTGCATTTGTGTGATCCAGGAGTTTTTAGGCCTGCCTCTTTTACGCGATTGTAATGGAACGTGGATCGTCATCCCTCCCTCCCTCCTTTGAACATGATAATACCAACTGATTGGGTCGTGCTCCAATTTTTTCGAGATGGGTTCTTTGACATGAAGGCTTCCTGGGATTCTATAAAAAAATATATAAATATTAGGCGTAAACGGCCAATACAGGACCCAAAGCCTAGCTTCTCCAACCTCTGTGTGCGCGAAGATATATTTTTTTACATGAATGGAAGGGACCTACAGTTTATTGCCGATTCGCAGCGAATAAAAACTTTCAGGTAGTACATGTCGGGATTTAAACCAGCGACCTCTCGCATAGTGTTTCAACGCACTTAACCACTAAGCTACCACACCCTGTTGTTTTGATCGCGACACACTTCGAACTTCTTGAGCTGGGAGACTGCGTTACCCTCTTCTATTTCCATGCAGGATCTTCTTGCCCTCATTTCTAATGACTCTATACTCATCCCTTGCTGCTGCAGCATTTTTCAGGTAAACATAAATGTACATAATCTTCTTCCTCGGGTCTTCTTATTTAGGGTCGCTGGTAAGCTAACGTGGTTTTGGCATCCAATTTGATGATGTCGTTTGTGGTAGGTTAGTGCAAAATCTCCCTGCTACGTTCCTTGTAGGCCTTAGTTACTTTAGGTCTGCTATTGCGTACAGTGTTGATTTTTTTATTCTGGGCAGTTCTCAGCTTCTTGTCGTGGGAAAGTCGAGCAACGAATCTGTCTGCAACAAGAAAATAGTCAGTGTCGGCGTTTGCCCCTTGGTAAGTATGCACGCACATAATGTTAGATGGGTGCCTCGCATCGACCGTCTAGAGAGCGTGAAGTTGCCATGTAAATCGCCTTGCTACTTTTCACCGCAAAACTGCGGTACCGTCTTTAAGTTGATAACCGTCATCTAATGTCATTGCGTGGCGGCTGCCTTTGATTTTTGATGCATTTGAAGCCACTTGCCACTTGACTAAACCTCTTTTGCTATAAAACTATAGTTCGCTCTCTCATATCCTAGTCAAATATTTTGCTAATTTCCTTTAAAACCAAGCTAGCCATGTTGATATTGCAACAAAGTGACTTACTCAATCTTTTGCACGAGTGAGCCTGACCATTAACACATGACCACTTTTTTTTATGTCGACTCCATTTTCCACAATAAGACAGCTAAATCTGCCTCCAGCGTATTAGTACGATAATGAAAATTATTCATAAAGCGTGTAACGACTCCATCGAGTGTGCTGAAAATTTAAACAAAACCCAGCGCATACAAGCATTTAAGTTGATTGCAGATTGCAATTATTATCTTCCACAACATCCGTGTGCTTAAAACGTACTCACATAATAAAATTACAACCGCAAGTTCTTAAGTCATCTCAAAAACATGCTTTGCATATAACAGACAACGACGCACGGCACGGCACTGCACTTGCACTGCACAAAACTAACAACTTCCTTGCTGCAACACCAACAACCCACAAGCACTTTCCTTCCGTGTACCAGATTTTGATGAAGAAATTTTCTTATTTCACACTTAGACGACGACGAAGACGACGCGCACCGACATCATCAAATTCACTCTCAACATCAGTCGCGCATCCTTTTCGGTATCTCCGCCATCATAGTGGATAGACCTCGCAGTACATGCCTTTGTGTAATTGCCATTTATAGGTCCATAGAACCAACATGCTTTCCAACCTAGTTCCTACGCGCGCTGTTGTGCCTCTGTACCGAAAACCAACTCCTTGGTGCCTACCTCAACCGTGTAATGATGTAATTTTCTTCAATAATGTCGCTTCTGGCTTCAAAGCCAAAGATCTTCTCTTCTTGCGCTATTCATCTAATTATTGTGCCCATAAGTGGTTATGATCCCAAGACGTTACTATGAATCTAGAATGAGTATGCCTATTACATGTAGGCAGGCACCCTACCCAACCCAGCCCTCTACCGTGAGCTGCAACTTCCTCTATAATGGCAGCGCGCATTATAAAAGGGCGATTCGCTCCAGAATTTTTCATGTGTTTTTCCATTGACTTTGTTGTGGTATTGAGTGAATGGCCGCAGGATCTCTCGCTTCATGAATTATCTTTTGAGGCATGTGTTGTTGGTGTGCGCGTTTCACATGTTGCCTCATTAAAAAAAAGACCCCGCTGAGTGGTACGAGGAGAAAATTGAATTCGTGTCAGTACGACGTGTATTATATAGATACAGGATGACCGATGGAACAATTGGAATCCGAGTGCAGCAAACCTACTCGGTCACTTTGCGTATGCAATGGGAAGCCTCCTTTGCGGTTGGTTGTAATTGTCTCATTAAAATGAGGCGGAGATGATTTGGTGTGCCTGTCGTTCGCCCTTGCCCAGCGAGCGTTCGGTCGAGCGGCGGAGCACAATGCCTGAGACAATTAATCAACATCACCATTAAAGAGCCACAAAATCATGCATCCGTATGTAGAAACTCCATATCTACATGACTCCATATGTTCAGTGGTCGCCCGGTTGAATGATTTTAAACTGCTCTTGGATGTAATTAAGCAACGAAAGGTGGCGCTCATGTTTAGAAGGGAAAATCCTCTCTGTTATAGATCCGTTGCCGATACTGATAGCCCACTTTGAGATCGTTATTCATTCTTAGAACAGCCAGTGAGTTGGACACGGCAGGAGTGATTCTGGATGTTGCTACAGCTCGGTTCCATTGTTAGACGATGTTCTGCAATGTGTGGTGGCAATCTATTAAGAATGTTAACGTTTTAACTGAAACACGCTTACTTTATATATATTGGTCGAAAGGAACATGAATGCTTAAAGTTCTTTTTTTAAGGAAATTAAATCTTTTTTTTATTTAACATTTTAATTTTCTCAGAACATGGAGCGCTAAAATGGCAAATTGATTTCAATCTATGCTTCAAAAGGTATAGAGTGTTTTATGTTCTTCTCTTCTTAATCTTAGTCTTTGGGGTTGCCTCTTCGATACTGGGAAGTCCTATTCGTTACTTGTCTTCATTAACCATTTCATTAACTTTCCCCATCTGATCTTCGCATGCAGTGGCCGTACCATCTCAGCCGCCTCTGTGCAGTCTTCCTTTTATTGTGCCATGAATGGGGGAACATTTTCATATTTGAGATGTCGTGCTCATGGTCAGAAAATGCTGCATAGCTCATCTGAGTCATTAGAAGCTTATGAATACTGTAAATTGAGACATTACGTTAGTTATTCAATGTTTGAAAGTAAGATTTTTCAAGTGTTGTTTCTCATTTGCAGTGGCTTAGTGATTAAGTGCGTTGCGCTACTAAGCGAATTGTCATGGCTTCAAATATGACCCGACTCGTACCATCTGAAAGCTTTTAGTCGCTTACCTCTTGCCCTACCTCTTGCGAACGTCTGACAAACATCCAAGAGTAAGAAATGTCATGAGAAGTTTCTTATAAATAAATTGCCGTTCAGAACCGGTCCAAAAAATATCTTCGCACACACAATTGGAGAAGCTAGGCTTTAGGTCCTTTTTGGCCGTTTACACCGAATATTTTTTTTCTCAATTAACAGAAAAGCGGACAGTGACAGAGAACATGAAGTTCGTTCGCTCTTATGTCACCGCAATCTCTAAAATTGTTGGATTTCAAAGTACATCTTTTAAGAATTGAACGAGGGATTTGCTCAGTGATGGTATATGCATAAATATTCGAAAAAATTGCTAACCCAGGGTTAATCATTCTTTGTCCACAGAGGTTTTCATATGTCAGAGGTAAGTAATTCTTTCCGCTTGGTATAAGCCCTTATGCGGATCATGCATTCCAGTTGCTTCCGTAGGATTTAGCAATTTTAAATGCCTTGCTTTTGGCCTATTGGGACCAATCCATTTTCGCACTCGTACTTAATGTCTACAAATCCGCTGATCCGAAGGGTATTTCCCTTATCGTTCTGAAGAGGTTTTCTTCCCCATTTGAAATTTTTTCAGGACTCTTTCCGAGAAGATGGAAAACACCATTTGTCCAGCCGGTGCCAAAAAAAATGCTCTCTATCCTCCTACCGACCAATTGCACTAACGTCCCTTCTTTCCAAGGTCATGGAAATGCTGATAAATCGTCAGCTTATGAAATAACTTGAATCCCTAAAACTTCTTAATGACCGGCAGTACGGTTTTCGCAGCAACAGATTCACTGGTGATTTGATGACATATCTAACCGAAAAGTGGAACCAATCTATTCACCGTGGTGGTAAAAGTAAGGTCGTTGCGCTTGATTTTTCAAAGGCATTTGACAGAGTTTGGCACCAAGCTCTTTTGTCGAAAATGCTTTCATTTGGATTCGATGATACCTTTATTCAATGGATTATAAGTTACCTTTCGGACCGTTCAATTCAAGTTGTTATGGACGGTTTCAAGTCTGCAACTTACCAAATAAATGCTGGTGTTCCCCAAGGCTCCGTTTGGTCTCCGACTCTCTTTCTCAGTTTTATAGATGATCTACTCTCTGTTACTTCTAATCCTATTCATTCCTTCGCCGATGACAGTACCCTCAGCTTTACATATTCATTTCCTAGGCAACGACCCTCATCTTCGGGCGTTGAACTGGAACGGCAACGTATGTTAAGCTCGTTAAATTCTGACCTTGACAGCATTCTTAAGCGCGGTAAAACCAATAGAGTCAAATTTAATGCTTCCAAAACACAATGTTGTCATTTGTCATTAAAACGAAACACCAATACTTTGCCATTATCCATGAATAGCACTTGCTTCGCTGAAACCGAACGACTTTCCATCGTCGGTATGTGCGTTAACAAACTTCATTAGAATGACCAAATATTCGACGTCGCAAAGAACGCTGCAAAATGTCTAGGCTGCCTCAAGCGATGCAAGAAATATTTCACTCCTTCTGATCTGGCTTGAATTTATAAGACGTTTCTGGCCAGTGCCTTATAGGTGGCATATTTGGGGCTACTGCTCAGGGTTCAAAAACGTGCGATTAAACTTATGGGCGACAGAGACTTAGAAAAATCGCTTTATACTCTTAGTAATCGTTGTAATGTCTCCTGCAGTTGTCCTTTCGTTGTTTTATCGTGTCTTCCGTTTTCAAGCCGAAATGAAGAACCCACCGCTGTATTCAAGTTTGTGAGACTGGTTAGCTAGTGGATAACACTCATGGTCCCTGTCGTCGTACGGTGCGCATAGACGGAATGAACGGATTGTGGAGTGGTGGCATCATTGGACCATTTCTCTTCGAAAATTAGGCTGGGAACAACGTTTCCTCTGTACCTCTGGTACATGCATGACGGCGCCATGCCACAATCGATCTTTTGCACACCAAATTCCCAAATCGTGTTATCAGCCGTCTTGGCGATGTTAATTGAACGCCTCGGAGCTGCCAGTTGACATCTATGAACTTTTTTTTGTGGGGAACCGTGAGGGACCGATTTTATCCCAGCAATCCGGACCAAGGAATCATTGGTCCATTGGACAATTGCGCTGCAAAATTGTTGTCAAAGATGTTGAAAAAGATCACTTGAACGACGTTGTGTTCTATAATTTCTTGAAATAAATATATGCACTTATTTTATTGCATTTTTAAAAAGTAACTTGTATTTGGCCCAACAATTCCACCGCAATACGCGTTATGGTTAGGAATGCACATCAGTTTACCCTTAGGCTTATATTCGGACGTACTGTAAAAAAAAAAGATTCCTTTCATATCCGTACAATACGAATGTGGAATGCTCTAACACGCTCTGTTTTTCCTTCACATACACTGAAGTACCACGCGCACCACGGGATGTACATATATTCATTAAATCTTTAAAGTTTGCGGAACCCTTTTGACTTTCAAACTTTAATTAAAGTCCTGAGGATTCCTCGTGGTACACCACACTGTACCGACTTCACTTCGTTGATGACCAAAGGAAACTTTATTATTACAATGAACAATTGCGCTGCAAAATTGTGAGTGGTGAGACTATAGTTTCCGCCTGGCATGGCGTTTCCTCGTTACAAATTCAATTTTCTTATTTCCGGTCGTTTAAGTCACCTTCCGATCCCGCATAAATACTTTGTGCGAACGACGAACGGAAGTAGGAGTAGAGTAGGTACCCACTACTGCATTGTCATCCCCCAAGGGTGTAGTGGCAGAATCTGTGAAAAGTGTAAAATGTTTCGCTTTTGTGTGCGGCGTCGACGGCTAATGATGTCCTGTGGCGAATAATTTTAATTAAAATTGGCTGCAATTGCGTAAAGTTCTTCTTCTTGTGCTGCATAGTTAGTTGTTCAAGTTGTTGTTTCGCAATTACTTACAGAGGAATGCAATTCACTTGAGTTGTTTGTTCTTCGTTCGCAAAATGGATGTATTTTGTTTCACTTAAATTGAAAAGTTAAACGTGGAATCAGTTGGTCCGAGGTAGTATATAATTTCAATAGCCGTGGCTCCTGTCAACACTCGAGTGGGAACTTGTGCTTAGTGCAATAACCGTTTTCTCAAAGCAAGTCCTAATTAAAAACGAACCTATTCGCCAATAGAGCAGCAGTCTGTGTCGTCGTCGCCAACGTTAGTTGCATTCTATCACTATCATCATCACTCGAGGATACTGAATTAGTGCAACTTTCATTTTCAAACCGCATATGGCGTGTATATGATGCATAGCCAAACAATGGAGCGTGGCATGAAAAGATTCAAAAACTTTGTGGGTCACGCATGGATGGCTCTTGTGTTATGAATATAAAAGTCTAGTTACAATGGCAGAGGCGGTTATAGCTCTTGTTTTAACCGACAAAGTGTCTGTGTGTGGCATAACCGTAGCAACGCGTATAAATGTCGAGCACAGGGCAATGAATCTCATTTCATTTGCAGTGAACTCCTTGAATGCATAATGACGCAAATCGCACTAGTGCTGCTGAAGCTGGGGGGCTACAACTGTGTCTGATGATGACGGCTGCTGCTCCTCTAGGGTTTGCCGGCGCGGGGAGATGAGTATTTTGGCTTTGTTGCTCGTTGTATTCAATTTCCATTTTTGTGTGCGGATGAGGACAATGAAAAGGGAAAACTATCAAAATGAGGTTATTGCGATTGTTGCATGCCACAGAGAATTGCATGTTGACTTGATGATGGTATAAAGAGGTTTTTTATGGCTATATGCATGTGACAGGAGTCGAACTATAGGTTAGCTTGAATCATGCATGGTTTGAGAAGAAATTTGTTATCTAACGTTACGATTAAATTCGTTAAGCCAATTGCAGTTTTCACCAAAATTTAAGGCCATATAAAGAAAAAAAAGTGTTTCCACTGGAAAATTAAATCATTCGGATAGTTTGGATCTTAAAAACAACAAGTACTTCAACTAGATGGAGCACATCAAGAGGCATACATTCAGATCATGAAGACAGATTAAAAGCAAGCAAAGGCATAATTTTGGGAGTTATTCAAGCGGATAGAAGCAAACTCGCTACCATAGTCGAGAATTACATTTCTACCTCAGTTAAGCTTTTCAGAAACGTCTGATGAAATTATTAAATTCATAGCTTCGTTTGGTATAGTTTTCGAAAGAGTAAGAAGAAATTGCACTTTTCATTTGCAAAAATTAAATATTTTCCTAGTTAAATTTATAGTTTTATGAGTTTGTGAACTCATATAAAACGTCCAAGATCATTAATTGAAACTTTATAGGAATGCAATCGTGATCGCAGGACTTACGTAGCGGCTTAATATTTGGTTGAGCTTTCATAAAGCCTCTACACATTTCCTTAAAGAGCTCTGATTAAAATTTTGTTCCATTTGGAAGAGGAGTGGAAGCGTCTTCAAAGCATTTATTACTGAGCTGATAAAATTTGCATAAAAATCTTTTTAAAGGCTTGAAAGATCAAAGACCATTGATAAATTTAACCGAAGTTTCATAACATTCTCTCGAAAACTAAAAGTAATCTTCCATCTTTTATGCCCCTTCGATTTTCAAGGATATAACCTGAATATTGTCGGAACTTATTCCAGGATAAACCGCTCAAGCCAAACCAAGCATGAGCAAACGAATTTTGTCGATTCTAGAAATATGAGCTTGCTAATGGGGAAAGGTTCATATCTGTGTTGCGTACGCAAGAAATCTGGGACCACCAACTAGAAGAATTATTAAGATAATTTAGAATTGAGGCCAGAGTCTTGAGGACCTCATAGGTAGTTTTACTTGTATTGCAAGTCGAGCTTTAAGAAAGAGGGAATAGAAATAAGAGATGAGAGATGATCAACAGGACACCTCAACATGGATATTCAACATTGGGACGGTCTGGATCGTCATGACGAAGAACATTAAAAATTTATGGGAATAAATCCGGTCTGTTTTCTCTGAGATTTTTGTCATCCTAATGGCTATGCGCTACATTGTGAACAACAAGTGGAGGCATTTGCAGTGATAGCCAAGCTGTATTCAAAGCGCTGCTAACCCTCTTACCTCGACCATATTAGTGCTAGAACTCAAGTTTCTCTGAATTTGGTCGGAAGACTGTATCTTGTCTTGGACCCAGGTAACACTGGCAAGGTTCAGAAGAAGTTTTCTCAGGACCCGAACCTGTGTTGGGTCTGCCTACATCTTTAGTCATGTCTTCCATTGATTCTTGGAATTCTCGTGAACACAAGATTCTGTGGCGCGATTGCGGTGGATGTAGACAGACCAAACTACTGCGCCCGGACATTTGCAAAAAGTCTGCATCTTTCTTCTATCTCTGGGGAGAATCGACTGTTCGCTGCTTGTAGGCGTCCTTTCGGGCCACCAAGCTTTTGCTAAACACTTAAATGTGTTGGGCTTAAGCGACACCACTACCTGTCCTGCTTGCGGTGAGGAGGATAACACAGCAGATCACTTTCTCTGCAGTTGTCCGGCCGATGCTCGCATCAGGTGTCGTATTTTCGGGGCTGACGTGGTGAGTGCCGAACATCTAAGCTCTTCATCACAGAAGCTCCTTCTCATTTTTCTTTGAAAGACGGGAGAACTAGGAACATTAATGTAAGGTGTCTGAATGGAATGGAAAAAAATAGGGACGACACAGAGCATTTTATTCTGATAAACTCGACTTTGTTGGAAGTGTGAGACCCTGATAAACTGTAAATAATTCCGGGAAGCGGCAAGGTTATAGTGAAACCTTACGTATAAAGGTATTCCCAATCCTCGGTAAAATCGGTAGGAAGGCCTTATTGCTGACTGAAGACCATTACCTTAGGTTTGGATTTTGGATACCCTCATAGCTCTCTCATCAAGATAAACAAAAAAGAGAAGTATGTTCTCGAATATTTTTTTTTTCTTAGTTTGGTGAATGCATAAATTGATGCTGTAGAATTGTTGTAGGGATGGAATGCAACTGGCTAAAGTTAACATTGAGGTTAAGTTGAAAGTTGAGTTGTCGTACCTAGTTGCAATACCCACCCATGGAAATAAAATAACCTTAGGTCGAATAGTCCAAAATATCTATTCTTTAAGACACTCACTCAAGGCTGTAGATGCCTGAGTGGATTTTCACAGCGTTATAACGTGATCGCACTTAGAAAACACATGTACACATACGATGCACTTCGATATTGGCGGTAAAATGTTGCCTGCGTAAGAAGTTTCTATAACAACCCATTTAAAACACTCCCAAACTAATTCTGTTTTGCCACTGGCAGCAGCACTTGAAGCATAGAAACCCTGCTGTTATAACAATTCTGGGTGTCCAAAACAAGTACATCTAATGATTCCGTGAATTGGACGCGAAATCACATTGACGTTGGAAATTAAAAAAAAAAAAAACTAGGACGTTGGGCCAAGCACGAGTGCATCCAGTGCGCTTCTGTGTGGATTATTTGCTGCATTTTTTGTTGAAATGCTTCATACTATGTAGCTCCACGAACGGCATTCATAAATCAACTTTATTTCCTGATCGAACGTTTAATTAACTTGTGCGACAACCAAGGGGTAATATTTGACATTTTTATTGGTCCATCTACTCCTTCCTCGCGTGCAATGAAGACTGCTACGGAAGCAGGCACCTAGATGAATGATTAATGTGCCGCGTGTACCTTGGGAACTCTGGATGTGGATTAATAAATAAAAAAAAATTCAAGATTGAACTGAGCAACGCGACGGGTCGTGAGTTGATTATTTTTTTTTTTACTGCCGTTCATGTTGCGAGTAACTAAATTGAAGTGGAAGGCTATATTAGGGATGTCAAATAAATTTCTTATCTGTAATTGAAAAGGCAGGCGGTTAAGCCCATAGCAAGTTATAAGTTATGCGAGATTTTTTGTCTAACAAGGAATTGTATTTTATTTAAATCGTTCGTTTTTGAAGCTGAGACAAACTTTTTTCAAATTTAAGGGAGTTCCAGGTGCAAATACTTTCCGTAAGTGTCATTTAAAAATTTATTCTCGAATGAAGGCAATGAATGAATATAATGTGCAGCAGCACCTAAACGGCATCCAACTGAATAAATAAATTAGTTCGAATGAAGTTGTGATATATTACTCGGATAACTTTCGCTACTGGCTATTCTGAGAGATGAGAGCATCAGGAAATTATAGAGAGGAAATAAAACTTGAAAGAGACTTTCCTAACAAAACTCAGAAATAACAAACTATTGCAACAACGAATTCACTATTAATTTTGATATGATGATAAGTGCTACAAAGACGAATCGGGAACTGTGAATGACTGGTGCAGAAACCAAACAGTTTCAATCCATGGACAATTTAGTCAGTATTTTTCAAGCCAGTGAAACAGTAAATGAAGTGAGCAAATAAAAAAAAAATTTGTACACAATTTGAGTGTGAACCTGGGCCTCAATCAACATGCCTCTCCGGCCCTTAGCTAACTGCCTCCAGTTGCGCAATTTAAGTTGATTGAGGTCGTGTTCTAAATACTTGTGCACGCCACCTAAGGCGAGGTCTTCCTTGACTGCGTCGTCCCTCTGCGGTGGAGTCGGCCGGAGCATTGTTATCCATTCGCTCTACATATCCAAGCCATCTTAGGCGCCCAATGCGCAGTTTTTTCACTAGGCCGATGTCGCTGTACAGCTCGTATAGTTCGTCGTTGAATATCCCCCACTCCAAAACCCATCAACGCAAACATGGCCGAATATTTTGCGATGGATTTTACGCTCGAAACGATCAAGAATATCCTCAGCCTCTTGGGATAGGGTCCTTGCATTTTTATTGTTTTGACCAGGAAAATGGATGAGGTATCCTTGTCTCATATCAGTCATCGCTGGCTGAAATTTTATGGCCCTAAAGCTCTATATATTAAATCTTTCAATGTCAACAATATTATTAAATTGGATCGTTCGCAACCTCCGTGAGAGAAATAAAGCCTCTCGAGGTATATAAAAAGTTATAAAATGGTGTCTAGGATAGCAGCCGGTAAATCGTGTGCCATATGAAAGACAAAACAGTAGCCAAACCCCTTGCCTAAAGAACAATGTTCGAGTTAAATAATTCTTCAATTAACTCAAAACAGGCAGAAGTAAGTTGTAGTTCTAGCTCTGGAGAAGCTGACTGGAGAAATGTGTTTTTGTTTAGAGCATCGAACTGTAAGTTGGCAACACTATTTTACCTGGTGGTCACTTTGTCAGCTGTCAAGTGATTTATTTTTAGCTTGGTGTGGTATTTCAACATAAATACAAATTTATTTCGAAAATCATGGTTCGTTTCATCGCAAAATTTTGTTCAGAAAATGAGGGTTGAATGGCTACGTTAACATGCAAAATTGCCGCATTTGGAGTGAAGAGAATCCACATGAGACCCTTGAAACGCCATTCCATCTACAAAAACTGACTGTTTGGTGTGCTCTATGGGCTGGTGGAGTTATTGGGCCATACTTCTCCCGAAATGATGCTGGAGCGTCAGTTACCGTTGATAACCGACTATTTTGTTCCCGAATTGAATGGCATGGATATGGATGAGATGTGGTTCCAACAAGACGGCGCTACATGCCACACAGCGCACGTCACAAAAGATTTATTGATGGAAACAGTCGATGAGCGCATAATTTCCCGGAATGGACCTGTTAATTGGCCACCAAGATCGTGTGATTTGACACCATTGGATTATTTTCTTTGGGGATATGTGAAGTCGCGCGCCTATGCCAACAAACCAGAAACGTAAGGGGACTTGGAAGCCAACATTCGTGGTGTTATTGTCGACATGTATGTCGATGCCCCAAATGCTTGAAAAAGTAGTTGAAAATTGGACTTGTCTCTATTCGAACCAGCCACGGCAGCCACATGCCCGAAATCATATTTAAACATTAATGGCATAAAATTATACTTCCAATATAGCCCAATTGATGGACATTAAAACGATTTTCTTGTGTTTTATATAAATTCGAAGTTCTATACCTCTAAAAAAAACCACTGTTTAGATGAAGAAGAGTGGATAGAAAAAACCTGCTAAAAGTTGAAAGATAAATAGTGGTATAATTTTCGAGCACAGTGGTAGAAATGATAGATTGAGCAATTATAGAGATACTGTGGTAGAAGTGACCATGCCTTTC